>OY288255.1:46493845-47740297 GCA_958450325.1 Agrostemma githago
CATGGCCCAAAAAGAGGTGCAAGATGCTCGAATCAATGCACTCATGGCTCGTTACACGATGTTGGCACTCGAGCTCCACAACTTGTTGAAGAAGGTTCATTTGGGCAATAAGATCGGTTGTCTCCACAAGGAAATCAACCCGATTATGAAGCCACGAATGAAGAAGGGAGGGTCAACCAAGGGATCATTGTTGAGAGTTGCTTGGATGGTGAAGCTATGGGAATAATGGAGGAAGTTGAAGCTTCAAGGGTCAACAATGAGGAGGAAATTGAACATGATTCTCAAGGTAACTCTTGGGAAGCCAATGTATTGGCTATTAAATTGGATTTGTATGATTTTCTTCGTGATGGATCGGATGTTGACAATCCAAACCCAAGTGAAGAGAAGACTCCTCTAGGCCAACTTGACAAGGTGAGTGAAAAGGAAGGTAATACTTGGGAGAAAGAGATAGATGCCTTAGAACTCGCCTTGAATGGGAAATTGGAGGAGCCGATTAGGGGAATTGGAGAAACTATGCTAGACCAAACCGTTGAAGAAATTGAGGCCGCCATCAAAGGCCTTGAATTTCTTCATGGTGAGAATTCTAGTAAGGACAACGATGAGGTCTCCTCTAGAGCCTCCAATGAAGAAAACTTGATGCCTTCACCTCCTTTATCGCATTTGATTTCGAGTCCCTTGTCTCTTGAAATGGTTGATGAAGTGGATCCTTGTCGGGGCGCGGAAAAGAGTTTCACTCTTGACCCCGTAGAAGAAGCAACACCCTTAGGGTGTGATCTCCCGAATCATAACGCCGTGCATGACTTTAGACCACTATACCCACCGGATGGTCAGAAGAGTCGTCGCTATGTTGGTTGGAAAGACCTGGAAGATCACGAGAAACCCGAGCTTAATGGATTAGATGATTGCTCCTTACCTCCGACTTGGAAGCTCTTGATAGTAGCTTGGCTCGGCCACATGAGCCTTAACAAAGATGTTGCTAGAGCATTTGACTTACTCCTCCGAGCTCTTGATGGCTATGGAGGCGTAGATGATGAGAGTACCAAGTTGTAAATATCTTTTTCCTTTTCTTTTGAGTTTTCGTATTTATATTTGTATGATTGGAGAGTTTGGTTTGTAGGATTTTTATGTTTGTATGGAGTTCTTGTAATTTGGATTTACTTGAGTTATGTGAGGGAGGGATTTTTGATGGTGTTTATTGAGTTTATTTGATAGGTTGATAGTTAAGATGAAGTTTTGAGAAGAGCAGTTGATGATAGAAGCTTGGATCATGGGCAAGGATGTCGGTTTTTGAGCTTGGTTCAAGCTTTTGGAGGCGGGATTTTGAATCCCGAGGTATTATGTGGGTGGAAGACTTGGTAAAATCAAGGGGAATGAAGGACTAGAAAGGGCATCCCGCCCGGGATGGGCATCATCCCGACCGGGACGAGTGGTGCTGCAAAAGATGGCTCTCTGACATGCCTTCCCGACCGGGAACAATGTCTTCCCGACCGGGACGAGGTCTTCCCGACCGGGATGAAATCTTCCCGACCAGGATGGTCTCCTGCAATCCTCTTTTGCCTACTCTTCTTCATTTAAGCCCTACCCCACCACTTTATAACCCCTCCAAACCTCGTACTCACCTTAGCCTCTATCATTTCACCCTTACACTTCAATTATACACCTTCATCTCATCTTCTCCTCACTATACACCGATTTTTTTCCCTAAATCCCAACCTCATTACACCTATGCAAGCCTGATACTTGAAACTACATTGAGGAAGATGAGGAATATCGATGAAGACAAGCAAATGTGCCGATGATGATCATTGAGACGATGGAGTTGGTTGAGCTGCTAACCGTTTGGTAAGGCGACTCTCCTTTCTTTTCCGTCTTTTATTGCTAGTCTTTCTTTATATGTTCCCCTCCCCTTTATGCATTTGGTGTCATGGTGGGCCTCGGGGCGTTTGTGGTCTTTGCTCCCGATTCTCAATTACCTGATTACATCGAGAGTCATTTGAAAAATCCAAATTGTCAAGTTCTTTTCACTTTCTTTATTTTTATTTTCTTTTGGTAGAATTTAGTCGGATTTAGGCGGAATCGGGGCTAAGTGACCTGATTACACCTCGCCCTCCCCTCCCATTTCCTTTTATTTTCTTCTTTTTATTTCTTCCTCCATCCATATCTTTTCTCGTCTCGGCTCTAGGTGACTTGATTACACCTAGGCCCGACACTTACTACCCTTTCTTCACTTTCATTTTTGATTTTTAGCTTTATTTTCCCTTTTTCTCTTCTTTTTAGTGTCTCCACACACTACTGATCAAGCATGAGGACATTGCTCGGTTTAAGTATGGGGGAGCCGTATCCTAGTCTAGTTTTGTTTTGTTTTTGTAGTTTTTTCGAAAAAATTTAAAAATTCCTAAAAATTTGAAAAATTTCATAAAAACCAAAAAGATTTTCTTTTGTGTCTTTGTGTCGTATATTTGCTGTGCTGTGTGTGTTTTGCCTCCCCATTTCCTTGTAGGTTGCTTGATCGCCGTGAGTTTTGGAAAGCTCTTGACATCCGGTAATATCATTCTATCGCTTTCTCCTTTTTCCATTTTGGTGTTTGGAGGATAATTTGTGATGGTGTGTGCTCGGGTGGAGCTTTTTGGAGTTTGTGGTTAATGTGGTTGCTTGTTTGGAAGTTTCGGGGTGGTGATTGTTTACTTTTTGTGTGTGTTTGTTTTATTTTGTTTTAGTGTGTTTGTCTCATTTTCTTTCGTCTTTGTTTTGTTTTGTATAGTTTGTGAGTCTAGTGTAGAAAAGGTTTTCGAAAACCCGGTTTTGAGGCTAGTGCGCAAGTGTTTACTTTCCCTTTCTAGTGTTATGGATCGATTCTTGGACTTTAGTCTAGTAGAATGTCTTTAAATCAATTGTTTCGTTGGTCCTTTATCTTGAGTCCACCTAGTCTACTAGGGATTTATTGCGGGATTTGCATTTTGACCACTTTGACCACCCACGGAGTGAAAAGGCCTTGGTTGCCGAGTCCCGTCTCTTAGGTAACCTTGTTCGAAATTGTTTGATTAGTCCAAGTTTCCCCTTTTTTTGTGGGTTTGAAGGGAAAGCGCGCGCCCGACATACTCATTTCCCTACCTTCTACACATATCTCACAAATAAGTTGCATCGCCGAGGTTTCTATACTTACTTGGTTGCAAGAAATGTCTATGATACAAAATCTGGCCAAAAAGGCAAACCAAGTCAAAAAGAGAAAGAAAAAGAGAAAAAAAAGAAAGAAAAGAAAGAAGAAGAAAGAAAAGGCACAACAAATCAAAAAAAAATAGAAAAGAAGAAAAAGAAATGGCATAGCAATTCAAAAGCAAAATGCAAAAGAAGAAAAATGCCAAGAAAATCATTCCACAAAAAAATATCTTACCCCTAAAAAATAAGCCTTTTACCGATTGTTATCGTGAAGAGCCTACCAAAGGACCGAGTCCCTAGGAAGGATGATAGCGGTAATGGTCGGTATTCCCTCACTTTGCAACAATATCCACCTTTTTACTTGGACTAGTTAGGCTATTTTTGAGCATGGGACGACCCTCTTGGCTTATCGCTAAAGGAGGCGGGATTTTCCTTTACCTACGGTGTCGACTAACTCTGTGGTTCATCCTTTTTCCATCCCGCCTATCGTCCCGTAGTACGTTCCTAGAAGGTTAGGAGGACCTAGGTAAGTTACCAACGTTTTTATTGCTTTGTTGTCATACTATTAGGATTTTGTCCATTTCGATTTGTATTATTAGCTTGGGAACGTTATCACTTGCCTTGAGTCCTTAACCGGTGCTTCTTGCACCGCTTTGTTGAGGGAAGCGGTATTTGTTTCTTCCTGGATGCAAGCGATTGTCTGTCTGTCTGTTTGTTTGTTTGTTCATGTGTTTTCGTGTTCGGTTGTATCCACAGTTTTGTCGCAAGACCTAACTTGCCTTGCGGAAAGCACTTTTCCTCTAAGTGTTCTCGCGTGAGTTGAAAGGGCATAAGGTGCACTAATACCCGCTCGGCTAGTAGTTTAATTCGTCTTAGTTAGTTAGTTAGTTAGTTCGTGCTTACTCGAGAGCGAGTAAGGGTTAAGTGTGAGGGATGGAGTTGATAAGTGTGTTTTGTAGTGTTTATTTCTCGTGTTTGGTCCTGGTTTCTCTTGTGGAATCGCTCTTTAGAGCGGTTTCGAGGCTACTTACGCTTCTTCTAGCTTGTTTTATGTTCCTAAGACCTATCTTGGAGAAATGGAACGATTCCGACTCGTTTCCGACGCATATGGAGCCAATGAAGAGAAGCGACGATGACTCGGTAGCTTAGACTCGATCCCCAGTCCCTTGGAGCCCATTCCCGAGCACCGAGAGTCGATAAGAAGCCTAGGAAGAGCAAGTAGGGACCTATGTGATCATATTGAAGCCTACATGACCCATCCCGGTCGGGATCACATCCCTCACGACCGGGACGAGAAGCAAGAGCATAATACCGCTCGGTGTTATGCATAATACCGCCCGGTATTATGCATGGTCCCGACCGGGATCACTTCTTCCCCGGCCGGGATGGGCCCAGTTCAGGCCGTGTTTCACTTTTCCGCCTCCCTTATTCTTTTAACCCTATATATACCCCGCCTCTTGTATTGTTTTAAGGACCAACCCTTAGATTAGAGAAACCCTAGACTACTTTAGCCTAGATTAGTGTAGACTAGGTTAATCCCTCTTTAATTACTCCTTAATCTTAGTAGTTATCCTTGTATTATTGGATTTCTTGAAGAATCTATCAAGATTGACAACTTAGGTGGAGGATTTTTGGGGTTTCCTTGTATGCAAGTTTCATCTTTTCATCTTCTTAGTTGGGTATAATCTTTGTTCTCTCTTTTCTCTTAATCTTTCATAGTTAATCAAGTTTCCATCTTTATCTATTGCTTATTGTTCCTCTTTGCTCAATCTCCATAATGAATGTTTCTTTTGTTCCTTTGATTGTTTCTCTAGTTAATGTTAGTTTTAGTTAGATATGTATGAGTAGTTCTCCCCTAGGGTTAGTAAGGGGATTGAGTGTGATTAGGGATGATTAGGGTGAGATGGGTGATGCTAGTTGTTGTTTTTGGTGATTCCTATTTGCTTTGCACTCTACATGTTTAATGAAATGCTTGTCAGACTTGAGATGATCATTCCTTGTTTTTCTTGCTTATTCTCTTGCATGTTCTTGTTTGGTTGATAGGTTTGGTTCCCCCGTTAGTAGCGAGAGCGTGGTGAGGAGACCCCTAGGCCGTTTAAGTAGCGAGAGCCTGATTGTAACCTAGGCTACGAAAACATGCTAGTACCCCCATTTTCTCCTTGGCATCCATGAACCCGACCTAGCCCTAGTTTCCTTCTTATTGATTTACTTCGCTTTTCATTATCACTAGTTGCTTGTTTTGCCTTCTTATTTATTGTTATAGACTCTAGTTTAGTCATTATCACTCTAGTTTAGTTCCCTTGAACCTAGTCTAGGACCATGGCATACCTTAGTCCGACTCCCCGTCCCTGAGGATCTCGACCCGACTCACCCTAGCTACCTAGCTTAGGTTCGTTGGTATTAATTTGACCGGTGGGATAGACGACAAACACCTACCGTCACTGACTGAGGCTTGGGCAAGGTGAAAGTCAGAGTAGCTACCAGGCCAATCGAGGATTACAACCTGTCAGCCTTCTGGTCGGTCGTTTATAGTCCATTAGACTTGCATGAAAGGGCTCGCGATCCATACGATAGAAATCATACCCGAGTTCTGTTATCTGGGATAGCTCCGTGGGGACTTGCTTTTGAAGTCCTGGGTGTACCTTTAAGCAGATACATCCCATCTTGGAGCTGCGCGGAGACTTGCTTCTGAAGCCCTGGGTGTATCTGTTTGCAGACACATCCCATCTCGAAACTACGCGGGGACTTGCTTCTGAATCCCTGGGTGTATCTGGTTGCAGATACATCCCACCTCGAAACTGCGCGGAGAGTTGCTTCTGAAGCCTTGGGTGTATCTGGTTGCAGATACATCCCATCTTTGGAGGTAATATTCCAGGAGAAACACCGCCTCGAGTTTTCTGCCGGGGAGTAAAGGAGCTATGCGGGGACTTGCTTCTGAAGTCCTGGGTGTACCTATTTGCAGACACATCCTAATTTTCATGTGACATTTAGGTGAAACACGCTGGGGAGATAAAAACTTGATGTTCCGTTGAGAAGCACAAGATGGTACCTGAAATGTTAGATACATAGGCAGAAATAACAAATATAGCAGATGGCAAGATAACACATAAGAAATGAAGTTAGCATCTATAGACTGGCTTGCGCTGGGAAAAATGACTTTTGCTTCATTTTGAAATCGAAGTCCAGAAAGCAACTCACGTGCTAGGAGATAGGTTTCCAAAATTGAAAGGGGTAGAAAAGAAATTTTCAGTTTAAATAAACTGAAATTTGACCGTGTCGAAAAGGATTTTCTCAAATGGCTAAATTTTACAAATTTCAAAGCAAGAATTTGAAGAGAGAGGCCTACCGGCAGACTTGACTCGGGACGCGACAGGACGAGTTGACAGACACGAACAGGACTCTCGAGGGGTTGGACCGTGACTCTGTAGGGGGCTAGGCCACCTAAGATGACAAGACTCTTAAGTTGCGTTATTCCGTAGCCTAGGCGAGTGACAACATGGTCGAACATCGAAATTGGAAGGATGTGCTATAAAGGGGATTGTAGTAGTCTGTAATGAGACTGTTTCTGCAGGACTCAGCAATAGCGATGCTCTAGACTACTGCTCTTTTGAATTTTTTTGGTTTTGGGGTATATTCCCAAGGTAGGAGTTGCTTCGAGTCCTTGACAGATTTTCGTTTTCGACTGAGCCGAGTACTAGGACACACTATAGAAAGGTGGCTAGATTTTGAAAGTCTTTTGGATTTTGTGAGTGGATGGAGGTCTTCTGCCTAAGAGAAGCCCCCAGGACGATAAAGCTAGCTGTTGAGAACATGACAATGTCATGAACGGAGTGATGGTGCTTTTTGAATATGTGTCGTTGTGGATGGTTATGCCCTTGTTGAAAGGCTGCCCACGTATTCACGTGTAGTGAAATCAAACCATGCCGTAGTTCAGTGGATTGGAAGATATATTATGGTGCCTAGTTTATTAGGGCTTCGTGTGTAACTAGCCATATTGACGGTCTAGGCTTGGTGTATTCCCAATGATGCCTCGATCAAAGGGCTAGAACAGTTAGGATGTTGATCTCGTGACTGTGAGCGTTCTTTAGGGTAGCTCCCAGAGGTGGTGTGAACTATTTAGGCATGGTCTATCCCGACCGCAAGTTGAGTTCCCGTATTTGGGGGTGGTAACTGGTTTGGATGTTTTTGGATATGTGGTGCTAGGTCGTAAGTGGCTTTTATGTTTTGAAATCTAGAGCTCGATTTTGTGGAGCTAAGACTTCGAGGTTATGGTATTGCAATGTGGTAGGAAAGGGGGTAGTCGAGTAAAAATGATTCGAACTTCGATCGGGGTAGGTTTGATAATGCGGGATCTGATTTCCATGTCTGGCCCTAATTGTTAGGGTGTATCCTATGGAGCTTGAATCCTCAAAATTCCGGGCTGTCTCTTAACCTAGGTCTCGATAAGGTCTTGAGGGTTGTAATGTGGAAAGGCTAAATGTGGTGTTAGCTGACCAGCCTGATTATCTCTCCCCTATTGGATGGTATTGGTATTGATAATTTTTGAATTGACCGTACCCCGGTCAAGGGACTTTCACTTGAGTTGACCGTTGACCACGGTCATGGGTATTTGAATTTTTTTTGTTTGGTTGACCTCTTAGCCCCAGTCATGGGATTCTTCACTTGAATTGACCATGTCCCGGTCAAAGAGTTGACCTTACTCTAACCGAGGGATTGACCGTATTTGGTTGAGGGAATGATCATCCCTGGTCAGGGGTGTTGAGAGCTCTTTTTGATCATGACCAGCTGTTTTGTTTTTGCCTTTTGCTTTTTTCCTTGGACTTTTTGATTTATTTTTGTTCATCTTTTTTTTTTGTTTTTTTTTCACGGCTATCCTTCCCTATGATGTAGTGGGTGGATTTGGGGTTGGGCATATCGGTTGAGTTAGGCCTTTGGAGCTAAACCTTTGTAAGGTGTAAGCCTACTTAGTGTTTATCTGAGTGCAACTCGCGATGGAGTACTTCTACGGTAAGCATGGTGGTTTGGATCTCCGGATTGTCAGCATAATTCGGAGCAAGCTTGTTGGAAATATCGTCCCAAGTTTGGTATTTCTGGCATCACGTTTATAGAGTCACGATATTTCTTTTTTCTTCTGGTTAGACTAACGCCTAAGGTAAGGATTGGTCAGTCTTAATTTTTTTTGGTAAATGGTAAGTATATATAAATAAAGAATGGTAATTACATTACATCTTTATATCATCTCGGCCTGATTATACTATCTATGAATTTACTATCTTTAGCACTAAGGTTCTTATCGCTTTTGCTCTTACAGACTTCCGTGCACTCTTTGACAATCCTACTCCCAATTATCTCAGGTCTGATCAATAGACCCTCCGTTCTACATTTATTCCTTTGGATCCATACATGGTAGCATATAGCGTTAACGACCGCATTCTTGATCGCTCTTTGCAATTTGGTGCCTATCATTCTTTGCCTTGCTTCATTGCTCGTGTTTAAGCTTCTCCAGTTCATCCTATCAGCCACGTTCTTACTAATTTTGCTGCTGCACACACACTCTTGGAACAGGTGCGTTACCGACTCCGCTGCATTCACACAAATACAGCAACATTCATCATCTGTAATGTGCAATCGATGCAGTTTTTGCTTCAGATTCAGTGCGTTTTGTTGTATAAGCCACGCAATTAGTCGATGCTTAGGTACCGACCAGGAAGACCAAATCAGTCTATACCAGTCCACAATTTCCCCTTTCTCCCTAAGCCATTGGTATCCCCTTGCAATTGAATATGCCTTTGGTCCGTGCAATGTCCACTCTTCACTAGCATAACCAGCTTTCATGAGGTCTCTCATTTGGCATACTTTCCTCCATGCCCAACTTGATTCACTAGTCGGTGTGTATTCTTCCCATGAGGAGCCTCTCAGATAGACATGATGAATCCACTGAACCCATAACCGGTTCTGATTACTGCTTACCCACCACCCCAGTTTTCCAATTGCAACCTTGTTCCACGCGCTGCTCTGAATAATACCTAATCCGCCTTCATTTAGTGGTTTGCAGACTTTTGTCCAGACAACAAGAGGAGTTCTTTGATAATCCACCACCCCATCCCAAAGATAATTCCTACAAATTCCATCAATTTGTCTCATCACAGCCTTTGGAATGATAAAAATCGAACCCCAATAGTGCAAAGTAGCAAGCACACTCTTGACGAGTACTAATCGGCCTGCATAAGAAATTTTCCTCGTGCCTAAGCATCTGATTCTCTCCATCAATTTATGTACTAATGGTTGGCATTCCATGACAGTCAATTTGGATGATTTTATCGGCACTCCTAAATATCTGAACGGGAGTTTTCCTTCTGCGCAGCCAGATACTCGGATAATGTCATTCTTAACACCATTAGATACACCATTAAAGAAGACATTCGATTTGCCTTTACTCATTTTCAGACCAGATGCCGCCGAAAAAGTAGCAAAAGTTCTCAATAAGACCATCATTGATGCAGTCTCACCCTTGCAGAATAGTAGCAGGTCATCGGCGAACATAAGATTTGTGAGCATCAGATTCTTACAGAGTGGATGAAATTTGAAGGGAAAATTTTCAGTTGTGTATTTCAGCAGCCTCGACAGATACTCTATACGCACAGTGAACAACAAAGGGGATAATGGATCCCCTTGTCTTAATCCCCTCTTTCCTGGAAAGAAACCAAAAGCTTCCCCATTGACTGATAATGTGTAAGCGGCCGTAGAAATACATTGCATTATCAAGTCAATAAGTCGAGTAGGAAAATTCAGATAATT
This sequence comes from Agrostemma githago, assembly GCA_958450325.1. Lineage (NCBI taxonomy): Eukaryota > Viridiplantae > Streptophyta > Magnoliopsida > Caryophyllales > Caryophyllaceae > Agrostemma > Agrostemma githago. The sequence goes on from OY288255.1 coordinate 46,503,800, forward strand.
TAGCATTTGCTTCAAAAAATCCCACTCAACTGTATCATATGCTTTCTGGAGATCCAATTTGAATATGCATCTTGGAGAAACACTCTTTCTTGCATACAATCTGATAATATCCTGGCAAATCAGAATATTTTCTATAATGCTCCTCCCAGTTATAAACCCGCCTTGAGTTGGTGAATTGGTCAGTCTTATTGGAGGAGTGTTTATTGTGGGAAATGGGCTTGCCTTCCGTCTTGAACCCAAACTAGGAGACGACCTAGATTTGTCATAGGATTCGATACCGCTCCTGCTAAGGGTGGTTTTGTGGCTTTCTATACCAGACATGGAACAGGTAAAGGAAAAGACGGGTCTCGGTTTCCTGCAGTCATTATAGATGTGCCTATAATAGTCACGTGCATTTGCTCACAGTGTAAGATGGTGTTCATCATGTTCTCGGAAACACATAAGGAAAGCATATATAAGAAATAGAAAAGATGATTATATTGAATTTTGAAAAAGGACAGAATACAAATGACTCTGACACTGATTAGAAAATTGAAAGACCGAAAATCCTAGACGCAGACTCAGACTTGGACTTAAATCAAATCCGGACTCTTGGATGCATGGGAGGTAGATTAGATGCTTTACCCGCTCTAGTTGTGTTAGACGGGATCGGGTTCTTACAAGATCTTCTTCGATGATGGCTATCCTGGAACTTAGGTTATCTAGCGCGGTATTGATTTTCGAGAAGATATTGTTAATGGAGCAAGATAGCATAAGCATACTCCCCTGGATATCCCCTTTCTCGATGGCGCGGGATTTGTTGTGGTTTGGTAGTGTCTTGTTCATTGGATCCCTGATAGGAAGAAACGATAGGTGTTAGAACTCGCCTAAGCTCGGTTTTGCGCAAGTGCAAAAGAGGGAGTCGAACTAGACACGACACGGGGTGACGGGAATGACTAAGACTCTTGGACCGGGATACCCGAACATTGACCTAGACAAAGTAACGACCGGGACTTGGACTCGACCATGAGACTCGAGCTGCATAAGGGCGAGTCCGAAAATGGGGCGCGAACGTGTTTGAGTGCGTCACGTGCTCGGACCAACCGTGGTGACCTAACCCTAGGTGACTCGAGTGTTCGTAGCATAGGTACGACTCGAAGAAGGCATCATAAGGACGCCGGTGTAGGATGAGCGTAGGGAACCCTTAGGGTGACCATGGTCGACTGCTCGGTTGGGGGATAGCCCCCGAGTGAGACTAAGGACTCTGATAGGACTCAAATGGTGTGGCATCTAAGTGACCCGAAAATGACACACGTGAGACATAACGTGTAAGACATGACCCTTAGAGCAACCGTGATTGATCGCTCTGCTGAAGGGTAGCCCCCGAGTGGGATTGAAGATTTTTGTTAAGACTCGAGTGTCGGACGAGTGACCCTTATATCTAAGGATCACGAACCTTCTGTTATAGAGCTATGCCTTGTAAAAGGTTGACTCGGCCTCGAGGAAAGGCAGACGAGGTAAGGGAAGAAATTTGCGATGTGAAATCGGCAGAGCTTCGACGCTATAGACCCCGGACTTGACTTGAATAAGGACGGCCATGTGATTAGGGTAGACCCTTAAGTTAAAGGGTTCGTGAATTAGGATGACTCAACTAACGGATTGAAAGATGGGCGAAATTCCCTTAGGAAAGGTCGTGGGGACCGTCCTGTCGGAGGGAAAGATCGCGTGGGACTCTTTAGTTAGGATTCGAGTGTTTAGACGAACCTTTCATTTACAAGTGTATGACTCGTGTTGGTCGGTTACGCCTTTAGTTTAAGGCGGACAAGGATGGGGAAGAAACCCGTGATGTAGGATCGACGGAGTTTCGTCGCTAAAGACTGTCGATGAACTAGGTGAGACCAGACACACGGATTACGGTAGGCCTTAGATCGAAAGGTTTTGAAAAAATGATTGAATTTTGAAAATTAAGAGAACGTTCCTGAAATTGGCAGTGGGCCAATAGGACCGGGCATTTGAAATGTTGGAATGGTTGCGAATAAATTCGCATTTTGAAAAAAATTGGGAGACGGTCCCGTCTTTTGAAATTGGCAGCATGCCGACATGACCGATTTTTTTGAAAAGTTGAATATTTGGAATTTCGAAAATTTGAATATCGAAAATGAATTTCCCAAAATTTGAAATCAAACACGGGATCTCGAAAATTTGAAAATTAGAACGGCATTCCGGAGATTTGAAATTTGAGAATGGCATCTATAAGATTTGAAAATTCGAAAATCGGATGGGGATCAGAAACTCGAATATTGAAATGAACAGCATGCCGGCTAAAAAATAGGCTATTTTGAGTCAAATCGTAAGTCTATATTTCGGCAGCAATCCGAGTTTTTGAAAATTGGATATTTTGAAAAGATGGGTCCCGAAACAGACGGCATTTCGATTTTTTTTTTCAAAATTTGGTACTTTGGAAAGATGCATTTTTTTGAAATGACGATTTTTGAAAAATGACACAGAAATCAAGTAGCATGTAGTCAAGCAAGTATTATGATGACACCATGTATGCTTTACGCTAAGTCTCGGTCGGTCAAAATCGGGTCTATATCGACATCGATGGCTCTCTCGTAAATAAGGACAGACTTCCTAAGCCGAATTGGTCTTTGAACGTGCCGCGAAACCCATACGAGTTCGGCCATTGATGTCTTTAGTGCACCCATTTAGGAATGCACCGCGGCATAGTGGGACGTCAGTCACAAGTAACCGGCCCGGGCAAAAATGGGGTTATGCATGAACCGTAAAACTAAAGTGCGTATTTTACTAATTGAACGATTTCTCCTCGAGTCTCACCCTGAGGATCCTTATGGTAAGTTACACATCAGTCTTCCCCAGCAGAGTCGCCAAATTGTGGACATGACATAGGTCCACCACGACACGGCCGCGCGCGGGTTTGGGCGGCGAAATGTCTCCCATGTGAGTGATGGTAGGGATTTGTCACGTCCCTAGCCGATCAATAAAACACCGACTAACCTAGTGGGTAGCTAGGGTAAGTCGGGATCGTATCCACGAGGACGGTATATCAAGGTTTAGACTAGGTCTACCTACAACGAGACTAGATTACCAAACAAACACAAAGAAGCGAAGAATGGAAAACTATGATGGAGAAGATATAGAAACTAGACTAATAATTAACTAAACGATGTAAACTAATGGAATGATGACTAACTAAGACGATGGATCAAATATGGAAAGAAAGTGGAGTAGGTCGGGTTCATAGGAGTAGAAGGATAATTGGGGTGATCAAGGGTATAGGTGTCTCCTAATCGCTAGAGTCGGTCCGGGCTCTCGCAACTTAGACCCTAGTCCGCGCTCTCGCGACTAAACTATTCTCAACATTTCCACAAAATAAACAATCAATGAGAAGATGAACACAAGTATGGGAAGCATGGCCACTACAACTCACACAAGCATATCAACAAACACATAGAGTGCCTACAAAGTGACTAACAACAAAGATGCAACCTTTCCCCTTAATCAACCCTAATCATCCATAATCTACCCCTAATCCCCCTACTAACCCCACAAGACTACTACTCACTCATTATCAAATTACTCATAACATTGACAAGAGAAAACAAACTAAACATCCAAGCATTCATTATGAACAACTAACAACAATAAGAATATAAAAAGATGAAACAAGATTGAATAAACAAAGGTTAAGAGTAGAGATGATTATACCAACACTATGAAGATGAAAAGCTGCCATCTTGTATAAATAAGAACCCAAATAAAACCCAAGGTTGTCAAGCTTGGAGAATTCTTCAAGTATCCTCTTAATACAAGAACTAATTACAATGATTAACTAAGAATTAAAGAGAGATTAAAACTAATGAGTGAGAGTAAATCTAGGGTTTTAGATGCTAATGGAGGCTTAAACTAATCTAGGGTAAGATAAGATGTCTCAAAATTACAAGAAGGGAGTATATATATGGGTACAAGAATGAAGGAGAAGAAAAGAAGAAATGCGGGTGAGCTGTAGCCCATCCCGACCGGGACGGATCATCCCGATCGGGAAGGGTTCTGCCATCCGGATCGGGAAGGGCTCAACCCGACCGGGAAGGACCCACAGTGGCGCTTCTAAATGAGCTCTAGGGTCCCTCCTTGTATCTCATGGGCTTCCCGTCGATTCTCGGGACTCGGGATCGGGTCTCGGAGGCTCGGGATTGGGCCCCAAGGTCTCGGGGTCGATTCCAAGGCCTCGTGCCATCGTTCCTTTATCTCGTTGGCTCCAAAATGTGTATGTATTGAGTCGGAATCACTCCAACTCTTCCAAATCGGTCTAGGGAACCTGAAACGGACTAAAGGAAGCATAAGAAGCCCATGAATCGCTCCCAAGAAGCGATTCCACAAGGAAAAAGGGACCAAAACACAACAAATAGGCACTACAAACAACACTTATCAACTCTCCCACACTTAACCCTTACTCGCCCTCGAGTAAGCACACACTAACTACTAAACTAGCCGAATGGGTATTAGCGCACCCTACGCCCCTTCAACTCACGCGAGTGCACTTAGAGAAAAAGTGCACTCCGCAAGGCAAGTCGGGTCTTGCGACAAAACTGTGGATGCAACCGGACACAAAACACACAAACAAACGAGCACACAAACAAACACATAATCGGTTGCACCCAAAACAAAAGAAATACCGCTTCCTTCTAAAAGTGGTGAGAGAAGCACCGGTTTAGGACTCGAGGTAAGTGACAACGTTCCCAAGCTAGCAATACAAACCAAGGTGAACTAAACCCTAATAGTATGACGATAAAGCAACAAAAACATTGGTAACTTACCTAGGTCCTCCTAACTTTCTAAAAACGTACTACGGGACGATCGGCGGAGTGGAAAAGTGGAGAACCACGGTGTTAGTCGACACTGTAGGTAAGTGAGACCCCTCCCCCTTTAGCGTGAGCCAAGAGGGTCCTCCCGTGTCCAAGACCGCCTAACTAGTCCAAGTAAAAAGGGTGGAAAACATGCAAAATGAGGGAAGACCGACTAATGCCGCTATCATCCTTCCTCTGGACTGGGTCCTTTGGTAGGCTCTTCACGGCAAAAGTCGGGAAAAAGGCTTATTTTTGTGAGGATTTCTTTTTGTGAGATGGGTTTTCTTTTGGCATTTTCTTTCTTTTCGACATTTTGATTTGTTTGTTGCCATGCCATTTCTTTTTCTTCTTTTCTATTTTCTTTTTGGCTTTTGTGCCATTTCTTTTTCTTCATTTCTTTTCTTTATTTCAATTTTTTTTTCTTTTCTTTGCCCTTTTGGCAAGATTTGGCTTTCTTGGCAATTCTTTGGGTGATGAGAAAGAGAGAACTCAACAATTTGCATTTTATTGCGTGGATATGTGTAGGAGGTAGGGTAATGGGTATGTCGGGACGACGTCTTCCTTTCATACTCACAAAAAGGGGAGAACTTGGACTAATCAAACGATCCTAAACAAGGTCACCTAGGGGACGAGACTCGGTAACCAAGGCCTTTTCACACCGTGGGTGGTCATAATGGTCAAAAGTGCGAATCCCGCAGTAAATCCCTAGTAAGCTAGGTGGACTCAAGGTAAAGGACCAACGAACTCATTGATTTAGGGTCATTCTACTAGACTAAAGTCCAAAACTCGATTTATACAACTAGGAAGGGAAAAATAGACACTCACACACTAGCCTCTAAACCGGGTTTTCGAAAAATGTTTACACACAAGACACACAACAAAACACGACACAAAATGAAGACATGACAAAGAATGAACGAAAGAAAAAGAAGCAATAGCAACAAAACAAAAACAAAACAAAACAAACATATAACAAACACCATCCCGAACATCCGAATAAGCAACCAACTAACACCAAACTTTACAAAGCTCCGCCCGAGCACAGCATACCACAAACCTCGAATCATCGGAAGAAGTAAAGAGGAAAAAGGGATAAAAGGCGTTACCGGACGTCTTGAAAGCTTTCCAAAGCTAACGGTGGTTGAGCAACCTAAAAGGAGAAAGGGAGGCAAAACACGCACACAAGACAGAAAAACAACATAACGACACAAAAGGAAAACACACAAAAGAAAATCTTTTTGATTTTTGTGAAATTTTTTCAAATTTTTAAGGTTTTTAAAGGTTTTTTTCGAAAAAAAAGGGAAAATAAAACTAACTACGATAGAATATCGCTCCCCCACACTTAAATCGAGCAATGTCCTCATATGCTCAATCGTAGTGTGCGGAGAGACAAAAGAAAAAGACTAGAAACTACGAAAATAAAGCTAAAAATCAAAAACAAAAGATGGAGAAAAGGGTAGAAAGCGTCCGGCCGGGGTGTAGTCAAATCACCATGGGCCGAGACAAGAAAAGATATGGATGGGGGAAAGAAAATAAAAAGAAGGAAATAAAAGGAAATGGGAGGGGAGGGCTAGGTGTAATCAAGTCACCTAGCCCGGATTCCGTCCAAATCCGACTAACTCCTAAAAAGGGGTGAAAATCTTGTAAATTGGACTAATCGATTGACACTCGACGTATCACGTCGTCGGGAGTCGGGAGCAACCATACTATGGCCTCGAAGGCCACTAAGATCCCATGACTCGTGGGAAGGGGGCAAGCAATGAAAAAAAACAAGCGATAAAAAGACGGAAAAGTAAGGATAGTTACCCAAACCGAGCGGCTAGTAACTCACTTGCTCCATCGTCTCAATGATCATTAGAGGCTCGTCGCATCTTCTCGGTTGCAATCTCGCTTCATTCTCAAGGACTCACGGTTGGGGTAGTAATGGTGTGAGGGGATGGTATTTGATGTGAGAGTCGGTGTAAAGTGAATAGGAAATGGAGTGAGGGCATGAAAATGAAGTACATGGGTCATATGATAGGGCTAGGGTAGCTAAGGAGGTTGGGAGGGGGCATAAAACGGTTGGGTGGACTCGATTTGCGAAGAAGAATCACAAAGGGGGAGCAAAGGACCATCCCGGTCGGGAAGATTGATCCCGATCGGGTTACCTCACCCGTCCCGATCGGGACGCCCTCATCCCGGTCGGGAAGGACTCACAGGAAGCTCGAAATATGGTGCACCCTTCCCGATCGGGAAGGCACCCTTCCCGGTCGGGAAGCCTTACCCTTCCCGGTCGGGACGCCTCATCCCGGTCGGGATGGGTCTTCTTCACTATCCACAATCCCAAAAGCTTATTCCAAGCTTCAAAAACCCGATCCTCGTGCTTACAACCCAAGGTATACCATAGCCAATCCTCTCTAGGAGCGTTCTCATTTCACCTATCAAACAATACTCAAACGCACATCAAACTCTCTCCCTCACAACGCTCATCAATCAATCCAAATAACAAGAATTCACAAAAATCCAACTAACTACAAGAAAAAGATATATACAATGAGACGGTTCTTGTGGAACTCCGTCAAACCAAGATGGTGCTTCTTCATTCTTTTTCAACAACCAAAACTAGTTCCATCTCAATCAAGGGCACGTAAGAACAAGTCGAAGGCCCTAGAAAAGTCTTCAATCAAGCTCGTAATGTAACCGACCATATCCCAAGGCTCCTCATGGCCTTGCCTTGACGTTCCTGGGGCATCCCGCTCTTCCAAGTTCAACGACTTGAACTTGTACTTTTGGTCCTTGGGGATATACCCGAACGTCCACCGGTCCTCATGCGGCCCCAAGGGAGGCTCATCTTCTTCCTTGTCATTGCACTTCAACTTGTCATCAAGCCCACGACATGGGCACTCATCCTCCTCACTCTCGGAGTCATAATCATCAAGTACATAAGAGTACTTCTTCAAGCTTTGTTCCGGTTCACCCCCTAGATTGATGTCTTTCTTGGCTTGGATCATATTGCATGATTCATCCTTAGTAGGCGTAGTGTTGCCTTGGAGGTCGAACACTATCTTTTCCTCGCCTAACTCGAATGTGATCCTACCATTCTTCACATCGATCATGGCACCCGCGGTGTGTAGAAATGGGCGTCCAAGGATGATGGGAGTGTTGGCATCCTCCGGCATGTCAAGCACAATAAAGTCTACCGGAATGAAGTATTTCCCCACTCGTACCGGTACGTCCTCTAACATTCCTAATGGTCGATTGAATGATTTATCGGCCATTTGGAGGGTGAGGGACGTACATTTCAACTCCTTCATCCCGAGTCGGCAACAAATAGAATAGGGAATGATGCTCACACTCGCGCCCAAGTCACATAACGCATTCTTGATCAAGAAGTTGCCTATGGTGCAAGGGATCGAAAAACTACCCGGATCTTTCAACTTCGGAAGCGTGGAACCTTGTATGAGCTCGCTCACCACCCTCGTGAACGCTACGGTCTCTTCCTTGTCGACGGATCTCTTCCTAGCTAAGATTTCTCTCATAAATCTTCCATATGCCGGGATTTCTGTAAGTAGTTCGGTGAACGGGACAATCACATCCAATTTCTTCACAATACTAAGGAACTTGTCGTAATGAGTGTCCTCCTTAGTCTTCATTTGCCTTGATGGGTAAGGCAACTTAATTAGGTACTTGTTTTGATCAATTGGGGTGGACTCCTCAAAGGACACTTTCCTTTTTCCCTTGTCTTTTTCTTGAAGAGGGGGAGGGTTGTCTTTTTGGGGTTTTTCAACTTCCCTTAAGACTTGCTCCTCAATTGGATTGTCCAAGCTTGATTCTTCTTGATTTGGAGATGTCATTTCCATTGTCGGTTCTTGCATCGGCTCTTGCTCATTAGGATATGGAGGGGAGTTGTAGGACGTACCTCTCCTTGTGGTGATAGCATTTACATCCTCAAATATCGGTGTTTCACCTTGAGAAGGTAGTTGCCCCTTTTGTCTTGAGGAGCTCCCCGAAGCAAGTTGAGATACCTGAGTTTCAAGCATCTTCATACGAGCATCTCTTACCGCATTTTCCCCTTGAACATAAGCAAAGAGCTCTTGTTGGGTTTTCGACATATCCATTTGACATTTTTGCACATCTTGAGTATTCTTTGCATATCTTGATTACTCCTTTGAATTTCCATCAAAGTCTTTTGAATGTCAAAATCTCGAGGTGGGGATGATGGATTATGTGGAGTGTCGGTGATGGCGAGAGGAATGCCATAATCATGAGTAGGAGACCGGCTCCTAGGCTTGCTTTTTTGTTGTTGATTTTGAGTTGCTTGTTGATGGTTCCCTTGGAACCCATGAGAATTGCCTTGATTAAGGCCTTGATTGTGGTTTTGTTGTTGTTGGAAGCCTTGGTTTCCTTTGAAACCGCCTTGATTGAAGTTCCCTTGTTGGAACCCTTGATTGTTGTTGTGAAAGGTACCTTGGTTATTTTGCTTGAAGTTGTTGAAGGGTCTTGGACTACCCATGTAACCTTGGTAACCTTGGTTGTTGTCCCTTAAGGGAGGTGGAACATAGGGACGATGTTGTTGTTGATGTTGAAGGGCTTGTTGTTGGGGGACTTGTTGGGAAGCTTGGAATTGATTAGAGTAAGAGGTACCTTGCTTGAACGCTTGAAAGGCGTTCACTTGCTCGATACTTCCACGGCAATACATAGGATCATGTCCAACTATTCCACAAGTATCGCACATCCCATAGTAAGGTAAAGGAGGTGTGAACCCCAAAGCATTCACTTCTTGAATTGGTTGATGGTGTGAGGAATTAGTGCCTTGGACTTGGTCGAGGTGACTTTGGAGCTTCTTGTCAATAGTCTCCATGTGTGTTTTCAATTGAGCTCCAAGGTCAATGCTTAATTTGGTGATAGCATCGACCTCATGTATGCCTCCTCGATGTGCCTTCCTAGGCCTAGAATATTGCGAATTATGCACCGCCATCTCTTCGATTCTCTCCCATGTTTGGTCGTCATCGACCTCGGTAAACCTAGCGTTGGAGCCCATGTTAAGAATAGCTCTCGAGTCCTCATAAAGTCCATTCCAAAATTGTTGCACCAAGAACCATTGTGAGAGTCCATGATGAGGGCACGATCTTACCAAAGACTTAAACCGCTCCCAAGCTTCATATAGGCTCTCTTCATCCCTTTGTTGGAACCCGGTGATGGAGGCCCTAAGCAAGTTCGTCTTTTCCGGAGGGTAAAACTTTTGGTAGAACGCCAAGGCAAGCTTTTTCCAAGTGTCGATACCCATGGTTGCCCTATCGAGACTCTTGATCCATTGCTTCGCTTTTACAATAAGAGAAAACGGGAAGAGTACCCAACGAATTTGGTCTTGAGTAACCCCGGTTTGAGATATAGCGTCACAATAATCGGAGAAGGTCTCCATGTGTTGGTGCGGGTCTTCGGTGGGCAAACCACTAAATGGGCTCCTCTCCACAAGTTGGATAAATTGAGTCTTTGCCACAAAATTCCCGGTATAGGCTTCCGGTAATGCACTCGGTCCTGGCAAGACATCCTCGGTGAATGTGGAGTGAGAGGAGAACTTAGGCATTCTTGGATGTAAGGGAGAAGATGGTGGTGTAGAGAGTGTTGATGTAGATGAAGAGGGGGAACTAGGGGAAAAATCACCGAAAGGATTGATGAAGGTCCCTCCGGCCGTCTCTCGAGGTGAAATGTTCAAGTCGGCTCCTTGGGCTTGCCCTTGATGAGTATTGCTTGCACTTGGTTGAGAGATCCTAACCCGATTAATCGTCAGTTGGCGAAAGGCTCGAAAGAGTCTCTCCGGCTCTGGATTAAAGAGATAGAAGTCGCCTCCCCTCCTAGGCATACACTACACACTAGAACAAACGTGAGAACACCTAGTGCTTTGTGGGCACTAGGCAACGACAATAAACAAACACAACTAGAGACAAAGAGAAAAGAAAGCTAAGGAAAGAAGAGAAACTAGAAAATATTCACAAGAGAAGATGGGAGAACACAAAGAGGGGTAACTAAGTCTAGAAATAAGCAAACTAAGTCTAAACAATGCACCGTCCCCGGCAACGGCGCCAAATTGATGGTAGGGATTTGTCACGTCCCTAGCCGATCAATAAAACACCGACTAACCTAGTGGGTAGCTAGGGTAAGTCGGGATCGTATCCACGAGGACGGTATATCAAGGTTTAGACTAGGTCTACCTACAACGAGACTAGATTACCAAACTAACACAAAGAAGGGAAGAATGGAAAACTATGATGTAGAAGATATAGAAACTAGACTAATAATTAACTAAACGATGTAAACTAATAGAATGATGACTAACTAAGACGATGGATCAAATATGGAAAGAAAGTGGGGTAGGTCGGGTTCATAGGAGTAGAAGGATAATTGGGGTGATCAAGGGTATAGGTGTCTCCTAATCGCTAGAGTCGGTCCGGGCTCTCGCAACTTAGACCGATGTCAAGGTGGGTCTGGGCTCTCGCAACTTAGACCCTAATCCGCGCTCTCGCGACTAAACTATTCTCAACATTTCCACAAAATAAACAATCAATGAGAAGATGAACATAAGTATGGGAAGCATGGCCACTACAACTCACACAAGCATATCAACAAACACATAGAGTGCCTACAAAGTGACTAACAACAAAGATGCAACCTTTTCCCCTTAATCAACCCTAATCATCCATAATCTACCGCTAATCCCCCTACTAACCCCACAAGACTACTACTCACTCATTATCAAATTATTCATAACATTGACAAGAGAAAACAAACTAAACATCCAAGCATTCATTATGAACAACGAACAACAATAAGAATATAAAAAGATGAAACAAGATTGAATAAACAAAGGTTAAGAGTAGAGATGATTATACCAACACTATGAAGATGAAAAGATGCAATCTTGTATAAATAAGAACCCAAATAAAACCCAAGGTTGTAAAGCTTGGAGAATTCTTCAAGTATCCTCTTAATACAAGAACTAATTACAATGATTAACTAAGAATTAAAGAGAGATTAAAACTAATGAGTGAGAGTAAATCTAGGGTTTTAGATGCTAATGGAGGCTTAAACTAATCTAGGGTAAGATAAGATGTCTCAAAATTACAAGAAGGGAGTATATATATGGGTACAAGAATGAAGGAGAAGAAAAGAAGAAATGCGGGTGAGCTGTAGCCCATCCCGACCGGGACGGATCATCCCGATCGGGAAGGGTTCTGCCATCCCGATCGGGAAGGGCTCAACCCGAGCGGGAAGGACCCACAGTGGCGCTTCTAAATGTGCATCCCTTTCCGATCGGGAAGGCCATTATCCCGACCGGGAAGGGTCTTGTATGCCTCCAATAAGAGCTCTAGGGTCCCTCCTTGTATCTCATGGGCTTCCCGTCGATTCTCGAGACTCGGGATCGGGTCTCGGAGGCTCGGGATTGGGCCCCAAGGTCTCGGGGTCGATTCCAAGGCCTCGAGCCATCGTTCCTTTATATCGTTGGCTCCAAAATGTGTATGTATTGAGTCGGAATCACTCCAACTCTTCCAAATCGGTCTCGGGAACCTGAAACGGACTAAAGGAAGCATAAGAAGCCCATGAATCGCTCCCAAGGAGCGATTCCACAAGGAAAAAGGGACCAAAACACAACAAATAGGCACTACAAACAACACTTATCAGTGAGATGGTTCTCCGGTTGAAATATAAATCGAAGTTGGAGTTGCCACCGAAATTTGTGGGAGTTCGGCCCATTCGAACCCACTCTATATTTCGGTGGACCGTGCACAAAGTACGACCCACTTTGATAATAGAGCTTGTGGGGTTCGTCCCTTTGCATTACGATATCGATGCCGATGTTATCGGGTACCGTATATCGAATGAATCTCGTGCGCCAACGGTTTCGGGCATCCGGAAACCGAGGTTCTGAGTAAGGGGTGAGGGTACGTGTTGGGAAGCCCACGAAGGAAACTCAACCCCTCCTGCACTTAGCTGCCTCTACTAAGATATCGTTATATTTTTTAATACGCGCGCTAGTGATTCGGTGGAATGTTATGCAAACAACATTTTACGACATACATAGAAAAATCGAATAGGTTGCTATGTCGATTTAATGGATTTAATTCACGTCAAAGTGGTTTAGCATGCGAGGTTCATTTGTAAAACGGTAAATCGCAAACAAATGAAAGCAAAATAAAACGGGATTAAGTTACAAGTTACACAGGCGGAAATATAATCCGGACAAAACAAAATAACGAGCGAAGTCGAAATAATGATATAGTAACGTTAACGTAAACGGATTTAAACGACTCGAATACAATAAGATGATGCATGATTTTGAAAAGAAATGATACGTGATTGCCCTTACATGTGACGACCAAGGTCGTAAAAATATTTGATGAGGCTAACACGATGAAGGAGACTCGCACTTTAGCATAAAAGGGACCACTCGATCGAGTGATCCAACTACAAACCCCCTGCCTCTTTTTGGGGTGCTACTCGATCGAGTGTGCTATGGCACTCGATCGAGCGCTGCCTGTTCGAGCCACCGCTCGGAATTCGTGAGGAGGTAACTCCGAATTTATTGATTTCGAAATCGATAGCCAACCGAGCCAAATACCAATATGGCATGATTTATATTCAACTCGGTTTTCGATACTCGTAACATGTATTTTATGATTACGAGACCGGTATCGGGAATTTTGAAAAAGTGTGATGAAATTGTATGAATTTGATTAGGACGAATTTAATTCCCTCCGCGTTACGATGTCGTAATCAATCCTTTCAGATTGTATGACTATCGATTTTGCGTCAACGTGTTTCGTACTAATCTCGAAAATGGCATCGGACGTGTTTAACTACGTATTACCCACGATCGCGTTACGCCCTTAAGTGTTTAGGGCGGTGCTCCTCGAAAAGGTGTTGCCACTGTTTCGACTTGTAAAGGGATTAAACGTAATTGAAGCGGGAATCGTGGTTAAACACGCTCGCTCCGAAAACGGTTTATATATTTATATATACGCGGTATTATTTAATAGCGACGATAAAAATGCTAAACGATATTAATAATGCAATGATAAAATGGAATAAATAAAAAACATTCTTTTTAAGATTGATTCGCTTCAACAATCAAATACTCGGGGTAATAGGATAAGCGATCGGCAACATCGAGTGCAATACTCTCGTATTCATATTTCCTTATCCCATCATCCCTCGTATTCGATACGTATAGGCGAATATTTTATAGTGATGCGATAATAATTCTAGTGATGAAAAGTAAAAGAAATAAAATAAAAAGATGCAATACATAAAAAATGGAGATAAGAAAAGAGAAAGGGAGATGTCGGGATTTGAATTTACACCCTCAACCTACATGCTTCAGTCTTGGAACATGGCTCGTCCAGTAGCGGCAAAGGCGCGGGAGCGTCGAGATATGTAGGCAAGTTATGGTGTATAGGATTAGGGATTGGATTTGACAAGTTTTGCTCTCGGTCTTTGATGAGTTTTGATCTCGGGATGGCTTTGAATGTGTAGATGGTTAGAATTGTGAAGGGTTGAGGGTGATTGAAGGAAGGAAAAAAAAATTCTGTAAATGTGATGGGTGACGGGGTATTTTTAGGGAAAAAACCCGGTTTAGGGTCACTCAATCGAGTGGTGTTAGTGCACTCGATCGAGTGCCTGGTTCAAGGCCGGTTCCCGAGCTTACTCGACCGAGTGGGCCTGAACCACTCGATCGAGTGGGTCAAAACGGACAGAGAGAATTTAAGAAAGAGTTCTTATCCTAATTTGAAGAGATTTTAGTTGTTGGGTTTCCTTCTAGAAACGCATGTGGCTGATTTTTTGTACCGAGTTCGTCTTTGACCGGGTTTTGACCCGGTCGCTAACAGACGGTTTTATTTTCGGTGTCGGGTTTTACCCAAATTAATCTTATTTGAATGGAAACAACCCACTAGGCGTGGATTTGAGGTCGGTTTAGTGAGATTTGTACTCCGTTAAAAGCCCATGCCGGATACTATTGATTCCGAGCCCATATTCGAGCGCGTTAAAGCACGTTTACGTCCGATCATCATCGGGTGTTTTGTTGGAAACTGCTATAGACACTAGCAGGCAAAATGCGGGTGTCTACACTTAGATATCAACAAAAAGTCTTTTTAAGTCTTAAAAAGAGTGCTCTTATGAATATAAACTTAAGTTAAATTGTCTCATATTGAAAAATTATAATATAATGTGATAGAATTTTATTACTCCCTCCATTCAAGTTGAAGCTACCTATTTGCTTGTAGAACAAGTTTTAAGAAACCGATGGTTTATTATTATAGATACAAGTGTGTAAAGGTTATTAAATATTTCTTTAATATTAAATATTAAATGTAGAGTAAATAGTGAGTCTAAAGTATTTGTTTAATAAACAATGACTAAAATGGAAATAGGAAGCTTGAACTTGAACGTTCAAAAAATGAATATGGGTACGTAGCATAGACTTGAATGGAGGGAGTATAAAATTAAGATAATCATTCGTTCTTAGATATTAACCAAAAATCTTTTGAGTCTTAAAAAATCTCTTAAGAGTATAAAGTCAAGTAAAATTATCTCACATCAAACTATTATAATGAGGTCATAGATTTCTATTATATAAATAAGAATAATAATTCGTTATTAGATATTAACCAAAAGTTTTTTGAGTCATAAAATTGAATTTAAAAAGATTTTTTAAGAATATAAACCAAAATTCCTTTAATTCTTAAGAAATTCTAAAAATATAAAATTAAAATTTTAAAATTTTAAGATAATTAATAATAATAATAATAATAATTTTATTCTTATTATTATAGTAATGCAAGTAGGTATATTTTATTTTCCTTTATTTTATTATGATAATAAGAGTAATCGTTCGTCCTTAGATATTAACCAAAAAATTATCCCACATCAAAAATTATAAGATGATGGAATCTTATATTCCCTCCGTATCTATATGTTCCTCCCATTTTACTTAAATACTTCTCACATATACGGAGGGAGTATTATAAATAGAGTAATCGTTCGTCCTTAGATATCAACCAAAAATTTAAGAAAGTAAGATTATCAATCACATCGGATGATTCTAAGACTCTAACGTGATGAGTACTACAATTATAACTATAAAGTCATAATTTTCAACTTTACTATCATTTTAAATGCAATCATAATTGTACTACTATAAATAAGTAAGGGTATACATTATTACTTTAACCGACAACATTCATTTTATAACTTGTGTGCTGATGACAAATTTGTTTTTTTATCACATGTTTCATCGTTGTTAATTGTAATATGTTCCCATTTTACCCGGTAAATATTTATATCTACGTATATTTATGTGCGAGGTACTTTATTAAGTCTTTCATTCTAACTACAATGCAACATATATATATATATGTATATATAATGCCTATACTTTCATTTGATGTTTACCGCATATATTATCTCTGATCCCTTGAAAAAGATTCATTTATATGGATAATATTCATTTACTATTAGGCATACTCTTACCTTCGAGCGGCTACATACACTTCTGAAATGGCTACTTAGCTTACACTTCTCTTGCGGCCACATACATACACTTTTCTAGCGGCTCCTTACACTTCTCAAATGACTACTTACACTTCTCAAATGACTACTTACACTTCTCTAAGGGCTACTTACACTTTTCTTGTTGCTGCAAACACTTCTCCAATGGCTATTTAAACTTCTCAAATGGCGACTTACACTTCTCTAGGGGATACTTACACTTCTCTAAGGGCTACATACACTTCCAAATGGCTACTTACACTTCTCTAGGGGTACATACACTTCTCTTATTGCCACATACACTTCTCCAATAACTAATATTTCTCAAATGGCTACTTACACTCTCTTGTTGCTACATACACTTATCTGATGACTACTTATGCTTCTCAAATGGCTACTTACACTTCTCTAGCGGCCACATACACTTCTCTTTAGGCCATTTACACTTCTCTAATCTAGACGGGAAGGAAAAGGGTTTAGGGTTGGTTTAGGGTTTAGCGATGCCACCTAATCCAACCCTAAACCCTTTTCCTTAGACATATTTGTCATAAAAAAACCTCTATAACTCCACCGTAGAAAGGGACGAGTGAACCCTGTCGTGGGCCCAGATCAATTTATCTATGGGGCACATACACCTCTCCATTTAAGACGGGACAGAAAAGGGTGGTCTTATCCCTCATTTACGAGTCGGGTTTAATTCAAGTTAAGATTGATTTTAACGAATTCAATTTTATATCGAGTTTTAGTTACAATTTTTTTCCAATTTTATTTACTCGTTACGAATTCAATTATATATCGACTGTGAGAGGGAAGTTGGGTCTGGCCAAGCCATAGTACGCAGTACGACAGGCTGTCCACCCTTGTCAGGGTCGTGTTTGTTAGTGGTTCGAGCACGACGGACCGACACGAGGCCTGGGACGACCATCGAAATGTCTGGTCTAGTTGTTAGTTTTTACACCTTTGTTATAGCCCGTAGAAGATTAAAAATTCTAAAACAGAGAGTATAAAAATGGAGTCAAATGCTATCGGTTTACATAGAAAAGACAAAAACACTACGAAAGTAATGAGTTGTCTTTTCTACATATATGGATAATAATTTTTGGCCCGTTATGCCAAAATAACGGACATCTCCGTCACTAAAAATATAGAAACCATCCACGTGATGTTAATAAAAAACTAAAGACTGGCAATCAGCAACATTATGTCATGCTCTGAGAAATGCATTACAGGCTTCAAGTCAAGAGCTTGAAACCGATTATGTGATAAGTTTGTGATAAGTTTGTAACCTATTGTGTGAACCACCTAAATATGATATAACTATGATCTCTATTAGACCTCATACATAAGGTAGCAACACATCAAAACTCTCTTAATACAAACAAGATGTCATCCGCGAATATAAAATAAAGATCTAAAAATTCACCACGGCCTGCTTGGACGTTCAGAGACCAGAAATGGCAAATGTCGACTGGTATCTTGGTATTCATACATCATTTCACAGTTTTCTTTAAAGCAAGAAATGTCTCCCCAAATTCAGTAGATTGAGCATCTGCATCTAAGGTCGTAAGAAATGTCTTGGTCAAGTTGTGGATAGACACAATTTGGAAGACCTCACCATCAAACTTCCTTACTTCAGCTCGCCGGGCCTTTTTTTCTGGCATATGGGCTGCCATCTGATGTACTAAGTGACTGAGCTTCGATAGGTGGGGGTTTAGGAATTTTTTTGTCCCATCCGGAGTACTACTTGTCACGAGGAGGGCCTTGAAAAGTTCCTGCACTAGATCAAGAACTTTCACACGCCGGAAATCAGACTTAGCATCCCCACATTTCTCGAGATGAAACCCGGAGAGATGCTACCCGACCCAAGGCCTTCTCATGATTACTTCTTTCAATAACTCTGGCTTTAACTGAGATTTCTTTGTGTTGAAATTTTTTTCTATGAGCTAATGAATTCCACAAGTGAAAATGAGAAACCGGAGCAAAGTCAAATTTTCACCCAAGTACATCAATTTGGGCATTAGTAAAGGATGATAAACTTGGTAAAAGATTCAGTTTCTAAAGATGACTTCCAAAGCTAGCGCGTTTCATATATAGGCTATGAATTGTAAATTCAACAACTATATTTTGGATATTGTGTCATTATTATTCATGTAAAAATATTTAGTCCCATGATAATTCACTAGTCATAACAAATTACGTTGTACTTTACTGCGCCTCATATTGTCAAAGGAAGTGAAGATTTTGTTGCAAATATTGTAACATACATTTCAACAACTATTAAAATTAAAAGCGTACATAAGATGCAAAGGTTTTGTCTGCTAAGGTGGACTACAGTATCAGCAACAATAATAACTCACCAACGACAACATCGTACAACGGCATCGGCGATAAACACGGGCATCAAAAGAAGCAAACACGGACAATAATGAACAGTAATTTAATAATAAGAAGAAGATGAACGAACAAACGGGGACGAAGGGAAACAAGTAGTAACGAGATGACAACAACCGCAATAGCAATAGCAAACACGAGCACTAGTAACTAACATCAAAAATCTAATCATTGAATAAAATTGAATAAGCTAACCCTAAATAGATGAAATAAAAAACTTACCGGGAATAGTTGATTGAAGAATTGATGAATTGAGGATTGATTGAATTGAGGAACCGCGTTTGATTGATGAATAGCGGTTGATTGAAGAGGGAATTGGGGAAAAATCGCAGTTGATAGAATGGGTTGAGGAAAAATAACAGTTGATTGAAGGGGTTGGGAAGTTGGGGAAAAATAAACGGGGTTGATTGGGGAATAAAATCGCGCGTCTTTTTATCTTTCTGTCATATATAGTTCGGACGGTTCGTACCAAAGTAAAGGTTCGAACGGGATCCTAATTCTATATATATATAGAGAGAGTAATGCTCTTATGAGTCATTCTCTATATATGAGTCCATAAGTCATCATCCCATCCATTTCCATCCCATCGATTGGATGGAAATGGATGGGATGATGATGGATGACCAAGATGCATCCCAATATTTGCATTAAAAAAAAGAAAAAAAGGGGAGATTTACGTTCCTAAAATAATTCCCATGATTTTAGGAAACAATAACTCTCATAATCACGTTCATTGATCATTTAGTCATTCACGTTACCACATTCATCAAAACCTAAAAAAAAAAAACCTTCCATCATCACGTTCAGTCATTCATTCAATCAAATCTGAGTTCGAAATCCCGTTACTATGGATTCAATGAGCGAGACATCTACATCAGCTGTTGATGAGCAATTGATCGAGTATAACAATGGTGAGTTTCGAATTTTTTTTTTCACGTTTTGCTTCAATCGTCAATTTGCGTTCTTTTTTTACGTCAATTTTCATGTTGATATTGCTTTCATTGTCATTTCATTCATCATAGATTCATATCAATGATTAATTGATATAGATTCCATAGTTTTATGTTTGTTATTTGGGTTTTCAATGATATCCACTGATAATATTGTTTTGTTTTCTATTAACGCAGACACGACGTTGAAGTAACATACGTTCTAAGTTACAGTAACAGTTAATTGCAATTACAGTAACACACTGAACGTTGAGAAACGGTTTTTGATGATGATGTTAGAGTAACGTACTGTACCAGTTAGAGTAACACAACTTAAGATTTGAAGTAACACATTGGTTGCCTGTGCGCAACATTGTTTTATTTTGTGCAGGTGGTATTTGCGAAGATGCGAATGCACAAGACAACACTGAAAAAGGTGGAATTTCATCCACTTGATTAATCGTAGATTAATAACAATGGTTCAATGCTCTCGTGTTAGTATAGATTCCAAGTTTATCTTAAGCTTCACTGATATTATTGTTTTTGTTTTCTGTTGATGCAGACACGGCATTGAAGTAACATACGTTATGATTTACAGTAATACCTAGTTCTAATTAGAGTAACACAAACACGTAACATTGAAAAAGGTTTTTGGCGCTGATGTTGAAGTAACTTGCTTTAAGAGTTAAAGTAACTCAACTTATGAGTTGGAGTAATACCTAATTTTAATTTTTTGGCAGGTAGCATTGGCAAAGAGCTGAATGCACAAGAATGGTGCAGAGATGTGGGTGAGGCGTTCACTCCGTATATGAAGCAAGTATTCGGAACAATTGATGAGGCGGTGGGTTTTTATAAAATTTACGCGCTGGCTTACGGATTTGATGTGAGAAAGTATACCACAAAGCGATGGTACGATGGTGAGATAAAGTCGAAGCTCCTAGTCTGCAACAGATAGGGTTTTACAAATTCTGTTAAAGTTGTTAACGATACAGCTGCGGCTGTGAAAGTTGTTAACGATGCAGTTGGGGAAGGAGTTGTTGTCGACGCGCTTAAAATGAAGACGAAAGTCCGTCAATGCGGGTTCAAGGCAAGGATTAGGCTATTCAATAAAGGCAACACTCTCTGGATTGATAGGTTCCACATCGGCCACAACCACGAACTGATCTCACCAAAAGATAGAGAATTCCAAAAGCTGTCGAGAAACCTGACAAAGTACC
Organism: Agrostemma githago; assembly: GCA_958450325.1. Lineage (NCBI taxonomy): Eukaryota > Viridiplantae > Streptophyta > Magnoliopsida > Caryophyllales > Caryophyllaceae > Agrostemma > Agrostemma githago. The sequence goes on from OY288255.1 coordinate 46,524,707, forward strand.
ATAAGGAAATGATCTTGAATAATTCACGAGTATGGAGTAACACTGATGGGAGGATTTTGCCGTGAATCCTACCAAACAAGTAAAACCAACTATTCCTAACTGGGTAGATAGGGCAAGTCAGGTCGAATCCACAGGGACGGGGTGTCGGACTAAGGTGTGCTATGATTCTAGACTAGGTCCGAGACAAGCTAAACTAGGGTGATGGCTATTGACTAAACTAGGTCTAAAACACGAAAAAAGGAAGGCTAAACAAGAAACTAATGAATAAAGGAAGCAAAGAAATCAACAAGAGGGAAAACTAGGGCTAAGTCGGGTTCATGGGTGTCAAGGAGACCAAAAGAGGAAAAACGGGGTTACTAGCATGCTTTCGTAGCCTAGGTTCCGATCGGGCTCTCGCTACTTAAACGGCCTAGGGGTCATCCTCACCACGCTCTCGCTACTAGTGAGGGAACCAAACCAACCCACCAAACAAACACATACAACAGAGGAGGCAAGAAAAACAAAGGTTGATCGTCTCAAGTCTCACAAGCATTTCATCGAGCATGTGGAGTGCAAGACAATTAGTAATCAACAAAAACAACATCTAGTACCACCCATCTCACCCTAATCATCCCTAATCACACCCAATCCCCCTACTAACCCTAGGGGATGACTACTCACACATATCTAAACTAAAACAAGCACAAACAAGAGAAACAATCACAAGACTAAAAACATTCATAATGGAAAACAAGGATGAACAATAAACAAGATAAAAAGAATGAAACTTGAATGATAAAACAAAGATTAAGAGAAGGGAAAAGAGAGATTATACCAAACTAGTGAAGAAGAAAGATTGAAACTTGTAATAATAAGAAAACCCAAATACATCAACCAAGGTTGTCAATCTTGGTGGAGATCTTCAAGAATTCCCATAATACAAGAGTTAAACTAAGATTAAAAAGTAGTTAAAGACTAATCTAAGCTAAGCTAGGCTAAATAATGTCTAGGGTTTCCTAAGATAGTGTATGATGCTTAAACAATACAAAGGGAGGGTATTTATTAGGGTTCATGAGCAAAGGAGAGGAAAATAAGTGACACGGGTCTTCAGGTGGCCAATCTCGGGCGAGAAGAGATGGTCTCGGTCGAGATGGGACTCATCTCGGGCGACATGAGATGATCTCGGTCGAGATGGGACTCATCTCGGTCGAGATGAGATGATCTCGGTCAAGATTGCTGGTCAGTGACCGTGCTTTGCTTTCCTTCATCCCGATCGAGATGGCCATTATCTCGGTCGGGATGGGTCTTGTATGCCTCAAATATGATCTCAAAGGTCCCTACTTGCTTCTCATGGGCTTCTCATCGATTCTCGGTGCTCGGGATCGAGTCTAAGGGGCTCGGGAATGGGTCCCAAGGTCTCGGGATCGAGTCTAAGCCACCGAGTGATCGTCGCTTCTCTTCGTTGGCTCCAAATATGTCGGAAACGAGTCGGAATCGTTCCACCTCTCCAAGATTAGTGTTAGGAACCTAAAACAAACTAGATGAAGCATAATTAGTCTCGAAACCGCTCCAAAGAGCGATTTCACAAGAGAAACCGGGACCAAAACACAAGGAATAAGCACTACAAAACACACTTATCAACTCCCCCACACTTAACCCTTACTCGCCCTCGAGTAAGCACAAACTAACTAAAAACTAAAAGAAACTAGACTACTAATCCGAGCGGGTATTAGCGCACCCTACGCCCTTTCAACTCGCGCGAGAACACTTAGAGGAAAAGTGCTCTCCGCAAGGCAAGTGAGGTCTTGCGACAAAACTGTAGATGCAACCGGACACGAAAACACACAAACAAACAAACATACAAACAAACAAGCAATCGGTTGCACTCAAGAAGAAATAAATACCGCTTCCCTAAAAAAAGCGGTGAAAGAAACATCGGTTAAGGACTCAAGGCAAGTGACAACGTTCCCAAACTAATAACACAAATCGAAGTGGACAAAACCCTAATAGTATGACAACAAAGCAATAAAAACGTTGGTAACTTACCTAGGTCCTCCTAACCTTCTAAGAACGTACTACGGGACGATAGGCGGGATGGAAAAAGGATGAACCACGGAGTTAGTCGACACTGTAGGTAAGTGAAACCCCGCCCCCTTCAGCGATGAGCCAAGAGGGTCGTCCCATGCTCAAAAGCAGCCTAACTAGTCCAAGTAAAAAGGTGGATAATGCTTTCAAAGTGAGGGAAGACCGACCATTACCGCTATTATCCTTCGTAGGGACTCGTTCCTTTGGTAGGCTCTTCACGGTAACGATCAGAAAAAGGCTTATTTTTGAGAGGGTGAGAATCTTTTTGTGAGATTGTTTTCTTTTGGCATTGTTTCTTTTGCATTCGGCTTTTGAGTTGCTATGCCATTTCTTTTTCTTCTTTTGTATTTTCTTTTTGATTTGTTGTGCCTTTTCTTTTTCTTCTTTCTTTTTCTTTTTTTTTTTCTTTTTCTCTTTTTATTTCTTTTGACTTGGCTGGCCCTTTTGGATAGATTTTTGTTTTGTAGGCATTCAATCACAACCAAGTAAGAAACTTCAACACATTGCAACTTATTTGTGAGACATGGGTAGAAGGTAGAAAAAAGGGGGAAACTTGGACTAATCAAACAATTTCGAACAAGGTCACCTAAGAGACGGAACTCGGCAACCAAGGCCTTTTCACTCCGTGGGTGGTCAAAATGGTCAAAATGCAAATCCCCTAGTAAATCCCTAGTAGACTAGGTGGACTCAAGGTAAAGAGCCAACGAAAATATTGATTTGAAGTCATTCTACTAGACTAAAGTCCAAGACTCGATTCATAACACTTGAAAGGGAAAGTAAACACTTGCACACTAGCCTCAAAACCGGGTTTTCGAAAACCTTTTGACACACTAGACACGACTAAACAAGACAAAACAAAGACACAACAAAAACGAGAGAAAATGAGGCAAACATAACAAAACCAAATAAAATAAGAGAAAAGAAAACAAACACATAAACAAAACAAGCACCACCCTAAAACTTCCAAAAAAGTCACCACATCAACCACCACCTTCAACAAGCTCCACCCGAGCACACATCATCACAAAATCTCCTCCAAACTCCACAAGAGACAAAGAGGAAAAGGGATAGAATGACGTTACCGGATGTCTTGAGCTTTCCGAAAATTACGGCGATCAAGGAACCTACAAGGAGATGGGGGGGCAAAACACACAATACAACAAAAACACGACACAAGGACACGATTCGAAAAGACACAAAGGAAAATCTTTTTGGTTTTTATGAAAATTTTCAAATTTTTAGGGATTTTTAAGATTTTTCGAAAAAACTACGAAAATAAATCTAAACTAGACTAAGATGTCGCTCCCCCACACTTAAACCGAGCAATATCCTCATGCTCGATCGGTAGTGTGTGGAGACACTAAAAAGAAGAGAAACTACGAAAATAAAGCTAAAAATCAAAAATAAAAGTGAGGAAATGGTAGAATTTGTCCGGCCGGGGTGTAATCAAGTCACCAAGGGCCGAGACGAGAAAAGATATGGATGGGGGAAGAAATAAAAAGAAGAAAATAAAAGGAAATGGGAGGGGAGGGCTAGGTGTAATCAAGTAACCTAGCTCGGATTCCGCCTAAATCCGATTAAATTCAACCAAAAGAAAAAAAAAACAAGGAAAAAGTGAAAGAACTTGTTAATTTGGATTTTTCAAATGACTCTCGATGTAATCACATCATCGAGAATCGGGAGCAATAACCACAAAGGCCCCGAGGGCCAGCATGACACCAAATACATAAAAGGGAAGGGGGACATACAAAGAAAGACTAGCAACAAAAGACGAAAAAGAAAGGAGAGTCGCCTTACCAAACGGTTAGCAACTCAACCAACTCCATCGTCTCAATGATCACTATGGGCACATTTGCAGGTCTTCATCGATATTCCTTCTCTTCATCAATGTAGTCTCAAGTATCGGGCATGCATGGGTTTAATGAGGTTGGAATTTGAGGTTAAACTCGGTGTATAGTGATGAGATGAAGGTGTATAATTGAAGTGTAAGGGTCAAATGATAGAGGCTAAGGTGAGTAGGGAGGTTGGGTGGGGGTATAAAGTGGTTGGGTGGGGCTTAAATGAAGAAACAAAGGCAAATGAGGGTTGCAGGAGACCATCTCGGTCGAGATGGCTCCATCTCGGTCGGGAAGAGTCCTTCCCGGTCGGGAAGCTCTTCTTCTCGGTCGGGATGGCACATCAGAAGCTCCTGTTTTCATGCCCACTTCATCCCGGTCGAGATGACACCCATCTCGGTCGGGATGGCACCTTTCCCGAGCCTTTAAGCCTTCTTTCAATACTAGTCCCACCCACAAGACAAAAACAACCTCGGGATCCAAAATCCCGTCCCAAAAAGCTTGCGAAAAGCTTAAAAAACCGACTTCCTCCACCAAGCTTTAAAGCTTCTATCATCAACAACTTCTCTCAAATTCTTCATCTTCACTATCAACCTAACAAGTGAACTCAATAAACACCATCAAAATCCCTCCCTCACATCACTCAAGAAAACTTCAAATTACAGGAATTCCACAAAAACATAAAATCTTAGAAGCCATACTATTCAAACAAACATATACAAATACACAAGCTCAAAAGAAAAGGAAAAAGATATTTACAATAAGATACTCTCACCATTTATGCCTCCATAGCCATCAAGAGCTCGGAGGAATTGATGGTAGGAATTTGTCACGTCCCTAACCGTCAATAAACTGCCGATTAAACCTAGTGGGTAGCTAGGGCAAGTCGGGATCGTATCCACGAGGACGGTATATCAAGGCTTGGACTATGTTGGCCTAGAACGAGACTAGGTTACCAAAAAAACACAAAGAACGATAAATGGAAAACTATGATGATTAAGGAGGTGAAGAAGGGACTAACAATGGACTAACTAAAACAAGATAAAAAGAGAATAACTAGAGACTAACTAAACAATGGAACTAGTAGAAGATGAACTCAAATATGAAAGGAAGTGAGGTAGGTCGGGTTCATAAGAGTAGACGGGTGATTGGGTGATCAAGGGTGTAGGTGTCTCCTAGTTGCTAGGGTCGGTCCGGGCTCTCGCAACTTAGACCGATGTCAAGGTGGGTCCGGGCTCTCGCAACTTAGACCCTAGTCCGCACTCTCGTGACTACGACTATTCTCAACATTTCCGCATAATAGGCAAACAAAGAGAAGATGAGCACAAGTATGGGAAGCATGGCCACTACAACTCATACAAGCATATCAACAAACACATGGAGTGCCCACAATGTGACTAACAACAAAGATTCACCCTTTTCCCTTAATCAACCCTAATCAACCATAATCTACCCCTAATCCCCCCTACTAACCCCACAAAGAAGACTACTTACTCATGATAAAGAACAAACTAACAATCATAAAAGAAATCAATATCACAAAACAAACATCCATAATGAATAACAAGAATAATAACAATAACAATATGAAAAGATTCAAACAAGATTAAATAAACAAGATTAAGAGTAGAGATGATTATACCAACACTAGGAAGATGAAAAGATGCAATCTTGTATAAATAAGAACCCAAATAAAACCCAAGGTTGTCAAACTTGGAGAATTCTTCAAGTATCCTCTTAATACAAGAACTAACTACAAGGATTAACTAAGGATTAACAAAGATTAAAGGAAGATTAAAACTAATGAGTGAATGTAAATCTAGGGTTTTAGGGTTTTTGAGAGGCTTAAGGAATGCTAAACTATCATCCGATCTGTTACTAATACAAGAGGGGAGTATATATATGGGTACAAGGGGAAAGGAGAATGAAATAAAAGATGGCGTGCAGCAGCAGCACGGTCCCGACCGGGACGGATCATCCCGACCGGGACGGGCTGCCATCCCGACCAGGACGTGTTGGTCTCGGCCGGGACGGGCTCCTCACAGTAACCTCTTCAATTGTCCACCCCATACCGATCGGGATGAGGCCTTCCCGACCGGGATGGGTCTTGTAGGCCTCCCTTAAGAGCTTTTTGGTCCTTCCTTGCCTCTCATGGGATTCTCCTCGATTCTCGGGACTCGGGATCGGGTCTCGGAGGCTCGGGTTTGGGTCCCAAGGTCTCGGGGTCGATTCCAAGGCCTCGAGTCATCGTTCCTTTATCTCGTTGGCTCCAAAATGTGTATGTATCGAGTCGGAATCGCTCCAACTCTTCCAAATCGGTCTCGGGAACCTGAAACGAACTAAAGGAAGCATAAGAAACCCATAAATCGCTCCCAAGGAGCGATTCCACAAGGAAATGGGACCAAAACATAGTGAAAAAGGCACTAAAAACTACACTTATCAGGAGTAAGTCAAATGCCCTAGCAACATCTTCATTAACGCTCATGTGGCCGATCCTAGCCATCAACAAGAGTTAAAATCTTAATATACAAAAACTTAAAATCTTAGAAGCCAAACTATTCAAACAAACATATACAAATACACAAGCTCAAAAGAAAAGGAAAAAGATATTTACAATAAGATACTCTCACCATCTACGCCTCCATAGCCATCAAGAGCTCGGAGGAGTAAGTCAAATGCTCTAGCAACATCTTCATTAACACTCATGTGGCCGATCCTAGCCATCAACAAGAGTTTCCAAGTCGGAGTCAAGAAGCAATCATCTAATCCATTACGCTCGGGTTTCTTGTGATCTTCCGGGTCTTCCGAACCAACATAGCAACGACTCTTATGACCATCCGGTAGGTATAGTGGTCTAGAGTCAAGTTTGGCATTATAAGTTGGGAGATCACACCCTAAGGGGGTTGCTTCTTCTACGGGGTCGAGAGTGGAACTCTTTTCTGCCGCCCGACAAGGATCCACTTCATCAACCGTCTCACAAGACAAGGGACTTGAAATCGAGTGCGATAAAGGAGGAGAAGGCATCAAGTTTTCTTCATTGGAGGCTTTAGGGGAGACGTCATCGTCATTCTTACTAGAATTCTCACCATGAAGAGACTCAAGGCCTTCGATGGTTTGGTCTAGCATAGCATCTCCATATCCCCTAATTGGCTCATCCAATTTCCCATTCAAGGCAAGTTCTAAGGCATCTACCTCTTTTTCCCAAGTATTACGTTCCTTTTCACTCACCTTGTCAATTTGGTCTTGAGGGGTCATCTCTTCACTTGGGTTTGGATTGTTAACATCCGGTTCATCACGAAGAAAATCATACAAATCCAATTTAATAGCCAATACATGGGCTACCCAAGAGTTATCTTGATAATCATGTTCAAATTCCTCCTCATTGTCGACCCTTGAAGCTTCAACTTCCTCCATTATTCCCATAGTTCCACCATCCAAGCAACTCTCAACAATGATCTCTTGATTGACCCTCTCTTCTTCATTTGTGGCTTCACAATCGGGTTGATTTCCTTGTGGAGACAACCGACCTTGATGCCCAAATGAACCTTCCTCAACAATTTGTGGAGCTTGAGTGGCTGACATCGTGATACGAGCCATGAGTGCATTGATTCGAGCATCTTGCACCTCTTTTTGGGCCTTGAGCTCCTCTTTGACCCTTTGCATTTGAATCATCATCTCTTGTTGACTCTTTTGCAATTGAATCATCATCTCTTGTTGACTCTTTTGCATTTGAATCATCATTTGACAAAGCTCAAAGTCGGGGATTTTTGGTTGAGTTATGTGAGGGTATTTGGTAGTTGTTAGGATGTTGGAATGATCCTTGACAACTTTCATGGTAGCCATGTGAAGGGGGTTCATAAGATTGTTGATGAGATTGATATGGTTAGTGAAATTGTGGGTCTTGGCAATTTGCCCCATGGTTGTCCCATGACGATTGGTGGAAGCTAGAACTTTCCATTTCCATAACGTTGCTTTGATACATAGGATGAACTAGAAGCACTTGAGCAAACGTTAGTAGCCTAGTGCTTTTGAGGCACTAAGAAGAGAGAAATAAGCACACAGGAAGAAAAAACGGAGATACACAAGGAGAGGAAAACACAAAGATCAAGAACAAAGTCTAAAACTAAGCACACAAGAGTCTAAACTACGCCGTCCCCGGCAACGGCGCCAATTTGATGGGAAGATTTTGCCGTGAATCCTACCAAACAAGTAAAACCAACTATTCCTAACTGGGTAGATAGGGCAAGTCGGGTCGAATCCACAGGGACGGGGTGTCGGACTAAGGTGTGCTATGATTCTAGGCTAGGTCCGAGACAAGCTAAACTAGGGTGATGGCTTTTGACTAATGTAGACACCCGCATTTTGCCTGCTAGTGTCTATAGCAGTTCCCGACAAAACACCCGATGATGATCGGACGCAAACGTGACTTAGTATACTCGAATATGGGCTCGGAATAAATAATATCCGACGTGGACATTTAGCGGAGTACAAATCTCTCAAGAATGACCTCGAATTCAGGCCCAGTGGGTCGTTCCAAGTAAAATAAAACTAATTTGGGCCAAAACCGACACCAAAAATAAAAACCGTCTTTTTGCGACCGGGTCAAAACCCGGTCAAAGACGAATCCGACACACAAAAACAGCCTGATGCGCTTCTAGAAACTTGCGCCCAAATACAAAATTAAAAAAAAAATATCAAAAGTCAACCATTTCCGAAAATGGCTCGTCCAACTTGATCCACTCGATCGAGTGGATTGACCTCACTCGATCGAGTGGAGCCAAAAACACGGAACAAACCCTTTTTCCTAAGGCACTCGATCGAGTGCACTAGGGCATTCGATCGAGTGACCCTAGGTCGAGGTGTAAACTCTATAAATACCCCTCAAACCCTTCTCATTTGGCAGCTTTTTTGATTAATGCAATTCTACCCTACATTTCTACCCTAATCCTCCTATTCTCTCTACACTACAACCCTAAGCAACACTAAGCAAAAACCGAGTCCTTATCCCTCGAAAAGCCGATCAAACATCACCATACAAACACACACACCATAACTCAACTACATCCACGATACTCCCGCGTTCCCGTCGCTATTACGAGTCTATTGCCGAGGCCATTCTAAGCATGTATGTTGAGGGTGTCGTAAACCCCATCTCAACCTTTGATATCTCGATTGTTACATATACGTTTTTTTGTACTTTACATCATAATTATATTAGTATACTAACATTAACATTAACTTTAACACTAACATTTTAATTTTCGTTTACTAACATCTTATTATAGTTTATTATCGTCATTAACAATTAATACCGTTTATATATAATAATATCAAAACTCGGTCTCGTACGCGTTTCACTATGATGACCATCTCAAGTCCGTTTAATTCCTTTACGAGCCACGACGGAGGTGGCACCCTTTCAAGGAGCGCCGCCCCAATGTACTCAAGGGCGTAATGTGATCGTGGTTACTCATAGTTAAACGTGTATGACTCCATTTCTAAGGTTAGCGCGAAACCCGTTGACGTGAAAATCGGCATCACATAATCCGTTAGGATTATTATCGATGTTGTGACGCGGAGGGATACAATTTCGCCGCTAATCAAATTTTTCAATCCCATAATAGCATTTTCCATAAAATTCCGACAACGGTATTATAATCGTATAAATACACGATTATAGCACCGGAAGTCGAGTTAAATTAAAATCGTGCGATATTTTTATTTAACTCGACCAACCGTCGATTTTTTGAACAAAAAACGAAACGAGTTATAACTCGTACAGGGGGAACTCGACCGAGTGCCATGAGCCACTCGATCGAGTAGCACCTCAAAAACCGGGCAGTAGCCACCTTAAAGGCACACTCGACCGAGTCCAGGCCATGACTCGATCGAGTGGGTCCTGTAGCCCAAAAATCCGAGGACTTTTATGCATCATTTGAGCCTCGTCTTTTTTTTACGACTTAGTCGTAGCGTGCAAAGTCAATCACGTAATTCTATTTTTCAAAACTCATGCATATCATTACACTTATTTTTGTTATTTTTGTATTGGCCGGGTTGTATTTCCGCCCGTGTATTTTATACGTATTTACGAGCTTTATTTATTTTGATGCTTATCGCTTTATAAATGAATGTCGCATGCTAAACAACTTCGACAATAGTTAGATGCATTAAATGACGTAGTTAACACGAAATTCGCATGTTTAGCCGAAAACGCTGTTTGCATATCATTTAGTCGTTTTACTAGCGCGCGTACACAAACACGAACGATGTCTTAGTAGAGGCCGCTAAGTGCGGGCGGGGTTGGGTGTCCTTAGTGGGCTTCCCAACACGTACCCTCACCCCTTACTCAGAACCTCGGTTCCCGGATGTCCGAAACCGTTGGCGCACGAGAGTCATTCTATACACGATAACCGGTGCAGAAGCTATCGGTATTGCAATGCAAAGGGACAAGCCCCATAAGCTCTGAAATCGAAATGGGCCATACTTTGTGTACGGTCCATGACAACATAGAGTGGGCTCGAATGGGTCTGAATTCCCATAAATTCGGTGGCGACTCCAACTTTGACTTAATTTTCGAACCCGAGATCAATCTTACCACGAGATTCATTCGCCTAACCAAACCCGCGCGTGGCCGCGTCGGGGTGGACCTACGTCATGTCCACAATTTGGCGACTCCGCTGGGGATACCTGATGTACCACATGTCATCGGGGTTCCTAGGGTGAGACTCGAAGAGAAATCGTTCGTATATTAGTGTGTGCGCATTAGTTTAATGATTCATGCATAACCCAAATTTGCCCGGGCCGGTTACTTGTGACCGACGTCCCACTATACCGCGGTGCATTCCTAAATGGGTGCGCTAAAGACTTCTATGGCCGAACTCGTATGGGTTTTGCGAAATGTCCTAAGTCCAACTCGGCTTAGGGAGTTCGTCCTGATTTACGAGAGAGCCATCGTTGTTGGTATAGACCCTATTTGACCGACCGAGACTTAGTGTAAAGCATACATAAGCGTCGTTATAATGCTTGTTTGACTACGTGCTACTTGGTTTCCGTGTCAATTTTCAATAACCGTCAATTCAAAAAATGCATCTCTCCAAAAATACCAAATTTCGAAAAACCCGAAATACTGTCCGTTTCGGGACCCATCTTTCCAAAATGCCAAATTTTAAAAACCCGAAATGCTGTCCGTTTTCAAAATTTCGGAATGCCGCCGAAATTTAGGATCAACGATTTGACTCAGAATATCCTTTTCTTTAGTCGGCATGCTGCTCATTTTGACTCTCGAATTTCCGACACCACCTCGATTCTCTGAGTTTTCAAAATTCTAATTTCGGTTTTCGAAACTCCGTCTCCGGTTTTCAAACTTTCGGAAATTCGCAAATTCTTGCATTCAAATTTCAAATATCAAACATCCAACCTTCCTAAAATAAATCTTCCTTATTATAACACCTACCGTCTATTCGTGTGTCGGGTCTTTGCATAATATGTCGAGGGTTTTATAGCGTCGAAACTCCGTCGATCTTAGATCACGAGTTTCCTCCCTTTCCCGAGTCCGCCTTATTTGTCAAGGCACGACTAACCCACGTAGGGCATACCCCTAGAAGGGAAAGTCCGTCTATACACTCGAGTCAAAAGTCTGGGGAAAAGTCACACATGGACCTTCCTTCGAACGGGACTAGGCCCACAAAGCCGAGTCCTAAGGAAGTCATACCACCTACGAGTCATCCGTCTAGGTGTCTTTCTCGAATCTTTTTCACTTGGTCTTTTCTTTTTCGTCGCTCGGGATGTACTTTTTATGATTCCGAGATCTGAGTTTGGTTTCTGATTACGCGGTCTTCTTACAGACAAGCCACCGTCCACCAGACACAGCCGCAAAATGGAAGCAGCTTTGAACAATCTGAAGAACTCTGTGGACGCCATGGTCGTCAAACAGACCGACATTGAAGCCCAACTGACAGAAATGAGGGCTGGTCAAGTGGCTATCGTTGCTCGTATGGCTGCAGTGGAGCAAAGAACTCTTAACACCGAGACTACTGGGTCTCTAGCTGAACTACTTAGTGCGGTGCACCGACTAGAGGAACAAGTGCACCTAGCTGGGAGTAACAACATTCATCGGGAAAATAGCCGTGAGTATGCCCCGGTGAACGACAAGCTGCCTCCAAACCTGAACCTCACCGGTCTGCCGATGTTTGAGGGAACCGAAGACCCGTTACTACATGTACGGGCCTTCAAATAATTCATGGCCATCAAGGGAGTAGATTCTACAATGTTCAAGAATCTTTTTCCTACGTTCCTTGAGAAGCACCCATGGGCTTGGTACTACAGGCTAGACCCGAAAAAATACCCTACTTGGGATGATGTGGCCACCGAGTTTGCTCGGAACTATGCTGACAACACCGAGTTCCAAACCACAATGCGATCTCTGGAGGTTATGGCCCAAGAGCCAAAGGAAGGTTTTACTAAGTACCTTCAACGCTGGAGGGCCAAGAGCGTGAAACTGGTCGATAAGCCCAGTGAAAAGACTTTGGTGGAGGCTTTCGTCAAGAATCTCTTCCCCTCATACCGGGTTCATCTCCGGTACGCTGTCATACCCAATTTCACCACCCTTATTGAAATGGGTATGAGGATCGAAGACGACCTGAGACTGGAGGGCCTCACTAAGGCTTCTAGCAAATGATACCAAGGGGCTTCCTCTTCTACTACTAAGCCCCAAGCTTCAACCCGCAGCTTTTTCGACGCGGTTAATCCACTAGATGCCCCGTCCAAGAAGAACACCCCACCTCGGCTTTTCACTGATATATAGGTACCACCTATACCTATGCCTTACAAAGGCTATCCTTAAAAGGCCTAATCCAACCGATAGGCCCAACCCCTGAAGTTCCGGTCGAGCGACGCTCCAAGAACTACAATGCCCAAGCCTATTGCCAATACCACCGAGGCAATGGACATGATACCGAAAAGTGCTGGAAGCTTAAGCAATTGATCCAAGACCTGATTGAGAGCGGTAAAATCCCGGTACCCGGAAATAAGCCAAGTAACAAGGAGAATCCGTTTAGCTCCCATGCCATCTTTGCCGGGGAGGTGATTGATTGCTCTCATCTTATCTCCCCTTTCATCCCGCAAGTGAACGGGATCTGGTTTGACGACGAGGACGATGTTTACCTCGCCAAAGGGGAAACTGTCCCCATCACTTCCGAGGAGATTCGCAAGACTAAATCCCGAGCCTTAGCCAGTAACCACCTTGGTCGTCCCTATCAAGCCACTAGCTCTAGGGACACCCCTATCCCGACAACCGTCATCGAGCCACTCGGGACGGAAGTCGCCCCTGAAGAGCCGACTGTTGAAACGGCTCTCATGAAGCAACTAAAGAAGACCCGAGTTGACCTCACCATATGGCAACTCCTAGTTAGCTCACAAGAACATCGAGAAGCACTCACTAAGGCTCTCGATCAAATCAAGATCGACTCTTTGGTTACCCCTGCTGAAATGGTAGCCACGGTCCTGCCCCATCTAAAGGGCAAAACCAAGGAAGGAGGCCCAATGATCACTTTCTCTGAAGCCGACCTACCGCCGTTTGGGGCCTCCCATAATCTGGCCCTCCACATTACGGTGATCTGCCGAGGAAAATACCTCCCAATGACCCTAGTTGATGATGGGTCTGCTGTGAATGTCCTTCCTTTAAGGACCGCCAAAGCCCTCGGTATTACCGAGGCCGATTATATTCCGACTGCTCAGACTATCCAAGCCTTTGATGGGAGTCCAAAGTCGGTAGCTGGGACCATAAAGGTGACCATTATAACTGGCCCGATAGAAAAGGAACTTGAGTTCCAGGTGATCGATGTCACCTCATCCTTCTACGAGGCCATGGATTCACGCGGTCAAAGCGGTGTCCTCCACCCTCCACCGAAAGATCAAGATGCCTTTGCTCGACAATGTCATTACTTTGGAGGCAACCCCAATGACTGTGGCTTGCTGTAACGCCACGGGCCGCACGGACCTCAGGGGGTTCGATTTTGTGGGGATAATCGAGGAAGAGTACCTTTTTAGGCCCTACTTCACTAGAAGTATCAACACGATGCTCCAAAACCTAGGGTACTTTCCGGGGGCTACTTCTCGACCTGATCTTCCAGTTGGGAAGATTATCGAGGTCCTCAAGGACGAAGACTCTCACTTCGGCCTTGGTTATGCCACCACTCCGGGCAACGTTGTCCGAGCAGGAATCGAAAAGGCCTGCAACATCATTAATGGTATTCACTTGAGCCCTTACAGCCCACGGTTGACTGACTACTTTGTCACGCCGGTATTTGGGGCTATTCAGGTTGGTCTATACCAACCCAATGCTATGCACCTCAGGACCCAATCGGCCCGGGACTGCAACTATATCCTGGATGATGTGTTCGCCCTCATCCAGTCTGATGGAGCTGACAATGCTGAGCTCGCGTTGGGGCTACTTTTCGGGGAAGACACCATAGCCTCGACTCCAAAGGAAGACTTGGTCAACCTGATTCTCCGCAGCAACAGGTTTGACCCGACCAAGCTGATCTCGGATGTGCTCCGAGACGGGAAACAGGGCCTGGAGGAAGACTGTCAAGTGGATTGACAGTCAAGGAAGGATCTACAAGCTGGTCACCGGAGAGGGAGACATGCCTGAGTCTGAGTCCGAGTCTGAGTCGGAGTCTGAGTCAGAGTCTGAGGTCGAGTCTAGGGAAGTCGGTGCTAGAGTCACTCCTGTAACCCCTCTCCCTTTTGTCATTCCTACTGCTGGCACTTCGGGGTCTGTCCCGAGTGCCTTACCAATTCCGCCTCTGACCAATGATCAGATGGATGCTCTTTTCGAGCTGTTTTCAAAATTCTCAATCAATAATAACAACCGTTCTACTTACGACTTGTCTCTTTTAAATTCTGCTTTCAAAAATGTTTTATGCAATGACATTGAGAAACTCGACGAACAGGTGCCCTTACCTCCACATCTGATCGAGCAACTAGAACAAAGGGAATCCCGGAATCCGGTAATCGAAGAAACCGAGACCATTAATGTGGGAACAACCTTAGAGCCTCAGATACTTAAGATAGGGTTATCTTTAGATCCCAAGGAGAAACAACAATTCACAAACGTCCTCCAAGAGTTCAAAGATGTCTTCGCATGGTCCTACAAGGACATGCCGGGGATAGACCGGGAAATAGCCGAGCACCGCATACCGATTAAAGACGAGTGTAAACCGGTTAAGCAAAAGCTCCGCCGAATGAGGCCCAAGTGGTCTCTCAAAGTAAAAGAAGAAGTCGATAAGCAGTTCAAGGCCGGCTTCATATAAGTGTCCGAATATCCGGACAGGGTTGCAAACATCGTGCCGGTTCCTAAAAAGGACGGTAAGGTGCGGGTATGCGTAGATTTTCATGAGCAAGCCCGAAAGATGATTTTCCGTTGCCAGACATCGACATACTGGTGGATAACAAAGCCGATCATGCCCTTTTATTATTTATGGATGGGTATGCTGGGTATAATCAGATCAAGATGGCGGAAGAAGATATGAGTAAGACTACCTTCACTACACCTTGGCGTACTTACTGCTACACCGTCATGCCATTCGGTCTCATTAATGCCGGGGCCACATACCAACGGACTGCTACGACCTTATTGCACGACATGATGCATAAAGAAGTAGAAGTTTATGTAGACAAGATGATCGTCAAATCCAAAGAACGGGACGGTCACGTCACCGCCCTAAGGAAATTCTTCACCCGATTGCGCAAGTACAACATGAGGCTAAACCCTCAAAAGTGCAGTTTCGGGGTAACATCAGGCAAATTACTGGGTCATATCGTTGGCCAACGAGGTATCGAGGTCGACCCAGCTAAAATCAAAGCCATTCCGAGATGCAACCTCCTAAAACCGAAAAAGAAATAAGGGGATTTCTCGGGAAAGTCCAGTACATTAGTCGGTTCATTTCCAAACTAACCATGGTGTGTGAACCAATTTTCAAGAAACTGAAAGTAGGGGAACAGGTACTATGGGATGACAAGTGCCAAACTGCTTTCGACAAGATCAAGGAAATCCTGTCTGCTCTGCCAGTCTTAATGCCACCTCAACCCGGTTTGCCTCTGTCGTTATACCTGACGACGACCGAGACAGCCATGGCGGCTATGCTGGCTCAGACAGTTGACTCCGAAGAACGAGCCATCTATTACATCAGCAAAAATTTTTTAGAGTATGAATGCAAATATACCATGCTCGAAAAGACGTGCTTGGCTCTGGTTTGGGCCACTAAGATGCTCCGACACTATATGCTCAGCTACGAGGTCCATGTGCTATCCAAGATGGACCCAATCAAATACCTCTTCGAGAAGCCCATTCTCAATGGCCGGATTTCTAGATGGACTCTAATGCTGGTAGAGTTCGATCTAAAGTTTGTGCCGTTAAAGGCCATTAAGGGGCGAGTAGTAGATGAATTTCTCGCCGATAGCCCGGTAACCGAAGAAGGACACACCGACACCTGGTCCTTCCCAGATGAAGATATTTTCCATACTGATACCGAAACATGGGATTTATACTTCGATGGAGCATCCAATTTTCGAGGGTTCGGAGTTAGAATCCTCCTAATCTCACCAAAAGGGGAGCATACTCCCGTGTCCATCAAACTGGACTTTGATGTTACCAATAATGCAGCCGAGTATGAAGCATGCATTTACGGGCTACAAGCCGCCGCCAATTTGGGGATCACAAATCTTCGGGTACATGGTGATTCATCCTTGGTCATTAACCAAGTACTTCAAAAATGGAAGACTCGGAATGCTAATCTCGTGGCCTACCAGGCACGAGTAAGGGATCTCGAGAAACAATTCCAAAGGATAGAGTACATATACGTACCTCGAGAAGAAAATCAGTTTGCAGATGCACTTTCAAAATTAGCATCTTTATTAAATATTCCCGACCATGTGACCAGTATGCCAATTTGTGTCGAAAGACGGTCCGAGCCGGCATACATTCACGACATCGAAGACATTGAGATAACTGATCTCTAGCCATGGTATCAGGCTGTATTTACGTACCTGACAAACGGAGAATATCCTCCCGGGACTGAAGGCCGAGCCAAGAAATCCTTACGAAGGCTAGCCACCCAATTCGTACGTATCGATGACGGACAACTGTACAAAAAGGCGGCACAAGGGGCTCTTCTCCTTTATGTTGATAAGTATAAGGCCGAAAAGGTTATGGCTGAAGTACATGATGGTGAAAACGGCCCACATATGAATGCTCACATGCTGGTCCGGAAAATCATGAGGCTCGGGTATTACTGGAATACTATGGAAGCCGACTGCCAGCTATATGTCAAACATTGTCATAACTGTCAAATCTTCGCCAATGTGCAACATTTGTCGTCAACCCTGCTTTATACCATGACATCGCCTTGGCCATTCTCGACATGGGGTATCGACATAATCGGGAAAATAAATCCCTCTGGTACCGGCGGACACTGTTTCATTTTAGTAGCTATCGACTATTTCACCAAGTGGGTCGAAGCTGAATCATATCGCATTCTCAATGCTAAGCATGTCGCCAAGTTTATTCAAAACAAGATAATATGTCGGTATGGCATCCCGCATGAATTTATCAGTGATCATGGGACTCATTTTAAAGCCGAGACTGCGGCCTTGCTGACCAAGTATAAAATTCAAAGGCACACGTCCTCGCCATATCGTCCCCAAACGAACGGAGCAGTAGAGGCGGCCAATAAAACAATTGTCACCATACTTAAAAAGATGGCTGATAATTACCAGGACTGGGCCGACAAAATACCTTTTGCCCTATGGGGATACCGGACGTCAATTCGCACCGCAACCGGGGCGACGCCGTATTACCTAACTTATGGGATGGAGGCAGTCCAACCAGTTGAATTGGAGGTACCGTCCCTCAGAATTCTGTTAGAAAGTCAAGTACTCGAAGCAGATTGGGTTCGAGCCCGGTCTGACTCGTTGGTTCTACTAGACGAACGACGATCTCGTGCCCTCAACAACATTCAAATCTACCAGAAAAGGATCCAACGGGCCTTCAACAAAAGGGTAAGGCCCAGGAACATTAAAGAAGGGGATCTGGTCCTTAAGTCAGTTCGAGCACTATTACCGGTTGACCCAAGGGGAAAATTCAAACCTAATTGGGCTGGGCCATATTTGGTAAAGAAGATCCTATCAGGAGGAGTAGTGATGCTGACGGACCTGGACGGGAATGAGTTCGTCAACCCGACCAACCTGGACCAGTTGAAGCGTTACTACCCTTAGCTTTTCTCAATGTCATTAGCAAAATCTATCAAAATCATTTTTTACAAAAAGCAAGTGAATGAGCTATTATTTATTCTACTGTCGCAAGCATCTTGACCCAATAGTCTTGGTGTAATTCGAGATTGCAAATCCACAAAGCTTGAATTACGTTTGGTTTGATTCCACTATTTGTGGATACGTAGGCAGCCCCTCAAAAGGGCACAACCAGTGCAATCAAGAAAAGACAAGAACGGTTTAATAATAAATTTATTTTTATTAAATCCTAAAAATCCCGATAAACTAGGGAAATTAAAAAATGCAGGAATTAAAAAAAATGCAATAAAAAAGCACGCGACACAACAAAAATAATAATAATATTCAAATAATAATAAAACTAAGGAGTCGGTATTCAGGGCATCTTGCCCTTCCCCTTGTCCTTGGCCTCCTTGGCCGTCCACTGACGACGACGTGGAGGGGAACGTTCCCGAATCACCACGGGAACTCCTTTAGCTCGGACTCGCTTCTTTGAACTCGAGTCCTCAATCACTTCGATAGGCCCAAGTCGGGCCCTCACAGGCTCAGGAAGCCGGTCACGTGGGCCTAGTCGGTCTATAACCGCCATTCTTGGTCCCAGTCGTCTCTCCAAGTCAGTCTAGGGGCTTGACTGCCCCCGCGTGCTGCTAGCACCGGCCTCCTTAGATCGAGTCTTAATTAGTATGTGACTTAAGACCCGATTCTAATCGAACCAAAGTAGCAGGAATGTCTCCCTCGTCGAAGAAACCCCTGTTGTCCTTCGCCGTCTCCCGGCGAACCAGTTCGAAGGCCTCATCAACCTTCAAAGCTTTACGAGCTTTTTCGGACTCCTCGAAAGTCCATTTCTGGTAAGCCCGTGAAACCCAAGCGGATTGGCAAGGGCTGGGTATGGTCCACATGGGACGGGTGAACCACCTCTGCAACCATGTGTCTCACATAGCGTCCGTCAATTGGAGCGAGACGCTAACGATAGCCTCGGTCTCAGGATTGCGCTGAGACGAACCGAACTGCCCTAGGAGGCGGTCCGGGTAAATGTGAACTGTTCAGTCAAGGGACAAAATCACCAGGTAGCGGGCTTGGTCTCTCTTGGCCAATCCCGTCAGTTTGGAGAGGAACCACCAGGCGACGGTCCACCTAATTAAGGGGCCACCGTGAAACACAAGCTCCTCATCCAAGTAAGCCCGATTTATATGGTGACTTGAGCTTATCCGCCGCCTTCTCGAGCTAATTTGGCTGCTGCGGTAATTAAGTACGCTTGGAGGTGACTCTATGATTGATAACCTTTCCGACAACAAAATCTGAAAGAGAATACACAAAATTCGTGAGCAACGGAATGGTTCGCAAGGGTCCACTCGATCGAGTACAACAGATGACTCGATCGAGTAAGCCCTCTGAAAGCAGGCAGTAGCTCGCTAAGAATGTCACTCGATCGAGTGACTTACGGACATCAGAAAGTTCGCGCGAAAGCAAAAAAAAATTATGAAAATAACGTGAGATGTATACCTGCAGGAGGCGAGTACTCCCTGTCAGCTGTCGGTCCGGGTCAAGTCGCCTGGCAACGAGACCCATAATGATCTCCCCGGTGGCTAGCCAAGCAGGGCTATGACCTGTCTCCATCTGGTCAACCACACCAATCAGCCTAATTTGACCCAAGCACGAGTCAACATCCATCATCCCCTCAAAGACATAACGGTGCAGCATACAAAAGGCGAAAGCCCTACGCCTGTGAGCAGCAGGAATCCTCACATCTTGGAGGTTCATAAACTTGTCCGCCAAGTTGAAAAGGGAAACAGTATTTCCCCGCACCATTCAATTTGTCTCAGCATGAGACAGACCCAAGAAATCCCTCAACCTCCTTCTTGGATCCGGGTAGAACGGAGGGATAGCAGGACGAGCAACGGGGCTCCAACCACCTATAGGCGCGATCTCCTCAGGAAGAGGGCATATTTCTCCTCGCGGGAACGCGAAGACGTGATGAGTAGTATCTTAAAACGTCAGGCAGGCGTCCAAAAAGTGTCAGTCAATTATCAGACGTTGAAGTGGGAACAGACTAACAATTCCCATCTGGGTCAACAGAACTTTCTCTTCGTCCCGAAAATATTGGGACCAAGCAAAAAGCATGGCGGTCAGATGATCGATGCCCATGACAGAAATTTTGAATCTTCTTGAAAGTCTAAGAGATTTTGAGGAGAAGAAGGAGAATTTGATTTGGGATGCAAAAGTTGAAGCAGGGAGACCTATATTTATAATAGGAAACCCTAACTGTAACCGTAACTGTCATGCCTCCTCAGCAAATTTGGTCCCTACGCACGCGCAGGCCTGATTACAGTTCAGAACCCAGAATAGGAATCAAGTCGTCCCGAGCATTCCTAAAAATTTCTAAAAAAATCCTTCAAAAATTTTGCTTTTCAAAAAATCAATATTTTATTTTCCCCAGCATGAGTCGGTGTTTTGCCTATGTGTTACATGCAATTTGTTATGTGTCAGCATACAGGTACACCCCAAGGAGCTATCTTCATCAAGACAGGTATGACCATCTGCTTATGGTTGGCGAGCCCTTCACGCAAGTCTACTGGACTATAAACGACCCGACAGGAAGGCTGCCAGGTCGTGATCTGCGATTGGCCTGGTAGCTACTCTGACATTCGCCTTGTCCAAGCCTCAGTCAGAGTGGGGGCTCTGTAGACACTCGCATTTTGCCTGCTAGTGTCAATAGCAGTTCCCGACAAAACACCAAATGATGATCGGACGCAAACATGACTTAGTATCTCTCAAAACCGATCTCGAATTCAGGCCGAATAGGTCGTTCCGAGTAAAATAAGACTAATTTGGGCCAAAACCGACACAAAAAATAAAAACCGTCTTTTGGCGACCATGTCAAAACCCGGTCAAAAACGAATTCGACACACAAAAACAGCCTGATGCGCTTCTAGAAACTTGCGCCCAAATACAAAATTAAAAAAAAAATCAAAAGTCAACCATTTCCTAAAATGGCTCGTCCAACTTGATCCACTCGATCGAGTGGATTGCCTCACTCGATCGAGTGGAGCCAAAAACACGGAACATACCCTTTTTACTAAGGCACTCGATCGAGTGCACTAGGGCTACTCGATCGATTGACCCTGGGTCGAGGGGTAAACTCTATAAATACCCCTCAAACCCTTCTCATTTGGCAGCTTTTTTGATTAATGCAATTCTACCCTACATTTCTACCCTAATCCTCCTATTCTCTCTACACTACATCCCTAAGCAACCCTAAGCAAAAATCGACTCCTTATCCCTCGAAAAACCGATAAAACATCACCATAAAAACACACACACCATAACTCAACTACATCCTCGATACTCCCGCATTCCCGTCGCTATTACGAGTCTATTGTCGAGGGCATTCTAAGCATGTATGTTGAGGGTGTCGTAAACCCCATCTCAACCTTTAATATCTCGATTGTTACATATACGTTTTTTTGTACTTTACATCATAATTATATTAGTATACTAACATTAACATTAACTTTAACACTAACATTTTAATTTTCGTTTACTAACATCTTATTATTGTTTATTGATAAGTGTAGTTTGTAGCGCCTATTTGTTGTGTTTTGGTCCCATTTTCCTTGTGGAATCGCTCCTTTGGAGCGATTCATGGGCTTCTTATGCTTCCCTTAGTTCGTTTTAGGTTCCCGAGGCCGAATTGGAAGAGTTGGAGCGGTTCCGACTCAATACATACACATTTTGGAGCCAACGAGATAAAGGAACGATGACTCGAGACCTTGGAATCGACCCCGAGACCTTGGGACCCAATCCCGAGCCTCCAAGACCCGATCCCGAGTCCCGAGAATCGGTGGGAAGCCCATGAGAGGCAAGGAAGGACCAAAGAGTGTTTAAGGAAGGAATACAAGACCCATCCCGTTCGGGATGGGATGCACTTTGAAGGAGGCTGCTGTGAGACCATCCCGTCCCAGTCGGGATGACAGGGCCGTCCTGATCGGGATGATCCGTCCCGGTCGGGACCGTGATGCTGCTGCACGACTCTTTTTTCTTTCTTCTCCTTCATTCTTGTACCCATATATATACTCCCTTCTTGTAATTTTAGGACATCTTATCTTACCCTAAATTAGTTTAAGCCTCCATTATCATTCTAAACCCTAGATTATTGCTACTCTCATTAGTTTAATCCTTTCTTTAATCCTTAGTTAATTATTGTAATTAGTCTTGGATTAAGGGATTCTTGAAGATTGTTCCAAGATTGACAACCTTGGGATTGTATTTGGGTGTCTCATTAATACAAGTTTTCATCTTTTATTCATCTATTGTTGGTATAATCTTTTCATCCTTAGTCTTTGTTATTTATTCAAGTTCTTTCTTATTATTATTGTTATTGTTCTTGTTAATGATAATGGATGCTTGTTTTGTGACATTGATTTCTCTTATGATTGTTGGTTTTCTCTTAATAATGAGTGAGTAGTTTTCTTGTGGGGTTAGTAGGGGGATTAGGGGTAGATTATGGATGATTAGGGTTGATTAAGGGGAAAAGGTTTCATCTTTGTTGTTAGTCACATTGTAGGCACTCTATGTGTTTGTTGATATGCTTGTGTGAGTTATAGTGGCCATGCTTCCCATACTTGTGTTCATCTTCTCATTGATTGTTTATTTTGTGGAAATGTCGAGAATAGTTCAGTCGCGAGAGCGCGACTAGGGTCTAAGTTGCGAGAGCCCGGACCCACCTTGGCATCGGTCTAAGTTGCGAGAGCCCGGACCGACTCTAGTGATTAGGAGACATCTTACCCTTGATCACCCCAATTATCCTTCTACTCCTATGAACCCGACCTACCCCACTTCTTTCTATATTTGAGTTCATTTTCTTAGTTAGACATCGTTTACTCTAGTTTATTTGTTAGTTCGATCATTAGCATTGTTTAGCATTGTTAGTCTAGTTCTTATTCCTCCTCCTTAATAGTTTTCCATTAATCGCTTCTTCGTGTTTGTTGGTAATCTAGTCCCGTCGTAGGCCAACCTAGTCTAAACCTTGATATACCGTCCTCGTGGATACGATCCCGACTTACCCTAGCTACCCACTAGGTTAGTCGGTGTTTTATTGATCGGCTAGGGACGTGACGAATCCCTCCCATCAATTTGGCGCCGTTGCCGGGGACGGTGCATTGTTTAGACTTAGTTTGCTTATTTCTAGACTTAGTTACCCTTCTTTGTGCTCTCCCTTCTTCTCTTGTGAATATTTTCTAGTTTCTCTTCTTTCCTTAGCTTTCTTTTCTCTTTGTCTCTAGTTGTGTTTGTTATTGTCGTTGCCTAGAGCCCATAAAGCACTAGGCGTTCTCACGTTTGTTCTAGTGTGTAATGTATGCCTAGGAGGGGAGGCGACTTCTATCTCTTTAATCCAGAGCCGGAGAGACTCTTTCGAGCCTTTCGCCAACGGACGATTAATCGAGTTAGGATCTCTCAACCAAGTGCAAGCAATACTCATCAAGGGCAAGCCCAAGGAGCCGACTTGAGCAATTCACCTCGAGAGACGGCCGGGGGGACCTTCATCAATCCCTTCGGTGATTCTTCTCTTAGTTCCCCCTCTTCATCTACATCAACACTCTCTACACCACCATCCTCTCCCTTACATCCAAGAAAGCCTAAGTTCTCCTCTCACTCCACATTCACCGAGGATGTCTTGCCGGGACCGAGTGCATTACCGGAAGCCTATACCGGGAATTTTGTGGCAAAGACTCAATTTATCCAACTTGTGGAGAGGAGCCCATTTAGTGGTTTGCCCACCGAAGGCCCGCACCAACATATGGAGACTTTCTCCGATTATTGTGACGCTATATCTCAAACCGGGGTTACTCAAGATCAAATTCGTTGGGTACTCTTCCTGTTTTATCTTATTAGAAAAGCGAAGCAATGGATCAAGAGTCTCGATAGGGCAACCATGGGTATCGACACTTGGAAAAATCTTGCCTTGGCGTTCTACCAAAAGTTTTACCCTCCGGAAAAGACGAACTTGCTTAGGGCCTCCATCACCGGGTTCCAACAAAGGGATGAAGAGAGCCTATATGAAGCTTGGGAGCGGTTTAAGTCTTTGGTAAGATCGTGCCCTCATCATGGACTCTCACAATGGTTCTTGGTGCAACAATTTTGGAATTGACTCTATGAGGACTCGAGAGCTATTCTTAACATGGGCTCCAACGGTAGGTTCACCGAGGTCGATGACGACCAAACATGGGCGAGAATCGAAGAGATGGCGATGCATAATTCGCAATATTCTAGGCCTAGGAAGGCACATCGAGGATGCATGCATGAGGTCGATGCTATTACTAAGCTAAGAATTGACCTTGGAGCTCAACTTAAAACGCACATGGAGACTATTGACAAGAAGCTCCAAAGTCACCTCGACCAAGTCCAAGGCACTAGTTCCTCACACCATCAACCGATTCAAGAAGTGAATGCTTTGGGGTTCGCACCTCCTTTACCTTACTATGGGATGTGCGATACTTGTGGAATAGTTGGACATGATCCTATGTATTGCCGTGGAAGTATCGAGCAAGTGAACGCCTTTCAAGCGTTCAAGCAAGGTACCTCTTACTCTAATCAATTCCAAGCTTCCCAACAAGTCCCCCAACAACAAGCCTTTCAACATCAACAACAACATCGTCCCTATGTTCCACCTTCCTTAAGGGACAACAACCAAGGTTACCAAGGTTACATGGGTAATCCAAGACCCTTCAACAACTTCAAGCAAAATAACCAAGGTACCTTTCACAACAACAATCAAGGGTTCCAACAAGGGAACTTCAATCAAGGTGGTTTCAAAGGAAACCAAGGATTCCAACAACAACAAACCACAATCAAGGCCTTAATCAAGGCAATTCTCATGGGTTCCAAGGGAACCGTCAACAAGCAACTCAAAATCAACAACAAAGCAAGCCTAGGAGCCGGTCTCCTACTCATGATTATGGCATTCCTCTCGCCATCACCGACACTCCACATAATCCATCATCCCCACCTCAGAATTTCGACATTCAAAAGACTTTGATGGATATGCAACAAGGTCAAATGGAGATGTCAAAAACCCATCAAGAGCTCTTTGCTTATATTCAAGAGGGAAACGCGTCAAGAGATGCCCGTATGAAGATGCTTGAAACCCAAGTATCTCAACTTGCTTCGGGGAGCTCCTCAAGGCAAAAGGGGCAACTACCTTCTCAAGGTGAAACACCGATATTTGAGCATGTAAATGCTATCACCACAAGGAGAGGTACATCCTACAACCCCTCTCCATATCCTAATGAGCAAGAACCAAACATGGAATTGGCATCTCCAAATCGAGAAGAGACAAGCTTTGATAATCCAATTGAGGAGCAAGTCTTATGGGAGGTCGAGAAACCCCAAGAAGAAAAACCTCCCCCTCTTCAAGAGAAAGACAAGGGAAAAAGGAAAGTGTCATTTGAAGAGTCCACTCCTATTGAGCAAAACAAGTACCAAATCAAGTTGCCTTTCCCATCAAGGCAAATGAAGACTAGGTTGACACTCAATACGATAAGTTCCTTAGTAACGTGAAGAAGTTGGATGTTAGTGTCCCGTTTACCGAGTTACTTACCCAAATCCCGGCATATGGTAAGTTCATGAAAGAAATCTTGGCTAGGAAGAGGTCCATCGACAAGGAAGAGACGGTAGCGTTCACTAGGGTGGTGAGCGAGCTTATTCAAGGTTCCACGCTTCCGAAGTTGAAGGACCCGGGTAGTTTCTCTATCCCATTCACCATTGGCAATTACAAGATCGAGAGAGCTATGTGTGATTTGGGTGCGAGTGTGAGCATTATTCCTTACACCATTTGTGAGCGATTAGGGATGACGGAGTTGCAATGTACGTCCATTACACTCCAAATGGCCGATAAGTCTCTTAACCGACCATTGGGAATGTTAGAGGATGTGCCGGTACAAATAGGGAAGTTCTTCATTCCGGTTGACTTCATTGTGGTTGACATGCCGGAGGATGCTAACACTCCCATCATCCTTGGACGCCCGTTTCTACACACCGCCGGTGCCGTGATCGATGTGAAGAAGGGTAGGATTACTTTTCAACTAGGCGACGAGGAGTTAGTGTTCGACCTCCAAGGCAACACTTCGCCTATGACCGAGACATGTAATATGATGCATGCCACGGAAGACATCGATCTAGGGGAAAGATCGGGACAAAGCTTGTAGAAGTACTCCTATGTACTTGAGGACGATGACTCCGATTTGGAGGAAGATGAGTGCCCAAATCATGGGCTTGATGACAAGTTGCAAGACAAGGAAGAAGATGAGCCTCCCTTGGGGCCACATGAGGATCGTTGGACGTTTGGGTATATCCCGAAGGATAGCAAGTACAAGTTCAAGCCATTGAACTTAATAGATCGGGATGCCCCGGGAACGTCGAGGCAAGGCCTTGAAGAGCCTCGGGATGTGGTCGGTTATATCTCGAGCATGATTGAAGACTTCTCTAGGGCCTTCGACTTGTTCTTACGTGCCCTTGATGGAGATGAAATTGTTCAAGGTTGTTGAAAAAGATTGAAGAAAGCACCACCTTGGTTTGACGGAGTCCCACAAGAACCGTCTCTTTCTATATATCCTTGTATTATATTTGCTTTGGATTTTTGTGAATTCTTGTTGTTTGGATTATTGATGAGCGCGGCGAGGGAGAGAGTTTGATGTGTGTTTGAGTATTGCTTGATAGGTGAAGTGAGAACGCTCCTAGAGAGGATTGGCGATGATATACCTTGGGTTGTAGGCACGAGGATCGAGTTTTTGAAGCTTTGAGCAAGCTTTTGGGATCGTGGACGTTGAAGAAGGCCCATCCCAACCGGGATGAGGCGTCCCGACCGGGAAGGGTAAGGCAACCCGACCGGGAAGGAGCCGTCCCGATCGGGATGGGTGCGCCATATTTGGAGCTTCCTGTGAGTTCGTCCCGACCGGGATGAAGGCGTCCCGACCCGGACGGGTGAGGTAACCCGATCGGGATCAATCTTCCCGACCGGGATGGTCCTCTGCTCCCCCTTTGTGATTCTTCTTCGTAAATCGAGTCCACCCAACCGTTTTATGCCCCCTCCCAACCTCCCTAGATACCCTAGCCTTATCATATGCCCCATATACTTCATTTTCATGCCCTCACTCCATTTCCTATTAACTTTACACCGACTCTTACATCAAATACCATCCCCTCACACCATTACTATCCCGACCATGACTCCTTCTTGAGTGTGAAGCGAGATGGCACCCGAGAAGACAAGCGACGAGCCTTCAATCATCATCGAGACGATGGAGCAAGTGAGTTACTAACCGCTCGGTTTGGTAACTATCCTTACTTTTCCGTCTTTTTATCGCTTGTTTTTCATTGTTTGCCCCCTTCCCTTGAGTCATGGGATCTTAGTGGCCTTCGAGGCCGTAGTATGGTTGCTCCCGACTCCCAACGATGTGATTACGTCGAGAGTCAATCGATTAGTCCAATTTACAAGATTTTCACCCCTTTTTAGGAGTTAGTCGGACTTAGACGGAATCCGGGCTAGGTGACTTGATTACACCTAGCCCTCCCCTCCCATTTCCTTTCATTTTTTCTTTTTATTTCTTCCCCCATCCATATCTTTTTCTTGTCTCGGCCCATGGTGATTTGATTACACCCCGGCCGGACGCTTTTTACCCTTTCCTCCATCTTTTCTTTTTGATTTTTAGCTTTATTTTCGTAGTTTCTTTTCTTTTTCTTTTGTCTCTCCGCACACTACGATTGAGCATATGAGGAAATTGCTCGATTTAAGTGTGGGGGAGCGATATTCTATCATAGTTAGTTTTATTTTCCCTTTTTCTTTTTCGAAAAAACCTTTAAAAACCCTAAAAATTTGAAAAAATTTCATAAAAATCAAAAAGATTTTCTCTTTTATGTTTTCATTTTGTGTCTTTGTGTCGTATTTTGTTTGTGTGCGTGTTTTGGCTCCCTTTTTTTTCCTTATAGGTCGCTTAATCACCGCTAGCCTTGGAGAGCTTTCCAGACACCCGGTAACATCTTTTCAACCCTTTTTCCTCTTTGTTTCTTGTGGAGTTTGGAGGAGTTATGTGTTGTGGTGTGCTCGGGTGGAGCTTTGTAAAGTTTGTGGATGATTGGTTGCTCATTTGGAAGTTCGGGGTGGTGTTTGTGTTGTGTTTGTGTTCGTTTTGTGTTGTTTATGTTTTGTCTCTTTTGCTTCTTTTTCTTTCGTTTTCGTTGAGTCTTTGTTTGCGTGTGTAATTGTGTCTTGTGTGTTAACCGTTTTCGAAAACCCGGTTTAGAGGCTAGAGTGCGAGTGTCTATTTTCCCTTCCTAGTTGTATAAATCGAGTTTTGGACTTTAATCTAGTAGAATGACCCTGAATCAATGAGTTCGTTGGTCCTTTACCTTGAGTCCACCTAGCTTACTAGGAATTTACTATGGGATTTGCAATTTTGACCATTATGACCACCCACGGTGTGAAAAGGCCTTGGTTACCGAGTCTCGTCCCCTAGGTGACCGTGTTTAGGATTGTCTTGATTAGTCCAAGTTCTCCACTTTTTGTGGGTTTGAAGGGAAGGGCCCATCCCGACATACTCATTTCCCTACCTCCTACACCTATCCACACAATAAAATGCGATTTGATGAATTCTCTCTTTCTCGTTATGCAATGAAAAAAAAAGCCAAAAATGCCAAATCATGCCAAAAGGGCAAAGAAAAGAAAAAAAAATAAAGAAAAATGAAAGAAAGAAAAGAAATGAAGAAAAATAAAAGGCACAAAAGGCAAAAAGAAAATAGAAAAGAAGAACAAGAAATGGCATGGCAACAAACAAATCAAAATGTCGAAAAGAAAGAAAATGCCAAAAGAAAACCAAAAAGAAATCCCCAAAAAAATAAGCCTTTTTCCGACTTTTGCCGTGAAGAGCCTACCGAAGGACCGAGTCCCTAGGAAGGATGATAGCGGCATTAGTCGGTCTTCCCTCATTTTGCATGTTTTCCACCTTTTTACTTGGATCAGTTAGGCGGTCTTGGACACGGGACGACCCCCTTGGCTCACGCTAAAGGGGGCGGGGTCTCACTTACCTACAGTGTCGACTAACACCGTGATTCTTCACTTTCCACTCCGCCGATCGTCCCGTAGTACGTTTTTAGAAAGTTAGGAGGACCTAGGTAAGTTACCAACGTTTTTGTTGCTTTATCATCATACTATTAGGGTTTAGTCCACCTTAGTTTGTATTGTTAGCTTGGGAACGTTGTCACTTACCTCGAGTCCTAAACCGGTGCTTCTTTCACCGCTTGTTTGAGGAAGCGGTATTTCTTTTGTTTTGGGTGCAACCGATTATGTGTTTATTTGTATGTTTGTTTGTTTATGTGCTTTGTGTCCGGTTGCATCCACAGTTTTGTCGCAAGACCCAACTTGCCTTGCGGAGTGCACTTATCCTCTAAGTGCACTCGCGTGAGTTGAAAGGGCGTAGGGTGCGCTAATACCCATTCGGCAAGTGTAGTAGTTAGTATGTGCTTACTCGAGGGCGAGTAAGGGTTAAGTGTGGGGGAGTTGATAAGTGTAGTTTGTAGCGCCTATTTGTTGTGTTTTGGTCCCATTTTCCTTGTGGAATCGCTCCTTTGGAGCGATTCATGGGCTTCTTATGCTTCCTTTAGTTCGTTTTAGGTTCCCGAGGCCGAATTGGAAGAGTTGGAGCGATTCCGACTCAATACATACACATTTTGGAGCCAACGAGATAAAGGAACGATGACTCGAGACCTTGGAATCTACCCCGAGACCTTGGGACCCAATCCCGAGCCTCCGAGACCCGATCCCGAGTCCCGAGAATCGGTGGGAAGCGCATGAGAGGCAAGGAAGGACCAAAGAGTGTTTAAGGAAGGAATACAAGACCCATCCCGTTCGGGATGGCCTCATCCCGTTCGGTATGGGATGCACTTTGAAGGAGGCTGCTGTGAGCCCATCCCGGTCGGGACCATCCCGTCCCGGTCGGGATGACAGGGCCGTCCCGATCGGGATGATCCGTCCCGGTCGGGACCGTGATGCTGCTGCACGACTCTTTTTTCTTTCTTCTCCTTCATTCTTGTACCCATATATATACTCCCTTCTTGTAATTTTAGGACATCTTATCTTACCCTAGATTAGTTTAAGCCTCCATTATCATTCTAAACCCTAGATTATTGCTACTCTCATTAGTTTAATCCTTTCTTTAATCCTTAGTTAATTATTGTAATTAGTCTTGGATTAAGGGATTCTTGAAGATTGTTCCAAGATTGACAACCTTGGGATTGTATTTGGGTGTCTCATTAATACAAGTTTTCATCTTTTATTCATCTATTGTTGGTATAATCTTTTCATCCTTAGTCTTTGTTATTTATTCAAGTTCTTTGTTATTATTATTGTTATTGTTCTTGTTAATGATAATGGATGCTTGTTTTGTGACATTGATTTCTCTTATGATTGTTGGTTTTCTCTTAATAATGAGTGAGTAGTTTTCTTGTGGGGTTAGTAGGGGGATTAGGGGTAGATTATGGATGATTAGGGTTGATTAAGGGGAAAATGTTTCATCTTTGTTGTTAGTCACATTGTAGGCACTCTATGTGTTTGTTGATATGCTTGTGTGAGTTGTAGTGGCCATGCTTCTCATACTTGTGTTCATCTTCTCATTGATTGTTTATTTTGTGGAAATGTCGAGAATAGTTCAGTCGCGAGAGCGCGGACTAGGGTCTAAGTTGCGAGAGCCCGGACCCACCTTGGCATCGGTCTAAGTTGCGAGAGCCCGGACCGACTCTAGTGATTAGGAGACATCTTACCCTTGATCACCCCAATTATCCTTCTACTCCTATGAACCCGACCTACCCCACTTCTTTCTATATTTGAGTTCATTTTCTTAGTTAGACATCGTTTACTCTAGTTTATTTGTTAGTTCGATCATTAGCATTGTTTAGCATTGTTAGTCTAGTTCTTATTCCTCCTCCTTAATAGTTTTCCATTTATCGCTTCTTCGTGTTTGTTGGTAATCTAGTCCCGTCGTAGGCCAACCTAGTCTAAACCTTGATATACCATCCTCGTGGATACGATCCCGACTTACCCTAGCTACCCACTAGGTTAGTCGGTGTTTTATTGATCGGCTAGGGACGTGACGAATCCCTCCCATCATTTATTATCGTCATTAACAATTAATACCGTTTATATATAATAATATCAAAACTCGGTCTCGTACGCGTTTGACTATGATGACCATCTCAAGTCCGTTTAATCCCTTTATGAGCCACGACGGATGTGGCACCCTTTCGAGGAGCGCCGCCCCAATGTACTCAAGGGCGTAACGTGATCGTGGTAACTCATAGTTAAACGTGTATGACTCCATTTCTAAGGTTAGCGCGAAACCCGTTGACGTGAAAATCGGCATCACATAATCCGTTAGGATTATTATCGATGTTGTGACGCGGAGGGATACAATTTCGTCCCTAATAAAATTTTTCAATCCCATAATAGCATTTTCCATAAAACTCCGACAACGGTATTATAATCGTATAAATACACGATTATAGCACCGGAAGCCGAGTTAAATTAAAATCGTGCGATATTTTTATTTAACTCGACCAACCGTCGATTTTTTCAACAAAAAATGAAACGAGTTATAACTCGTACAGGGGGCACTCGACTGAGTGCCATGAGCCACTCGATCGAGTAGCTCCCCAAAAATCGGGCAGTAGCCACCTTAAAGGCACACTCGACCGAGTCCAGGCCATGACTCGATCGAGTGGGTCCTGTAGCCCAAAAATCAGAGGACTTTTATGCATCATTTGAGCCTCATCTTTTTTTTACGACTTAGTCGTAGCGTGCAAAGTCTATCACGTAATTCTATTTTTCAAAACTCATGCATATCATTACACTTAAAACGACTTTGATCGATTGTCCTTCACTATTAGTCTTGTGCCGACGACTCTTTAGTCGTATCCGACACGTGATTAATTTGGACGCCAACATTTCGAGGTGATAGGTCGGGACAAGGCATCGAGATTCGGGATCGGGCTAGCACAACGCCTAGGTCCCATATCTCCGTCCTTTGATTAGTACACAATATAATGTGTATCTAATCGAAGTTCGTCCACTTGCACAACTTACGGTCTAGTGTGTATTTATTATATACGGGTCCGTTTCGAGTCATTATTTATCGCTTTTTTTTATTTTTTATTTTCTGTTTATGCTATTTTATTATTCGTTATTTTTGTATTAGCCGGGTTGTATTTCCGCCCGTGTATTTTGTACGTATTTACGAGCTTTATTTATTTTGATGCTTATCGCTTTATAAATGAACCTCACATGCTAAACAACTTCGACAATAGTTAGATGCATTAAATGACGTAGTTAACACCAAATTCGCATGTTTAGCCGAAAACGCTGTTTGCATATCATTTAGTCATTTTACTAGCGCGCGTACACGAACACGAACGATGTCTTAGTAGAGCCCGCTAAGTGCGGGCGGAGTTGGGTGTCCTTAGTAGGCTTCCCAACACGTACCCTCACCCCTTACTCAGAACCTCGGTTTCCGGATGTCCGAAACCGTTGGCGCACGAGAGTCATTCTATACACGATAACCGGTGCAGAAGCTATCGGTATTGCAATGCAAAGGGACGAGCCCCATAAGCTCTGAAATCGAAATGGGCCATACTTTGTGTACGGTCCATGACAACATAGAGTGGGCTCGAATGGGTTCGAATTCCCATAAATTCGGTGGCGACTCCAACTTTGACTTAAATTTCGAACCCGAGATCAATATTACCATGAGATTCATTCGCCTACCCAAACCCGCGCGTGGCCGCGTCGGGGTGGACCTACGTCATGTCCACAACTAAACTAGGTCTAAAACACGAAAAAGGAAGGCTAAACAAGCAACTAATGAATAAAGGAAGCAAAGAAATCAACAAGAGGGAAAACTAGGGCTAAGTCGGGTTCATGGGTGTCAAGGAGACCAAAAGAGGAAAAACGGGGTTACTAGCATGCTTTCGTAGCCTAGGTTCCGATCGGGCTCTCGCTACTTAAACGGCCTAGGGGTCATCCTCACCACGCTCTCGCTACTAGTGAGGGAACCAAACCAACTAACCCACCAAACAAACACATACAAGAGAGGAGGCAAGAAAAACAAGGATTGATCGTCTCAAGTCTCACAAGCATTTCATCGAGCATGTGGAGTGCAAGGCAATTAGTAATAAAAAAAACAACATCTAGTACCACCCATCTCACCCTAATCATCCCTAATCACACCCAATCCCCCTACTAACCCTAGGGGATGACTACTCACACATATCTAAACTAAAACAAGCACAAACAAGAGAAACAATCACAAGAACAAAAACATTCATAATGGAAAACAAGGATGAACAATGAACAAGATAAAAAGAATGAAACTTGAATGATAAAACAAAGATTAAGAGAAGGAAAAAGAGATATTATACCAAACTAGTGAAGAAGAAAGATTGAAACTTGTAATAATAAGAAAACCCAAATACATCAAACAAGGTTGTCAATCTTGGTGGAGATCTTCAAGAATTCCCATAATACAAGAGTTAAACTAAGATTAAAAAGTAATTAAAGACTAATCTACACTAATCTAAGCTAATCTAGGCTAAAGAATGTCTTGGGTTTCCTAAGATAGTGTATGGTGCTTAAACAATACAAAGGGAGGGTATTTATAAGGGTTCATGAGCAAAGGAGAGGAAAAGAAGTGACGCGGGTCTTCAGGCGGCCAATCTCGGGTGAGAAGAGATGATCTCGGTCGAGATGGGACTCATCTTGGTCGAGATGTGATGATCTCGGTCGAGATTGCTGGTCAGTGGCTGTGCTTTGCTTTCCTTCTTCATCCCGATCGAGATGGCCCTTATCTCGGCCGGGATCGGTCTTGTAGGCCCCAAATATGATCTCAAGGGTCCCTACTTGCTTCTCATGGGCTTCTCATCGATTCTCGGTGCTCGGGATCGAGTCTAAGGGGCTCGGGAATGGGTCCCAAGGTCTCGAGATCGAGTCTAAGCCACTGAGTGATCGTCGCTTCTCTTCGTTGGCTCCAAATGCGTCGGAAACGAGTCTTAATCGTTCCCTTTCTCTATGATAGGCCATTGGAACCTAAAACAAGCTAGAAGAAGTGCAAGTAGCCTCGAAAACTGATGAGTGTTATTTATATACATATTTTCATCCCCTAATTGTTAGTTTTATCTCGGGTTTTGTGCTTAACTCGTTAATAATGATGCAATATATACTTTGAATGTCGATACTTCCGTATTTGTGTGTATTTTGTAGATTTGGATGCATTTGGAGCTAATCAGAGCATTACGGAATCGATAATTGAAGAATTCGCATCTAAGCACGGAAACAAAGGAAGAAGATGCGGAATACACGAAGAAACAAAGACAGAAGAAGGAAAAGACACAAAACGAGATGAGATAATGATCGCCTACACAAGGGTCAACTTCAAAACTCCATAACTTTCGTTCGACAACTCCAATCAGTATGATTTCAGTGGCGTTGGAAAGCTCTTTCTCTTAGATTTCCAACAGTATATCGCACTTCCGATTTGAATAAGTAAAGAAGAAATGGCAGCCGTTTGAAGTCGAGTGCGCGATGCTGTGACCTACAACGCTACTCGATCGAGTTTCCTACTGCACTCGATCGAGTGCTACTTCGCGAAGCTTCCTACCTGTATTTTTGGGTGTCACTCGATAGAGTGCCATCAGGCACTCGATCGAGTGCATCCAGTTTGGGCCGCGCGTTAATCCTATTTCGACTTAGAGTTTTGGGTCTGCTTTTGAGTCCAACTGATACTCTTTATATATCAGTTGTCTGACTCTTGTTTCAGACATCTTTACCTTTTCTCCTACCTTCTTTTACACACTTTTCATTATTTAATTTTCTTAGTTTAGTTGACATGCGAGATACATTGAACCTTGCTCTCCATTCTTAGATCTGGAATTCTTCGGTATTGCAATTCTTAATTTCAATTCTAATTTCAGTTTCTACTTTAATTTCCATCTTAATTCATTCTTCATATTGCTTTATCGTTTTCTAGTGTAGATTTATTATTGCTTTCCGTAGATTAATTCGATTCACCTTTGTTATGTTTAATTACAATTCGTATTTCGTTAATTTGATTGTACTTAATATGAGTGACTAGATTTCATCTAGGGTTTAGGGGGATCTACGCATATTATTAGGGTTATAGTCAATTGACCTGTTTCTAATCGTATGAACTATTGCCTGAATATCGTTTTAACTCTGATTAATTGTTTGATGCATAATTCAATTAATTAGGATCGCAATTCAGGACTTTTCGCCGACCGGGTTAGGAACTAATTAGGCCACGATAGTTTGGGTAGACTGACTTAATGCTAGCGACCACAGGTTAAGTTTAGATCTAAAGGTTGTAGTGTACCGACCGGACTTGCACCTTAGGTAGTTCGATTATTGACCTGTTAGTTGACTCCTTGACCCGACTAATATTCGTAGTGAACCTGAGACCCTAGACTTTTCCCTTCTTGTTATTCCGTTTTAGTTATTTAGTTTCTACTTTACCAAATCAACCAATTGTGACCTATAATCTAGAATCTAATTCTTAGGATAAACAATTGAATTCTCATCTCCTTGTGGTTCGACCGCTGACTTCGCTATCTACATTAGTTAGTGACTTTAGGGTACTTTTGATTAGGGACCAAACACGACTAACCCCTGTCAAAAACCGCTCCAAAGAGCGATTTCACAAGAGAAACCGGGACCAAACACAACAAATAAGCACTACAAAACGCACTTATCAAACACAATTTTTTTTTATAGAGTAACATGTGTGTAAGGTAGGTGTAGTACCATTTTTTAGGGGTGGTAACAGCTGGATTAAACCAATGTGTGCATAATCTAATTATTTTTGTTAGAGTAACACCATTGGTTTCGTAGAGTAGCAGTACTTAAGGATAAGAGTAACACAACTGGGTGTATTAATGTTAGATTGTCCATAGATTAATCGCCTGCTGAATACGTTGGAGTAACACACTTTATAAAAAAGAGTAATATATCTGCGATGTTTAAGTAGGTACGTTATGCAGGTCATTTAATTCTTGTATGAAAATAAAATGCTGAATAGAAGATTTAAATTTGCTACAGTAACACCTTCATATCTTTACAGTAACACTATTACAACATAGGTGTAACACGAATAGTCTACAATAACATACATAACAGGGCCGTTCATTGGGCTGAGCAGGGTAGGCAAAGGAACAGGGCCTCATATTTTTGGGGCCCAAAGTTAAACAATGAACTTGGATATATACAAAAAAAAAAAAAAATCAAAAGTGACGTTACATTGGGGAATGAATGAATCAATGAATGATTCTTATTCTCTCTCTTCCAAATTTTCATCTCCTTTATTTAATACCCTTTCCAAAACAAAAAAACTCCATAATTTCTGAAATTTTCTTTAATTAATTTGATATTTTCCATATGTAATTACCAATTGATTATTATAAAACTTGGAAAAAAAAATTATACAGTATGTCTCTACTTTTCAATTATTCCATATTCCTTTCACTCCCACAAAAGCAACCATCAAGAATCATCATTTTTGCAAATTTGGGAGTACTTGAACAAATCAGATTCAAAAACAAAGTAAGTTCTCATGTTTATAGGCTAATAGTGAAATTTCTTATGACTTATTTAATTTGTAAATTGTGACCCGTATAGTTTTATGCTTCTAAAATCTGAATATGTATTTTCCAATTTTGTTTCCATATACTTCATTTTTTTATTTGTATTTTAATTTCAAATTCTAATTTTTTGTTGTTGTACTGTGTTTTAAATTTTGTTGCAGGTGAGTGTGATTTGTGAATTTCCGAGTTCCGACAGTTCGTGTTTCAACTTTCATTTTTCGTTTTCCGACATTATTTCGGCCTGTTCAGTCATTTTCTATACGGTTGTTTCTTCCTCAAATTTATTTTCTTTATTATGTTTCGAAAGTTTGATTCCGAGGCTGAAAAGCGTAAGAAAAAAAAAAATTGAAGAATTAATTCGATCTCAAACTGGAGCTCTTGATAAATTTTTGACAAGAAATTCTAATACTACCACTGAAAATACTACTCTGAATGATAATGTAATTGTTGAGGATGAAAATGTGATGAATTCGGATGGTATTAATCAGAATAATAATGATATTGGTGTTGGTGATTTTAATTGTGATAATGCTAATGATTATACCGTCGAAAATAACTGTGATAGTTCAGACGATAATATTGATCAAGATGAAAACGAAAATGAGAATAATATGGAGAGCAAGTTAGATATATTTGATCCGAGAAATTGGGAAGGACTTAATTCTAAAATGATCACTGTTTTAGTTCGGAAAGGTCCTAAGAGAGATTTATCTATTGAAAAAGGTCCTAAAGGTAAACTGTCTAGAAGATTTACTTCAACACTTTACACTAAAGTTTTACCTAATGGAGAGAAGTGTGATAGGGATTGGCCAGTGTATTCAAAAGAGCTTGATAAAATATTTTGTTTCTGCTGTAAAGTTTTTAGAAAAGGGGTGGCCATAGGTCGATTAGCTAATGAGGGTTTCGAAGATTGGGCTCATGTCAGTGCTAGACTTAAGGAGCATGAAATGGGTGTCGAGCATATCACAAATATGACTACTTGGTATGATTTACGTGAACGACTAGAAAAGAACCAAACAATTGATAAAAATGTACAACAAGCACAAGAACGAGAGAGAGATCATTGGATAAAAGTATTACAACGAATCATAAGTGCGGTAAAGTTTCTAGCGAAGCACAACTTGGCATTTCGTGGTGACAATGCAAGATTGTATCAGGATAACAATGGTAATTTTTTGGGATTAATTGAAATGTTAGCGGAGTTTGACCCTATTATTCAAGAGCATGTACGTCGTATCACTAATGATGATATTCATGTTCATTATCTTGGTCCCACCATTCAAAATGAATTAATTCTTCTCATTGCTTCCGCAATTAAATCTGAAATAATAAAAAATGTGAAAAAAGCTAAATATTTCTCTGTGATACTTGATTGTACTACTGATTCAAGTCACCAAGAACAAATGTCGTTGATTTTGAGATATGTTGATGTGTCTACAAATTTTATTTGTGTTGAAGAGTCATTTTTAGGATTTATCCATGTAAAAGACACAACCGGTCAAGGACTTTTTGATGTTTTACTAAATGAGTTAAAGTCCCTTGAACTTGATGTTGATGATGTAAGGGGTCAAAGTTATGATAATGGGTCTAACATGAAGGGTAAACATCAAGGAGTTCAAAAAAGATTGTTAGACATAAATCCTAGAGCATTTTTTACTGCTTGTGCTTCTCATAGTCTTAATTTGACATTATGTGATATGGCCAACTCGTGCGGTAAAGCTAAAGATTTTTTTGGAGTCATACAAAGAATATATACTATTTTTGCCAACTCTTCAAAGAGATGGGACATACTGAAAGATAATGTAAAAGGACTTACACCAAAACCTTTATCTCCTACGCGTTGGGAGAGTCGTGTTGATAGTGTTAAAGCTATTCGACTTCAAATTGCGGAAGTACGTGAAGCTTTACTTCAAGTAGGAGAAGTTGATAATGACTCTAAAATAAGAAGTGAAGCCAAA
Source organism: Agrostemma githago (assembly GCA_958450325.1). Taxonomy (NCBI): domain Eukaryota; kingdom Viridiplantae; phylum Streptophyta; class Magnoliopsida; order Caryophyllales; family Caryophyllaceae; genus Agrostemma; species Agrostemma githago. Next base: position 46,563,540 of record OY288255.1, read on the forward strand.
TCTTTGGCTACAAATGAGCTTGGTGATTTTGAGTTTTTGGTAGCACTGGTCATTTGGTATGATGTATTGTATAGAATAAATTTCATTAGTAAACAATTGCAATCAAAAACTATGGTTACTGATTTAGCAATTGAAGATATTGAAAAATTGATTTTATTTTTTGAAGGCTATAGAGACACTGGGTTTTCTAATGCCATAAATTTAGCAAAAGAAATTGCTTGTGAATTAGATGTTGATCCAGTGTTTCCCAAGAGACGTGAAATTCGAAGAAAGAGACATTTTGATGAGAATCAAAATACATCTGAGGTAGTTTCACAAACTAGTGAGGAATCTTTTAGAGTGAATAATTTTTTTATTTATAGTTGATCAAGCTATTGGTTCACTTAAGAGGAGATTTGAACAATATCAAGATTTTCAAAATGTATTTGGCTTTTTGTTCACCTCTAATAATTTGCACTTATTAGATAATGCTAGTTTAAAATCTTCTTGTATTAAACTTCAAATGTCACTAACAAATGGTGAACGATGCGATATTGATGGAAATGACTTGTATATGGAGTTAATGTTGTTAAAAGACATATTGCCTAATGAACAAATGAATGCCATGGATATATTGAGGTTTTTGAAACACAAAAGTTATTTTCCTAATGCATTTGTTGTGTATAGAATTTTGTTGACTATTCCTGTCACAGTTGCTTCGGCGGAGAGAAGTTTTTCTAAGCTTAAGTTGTTGAAATCTTACTTGCGTTCTACGATGTTACAAGAGCGACTTAATGGGTTAGCATTGATAGCCATCGAAGCTGATTTGTTGGAGAAGGTAGACTTTGAAAATCTGATTGACGAGTTTGCTTCGGCAAAAGTTAGTAGAAAGAAGCGCTTCAAGAAACTTCAGCGTCATGGTTAAGGAAATCGTTAGACTTTGTAATAGTTTTATGCTCCCTACTTTTTTTAATAAAAAATTGTAATATTATGAAATATTGCATTAATTTTATGAAATAAGAGGCCTCAAAATTTTTTTTTTGCACCGGACCTCCATTCATTTTGAGACGGCCCTGATACATAAATATTTTACAGTAACACTTGATTCTTATTTTCAGTTGAAGATTGGCGCAACGCGGACATACAACATGTGCAAGGAGCAGGCAGAGGGATTCGCAAACGTGGGTGCGAGCTTGGTTGACTTCAAAAACTGGGGAAGAGATATAAAGTGCTTCCTACATGAGAGGGATGGTCAGTTATTCATCGATCGTTTCAAAGACATGGCTAAGAAAAGGAAGGGTTTCTATTTTGACTACGAGCTAGATGAAGATGGGAGTGTGAGCAAGGTTTTTTGGGATGACGGTGAGGCGCGGCGAAACTACCAATTATTTGGAGATGCAGTTTTGTTCGACCCAACATACGGGACAAACAAATATAAAATTATATTCAAGCCGTTTACCGGCGTTGATCATCACAAACGATCGGTAACTTTTGCTGGTGCTCTGATAGCGCACGAGGATTATGAATCATTCGTCTGGGTGTTTGAGGGATTTCTGATTGCAATGGGCGGTAAGGAGCCGTGGTATATTAATATCGACCAGGATCCGGGTATTATACCATCCGTGAGGAAAATGTTTAAGACGACGCTACACCGTTTCTGTATGTGGCATATATTGAACAAGGTTCCTACCAAATACGATGCAACGCGGAGTGACTAACATGATTTTTTGAAGAGATTGAATGCTATAGTATGGGATATGGAGATTGATGGAGATGAGTTCGACGCGGAATGACGTGACATAATGGAGGAGTACCATGGGGGTGATGTCGAGTGGTTTTCATCTACATTCTCCATTAGGAGGCAGTGGGTGATGGCACGTTGCAGGGATTTGAAGATGGGCGGCTTAATGTGAACAACGCAAAGGTCGGAGAGTGAGAACAGTTTCTTCAAAAGATTCGTACAAAAATCGGGGACGTTTGTCGAATTCTGGATGCGATTCGAGAGCGCCATGGACCAGCAACGGTATACACAAAAAAAACACGATAACGACAATGTACAAGCTTCTCCAAAAACAGCAACCCACCTTCCAATTGAACATCACGCTGCGAGAATTTACACCCACGCCGCATTTGCAGAATTCAAGGATGAGGTGAAATTTTTTGTGGGTACTTGCAGCGTGAGGGGCTTCCTTTAGAAGAACGGGATTGAGGAGACATTGGTGAGGGAAGCTACACGAAATAAAGAGTTTACGGTCTAGTATATATCAGGTACTGGTTAAACTCACTCATGCACTGACATTTTGTTTAGATGATAGCAGCGTTGTTTACCATTAATTCTTAGGTTAAGACCATCCTTTCTTATGTTAGCCATGATATTTAATAAAATAACACCAGTCATTCATTACAATAACATATATAATGCGTTAGAGTAACTGAGGATAGCATTTATAATGCGTTGTGAATGCTTTATTCTTAAAAGTAACACCGATCATCCATTAAAGTAACATCACTTATTCTTAAAAGTAACTCATTTTGAACTCCATTACATTTTGCACACCATTACCTCCATTGTAATTGTTGTCTATGCTGATTGAATCAATGGATATTATATTGTTTTTGACGCATTATTTTGCCGTAGCAATGCCACATTAATATGTTGTCATCTGTCCAGGTACGTCTGAATCAAGCTGCACATGTCAGTTGTTTAATTTACGAGGAATACTGTGTAGACACGTAATATAGATATATTCATCAAAAGGGCTTACCCCTATACCCGAAAACATGGTAACCAAAAGGTGGACAAAAGAGGTTGTTCGCATTGCTCGTATCGGTGATGAAGGATTAGACAGCAAAAACATTGACATCATCGATGGAAAATAGATAGAGATGTCGAAATTGTGGTCGGAAATCCATGAGACAATGGGACTTCTAAGGGCAGGATACAGGGTAGATGTGGAAAGCTTGTGCAGATTTATTCGGGAGTTCAGGTTGCAGAGGCAGCCGGTTTCTGGTGGGGGGAATATTGGCAAAACACAGGAACTGGAAAATATGCTTGGGTGTACGACCTCTGGCAATATCACGATACTCCCTCGAAAGATTTCTAAGACAAAGGGCAACGAAAAGCGGATGTTATCGAGCAAGGAAAAGAAGGTCGCACTTTCTAGAAAGCCGAAACACATGTGCAATAACTGCAAACAGATGGTGCACCATGACAAAAGAAACTGTCCAAATCCGTACGCAACACGACCCCCTAAACAACCTACTAAACCACCCAATGATGAGGATGAGGAGGATGAAGTAGATGAAGATGACGAAGAAGAGGAAACTGAAGAAGACACTGAGGAAGATGAGGAGGAGGAACAAGTGTTTTGAGAATACTTGTGTTTTTGGTTATTCTAAGATTTTTTTTTGTTTACAAGAATAACTGATTTTGTACACATTTTTTTACACATGTTGCTGTGCTACGTTGCAATTAACTCTATATTTTATTTAATACATGTGTATTTGGTTAGAGTAACATCTAAGGTCTATTGGAGTAACAACTTTCGTTAGTTACAGTAACAGACATAATGCATGGAAGTAACTGAGGATAACATCGTTGTTTAAACAAATGATTACCAAAGTAACTGAGGATAATTTGGATTAGAACCATTCATTACCAAATTAACGACTTTCGTTCTTTAAAGAACCATATATAATGCGCCAGAGTAATTGATGATAATAGCATTGTTTAACCATGAGACAAAGAATAACACCATTAATCACTTAGAGTAACATCATTTCATCAATAAAGTAACAGTTATAATGCGTCAATGTAACACGCACACTGATTATGATACCACATTTGTATCTTTGATAAACTTCATTCATTCCCATAGTAACACCAGTCGTTTCTTAGAGTAACAGGTACAGTCAGTCACTGTAACAGAGTTTATCAGCTTTGTTCCATTGGTGATAGTCAAAATACCAATGTACATAACAAGTATCTAAAGAATACAAACCATCCATTAATTCGTAGTTAGAAAAAAGATGACATGATTCATTAGACACTATTTTTTTCGGCCCTTTGTTAGCTTCCTCTTGGGACCGTCGATGATCTTTTGTCTCGCGTCCACATACTTATCTACGTTATCCAACAACCACGACCGCACCTTGTTCTTGTCTGCCAGTAGAAGTGTGGCTGCAAGTTGGACCACCAAATATCGTTTGTTGACCTTCTTTTCGAGGCCTATGTGGTGGAATGTACGGCCCTCGTACATTAACATGTGCATCATAAGGAAAATTCCCGACTCGTTCCTGGTTGCGCCTGATTTCTGTCACTTCAGACTAACCTCGTTAAAGTTGTAAGTAACGAGATCAGCTGCACCAGGGACTTTGTGCTTGTCGAGGTAATCGCTGATTGTTGACACCTGCGTGTATCACAGCGACGTTATTAGGTGAGAAACAGATAGCCGTATGCAATAATAACTACTGGCATTATATATATACTGATCGGAAGGAGAGCACTCATAATTATATTTGCGGCCTTGTACAAGTTTGTATCTTGCACATTCATGTAGCGTTGGTGATCAAGGAGATCTACTGTCTTCTCCTTACGGTTGATGCATATGCATGAGTAGTACTCTTCGAGGTTGATGAGAACAAAGATGAGATCAGCATTCAAGTTAAGAGAACGACCACACTTTCTTTTAAAAAAGTCGAAATGCGCCATCAAGATGTCCACTGACTGCGTGGATGGACCGTCTTCATACTGGTCAATCATCCCATAAAGGCAGTCCTACAAACATATTCAATGTGTTTCAAGTTGGGATCAACTGTAAAGTATTTTTCCAAACAAAATATGTTGAAGTAACATATTCACTACATTGGAGTCACACAAAACATGGCCGATTTAATTACAATACATACTTTCAGTATTAATTTCTTGGATTACATTATGAATTTGGCTCTCACGCAAGAATTTATACGAGGGACATGTACTCTCCTGGACGTATGGTGATAATTATATATATATATACACAAATGCAACAGTAATGCGTACCGACTGTCGGAGACCAAAGAAAGCCGTTGTAGGTGTCTCGTCCGAAGCAGTGACGCCAGAGGCAAGCCTGTTCATAAGCATCGACCAGCACTCGATGATGCACGACGCCATTTTCTGACCCGGTAACATTGAACGTATATCATTCCGCTCAATTTTAGCCATGGATGAATACACTACCACCGCCTCGCTGAACAAAGAAAAAAAAAAAGGTCAAAAAATCTGTAAAAACATTCACTCATCACTGTTATAGTCACTACTACAAATCCCTTCATTTCTTGACGCTTTAAAGGTAGGTTCTCGACGCTTTAAAGTGTCGTAAATTAAATTCTCGACACTTTCAAAAAGCGTGGAGATTTTGGGCGTCAGAAATTCTCGTCGCATTTTTGTGTCGTCAATCTCGACCCATTAAAACGTTGAATATTTTATTCATGACGCTTTTCTACGTCACCACATGTACGCACTAAAATATGCAATCTCGACAATTTTCTATGTCGCAGTATTTTTTTCCCGACCAATTTTTTTTTTCTGAGCTCGGGAATTTCTGCAATTAAAAGTGTCGAGAAATAATAATATAAAATTTTGTTATCAACACTTTAACATCATAAAAGCGCAAAGAATCTGATTGTAAAGAATAAATTAATAATATTTTTCAATCCAACCCCTACCTCCTTGCAATTGCAAATTTATGTAGTCTAATAAGCGCGACTCTATATTTAATGGATTTATATCAATAATACACAAACATCGAGTTGGCCTTATTGTTAGCAATTATAAAAAGAGCCACATACAAATTAATAAAGGTTCATAAAACAAACACCAATTAGAATAAAGCTTCGTAAGACAAGCGCCTAGAATAATCTCTGATCATATACGGAGTATTTCGCAATCTAAAGTAGCATTAAAAAATCCTAAACAATTATTATTTAAAAAGGTACGTGTGTCTTCCTCCCAAAAAAAATCTATTTAATATCTAAGTTCAAAAATGTGAACCGATTTTGGTCATCCATCGATTCCCTCATCCATCAATTCCCTCATCTCTTTTTTTGTGTTCTAGAACGTCCTGCAATGAGGAAAAAAGTATGATAAGGAAACTGAATAGACCGTATAATGAACCATAGATAAGAAGGGAATAATATAAGAAAGGAATATACTTAAAACTAAACCTAATGCATGAAAAGATGACAACAAAGTATAATACTCCCTACATTTCTTGAATTAACCTCACTTCTCTATTTTTGTGAGGGGAAAAGTGGATCAATGGGACTAATTCAAGATAATAGATGGAGTATAAAACATGAGACCCATAGAGCCTAGACTATGAGAAGGTAGTCAACAAATAATTTGAAAAGGTAGTCATAAAATAGATATATCAATGAAGTATTAATCGAAAAACAGTAGGGAAATGTTCCAATGCAAGGCATACAAAAAGCATCATTTGGATTGATTACACATCAACTAAATCAATCTGAAGTGCAAAGAAATTACAATCCATCAGGATTTAGAAAGATGATCATAACCACCCATGTGCAATCTCAACAAACAAATAAAAGATGAAGAAAGAGAAAGATGTGAAAGCAAACAGCAGCCGAGGCTAATATTTATGAAAAAGAGGGAAGAGAAAGAATGGAAAACCGTGAGCCTTGAGGATACGAAGCACCTTGCTACCAGTAACACTTTTGACTTGAGCAATACTGTGTGAATCCCTCAGAATCCAGCACACTTGGTCACATTACAACATAGGGAGGAGTATTCGAAACTATGACCTACAGTATTATTCAAGGTGCGTAATATTAATCACTATATATGCAGCAAGTGTGAATTCAAGGATGAAACAATTTTCTAGACTAACTGTAACTATCAAAAGAACAGAGCCAATGTAATAATTTCACAGCTATTTCCACAAATATAACGATTCAAATCAAATACAGGAAGAACAATAATAATCATATGAAAAGACGAGACAAAATTAGATAAAAACAAACCTGCACTTAGAGCACCATTTGTTGTTGAAGTCCTAACTTGACTTGATTCTCCACGAACTCCTTGGTCACTTCGGAATCCAGATCCTCCAGCAAGATTAACTAATAACAAAACGGTTTTTCAAACAAGGGTCGGTCCCATAACAGATTAACTAAAGCATGATTCATAAGAAATATGCAAGTAAAGGGGTCGGGCCTGAAGGATATGAAAGGATGTAAAACTATGAAACAAAAATAAGAAACACGGCGTACAAATGGGGATTGTAAAGGCAAAGGGTAAAGATTAGAGAATAGAGAAGTACAATTACGAGAAGATGAGCAATACATCACTAAAATTCGACACATGAACACGAACATGTCTCTAAGAGATGAACAAAAGGATTATAGCGAGGACGGAGTGATAAATTGGGGGAACGACGCTGGGCTCTAATAACAACAGCAGCATCAACGACGAACAAAAGAGCAAATTAGAGACAACGATAATAGCAACATAATGGCAGCAACAGTAGTAAACAGCAGCAGCATCGACAATGACAGAGGATGAGAGCATAAATAAGCGAGATTATAAGAGTTTAGAACTCAATAACAACAACAACAACAACAACGAAATGAAGAAGCAACAACACTGTAGCAGCAGCTATAAATAACAGTAACGAAACAGCAGCAGCAGCAGCGAAACGACATACATAGCAAGAACAACTATAAGAGTAGAAAACAGTAACGAAATAGCAGCAGGTGCGCGATATTGAACAGAAAACAGAGAAAACAGTAAAAGCGGGATACTAGATTTCATTTACCGCTCATTTCATTATTTGGGAGGGTTTGGTTTACAAAATATAATAAAATATAACTCTTGACACATTAAAGGGTCGACAAGAAAAATAAGATAAAGAAAAGGGTGCACACTTATAAAAGCGTCCATCTTAAAGTGTCAAGAAACCAAGGGTTTTGTAGTAGTGTAAGTGCTTACGTATTTTCTATAGTGTCGAGCTCCACAAGGCAATAGTCCACGACATTTTTGCGGCGGATGGCGATCTTGCTTAACAACGTCTTGTTGTTCGCTAGAAGCGGTGACAACATAGGGTAGTTCGCATCTTCGTCGCCACAGTCAATAGAGCAACCTAGGCTGTCACCCTCACCACGACTTCAGCTCCTCAGGACGGATCTTGTCCGCGTTGTCAATTCTGAATCAAGCACCGTTTTTGCGACCGGGGATGTAGGGTCAGGTGTCGACAGTCGGCTCTTCTTCGACGGTCGTTCCTCGTGTTCTGTCTCTTCTGCCCTCTTGACGATCTCCCCCGACGACCCCGCAACACAGGATACTGTTTCCTCGATGGCGATATTTGCTTTATCATTCAGGAACTCTGTCACCCTCGCTATAACCTCATCTCTATCCGTGTTGTTGTCGCACAGGACCAGAGTCGCTGCAATCTCTGCTCTATAGAGGTTGTTCGCCTCCATTGTGCCTAGGCAAAAGTCGAACACTTCCCTCGCGTACAGCATCATGTGTATCATGAGGTAGACACCGTTGTCGTTTGCCGAAAAACCGCCACCCTTCCATGCGAATGGGACGTTGACAACAGGGAACTCCGCGACAGCCGAACCCTTTGTGATATATTTTTTGACCATATATTTTCCCATTTCCACAGCCTTGATTATACAAAAAAAACATATAAGACTGACAGTTGACAATACGTGTCTTGGTGTATAAAATGATGTTCGATTATATATAACATAAGTACACTTACTGCGATTTTTGCCATCCCGACGTATGGTAGGGTTTCGAATTCCTGCTCTTTGTAACTCCTATTGTCGAGGTATTCGATCTGCTTGGAGAGGAAGTTGATACATGCGCATCTGTAGTGATCGTTGTCGTCAGAAAGCACCGGGACGAACACCTGTTATTTGGTAATTAAGTTGTTGGTGATTATTGTTAAAGAGCTGTAATAAAGGGTCAACCGTATGAGTATTTCATATAGACGTACCGAGTCAGAGTCTAGCTGGATGGTGTCTTTATTTACTTTGGTCCAAATGTCCAAGAAGTTGAACAAGTCATTGCAATTGTCGACTTTTGTACCACTCTTTATGCCCTTCCACAATTTCATTACTGTCTTCTGCATGACATATGTTTGAAGAAGTCGCCAAACAATTCATAATCATTACAATAACACAAAGAGTAACACTCGTTGTTGAATTAAAGTAACAGTATCAACGCCTTACAATAACACTTGTTGTTGTGTTAGAGTAACAGTATTAACGCCTTAAAGTAACACTAGTTGTGTATATCATCATTACAGCGAAATACTTATTAAAGTAACAGTATCCACGCCTTAGAGTAACACTCGTTGGTGTATTAAAATAACATTGACAGTAATGAACTTGTGGAAGGGCATGAAGAGTGGTACAAAAGAGGAAATTCATTATGAATGTTCATTCCAAATATGAAAAGAGGACATTCATTATGAATGTTCATTCCAGATATGTTAGTAACACTCGTTGTTGATTGTACTAGTATTTTCAAAATAAGAGAGACAAGCTTACGCTGTGGCTAACGCCAAAGAAGCAGCTTGATATCGGACGCGGTGCAGTCCGACTAGCGTTCAGGTTGTTAAGTAGTATGCACCAGCTATCGATGACAGGGTTTGAGAGGTGCTACCCCGGCTGAAGTGTCGACAGCTCGTCACGAGGTACGTTAAAGAAGTCGTCAACACTTACCAGCATCTCACTGATATAATTTGAATGAAATATGTGACAATCGATAAAAATAACATAGAGAAAAAACAACAGGTAAAGGACATTGATTACTGAAAAAAAACTTACTCTGCACTGTATTTTTCATTGTTATAAAAGACGTAATCCATTACGTCTTTCCAAACACTCAATACGGACCTGAACAACCTGCTATTTCTAAGCAAAAAGTCCGATACGATTAGCTGGTCTGGTTCAGGGGTCCCGCAATCATACAAGCTTCAAACTTCTCGTCGATAACTTGCATGCATTCCAACAATTTTTCAAAGTGCAAGAAATAAGGGTGGAAGACCTTCCATCCATCAACTTCCACCCACAAACATTCATTCATATTTGCTTCATCAGATTGGTGATCGCCTTCCTCCGGACCACACTTAACAGCCTCAACCATCTCCGCTGTCGTATACAATTCGAAGTCCGGACTGCCTTCATTCCTGAAATCGAGAGATGGCACGATCGCCACAACATTCTCATCCCCAGTCACATTTGTAGGGACACCCGCACCTACTGGTTGTGTGGGCTGGCCCATGAATGCGGGGCCCTTTGTCGTTGCGTTCTTGGCATGTGCGTACGCCTCGCAGACTTCATCGACCATCCGGTGGAGCTCCTCCCCACTCCAGAAGTCTTGCGATGCCTGTAAGGAACCAAGTCATCGTGCAGTAGCTTGCCGGATGTTACTCTTCTCAATTTGGAAGCGACAGAGATCCACCAGTCATGGAAGGCAACTCCATTTCTTGCCATCATGAGGTACAACTCATGTACCTCCTGCATCATAAAAGTATAAAAAGTGTTAATCTGGAGGCTGTAACTTATAATTCGTATTAAAGTAACACATCTTTGCTATTAGAGTAACAAATGATAAGCATTAAATTAACACATCTTCACGCTTAAATTAACACATCTTCACACTTAAAATGTAACTGAATTCCTTAAAGTAACACATGATGCGCATTAGAGTAATAAGAGTTCAAAGTAAAAGTAACATAATTAAGCGATTACAGTAACAATAAATTTGTTTACTGTAATCCATGAGCACCGAGGAGCACAGAGACACATACCATCATTCTTGACACCTGCGCGTATTCAATGAGCACAGAGACACATACCACCATCATTGACAAATTTTTTTAATACTTACGTCTACTGCCTTTTCTTTTAGGTCATCGTCATCCTCGATGCCATCTGCTAGCTCAATGTTTATAGACTTTGCAACTTTGTGCGCGGATGATGTTGGGGCATCGGTGTGCCGGACATTCGTTATCCACAGCGGCGACACGTCATCCTCCACCTCCTCAACCACCACCTCATCAAGTAAACAACGGAAGTATTTCACCTTTGACTTGGTAAGACGACCAAGCCCACCCCCAACAAATTCACCCAATAACCTTTCAAGCATCCGCTCGCGTTTCCAATAATTCTTGATCAGCGGTAGATCGTACGGGCAACGACGGTCACGGTATTGGAAACGCTGAAAGTATGTGATCATCAGAAATGGCAAACAACAAGGCAGGTATGTCAGTTTCCGAAGAACGGAGTCTTGACAGGCTACCGCAAGCCCATCCAATACAAACGTGCACCAATCATAGTTTCTAATCTGCTCTACGTTCTCCACGCACCTCAACAGACTCAGATCAAAAGCGTAATTCGACGTTGGGTTAAAAAAAATAGACATGCTGTACAGAACAAACAGCCTGCAAAAGTCATCCCCACCATCAACGTTCTTCTTGCAACGGTGTGAGAGAGATCACGTCGCTTCCTGTAGAAATTTGGAACCGGTCTCTCAATGCTTGTTTCAGACTGACGACATCCTCCGCCAGTGCTTCCTTCGACCGACCCATAGGGAGCAGGTCAACTGGGTACGGACCGTAGGGTAGGAGGAAGCAGTCGTGAACATTATGCTTCGTTACCAAGAATTGATCGCTTTTCCTTGGTAGTCTGAAAATCAGAATGTCATCGGCAAATAGCTTCATGAAGTCAGGTGCAAACTTACCGGGGAAACTTTTAAGGCGCATTTGTAGTAGGCCGCCAAAACCGATACTGTTGACAGCCTCCCTCTACCTATCATTAAAGTTGGACATTAATTCCACAAGGCTCAGTGGTCTACACCTAAGCTGAACCTTCTTACTAACAGCTTCTTGTTTCCCTTCTTTTCCCTTCTGAAAAGGGACAAGTATGAGAACAATTAGTATGTTCAATTATTACTAGAGTTTAGTATCCACCATGTAAGAGAAAAACATCAAAAACGCTAAGGCTCACCGCCCTGCAACTGACCTGCCCCTTGCGCTGCGATTTCGCGCCATGATGGGTAGGGATTTGTCGCGGAATCCCAACCGTCAATAATATAACCGGTTATTCCTACGGTAGATAGGGCAAGTCGGGTCGAATCCACGGGGACGGTAATGTATAGCCTAGACTAGGTTGGCCCAAATACTAGACTAAGTCAACGAGCTAAGCTAAACTAGAGAATGATAGAAGGGGAGAAAGCTAGACTAAGACTAAGGTGCCGGAGAAACAAACAAAGAAACGGGCTAGGATTAGGTCGGGGTCAAAGGGGTAACGGAATGGTCAAGGGAGAACTAGAGCGAAGGAGGTAGTAGGGTAATCTAGGTATAGTCCGGGCTCTCGCAACTTAGACCGGCCTAGAGGTTTCACCTAAAACCCATCTCGGCGACACACATGACAAACGGGGTTCTAGCGCGCTATGGTGGCCTAGGTCGAATCCGGGCTCTCGCTACTTAGACCGGCCTAGGGGTCGTCCTCACCGGGCTCTCGCAACTTAGTGAGGGGACCGAGCCCACAAACAAACCATCACCCACAAGAGAAAGGGAAGAAAAACAAGCATTCTCAACTACTTAGTCAATCAAGCATTTCAACAAACAAGTGATGTGCACCAAACCAAGAGGAAACCCAAATCTTCCACCAACATCTCCAACAATCCCTTAATCACCCAATTAACACCCTAATTACCTTACTAACCCTAGAAAGAACACTACTCTAACATATCTATCCTAAAACTAACACTAACAAGAAGAATCAAAACAAACAACAAAACTATCATAATGGAACTAGTGAAACAATGAACCATCAACAAAACAAACAACAAAGATGCAAACTTTAATGAACAAACAAGATTAAGAGTAAAAAGGGAAAAGGATTATACCATACTAGAGAGGAATAAAAGAAGAAATCTTGCATAGATGGAAGAAAACCCAAATTCATCAACCAAGGTTGTCAATCTTCGTTGGATTCTTCAAGAATTCCCAAATTACAAGACTAAACTAGGATTAACAACTAATTACCGACTAATCAACACTAATCTAATCTAATCCAACCTAAAGTAGTCTAGGGTTTAAGGAGAGGTCAAGAATATAACATAAGATGGTGTCTTAATACATGAGGGGGGGTATATATAGGGTTTAAGAATGAAAGGAGAAGAAAAGATTTGAAGGCGTGCAGCAGCAGCATGGTCCCGCCCGGGACGGATTGGTCCCGACCGGGACGGCCTGGTCTCGGCCGGGACGGGCTCCTCACAGTAACCTCTTCAATTGTGCACCCCATCCCGATCGGGATGAGGCCTTCCCGACCGGGATGGGTCTTGTAGGCCTCCCTTAAGAGCTTTTTGGTCCTTCCTTGCCTCTCATGGGATTCTCCTCGATTCTCGGGACTCAGGATCGGGTCTTGGTGGCTCGGGATTGGGTCCCAAGGTCTCGGGGTGGATTCCAAGGCCTCGAGTCATCGTTCCTTTATCTCGTTGGCTCCAAAATGTGTATGTATCGAGTCGGAATCGCTCCAACTCTTCCAAATCAGTCACGGGAACCTGAAACGAACTAAAGGAAGCATAAGAAGCCCATGAACCGCCCCCAAGGAGCGATTCCACAAGGAAAATGGGACCAAAACACAACAAATAGGCACTACAAACTACACTTATCAACTCCCCCACACTTAACCCTTACTCGCCCTCGAGTAAGCACATACTAACTACTAAACTAGCCGAATGGGTATTAGCGCACCCTACGCCCCTTCAACTCACGCGAGTGCACTTAGAGGAAAAGTGCACTCCGCAAGGCAAGTCGGGTCTTGCGACAAAACTGTGGATGCAACCGTACACAAACACATAAACAAACACACAAACAAACACTTAGACGGTTGAACGCAAAACAAAAGAAATACCGCTTCCCTCTAAAAGAGGTGAAAGAAGCACCGGTTTAGGACTCGAGGTAAGTGACAACGTTCCAAAGCTAGCAATACAAACCAAGGTGAACTAAACCCTAATAGTATGACGATCAAGCAATAAAAACGTTGGTAACTTACCTAGGTCCTCCTAACTTTCTAAAAACGTACTACGGGACGATCGGCGGAGTGGAAAAGTGAAGAACCACGGTGTTAGTCGACACTGTAGGTAAGTGAGACCCCGCCCCCTTTAGCGTGAGTGAAGAGGGTCGTCCCGTGTCCAAAACCGCCTAACTAGTCCAAGTAAAAAGGTGGAAAACATGCAAAATGAGGGAAGACCGACTAATGCCGCTATCATCCTTCCTCGGGACTCAGTCCTTTGGTAGGCTCTTCACGGCAAAAGTCGGAAAAAGGCTTATTTTTGTGGGGATTTCTTTTTGTGAGACAGGTTTTCTTTTGGCATTTTCTTTCTTTTCGACATTTTGATTTGTTTGTTGCCATGCCATTTCTTTTTCTTCTTTTCTATTTTCTTTTTGGCTTTTGTGCCTTTTCTTTTTCTTCATTCTTTTCTTTCTTTCATTATTCTTTATTTTCTTTTCTTTGCCCTTTTTTGGCAAGATTTGGCTTTTTGGCATTTCTCGACAATTAAGAAGGAGAGAATCATCAAATTGCACTTTATTGTGTGATATGTGTAGAAGGTAGGTGAATGGGTAAGTCGGGACGGCGCCTTCCCTTCAAACCCACAAAAAGGGGAGAACTTGGACTAATCAAACAATCCCAAACACGGTCACCTAAGGGACGAGACTCGGTAACCAAGGCCTTTTCACACCGTGGGTGGTCATATTGGTCAAAATGCAAATCCCGTAGTAAATCCCTAGTAAGCTAGGTGGACTCAAGGTAAAGGACCAACGAAATCATTGATTTAGGGTCATTCTACTAGAGTAAAGTCCAAGACTCGATTTATACTACTAGGAAGGGAAAGTAAACACTCGCACACTAGCCTCTAAACCGGGTTTTCGAAAATGGTTTACGCACAAGACACAAATACACACACAAAACAAAGACTCAACGAAAACGAAAGAAAAAGAAGCAAAAGCAACAAAACAAAAACAACACAAAGCGAACACATACACAACACAAACACCACCCCGATCATACAAAGAAGCCACCAAATCAACCACACTTTTCAAAGCTCCACCCGAGCACACAACATCACAATCTCCTCCAAACTCCGTAAGAGGTAAAGAAGAAAAAGGGATAAGATGTTACCGGGAGTCTTGAAAGCCTTCCAAAGTTAACGGTGATTAAAGCAACCTATAAGGGAAAGGGAGGCAAAACACGCGCACAAAACAAATATACGACACAATGACACAAAAGTAAAACACACAAAAGAAAAATCTTTTTGATTTTTGTGAAAAAATTTCAAATTTTTAGGGGTTTTGATGATTTTTTCGAAAAACTAAGAAAATAAACTAAACTATACTAGAATATCGCTCCCCCACACTTAAATCGAGCCATGTCCTCATGCTCGATTGTAGGGTGCGGAGAGACAAAAGAAAAAGAAAAGAAACTACGAAAATAAAGCTAAAAATCAAAAATAAGGTGAAGAAAAGGGTAGAAGGTGTCCGGCCCGGGTGTAGTCAAGTCACCATGGGCCGAGACGAGAAAAAGATATGGATGGGGGAAGAAATAAAAAGAAGGAAATAAAAGGAAATGGGAGGGGGGGGACTAGGTGTAATCAAGTCACCTAGCCCGGATTCCGCCTAAATCCGACTAAATCCTCAAAAAAGAAAGTGAAAATCTTGTAAAATTTGGATTTTTCGATTGACTCTCGACGTAATCACATCGTCGGGAGTCGGGAGCAACCACTACCGAGGCCTCGAAGGCCACCATGACATCAAGAGACATAAGTGTACAAGGGGAAGGGGATAAACAATGGGAAAACAAGCAATATAAGACGGAAAAGAGAGGATAGTTGCCGTACCGACCGGTTAGCAACTCACTTGCTCCATCGTCTCAATGAACAATATAGGCACGTTGCTCGTCTTCTCGGTTGCCATCTCGCTTCAAACTTGAGAAGAACTCATGGTAGGGGTAGCAATGGTGCGAGGGGGGTGGGATTTGATGTGAATACTAGGCTAAAGTGAAGAGGAAATGAGGTGAGGGTATGTAAATGAGGTACATGGGTGGTATGATATGAGAAAGGAAGGTAGGGACATTGGGAGGGGGTATACAATGGTTGGGTGGGCTTAAATGTCGAAGAAGAAGCACCAAAAAGGAGTAGGGGATCATCCCGGTCGGGATGGATGATCCCGATCGGGTTGATAAACCCTTTCCGGTCGGGAAGCCTCCTTCCCAATCGGGATGACACTCCAGTGGACTCGAAATATGGCACCATCATCCCGATCGGGACGGCCCCATCCCGGTCGGGACGACACACCCTTCCCGGTCGGGAAGGGTCTTCATGACTCCCATGACCCCAAAAACCGACTCCCTTACTCACATTCCAAGCTCTATCGATAACCAATCCTTTCAAGGAGTCATCTTCACTTCACCTATCACAATAAACTCAAAATACACATCAAATTCAGTCCCTCACATCGCTCATCAAAATACCAAATCAATTACAAGAATCCCACAAAAACAAAAGAGTCCAAGAAACAAAAATCACAAATACAAGGACAAGTACTCTAAAGAAGAGAAGAGGGGAATATACAACATGACGGTTCTTTTAGGAACTCCGTCAAACCTAGGATGGTGGACTCTTCTTCAACCGTAGCCCTCAAGGGCATGGAGGAGCAAGTCGAACGCGCTACCGACATCATAGTGAAGGCCCAAGAAGCGCTCGAGCTTAACCGACCTCCAGGCCTCCAAGGAGGAGGCAAGAAGTAGGAATCCCAAGACCCAAAATCATCTTCAAAGTTGTCTCCGGGGTCTATCCATCCTACGAGCTTTACCAACCTCTTCCTCCCTAAGCATCGCCTCCAATCACAAGCAAGCTTCGTTTCCAAGAAACGAGGCACAAAAAGCGGTTTTGGCCTCATCTCCTCAATGCACACCCCACACTTGCCTCAAGTTGTGGTTCCCCATCTTCATCACTCGGCCCCACATCATCATGGAGGAGAGAATCGAAACTTCTACCGGCGGTTTCAATCTCTTCCAAACCATCTCTCGGTGTACTAGCAAGGGGCTCTTGATGCGTAGTCTCATTATCGCACAAGGGCAACTCGAGGCTATCAATCTCTCCTAAAAACCTTACGAATTCTACCAACCCATCCAACTCACTATCCTCCTCCAATTCCTCACCAATGTTGCCTTCACCAAGGGTCATCTCCTCATTCGTCTCTCTTTGGGTAGACGATTGAGGTTCTTCAAAGCAAACTTCTCTATCAAAGGGAACTACATTGACGGCTTCATGGTTAGGATGCTCCTCTTTCTCAAGTGGGCACCCTTCATCTAAATGTGATGCTCGGGATAAAGACATTACGGTTTGAATCGATAATTCATTTAAATGAGCATTCCTTGCCTCGTTTCCCTTTCGAATTTGGGCCATTAATTCCTCTTGTTGTTTTCGCAATTGAATGGCCGTTTCTTGGATGCTCCTTTGCATTTGAAGCATCGATTGATGAAACTCCAAGTTTGACGATTGGTGGTCATTGGGGCCTTGTAAAGCTCCTTGATAATCTTGATGATGCCCAAGGGGTGGGGCATCATATTGTTGGTAGCAAGGTTGGGGTGATTGGTAGTATTGTGGGTCATGGGGTTCATATTGTGGTTTGGGTGGAGGGTAATATGGTGGGTTTTGGGGGTATTGGCATCCATATGGTGAATCTTGATTGAACATGGTGGGTTCACGATCATAACTCGAGTAATAGTCACCATGATCGTAGGATTGGTAATCGTTCACTTGTTGGTAGCCGTTTTCATAGCCGTGAAGTTCATACCCACTAGAGTCACCCCAAGAAGCTTGATAGTGGTAGGGGGACGTCATGTCATACCCTTGGTTCATGGAAGAAGAGGAGTACCTCATATCGGCTCCCGAGTGTGTGGAGTTTAGATCAAACCCCATGCTTGCTCGAAAATCGTAGTCCATACCCGGTTGGAAACCACTTATCCTAGCAACCGTCCGTTAAAGCGGCTCTAAGTTGCAAGAAGAAGATAGTCACCACCTCTAAGCACAAACTGTAGACTAAGAACAAACGTGAGAAGCCTAGTGCTTTTTGGGCACTAGACAAGAGATAAATAAACCGCACACACACAAGAAGCAAAGTAACAAAAAGAAAAAATAAAACACAAACACAAAGACAAAGTCGAGTAACTAGGTAAACAAAGTCAAAACTAGCACCGTCCCCGGCAACGGCGCCAAATTGATGGGTAGGGATTTGTCGCGGAATCCCAACCGTCAATAATATAACCGGCTATTCCTACGGTAGATAGGGCAAGTCGGGTCGAATCCACGGGGACGGTAATGTATAGCCTAGACTAGGTTGGCCCAAATACTAGACTAAGTCAACGAGCTAAGGTAAACTAGAGAATGATAGAAGGGGAGAAATCTAGACTAAGACTAAGGTGCCGGAGAAACAAACAAAGAAACGGGCTAGGATTAGGTCGGGGTCAAAGGGGTAACGGAATGGTCAAGGGAGAACTAGAGCGAAGGAGGTAGTAGGGTAATCTAGGTATAGTCCGGGCTCTCGCAACTTAGACCGGCCTAGAGGTTTCACCTAAAACCCATCTCGGCGACACACATGACAAACGGGGTTCTAGCGCGCTATGGTGGCCTAGGTCGAATCCGGGCTCTCGCTACTTAGACCGGCCTAGGGGTCGTCCTCACCGGGCTCTCGCAACTTAGTGAGGGGACCGAGCCCACAAACAAACCATCACCCACAAGAGAAAGGGAAGAAAAACAAGCATTCTCAACTACTTAGTCAATCAAGCATTTCAACAAACAAGTGATGTGCACCAAACCAAGAGGAAACCCAAATCTTCCACCAACATCTCCAACAATCCCTTAATCACACAATTAACACCCTAATTACCTTACTAACCCTAGAAAGAACACTACTCTAACATATCTAACCTAAAACTAACACTAACAAGAAGAATCAAAACAAACAACAAAACTATCATAATGGAACTAGTGAAACAATGAACCATCAACAAAACAAACAACAAAGATGCAAACTTTAATGAACAAACAAGATTAAGAGTAAAAAGGGAAAAGGATTATACCATACTAGAGAGGAATAAAAGAAGAAATCTTGCATAGATGGAAGAAAACCCAAATTCATCAACCAAGGTTGTCAATCTTGGTTGGATTCTTCAAGAATTCCCAAATTACAAGACTAAACTAGGATTAACAACTAATTACCGACTAATCAACACTAATCTAATCTAATCCAACCTAAAGTAGTCTAGGGTTTAAGGAGAGGTCAAGAATATAACATAAGATGGTGTCTTAATACATGAGGGGGGGTATATATAGGGTTTAAGAATGAAAGGAGAAGAAAAGAATTGAAGGCGTGCAGCAGCAGCATGGTCCCGCCCGGGACGGATTGGTCCCGCCCGGGACGGTTTGGTCCGACCGGGACGGCCTGGTCTTGGCCGGGACGGGCTCCTCACAGTAACCTCTTCAATTGTGCACCCCGTCCCGATCGGGATGAGGCCTTCCCGACCGGGATGGGTCTTGTAGGCCTCCCTTAAGAGCTTTTTGGTCCTTCCTTTCTTCTCATGGGATTCTCCTCGATTCTCGGGACTCGGGATCGGGTCTCGGAGGCTCGGGATTGGGTCCCATGGTCTCGGAGTCGATTCCAAGGCCTCGAGTCATCGTTCCTTTATCTCGGTGGCTCCAAAATGTGTATGTATCGACTCGGAATCGCTCCAACTCTTCCAAATCGGTCTCGGGAACCTGAAACGAACTAAAGGAAGCATAAGAAGCCCATGAACCGCCCCCAAGGAGCGATTCCACAAGGAAAATGGGACGAAAACACAACAAATAGGCACTACAAACTACACTTATCACGCCACCAGTGTTTATTGATTTGTCCCCTCCTTTTGCCATCTGAAAAGTACAATAATTATCAACAACTATTGTTACAGTTTAATCTGGTAAATAAAATTACAGTACAGCTGGTATGGTAACAAGAAGCTGATATGTACAATAATCTGGTATGTAAAATTAAGGTACAGCTGACGATGATGTTAGAGTAACATAAATAACGTGTTAGAGTAACATCTGAAGCGAATTAGAATAACTAGTCTCCATAATTAGACGTACCAGACTACTAGCAATCATATGGAACAAAGATGCAAATTAAAGTAACACGTCTTCTAAATTACAGTAACACAAAAAATACTTTAATGTAACACCATATGTGTGTAACACAAGTTTGTTAGATTATCACCATAAATTAAAGTACAACTGATATGCGTTAAAGTAACACAAAGAAAGTGTTAGAGTAACATAAGGTGCGAATTAGAGTAACACGTCTACACAATTGAGTATACGAGATTACTAGGATTTAAAGTAGCACGAAGATGGACATTAAAGTAACACGTCTTCTACATTACAGTAACAAATGGTCGTCTTTAAACTAAACCATACATATGTAACACTATAACTAAACGACCTCTTACAGTAACACATCAAGTTTATTACAGTAACTGATAGGATAACATTCGATATATGTTAGTCTGAATATGTAGGTGAGTTCAATTAGACGAAAGAGATGAAAACCTAGATACCGCAACAATCATCCAATTGATTATAGGGCACATACGTAGGAAACAAAATCAATCCATAATTAGCGAGAAAATTAATAAAATCAGCTACGAATATAAACTAAATCCTAGTTCTTCAGTACAATAATCGAATATTAGCATAGAGCAGCGAGTTACCTTATATTATGTCGCCTGAAGATTATCTTTGCTGAAGTTAGAGAGGTGCTTCAATGTAGCCTTGCTTAAGTTGAAGATGAGAGGATACGCGGGTTTGTTTTATAAAAAATCAGAGGTTGAGAGATTATGTTTGGGATGATGAAGGTGAAGGGTTTTAGTTGGGCGGGTGAGTTTTGGATGAAAAAATTGATGTGAGGTAATGTGTTTCAGCAATTGGAGAGAATTAAGGGAAGAGAGAGAATTTTAATATATTTTTAGCAAAATATGTTAGTTATTTCCAAAATTACTAAAATCAATCTCCACCATCCATACCCCTCTAGATAAATGGATGTAATTAGAACTCATGGACTCAAAAATGAAAAGAGGACTCATTTGATCTTTACTCTATATATATATATATATATATATACACTCCATACTAATATTATAGTAACTGTAATAACACGTCACTAATCCAATGGGTCGACCCATTCGGGTCGGGTTTTCATCCTAAAGTAACAAATCATTCTGAGTTCGAGCCAAACGGGTCGTAGGTCTAATTTTTAGGGTCTTGAACCTAAATAAATGGGTCAATTTTACGAGGCAAGTCGAAATTTGACAAGTATATTTATTTTCAAATTAAAAAGTATGCACGGGTTATTTCCAAATTAACATTTCCAAAAGAAAAATGTCAATTATAGACTTAAACGAAGGGAATAATTTTTTAAGTCACTAAACTATTTGTATAAACAAAATTAATGAAAAACCGTGCGTAGGCACGGGTTTTGTACTATCCCCTATTCACTGAAAAAAAATCAAGGAACAAAGAAGACATTTCAACTTTCCCGCCCTACCTTCATTATACAAATTGGGCTTGACAAAATAATTTTTTGTTCAAATTCATTGTAAGTCCAATTGTGCAATGTCAATCCATGTCAATGTCAATTCATTAGGGTTTTTGGAATGTGCGAGGGACGAATAGGGTGAATAAACAGGTGGAGGTTTGTAAATTTTTGCAGGAGAATAAAGTAGGTCTTTTTGGCCTATTAGTGAATAAAACAAAAGCTCATAATCATAATAAGGTCATTTATCATGGTTTCAGTAGGTGGTCCATGACGACTAATAATAATAAGCATCCGGGGGGTAGAATTTGGGTCCTTTGGGACCTGGCTCAATGCTTGGTTCAGGCTCGAATGCATACTTCCCAGTTGGTGCATTGTACATTAGAGAAGAAGACCACTAATAAGAAGTTTGATGTCACGTTTGTGTATGCTTTTAATAGTATTAATGAGAGGGAGGATTTGTGGAGGGATTTGATTCAGATTGGACGGTCGATCAATGGGGCTTGGATGTTGGGGGGCGATTTCAATTATGTGCTTAATCCTGAGGAGAGAATGGGTGGGGGTTTTCAGCTAGCTGAAGCTATTCCATTCCAACATTGTATTGATACGTGTGAAGTTATGGATTGTCCCGCGGAAGGTGCGTTTTACACTTGCAACAACAAGCATGTTCCTGAAGAAAGGGTGTATAGTAGGCTCGACAGGATTTTAGTGAATAAGGAGTGGCTTGAGAAGTGGCCAGGTCTCAAGGCAAATTTCATGCCTGAAGGACTCTTCGATCACACCCCGTGTGTGATTCACCAGACTGGCATACATCGTATCAAGAAAAGAGGATTTAAATTTTACAATATGTGGAGCCAATCTAAGCTGTTTGAGGACATCGTTAAGGAATCTTGGCAAGGACCTGTCTATGGTACAAGAATGTACCAAATTGTTACTAAGCTGAGGAAACACAAAGGTCCGTTGAAGCAACTAAACAAGACGAGCTTTTCTGACATTGAAATGCAAGCTGATTTGGCCCAGGTCAGACTGCTTGATGCGCAGAAACGAGTTGCTGTGAACACGAATGACATTCAATTGAGAATGGAAGAGCAGCAGGCTCGTGAATGCTATCGCGAGCTGCATAAAGCCATAATCAGTTATCTACAACAGAAAACAAAGAATAAATGGTTGCAGGAAGGAGATTTAAACACGGCATACTTTCATGGGTCGTTGAGAGCAAGAAGAGCGGTGAATTCAGTCAATTGAATTTCTGACCAGAGGGGAGTGACACAAGAAAATACAGATGACATCCAAGGAGCTTTTCTGTGATACTACAAATCCTTACTTGGAGACAGGAAGGATACAGTGCGGGTGTCAAAAAGAATTGTTCAAACAGGTCCATAGTGTTCTACGACGCATCTCGAGAGACTCCTGACTCTTGTCACGAAAGAAAAAATTAAGAAGACTATATTCAGTATTCCGGATGACAAAGCTCCGGGTCCTGACGGTTATTCGAGCCATTTCTTGAAAGCTACTTGGCATATAGTTGGGGATGAAGTGTGTGAGGCTATAGAAGATTTCTTCCAAAATGGACAGATTTTAAAGGAACTGAACACTACGGCAATAACGCTGATTCCCAAGGTTGAAAGGCCAAACTCGGTGATACAGTTCCGTCCTATAGCATGCTGCAACACGGTATATAAATGTATTGCTAAGTTGCTATGTGCACGGCTGGCAGATGTCCTCCCGGATATTATTTCTCCCACGCAGGGGGGTTTCATTAAAGGGCGTAATATTGTTGAGAATATCCTCGTCTGTCAGGACTTAATTCGACTGTACTCACGGAAGATGGTTTCGCCCAGATGCTTAATTAAAATGGATATGCAAAAGGCGTACGATTCCGTCGAATGGGATTTCCTAGAACAAATGCTAATTGCACTGGAATTCCCAGATCAGTTCAGCAGGGTGCTTATGCAATGCGTACGGACCGCGACCTATTCTCTCACACTTAATGGTGATTCTTTTGGGTTTTTCCAAGGGAAAAGAGGTCTTCGGCAAGGGGATCCCCTCTCGCCCCTGTTATTTACTTTGTGTATGGAGTATTTAACGAGACTTCTGAATCATACTACTGCTGCTAATCAGTTTCGATTCCATCCGTTATGCAAACAGATGAAACTTGTTAGCCTGATGTTCGCGGACGATTTGCTTTTGTTTAGCAAAAGCGATGTGAACTCCATCATGGTACTACTTCGAACCTTTGCTACTTTTTCAGCTGCTTCGGGTCTCAATTTGAGTCAAGGCAAGTCAAATATTTACTTCAATGGGGTTAGTCAGGTTGTGAAATAGGATATATTAGTTGTCTCGAGGTAAGGAGGGCTGGCTGCCCTTTAAATATCTCGGGGTGCCTATCAAGGCATCTAGGCTCACCATTTTGGACTGTCAGCCGCTAATTAATAATGTACTGGAACGTATCAGACGTATTGGGGTCCGTAAATTGTCATACGCGGGACGGCTGGTGTTAATCAAATATGTACTAAGCACACTCCATAATTATTGGGCGTCTATTTTCCTCATTCCGAAAGGAGTTATTAAACACATTGAGGCTATATGTCGGAACTATTTGTGGGATGGGCGCACGGAATATATCCGTTCGCCATTAGTTTCATGGGACAAGATATGTAAACCGTATAGAGAGGGAGGTCTAAACTTGACGCAAAGCAGCAACTGGAATAAGGCGGCTATTGGAAAATTAGCTTGGTGGGTAAGTAATCGACCGGACAAATTATGGGTCAGATGGGTCCAGCATATATATTTAAAGGGTTGAGACTGGATGGAATATAGGCCTACAAATGATTCTAGCTGGGGATGGAGGAAGATATGCTAATCAGAGACAAGTTCAAGGAAGCATATGCAGATGAGGAATGGAACGAAGGTAACCCTTACAGCATAACTAAAGGTTACCAGTGGGTTCGAGATAAAGGGACGGAGGTGAACTGGCATTGCTTAGTGTGGGGACGGTGGTCCCTACCAAAGCATCGGTTCGTGAATTGGTTATATCAACATCATGGTATGATTACCAAAGCTAAATTGCCAATAATGAAGATCAGCGATGACGACCAATGTTGTATTTGTGATCGAAATTCCGAAGATCTGGCGCATCTTTTTTTCTCGTGTGAGTTCAGCTCGCGTCTGGTGGATGAATTAGCTGACTGGGTGCAGGCTCGTATTCCGAGAAACATAGACAACAATTGGAGGCTGCAAAGTAGAGGGTCGAAACTAAAAAGAGCAGTTGTTAACGGGATTATTAATGCTTCGATTTATCATATTTGGACTCAAAGGAATAGATGCAGAATTGAGGGCAACATAATTCGACCTGAGATTGTAGGTAATATGATTAAGAATGAGATGATTTGTTATTTTCGTTGCCTCGATAAGGGCAAGTTGAACAATAAAGATGTTAGTTATGTGACTCGGCTGATAGGCCATTGTACATGATACGTTGTAATTGATTATTTATTAATATTACTTACCATTTACCAAAAAAAAAATCATAGAATAACTAAAGATGTAACAACCCGGATTTTCGATGACTTAAATTAATAGCTAATGCGGAAAGTTATCTAAGTCATTTAATTAAAATTATATCAGAGTGTAAATAAATCTGGATCGCTACGGATCCTTACAATAAACGACTATTAATTACATTGTCTTGGTTAACCAGTACAGAATATAGATTTATTTTTATAGAAAACATATTATTAAAATCTCTTGCTCGATTACCCATCGTCTTATGCATGCAAAAAATAAAACAGTTGCCGCTGAGCGAAACAGCAACCAAACCGTTCATCTAATATCACCTCATACACATAAGACAATCATGTGAATAACCAACAATATACTTACAAAAATATTAAAGGATATCACTTAACAAATAGTTTCCTTTAATGCAATTAACCCACAACTGAGGTGATGAAAACAGTAAAGTTTAGAAGATGTGACATTGGCAGCCATTTGATTTTAAAAGAGTTTCCTTTTTCACGTAAACAGATCAGAATAAAAACACGAGTCGTGGCTCCTAGTATCACCGCTACATCCTATTGGCTTGCATCTCACCAATAGAAGTAACCGTGTTACCTACTCGTAGACCGAACCGATCTTATGAGGTTTTGTGGACATGGCAAAGTCCACCCTGACGCGGCAACGAGCGGGTTCGGGTAGGCAAATGAATCTCCTGGTAAGATTGTTCTCGGATCGAAATTTTAATCGTAGTTGGAGTCGCCATCGAACTTAGTGGGAGTTCGGACCCGTTCGAACTCACTCTATACTTAGGCATATAACGCACAAAGCACGGCCCGCTTTAGTGCTAGAGCTTATAGGGGGTTCGTCCCTTAGCATAACGATATCGATGTCGATACCGAATATCGTATATCGAATGAATCTCGTTTGCCAACGGTTTCGGGCATCCGAAAACCAAAGGTTCAGAGTGAGGGGTGAGGGTACGTGTTGGGAAGCCCACGAAAGATACCCAACCCCGCCCGCACTTACCGGCCTCTACTAGGATATCGATCGGTGTTTGTGTACGCGAATTAGTAAGACGGTGAAATGATATGCAAACAATGTTTTGAGCTAGGCATGTGAAATACATGTTTTGCTACGTCGTTTAATGCATCTTAAATATGTCGAAGTTGTTTTAACATGTGGGTTCATATAGAAAACGATAAATGCCACGCAACGAAAATAAACAACTTAAAAGTAAATTACAAATTACACGGGCGGAATACAACCCGGAATTCACAATACTTTGAAAAAAACTCAATAATAATTAATGGATTAGCAACAGTAAATATAATCTATAAATGGACCCGTAAATAGAAAATTAAATCGAATGATTGGACGGACCCCGATCGCTTACACATTGCGTTGTGTATTCGCTTTAGCACGTATTAGCGCACGGGACCGGAGCGTGTAATGCTAGCTCGATCCAGGCCTCGTGGTCTTGTCCCGACTTATCCTAGCGAGATAGGAATTGTCTCGACTTATCGGATACTGAAATCGACTAATGAGTCATTGATACTAGGTTAGTCGTATGAGACATTGCTCAAAGTTGTAAAGAAACGGAACGATGATAAATTAGAAATGACATAATGTGTGGGTTTTGGAAGACGAATACGTGATTGATTTAGCACGCATCGACTTAGGGTCGTAAATATGACTCCACGGAACTTTATATCGTATTTTAGCCTTTGTTGGACGCATGTATGGGTCATTCGATCGAGTCATTAAGTGGACTCGGTCGAGTGCCCTTGATGAAGAAATCCCTGCCCATTTTTAGGGGGGTCACTCGATCGAGTGCCCTCTATAACGGACGACAGCTCATTCTAAAATAACCCATTTTGTGAATTCGTGAATTTAATCGAGAAATGGTCGATCTAATGCAAATATCGGGCCCCTTCGTGTCACCACGTCGTTGTCGGGCCCTGTGGACCTTACGACGATCGGATCGACCTTATAAGGTTTTGCATTAAATCGATTTTCGATTGCTCTTTATATCCAACACTTGATTATGGAATCAATACCGAATATTATAGAATGATGTTTATGGAACCGAAAATAATCTAACTAGAATGAATATCAAATCCCTCCGCGTCATGATGTCGTTGTCGGTTCTTATGGACCATATGATGATCGGTTCGATGTCATCGGGTTTCATGCTAATTCGATTTTCGATAGATCTTTTACGGGCGACATTTGCTTACGGAATCGACATCAGACCTTTAGAGCGATATTTTGAAAATGACATCGAATACGCTTGATAATGAGTTACTGCGATCACGTTATAATCCGATCGGTTATTTTGACTCTTTGATTTAGCTAGTATTTGGACGCAACGTGAGGCTGGTTTTGTTCTCGGGTTTAGACTTTGATTGGGTTTTGACTCGGTCGCGCAAGACGATTTTGCCCTGATGACGGTTTTGGCTCAAATTAGCTTTATATTTATTAGGAACGACCTGTTGAGTCTTAATTTGGGGCCGTTTTGAGATATTTGTACTCCGCTAAGTGCCCACGTTGGATACTATTGATTCTGAGTCCCGTATTCGAGCATAATAATGCATGTTAACGTCCGATCATCATCGGGTGCTTTGTTAGTGACTACTATAGACACAACCAGTCAAAATGCGGGTGTCTATGATAAGTGTAGTTTGTAGTCCCTAATTTGTTGTGTTTGGTCCCGTTTTCCCTTGTGAAATCGCTCTTTGGAGCGATTTCTGGGCTACTTATACTTCTTCTAGTTCGTTTTAGGTACCCAAGACCATTCATGAAGAATTGGAACGATTCCGACTCGTTTCCTACACTTTTGGAGCCAACGAAGAGAAGGAACGATCACTCGGTGCCTTAGATTCGATCCCGAGACCTTGGGACCCATTCCCGAGCCCCTTAGACTCGATCCCGAGCACCGAGAGTCGATGAGAAGCCCATGAGAATCGAGGAGGGACCTTTATGATCATATTGGAGGCCTACAAGACCCTTCCCGGGCGGGAAGAGTACCCTTCCCGGTCGGGAAGGAGTGCATGAATGAAGAGGCTACTGATCTGGCCATCCCGAACGGGAAGAACCCTTCCCGACCGGGAAGAGCAATAACACCGCCTGGTGTTATTGATAACACAGCCCGGTGTTATGCTTGATCCTGACCGGGAAGGGGCCCTTCCCGACCGGGACCATGGCTTCCCGACCGGGAAGGAGAACCTGCAGCCGCGCCTACGTCTTTTCTTCTCCTTCACTGTTGTAACCCTATAAATACCCCCCCCCCTCTTGTAATCTTATGGGATGTTCTGGATTACCCACTAAACCCTAGACTAGTTTAGCATAGATTAGCATAGATTAGTGTAGATTAGTCGTTAATTACTTCTTAATCTTAGATTAACCTTGTATTAATTGAATTCTTCAAGATTCAACCAAGATTGACAACCTTGGAAGATTGTTTTGGGTTTTCTCTTTTATACAAGTTTTCATTCTTGCTTTCATCTTCTAGTATGGTATAATCTCTTTTCCTTTCTCTTAATCTTTGTTTTATTATTCAAGTTTCAATCTTTAGATCTTGTTTATTGTTTTGTTCATCATCCTTGTTAGTTTTACATATGTCTGCTCTTGTTCTTGTTTTGGTTTATCTTGTCAGTGTTAATTTTAGCTTAGATATGTTTGAGTAGACTCTTGCTAGGGTTATTAGGGGGATTGGTTGTGATTGTGGATGATTAGGGTGAGATGGGTGGTACTAGATGTTGTTTTTGTTGTTTCCCATTTACCTTGCACTCCACATGTTCGATGAAATGCTTGTGAGACTAGAGACGATCAATCCTTGTTTTTCTTGCATATTCTCTTGTATGTATGTGTTTGGTTGGTTGGTTTGGTTCCCTCATTACGTAGCGAGAGCCCGATCGGCGGTACCTAGGCTACGAAAGCATGCTAGTAACCCCGTTCTTCCCCTTTTTATCTCCTTTGCATCCATGAACCCGACCTAACCCTAGTTTTCCTTCTTATTGATACCTTTGCTTCCCTTAGTCATTAGCTACTTGTTTTGCCTTCCTTTTCCATGTTTTAGACCTTAGCCTAGTCCTTAGCCTCCCCCTAGATTAGCTTGTCTCGAACCTAGTCCTAGACCGTAGCACCCATTAGTCTAAACCCATTTCCGTCCCTGTGGATCGACCAGACTTGCCCTAGCTACCCTAGTTAGGTTAGTTGGATATTATTTGACGGCGGGATCCACGACAAATCCCACGCATTAAATTGGCGCCGTTGTCGGGGACGGCGTAGTTTAGACTTTTGTGTGCTTAGTGTTAGACTTTGTTCTTGATCTTTGTGTTTTCTTCTCCTTGTGTATCTCCGTTTTCTCTTCTTGTGTGTTATTCTCTCCTCCTAGTGCCTCAAAAGCACTAGGCTACTAACGTTTGCTCAAGTGCTTCTAGTTCATCCTAGGTATCAAGGCAACGTTATGGAAATGGCACGTCCTAGCTTCCATCAATCGTCACGGGACAACTATGGGGCGAATGGCCAACTCCCAAAATTTCAATAACCATATCAACCTCATCAACAATCTTACGAACGCCCTCCATATAGTTACCATGAAAGTTGTCAAGGATCATTCCAACATCCTAACAACTACCAAACACCCCCACACAACCCACAACCAAAAATCCCCGACTTTGAGACTTGTCAAATGTTGGTCCAAATGCAAAAGAGTCAACAAGAGGCGATAATGCTATTGCAAAAGGGTCAACATGAGATGATGATTTTAATGCAAAAGAGTCAAGAAGCGATGATGACTCAAATAAAAAGGGTCAAAGAGGAGCTCAAGGCCCAAATAGAGGTGCAAGATGCTCGGATCAATGCACTCATGGCTCGTATCACGATGTCGGCCACTCGAGCTCCACGAATTGTTGAGGAAGGTTCATTTGGGCATGAAGGTCGGGTATCTCCACAAGAAAGTCAACCCGATCGTGAAGCTACAAATGAAGAAGAGGGGGTCAATCAAGAGATCATTGTTGAGTGTTGCTTGGATGGTGAAGATATGGGAAGAATGGAGGAAGTTAAAGCTTCAAGGGTCAACAATGAGGAGGGATTTGAACATGATTATCAAGATAACTCTTGGGTAGCCAATGTATTGGCTATTAAATTGGATTTGTTCGATTTTCTTCGTGATGAACCGGACCTTGACAATCCAAGGCCAAGTGAAGAGATAACCCCACAAGGTCATATTGACAAGGTGAGTGAAAAAGAGCGTAATACTTGGGAGAAAGAAGTAGATGCCTTGGAATTTGCCTTGAATGCGAAATTGGAGGAGCCAATTGCCTCCAATGAAGAAAACTTGATGCCTTCACCTCCTCTATCGCACTTGATTTCTAGTCCTTTCTCTTGTGAGACGGTTGATGAAGAGGATCCTTGTCGGGCGGTGGAAAAGAGTTCTACTCTCGACCCCGTAGAAGAAGCAACACCCCTAGGGTGTGATCTCTCACATCATAACACCAAGCATGACTCTAGACCACTATACCTACTGGATGGTCATAAGAGTCGTTGCTATCATGGTTCGGAAGACCCGGAAGATCACGAGAACCCCGAGCATAATGAAGATGATTGCTTCTTGCCTCCGACTTGGAAACTCTTGAAAGTAGCTAGGCTCGGCCATGTGAGCCTCAATGAAGATGTTGCTAGGGCATTTGACTTACTACTCCGAGCTCTTGATGGCTATGGAGGCGTAGATGGTGAGAGTACCATGTAAATACCTTTTTCCTTTTCTTTTGTTTTTGTATTTGTATTTGTGTGTTTGGATAGTTTGGTTTCTAGGATTCTTTTTAGTTCTTTTCACTTTTTCTTTATTTTTATTTCCTTTTTGTTAAATTTAGTCGGATTTAGGCGGAATCCGGGCTAGGTGACTTGATTACACCTAGTCCTCCCCTCCCATTTCCTTTTATTTCCTTTTTTTTATTTCTTCCCACATCCATATCTTTTCTTGTCTCGGCCCATGGTGACTTGACTACACCCCGGCCGGACACATTCTACCCTTTTCTCCGCTTTATTTTTCTTTTCTTTTTTTTAGTCTTATTTTCGTAATTTCTTTTCTTTAGTGTCTCCACACACTACGATCGAGCATGAGGACATGGCTCGGTTTAAGTGTGGGGGAGCGATATTCTATCGTAGTTAGTTTTATTTTCGTAGTTTCTTCGAAAAATCTTAAAAAACCCTAAAAATTTGAAAAAATTTCACAAAAATCAAAAAGATTTTCTCTTTGTGTGTTTTCCTTTTGTGTCGTTGTGTCGTATATTTGTTTTGTTGTGCGTGTTTGCCTCCCTTTTTCCTTATAGGTCGCTTAATCACCGCTAGCTTTGGAGAGCTTTCAAGACATCTGGTAACATCTCTTCACCCCTTTTTCCTCTTTGCCCTTGTGGAGTTTGGAGGAGATATGTGATGTTGTGTGCTCGGGTGGAGCTTTGTGCATATTTGTGGTTGATTTGGTGACTTGTTTGGAAGTTCGGGGTGGTGTTTGTTTTGTTTATGTGTTTGTTTTATCTTGTTTTGTTTTGTTGCCTTTTGTCTCTTTTTCTTTCGTTCTTGTCGAGTCTTTGTTTTGTGTGTGTAGTTGTGTCTAGTGTGTAAAAAGGTTTTCGAAAACCCGGTTTAGAGGCTAGTGTGCAAGCGTTTACTTTCCCTTTCTAGTAGTGTAGATCGAGTCTTGGACTTTAGTCTAGTAGAATGACCCTAAATCAATGATTTCGTTGGTCCTTTACCTCGAGTCCACCTAGCTTACTAGGGATTTACTACGGGATTTGCGTTTTGACCATTATGACCACCCACGGTGTGAAAAGGCCTTGGTTGCCGCGTCCCACTCCTTAGGTGACCATGTTTGGGATTGTTTGACTAGTCCAGGTTCTCCCCTTTTTGTGAATATGAAGGGAAGACGTCGTCCCGACATACCCATTTACCTACCTCCTACACATATCCACACAATAAAGTAGCAATTTGTTGAAATCTCTCTTTCTTGTTGCAAAAAAAAAAAGAAATGCCTACAACTCAAACCAAGCCAAAAGGGCAAAGAAAAGAAAAAGAAAGAAAATGAAAGAAAGAAAAGATTGAAGAGAAAGAAAAGGCACAAAAAGCCAAAAAGAAAATAGAAAAGAAGAAAAAGAAATGGCATAGCAACACTCAAAGCAAAAAAAAATGCAAAGAAAAAAAAATGCCAAAAGAAAATCGTTTCACAAAAAGAATCCCCATGTCTCAAAAATAAGCCTTTTACCGACTATTACCGTGAAGAGCCTACCAAAGGACCGAGTCCCTAGGAAGGATGATAGCGGTAATGGTCGGTCTTCCCTCACTTTGCAAATATTTCCACCTTTTACTTGGACTAGTTGAGCGGTTTTGGACATGGGACGACACTCTTGGCTCATCGCTAAAGGGGCCGGGGTCTCATTTACCTACAGTGTCGACTAACACCGTGGTTCATCCTTTTTCCATCACGCCGATCGTCCCGTAGTACGTTCTTAGAAAGTTAGGAGGACCTAGGTAAGTTACCAACGTTTTTATTGCTTTGTCGTCATACTATTAGGGTTTAGTCCATTTCGATTTGTGTTATTAGCTTGGAAACGTTGTCACTTGCCTTGAGTCCTACGCCGATGCTCCTTTCACCGCTTTTTAGAGGGAAGCGGTATTTGTTTCTTTTTGGGTGCAACCTTTTGTTTGTATGTTTGTTGTTTATGTGTTTTTGTGTCCGGTTGCATCCACAATTTTGTCGCAAGACCTTACTTGCCATACGGAGAGCACTTATCCTCTAAGTGTTCTCGCGTTAGTTGAAAGGGCGTAGGGTGCGCTAATACCCGCTCGGCTAGTTTAGTAGTTAGTTTGTGCTTACTCGAGGGCGAGTAAGGGTTAAGTGTGGGGGAGTTCTGATAAGTGTCGTTTGTAGTGCCTATTTGTAGTGTTTTGGTCCCATTTTCCTTGTGGAATCGCTCCTTGGGAGCGATTTATGGGTTTCTTATGATTCCTTTAGTTCGTTTCAGGTTCCCGAGACCGAATTGGAAGAGTTGTAGCGATTCCGACTCGATACATACACATTTTGGAGCCAACGGAGTAGAGAAACGATGACTCGATGCCTTGGAATCGACCCCGAGACCTCGGGACCCAATCCCGAGCCTCCGAGACCCGATCCCGAGTCCCGAGAATCGACGGGGAGCTCATGAGAAGCGAGGAGGGACCAAAGAGCTCTTAAGGGAGGCCTACAAAGACCCATCCCGTTCAGGATGGCCTCATCCCGTTCAGGATGAAGGGAGCATGAAGTGCGGCTACTGTGAGCACATCTCCATCGGGAAGGTGGCGTCCCGACCGGGACCGACCTCGTCCCGACCGGGGCCATCCCGTCTCGGCCGGGACGGGCGTGCTGCTGCCGTGCTTTGCTTTCTTTCTTCTCCTTTCATTCTTAAACCCTATATATACCCTTCCCTTGTTATGTAGAGGATATTCTTCACTTCTCCTAAAATCCTAGACTACTTTAGGTTAGATTAGATTAGAGTAGATTAGTCGGTAATTAGTTGTTAATCATAGATTAGCTCTTGTATTATTGGATTTCTTGAAGAATCCACTCAAGCTTGACAACCTTGGTGGAATTATTTGGGTTTTCTTATATACAAGTGTTCTCCTTTTTCATTTTCTTGTTAGTATGGTACAATCCTCTTCTCCTTTTACTCCTAATCCTTTATTATTCATCAAGTTTACATCTTTAGTTCTTATTTATTGTTTTCACTAGTTTGTTTGTGTATGTTTGGTTGTTTGAGTTTGTTTACCTTGTTTTTGTTAGTATTTCCTTTAGATATGTTAGAGTAGTGTTCTTGCTAGGGTTAGTAAGGTGATTAGGGTGTTAATTGAATGATTAAGGGTTTGTTAGAGATGTTGGTGGAAGATTTGGGTTTCCTCTTATTTGATGCACATCAAATGTTTGTGGAATTGCTTGAATGACTAAGTATGTGCGAATGCTTGTTTTTCTTGCCTTTCTTTTGTGGGTGTTAGTTTTTTGTGGGTTCGGTTCCCTCACTACGTTGCGAGAGCCCGGTGAGGACGACCCCTAGGCCGGTCTAAGTAGCGAGAGCCCGGATTCGACCTAGGACCATAGCGCGCTAGAACCCCATTTGTCGTGGGTGTCGCCGAAATGGGTTCTAGGTGGAACCTCTAGGTGAGTCTTAATTGCGAGAGCCCGGACCAACCTAGATCACCCTACTACCTCCTTCGCTCTAGTTCTCCCTTGACCATTCCGTTACCTCTTTGACCCCGACCTAATCCTAGCCCGTTTCCCTAGTTTGTTCTCCTTAGCCATAGTCATAGTCTAGCTTTCTCCCCTCTCTACCATTCTTAGTTTAGCTCGTTGACTTAGTCTAGTATTTGGGCCGACCTAGTCTAGGCTATACTTTACCGTCCCCGTGGATTCGACCCGACTTGCCCTACCTGCCCTAGTTAGGATTAGCCGGTTATATTATTGACGGTTGGGACGTGACGAATCCTTACCATCAATTTGGCGCCGTTGCCGGGGACGGTGCTAGTTTGGACTTTGTTTTCCTAGTTACTTGACTTAGTCTTTGTGTTTGTGTTTTCTTTTTTTTTATTTTTGTTACTTTGCTTCTTGTGTGTGTGTGGTTTATTTCTCTCTTGTCTAGTGCCCAAGAAGCACTAGGCTTCTCACGTTTGTTCTTAGTCTACAGTTAGTGCTTAGAGGTGGTGACTATCTTCTTCTTGCAACTCAGAGTCGCGTAAACGAACGGTTGCTAGGATGAGTGGTTTCCAACCGGGTATGGACTACGATTTTCGAGCAAGCATGGGGTTTGATCTAAACTCCCCACACATGGAAGCCGATATGAGCTACCACTCTTCTTCCATGAACCAAAGCTATGACATGACGTCCCCCTACCATAATCAAGCTTCTTGGGGTAATCAAGACGGGTATAATCTTCAAGGTTATGAAAACGGCTACCCACAAGTGAATGACTATCACTCCTACGATCATGGTGGCTATTACTCGAGTTATGATTGTGAACCCACCATGTTCAATCAAGATTCACCATATGGAAGCCAATACCCCCAAGACCCACCATATTACCCTCCACCCCAACCACAATATGAACCCTATGACCCACAATACTACCAATCACCCCAACCTAGCTACCAACAATATGATGCCCCACCCCTTGGGCATCATCAAGATTACCAAGGAGCTTTACAAGACCCCAATGACCGCCAAATGCCAAACTTGGAGTTTCATCAATCGATGCTTCAAATGCAACAAGAAATGGCCATCCAATTGCAAAAGAATAAGGAACTCTTGGCCCAAATTCGAAGGGGAAACGAGGCGAGGAATGCTCAACTAAATGCATTAGCGGTTCAAACCGTAATGTCTTTATCCCGAGCATCATATTTAGATGGAGGATGCCCACTTGAGAGAGAGGAGCAACCTAATTACGAAGCCGCCGATGTAGTTCCCTTTGAAAGAGAGATTTGCTTTGAAGAACCTCAATCGTCTACCCAAAAAGAGACGAATGAGGAGATGACTCTTGGTGAAGGCATAGTTGGTGAAGAATTGGAGGAGAATAGTGAGTTGGATGGGTTGGTAGAGTTTGTAGTGTGGGGGTGTGCATTGAGGAGATGAGGCCAAAACCGCTTTTTGTGCCTTGTTTCTTGGAGATGAAGCTTGCTAATGATTGGAGGCGATGCCTAGGGAGGAAGAGATCGGTTGAGCTCGTAGGATGGATAGACCCCGGAGACAACTTTGAAGATGATTTTGGGTCTTGGGATTCCTACTTCTTGCCTCATCCTTGGAGGCCGTGGAGGTCGGTTAAGCTCGAGCGCTTCTTGGGCCTTCACTTTGATGTCGGTAGCGCGTTCGACTTGCTCCTCCATGCCCTTGAGGGCTATGGTTGAAGAATGGAGCCCACCATCCTAGGTTTGACGGAGTTCCTAAAAAAACCGTCATGTTGTATATTCCCCTCTCCTCTTCTTTAGAATACTCGTGCTTGTATTTGTGTGTTTTATTTCTTGATTTTATTAGTTTTGTGATATTCTTGTAATTGTTTTGGTATTTTGATGAGCGATGTGAGGCAGCGAATTTGATGTGTACTTTGAGTTTATTATGATAGGTGAAGTGAAGGTGACTCCTAGAAAGGAGTAGTTGATGATGGAGTTTGGTTTGCGAGCGAGGAAGTCAGTTTTTGAAGCTTATGATAAGCTTTTGGGCTTGGGGAAGCAAAGAAGACTCATCCCGACCGCGAAGAGGGCTTCCCGACCGGGAAGGATGAGGAATCCCGACCGGGAAGGAGCCATCCCGATCGGGATGAAGGTGCAAAAATTCGGACTCACTGGAGTGTGTTCCGGACCGGGACGAGAGCTTCCCGATCGGGAAGGGTTTATCAACCCGATCGGGACCATCCATCCCGACCGGGATGGTCCGCTTTGACTCCACCCATCCATTATACCCCCTCCCAACCTCCCTACTCCTCCTTACTCCTATCATATGACCCGTACACCTCACTTTACACACCGAGATCCACATCAAATCCCACCCCCTACCATTACTACCCCAACCATGCGGTTTTATCAAGCTTGAAGGAGGATGACAACGAAGACAACAAGCAAGCGCCTATATTGATCTATGAGACGATGGAGCGAGTAAGTTACTAGCCGATTGGTTTGGGTAACTATCCTTACTTTTCCGTCTTTTATTGCTTGTTTTCCTTTGTTTATTCCCTTCCCCTTGTACACTTATGTGTCTTGATGTCATGGTGGCCTTCGAGGCCTTGGTATATGTTGCTCCCGACTCTCGATGATGTGATTACATCGAGAGTCATTTTCAAAATCCAAATTTTTACAAGTTTTTCACTTTCTTTTTGAGGATTTAGTCGGATTTAGGCGGAATCCGGGCTAGGTGACTTGATTACACCTAGCCCTCCCCTCCCATTTCCTTTTATTTCCTTCTTTTTGTTTTCTTCCCCCCCATCCATATCTTTTCTTATCTCGGCCCATGGTGATTTGATTACACCCCGGCCGGACGCTTTTTACCCTTTTCTCCATCTTTTTCTTTTTGATTTTTAGCTTTCTTTTCGTAATTTCTTTTCTTTTTCTTTTGTCTCTCCGCACACTACGATTGAGCATATGAGGACATTGCTCGATTTAAGTGTGGGGGAGCGATATTCTATCGTAGTTAGTTTTATTTTCCCTTTTTTTTCGAAAAAACCTTCAAAAACCCTAAAAATTTGAAATTTTTTCACAAAAATCAAAAAAGATTTTCTTTTTGTGTCTTTTTCTTTTGTGTCGTTGTATCATGCATTTGTTTTGTATTGTGTGTATTTGCCTCCATTTTTCCTTATAGGTTTCCTAACCTCCGTTGTTTGGAAAGCTTTGAAGACATCCGGTAACATCCTCTAACCCTCTTTCCCTCTTTATTCCTTGTGATGTTTGATGAAGGTTGTGTTGAGGTGTGCTCGGGTGGAGCTTGTACATTCTTGTGGTAGATTTGGTGACTTGTATAGATTATCGGGGTGGTGCTTGTTATTTGTTTGTTTTGTTTTGTTTTATTTTGTTGCCTTTTTGTTTCTTTTCCTTTCGTTCGTTTTCGTTTAGTCTTTGTTTTGTGTGTGTATTTGTGTCATGTGTGTAAACCATTTTCGAAAACCCGGTTTAGAGGTTAGTGTGTGAGTGTCTATTTTCCCTTACTAGTAGTGTAAATCGAGTCTTGGACTTTAGCCTAGTAGAATGACCCTAAATCAATGAATTCGTTGGTCCTTTACCTTGAGTCCACCTAGCTTACTAGAGATTTACTACGGGATTTGCATTTTGACCATTATGACCACCCACGGTGTGAAAAGGCCTTGGTTACCGAGTCTCGTCCCTTAGGTGACCGTGTTTAGGATCGTTTGATTAGTCCAAGTTCTCCCCTTTTTGTGGGTTTGAAGGGAAGGCGCCGTCCCGACTTACCCATTTACCTACATCTCACACATATCCACACAATAACTTGCAATTTGTTGATTCTCTCTTTCTTAATTGTCAAGAAACGCCAAAAAGCCAAATCTTGCCAAGAAGGGCAAAGAAAAGAAAAGAAAGAGAAAAAAAATGAAAGAAAGAAAAGAAATGAAGAAAAAGAAAAGGCACAAAAGCCAAAAAGAAAATAGAAAAGAAGAAAAAGAATGGCATGGCAAAACAAAACGAAAATGCAAAAGAAGAAAGAAAATGCCAAAAGAAAACCCGTCTCACAAAAAGAAATCCCCACAAAAATAAGCCTTTTTCCGACTTTTTCCGTGAAGAGCCTACTAAAGGACCGAGTCCCGAGGAAGGATGATAGCGGCATTAGTCGGTCTTCCCTCATTTTGCATGTTTTCCATCTTTTTACTTGGACTAGTTAGGCGGTTTTAGATGCGGGACGACCCTCTTGGCTCATGCTAAAGGGGGCGGGGTCTCACTTACCTACAGTGTCGACTAACACCGTGGTTCTTCACTTTTCCACTTCGCCGATCGTCCCGTAGTACGTTTTTAGAAAGTTAGGAGGACCTAAGTAAGTTACCAATGTTGTTGTTGCTTTATCATCATACTATTAGGGTCTAGTCCACCTTGGGTTGTATTGCTAGCTTGGGAACGTTGTCACTTATCTCGAGTCCTAAACCGGTGCTTCAATCACCGCTTTTTGAGGGATGCGTTATTTGTTTTCTTTTGGGTGCAATCGATTATGTGTTTGTTTGTGTGATTGTTTGTTTATGTGTTTTGTGTCCGGTTGCATCCGCGGTTTTGTCGCAGGACCCAACTTGCCTTGCGGAGTACACGTTTCCTCTAAGTGCACTCGCGTGAGTTGAAGGGGCGTAGGGTGCGCTAATACCCAATCGGATAGTTTAGTAGTAGTATGTGCTTACTCGAGGGCGAGTAAGGGTTAAGTGTGGGGGAGTTGATAAGTGTCGTTTGTAGTGCCTATTTGTAGTGTTTTGGTCCCATTTTCCTTGTGGAATCGCTCCTTGGGAGCGATTTATGGGTTTCTTATGCTTCCTTTAGTTCGTTTTAGGTTCCCGAGACCGAATTGGAAGAGTTGGAGCGATTCCGACTCGATACATACACATTTTGGAGCCAACGGAGTAGAGGAACGATGACTCGATGCCTTGGAATCGACCCCGAGACCTCGGGACCCAATCCCGAGCCTTCGAGACCCGATCCCGAGTCCCGAGAATCGACGGGGAGCCCATGAGAAGCGAGGAGGGACCAAAGAGCTCTTAAGGGAGGCCTACAAAGACCCATCCCGTTCGGGATGGCCTCATCCCGTTCGAGATGAAGGGAGCATGAAGTGCGGCTACTGTGAGCCCATCCCGATCGGGAAGGTGGCGTCCCGACCGGGACCGACCTCGTCCCGACCGGGACCATCCCGTCTCGGTCGGGACGGGCGTGCTGCTGCCGTGCTTTGCTTTCTTTCTTCTCCTTTCATTCTTAAACCCTATATATACCCTTCCCTTGTTATGTAAAGGATATTCTTCACTTCTCCTAAAACCCTAGACTACTTTAGGTTAGATTAGATTAGATTAGTGTAGATTAGTCGGTAATTAGTTGTTAATCATAGATTAGCTCTTCTATTATTGGATTTCTTGAAGAATCCACTCAAGCTTGACAACCTTGGTGGAATTATTTGGGTTTTCTTATATACAAGTGTTCTCCTTTTTCATTCTCTTGTTAGTATGGTACAATACTCTTCTCCTTTTACTCCTAATCCTTTATTATTCATCAAGTTTACATCTTTAGTTCTTATTTATTGTTTTCACTAGTTTGTTTGTGTATGTTTGGTTGTTTGAGTTTGTTTACCTTGTTTTTGTTAGTATTTCCTTTAGATATGTTAGAGTAGTGTTCTTGCTAGGGTTAGTAAGGTGATTAGGGCGTTAATTGAATGATTAAGGGTTTGTTAGAGATGTTGGTGGAAGATTTGGGTTTCCTCTTGTTTGATGCACATCACATGTTTGTGGAATTGCTAAAATGACTAAGTATGTGCGAATGCTTTTTTTTCTTGCATTTCTTTTGTGGGTGTTAGTTTGTTGTGGGTTCGGTTCCCTCACTACGTTGCGAGAGCCCGGTGAGGACGACCCCTGATGGTAGGGATTCGTCACGTCCCAACCGTCAATAATATAACCGGCTAACCTAACTAGGGTAGATAGGGTAAGTCGGGTCGAATCCACGGGGACGGTAAGAGGCGTCTAGACTAGGTCGGCCCAAATACTAGACTAAGTCAACGAGCTAAGCTAAACTAAGAATGGTAGGAGGGAGAAAAGCTAGACTAAGGAGAAACAAACAAGGAAAACGGGCTAGGATTAGGTCGGGGTCAAAGGGGTAACGGAATTGTCAAGGGAGGACTAGAGTGAAGGAGGTAGTAGGGTGATCTAGGTTGGTCCAGGCTCTCGCAACTTAGACCCGTCTAGAGGTTCCACCTAGAACCCATCTCGGCGACACACATGACAAACGGGGTTCTAGCGCGCTATGGTGACCTAGGTCGCATCCGGGCTCTCGCTACTTATACCGGCCTAGGGGTCGTCCTCACCGGGCTCTCGCAACTTAGTGAGGGGACCGAACCCACAACAAACTAACACCCACAAAAGAAAGGCAAGAAAACAAGCATTCGTGCATACTTAGTCATTCAAGCAATCAACAAACATGTGATGTGCATCAAACAAGAGGAAACCCAAATATTCCACCAACATCTCTAACAAACCCTTAATCATTCAATTAACACCCTAATCGCCTTACTAACCCTAGAAAGAACACTACTCTAACATAATCAAACTATAACTAACAAGAACAAGATGGATTAACACAAACATCAAAACAAACAAAAACAAACTAACAAGTATGAAGAACAAAACAATAATCTAGAACTAAAGATTGAAACTTGAAGAACATAAACAAAGATTAAGAGAAGAGAAAAGGATTATACCACACTAGCGGAGAAGAAAGAACAAAACTTACATTAATGAAGAAAACCCAAAACAAACACCCAAGGTTGTCAATCTTGAGTGGATCTTGAAGAATTCCCTTAATACAAGTACTAATCTATGATTAACTACTAATTATCGACTAATCTACACTAATCTAATCTAATCTAACCTAAAGTAGTCTAGGGTTTAATGTCTAATGAAGTGCATATGCTTTACATAACAAGGGAAGGGTATATATAGGGTTACAAGTGGAAGGGAGAAGAAACAAAACAAAGCGGAGCTGCAGCACCCCCGTCCCGACCGAGACGGGGTCATCCCGACCGGGACGGGTTGGTCCCGACCGGGACGGGCCCAGGTCAGCAACCGTCTCATTTGTGCACCCCATCCCGAACGGGATGAGGCCTTCCCGATCGGGATGGGT
The DNA here is from genome assembly GCA_958450325.1 of Agrostemma githago. NCBI lineage: Eukaryota > Viridiplantae > Streptophyta > Magnoliopsida > Caryophyllales > Caryophyllaceae > Agrostemma > Agrostemma githago. Next base: position 46,605,044 of record OY288255.1, read on the forward strand.
CTTGTAGGCCTCCCTTATGAACTTTTTGGTCCCTCCTTGCCTCTGATGGGCTTCCCATCGATTCTCGGGACTCGGGATCGGGTCTCGGAGGCTCGGGATTGGGTCCCAAGGTCTCGGGGTCGATTCCAAGGCATCGAGTCATCGTTCCTTTACTCTGTTGGCTCCAAAATATGTATGTATAGAGTCGGAATAGCTCCAACTCTTCCAATTCGGTCACGGGAACCTGAAACGAACTAAAGGAAGCATAAGAAGCCCCTAAAACGCTCCCAAGGAGCGATTCTACAAGGAAAATGGGACCAAAACACTACGAAATAGGCACTACAAATGACACTTATCAACTCCCCCACACTTAACCCTTACTCGCCCACGAGTAAGCACATACTACTACTAAACTATCCGAGTGGGTATTAGCGCACCCTACGCCCCTTCAACTCACGCGAGTGCACTTAGAGGAAAAGTGTACTCCGCAAGGCAAGTTGGGTCTTGCGACAAAACTGTGGATGCAACCGGACACCAAACACACAAATAAACAAACACACAAACATACACGTAATCGGTTGCACCCAAAACAAAAGAAATACCGCTTCCCTCAAACAAGCGGTGAAAGAAGCACCAGTTTAGGACTCGAGGTAAGCGACAACGTTCCCAAGCTAGTAATACAAACCAAGGTGGACTAAACCCTAATAGTATGAGGATAAAGCAACAAAAATGTTGGTAGGTCCTCCTAACTTTCTAAAAACGCACTACGGGACGATCGACGGAGTGGAAAAGTGAAGAACCACGGTGTTAGTCGACACTGTAGGTAAGTGAGACCCCGCCCCCTTTAGCGTGAGCCAAGACGGTCGTCCCATGTCCAAAACCGCCTAACTAGTCCAAGTAAAAAGATGGAAAAAATGCAAAATGAGGGAAGACCGACTAATGCCGCTATCATCCTTCCTAGGGACTCGGTCCTTTGGTAGGCTCTTCACGGCAAAAGTCGGAAAAAGGCTTATTTTTGTGGGGATTTTCTTTTTGTGAGACGGGTTTCCTTTTGGCATTTTCTTTCTTTTTGACATATTTGCTTTGTTTTGCCATGTCATTCTTTTTCTTCTTTTCTATTTTCTTTTTGGCATTTGTGCCTTTTCTTTTTCTTCATTCTTTTCTTTCTTCCATTTTTTTCTTTCTTTTCTTTTTTCTTTGCCCTTTTTGGCAAGATTTGGCTTTGTTGGCATTTTCATTGTAAAACGAGAAAGAGAGAATCAACAAATTGCATTTTATTGTGTGTGTATGTGAGGAAAGTAGGGTAATGGGTAAGTCGGGGGTCGCGATTTCCCTTCAAACCCACAAAAAGTGGAGAACTTGGACTAATCAAACAATCCTAGACACGGTCACATAAGGGACGAGACTCGGTAACCAAGGCCTTTTCACACCGTGGGTGGTCATAATGGTCAAAAGTACAAATCCCGTAGTAAATCTCTAGTAAGCTAGGTGGACTCAAGGTAAAGGGCCAACGAAATCATTGATTTAGGGTCATTCTACTAGGCTAAAGTCCAAGACTCGATTTACACTACTAAAAAGGGAAAGTACACACTCACACACTAGCCTCTAAACCGGGTTTTCGAGAATGGTTTACACACATGACACAAATACACACACAAAACAAAGACTCAACGAAAACGAACGAAAGGAAAAGAAACAAAAAGGCAACAAAATAAAACAAAACAAAACAAACAAATAACAAGCACCACCCCGATAATCTATACAAGTCACCAAATCCACCACAAGAATGTACAAGCTCCACCCGAGCACACCTCAACACAACCTTCACCAAACATCACAAGGAATAAAGAGGGAAAGAGGGTTAGGGGATGTTACCGGATGTCTTCAAAGCTTTCCAAACAACGGAGGTTAGGCAACATATAAGGAAAAAGGGAGGCAAACACACACAATACAAAACAGATGCACGATACAACGACACAAAAGAAAAAGACACAATACAACGACACAAAAGAAAAAGACACAAAAAGAAAATCTTTTTGATTTTTGTGAAAAAATTTCAAATTTTTAGGGTTTTTAAAGATTTTTTCGAAAAACTAAGAAAATAAAACTAACTATACTAGAATATCGCTCCCCCACACTTAAATCGAGCCATGTCCTCATGCTCGATCGTAGGGTGCGGAGAGACAAAAAGAAAGAAAAAGAAACTACGAAAATAAAACTAAAAATCAAAAATAAAGTGAAGAAAAGGGTAAAAGGTGTCCGGCCGGGGTGTAGTCAAGTCACCATGGGCCGAGACGAGAAAAAGATATGGGTGGGGGAAGAAATAAAAAGAAGGAAGTAAAAGGAAATGGGAGGGGAGGGCTAGGTGTAATCAAGTCACCTAGCCCGGATTCCGCCTAAATCCGACTAAATCCTCAAAAAAAGAAAGTGAAAATCTTGTCAAATTTTGGATTTTGAAATGACTCTCGATGTAGTCACATCATCGAGAGTCGGGAGCAACAACTACCGAGGCCTCGAAGGCCACCAAGGTACCATGACTCAAGGGGAAAGGGGTAGACAAGAGAAAAACAAGCAATAAAAGACGGAAAAGTAAGGATAGTTACCCAAACCAATCGGCTAGTAACTCACTCGCTCCATCGTCTCGTAGATCAATATAGGCGCTTGCTTGTTGTCTTCGTTGTCATTATCCTTCAAGCTTGATAAAACCGCATGGTTGGGGTAGTAATGGTAGGGGGTGGGATTTGATGTGGATCTCGGTGTGTAAAGTGAGGTGTACGGGTCATATGATAGGAGTAAGGAGGAGTAGGGAGGTTGGGAGGGGGCATAATGGATGGGTGGAGTCAAAGGGGATCATCCCGGTCGGGATGGATGGTCCCGATCAGGTTGATAAACCCTTCCCGATCGGGAAGCTCTCGTCCCGGTCGGGAACACACTCCAGTGAGTCCGAATTTTTGCACCTTCATCCCGATCGGGATGGATCCTTCCCGATCGGGATTCCTCATCCTTTCCGGTCGGGAAGCCCTCTTCCCAGTCGGGATGAGTCTTCTTTGCTTCCCCAAGCCCAAAAGCTTATTATAAGCTTCAAAAACCGACTTCCTCGCTCGCAAACCAAACTCCATCATCAACTACTCCTTTCTAGGATTCACCTTCACTTCACCTATCATAATAAACTCAAAGTACACATCAAATTCACTCCCTCACATCGCTCATCAAAATACCAAAAACAATTACAAGAATCCCACAAAAACAAAAGAGTTCTAGAAACAAAAATCACAAATACAAGCACAAGTACTCTAAAGAAGAGGAGAGGGGAATATACAACATGACGGTTCTTTTAGGAACTCCGTCAAACCTAGGATGGTGGACTCTTCTTCAACCGTAGCCCTCAAGGGCATGGAGGAGCAAGTCGAACGCGCTACCGACATCGTAGTGAAGGCCCAAGAAGCGCTCGAGCTTAACCGACCTCCACGGCCTCCAAGGAGAAGGCAAGAAGTAGGAATCCCAAGACCCGACATCATCTTCAAAGTAGTCTCCGGGGACTATCCATCCTACGAGCTCCACCGATCTCTTCCTCCCTAGGCATCGCCTCCAATCATTAGCAAGCTTCATCTCCAAGAAACAAGGCACAAAAAGCGGTTTTGGCCTCATCTCCTCAATGCACACCCCCACACTTGCCTCAAGTTGTGGTTCCCCATCTTCATCACTCGGCCCCACATCATCTTGGAGAGGAGAATCGAAAATTCTACCGGCGGTTTCAATCTCTTCCAAGTCATCTCTCGGTGTACTAGCAAGGGGCTCTTGATGCTTGTCCAAATTATCGCACAAGGGCAACTCGAGGCTAACAATTTCACCCAACAACTCTACAAACTCCACCAAACCATCCAACTTACTATCCTCTTCCAATTCCTTACCAATGTTGCCTTCACCAAGGGTCATCTCCTCATTCGTCTCTTTTTGGGTAGACGATTGAGGTTCTTCAAAGCAAATCTCTCTATCAAAGGGAACTACATCGGCGGCTTTGTAATTAGGTTGCTCCTCTCTCTCAATTGGGCATCCTCCATCTAAATATGATGCTCGGGATAAAGACATTACGGTTTGAACCGATAATGCATTTAAATGAGCATTCCTCGCCTCGTTTCCCCTTCGAATTTGGGCCAAGAGTTCCTTATTCTTTTGCAATTGGATGGCCATTTCTTGTTGCATTTGAAGCATGGATTGATGAAACTCCAAGTTTGGCTTTTTTGCGGTCGTTGGGGTCTTGTAAAGCTCCTTGATAATCTTGATGATGCCCAAGGGGTGGGGCATCATATTGTTGGTAGCAAGATTGGGGTGATTGGTAGTATTGTGGGTCACGGGGTTCATATTGTGGTTGGGGTGGAGGGTAATATTGTGGGTCTTGGGGGTATTGGCTTCCACAAGGTGAATCTTGAGTGTACATGGTGGGGTCACAATCATAACTCGAGTAATAGTCACCATGATCGTAGGATTGGTAATCGTTCACTTGTTGGTAGCCGTTTTCATAGCCTTGAAGTTCATACCCACTAGAGTCACCCCAAGAAGCTTTATAGTGGTAGGGGGACGTCATGTCATACCCTTGGTTCATGGAGGAAGAGTGGTAGCTCATATCGGCTCCCGAGTATGTGTAGTTTAGATCAAACCCCATGCTTGCTCGAAAATCGTAGTCCATACCCGGTTGGAAACCACTCATTCTAGCAACCGTCCGTTTAAGCGGCTGTGAGTTGAAAGAAGAAGATAATCACCACCTCTAAGCACAAACTGTAGACTAAGAACAAACGTGAGAAACCTAGTGCTTTTTGGGCACTAGACAAGAAAGAAATAAACCACACACACACAAGAAGCAAAGTAACAAAAAGAAAAAAGAAAACACAAACACAAAGACAAAGTCAAGGAAATAGGAAAACAAAGTCCAAACTAGCACCGTCCCCGGCAACGGCGCCAAATTGATGGTAGGGATTCGTCACGTCCCAACCGTCAATAATATAACCGGCTAACCTAACTAGGGTAGATAGGGTAAGTCGGGTCGAATCCACGGGGACGGTAAGAGGTGTCTAGACTAGGTCGGCCCAAATACTAGACTAAGTCAACGAGCTAAGTTAAACTAAGAATGGTAGAGAGGGGAGAAAGCTAGACTAAGGAGAAACAAACAAGGAAAACAGGCTAGGATTAGGTCGGGGTCAAAGGGGTAACGGAATGGTCAAGGGAGGACTAGAGTGAAGGAGGTAGTAGGGTGATCTAGGTTGGTCCGGGCTCTCGCAACTTAGACCCGCCTAGAGGTTCCACCTAGAACCCATCTCGGCGACACACATGACAAACGGGGTTCTAGCGCGCTATGGTGGCCTAGGTCGCATCCGGGCTCTCGCTACTTAGGCCGGCCTAGGGGTCGTCCTCACCGGGCTCTCGCAACTTAGTGAGGGGACCGAACCCACAACAAACTAACACCCACAAAAGAAAGGCAAGAAAACAAGCATTCGTACATACTTAGTCATTCAAGCAATTCAACAAACATGTGATGTGCATCAAACAAGAGGAAACCCAAATCTTCCACCAACATCTCTAACAAACCCTTAATCATTCAATTAACACCCTAATCGCCTTACTAACCCTAGAAAGAACACTACTCTAACATAATCAAACTATATCTAACAAAAATAAGATGGATTAACACAAACATCAAAACAAACAAAAACAAACTAACAAGTATGAAGAACAAAACAATAATCTAGAACTAAAGATTGAAACTTGAATAACATAAACAAAGATTAAGAGAAGAGAAAAGGATTATACCACACTAGAGGAGAACAAAGAAAAAAACTTGCATTAATGAAGAAAACCCAAAACAAACACCCAAGGTTGTCAATCTTGAGTGGATCTTGAAGAATTCCCTTAATACAAGTACTAATCTATGATTAACTACTAATTATCGACTAATCTACACTAATCTAATCTAATCTAACCTAAAGTAGCCTAGGGTTTAATGTCTAATGAAGTGCATATGCTTTACATAACAAGGGAAGGGTATATATAGGGTTACAAGTGGAAGGGAGAAGAAACAAAACAAAGCGGAGCTGCAGCACCCCCGTCCCGACCGAGACGGGGTCATCCCGACCGGGACGACATGGTCCCGACCGGGACGGGTTGGTCCCGACCGTGACGGGCCCAGGTCAGCAACCCTCTCATTTGTGCACCCCATCCCGAACGGGATGAGGCCTTCCCGATCGGGATGGGTCTTGTAGGCCTCCCTTATGAACTTTTTGGTCCCTCCTTGCCTCTCATGGGCTTCCCATCGATTCTCGGGACTCGGGATCGGGTCTCGGAGGCTCGGGATTGGGTCCCAAGGTCTCGGGGTCGATTCCAAGGCATCGAGTCATCGTTCCTTTACTCCGTTGGCTCCAAAATGTGTATGTATAGAGTCGGAATCGCTCCAACTCTTCCAATTCGGTCACGGGAACCTGAAACGAACTAAAGGAAGCATAAGAAGCCCCTAAACCGCTCCCAAGGAGCGATTCTACAAGGAAAATGGGACCAAAACACTACGAAATAGGCACTACAAATGACACTTATCAACCCCTAGGCCGGTCTAAGTAGCGAGAGCCCGGATTCGACCTAGGACCATAGCGCGCTAGAACCCCGTTTGTCGTGTGTGTCGCCGAAATGGGTTCTAGGTGGAACCTCTAGGTGATTCTAAGTTGCGAGAGCCCGGACCAACCTAGATCACCCTACTACCTCCTTCGCTCTAGTTCTCCCTTGACCATTCCGTTACCCCTTTGACCCCGACCTAATCCTAGCCCGTTTCCCTAGTTTCTTCTCCTTAGCCATAGTCATAGTCTAGCTTTCTCCCCTCTCTACCATTCTTAGTTTAGCTTGTTGACTTAGTCTAGTATTTGGGCCGACCTAGTCTAGGCTATACTTTACCGTCCCCGTGGATTCGACCCGACTTGCCCTACCTAACCTAGTTAGGATTAGCCGGTTATATTATTGACGGTTGGGATGTGACGAATCCTTACCATCAAGTTGATAAGTGTAGTTTGTAGTGCCTAATTTGTTGTGTTTGGTCCCGTTTTCCCTTGTGAAATCGCTCTTTGGAGCGATTTCTGGGCTACTTATACTTCTTCTAGTTCGTTTTAGGTACCCAAGACCATTCATGAAGAATTGGAACGATTCCGACTCGTTTCCTACACTTTTGGAGCCAACGAAGAGAAGGAACGATCACTCGGTGCCTTAGATTCGATCCCGAGACCTTGGGACCCATTCCCGAGCCCCTTAGACTCGATCCCGAGCACCGAGAGTCGATGAGAAGCCCATGAGAATCGAGGAGGGACCTTTATGATCATATTGGAGGCCTACAAGACCCTTCCCGGGTGGGAAGATTACCCTTCCCGGTCGGGAAGGAGTGCATGAATGAAGAGGCTACTGATCTGGCCGTCCCGAACGGGAAGAACCCTTCCCGACCGGGAAGAACCCTTCCCGACCGGGAAGAGCAATAACACCACCTGGTGTTATTGATAACACAGCCCGGTGTTATGCTTGATCCTGACCGGGAAGGGGCCCTTCCCGACCGGGACCATGGCTTCCCGACCGGGAAGGAGAACCTGCAGCCGCGCCTACGTCTTTTCTTCTCCTTCACTCTTGTAACCCTATAAATACCCCCCCCCCCTCTTGTAATCTTATGGGATGTTCTGGATTACCCACTAAACCCTAGACTAGTTTAGCATAGATTAGCATAGATTAGTGTAGATTAGTCGTTAATTACTTCTTAATCTTAGATTAACCTTGTATTAATTGAATTCTTCAAGATTCAACCAAGATTGACAACCTTGGAAGATTGTTTTGGGTTTTCTCTTTTATACAAGTTTTCATTCTTGCTTTCATCTTCTAGTATGGTATAATCTCTTTTCCTTTTCCTTTCTCTTAATCTTTGTTTTATTATTCAAGTTTCAATCTTTAGATCTTGTTTATTGTTTTGTTCACCATCCTTGTTAGTTTTACATATGTCTGCTCTTGTTCTTGTTTTGGTTTATCTTGTTAGTGTTAGTTTTAGCTTAGATATGTTTGAGTAGACTCTTGCTAGGGTTATTAGGGGGATTGGTTGTGATTGTGGATGATTAGGGTGAGATGGGTGGTACTAGATGTTGTTTTTGTTGTTTCCCATTTACCTTGCACTCCACATGTTCGATGAAATGCTTGTGAGACTAGAGACGATCAATCCTTGTTTTTCTTGCATATTCTCTTGTATGTATGTGTTTGGTTGGTTGGTTTGGTTCCCTCATTACGTAGCGAGAGCCCGATCGGCGGTACCTAGGCTACGAAAGCGTGCTAGTAACCCTGTTCTTCCCCTTTTTATCTCCTTTGCATCCATGAACCCGACCTAACCCTAGTTTTCCTTCTTATTGATACCTTTGCTTCCCTTAGTCATTAGCTACTTGTTTTGCCTTCCTTTTCCATGTTTTAGACCTTAGCCTAGTCCTTAGCCTCCCCCTAGATTAGCTTGTCTCGAACCTAGTCCTAGACCGTAGCACCCATTAGTCTAAACCCATTTCCGTCCCTGTGGATCGACCCGACTTGCCCTAGCTACCCTAGTTAGGTTAGTTGGATATTATTTGACGGCGGGATCCGCGACAAATCCCACCCATCAAATTGGCGCCGTTGCCGGGGACGACGTTGTTTAGACTTTTGTGTGCTTAGTGTTAGACTTTGTTCTTGATCTTTGTGTTTTCTTCTCCTTGTGTATCTCCGTTTTCTCTTCTTGTGTGCTATTCTCTCCTCCTAGTGCCTTAAAAGCACTAGGCTACTAACGTTTGCTCAAGTGCTTCTAGTTCATCCTAGGTATCAAGGCAACGTTATGGAAATGGCATGTCCTAGCTTCCATCAATCGTCACGGGACAACTATGGGGCAAATGGCCAACTCCCAAAATTTCAATAACCATATCAACCTCATCAACAATCTTACGAACGCCCTCCATATGGTTACCATGAAAGTTGTCAAGGATCATTCCAACATCCTAACAACTACCAAACACCCTCACACAACCCACAACCAAAAATCCCCGACTTTGAGACTTGTCAAATGTTGGTCCAAATGCAAAAGAGTCAACAAGAGGCGATAATGCTATTGCAAAAGGGTCAACATGAGATGATGATTTTAATGCAAAAGAGTCAAGAAGCGATGATGACTCAAATACAAACGGTCAAAGAGGAGCTCAAGTCCCAAATAGAGGTGCAAGATGCTCGGATCAATGCACTCATGGCTCGTATCACGATGTCGGCCACTCGAGCTCCACGAATTGTTGAGGAAGGTTCATTTGGGCATGAAGGTCGGGTGTCTCCACAAGAAAGTCAACCCGATCGTGAAGCTACAAATGAAGAAGAGGGGGGCAATCAAGAGATCATTGTTGAGTGTTGCTTGGATGGTGAAGATATGGGAAGAATGGAGGAAGTTGAAGCTTCAAGGGTCAACAATGAGGAGGGATTTAAACATGATTATCAAGATAACTCTTGGGTAGCCAATGTATTGGCTATTAAATTGGATTTGTTCGATTTTCTTCGTGATGAACAGGATCTTGACAATCCAAGGCCAAGTGAAGAGATAACCCCACAAGGCCATATTCACAAGGTGAGTGAAAAGGAGCGTAATACATGGGAGAAAGAAGTAGATGCCTTGGAATTTGCCTTGAATGGGAAATTGGAGGAGCCAATTGCCTCCAATGAAGAAAACTTGATGCCTTCACCTCCTCTATCGCACTCGATTTCTAGTCCTTTGTCTTGTGAGACGGTTGATGAAGAGGATCCTTGTCGGGCGGTGGAAAAGAGTTCTACTCTCGACCCCGTAGAAGAAGTAACACCCCTAGGGTGTGATCTCTCACATCATAACACCAAGCATGACTCTAGACCACTATACCTACCGGATGGTCATAAGAGTCGTTGCTATCATGGTTCGGAAGACCCGGAAGATCACGAGAACCCCGAGCATAATGAAGATGATTGCTTCTTGCCTCCGACTTGGAAACTCTTGAAAGTAGCTAGGCTTGGCCATGTGAGCCTCAATGAAGATGTTGCTAGGGCATTTGACTTACTACTCCGAGCTCTTGATGGCTATGGAGGCGTAGATGGTGAGAGTACCATGTAAATACCTTTTTCCTTTTCTTTTGTTTTTGTATTTGTATTTGTGTGTTTGGATAGTTTGGTTTCTAGGATTCTTTTTAGTTCTTTTCACTTTTTCTTTATTTTTATTTCCTTTTTGTTGGATTTAGTCGGATTTAGGCGGAATCCGGGCTAGGTGACTTGATTACACCAAGTCCTCCCCTCCCATTTCCTTTTATTTCCTTTTTTTATTTCTTCCCCCATCCATATCTTTTCTTGTCTCGGCCCATGGTGACTTGACTACACCCCGGCCGGACACATTCTACCCTTTTCTCCGCTTTATTTATCTTTTCTTTTTTTTAGTCTTATTTTCGTAGTTTCTTTTCTTTTCTTTAGTGTCTCCACACACTACGATCGAGCATGAGGACATGGCTCGGTTTAAGTGTGGTGGAGCGATATTCTATCGTAGTTGTTTTATTTTCGTAGTTTCTTCGAAAAATCTTTAAAATCCCTAAAAATTTGAAATTTTTTCACAAAAATTAAAAAGATTTTCTCTTTGTGTGTTTTCCTTTTGTGTCGTTGTGTCGTATATTTGTTTTTTTGTGCGTGTTTGCCTCCCTTTTTCCTTATAGGTCGCTTAATCACCGCTAGCTTTGGAGAGCTTTCAAGACATCTGGTAACATCTCTTCACCCCTTTTTCCTCTTTGCCCTTGTGGAGTTTGGAGGAGATATGTGATGTTGTGTGCTCGGGTGGAGCTTTGTGCATATTTGTGGTTGATTTGGTGATTTGTTTGGAAGTTCGGGGTGGTGTTTGTTTTGTTTATGTGTTTGTTTTATCTTGTTTTGTTTTGTTGCCTTTTGTCTCATTTTCTTTCGTTCTTGTCGAGTCTTTGTTTTGTGTGTGTAGTTGTGTCTAGTGTGTAAAAAGGTTTTCGAAAACCCGGTTTAGAGGCTAGTGTGCAAGCGTTTACTTTCCCTTTCTAGTAGTGTAGATCGAGTCTTGGACTTTAGTCTAGTAGAATGACCCTAAATCAATGATTTCGTTGGTCCTTTACCTCGAGTCCACCTAGCTTACTAGGGATTTACTACGGGGTTTGCATTTTGACCATTATGACCACCCACGGTGTGAAAAGGCCTTGGTTGCCGAGTCCCGTCCCTTAGGTGACCATGTTTGGGATTGTTTGACTAGTCCAGGTTCTCCCTTTTTTGTGAATATGAAGGGAAGACGTCGTCCCGACATATCCATTTCCCTACCTCCTACACATATCCACACAATAAAGTAGCAATTTGTTGAAATATCTCTTTCTTGTTGCAAAAAAAAAAGAAATGCCTACAACTCAAATCAAGCCAAAAGGGCAAAGAAAAGAAAAAGAAAGAAAATGAAAGAAAGAAAAGATTGAAGAGAAAGAAAAGGCACAAAAATCAAAAAAGAAAATAGAAAAGAAGAAAAAGAAATGGCATAGCAACACTCAAAGCAAAAAAAATGCAAAGAAAAAAAAATGCCAAAAGAAAACCGTCTCACAAAAAGAATCCCCATATCTCAAAAATAAGCCTTTTACCGACTATTACCGTGAAGAGCCTAACAAAGGACCGAGTCCCTAGGAAGGATGATAGCGGTAATGGTCGGTCTTCCCTCACTTTGCAAATATTTTCACCTTTTTACTTGGACTAGTTGAGCGGTTTTGGACATGGGACGACCCTCTTGGCTCATCGTTAAAGGGGGCGGGGTCTCATTTACCTACAGTGTCGACTAACACCGTGGTTCATCCTTTTTCCATCCCGCCGATCGTCCCGTAGTACGTTCTTAGAAAGTTAGGAGGACCTAGGTAAGTTACCAACGTTTTAATTGCTTTGTCGTCATACTATTAGGGTTTAGTCCATTTCAATTTGTGTTATTAGCTTGGGAACGTTGTCACTTGCCTTGAGTCCTACGCCGATGCTCCTTTCACCACTTTTTAGAGGGAATCGGTATTTTTTTCTTTTTGGGTGCAACCTTTTGTTTGTTTGTTTGTATGTTTGTTGTTTATGTGTTTTTGTGTCCGGTTGCATCCACAATTTTGTCGCAAGACCTTACTTGCCTTGCGGAGAGCACTTATCCTCTAAGTGTTCTCGCGTGAGTTGAAAGGGCGTAGGGTGCGCTAATACCCGCTCGGCTAGTTTAGTAGTTAGTTTGTGCTTACTCGAGGGCGAGTAAGGGTTAAGTGTGGGGGAGTTGATAAGTGTAGTTTGTAGTCCCTAATTTGTTGTGTTTGGTCCCGTTTTCCCTTGTGAAATCGCTCTTTGGAGCGATTTCTGGGCTACTTATACTTCTTCTAGTTCGTTTTAGGTACCCAAGACCATTCATGAAGAATTGGAATGATTCCGACTTGTTTCCTACACTTTTGGAGCCAAACAAGTGAAGGAACGATCACTCGGTGCCTTAGATTCGATCCCGAGACCTTGGGACCCATTCCCGAGCCCCTTAGACTCGATCCCGAGCACCAAGAGTCGATGAGAAGCCCATGAGAAGCAAGGAGGGACCTTTATGATCATATTGGAGGCCTACAAGACCCTTCCTGGGCGGGAAGAGTAGCCTTCCCGGTCGGGAAGGAGTGCATGAATGAAGAGGCTACTGATCTGGCCGTCCCGAACGGGAAGAACCCTTCCCGACCGGGAAGAGCAATAACACCGCCTGGTGTTATTGATAACACAGCCCGGTGTTATGCTTGATCCCGACCGGGTAGAGGGCTTCCCGACCGGGAAGGGGCCCTTCCCAACCGAGACCATGGCTTCCCGACCGGGAAGGAGCACCTGCAGCAGTGCCTACTTCTTTTCTTCTCCTTCACTCTTGTAACCCTATAAATACGCCCCCTCTTGTAATCTTATGGGATGTTCTGGATTACCCACTAAACCCTAGACTACTTTAGCATAGATTAGTGTAGATTAGTCGTTAATTACTTCTTCATCTTAGATTAACCTTGTATTAATTGAATTCTTCAAGATTCAACCAAGATTGACAACCTTGGAAGATTGTTTTGGGTTTTCTCTTTTATACAAGTTTTCATTCTTGCTTTCATCTTCTAGTATGGTATAATCTCTTTTCCTTTCTCTTAATATTTGTTTTATTATTCAAGTTTATATCTTTAGATCTTGTTTATTGTTTTGTTCATCATCCTTGTTAGTTTTACATATGTATGCTCTTGTTCTTGTTTTGGTTTATCTTGTTAGTGTTAGTTTTAGCTTAGATATGTTTGAGTAGACTCTTGTTAGGGTTATTAGGGGGATTGGTTGTGATTGTGGATGATTAGGGTGAGATGGGTGGTACTAGATGTTGTTTTTGTTGTTTCCCATTTACCTTGCACTCCACATGTTCGATGAAATGCTTGTGAGACTAGAGACGATCAATCCTTGTTTTTCTTGCATATTCTCTTGTATGTATGTGTTTGGTTGGTTGGTTTGGTTCCCTCATTACGTAGCGAGAGCCCGGTGAGGACGACCCCTAGGCCTATTATGTAGCGAGAGCCCGATCGGCGGTACCTAGGCTACGAAAGCATGCTAGTAACCCCGTTTTTCCCCTTTTTATCTCCTTTGCATCCATGAACCCGACCTAACCCTAGTTTTCCTTCTTATTGATACCTTTGCTTCCCTTAGTCATTAGCTACTTGTTTTGCCTTCCTTTTCCATGTTTTTGACCTTAGCCTAGTCCTTAGCCTCCCCCTAGATTAGCTTGTCTCGTACCTAGTCCTAGACCGTAGCACCCATTAGTCTAAACCCATTTCCGTCCCTGTGGATCGACCCGACTTGCCCTAGCTACCCTAGTTAGGTTAGTTGGATATTATTTGACGGCGGGATCCGCGACAAATCTTACCCATCAGTCTACAGAGCCCCCACTCTAACTGAGGCTTGGACAAGGCGAAAGTAAGAGTAGCCACCAGGGCAATCGATGATTACAACCTGGCAGCCTCTCGGTCGGGTCGTTAATAGTCCATTAGACTCGCGTGAAGGGCTCGCCAACCATAAGTAGAGGGTCATACCTATCTTGATATTGATAGCTCCGTGGGAAGTTGGACTTGCCTTCGAAATCTAGGGTGTACCTGTATGCAGACACATAATATTCCGAATGTAGCATTTAGGAGAGACATCGACTAGTTTTCATTGGGGAGTAAAAATTTGATATTTTGAAAATTTTGAAAATCTTTGAAAATTTTATTGAGGAGGAATGCTCGGGATGACCCGATTACTATGTTTGGATTTAAGGAGCTGAAAATTGGATTGGGCCTGCGTGCGCAGGCATGTGGGCAAAGGTGGCCCGATAGTGTTGAGGTATCCAGGGGTTGTGTGTATATATACGTGACTCTCCTGCTTCACTTTCTTTGCATCTCACACTCATCTTCATATTCCTTCTTTTAAAATTCCTCAAACTCTCAAGAAAAAGACTTGAATATTTGTTATAGGCATCGAGAATTTAACCACGCTGCTTCAGACATGGTCCCGACGCTTCAGGGACGAGGAGAAGATTCATCTCAATCAAATGGAAATTTGTGCTTTATTCCCGTTGCAGCGTCTCAAGGTAGATTCACACTTCCTAGACGGTTGCTTATCTTTCTGGGACATGAAACATCATTGTAGACACCCGCATTTTGCCTGCTAGTGTCTATAGCAGTTTCAAACAAAGCACTCGATGATGATCGAACGTAAACATGCATCAATATGCTCGAATACGGACACGAAATCAATAGTATCCAACGTTGGCACTTAGCGGAGTACAAACCTCTCAAAACGACCTCAAATCCAAACTCAGTGGGTCGTTTCCTATCAAATAAAGCTACTTTGAGCCAAAACCGCCACCGGGGGCAAAACCATCTTTTGCGACTGAGTCAAACCTGGTCAATGTCGAAACCCGAAATTCAAAACAACCAAAATGCGTCCAAATACACTCAATAAATAAGTCAAAACGGAATCCGCTTTAACCTCAAATAAACCGGATATCAATCCGTACTTTGAGTAATTTCTGATACACGCGATTTCAACCGCGTGCGACCAGGCGCCCCAGAACTGAGCCGCATCAGCTGGGGCGTCCCAGTATTGAACCGCCCCCCTTCGGGCGTCCGAATCTTGAGCTAAATCATTTCGCAAAACCTTATAAATACACTCTCACGTCCAACATTCGAGGGTAACATTTCATTTTCTCAAAACCTTATTCTCAGCAAATCGAGAGCAACATCAACCCATATACACACCTTAACTCGCCTACATATACCGAACAGCTCCCCGTGTCTACGACGATACTTCACGAGCCCGTATTTCCAAACATTGTCATGTAGGTTAAGGGTTTTCAAATCCCGATTTCTAATCCCTTAGTCTCGTTAATTTCTCGTTTTACTAAGACCTAACATTTACATTATCGTTACTAACTATACTAGCATCTAACTTTTGTTTTATCGCACCTAACGTTTAATTATTATTATTAACAATCTAACATTTATTTATTGTTTTTAATATTTTTTTTATAATAAATATTGTGTATATCACGATAAAACGAAAACCTATTTTCAAAATCAAATCGAATACATCCGGTAATTAAATACCGCCTAAAGTCCGTATAATCCTCGAAAGTCGTACTGGAGGTGGCGCCCTACGAGGCACGCCGCCCTATGCGTCTAAAGGTTAGAACGCCTTATGACATACGCATAACCGCCGGATTATATTGGGATCGTGGTAATTAGTTCTCGAGCATATTCGATGTCATTTTCAAAATGTCACTCTAAAGGCTCGATATCGATTCCATAATCGAATGTTGTGCGTAAAAGAGCTATCGATAATCGAAATGGTACGAAACCCTATGACGTCAATCCGAGAGTCGTACGGTCTACGGGATTCAGTAATGACCTCGCGATACTAAGGGCTCTAATATTCGTATTAAGTCGATAAAATCGATCTATCATAAATTAAGAAGGATAAGGAAAAGTACCCCATTATAGCGAAATGAGATATCGTAGACTTCCCATATAGTCCACAACGCTACAATCGCGCTATAAGCAATACTTGCGACGTTAGTCGACGCGCGTTAATCAGTCGCGCGCCTCCTTTTTAAATCTATATTTCGCATTTATTTTTAATCCGTTACGACTTTGAGCGAGTGTCTCATTACGTAAGTCTTATGCCGACGACTTCATATTCAGACTCGGTAGACGACGGATCGAGACAATCAGCCTTCGCCAGGATGAGTCGGGACGAGATATCGAGGCCTCGGGATCAAGCTAGCATAACGCTGTGGTCCCGAACCAAGCCTTTCGAGATGCCTAGGGTCCGGCGCATCAGGCCGCCTCCCTTCAGGCGCCTGAACTCTAGGTCGCCTCACTTCAAGCGCCTGAGTTCCAGACCGCTGCCTCTCGCGCGTTTGAGCGTCTATCCTCTTGTCAATACGTAGCGCAATACGCAATTGATTAGAGTCTGTCCAGTTTTCCAGTTTACAGTTTCAATTTACGAGTTCGTTCATAATTACGTTACCGTTTCTGACCCGATAATTTTATATTTTTGCTTGCTGTATTGTGAATTCCGGGTTGTATTTCTGCCCGTGTAACTTTTAATTTATTTTCGAGTTTATTTATTTTCGATGTTTTCCATTTACCGCTTTTTAAATGAACATCGCATGTTTAAATTCAACTTCGACATAACTTAAGAAGCATTAAACGACGTAGCTAAACACGAATTTCGCATGCGTAGCTAAAAATGTTGTTTGCATATCATTTAACT
Source organism: Agrostemma githago (assembly GCA_958450325.1). Taxonomy (NCBI): domain Eukaryota; kingdom Viridiplantae; phylum Streptophyta; class Magnoliopsida; order Caryophyllales; family Caryophyllaceae; genus Agrostemma; species Agrostemma githago. The sequence goes on from OY288255.1 coordinate 46,621,856, forward strand.
ATCTTACTAATGCGCGTACACGAAAACCGATTAATATCCTAGTAGAGGCCGCTAAGTGCCGGCGGGGTTGGGTGTCCTTTATTGGCTTCCCAACACGTACCCTCACCCCTTACTCAGAACCTTTGGTTTCCGGATGCATGAAATCGTTGGCGAACGAGAGTCATTCGATACACGATACCCGATAACTCGACATTAGTATCGTTATGCAAAGGGACGAACCCCCATAAGCTCCAGTACTAAAGCGGGTCGTGCTTTGTGAACGATACGCGTAAGTATAGAGTGGGTTCGAATGGGTCCGAATTCCCACAAAGTTCGGCGGCGACTCCTATTTCGATTTAAATTTCGACCCGAGAACAATCTTACCACGTGATTCATTCGCCTACCCAAACCTGCGCGTGGCCGCATCGGGGTGGACCTATGTCATGTCCACAATCATGTATTCACGTTTCCTCGGGGGGAGGTATATCCTCTTGCGGAAAAAATAGTTGTTGTGGGCGGTTGGTGTCCCTCTGCCCGTCCTGCTATTCCTCTGTTCTGTCCCCACCCGAGGAGGAAGTTGAGGGAATTTTTGGGTTTGTCTCATGCTAAGGCAGACCGGTTGGTGCAGGGGAATTTGGCTTTATTTCCTGTTTGACCTGGCTCAGAATTATTGTTTCCCACAGCCGTTGGGCCTTCGCCTTTTGCATGTTGCACCGCTATGCCTTTGAGGGGCAAATGGAGGCTGACTCGTGCTTGGGTCAAATTCGGTTGCTCGGTGTAGTAGACCAGATGGAGACAGGCCATAGCCCGGCTTGGCTGATAACCAGGAAAATTATTATGGGCCTCGACGCTAGGAATGTCGACCCGGACACACAAATGACGGGTAGCATCCACCTTCTGCAGGTATACGTCTCGCATTTTTTTTCCGGGTAGACTTGGCATAGAATGGTGATGGGAGGGATTTGTCGTGAATCCCAACCGTCAAATAAAACCGGCAAAACCTAACTAGGGTAGCTAGGGTAAGTCAGGTCGAATCCACAGGGACGGGAGGTCGGACTAGGGTATGCTACGGTCTAGGACTAGGTTCAAGACAAGCTATTCTAAGGAGGGGGAGACTAGGACTAAGCTAGGTCTAAAGCAAGAAAACAATCAAAGGAAACGGGCTAGGATTAGGTCGGGGTCAAAGAGGTAATCGAATGGTCAAGGGAGAACTACAGTGAAGGAGGTAGTAGGGTAATCTAGGTAATGCCCGGGCTCTCGCAACTTAGACTCACCTAGAGGTTCCACCTAAAACCCACCTTCGCGACACAAACGACAAACGGGGTTACTAGCGTGATATCGGGGCCTAGGTCGCATCCGGGCTCTCGCAACTTAGATCGACCTAGGGGTCGTCCTCACCGGGCTCTCGCAACTTAATGAGGAAACCAAACCCACAAACAAACTATCACCACAAGAGAAAAGAAAGAAAAACAAGCATATGCACATACTAGTCATTCAAGCATTTCAACAAACATGTGATATGCATCAAACCAAGAGGAAACCCAAATCTTCCACCAACATCTCCAACAATCCCTTAATCATCCATTAACACCCAAATCACCTTACTAACCCTAGAAAGAGTCTACTCTAACATATCTAATCTAAAACTAACACTAACAAGATGAGCCAAAATAAGAACAAGAGGATGCATATATGAAACTAGCAAGAATGAAGAACAAAACAATAAACAAGAACTAAAGATTCAAACTTTAATGAAAGAACAAGATTAAGAGAAAGGAAAAGAGGATTATACCTACTAACAAGATGAAAGGAAGAAGGAAACTTGCATAAATGAGAAAACCCAAAACAATCACCCAAGTTTGTCAAGCTTGGTGGAGATCTTGAAGAATTCCCAAATTACAAGCATTAATCTATGATTAAAGACTAATTACCGACTAATCTACACTAATCTATGCTAATCTATGCTAAAACTATCTAGGGTTTAGTGTCTAATATCTAACATATGCTTAACAAAACAAGGGAAGAGTATATATAGGGTTACAATGGGTAAGGAGAAGAAAAGAATCAAATGCGTGTTACAGCCCACTCATCCCGCCCGGGACGAGATGGTCTCGCCCGGGACGAGATGCTCCCGACCGGGACGAGTCCTTTTCGGCCGAGACGGGCTCAAGTCAGGAGCTGGTTGGTTTGTGCACTCCTTCCCGGTCGGGAAGGCCACTATCCCGCCCGGGAAGGACCTTGTAGGCCTCCATTATGATCTTTTTGGTCCCTCCTTGGTTCTCATGGGCTTCTCACCGATTCTCGGGACTCAGGATCGGGTCTCGGAGGCTCGGGATTGGGTCCCATGGTCTCGGGGTCGACTCCAAGGCATCAAGTGATCGTTCCTTATCTTCGTTGGCTCCAAAAAGTGTATGTATTGAGTCGGAATCGCCCCAACTCTTCATGAATGGTCTCGGGAACTTGAAACGAGGTAAAGGAAGCATAAGTAGCCCATAAACCGCTCCCAAGGAGCGATTCCACAAGGAAAATGGGACCAAAACACTACGAAATAGGCACTACAAACCACACTTATCAACTCACCCACACTTAACCCTTACTCGCCCTCGAGTAAGCACATACTATCTACTAAACTAGCCGAGTGGGTATTAGCGCACCCTACGCCCTTTCAACTCACGCGAGTACACTTAGAGGAAAAGTGCACTCCGCAAGGCAAGTCGGGTCTTGCGACAAAACTGTAGATGCAACCGGACACAACACACATAAACAAACAAACACACAAACAAGCAAACAAACAAACACAAGGTTGCACCCAAAGGAAAACAAATATCGTTTCCCTCTAAAAGCGGTGAAAGGACACCGGTTTAGGACTCAAGGCAAGTGACAACGTTCCCAAGCTAGCAATACAAACCAAGGTGAACTAAACCCTAATAGTATGACGATAAAGCAACAAAAACGTTGGTAACTAACCTAGGTCCTCCTAACTTTCTAAAAACGTACTACGGGACGATCGGCGGAGTGGGAAGTGAAGAACCACGGTGTTAGTCGACACTGTAGGTAAGTGAGACCCCGCCCCCTTTAGCGATGAGCCAAGAGGGTCGTCCCATGCCCAAAACCGCCTAACTAGTCCAAGTAAAAAGGTGGAAATATATGCAAAGTGAGGGAAGACCGACTATTACCGCTATCATCCTTCCTAGGGACTCGGTCCTTTGGTAGGCTCTTCACGGTAGTAGTCGGTAAAAGGCTTATTTTGAGGTGTAGGGATTCTTTTTGTGAGACGATTTTCTTTTTGGCATTTTTCTTTCTTTTGCATTTTTGCCTTGTTTGTTGCCATGCCACTTCTTTTTCTTCTTTTCTATTTTCTTTTTGGCTTTTTGTGCCTTTTCTTTTTCTTCAATATTTTCTTTCTTTCTTTTTCTTTTCTTTGCCCTTTTTGGCTTGATTTGACTTTTTGGCAATTCTTTGTGTAACAAGAAAGAGAGATTTCAATAAATTGCAATTTATTGTGTGGATTTGTGTAGGAGGTAGGGAAATGGGTATGTTGGGATGACGTCTTTTCCTTCATACTCACAAAAAAAGGGGAGAACTTGGACTAATCAAACGATCCTAAACACGGTCACCTAAGGGACGAGACTCGGCAACCAAGGCCTTTTCGCACCGTGGGTGGTCATAATGGTCAAAAGTGCAAATCCCGCAGTAAATCTCTAGTAAGCTAGGTGGACTCAAGGTAAAGGACCAACGAATTCATTGATTTAGGGTCATTCTACTAGATTAAAGTCCAAAACTCGATTTATACTACTAGAAAGGGAAAGCAAACAGTTGCACACTAGCCTCTAAACCGGGTTTTCGAAAACGGTTTACACACATGACACACAACACAACATAAAACAAAGACTCGACGAAAACGAAAGAAAAAGAAGCAAAATCAACAAAACAAAAACAAAACAAAACAAAACGAACACATAAACAACACAAACACCACCCCAATCATCTAAACAAGCCGCCAAATCACCACAACTTTACAAAGCTCCACCCGAGCACACAACATCACAATCTCCTCCAAACTCCGCAAGAGATAAAGAAGAAAAAGGGATAAAGATGTTACCGGAAGTCTTGAAAGCTCTCCAAAGCTATTGGTGATTTAAGCAACTTATAAGGAAAGAGGGAGGCAAACACGCACAATACGACAAAAACACGATACAAAAACATAAAAGGAAAACACACAAAAAGGAAAATCTTTTTGATTTTTGTGAAATTTTTCAAATTTTTATGGTTTTTAAAGATTTTTTTCGAAAAAACTAAGAAAATAAAACTAACTATGCTAGAATATCGCTCCCCCACACTTAAACCGAGCAATGTTCTCATATGCTCAATCGTAGTGTGCGGAGAGACAAAAGAAAAAGAAAAGAAACTAGGAAAATAAAGCTAAAAATCAAAAATAAGGTGAAGAAAAGGGTAGAAGGTGTCCGGCCGGGGTGTAGTCAAGTCACCATGGGTCGAGACAAGAAAAGATATGGAAGGGGGAAGAAAAATAAAAATAAGGAAATAAAAGGAAATGGGAGGGGAGGGCTAGGTGTAATCAAGTCACGTAGCCCGAATTCCGCCTAAATCCGACTAAATCCAACAAAAGGGGTGAAAAACTTGTAAATTTTGGATTTTGAAATGACTCTCGATGTAGTCACGTCATCGAGAGTCGGGAGCAACCATATACCAAGGCCTCGAAGGCCACCATGACACAAATACAAGGGGAAGGGGAATAAACAAAGGAAAACAAGCAATAAAAGACGGAAAAGAAAGGATAGTTGCCGTACCAATAGGATAGCAACTCACTCGCTCCATCGTCTCCAATGATCAATAAAGGCACTTTGCTTGTCTTCATCATTGCTATCCCGCTTCGAACTTGATAAAACACATGGTGAGGTAGTAATGGTGCGAGGGGAGTGGGATTCGATGTGAAACTCGGTGTAAAGGGAAGATAAATGAGGTGAGGGTATGTAAATGAAGTGTAATGGTCATATGACATGAGCAAGGATGAGTAGGGAGGTTGGGTGGGGGTATACAATGGTTGGGTGGGCTCAAATGTCAAAGAAGAGGCCAAAAGAGGAGAAAAGAGACCATCCCGGTCGGGATGGATGGTCCCGATCGGGATGACACACCCGTCCCGATCGGGAAGCCCCCATTCCGGTCGGGATGACACTCCAGTAAGCTCGAATTTTGGTACCCTCATCCCGATCGGGATGACTCCTTCCCGGTCGGGATGGATCTTCTCGACCTTCCACATACCCCAAAATCTTCACCAAAGCTTCAAAAACCGACTTCCAAACTCACGATCCAAGCTCTATCATTATCTACTCTCCTCTAGGAATCAATTTTCCTTCACACCTATGACAATAAGCTCAAATACAACATCAAATTCCCTCCCTCACATCGCTCATCAACAATCCAAATAAACAAGAATTCCACAAAGGCTAACAAATCCTAGAAACCAAAATAACCAAACAAACATAAAAACAAATACAAGCACAAGCACAAAAGAAAAGGGAAAAGATATTTACACTAGTTACTCTCACCAACTACGCCTCCATAGCCATCAAGAGCTCGAAGGAGTAAGTCAAATGCCCTAGCAACATCTTCATTGAAGCTCACATGGCCGAGCCTAGCCACATTCAAGAGCTTCCAATTCGGAGGTAAGAAGCGATCATCTTCATTATGCTCGGGGTTATTGTGATCTTCCGGGTCTTCGGAACCAACATAGATACGACTCTTATGACCATCCGGTAGGTATAGTGGTCTAGAGTCGTGCTCGGTGTCATGATGTGGGAGATCACATCCTAGGGGTGTCGCTTCTTCTACGGGGTCGAGAGTGGAACTCTTTTCCACCGCCCGACAAGAATTCTCTTCACCAACTGTCTCACAAGACAAAGGGCTAGACATCGAGTGCGGTAGAGGAGGAGAAGGCATCAAGTTTTCTTCATTGGAGGCTTTAGGATCCTCCAATTTCACATTCAAGGCAAGTTCCAAGGCATCTACTTCTTTTTCCCAAGTATTGCGCTTCTTTTCACTCACCTTGTCCAATTGGCCTAGAGGAGTATTGTCTTCACTTGGCCTTGGATTGTCAAGATCCGGTTCATCACGAAGAAAATCGAACAAATCCAATTTGATGGCCAATACATTGGCTCCCCAAGAGTTATCTCGAGAATCATGTTCACTCCCCTCCCCATTGTTGGCCCTTGAAGCTTCAACTTCCTCTATTCTCTCCCTATCTTCACCACCCAAGCAACACTCAACAATGGTCTCTTGATCGACCCTCTCTTCTTCATTTGTAGCTTCAAGGTTGGGCTGACTTTCTTGTGGAGGCACCCGACCTTCTTGCCCAAATGAACCTTCCTCAACATGTAGTGGAGTTCGAGTGGCCAACATCGTGATATGAGCCATGAGTGCATTGATGCGAGCATCTTGCACCTCTATTTGGGCCTTGAACTCCTCCCTAACCCCTTGTATTTGAGTCAACATCAATTGTTGACCCTTTTGCAATAACATCATCATCTCATGTTGGCTCCCTTGTGTTTGGACCAACATTTGACAAGTCTCAAAGTTAGGGAGATTTGGTTGTGGGTTATGTGAGGGTGTTAGGTAGTTGTTAGGATGTCGCAACGATCCTTGACAACTTTCTTGGTAACCATAAGAAGAGGGTTCATAGGATTGTTGATGAGGTTGATATGGTTGGTAAAGTTGTGGGTTTTGGTAATTCGCCCCATAGTTGTCCCATGATGATTGATGGTAGCTTGGACGCGCCATGTCCATAACGTTGCTTTGGTACCTAGGATGAGCTAGAAGCACTTGAGCAAACGTTAGTATCCTAGTGCTTTTGAGGCACTAGGAAGGGAGAGTAACACACAAGAAGAAAAACGGAGATACACAAGGAGAAGAGAACACAAAAATCAAGAACAAAGTCCAAAACTAAGCAAACAAAAGTCTAAACTACGCCGTCCCCGGCAACGGCGCCAAATTGATGGGAGGGATTTGTCGTGAATCCCAACCGTCAAATAAAACCAGCAAAACCTAACTAGGGTAGCTAGGGTAAGTCGGGTCGAATCCACTGGGACGGGAGGTCGGACTAGGGTATGCTACGGTCTAGGACTAGGTTCGAGACAAGCTATTCTAAGGAGGGAGAGACTAGGACTAAGCTAGGTCTAAAGCAAGAAAACAATCAAAGGAAACGGGCTAGGATTAGGTCGGGGTCAAAGGAGTAATGGAATGGTCAAGGGAGAACTAGAGTGAAGGAGGTAGTAGGGTAATCTAGGTAATGCCCGGGCTCTCGCAACTTAGACTCACCTAGAGGTTCCACCTAAAACCCACCTTGGCGACACAAACGACAAACGGGGTTACTAGCGTGATATCGGGGCCTAGGTCGCATCTGGGTTCTCGCAACTTAGACCGACCTAGGGGTCGTCCTCACCGGGCTCTCGCAACTTAATGAGGAAACCAAACCCACAAACAAACTATCACCACAAGAGAAAAGCAAGATAAACAAGCATATGCACATACTAGTCATTCAAGCATTTCAACAAACATGTGATATGCATCAAACCAAAAGGAAACCGAAATCTTCCACCAACATCTCCAACAATCCCTTAATCATCCATTAACACCCAAATCACCTTACTAACCCTAGAAAGAGTCTACTCTAACATATTTAATCTAAAACTAACACTAACAAGATGAGCCAAAACAAGAACAAGAGGATGCATATATGAAACTAGCAAGAATGAAGAACAAATCAATAAACAAGAACTAAAGATTCAAACTTTAATGAAAGAACAAGATTAAGAGAAAATAAAAGAGGATTATACCTACTAACAAGATGAAAGGAAGAAGGAAACTTGCATAAATGAGAAAACCCAAAACAATCACCCAAGTTTGTCAAGCTTGATGGAGATCTTGAAGAATTCCCAAATTACAAGCATTAATCTATGATTAAAGACTAATTACCGACTAATCTACACTAATCTATGCTAATCTATGCTAAAACTATCTAGGGTTTAGTGTCTAATATCTAACATATGCTTAACAAAACAAGGGAAGAGTATATATAGGGTTACAATGGGTAAGGAGAAGAAAAGAATCAAATGCGTGTTACAGCCCACTCATCCCGCCCGGGACGAGATGATCCCGACCGGGACGAGTCCTTCTCGGCCGCGACGGGCTCAAGTCAGGAGCTGGTTGGTTTGTGCACTCCTTCCCGGTCGGGAAGGCCACTATCCCGCCCGGGAAGGACCTTGTAGGCCTCCATTATGATCTTTTTGGTCCCTCCTTGGTTCTCATGGGCTTCTCACCGATTCTCGGGACTCGTGATCGGGTCTCGGAGGCTCGGGATTGGGTCCCAAGGTCTCGGGGTCGACTCCAAGGCATCAAGTGATTGTTCCTTAGCTTCATTGGCTCCAAAAAGTGTATGTATTGAGTCGGAATCGCCCCAACTCTTCATGAATGGTCTCGGGAACCTGAAACGAGCTAAAGGAAGCATAAGTAGCCCATAAACCGCTCCCAAGGAGCGATTCCAAAAGGAAAATGGGACCAAAACAGTACAAAATAGGCACTACAAACCACACTTATCAAATGGTCACTCGATCGAGTGCCCCTAACGAGGGCCTCTCTGCCTGTTTTTAAGGGGGGTCACTCGATCGATTCAATCTTGGCACTCGATCGAGTGCCCTCTGACAGACTCCTCATTTTTGCTTGCGGAGACTTATAAACTTTGTCCAGTTAGATTTTCCTGTACAAACGACTGTCAAACATGGAGCTTCCTTTAAACGTGCTTAAGTATCATAGCAACCAAGTTAGCTCAAGGAAGCTGATAAGTGTGATCTGTATTGTTTATTTCTCATGTTTGGTCCCGGTTTCTCTTTTGGAATCGCTCTTTGGAGCGGTTTCGAGGCTACTTACGCTTCTTCTAGCATGTTTTAGGTTTCTAAGGCCTATCTTGGAGAAATATAACGATTTTGACTCGTTTCCGATGCATATGGAACCAATGAAGAGAAGCGACGATGTTTCGGTAACTTAGACTCGATCCCAAGTCCTTGGAGCCCATTCCCGAGCACCGAGAGTCGATAAGAAGCCTAGGAGGAACAAGTAGGGGCCTACATGGCCGTGTCAGAAGCCAACATAGCTGTGTAGTGAGTTGGGAAGCAAAGAAGAGAGAAAGGGAGCTACTGCAGGGCATCATGGCCGTGACCCATGACCATCATGGCCATGACGGGGTGCCTCATGGCAGTGAGCCCCCTCATCATGGCCGTGAGCCTCCTGTTTCTCCTCGCGCTTCAACACTTCATTCCCCTTATTCTTACAACCTTATATATACCCCCCTCTTGTACTTTTCTTTATCCTTGACATTACCCACTAAACCCTAGACTACTTTAGGTTAGATTAGCTTAGATTAGTGTAGATTAGTCTTTAATTAGTCCTTAATCTAGTTAGTTAATCTTGTATTAAGGGATCTCTTGAAGAATCCATTCAATCTTGACAACATTGGTGGATGTTTTGGGTGTTCTTTATATACAAGTTCTCATCTTTTCATCCTTTGTAGTTGGGTATAATCCTTCTCTACTCTTTTCTATTAATCTTTACTGTTATTCAAGTTTTCATCTTTGTTTATGTTTGTTGTTCATCCTTATTCTTCATTATGAATGTTTCTTTTATTCTTGTGTTTGTTTCTCTATTTATTATTAGTTTTAGTTTGATTATGTGTGAGTAGTTATCCCCTAGGGTTAGTAGGGGGATTGGGTGTAATTAGGGATGATTAGGGTGAGATGGGTGATATTAGATGTTGTTTTTGTTGATTCCCATTTGCCTTGCACTCCACATGTGTGATGAAATGCTTGTGAGACTAGAGATGATCAATCCTTGTTTTTCTTGCCTCTTCTCTTGTATGTGTTTGTTTGTTTGGTTGGTTTGGTTCCCTCATTAGTAGCGAGAGCGTGGTGAGGATGACCCCTAGGCCGTTTAAGTAGCGAGAGCCCGATCGTAACCTAGGCTACGAAAGCATGCTAGTAACCCCGTTTCCTTCTTTTGGTCTCCTTGGCATTCATGAACCCGACCTAGCCCTAGTTTCTTCTTATTTATTTAATTCGCTTCTTTTTGTCATTAGTTGTTTGTTTAGCTTAGTCCTTAGTCTACTTTAGCCATCGCCTAGTTTAGCTTGTCTCGAACCTAGTCTTAGACCGTAGCACACCTTAGTCCGACACCCCGTCCTTGTGGATTCGACCCGACTTGCCCTATCTACCCAGTTAGGAATAGTTAGTTTTACTTGTTTGGTAGGATTGACGCCAAAATCCTTACCGTCAAATTGGCGCCGTTGCCGGGGACGACGTAGTTTAGACTTTAGTGTGTGCTTAGTTGTAGACTTTGTTCTTGATTTTTGTGTTTTCTTGTCCTTGTGTATCTCCGTTCTACTTCTTGTGTGCCTATCTCTCTTCCTAGTGCCTCAAAAGCACTAGGCTACTAACGTTTGCTCAAGTACTTCTATTGCATTCAATGTATCAAGGCAACGTTAAGACAATGGGGCATCCAAGCTACCATCAATCGTCATGGGGCAAATTGCCAAGACCCACAACTTTACCAACCATATCAATCTCATCAACAATCTTATGAACCCCCTCCATATGGTTATCACGAAAGTTGTCAAGGATCATTCCAAGATCCTAACAACTACCAAATACCCTCACACAACCCACAACCAAAAATCCCCAACGTTGAGCTTTGTCAAATGATGATTCAAATGCAAAAGAGTCAACAAGAGATGATGGTTCAATTGCAAAGGAATCAACAAGAGATGATGATTCAAATGAAAAGGGATAAAGAGGAGTTCAAGGCCCAAATAGAGGTGCAAGATGCTCGAATCAATGCACTCATGGCTCGTTTTACGATGTTGGCCACTCGAGCTCCACAACTTGTTGAGGAAGGTTCATTTGGGCAAGAAGGTCGGATGTCTCCACAAGAAAGTCAACCCGATCATGAAGCTATGAATGAAGAAGAGAGGGTCAATCAAGAGATCATTGTTGAGTGTTGCTTGGATGGTGAAGATATGGGAAGAATAGAGAAGCTTCAAGGGTCAACAATAAGGAGGGAAGTGAACATGATTCTCAAGGTAACTCTTGGGGAGCCAATGTATTGGCTATCAAATTGGATTTGTATGATTTTCTTGATGATGAATCGGATCTTGACAATCCAAAGCCAAGTGAAGACATACCTCCTATAGGCCATATTGACAAGGTGAGTGAAAAGGAACGTATCCTTGGGAGAAAGAGGTAGATGCCTTGGAACTTACCTTGAATGGGAAATTGGAGGAGCCAATTGCCTCCAATGAAGAAAACTTGATGCTTTCTCCTCCTCTATCGCTGATAAGTGTCATTTATAGTGCCTATTTCGTAGTGTTTTGGTCCCATTTTCCTTGTAGAATCGCACCTTGGGAGCGGTTTAGGGGCTTCTTATACTTCCTTTAGTTCGTTTCAGGTTCCCGAGACCGAATTGGAAGAGTTGGAGCGATTCCGACTCGATACATACACATTTTGGAGCCAACGGAGTAAAGGAACGATCACTCGATGCCTTGGAATCGATCCCGAGACCTCGGGACCCAATCCCGAGCCTCCGAGAATCGACGGGGAGCCCATGAGAAGCAAGGAGGGACCAAAGAGCTCTTAAGGGAGGCCTACAAAGACCCAACCCGTTCGGGATGGCCTCATCCCGTTCGGGATGAAGGGAGCATGAAGTGCGGCTACTGTGAGCCCATCCCGATCGGGAAGGTGGCATCCCGACCGGGACCGACCTCGTCCCGACCGGGACCATCCCGTCTCGGCCGGGACCGGCGTGCTGCTGCCGTGCTTTGCTTTCTTTCTTCTCCTTTCATTCTTAAACCCTATATATACCCTTCCCTTGTTATGTAAAGAAAATGCACTTTATTAGACATTAAACCCTAGACTACTTTAGGTTAGATTAGATTAGATTAGTGTAGATTAGTCGGTAATTAGTAGTTAATCATAGATTAGCCTTGTATTAAGGGAATTCTTCAAGATCTTCACCAAGCTTGACAACCTTGGATGTTTGTTTTGGGTTTTCTTCATTAATGCAAGTTTTGTTATTTCTTCTTCACTAGTATGGTATACTCCTCTTCCTTTTCCCCTTAATATTTATTTATGTTATTCAAGTTTCAATCTTTGATTGTAGTTAATAGTTTTCATTAGTTTGTTGATGTTTGTTTTGTTTCCTTGATGATTCTTCTTGTTAGTGTTAATCCTAGATTAGATATGTTAGAGTAGTGTTCTTGCTAGGGTTAGTAAGGTGATTAGGGTGTTGATTGGGTGATTAAGGGTTTGTTGGAGTTGTTGGTGGAAGATTTGGGTTTCCTCTTGTTTGATGCACATCACATGTTTGTTGAAATGCATGATTGACTAGTAGTTGCAAATACTTGTTTTTCTTGCCTTTCTCTTGTGGGTAATAGTTTGTTTGTGGGTTCGGTTCCCTCACTAAGTTGCGAGAGCCCGGTGAGGACGACCCCTAGGTCGGTCTAAGTAGCGAGAGCCCAGATTTGACCTAGGTCCCGATATCATGCTAGTAACCCCGTTTGTTGTGTGTGTCGCCGAGATGGGTTCTAGGTGGAACCTCTAGGTAGGCCTAAGTTGCGAGAGCCCGGACCAACTTAGATTACCCTACTACCTCCTTCGCTCTAGTTCTCCCTCGACCATTCCGTTACCCCTTTGACCCCGACCTAATCCTAGCCCGTTTTCCATAGTTGTTCTTCTTAGTCATAGTCTAGTCTCTTCTCTCTCTACCATTCTTAGCTTAGTCCGTTGACTTAGTCTAGTAATTGGGCCGACCTAGTCTAGACGCCTCTTACCGTCCCCGTGGATTCGACCCGACTTACCCTATCTACCCTAGTTAGGTTAGCCGGTTATATTATTGACGGTTGGGACGTGACGAATCCCTACCATCAATCGCACTCGATTTCTAGTCCCTTGTCTTGTGAGACGGTTGATGAAGTGGATCCTTGTCGGGCGGCGGAAAAGAGTTTCACTCTCGACCCCGTAGAAGAAGCAACACCCTTAGGGTGTGATCTCCCAAATCACAACGCCAAGCATGACTTTAGACCACAATACCTACCGGATTGTCATAAGAGTCGTTGCTATCATGGTTCGGAAGACCCGGAAGATCACAAGAACCCCGAGCGCAATGGATTAGATGATTGCTTCTCGACTTCGACTTGGAAACTCTTGTTGATGGCTGGGATAGGCCACATGAGCGTTAATGAAGATGTTGCTAGGGCATTTGACTTACTCCTTCGAGCTCTTGATGGCTATGGAGGCGTAGATGGTGAGAGTATCTTAGTGTAAATATCTTTTTCCTTTTCTTTTGAGCTTGTGTATTATTTGTATATGTTTGTTTGGATAGTTTGGTTTCTAGGATTTGTTAGTTTTTGTGGAATTCTTGTAATTTGGAATTTTCTTGAGCGATGTGAGGAAGGGATTTTGATAGTGTTTATTGAGTTAACTTGTTAGGTTGATAGTGAAGATGAATTTTTGAGAGGAGTTGTTGATGATAGAAGCTTGGAGTTTAGTGGAGGAGGTCGGTTTTTGAGCTTTTGACAAGCTTTTGGGGACGAGATTTTAGATCTCGATGTATTGGATGTCATGTGGGTGAAGCTATCATGAGGATTGAAGAGGTATATGAGTCATCCCGACCGAGAAAGACTTCATCTCGACCAAGATGAAGTGTGCGCGAAAGTTGGAGCTACTGCCTGTCCATCTCGGCCGAGAGGGAGTTTCATCTCGCCCGAGAAGGGATCTTCCCGACTGAGATGGGATCATCTCGCCCGAGATGAGGCGCAGCCCCCCCATTTTGCCTCCCCTTCGTCATTTAAGCCCACCCAACAATTTTATACCCCCTCCCTACCTACCCTTGCAACTATCTATGACCCATATACTTCACATATACACCTTCACCTCATCTTCTCTTCACTACACACCGAGTTTCACATCAAATCCTACCCTCATTATACCATTGCGAGCCTAGTACTTCAACCATGCGACCATATTGAGAATGAAGAGGAATAACAATGATGAAGACAAGTAATGTGCCGATATCGAACATTGAGACGATGGAGTGAGTGAGTTGCTAACCGATTGGTACGGCAACTATCCTTTCTTTTCCATCTTTTATTGCTTGTCTCCCTTTGTTTGTTCCCTTCCACTTTTTTTGTGTCATGGTGGCCCTCGGGGCCTTTGTGGTTATTGCTCCCGATTCTCGCTGATGCGATTACATCGAGAGTCATTTGAAAAATCCTAATTAACAAGTTCTTTCACTTTTTCCTTGTTTTTATTTTCTTTTGGTTCAATTTAATCGGATTTAGGCGGAATCCGGGCTAGGTGACTTGATTACACCTAGTCCTCCCCTCCCATTTCCTTTTATTTTCTTCTTTTTATTTCTTCCCCCATCCATATCTTTTCTTGTTTCGGTCCATGGTGACTTGACTACACCCCGGCCGGACACATTCTACCCTTTCTTCACTTTTCTTTTTGATTTTTAGCTTTATTTTCGTAGTTTTTTCTTCTTTTTAGTGTCTCCACACACTACTGATCGAGCATGAGGACATTGCTCGGTTTAAGTGTGGGGGAGCGATATCGTAGTCTAGATTATTTTTATTTTCGTAGTTTTTTTCGAAAAATCTTAAAAACCCCTAAAAATTTGAAAAATCTCATAAAAATCAAAAAGATTTTCTTTTGTCTTTTCCTTTTGTGTCGTTATGTCGTATTTTTGTTGTGTTGTACGTGTTTTGCCTCCCTTTTTCCTTGTAGGTCGCTTAATCACCGTTAACTTTGGAAGGCTTTTAAGACATCCGGTAACATGTTTTTATCCCTTTTACCTCTTTGTCTCTTGTGGAGTTTGGAGGAGATTTGTGATGATGTGTGCTCGGGTGGAGCTTTGTAGAGTTTGAGGTTGATTTGGTGGCTTGTTTGGAAGTTCGGGGTGGTGTTTGTTCTCTTGGTGTGTTTGTTTTGTTCTGTTCTGTTTTGTTGTCTTTGTCTCATTTTCTTTCGTTTTTTTCGCGTCTTTGTTTTGTGATGTGTAGTTGTGTCTAGTGTGTAAAAAGGTTTTCGAAAACCCAGTTTTGAGGCTAGTGTGCAAGTGTTTACTTCCCCTTTCTAGTAGTATGAATCGAGTCTTGGACTTTAGTCTAGTAGAATGACCCTAAATCAATAGTTTTGTTGGTCCTTTACCTTGAGTCCACCTAGTCTACTAGGGATTTACTACGGTATTTGCATTTTTTACCATTATGACCACCCACGGTGTGAAAAGGCCTTGGTTGCCAAGTCCCGTTCCTTAGGTGACCGTGTTCGAAATTGTTTGATTAGTCCAAGTTTTCCACCTTTTTGTGGGTTTGAAGGGGAATCGCGACCCCCAACTCACCCATTTCCCTACCTCCTACACATTTCCACAAATAAGTTGGTAATTGTCAAACTTCTTACTTGGTTGCGATGAATGCCTACAAAACAAAATCATCCAAAGGGCAAGCCAAGTCAAAAGAAAGAAAAAAAAAAGAAAAAACAGAAAGAAAAGAAAGAAAAAGAAAAGGCACAACAAATCAAAAAGAAAATACAAAAGAAGAAAAAGAAATGGCATAGAAACTCAAAAGCCAAATGCAAAAGAAAAATGCCAAAGAAAATCATCTCACAAAAAGAATTCTCACCCCTCAAAATAAGCCTTTTGCCGACTATTACCGTGAAGAGCCTACCAAAGGACCGAGTCCCTAGGAAGGATGATAGCGGTAAATAGTCGGTCTTCCCTCATTTTGCAACCTTGTCCACCTTTTTACTTGGACTAGTTGGGCGATTTTGGACATGGGACGACCCTCTTGGCTTATCGCTAAAGGGGGCGGGGTCTCACTTACCTACAGTGTCGACTAACTTCGTGGTTCATCCTTTTTCCATCCCGCCGATCGTTCCGTAGTACGTTCTTAGAAGATTACGAGGACCTAGGTAAGTTACCAGCGTTTTTATTGCTTTGTTATCATACTATTAGGGTTTCGTCCATATCGATTTGTGTATTAGCTTTGGAACGTTATCACTTGCCTCGAGCCCTTAACCGGTGTTTCTTTCACCGCTTTGTTGAGGGAAGCGGTATTTGTTTCTTTTTGGGTGCAACCGATTGTTTGTTTGTTTGTATGTTTGCTTGTTGTGTGTTTTCGTATCCGGTTGTACCCACAGTTTTGTCGCAAGACCTCACTTGCCTTGCGGAGAGCACTTTTCCTCTAAGTGTTCTCGCGTGAGTTGAAAGGGCGTAGGTTGCGCTAATACCCGCTCGGTTAGTAGTTTAGTGTCTTTAGTTTTTAGTTAGTTTGTGCTTACTCGCGGACAAGTAAGGGTTAAGTGTGGGGGAGTTGATAAGTGTGATTTGTATTGTTTATTTCTCATGTTTGGTCCTGGTTTCTCTTTTGGAATCGCTCTTTGGAGTGGTTTCGAGGCTACTTACGCTTCTTCTAGCATGTTTTAGGTTCCTAAGGCCTATCTTGGAGAAATATAACGATTTTGACTCGTTTCCGATGCATATGGAACCAATGAAGAGAAGCGAGGATGTTTCGGTAACTTAGACTCGATCCCGAGTCCTTGGAGCCCATTCCCGAGCACCGAGAGTCGATAAGAAGCCTAGGAGGAACAAGTAGGGGCCTACATGGCCGTGTCAGAAGCCTACATAGCCGTGTAGTGAGTTGGGAAGCAAAGAAGAGAGAAAGGGAGCTACTGCAGGGCGTCATGGCCGTGACCCATGACCATCATGGCCATGACGGGGTGCCTCATGGCAGTGAGCCCCCTCATCATGGCCGTGAGCCCCCTGTTTCTCCTCGCGCTTCAACACTTCATTCCCCTTATTCTTACAACCTTATATATACCCCCCTCTTGTACTTTTTCTTTATCCTTGACATTACCCACTAAACCCTAGACTACTTTAGGTTAGATTAGCTTAGATTAGTGTAGATTAGTCTTTAATTAGTCCTTAATCTAGTTAGTTAATCTTGTATTAAGGGATCTCTTGAAGAATCCATTCAATCATGACAACATTGGTGGATGTTTTGGGTGTTCTTTATATACAAGTTCTCATCTTTTCATCCTTTGTAGTTGGGTATAATCCTTCTCTACTCTTTTCTATTAATCTTTATTGTTATTCAAGTTTTCATCTTTGTTTATGTTTGTTGTTCATCCTTGTTCTTCATTATGAATGTTTCTTTTGTTCTTGTGTTTGTTTCTCTATTTATTGTTAGTTTTAGTTTGATTATGTGTGAGTAGTTATCCCCTAGGGTTAGTAGGGGGATTGGGTGTAATTAGGGATGATTAGGGTGAGATGGGTGGTATTAGATGTTGTTTTTGTTGATTCCCATTTGCCTTGCACTCCACATGTTTGATGAAATGCTTGTGAGACTAGAGATGATCAATCCTTGTTTTTCTTGCCCCTTCTCTTGTATGTGTTTGTTTGGTTGGTTGGTTTGGTTCCCTCATTAGTAGCGAGAACGTGGTGAGGATGACCCCTAGGCCGTTTAAGTAGCGAGAGCCCGATCGTAACCTAGGCTACGAAAGCATGCTAGTAACCCCGTTTCCTTCTTTTGGTCTCCTTCGCATCCATGAACCCGACCTAGCCATAGTTTCTTCTTATTGATTTAATTCGCTTGTTTTTGTCATTAGTTGTTTGTTTAGCTTAGTCCTTAGTCTACTTTAGCCATCGCCTAGTTTAGCTTGTCTCGAACCTAGTTTTAGACCGTAGCACACCTTAGTCCGACACCCCGTCCCTATGGATTCGACCCGACTTTCCCTATTTACCCAGTTAGGAATAGTTGGTTTTACTTGTTTGGTAGGATTGACGGCAAAATCCTTACCGTTAGAAGCGATGCATAAGTCCGAGTCATGACATAAACCGGACTTACTGGGTTGAGGAGCTCATATTCCACGGAGGTCCCTTGATCAGGTGGAATGTTGCTTGGTGGTTCCTCTCTAAATTGACGGGGTTAGCCAAGAAGGATCAGACCCGGTATCTGGTGGACCTGTCACTTGATTGGACCGTTCATATTTACCCAGACCGCATTCAAAGGCAGTTCGGGTGGACGCAAAGGATTCCCGAGGCCGAGGCTACAATCACCGTCCCGCTCCAATTGATGGACGCGATGTGTGATACATGGGTGCAGCAGTGGAACACACGTGTCATCTGGACCTTACTCAACCCTTGCCATTTCGTTTGGGTTTCCGAGTCATATCGGAAGTGGAGTTCCGAAGAGTCGGAGAAGGCCCGCAAGGCCATGAAGGTCGATGAGACCATCGACTTGGTTCGCCAGGAGACAGCTAAGGACAACAGGGGTTTCTAGGATGACGGAGAGACTCCTGCTACTTTGGTACAATTAGAGTCGGGTTCTAAGACAAAAACTAAAACTTGAGCTAGAAACGTCGATGCTAGAGGCGTGTGGGGGTAACTGAGCCCCCAAACTGACTTGGAGAAGAGGCTTGGGCTGAAACTAGCGGCCAAGGATCGGCTGGGCCCGCGTGATAGGCTGCCCGAGCATGTGAGGGCCCGACTCGGGCCGACTACCGTGGCTGAGGATCCGCTCTCAAAGAAATGGGTCCGAGCAAAGGAGGGTCCTGTGGTGATTCAGGAACGCCCGCCTCAGTCTCGTCTTTCCTTAGACGACCAAAGAGGCCAAGGATAAGGGTAAGGGCAAGATGCCCTGAATACTCAAGTTGTTATTTTTATTATTATTTGAATAGTAGTACTACTTTATTTGTAGTGTCGTGTGCTTTTTTTTTTGAATTTTTTGTACTTTGAATTTCCCGAGTTTACCAGGGTTTTTAGTAATAATAAAGGAAGTTTATTTTTTTAAAGTTTATTAATTAAACCGTTCCTGTCTTTTTCGCGATTGCGGTGGTTGTGCCCTTGTTAGGGGCTGCCTACGTATCCACAGTGAAATCAAACCAAACATAGTTCAAGCTTTTGTGTTATTTTGCAATCTCGAAATAAACCAAGACTAATTGGTTCGAGATGTATATGACAGTAGGATAAATAATCATAGCTGTTTGAAAAGATAATTTTGATAAACTCTTGCAAATGACATTGAGAAAGGATCAGGGGTAGTAACGTTTCAGCTGGTCTAGGTTGGTAGGATTGGTAAAGTCATTCCCGTCCAAGTCTGTCAGCTTCACAGCACCGCCTAATAGAACCTTTTTTACCAGATATGGCCCAACCCAATTGAGTTTGAATTTTCTTCGTGGGTCAACCGGTAATAGAGCTCGAACGGATTTGAGAACCAAATCGCCTTCTTTAATATGACTGGGCCTAACTGTCTTGTTAAAGGCTCGTTGTATTCTTTTCTGGTATACCTGAATATTATTGAGGGCGCGGGAACGCCGTTCGTCCAATAGAACTAGCGAGTCATATCGCGCTTGGACCCCTTCTGCTTCAGGTACTTGGCTTTCTAATAGAATTCAGAGGGATAGTACTTCCTACTCGACCGGTTGAACCGCCTCCATCCCGTATGTCAGATAATAGGTGTTGCACCGGTATCCCCATAGAGCGAACGGTATCTTGTCAGGCCACTCTCGGTAATTATCAGTCCTCTGTTTTATTATGGTGATAATCGTTTTGTTGGCCGCTTATACCGCTCCATTTGTTTGGGGACGGTATGGTGAAGATGTATGCCTCTGAATTTGGTATTTTGTTAGCAAGGCTACTATTTCGGCCTGAAAATGGGTCCCGCGATCACTGATGAATTCATGTGGGATCCCGTACCGGCATATTATTTTCTTTTGGATGAACTTGGTGGCGTGCTTGGCGTTCAGGATATGGTAGGATTCTGCCTCGACCCATTTGGTGAAATAGTCGATGGCTACCAAGATAAAGCAGTGTCCATTGGAAACGGAGGGATTTATCTTTCCGATTATGTCGATACCCATGTCGATAATAGCCATGGCGATGTCATGGTGTATAGCAAAGGCGACGGCATATGTTGTACATTGGCGAGGATTTGACAGTTACGACAATGTTTGACGTACTGTCTGCAATCGGTTTCCATATTTTTCATGTAATATCCGAGCCTCATGATTTTTCAGAATAACATCTGGGCATTCGTATGTGGACCGCACTCACCGTCATGTACTTCAGCCATAACCTTTTCGGCTTTCATTTTGTCGATGCATAGGAGAAGAACCCCTTGTGCCGTCTTTTTATGTAGTTGCCCGGCATCCGTGCAGATAAATTGGGTAGCTATTCTTCGTAGGTCCTTCTTGGCCCGACCATGGGAGGATATTCTCTCGTCGACATGTATGTTAAAATAGCCTGATACCAAGGTTCTGGATCAGCTATTTCAATATCTTTGATGGCGTGGATATATGCCGGTTCGGACCGTCTTTCGATGCAAATCGGCATACTGGTCAGGTGATCGGGAATGTTCAGTAAAGATGCCAATTTGGAGGGTGCATCTGCGAACTGGTTTTCTTCCCGAGGCAAGTATATATACTCTACCTTTTGAAATTGTTTCTCGAGAACCCTTACTCGCGCCTGGTAAGCCACGAGGTTGGCGTTCCGAGTTCTCCATTTTTCGGCGGCGGCTTGTAAACCATGGATACATGCTTCGTACTTGGCGGCGTTACTAGTCACGTCGAAGTCTAGTTTGATTGATACGGGAGTATGCTCCCTTTTCCGTGATATTAAAAGATTCTCGACTACGAAACCTTGGAAGTTGGTTGCCCCATCGAAATAATTTTGATGTTGCAATTGTTGCGTTATTATTGTTATTTGCACTTATTGTTGTCAATCGATCGCTCCCCTGTGTTCCCTATCTCGTTCCTTTGTTTCCTTTGCTTCTTCTTCTACTATTTTTCATGCCGTTCACTGATGTTATCGTTCGGTTTGGTGTCTAATAAGACTGACCTTTATTCTCTTCCTTCTCTGCCTCATTTTGTTGTTGATTCTACGGTCTGTTGTTGTTACTGTTGCGGTCGGTGTCTGCTGTTGTTTTATGTTGTTCGGTTGTCAATTTCCGTGCTTCTTCTTCTCTTCCCTTCTTCTTCAACTGTTGCTGCTGCTAGTGTTGTGCGTATTTCTTGTCCTCATTGTGCCTTCCTGTTGTTATTTCGTTTTTACTGTCACTACTGTTGTTTTACGCTGCTGATACTTTTCGGGTCGATTTGTGTTATGTTCATTGTCCTTCTTCTACTCGTTGTCAATATTGTTGTTGTCGGAACATTGTCGTTTTCTGCTCGACTTTGGACCCTATTCTTCCCTCCAACTCATCTTATTATAACCATCTTCTGATCCTTCTTCTCCTCCGTGTGTGTCATTTACCTAATGCTTTGGTTGCGAGCTATTTCAGGCTATTTTTGTGGTCATATTCAACTCGATTATATTCACCCTTTGTGTTCTTTTTGGCACATTAACTTCTTTCCGTCTTGTGTCGATTACCCATGTCTCATACTTTTGTTTTGTCAACTCGTCTGTCGTGGTGAATCATGCATGAAGAAGATTATCAATTCAACAACTTGGAGCTTAAAGGCGTTACTATTTAAGGTTAGAACTTGGACTAATTGGACGGGTAATAACATTGAAGTTATCGACTCGGACTTGGAATCAAGGTAACTCTAGGACGTTACTCGATTTTATATCGTATGTTTGAGTAGTATTATGTAGTAAATATTTTAACTTTGATTTTCTAATTTTAGCTATTTATTATTTGCTAATAATAATATTTTTAAATTGTGTACCTTATAAATATTTTACAACTTTCGATATCGTTTTATAAATCGTTAGTAATTTTATTACTTATGATCGTTATAATATTTTGTTGGTTATCGTGACATTAGTAACTATATAATATCGATTTCATATTTTCATCATATTTTGTTAATTTATAAATTAACTCAAAATTGTATTTTTATTTTATAATCGCGATTTGTATACTTGTTCAATAAACTAATTTCGTTTTACGACTTATATTAATAAATGAGAAAGTAGTCGATTTTGTTTTAAATACATTTTTAGTCGAGACTATTTTCCCTAATAATTTCTCAATTTTTCTACGATTGATTATTTTTAGTAAAATAAGTATTATTTATTGATAAAATCTATTTTCTAAAACTAATTTCAAAGCTATATAAAATCTCGTCGACTCAATTAATTTTGATATCATTTTCTTAAAACATCTCTTTTCTGAAAATTTATAGTTTTAACTCGATTTCCTAATTATTTATAAAATACTATATATTGACATATTATATTTTATTTATATTTTGAGTAACGAATTTAGAAAAATATTAAAGTTACGATAACGACGATAATAATAAAATGTTAATTTCGTTAGAAATGCTATTTTTATACGTTTCACTTATTTTAATCACTTACGTATTTTCTATAACAATATATCTATTTTAAGTATGTTTCTATTTATAGAAAGTTTTCCCTCTTAATATTAAATGTTTATTCCCTTTATCTTCATATTATTTATATTGATTATATCTTTTGAATATCGATAATGACTTGGTTTTGGAGTTATGGAATAAGGATAAGTGTGAGGTTTAGATTAATATATTCTGGGGTTTACGTTTTTGCCATCAAATATAAGGCTGGTGTGTCTTAATGGGGCGCATAGGTTGTTGAACCAAGCATATATGGTGTTCGGGAGTGTGTGTACATTTTGACCTTAAACTTGTGCCTCGCAGTGTAAGATGCTGTCGGGTTGAACTGAGTATTTATGGTGCTCGGGAGGGGTGTGCATATTATACTAAACTAGGGTCACGCATTTATAAGTCGCCGTCCTATTATGGTTGAGTAGCTTAGTTAGAGATCGAAGTTTGATTTGTTTGAATTAAGTTCTCGGAGCTAGTTTTTAGTATTCTCCTAGTGAAAGCCTAGTCTTCAACACTAACCCTATCCATAACGCCAGTTTTAAATATTATTATTATCGATTGATTTTGACTTGCAGGTTGGCAAGTGATTTAAGTTTTAATTCGCTTAAAACTTATTTTTATAATATCGCTTTTTTTTATTTTTCCTCATTTTAAATATTTTGATATAATAATACTATTATTTTCCGTATGATATAATATGGCTGGGAGAACGTCCGACTTACTCCCCACTGATGTGGCTGTTATAACATGATAGGTGTTTGTTGCTGGGTTTTGGCTGTGAGCTAGCGAGTAGTGTGGATCCTACTCTTTCTTCATTCACGATTTATGGATTTGTATAAACCTGTTTGGAGAGTTTCCTTTTTAGCTCTTTTGTAAAAAACAGGTCTTCGTATTGACTTGCCATTTCTTTTAATAAGATATACTCCCTCCGTCTCAATGAATTCTTTACGTTTGCTTTTTCACACTTGCCGATGCACATTTTGTTTCGTTCATATCTTTATTTACGTATTATTAAAAATTCTAAAAGTTTGATATTCTTAATATAATTATTATGACAATTCAAAAAAGATCTCACATAACTATATTTTACATTATATTTTAGAAAATATATCAAAGATTACTTCACCTTATGAATAGTGTCAAAAAACAAATGTGAAGAATTCATTGGGACGGAGGGAGTAGTTTGTCAGTGTGTTTTAGTCCCAACTCTACAGTGTTTCTGCCACTGTATTGTGTTAGAATTTCTAGGGGATTACAGTTGGTATTAAAGCATTGTTGCTCCCGACGCTTACACCTGATTTTAGGAGAAATACTAGTAAATTATTTGAACATTAAAGAAATATTAGTGAGAGATGGGTAGAAACAAAGTAAGGACTTAATTATTAGGCTTACATATTTTTGTAACTCAATGACTAGCATTGAATATTTGTTTCTTTTGTCTAGAAGAAAATAAATGAACATGATGCTGACGTGATGCTGCTCCAGATCGGGACAACACCTGCTTAGAACTCGCAACGCTTGCTGACTCAAGTCGACAACTTGGTGCTATAAGAAAGATGGCGATGGTGATTTTCAGCTCCGGTTCAGTTTGCTTAAGCTACAGGCCAGATGATCAAGAGTAGATTCCAGTTCCATGACGGTGCAACAGACTCAGATGTGAAATCACTTTGCATCTAGACGAAGCAACACAAGACTAGTGTTCTCGTGTCCCTACGAGATGAAGAAGATATCTCGCGAATTCCTTTGTTGAAACTGTAGGGGTCCGAAGATTCCCTTCTCGTTTTAGATCTTGGTTATCTAGGATCATTGATTCATTTCTCCCTGCCTCTACTTCTTCCAACCCTTCTTATAATTTCTCGTCTTCATTCTTCAGATAAATCTTTGATTAATTCTCCTACTTTACCATATTTCCTCTTGAGATTCTTTGGTTTGACCGAATTCCGTCTCAGTGAACCCCGTGAAAAGTTATAGATGTTTGAGGTTTAGTAAACCCTTGTTAAATGATTTGAGGATTGTGAGTTTACCCTATCTTTTAAGCAAGTAAGAAATTCTTGAGGATTGATTTGAATAATATTATTGTAATGGAATTAGGTTGATACTTTAGACAATGAATTGAACCTTGGGTTATAGGTTACCTTGATTATTTTGGAGTACTTAGAGTTGAATAAATGTTTGGATAGTGAGAGTACGTATATCATGTTTTGATGGATACCTAGTACCTAATCTAGAAACGAACTAAGTGTAACTGATAATATTACTTTGGGATTCTTACTTAATGCTTCTTTGATGGATGTATCATGAATATTTGGGATCATAGAGTATCGTTTGAAATGTTATCCTGAGTGTTGTGGTACCATTAAAGATTTTCATTAATGTCGTTAGAAATTTTGGTGGACATAGATTTCCCGTGTTTCTTAAGGATTAGATCGTTGATCGTTGTTTAAGGTTGTAACCTATGAACTTTGGAGTTGAGTGATCTAACTTGGATAAATTTTTGTTAACCATGAAGAAGAGAAACATATTGCACAATTAAATGTTGGATTTATCGCGTTGTTTTGAGGAATACTTTGATGCCAATCATTTTGATGAAATTTACCGTTCAGAAGTCTTTGACCAGCGAGATTGTGACTTCGTTGAGTTAGTAAACATATTATGGTTGCCTTGTTGTAATTAGTGTAGACACCTAGATTTGGACCTGCTGGCTGCAGAAGTGCCCGACAAACACCCGATGACGATAGGACTGCAACGCGACACGGGTTCGCGATGTTTTAGGTAGTTTTTCTATAGAACGGATCAAATAAATTACTCGGGCAAATTAAACTAACATGATGGCAGCCTTAGTCGTGTCGTTACGATCGCATATACACTAATTAGAGTCAATTCTGACACCGAGACCCCGAGTCGGTCCCGAAAAACGAACCAAGTCAACACTGCGCCAAGCGAACCTCGGGATGCGCACCCGAGGCCCACTAATATTCACGGCGCTAGGGTAACGCGCACGGGAGCCAAATGTAACTGTTTGGTGTACCTTGATCCCATTAATCGAGAGTCTCGGTAGTATTAACGGCATTTGTTGTTTGGCGGGTTTTACTTTAGCCACGTGATGACGTTTGAAAATATATTTTGTTCGAAAAATTTCGAGTGTAAAATTTGCCATGACGATGGCATCTGAAAATGTTTTTTTTTCTTTTTAGAAATAATGATTTGACTGGAGTATCGGCGTTTAAGAGGTCGTTTTGAAAAGATGAGATATTTTCGAAAACGGAATTGGGTGCGGTTGAATATGTTGGCGTGGTTGAATCCAGATTTTTAGTGTTTTATTTGGGATGGATTGTTCAAACACGCTACACATAACTAGGAATGCATACATTCATGCAGGATGCAGTACACGCGGAGAGATCCTCGATTGACGCTCCGGCCGCCTAACGTGTACCCCGCAGGATTAATAAGCGGATAGTTCCGAACGGACGGTATGACACTCGTCTCCCCAGATCATTGTCAATGCCTAAGTAAAGACTATTCGTGGGCGGTATCCTACCCTAACCTACCTGTGTCTGCATCCTGCATGAATGTATGCATTACTAGTTATGTGTAGTGTGTTTGAATAATCCAACCCAAATAAAACACTAAAAATGTGGATTCAACCACGCCAACATATTCAACCGCACCAAATTCCGTTTTTCGAAAAAATATCTCATCTTTTCAAAACGACCCCTTAAACGCCGATACTCCGGTCAAATCATGATTTCTAAAAAGAAAAAAAACATTTTCAGATGCCATCGTCATGGCAAATTTTACACTTGACGTTTTCGAACAAAATATATTTTCAAACGTCATCACGTGGCTAAAGTAAAACCCGCCAAACAACAAATACCGTTAATACTACCGAGACTCCCAATTAATGGGATCAAGGTACACCAAACGGTTACATTTTATTTTCAAAAAGAAAAGTTTTTACACCCGTACCGTTAACACAACCAAAGTTTCGATTAATGAAGTCAAGGAATCCAAAACGGTTACATTCTCGAAATGTTTTTTTACAATACATCACTCTCCTCCGTCAAATGCTAGTTAATGCAAACGACGAACGTGGATCACTAGTTTTAAAAGCTTTTTCTAAAAACACTGTTCACTACCTAAACCCTTAATCAGGATTTAGTCACACCCTTTAAAACACCACACACATCCGCTAAGAGCATCGAACTAGCTAATTAATAGTAGTCTCGATAAAAGCATCACGTCATCATTTTCAAAACTGGCCCCCTAAGAACCGTGTTCATTTAAAAAAAACATTTTACATTTTTTCTATCGCCGGATTCATGACGCACACACATAGCGACACATCTTTCACATCAAAAACGATGTCGCCACACCATCGTCACCCTAATTTTGCAAAATTGTTTTTCAAAAAAAAAAAAAAGAGAAGACTTTCCTCTGCAAGTATCGGTCGTTTTCGAAAAAAAAATAAAAATTCTTTGATCCTGAGCTGGGATCGCGATCAATTTCTTACGTCGTACAACCGTGTGATTAACTATCCGTGTTAGTTACTAGGATCACCTCTACTCGAGGTCTTACATTTTGGGTCGTCTCATTTTGAGAAGTCCTCTGTAAGCCTCACCTCCGAGGTTTGTGTTAAATCGTCTCGTCACAGAGATCTAAAAATTCATTAGGCGTCTCGCCGAATACACCAAGAGTCTAAAGCACCCGAGTCCCAAAATCATTGACCGCACGCACCCGCGGGTCAAGGGTCTTATTTCCGCGTCGCTCAGTTAAGAGCATTCCTCGAGTCCCTAAAACGTCCGGTCGATTCAGTCTCACCTTTAGCCCTGTTTCGCAGATTTAGAAATGTCTTCCAGCGACAACACCGAACCACTCAACTCAATGCTAGGGCTTGTTAAGGAACTTCAAAATAACCTGGCCCAGATAAACGACACCCACGACAACATCCTACTCCAGCTCGGCAGGCTGGAGGACACGGTCAATAGGACCCGAAATACCCCTGGGAGGAAGTGGAAGAGAAACCTATCATCGCTAAAGAAAAGATGAGGCTAGGGCCGGCTAGGTTCGTCCCAGCCCTTGGAGGCCGTCCCTTTAAAAGCCTTACCGATCTAGGCATGACCTATGCCGAGGCCCTTAGAGTTGCCAAGGAGAACTGGCAGTTGTCCCAGCTCGTCCCTACCCCAGATCCACCTCGTGGAGCCCGGGGGCGGGTTGGGATCCCAACGCCTATTGCCTCTATTATCAGGGTAGGGGACACGATACAGAGGATTGTGACAGCCTCAAACACGACATCCAGGACCTGGTGGATGCCGGAACCTTCCCCCAGTAAAGAAGCAGACACCACAGCCATTACTACAAATTCCTTACTTTTCACGACGCTTTAGCATCGACGCTTTAGCATCGACGCTTTTATAAGTGTCGACCTATTTCCTACCCAAAATTCACCTAGAAGCATCTTATTCGTAATTTATTAACCAAAGACTAAAACCCTACTAAACACGCCTACCCATGATTTCAATTTACCGCTTTTCTCAAAAACAAACATTTCAATCTTGCGCTCTAAACATTGTAACCCTAATTAAAATATGCTTTATCCTATATTCTAACCTTAATTATAAACTGCTCTATTGAATTCATCTTATTAAATTATCAAATCTTCAATCGATTATCCTGATTATCATTACTTTCAATCCCTTTTTTATTACCTTCACAATGGTGAAGGATAAGGTGGCCAAGTCTGGTTTGAGAAGACGACGGCGGAGTTAGTCACGCACGGAGGCATGACGGCGACCCAGTCTGGTTTGAGAAGACGACAGTGCAGATGGAGAAGCACGGGCAGCCTTGTGAGCAATTGACTATCGTGCATCGATCACCTAGACCATGATTCTAAAAAGGTGGTTTTTTTTATGTATTACGGTTGGTTGATTCTCTACAATTTTTTCAAACAAATAGCAAAAACGTGTGCATAATCAGTTGAGTCAAAGAGAGTACAGTATATATATCAGTCTCAATTTTTTGTATATTAACTGATAATGTGTGGAAATTTTACAGAGTTCAATAAATTGTAGGTTCTTGGGAGTACCATCGTCGTGACTTCCTTCGGAGAGGATCTGGTCAGTTCTTTGACTTTGATTTTGTTTCATTTATCGGTTTGCAGAATTAGGCATTAATTTACTTGAAGTTGTACCAAATGATTGCTTTGGACTTTGTAGATCGTAATCGTCATCTGTTTAGGTGAACTTAGACTAGTTTGCGTTAGTCAATAAACTGAATTCAGTGGAATTGCATGATTTAGGTTGAATTAGCTGAAATTTAGGGATAATTATGTTTGGAATAGGTTTCAATTTTGATAGAGGATGCATGTTTGTTGTTGAAGCTAGCTTTCCTTTTGTCGTTATAGGGATTGCGACACGAATGCCGTTACTATTCCAATTGCATAAAACATAGAAAGGAGAACTCGCGAGTTCCTTCACTTGCCTAATCGCCGCTTCACTGATTATTATATTTTTTTTATTAGGTTTGGTGTTGGTTTATACTTTTGAGATTTTAGGTGGTTTATACTTAGGTTAGGGAAGCGAAAGATACTTTCTTTTCCTAGGTCAAATGGTTTTTTGGTTGAATACCCGACATGCTTATTTGATCTGAAGGACAACCATTACTTATTTGACAACAATGTTCAAGAACATGTAAATGACTTTGGTTATGTATCTATATATCTTTAAAAATAATCATAGAGTTGCCTTATTTCTAACTAGTGTCTTTATTCAATTGTTTATAAAGTGTATTTGTAGCAACATGGAATGTGGCTAGAACATCTCCTCCAAGTAACATGAGCCTTGATGATTGGCTTAATGCTTCTTCTACTGCTGTTATATATGAGTTCGGTAAATTTTTGCCCTTTTTTTACTGCACTTCCAACCTCTTTTTACTATGATAGCCAAATATCAGTATCATTACTTTTGTTGTCGTACTCTGAATTCTTTTTAGTTTTGATCTGCTTAATGTAGTTCATAGTAGTGTATGTACTTTCAGTTTGCTTAGCTGTAGACTCTTCTAACACATGAGGGCTTTTGTTTTTTTACTCTGAATTCTTTGTACTTTTGATTAGCTTAAACGTATCTCCCGCAATTTACTTTTGTTCTTCTTAAGACTGATAATTTACAAGTGTTGTTCCTATGGTATGGAATTTGAACTTTTTGAAGAACTATTTGACTAAATAATTAGTGGTCTGATCCGTTGTGAGGTGCTATGTGGAGTCATTCTTTGAGGAAGAAGATGTGATTCTATTTACTATGTTGTTTGTGTGCGATTGGACTGAGAGTTTTTGGATCAAATGTCAATAATTGATGTGAGACTTTTTGTGATAATGTCCATGGATGCATCATCGTTTTTCATCTTATAATTGTTGATTTTGCGTGATAGCTAAACATCATTCTAAGCCGTGATGCTTTGTAATCTGCCTTAATTATGATATTAATCAATGAACTTTAAGGGTGGTGTACGTTTTAGGGTTGGGAAAAGAAAAGAATGATTGTTTATTATTGTTTTGATTTTGTCTTCTTGTTAAATCTTAACTTAGTTGTATATGACCTTCAAGTTGTTGAAAAGGCTACCAAAATTGGAGTTGAGGTTGTAGTTTGTTACCCATTATTTGATTATGTGACATTATGTATTACTTCAAATTAATTATTATTTGTTTTTTAGGAGTTGATATAGTAATATTTTTTTTTTACCATTGCGGGACGTTCTAGAACACAAAACACAAAACAGGAGATGACGAAATTGATGGATGACAAAATCGGTTCACTTATAATTTTTTTTGGGACGAAGACATACGTACCTTTTAAAATAATAATTGTTTAGGATTTTTTATGTTACTTTCGATCGCGAAATATATGATTGGATATTATTCTACGTTTTCCTCTTACGAAATTTTAATCGATTGCGAGATTTATAATAATTGCAGATTATTCTAATTAAGTGTTTGTTTTATGAATCTTTATTAATTTGTATACGACTCTTGTTATGATTATTAACAATTGCAAGGATTAAGGTTCTAGATCGAAACATATTATTCATATATTCTTTATGATCACATTCTCGATGCTTTTGTGATGTCAAAGTGTTGATAGTTGAATTATATATTATTATTTCTTGACGTTTTTAGTAGTAGAAAGTCGGGCGCTTAGAAAAGAATTTGGCCGGAAAAAAAAAACCTCGACATATAAAAGCATCGAGGTTGCATTCATGTGGTGACGCAGTAAAGCGTCATGAATAAAATATTCAACGCTTTAAAGCGTCGCAAATGGCGACATAGAAATGCGTCGAGAATTCCTGACACCCAAAATTTCCATGCTTTTCAAAAATGTAGAGAATTAAATTTGCGTCACTTTAAAGCGTCGAGAACCTACCTTTAAAGCGACAAGATACCAAGTGTTTTGTAGTAGTAGCCCATTGACGGTAGGGCTGGTAACGAAACAACCGCGTCTGTGGTAGTGAAGACCTGCGGCACCATCAAGGTGTTATTCCCTGGGGGAAGCCTCGATGCTTAGAGGCATATATAACCAGTCTTAGTCAGAGTCTAGTTCATCTTAGGCCTAGACTTAATAATAATAATAATAATAATAATAATAATAATAATAATGTCTTTTCGATGAACGCTTAAGACGCTTAAGTAGACTTAAAAAAAACAGTCTACTTAAAACGCTTAAGAACTCGACTTTGTGCCAATTATCGATGACAATTGACTAAAACGGAAGGGCTATAACAGACGGCCACTTAGCTTCAGCCTAAAGAAGAGATCGGGAACAACGACCCTAGGCTTAGCCAATCATCAACCCCCTGTCCAAACAACAATAAACTTGCAACGAACGAACATCCATCAAACCAAACTTCCCCAACATAACCAAATACGAAGCCTGCCTAATAGGTCTAAAAGCAGCCATATCTCTAGGAGTCAAAAACCTTAGAGTACACGGAGATTCATCCTTAATGGTCAACCAAGCCACGGGAACCTGGAAGGTTTATAGTGAAGGCCTAGCCCCATACCAAACCAAAGTGGAAACAATGTCCCGGAAATTCACCGAAATCGACTTCATACACATACCCCGCGAGGAAAACCAATTTGCTGAAGCATTATCTAAGCTAGCCTCACTGATAAACATGCCCGATCACCTTTTCTCCATGCCTATCTATGTAGAGAGAAGCGAAGAACCAGCCTACATCCATAGCCTCAAAACCGATGACACCCCCGAAGAACCTTGGTACAAAGCAATCCTAGACTTTAAAACTCATGGGTCATACCCGCCTAACACTAACACCAAGAACAAAAGAGCCCTACCAATACAAGCCACCCACTATGTCCTGAATCAAGGATTACTATACAAACGAACCCCACAAGAAGTCCTCCTTAGGTGCATAAACAAAAAACAATCTGAGAGGGTCATGGAAGAGGTACATGACGGAGAGTGCGGACCCCACATGAGTGCGCACCTACTAGTCCGAAAAATAATGAGACTGGGTTATTATTGGATTACCTTAGAGGCAGACTGTCAACATAATGTCCGTCACTGCCACAATTACCAAATAATTGCTAACGTCCAACACCTACCTCCATATCCTCTACACAATAGCCACACTCTGGCCCTTCTCTACTTGGGGAATAGACATCATAGGAAAAGTACACCCATCGGGGATCAGCGGACACTGCTTCATACTAGTGGCCGTCGATTATTTCACCAAATGGGTAGAAGCCGCCTCTTACACCATACTAACCTCAAAACAAGTAGTGAAATTCTTACAAAATAACATCATCTGCCGCTACGGTATACCTGACGAGATCATCAGTGACCAGAGGGCTACTTCAGGGCCGACACCTAGAAACTCCTCGACAAATAAAAAATCCAAAGACACAAGTCATCACCCAATAGACCACAAAAAAATGGGGCCGTAGAAGCAGCCAACAAAACCATAACCACAATCCTTAAGAAGATGATATACAATTATCACGATTGGCCAAACAAGATCCCCTTCGCCTTATGGGGATACCGAACATCCTATAGAACACCCACTGGAGCCACACTGATAAGTGTGGTTTATAGTGCTTATTCCTTGTGTTTGGTCCCGGTTTCTCTTTTGAAATCGCTCTTTGGAGCGATTTTCGAGGCTACTTACGCTTCTTCTAGCTTGTTTTAGGTTCCAACGGCCTATCATAGAGAAAGGGAACGATTAAGACTCGTTTCCGACGCATCTGGAGCCAACAAAGAGAAGCGACGATCACTCGGTAGCCTATACTCGATCCCAAGACCTCGAGACCCATTCCCGAGCACCGAGAATTGATGAGAAGCCTAACAAGAGAAAGGAGGGACCTATGGGATCATATTTGAAGCCTACAAGACCCATCCCGGTCGGGAAGGACCCCATCCCGCCCGGGATGAAGAAGCAAAAGAAGACGACCACTGGAGCTTGATCCCGGTTGGGATCATGACCTTCCCGGTCGGAACCAACTCTTCCCAGTCGGGAAGGGCCCAGTTCAGGCTGTTTCGTTTCCTTTCTTCTCCTTTGTTCTTGTAACCCTATAAATACCCCCCTCTTGTAATCTTATGTTATGTTCTACATTACCCACAAAACCCTAGACTACTTTAGGTTAGATTAGCTTAGATTAGTGTAGATTAGTCTTTAATTAGTCCTTAATCTTAGTTTAATCTATGTATTAATTGAATTCTTGAAGATCTCTACCAAGATTGACAAACTTGGTAGATGTATTTGGGTTTTCTCTTTTATGCAAGTTTTCATTCTTCCATTCATCTTCTAGTATGGTATAATCACTTTTCCCTTCTCTTAATCTTTGTTTTATCATTCAAGTTTCAACCTTTGTCTCTTGTTTATCGTTTTGTTCATCATCCTTGTTAGTTCCTCATTTTATATGTTCTTGTTTTAGTGTTAGTTTCTCTTGTTCTTGTTAGTTTTCCATTAGATATGTTTGAGTAGACTCTTCCTAGGGTTATTATGGGGATTGGATGTGATTAGGGATGACTAGGGTGAGATGGGTGGTACTAGATGTTGTTTTTGTTGTTTCCCATTTACCTTGCACTCCACATGCTCGATGAAATGCTTGTGAGACTTGAGACGATCAATCCTTGTTTTTCTTGCCTCTTCTGTTGTATGTGATTGTTTGGTTGGTTGGTTAGGTTCCCTCACAAGTAGCGAGAGCGTTGTGAGGATGACCCCTAGGCCGTTTAAGTAGCGAGAGCCCGATCGGAACCTAGGGTACGAAAGCATGCTAGTAACCCCGTTTCCTTCTTTTTATCTCCTTGACATCCATGAACCCGACCTAGCCCTAGTTTCTTCTTATTAATTTATTTGTTTCTTTTTGTCATTAGTTACTTGTCTAGCCTTGTTAGGATTCGACCCGACTTGCCCTAGCTACCCAGTTAGGTTTGTTGGTTATTATTTGACCGGTAGGATAGACGACAAACACTACCGTCAAATTGGCGCCGTTGTCGGGGACGGCGTAGTTTAGACTCTTGTGTGCTTAGATTTAGACTTTGTTCTTGACTTTTGTGTTTTCTTCTCGTTATGTATCTCCGTTCTACTTCTTGTGTGCTACTCTCTCCTCCTAGTGCCTCAAAAGCACTAGGCTACTAACGTTTGCTCAAGTGCTTATAGTTCATCCAATGTATCAAGGCAACGTTATGGAAATAGTGCGTCCTAGCTTCCATCAATCGTCATGGGACAATCATGGGGCAAGTTACCAAGACCCACGACTTTAACAACCATACCAATCTCATCAACAATCTTGTGAACCCCCTCCATATGACCACCATGAAAGTGGTCAAGGATCATTCCAACATCCTAACAACTACCAAATACCCTCATATAACCCACAACCAAAAATCACCAACTTTGAGCTTTGTCAAATGATGATTCAAATGCAAAAGAGTCAACAAGAGATGATGATTCAATTGCACAAGAGTCAACAAGAGATGATGATCAAAATGCAAAGGGATAAAGAGGAGCTCAAGGCCCAAATAGAGGTGCAAGATGCTCGAACCAATGCACTTGTTCCGGTTAAGGAATCAATTAACCCGAATTGTGAATTCGGGTCTTTAGTGCTCAGATATCGCTTTGCTTGATTTCCTTCGATCTCTCCTTTCCCCTCTCCCGTAGTCGGACCTTCCCGGCGGAGTGAGTCAGCTCCCTGCACAAGTAACGCACAGGGCCTCGGAGGTTGTCCGAGGGAACCCTCTCCGATGCCTAAGTCAGTCCGTGAATGCCTTGACGAACCTAGCTCGTGAGGAACTAGGTGGCGGTTTTTAGGAGTAGGGGTCTAGAGAGAGAAAATCCAACCCCCTCTATGTGGGAAATGGGTGGGTATTTATACCTTCCCACATGAGAGAGAGAGGGGGGGGGAGAGAAGAGAAGGAGAATGCGTGGACGAGAGGACAACACGTGGCTTCCCCTCGTCCACCCACTTTCCATTACCTGAGGCGAAATGACAGATGGGTCCTCGGACTCCCCTGCCCGTGCCGGGGGTTAGGGCGCCCTGGAAGAAAGCATGAGGAGAACCTGGAGGCCCTGCTCGGCTGGCGGAAGGCCCTGCTCGGAAGGCGCAAGCCCTTAGGGACTCCTCGTAGTCCCTCGCAGGGAGGGTTGACGGATGAGACCGAATTCACCCTGGGGACGACCCGTGGTACTTGGTCGACTCCCATCAATTGGCCCACGCCGGCCAGAGGGAGGCGGGGCCTTCCTCTTGGCAGGCGTCTCTTGAGATGGGGTGCAGTTGACTCTTGAACTCGGGCATTTAGTGCACTGCTTGTTCCCGAGGTTGGAATGTTCTTTTAGTGATGATTGCTTTCTATTCCCAGCGAATTTTTGGGCAGTGTGCGGGTGCGCTGATTGGCCGCGCCCCCTATCAAAGTGGTTGTGGCGCCATTTAATGCTTTGGCTACCCTCCGTATAAATTGCGGTTTCCTTGCTGTTTTCACAACCCACCTTCAACCTTCTCTTCTTCCTTCAGAGAAAATGTCGTGGATTACTAGAGTGCTTTTCTGCCGTGGAGCTCGCGTGGTGAGCCGCCGCTTTGCGGGGCGTTGGAAGCTTAGGTACTCCCGGGCGTCTTTTCTAATTTTGCGTCGTAGCCGGCGATCCCGCGTCCGACATCCCCGAAAGTTCAGGAGGGCTCTTATCAAAGCGGGCAAACGTCCACAGAGGGCTCCTCTAGCTGCTCCAAGGTTCAGGCGCTGCCCCCAGGGTGGGGGTTGCTTCGACAGGGGGTGCCATGAATGCTTTCCATGGCTGCACCCCGAGCAATTCGACCCCGATTGCTCGAGCCTGTCTTCTTCTGAGTCGGGCCCTTCTTCTCCCTTGAGGAAGAAGGTTGGCTGCGGCTCCTGTGACGATACCGAGACAGTCCCTTATGGTAGGGACTGGGATGTCAGCAGCCGGGAGTCCGGCGACAGTGACGGCCAGGGCTACTCCTCTGGTCGTGGGGATGATGATTCGGCGGATCCCTTCAAAGATTCCGACGATTGGGACTGGGGATCCGACATTGGAGGGCGTGACAGCCCTGGGGACTACTCCCCGGGCTTTGACGATGACTAGGCCTGCCCGAGGGGTGCAGGCATAATGAGCCGGAAATAGAGGCTCCTTTTGTATTCCTGGCTTGCATGCCATGTAACTTGCCCATTTTTTGGGCTTTCTTTAGTTTTAATGAAAAGATCAGGGGGCTTGGTTTACATGTGGCATTTTTATTATTTGCTATTATTTGTTTTTGTTTTTATTATTATTATCTGGAGGGAGAGTGACGTCATCGAGGGCATGAATGTTCCTGGCGTCTTTTTGCCTTCTCGAGGCTTTCTTGGGATGAGGAGACTAGTTGTTAGAGCTGTGACACGTGGGGGATGACTTGCGGGGTGAGCTTTGCAGAGAGAGGCGACCCTTCGACTGCCCAGACCTATATAAGCCCATTTTCTTCCCCTAATTCTCTTTTTAGCGTTTTTCAAAATTCGAACCTCCACTTCTTCTTCACTCTCTTTGCTGCTGCGAACTTCTTTCAAGATTTCGAAGGGCGTCTAACTCCGGACCTCTCTCGGCGACGATCATCTCTCAAGGTTAGAATCTTGATTCCAACTCTTAGTTTTTCTTCCTTTTCCTCATATTCTTTCGCGAAATAGAATGTCTCGTGCCCGCGCTCTTACCTTTAGTCCGTCGTCTGGGGGGACGGAGGACAGAAGAGGGGGGAGATCTGACTTGGCCTCTTCCTCTGGGGTCAGGCCTGGCGAGGAAAACCGCCCCGAGGAAGATGGGGGTGCAAATTCACCCGAACCCGCGTCCTTTGACGTCGTCGATTCCGACGATGGTGCGTTGGAGATTGACCCCTCCACCGTTGCCGGCCTTGCTCCCAGGGAAAAAGGAAGAAAATACTTCTTGGACAAACACAAATACCTGGTTCCTTTGAGAACCTATCCTGAGACCAAAAACCGAGACCTAATCCTGGAGAGTAATGCTGCCGGGGAGATTGAAAAGTTCTACAATTTCGGGGAGGGGTACACCGTTATAGTCCCAGGGGAAAAAGATACGGTGTGTTGCCCTCCTGACGGCTGTGTGGCTGTCTACCACAAAAGTTTGGAATTTGGCCTACGGTTCCCTCTTCACCCTTTCTTGGAGGAGGCTTTCCAGAGGATGAATGTGGCCATTGCCCAATTGACCGCCGCAGCTATCAGGACCCTGGTGGCTTACACCTGGACCTGCCTCTTCCATGGGGAGGGGCCTTCCATTGATGCCTTTCGTGCCATGGCTTGGCTGCAAATGGTATCCTCATCAAGGGGGGACGACTCCCCTGGGTACTGGTCCATCCTGAAGTCGAAAAAACACGCTCTGGTCTGGCCGGCCTTAAACAGCCTGAAAGACTGGAAAGATAATTTCCTGTACGTACATAGCGCTTCAGGGTGGCGGATCCCTAGGCATTTTAGGAACCACGTACATACCCGCCTGGAGACCCGTGAGGAATATCACCCGGGTGTTGGGGGAAAAGACTTGAAGGTGAAGCTGAGTCAGGCAGATGAAGAACTGATTAAGAAATTTAAGGTTACTGAGGGGGCTCCTCCCAATGTGCCTGCTTTCTGGCTTCCTCATGCAGACCTTATCACTACGGATGAATATCTGCTTCCGCTGGGTCTGAGAAGAACTTGATGAGGTTTGTGAAGGAGCTCGCTTCTGGTCGACGGCTCCCCTTCCCTCCTCGGCTGAAACCGGCAGCTCCATCTCCCAATGCTCAGGGCGGGGAGGCTGAAGTTACTTCTGTGGCGACCCCCTCCCATGCTTGCCGCCAGGATGATTCCCCTGCTAGGGCACATGCTTCCCCGGGGTCTCACCCTGCGGAGTCTGAACAAACTGGAGAGAGCGTTCCCCTGGTTCGTAGGAGAAAGAGGAGTAGGGAAACTCCGGGGGCTGTGCCCATGGTT
Source organism: Agrostemma githago (assembly GCA_958450325.1). NCBI lineage: Eukaryota > Viridiplantae > Streptophyta > Magnoliopsida > Caryophyllales > Caryophyllaceae > Agrostemma > Agrostemma githago. The sequence continues at coordinate 46,659,717 of OY288255.1, forward strand.
GACTTAGAGGCCGATGTGGAGACTCCGGAGGCGAAGCGCCCTGCTCACGACGTCCCGGGCACTTCTCTTCTGGAGGGAAATGCAGAGCTCCACTATGCTGCGGGCGACAGTGTTGACGTATCAGGCTTGCTTGCGGACTCTAGTACTGTTTTGGCAGATCGCCTCATTAAGTCGGTAACCAGCACTTCTCACCAGGTGATCCAGTATATATAGCGTACTTCCAGGGTGTTGCAGGCTTCTGCCGAGCTGGCGGCCCTCAGTCGCCTAAGTGACGAGGAGCTGACTATCACCCCTGGGGCCCCTCCCCCTGATCGCTTGGCCGTGGTTGAAAGGGACGTGACCCTGATTGGGGGCCTGAAAGACCAGCTGTCCAAACAAGAGAGCGAGCTGGAGGAGGTGAAGGGGCAGGCCAACCACTGGAGGCTTCAGGGGGAGCAGGCTGTGAGGGAGGCATCCAAGCTCGAGGTGGAATTGAGGGAGAGCCGCCTGGCAGTGGAGCATGCTGAAAAGTCCCTGGCTGAGATGGAGCACCTCAAGAAGAAAGCAGCTGATCTGGAGGAAGAACTGTCCAAAACCAGCTCAGACTTCAAACTGGCTCAGGCTGGGTGGCAGGATGAGAAAGGTGCCATCCTGAAGGAAGCTGAAGCTGCCTCGGACTTGAGTTTTGAAAATGGGGCTACTTCCTCCTTGGAGCTTGTTATGGAGGTAATCAGGGAAATGTTTCCTGTCTTTGACGAGGACGCATTTCGGAACCTTTATGCTGCCAAGAACGAAGCTTTGGCAGCTGGAACCCCCAAGGAGCCTGCCGGTCCTGACCATGGTGCGCCTGATGCCTAGGCCTTTACTTTTTGTTGATAATTTCTGTGCTGAGCCTTAGAATGGCCAGTTTTGTTTGTAATGCTCTGACATTTCCGGATCTTTATTTTGGGTTTTTGTTAAAACCGTTCTACTTTTTCCTGGATCAGTCCTTGGATGTTCGCCTTTTCTTTTACTTTCTTTGTTTTCCAGAGTTTGGCTGAGATTTTATACAAGGTTGGGGGGGCTTGCCCCCAGTCCTTGTTCGTTTGGCCTGTTCCTGGCTCTTGGACAGAGTCCAGGGGGCCTACCCCCTGCCTGCCCAGAGGCTGGCAGGGTGGCATTATGCGTTTTTTATACAAGGTTGGGGGGCTTGCCCCCAGTCCTTGTTCGGCCTGTTCCTGGCTCTTGGGTCAGAATCCAGGGGGCCTGCCCCCTGCCTGCCCAGAGGCTGGCAGGGTGGCATTATGCGTTTTTTATACAAGGTTGGGGGGCTTGCCCCCAGTCCTTGTTCGGCCTGTTCCTGGCTCTTGGGTCAGAGTCCAGGGGGCCCGCTCCCTGCCTGCCCAGAGGCTGGCAGGGTGGCATTATGCGTTTTTTATACAAGGTTGGGGGGCTTGCCCCCAGTCCTTGTTCGTTTGGCCTATTCCTGGCTCTTGGTCAGAGTCCAGAGGCCTGCCCCCTGCCTGCAGGGAGGCGTTTGAAATTTTGTTGGGGGGGCTATTTTCCTTAGTTCTGGCAACAGGGGGGCCTCCCCCTATTGCCCCCTGCTCGTTTGTGTGTGAAAACGCGAGTTTGAACAGGCAACGAGTATAGACTTTGAAGATCTTTTCATTTCTTCGTAAAAATCTATCACAAGGGTGGTCGGAGCCGTCGACATTCTTTGACCGTTCTCCGCCGATTTTAAAGAAACGAAGATTACTTTAAGATTCTGCTTTAAACATAATATTTCTTCAGGGTGTCCGCGTTCCAATGAGCACTCAACTCTTGGCCCTCTAGATTGGCGATTTTATACGTGCCTGGCCCTAAGATTTGAGTTACCTGGTATGGACCCTCCCAATTAGCACTAAGTTTGCCGTGTTCTCTTGATCTTCCCACGGCCTGTGTCTTTCTGACGACTAGATCACCCATCTGAAAATTTCGCGGATGCACTCTTTTGTTGTATGCCTTCCTCATTCGTTGCTGGTAGGCGACGATATTGGTGCCGGCTTCTTCTCTCAGCTCACTAACCAGATCCAAGGCCTCTGCCATTGCTACTTCATTCTCAGCCTGGTCGTATTGTAAGGAGCGTAGGGAGGGGATCCTGGCCTCAATTGGTAGTAAGGCCTCTGCACCATACACCAGGCCGAACGGGGTCTGGCCCGTAGACTCCTTCCGGGTGGTCCGGATAGACCAGAGTATGCTGGGGAGTTCGTCGGCCCACCTGCCCTTGAGATCATCCACCATTTTCTTTAGGCCATTCAAAATTTGCTTGTTGGCTGCCTCTGCCTGCCCGTTGGTTTGAGGGTGGCAGACGGCAGAATAAGCAACCGCAACGCCGTGACCTTCCAACCATAATCTCAGGGGGTCATTATCGAATTGTCTTCCATGGTCAAACACTAACATTTTTGGCAAGCCAAACCGGGTGATAATGTTCCGCCAAATCACTTTCCTGACCGCAGGCTCGGTGATGTTAGGCACTGCCTCAGCTTCCACCCATTTGGTAAAGTAATCAATGGCTACGATCAAGAATTTTCTGCCCCCGGTGGCTACCGCGAAGGGGCCCAGTATGTCCATCCCCCACTGAGCGAAGGGGATGGGGGACAGGATCGGCCTGAGCTCCTGAGCCGGGGCATTGATAGTGGGGGCGAAAAGCTGACATTTTCTGCACTTTTGGGTTAAGTCCTTTGCGTCGGCCAGCAGGGTCGGCCAATAGTATCCGGCCCTCAAGGCCTTGTGTGCTAGTGACTTCCCTCCTATGTGATGGCCACATATCCCGGAGTGGATGTCGTCCAGCACCTCCGCCGCCTGCTCTGCCCCCAGGCACCTGAGCAGGGGGGATGAGAAAGATTTTTTGTACAGGTCTTCGCCTATCATGATGAACCATGCTGCCCTTGCTAGCGTTTTTCTTTTCTGTGCAGGGTCGGTCGGTAGGACTCCGTGTTTTTTGAACAGGATGATGGGGGTCCTCCAGTCTTCAGGCCCTGCTTCCTCCACCGCACCAACGGTTGGGCAGGGGACGGTAGATTTCTCCTGGACGACGTCCACCCATACTGACCTCCTTATATCCTGCAGGCTGGAGCTGGCTAGCTTTGACAGGGCGTCCGCTCTGTGATTCTGGGATCGTGGGATCTGTCTGATTTCATATGACTTTAAACCTGATAGTTCCCTTTTTACCACCTCCAGGTATGCGGCCATTGTTTGGTCCCTAGCTTCGTACTCTCCATTAATTTGGTTGGCGATGAGCTGGGAGTCTGTGGCCAGAACGACCCGTTCTGCGCCTGCAGCCTTGGCCAGGTTGATGCCTGCAAGTACTGCTTCATACTCGGCTTCATTATTCGAGGCGGGGAAGACAAATCTGAGAGCATGCTCAAAATCGGTCCCTTCCGGACTGGTCAACACTATCCCCGCCCCCGCTCCGTTGGTCGTTGAGGATCCATCGGTGTATACGACCCATTCGCCAGAGGTTGGGCTATCGTCTTCGGAGTGGGAGCATTCTGCCAGAAAGTCGGCCAATGCTTGGGCCTTGATGGCCGTTCTTGACTGGTATGTTATCCCCAGTCCACTCAACTCGATGGCCCACTTCAGCAATCTGCCTGATTTCTCAAATTTTTCTAACACCTTTTCCAGGGGCTGGTCTGTTAGCACCACGACAGGGTGTGCGTCGAAGTATGGCCTCAATTTCCTGGCTGCTATAACAACCGCGTAGGCCGCCTTCTCGACCATGGGGTAGTTCTTCTCCGCTGTCCCCAGGGCGTGGCTTACGAAGTATATGGGCTGTTGAGCGCCTGCTTCTTCCCTTAGGATGACTGCGCTGACTGTCGTGTTGGTTACAGCGATGTAAAGAAAAAGCTTCTCTCCTGCCACCGGTCTTGCCAGGGTGGGGAGTTTCTTTAAGTGTTCCTTTAATTGTTCGAACGCTTCTTTCTGCTCGTCTTCCCATTTGAACTGTTTATTGCCTTTCAGCACCTTGAAAAACGGGGTTGACTTGTCTGCTGACCTGGCAATGAACCGTGCCAGGGCGGCCATGCGACCTATTAGACGTTGGATGTCCCTGATGGTCTTTGGCTCGGGGAGGTCTAGAACAGCCTGAACTTTTTCGGGATTGGCGTCTATCCCTCGGGAACTTACCAAGAAACCCAAGAATTTTCCAGAGCGCACCCCAAACGTGCATTTCTTCGGATTGAGCTTCATTTTGTAGGCGCGCAGGGAGGAAAAGGTCTCCCGCAGGTCTTCCAGGTGTTCCTTGTCTCCCTTACTCTTTACAATGGCGTCATCGACATAGGCTTCTATGTTTCTGCCTTTCTGATTTTCGAACACCTTGTCGACCAGGCGCTGGTACGTGGCCCCTGCGTTTTTCAGCCCGAATGGCATCATCTTGTACATGTAGGTGCCTGAACTGGTGATAAATGCGCACTTGACTCTGTCCGGCTGCCACAAGTACACCTGATGATATCCTGAGAAGGCATCCAGGAAGCTTAGCATAGTATACCCACTGGTGGCGTCCACCAGTTGATCGATTCTGGGGAGTGGGTAGCAGTCTTTTGGGCAGGCCTTGTTGAGGTTCGTAAAATCCACGCACATCCTCCACGCGCCTGACGATTTCTTGACCATGACCACATTCGCCAGCCACTCAGGGTAGTCACAAACTTCTACAAAGTCTGCCTTCAAAAGTTTTTCGATTTCTTCCTTGATTGCCAAATCTTTTTCTGCGTACATGTTCCGCTTTTTCTGCTTTACAGGGCGGGCGTCCGCGTTTACGTTCAGCTTGTGAACGATACACGCTGGATCGACCCCTGGCATTTCATCCGCCGAGTAGGCGAATACATCCTTGTTTTCCCTCAGTAGCTCGACCAGCTCAGCCTGGTAGGACTCTTCCAGGTCAGCCCCTACAAGGACTTGTCTCCCCGGCTCCAGGTCCACCAGCATGCTTTCTCCCCCAGGTTCCAGGTGGTTTGACGTCTGGTTACCGGCTGGGATCTCGCCTTCTCTGCTGGGGGAGCTGTCGGCTTTTCTTTTCCCTTTTCTTTCGCTCTCATGAGCCTGCAGGGCCACGGAGTAGCACTGTCTGGCCGACTCTTGGTTCCCGCGTATTTTGCCTTCTAGGCCGAAGTCAGTGACGTAGGCTATGGTGAGAGCCCGGATTGATATGGCTGCTTCAATCTCATCCAGGGTGACTCTGCCGATCAGGGCGTTGTAGGCAGACTTCGCGTCTACCACAACAAATGACGCCCTGATATTCCTGGCAGTAGCTCCTTCCCCGAACGTCACCGGCAGGTCTATGATTCCTACGGGCAAGACGCCCGCTCCGTTGAACCCATATAATGACCCTGGGGCGGGTCGTAGGTGCCGTTTCTCCAGACCCATTTTGTCGAAGGCGTCTTTGTACAGCAGATTCGTGTAGGCGCCCGTGTCTACCATGCATCTCCGGACAATGTGGTTGCTAATTACCAAGGATAGTACCAAGGGATCACTGTGAGGGTACACCACCCGCCCTGCATCCTCGGGGGTAATGCTCAGCGTTACTCCCTTTGGGCTCCCTGCTCTTTCAGCGTAGCAGATTTGGTTTCTTAGCTCACGAAGCTGCCTTTTCTGCCCCCTTCGACTGATTGGACCTTCTGCATCTCCTGATATCACATGGATTACCAGGCGATTCTGTACCGAGCCCTCGGGCTTTTCAGGCGTCTCCTTCTAGACTTGTTCCTGGCTGCATAGTTGGCCAACCAGCCGTTCCTGATCAACTTTTCGATCTCGTCTTTCAGATGACGACATTCCTCTGTGGTGTGGCCTACGCAGTCGTGAAAAGTGCAAAATTTCTTGGGGTCCCCTCTTGGACCGCGCGGCTTGCTCGGGCGATTCCACTTCGCGGTTTCTTTTTCCAGCTCGAAGATTTCTGCCCTGGACTTATTAAGGGCTGTGTAACTGTCGAATCTGGGCTGATAAGCAGTGCGCTCCTTTTTGGGGGTATCCCCTTCCTCCGCTCTATGTCTTCCGGAGTCGCTTCTTCCGCGTCCACCCTGCGGTCCCCCTTGCTGCCTCGTGGGGCCTGCAGGGGTCTCCGGCAGGCTGTGGAATTCCTCCTGCAACATAAACCCCTCTGCGATTTTTCTGGCCTTGGCCAGGGTCTCCGGTTGGGCCCTGATCATCTGGTTTTTCATTTCGCCGGGTAGCAGGGAATTGGTTAGTGCATATGCCGCTGTTGGGTCGTCAATTTCCTTCACCTGTTGGAATGACAAATCGAACCTTTTCAGATATTCCCTGACAGTTTCGCCCTTCTTCTGCCTGAGGGTCATCAGGTCAAAGCGGGTGAGACGTCGTCGTTTGTTTCCGGCATATTGGTCTAAGAACATCTCCGCCAGCTCGATGAAGAAGGAGATTGATCCTTGCGGGAGGTCCCTGAACCAACCCTGGGCTAGGCCTACCAGGGTGGTGGGGAAGATCTTACACCAGACTGCGTCGTCGGCGTCGTACATGCCCATGTGGCTTTCGTACGCAGCCAGGTGATCTTCCGGGTCTGTAGTTCCGTCGAACTTTACAGTTGGCATTTTAATCTTCGGGATCGGGTACGCCTGGACTTCAGGGTGAAGCGGGGTTTTAGTTGGCCTACCCACCATTTTTGACCTGCCCGCATCTGAGTAGCGACCGTAGTCATCCCATTTATCAGGGGTCGGTCGCCTGCCCTCAGGGGAATGGTGCCTTGGTGGGGGCCTCGGCCTGCTGATCGCCTCGTCGCCTTGAGAGGGGGAGTGATACCGCGAGCGCTTCTTCTGGGCGGACTCGAGGTTATCACCCTGACGGTACCTGGACTTCATGGGTTGGCCGTTGTTGAGCCTGGATTGCAGGCCTTGGGACAGCCCAGGGGGTGGCTGCAATCCCTCAGCTGGCATCAACCTGGAGAATACATCTTGCTTCTCTCCCAAGCGCTTGGATACTGGCTCTTTGTGCCTCATGCGGTCCCTCAGGTCTTGGGATAGGCCTCTTCTTTCATGAGCAGCGGTGGATTCTGTAGTATGGATGGAGAATGCGCCCTCCGGACCAGCCACTTCCTGCCGTGCAGGCGGCTCCTGACGGGCTTCTGAAATTCGCCTTTGCACTTGTGCATAAGCATGAGCTGTCCTTCTGGCTTTTTTCTGAGCGTTTCTGACGGCGGTTCGCTTCGTGCCCCCGGTTCCCTCTCCACTTTCAAAGTGGAGCAACCTGGGGGTCGTCGCGACCCTGCCTATCAGGTCGTCAGGGGTAAATTCCTGGTCCAGCATGGCTGAGAAGAAAGCTGCAGTCTGTACCATTTAGGCAGAGGTGAGGTTTAAGACTGGTCTCGATTGGCTCCCCTGCCCAGCCATGGTAGCTGCTCCTTGGCCCGTTGCCCCCTGCAGACTGGCCCGCCCCACACCCGGAATTGTGGCAGCGGGCGTCATTTCGGGCGGCATGCCATACTGGGGGGCTTTGGGTGGGTTTGCCCCCGAACTGGTGTCGAAAATCTCAGGCATATTCGATTGTGGATGGTTAATTTGTGTTTTTGGAATGGTTGATTTTGTGGGTAATCTCGTGAGCACAACCTAGATCTTCCCCACAGACGGCGCCAAATTGTTCCGGTTAAGGAATCAATTAACCCGAATTGTGAATTCGGGTCTTTAGTGCTCAGATATCGCTTTGCTTGATTTCCTTCGATCTCTCCTTTCCCCTCTCCCGTAGTCGGACCTTCCCGGCGGAGTGAGTCAGCTCCCTGCACAAGTAACGCACAGGGCCTCGGAGGTTGTCCGAGGGAACCCTCTCCGATGCCTAAGTCAGTCCGTGAATGCCTTGACGAACCTAGCTCGTGAGGAACTAGGTGGCGGTTTTTAGGAGTAGGGGTCTAGAGAGAGAAAATCCAACCCCCTCTATGTGGGAAATGGGTGGGTATTTATATCTTCCCACATGAGAGAGAGGGGGGGGGGGGGGGGGGGGGGAAGAGAAGAGAAGGAGAATGCGTGGACGAGAGGACAACACGTGGCTTCCCCTCGTCCACCCACTTTCCATTACCTGAGGCGAAATGACGGATGGGTCCTCGGACTCCCCTGCCCGTGCCGGGGGTTAGGGCGCCCTGGAAGAAAGCATGAGGAGAACCTGGAGGCCCTGCTCGGCTGGCGGAAGGCCCTGCTCGGAAGGCGCAAGCCCTTAGGGACTCCTCGTAGTCCCTCGCAGGGAGGGCTGACGGATGAGACCGAATTCACCCTGGGGACGACCCGTGGTACTTGGTCGACTCCCATCAGCACTTATGGCTGAAAATTATCTATCTTTGTTTCTGTTGGCTGAAAATTGTATGGCTTAAGAGCTTTGGTTGTAAATATTTCCAATCTTAATATATTTACATTTTAACCAAAAAAAAATGCACTTATGGCTCGTTTTACGATGTTGGCCACTCGAGCTCCACAACTTGTTGAGGAAGGTTCATTTGGGCAAGAAGAAAGCCACGAATGTAGAAGAGAGGGTCAATCAAGAGATCATTGTTAAGTGTTGCTTGGATGGTGAAGATATGGGAAGAATAGAGGAAGTTGAAGCTTCAAGGGTCAACAATGAGGAGGGAATTGAACATGATTCTCACGGTAACTCTTGGGGAGCCAATGTATTGGCTATCAAATTGGATTTGTATGATTTTCTTCGTGATGAACCGGATCTTAACAATCCAAAGCCAAGTGAAGACAAGACTCCTCTAGGCCAATTAGACAAGGTGAGTGAAAAGGAACGTAATACTTGGGAGAAAGAGGTAGATGCCTTGGAACTTGCCTTGAATGGGAAATTGGAGGAGCCAATTGCCTCCAATGAAGAAAACTTGATGCCTTCTCCTCCTTTATTGCACTTGATTTCGAGTCCCTTGTCTTGTGAGATGGTTGATGAAGTGGATCCTTGTCGGGCGGTGGAAAAGAGTTCCACTCTCGACCCCGTAGAAGAAGCAACCCCCTTAGGGTGTGATCTCCCAACTCATAATGCCAAGCTTGACTCTAGACCACTATACCTACTGGATGGTCATAAGAGTCGTTGCTATGTTGGTTCGGAAGACCCGGAAGATCACAAGAAACCCGAGCGTAATGGATTAGATGATTGCTTCTTGACTTCGACTTGGAAACTCTTGTTAATGGCTAGGATCGGCCACATGAGCGTTAATGAAGATGTTGCTAGGGCATTTGACTTACTCCTTCGAGCTCTTGATGGCTATGAAGGCGTAGATGGTGAGAGTATCTTATTGTAAATATCTTTTCCTTTTCTTTTGAGCTTTTGTTTTTGTATATGTTTGTTTGGATAGTTTAGTTTCTAGGATTTGTTAGTTTTTGTGTAATTTTTGTAATTCGGTATTTTGATGAGCGATGTGAGGGAGGGATTTGATGGTGGTTATTGAGTTTATTTGATAGGTCATAGTGAAGATGAAGCTTTGAGAGGGGTATTGATGATAGAAGCTTGGAGTTTGATGGAGGAAGTCGGTTTTTGAGCTTTTGACAAGCTTTTGGGGACATGATTTTAGTTCTTGATGTGTTGGATGACTTGTGGGTGATGCTATCAAGAGATTGAAGTGTTAGAAGACTCATCATGACCGGGAAGGATGTCATTCCGATTGGGATGAGTTTGCTGAAGAGTGGGTTCACTGATGTGCCATCCCGACCGGGATCAAGTCCGTCCCGGCCGGGAAGGAACCGTCCCGACCGGGAAGAAGTCCATCCCGACCGGGATGGTGCCCAGCTCCTCCTTTTGCCTCTTCTTCGACATTTAAACCCCACCCAACCACTTTATACCCCCACCCAACCTCCCTACTAACCTTAGCCTCTATCATTTGACCCTTTCACTTCAATTATACACCTTCATGTCATCTTCTCATCACTATACACCGAGTTTCCCCAAAATCCCAACCTCATTACCCCTATGGAAGCCCGGTACTGGAAACTACCTTGAGGAAGAAGAATAATGATGATGAAGACAAGCAAGGTGCCGATAACGATCATTGAGACGATGGAGTTGATTGAGTTGCTAACCGTTTGGTAAGGTGACTCTCCTTCTTTTCCGTCTTTTGTTGCTTAGTCTTTCTTCGTTTATTCCCCTTCCCTTTATCATTTTGGTGTCGTGGTGGCCCTCGGGGCCCATGTGGTAATTGCTCCCGATTCTCGATGACGTGACTACATCGAGAGTTCTTTGGAAAATCCAAATTTGCAAGCCTTTTCACTTTTTCCTTAGTTTTATTTCTTCTTTTCGTTGAATTTAATCGGATTTAGGCGGAATTCAGGCTAGGTGACTTGATTACACCTAGTCCTCCCCTCCCATTTACTTTTATTTTCTTCTTTTTATTTCTTCCCCCATCCATATCTTTTCTTATCTCGACCCTTGGTGACTTGATTACACCCCGGCCGGACACATTCAACCCTTTCTTCACTTTCTTTTTTCATTTTTAGCTTTATTTTCCCTTTTTCTTTTCCTTTTAGTGTCTCCGCACACACTACCGATCGAGCATGAGGACATTGCTCGGTTTAAGTGTGGGGGAGCGATATCTTAGGCTAGTTTAGCTTCATTTTCGTAGTTTTTTCGAAAAAATCTTAAAAATCCCTAAAAATTTGAAAAATTTCATAAAAAAATCAAAAAGATTTTCTTTTTGTGTCTTTTTCTTTTGTGTCCTTGTGCCGTATATTTGTTGTGTTGTGTGTTTTGCCTCCCCATCTCCTTGTAGGTTCCGCGATCGTTGTCAAGCTTCGAAAAGCAAGACATCCGGTAATATCCCTTTAATTCTTTCTCCTTTTTCCTTTTGTGGAGTTTGGAGGATGTGTTATGATGGTGTTTGCTCGGGTGGAGCTTTTTGAAGTTTGTGGTTGATGTGGTTGCTTGTTTGGATATTTCGGGGTGGTGTTTGTTTATTTTGTGTATTTGCTTGTTTGTTTGTCTTGTTTTGCTTATTTTGTTTGTCTTTTTTTCTTTCGTTTTTGTTGCGTATGTGTTTTTGCCTTGTTTAATTTGTGTCTTGTGTAATAAAAGGTTTTCGAAAACCCGATTTTGAGGCTAGTGCGCAAGTGTTTACTTTCCCTTTCTAGTAATATAAGTCGATTCTTGGACTTTAGTTTAGTACAATGACTTTAAATCAATAGTTTCGTTGGTCCTTTACCTTGAGTCCACCTAGTCTACTAGGGATTTACTACGGGATTTGCACTTTGACCATTATGACCACCCACGGTGTGAAAAGGCCTTGGTTGCCGAGTCCCGTCCCTTAGGTGACCGTGCTCGAAATTGTTTGATTAGTCCAAGTTTTTCCCCCTTTTTGTGGGTTTGAAGGGAAATCGCGACCCCCGACTTGCCCATTTCCCTATCTCCTACACATCTCCACAAATAAGTTGCAAATTGTTGAAATTCTCACTTGGTTGCAAGAATTGCCTACAAAACAAAATCATCTAAAAGGCGAGCCACGTCAGAAAGAAAGAAAAAGAAAGAAAAAGAAAGAAAAGAAAGAAGAAAAAGGCACAGCAAAATGAAAAACAAAATACAAAAGAAGAAAAAGATTTGGCTTAGAAGCTCAAAAGCCAAATGCAAAAGAGAAAAAAATGCCAAAAGAAAATCGTCTCACAAAAAGAATCCTCACCCCTAAAAAATAAGTCTTTTTGCGATCGTTACCGTGAAGAGCCTACCAAAGGACCGAGTCCCTAGGAAGGATGATAGCGGTAATGATCGGTCTTCCCTCATTTTGCAATCATATCCACCTTTTTACTTGGACTAGTTAGGCGATTTTGAGCATGGGACGACCCTCTTGGCTCATCGCTAAAGGGGGTGGGGTCTCACTTACCTACAGTGTCGACTAACACCGCAGTTCATCCTTTTTCCATCCCGCCGATCGTCTCGTAGTACGTTCTTAGAAGGTTAGGAGGAACCTGGGTAAGTTACCAACATTTTTATTGCTTTGTTGTCATACTATTAGGGTTTAGTTCATATCGGTTTGTGTTATTAGCTTGGGAACGTTGTCACTTGCCTTGAGTCCATAACCGGTGCTTCTTTCACCGCTTTGTTGAGGGAAGCGGTATTTGTTTATTTGTGGGTGCAACCGATTGTTTGTTTGTTTGTAGGTTTGTTTGCTTGTGTGTTTTCGTGTCCGACTGCATCCACAGTTTTGTCGCAAGACCCCACTTGCCTTGCGGAGAGCACTTGTCCTCTAAGTGTTCTCGCGTGAGTTGAAAGAGCGTAGGGTGCGCTAATACCCGCTCGGCTACTATTTAGTTCTTATTAGTTTAGTAGTTAGTTTGTGCTTACTCGAGGGCGAGTAAGGGTTAAGTGTGGGGGAGTTGATAAGTGTGGTTTGTAGTGCTTATTCCTTGTGTTTGGTCCCGGTTTTTCTTGTGGAGTCGCTCTTTGGAGCGGTCTTCGAGGCTACTTATGCTTCTTCTATCTTGTTTTAGGTTCCAACGGCCTATCATAGAGAAAGGGAACGATTAAGACTCGTTTTCGACGCGTCTGGAGCCAACAAAGAGAAGCGACGATCACTCGGTAGCCTATTCTCGATCCCGAGACCTCGAGACCCATTCCTGAGCACCGAGAATGGATGAGAAGCCTAACAAGAGCAAGGAGGGACCTATGGGATCATATTTGAAGCCTACAATACCCATCCCGGTCGGGAAGGACCCCATCCCGCCCGGGATGAAGAAGAAAAATAAGACGGCCACTGGAGCTTGATCCCGGCCGGGATCATGACCTTCCCGGTCGGGACCAACTCTTCCCGGTCGGGAAGGGCCCAGTTCAGGCTGTTTCGCTTCCTTTCTTCTCCTTTGTTCTTGTAACCCTATAAATACCCCCCTCTTGTAATCTTATGTTATGTTCTACATTACCCACAAAACCCTAGACTACTTTAGGTTAGATTAGCTTAGATTAGTGTAGATTAGTCTTTAATTAGTCCTTAATCTTAGTTTAATCCATGTATTAGTTTAATTCTTGAAGATCTCTACCAAGATTGACAACCTTGGTAGATGTATTTGGGTTTTTCTCTTTTATGCAAGTTTTCATTCTTCCATTCATCTTCTAGTATGGTATAATCTCTTTTACCTTCTCTTAATCTTTGTTTTATCATTCAAGTTTCAATCTTTGTCTCTTGTTTATCGTTTTGTTCATCATCCTTGTTAGTTCCTCATTTTATATGTTCTTGTTTTAGTGTTAGTTTCTCTTGTTCTTGTTAGTTTTCCATTAGATAAGTTAGAGTAGACTCTTGCTAGAGTTATTAGGGGGATTGGATGTGTTAGGATGACTAGGGTGAGATGGGTGGTACTAGATGTTGTTTTTGTTGTTTCCCATTTACCTTGCACTCCACATGCTCGATGAAATGCTTGTGAGACTTGAGACGATCAATCCTTGTTTTTCTTGCCTCTTCTCTTGTATGTGTTTGTTTGGTTGGTTGGTTAGGTTCCCTCACTAGTAGCGAGAGCGTTGTGAGGATGACCCCTAGGCCGTTTAAGTAGCGAGAGCCCGATCGGAACCTAGGGTACGAAAGCATGCTAGTAACCCTGTTTCCTTCTTTTTATCTCCTTGACATCCATGAACCCGACCTAGCCCGGCCCTAGTTTCTTCTTATTGATTTATTTGTTTCCTTTTGGTATTAGTTACTTGTCTAGCCTTGTTAGTTCGTGTTTTACACTTTAGCTTAGTCATTCGTCTATCCCCTAGATTAGCTTGTTTTGAACATAGTCTTTGACCGTAGCACACCTTAGTCCGACACCCCGTCCCTGTGGATTCGACCCGACTTGTCCTAGCTACCCAGTTAGGTTTGTTGGTTATTATTTGCCCGGTAGGATAGACGATAAACACTACCTTCAAATTGGCGCCGTTGCCGGGGACGGCGTAGTTTAGACTCTTGTGTGCTTAGTTTTAGACTTTTTTATTGACTTTTGTGTTTTCTTCTGCTTGTGTATCTCCGTTCTACTTCTTGTGTGCTATTCTCTCCTCCTAGTGCCTCAAAAGCACTAGGCTACTAACGTTAGCTCAAGTGCTTCTAGTTCATCCAATGTATCAAGGCAACGTTATGGAAATGGCGCGTCCTAGCTTCCATCAATCGTCATGGGACAATCATGGGGCAAGTTACCAAGACCCACAACTTTACCAACCATACCAATCTCATCAACAATCTTGTGAACCCCCTCCATATGACCACCATGAAAATTGTCAAGGATCATTCCAACATCCTAACAACTACCAAATACCCTCACATAACCCACAACCAAAAATCCCCAACTTTGAGCTTTGTCAAATGATGATTCAAATGCAAAAGAGACAACAAGAGATGATGATTCAATTGCACAAGAGTCAACAAGAGATGATGATCAAAATGAAAAGGGATAAAGAGGAACTCAAGGCCCAAATAGAGGTGCAAGATGCTCGAATCAATGCACTTACGGCTCGTTTTACGATGTTGGCCACTCGAGCTCCACAACTTGTTGAGGAAGGTTCGTTTGGGCAAGAAGGTCGGGTGTCTCCACACGAAAGTCAACCCGATCATGAAGCCACGAATGAAGAAGAGAGGGTCAATCAAGAGATCATTGTTGAGTGTTGCTTGGATGATGAAGATATGGGAAGAATAGAGGAAGTTGAAGCTTCAAGGGTCAACAATGAGGAGGGAATTGAACATCATTCTCAAGGTAACTCTTGGGGAGCCAATGTATTGGCTATCAAATTGGATTTGTATGATTTTCTTTGTGATGAACCGGATCTTGACAATCCAAAGCCAAGTGAAGACAAGACTCCTCTAGACCAATTAGACAAGGTGAGTGAAAAGGAACGTAATACTTGGGAGAAAGAGGTAGATGCCTTGGAACTTGCCTTGAATGGGAAATTGGAGGAGCCAATTGCCTCCAATGAATAAAACTTGAAGCCTTCTCCTCCTTTATTGCACTTGATTTCGAGTCCCTTGTCTTGTGAGACGGTTGATGAAGTGGATCCTTGTCGGGCGGCGGAAAAGAGTTTCACTCTCGACCCCGTAGAAGAAGCAACCCCCTTAGGGTGTGATCTCCCAACTCAAAATGCCAAGCTTGACTCTAGACCACTATACCTACCGGATGGTCATAAGAGTCATTGCTATGTTGGTTTAGAAGACCCGGAAGATCACAAGAAACCCGAGCGTAATGGATTAGAAGATTGCTTCTTGACTCCGACTTGGAAACTCTTGTTAATGGCTAGGATCGGCCACATGAGCGTTAATGAAGATGTTGTTAGGCATTTGACTTACTCCTTCGAGCTCTTGATGGCTATGGAGGCGTAGATGGTGAGAGTATCTTATTGTAAATATCTTTTCCTTTTCTTTTGAGCTTTTGTTTTTGTATATGTTTGTTTGGATAGTTTAGTTTCTAGGATTTGTTAGTTTTTGTGGAATTCTTGTAATTCAGTATTATGATGAGCGATGTGAGGGAGGGATTTGATGGTGTTTATTGAGTTTATTTGATAGGTCATAGTGAAGATGAAGCTTTGAGAGGGGTATTGATGATATAAGCTTGGAGTTTGGTGGAGGAAGTCGGTTTTTGAGCTTTTGACAAGCTTTTGGGGACGAGATTTTAGATCTCGATGTGTTGGATGACTTGTGGGTGATGCTATTGATGGTAGGGATTTGTCACGTCCCTAACCGTCAATAAACTACCGATTACACCTAGTGGGTAGCTAGGGTAAGTCGGGATCGTATCCACGAGGACGGTATTGCAAGGGTTAGACTAGGTCGGCCTAAAACAAGACTAGATTACTGAACAAACACAAAGAAACGATAAATGGAAAACTATGGTGGAGGAGAAGTATAACTAAGCTAATGATCGAACTAATAAATAAACTAGAAGAACGATAGCTAACTAGAAATATGAACTCAAATATGGAAGAAAGTGGGGTAGGTCGGGTTCTTAGGAGTAGAAGGGTAATTGGGGTGCTCAAGGGTATAGGTGTCTCCTAATTGCTAGAGTCGGTCCGGGCTCTCGCAACTTAGACCGATGTCAAGGTGGGTCCGGGCTCTCGCAACTTAGACCCTAGTCCGCGCTCTCGCTACTAAACTATTCTCAACATTTCCGCATCATAGACAAACAATGAGAAGATGAGCACAAGTATGGGAAGCATGGCCACTACAACTCACACAAGCATATCAACAAACACATAGAATGCCCACAATGTGACTAACAACAAAGATTCACCCTTTTCCCTTAATAAACCCTAATCATCCATAATCTACCCCTAATCCCCCTACTAACCCCACAAGTAATCTACTCACTCATCATTAAGAGAAAACCAACAATAATAAGAGAAATCAATGTCACAAAACAAGCATCCATTATCATTAACAAGAACAATAACAATAACAATAAGAAAGGATTGAAACTAGATTAAATAACTAAGAATAAGAGTAGAGATGATTATACCGACACTAGGAGGATGAAAAGATGCAATCTTGTATAAATAAGAACCCAAATAGAATCCCAATGTTGTCAATCTTGGAACAATCTTCAAGAACTTCTTAATACAAGAACTAATTACAAAGATTAACTAAAATTTAAAGAAAGATTAAAGCTAATATGAGAACACTAATCTAGGGTTTTGAAAGTCTAATGGAGGCTTAAATTAGTCTAGGGTATGATAAGATGTCTTAACATTACAAGAAGGGAGTATATATATGGGTACAAGAATGAAGGAGAAGAAAAGAAAGGAGTCGTGCTGCCAGCTCTTTGTCCCGACCGGGACGGATCATCCCGACCGGGACGGCTCTGTCATCCCAATCGGGACGGGTTGGTCCCGACCGGGATGGGCTCACAGTGGCACCCTTTAACGTGCACCCCATCCCGAACGGGATTAAGCCATCCCGAACGGGATGGGTCTTGTAGGCCTCCCTTAAGAGCTCTTTGGTCCCTCCTTGCCTCTCATGGGTTTCACGTTGATGCTCGGGACTCGGGATCGGGTCTCGGAGGCTCGGGATAGGGTCCCAAGGTCTCGGGGTCGACTCCAAGGCATCGAGTCATCGTTCCTTTACTCCGTTGGCTCCAAAATGTGTATGTATAGAGTCGGAATCGCTCCAACTCTTCCAAATCGGTCTCGGGAACCTGAAACAAACTAAAGGAAGCATAAGAAACCCATAAATCGCTCCCCAAGGAGCGATTCTACAAAGAAATGGGACCAAAACATAGTGAAAAAGGCACTATAAACTACACTTATCAACTCCCCCACACTTAACCCTTACTCGCCCTCGAGTAAGCACAAACTAAGTACTAAACTATCCGAGTGGGTATTAGCGCACCCAACGCCCTTTCAACTCACGCGAGTGCACTTAGAGGAAAGGTGGACTCCGCAAGGCAAGTGAGGTCTTGCGACAAAACCGCGGATGCAACCGGACACAAAACACACAAACAAACAAACACACAAACAAACACTTAGACGGTTGCACCCAAAACAAAAGAAATACCGCTTCCCTCTAAAATCGGTGAATGAAACACCGGTTTAGGACTCGAGGTAAGT
Organism: Agrostemma githago; assembly: GCA_958450325.1. Taxonomy (NCBI): domain Eukaryota; kingdom Viridiplantae; phylum Streptophyta; class Magnoliopsida; order Caryophyllales; family Caryophyllaceae; genus Agrostemma; species Agrostemma githago. The sequence continues at coordinate 46,677,168 of OY288255.1, forward strand.
GACAACGTTCCCAAGCTAGCAATACAAATCAAGGTGAACTAAACCCTAATAGTATGACGGTAAAGCAACAAAAACGTTGGTAACTTACCTAGGTCCTCCTATCTTTTTAAAAACGTACTACGGGACGATCGGCGGAGTGGAAAAGTGAAGAACCACGGTGTTAGTCGACACTGTAGGTAAGTGAGACCCCTCCTCCTTTAGCGTGAGCCAAGAGGGTCGTCCCATGTCCAAAACCGCCTAATTAGTCCAAGTAAAAAGGTGGAAAACATGCAAAATGAGGGAAGACCGACTAATGCCGCTATCATCCTTCCTCGGGACTCGGTTCTTTGGTAGGCTCTTCACGGCAAAAGTCGGAAAAAGGCTTATTTTTGTGGGGATTTCTTTTTGTGAGATGAGTTTTCTTTTGGCATTTTCTCTTTTCTTTTGCATTTTGCTTTGTTTGTTGCCATGCCATTTCTTTTTTTCTTCTTTTCTATTTTCTTTTGGCTTTTGTGCCTTTTCTTTTTCTTCATTCTTTTCTTTCTTTCATTTTTTTCTTTCTTTTCTTTTCTTTTCCCTTTTTGGCAAGATTTGGCTTTTTGGCATTTCTTGTATGACAAGAAATAGAGGAATCAACAAGTTGCAAGTTATTGTGTGGATATGTGTAGGAGGTAGGGTAATGGGTGAGTCGGGACGGCGCCTTCCCTTCAAACCCACAAAAGTGGAGAACTTGAACTAATCAAACAATCCTAAACACGGTCACCTAAGGGACGAGACTCGGTAACCAAGGCCTTTTCACACCGTGGGTGGTCATAATGGTCAAAGGTGCAAATCCCGCAGTAAATCCCTAGTAAGCTAGGTGGACTCAAGGTAAAGGACCAACGAATTCATTGATTTAGGGTCATTCTACTAGGCTAAAGTCCAAGACTCGATTTACACTACTAGAAAGGGAAAGTAAACACTCGCACACTAGCCTCTAAACCGGATTTTCGAAAACTATTTACACAAGACACAACTACACAACACATTACAAGGACTCAACGAGAATGAAAGGAAAAGAAACAAAAGGCAACAAAATAAAACAAAACAAGACAAAACGAACACATAGACAAAGTACACACCACCCCGAAATTCCAAACAAGTCATCAAATCCACCACAAGTATGTACAAGCTCCACCCGAGCACACCTCAACACAATCTTCTCCAAGCATCACAAGGAATAAAGAGGGAAAGAGGGTTAGAGGATGTTACCGAATGTCTTCAAAGCTTTCCAAACAACGGTGATTAAGCAACCTATAAGGAAAAGGGAGGCAAAACACACACAATACAAAACAAATATACGACACAAAATAAAAAGACACAAAAAGAAAATCTTTTTGAATTTTGTGAAAAATTTTCAAATTTTTTGGTATTTTTAAAGGTTTTTCGAAAAAGGGAAAAATAAAACTAACTACGATAGAATATCGCTCCCCCACACTTAAACCGAGCAATGTCCTCATATGCTCAATCGTAGTGTGCGGAGAGACAAAAGAAAAGGAAAAGAAACTACGAAAATAAGGCTAAAAATCAAAGAATAAGGTGAAGAAAACGGTAGAAGGTGTCCGGCCGGGGTGTAGTCACGTCACCAAAGGCCGAGACAAGAAAAGATATGGAAGGGGGAAGAAATAAAAGGAAATGGGAGGGGAGGGTTAGGTGTAATCAAGTCACCTAGCCCGGATTCCGTCCAAATCCGACTAACTACTAAAGAAGGGGTGAAATCTTGTACAATTGGATTAATCGATTGACTCTCGACGTAATCACGTCATCGAGAGTCGGGAGCAACCATACTACGGCCTCGAAGGCCACTACGATACCATGACTCAAGGTGAAAGGGGCAAATAAGAGAATACAAGCGATAAAAAGACGGAAAAGTAAGGATAGTTACCCAAACCGAGCGGTTAGTAACTCACTTGCTCCATCGTCTCGATGATCATTAGAGGCTCGTCGCTTGTCTTCTTGGATGCCATCTCGCTTCACACTTGAAAAGAACTCATGGTAGAGGTAATAATGGTAGGGGGTGGGATTTGATGCGATAGTCGGTGTAAAGTGGATAGGAAATGGAGTGAGGGCATGTCAATGAAATAAATGAAGCATATGATAAGGCTAGGATAGCTAGGGAGGTTGGGAGGGGGTATAAAATGGTTGGGTGGACTCGATTTGCGAAGAAGAAACACAAAGGGGGAGCAGGCGCCCGTCCCGGTCGGGATGATCGGTCCCGGTCGGGATGTCTCACCCATCCCGGTCGGGACGCTTCCTTCCCGGTCGGGATGGGCCTCCAGTGAGCTCGAATTTGTGCACCCCCATCCCGATCGGGATGACTTCCTCCCGGTTGGGACACGCCCGTCCCGGTCGGGACGCCTCTTCCCGACCGGGATGGGTCTTCTTCACCTTCCACAATCCCAAAAGCTTGCTCCAAGCTTCAAAAACCCGATCCTCGTGCTTAAAACCCAAGGTATATCATAGCCATTCTCCTCTAGGAAGCATTCTCACTTCGTACCTATCAAACAAACTCAAACTCAACATCAAACTCTCTCCCTCGCATCGCTCATCAATAATCCAATATTACAAGAATTCACCAAGAAAAACCAAAGAAAATACAATACAAGAATATATACAATGAGACGGTTCTTGTGGAACTCCGTCAAACCAAGGTTGGTGCCCTCTTCATTCTTTTTCAACAACCTCCAAACCGGTTCCATCTCCATCAAGGGCACGTAGGAACAAGTCAAAGGCTTTAGCAAAGTCTTCAATTAGGCTCGAGATATAACCGTCCACAAACCAAGGTTCCTCATGACCTTGCCTCGACGTTCCCGGGGCATCCCGATCTACTAAGTTCAATGGCTTGAACTTGTACTTGCGATCCTTTGGGATATACCCAAACGTCCAACGATCCTCATGTGGCCCCAAGGGAGGCTCATCTTCTTTCTTATCATTGCAATTCAACTTGTCATCAAGCCCATGACATGGGCACTCATCTTCCTCTAGATCGGAGTCATCATCATCAAGTACATAAGAGTACTTCTTCAAGCTTTGTCCCGGTTCACTCCCTAGACCGACATCTTTCGTGGCTTGGATCATATTGCGTGACTCATCGCTAGTAGGCGAAGTGTTGCCTTGGAGGTCGAACACTATCTTTTCCTCGCCTAACTCAAATGTGATCCTACCATTCTTCACATCGATCATAGAACCGGCGGTGAGTAGAAATGGGCGCCCAAGGATGATGGGAGTGTTGGCATCTTCCGGCATATCGAGCACGATGAAGTCGACCGGAATGAAGAACTTCCCAATTCTAACCGGCACATCCTCTAGCATCCCTAATGGTCGATTGAATGATTTATCGGCCATTTGGAGTGTAATGGATGTACATTTCAACTCCTTCATCCCGAGTCGGCAACAAATAGAGTAGGGAATGATGCTCACACTCGCGTCCAAGTCACATAATGCATTCTTGATCATGAAATTGCCTATGGTGCAAGGGATCGAGAAACTACCCGGATCCTTCAACTTCGGAAGCGTGGAACCTTGAATAAGCTCGCTCACCACCCTCGTGAACGCTACCGTCTCTTCCTTGTCGATGGACCTCTTCCTAGCTAGGATTTCCCGCATGAATTTTCCATATGCCGGGATTTGGGTAAGTAACTCGGTGAACGGGACACTAACATCCAATTTCTTCACGATGTTAAGGAACTTGTCATAGTGAGTGTCCACCTTAGTCTTCATTTGCCTTGATGGGAAAGGCAACTTGATTTGGTATTTATATTGCTCAATTGGAGTAGACTATTCACTTGACACTTTCCCTTTACCCTTGTTTTTCTCTTGAAGTGGGGGAGGGTTGTCTTCTTGAGGTTTTTCGACCTCGCAAAGGACTTGCTCCTCAATTGGATTATCAAAGCTTGACGCTTCTTGATTTGGAGACACAACTTCCTTCATTGCTTCTTGCTCACTAGGAAACACGGGAGGATTATAGGTGGCACCGCTCCTTAAGGTGATGGCATTGACATGCTCAAAATTTGGAGTTTCACCTTGAGGAGGTAATTGCCCTCTTTGCCTTGAAGAACTTCCCGATGCAAGTTGTGATACTTGATTCTCAATCATCTTCATGTGAGTTTTCATTTCCTTGTTATCCACTAGAATTTGAGCAATGATTCCTTGTTGTGACATTTGTGCCTCCAATTGACTCTTTTGCATTTCTTGAGTATTCCTTTGCATATCCATCATTTGCTTTTGTATGTCGAAATCCCGTGGTGGGGATGATGGATTATGCGGAGTATCAGTGAGGGCTAATGGAGTACCATAGTCGTGAATAGGAGACCGGCTCCTAGGCTTGCTTTGTTGTTGATTTCCTTGAGTTGCTTGTTGTTGTTGATGGTTACCTTGGAACCCATGAGAATTGCATTGATTAAGGCCTTGGTTGTGGTTTTGTTGTCCTTGAAAGTTTCGGTTTCCTTGAAAATTTTGGTTTCCTTGGAAACCACCATGATTGAAGTTCCCTTGTTGGAACCCTTGCTTGTTGTTGTGGAAGGTACCTTGGTTATTTTGCTTGAAGTTGTTGAAGGGTCTTTGGTTACCCACATAACCTTGGTAACCTTCATTGTTGTCCCGTAAGGGAGGTGGAACATAGGGACGATGTTGTTGTTGATGTTGAAGTGCTTGTTGTTGAGGGACTTGATTGGAAGCTTGGTATTGATTAGAGTAGGAGGCACCTTGCTTGAACGCTTGAAAGGCGTTCACTTGCTCAATACTTCCTCTACAATTTATAGGGTCATGACCAACGATTCCACAAGTGTCACACATCCCGAAGTAAGGTGTAGGAGGTGCGAACCCCAAAGCATTCACTTCTTGAATCGGTTGATGGTGGGAGGAACTAGTGCCTTGGACTTGGTTGAGGTGGCTTTGGAGCTTCTTGTCAATAGTCTCCATGTGTGTTTTCAATTGAGCTCCAAGGTCAATGCTTAACTTAGTGATAGCATCAACCTCTTGCATGCCTCCTCGATGTGCCTTCCTAGGCCTAGAGTATTGCGAATTATGCACCGCCATCTCTTCGATTCTCGCCCAAGTTTGGTCGTCATCGACCTCGGTGAACCTACCATTGGAGCCCATGTTAAAAATAGCTCTCGAGTCCTCATAAAGACCATTCCAAAATTGTTGCACCAAGAACCATTGTGAGAGTCCATGATGAGGGCACGATTTTACCAAAGACTAAAACCGCTCCCAAGCTTCATATAGGCTCTCTTCATCCCTTTGTTGGAACCCGGTGATAGAGGCCCTAAGCAAATTCGTCTTTTCCGGAGGGTAAAAGTTTTGGTAGAACGCCAAGGCAAGCTTTTTCCAAGTATCGATCCCCATGGTTGCCCTATCGAGACTCTTGATCCATTGCTTCGCTTTTCCAATAAGAGAAAACGGGAAAAGTACCCAACGAATTTGATCTTGAGTAACCCCGGTTTGAGATATAGCGTCACAAAAATCGGAGAAAGTCTCCATGTGTTGGTGCGGGTCTTCGGTGGGCAACCCACTAAATTGGTTCCTCTCCACAAGTTGGATAAAATGAGTCTTCGCCATAAAATTCCCGGTATAAGTATCCGGTAATGCACTCGGTTCCCGGCAAGACATCCTCGGTGAATGTGGAGTGAGAGGAAAACTTAGGCATTCTTGGATATAAGGGAGAAGATGGTGGTGTAGACGGTGTTGATGTAGATGAAGAGGGGGAACTAGGAGAAGAAGAATCACCAAAAGGATTTACGAAATTCCCTTCGGCCGTCTCTCGATGTGGATTGTTCAAGTCGGCTCCTTGGGCTTGCCCTTGATGAGTATTGCTTGCACTCGGTTGAGAGATCCTAACCCGATTAATCGTCCATTGGCGAAAGGCTCGAAAGAGTCTCTCCGGCTCTGGATTAAAGAGATAGAAGTCGCCTCCCCTCCTAGGCATACACTACACACTAGAACAAACGTGAGAACACCTAGTGCTTTGTGGGCACTAGGCAACGCAATAAACAAGCACAACTAGAGACAAAGAGAAAAGAAAGCTAAGAAAATAAGAAAAACAAGAAAATATTCACAAGAGAAGATGGGAGGGCACAAAGAAGGATAACTAAGTCTAGAAATAAGCAAACTAAGTCTAAACAATGCACCGTCCCCGGCAACGGCACCAAATTGATGGTAGGGATTTGTCACGTCCCTAACCGTCAATAAACTACCGATTACACCTAGTGGGTAGCTAGGGTAAGTCGGGATCGTATCCACGAGAACGGTATTGCAAGGGTTAGACTTGGTCGGCCTAAAACAAGACTAGATTACCGAACAAACACAAAGAAACGATAAATGGAAAACTATGGTGGAGGAGAAGTATAACTAAGCTAATGATCAAACTAATAAATAAACTAGAAGAACGATAGCTAACTAGAAAGATGAACTCAAATATGGAAGAAAGTGGGGTAGGTCGGGTTCATAGGAGTAGAAGGATAATTGGGGTGATCAAGGGTATAGGTGTCTTCTAATTGCTAGAGTCGGTCCGGGCTCTCGCAACTTAGACCGATGTCAAGGTGGGTCCGGGCTCTCGCAACTTAGAACCTAGTCCGCGCTCTCGCTAATAAACTATTCTCAGCATTTCCGCATCATAGACAAACAATGAGAAGATGAGCACAAGTATGGGAAGCATGGCCACTACAACTCACACAAGCATATCAACAAACACATAGAATGCCCACAATGTGACTAACAACAAAGATTCACCCTTTTCCCTTAATAAACCCTAATCATCCATAATCTACCCCTAATCCCCCTACTAACCCCACAAGTAATCTACTCACTCATCATTAAGAGAAAACCAACAATAATAAGAGAAATCAATGTCACAAAACAAGCATCCATTATCATTAACAAGAACAATAACAATAACAATAAGAAAGGATTGAAACTAGATTAAATAACTAAGAATAAGGGTAGAGATGATTATACCAACACTAGGAGGATGAAAAGATGCAATCTTGTATAAATAAGAACCCAAATAGAATCCCAAGGTTGTCAATCTTGGAACAATCTTCAAGAACTTCTTAATACAAGAACTAATTACAAAGATTAACTAATAATTAAAGGAAGATTAAAGCTAATATGAGAACACTAATCTAGGGTTTTGAAAGTCTAATGGAGGCTTAAATTAGTATAGGGTATGATAAGATGTCTTAACATTACAAGAAGGGAGTATATATATGGGTACAAGAATGAAGGAGAAGAAAAGAAAGGAGTCGTGTTGCCAGCTCTTTGTCCCGACCGGGACGGATCATCCTGACCGGGACGGCTCTGTCATCCCGATCGGGACGGGTTGGTCCCGACCGGGATGAGCTCACAGTGGCACCCTTTAATGTGCACCCCATCCCGAACGGGATGGGTCTTGTAGGCCTCCCTTAAGAGCTCTTTGATCCCTCCTTGCCTCTCATGGGTTTCTCGTCGATGCTCGGGACTCGGGATCGGGTCTCGGAGGCTCAGGATTGGGTCCCAAGGTCTCGGGGTCGACTCCAAGGCAACGAGTCATCGTTCCTTTACTCTATTGGCTCCAAAATGTGTATGTACAGAGTCGGAATCGCTCCAACTCTTCCAAATCGGTCTCGGGAACCTGAAACGAACTAAAGGAAGCTTAAGAAACCCATAAATCGCTCCCCAAGGAGCGATTCTACAAAGAAATGGGACCAAAACATAGTGAAAAAAGCACTACAAACTACACTTATCAGCTATCAAGAGATTGAAGGGCTAGAAGACTCATCTTGACCGGGAAGGATGTCGTCCCGATTGGGATGAGTGTGCTGAAAAGTGGGTTCACTGATGTGCTATCCCGATCGGGATCAAGTTCGTCCCGGCCGGGATGGAACCGTCCCGACCGGGAAGAAGTCCATCCCGACCGGGATGGTGCCCAGCTCCTCCTTTTGCTTCTTCTTCGGCATTTAAACCCAACCCAACCACTTTATACCCCCACCCAACCTCCGTACTAACCTTAGCCTCTATCAGTTGACCCTTACACTTCAATTATACACCTTCATGTCATCTTCTCATCACTATACACCGAGTTTCCCCAAAATCCCAACCTCATTACCCCTACGCAAGGCCGGTACTTGAAACTACCTTGAGGAAGAGGAATAATGATGATGAAGACAAGCAAGTTGCCGATAACGAAGCACAAACGAGGAGCCAAGGACGGGGTGAAAACCCGAAAGGGCGCCCCGGGCAAAATGAAGAAACGAGTTGCGACCGTCGTAGAAGATAATATATATATATATATATATATATATATATATATATATATATATATATATATATATATATATATATATATAGAGAGAGAGAGAGAGAGAGAGAGAGAGAGAGAGAGAGAAGGGATCAAATAAGTTCACCATATGTAATTAAGTCTATATTAAAGTTACAGATGACATACGTTAAAGTTGCATTTTTTCAGAATTGATATGTAACTATAACATTCAGCTCTTTTATCACTTCAAATGATAAAGTGCAACTTTAAAACTCATCTCGTGTAACTTTAAGCACCTTTTGTGTAACTTTAACACTGGAACTTATGAACTTATAAGAGTTGTTGGCCTTATGTGAACCTATCTATCTATATATATATATATATATATATATATTATATATATATATATATATATATATATATATATATATATATATTACGAGCAGAGGACGGGGAGAATACCCGAAAGGGCGTCCCGGGCAAAATGAAGAATCTAGTTGCGAGCCGTCAACAAAAGAAAATAAACAAAAAAGGTGAGCCGAGGACGGAGTGAAAACCCGAAAGGGCGCTCCGGCTAAAATGAAGAATCGAGTTGCGAGTCACCACCAAAAAAAATATATAATAAAAAATAATAATAACAATGTGCTTCTCATTAATAAACAAACTGGTTAAATCGAGCATTTGTCGAGGCATTTATATCAAGCATTCGAAATCCGGACATCCCGGAAAGCAACAACGTGTCAAAACTCAACAAAAAAAAACTAGTACTAATACGCCACATAATATTAACTAATACAACATAGTACTAAACGGCTGGGCTCTACCGGTCCAACTTTTTCTTCCCCTTGCCGTTCGGATGTACTTGCTTGCGTTCCTCATCATCGATGCAAGCTTCTACTTCCTTAGCCGAAGTGTGGACATGACATAGGTCCACCCCGACGCGGCCACTCGCGGGTTTGGGGAGGCGAATGAATCTCCATATGTGATGGTCAAATTGAAATTTAAATCGAAGTAGGAGTCGCCACCGAACTTTTTGGGAGTTCGGGCCCGTTAGAACCCACTCTATGTTGTAGTGGGCCGTGTACAAAATACGGTCCATTTCCGATGTCATAGCTTATTGGGTTCGTCCCTTTGCATTATGATATCGATACCGACATTATCGGATATCGTGTATTGAATGACTCTCGTTGCCAATGGATTTGGACATCCGGAAACCATGGTTCTGAGTAAGGGGTGAGGGTACGTGTTGGGAAGTTCACTAAGAACACCCAACCCCGCCCGCACTTAGCGGCCTTTACTAAGATATCGTTCGTTTTTGGTGTACACGCGTTAGTTCGACGGTTGAATGATATGCAAACATTATTTTCCCTAAGCATGTGAGAAAAATTAAATGGGTTGCTAAGTCGTTTAATGCATCTTAAACTAATAACGTCAAAGTTATTTTAGCATGTGAAGTTCGTTTTAGTCTAATAAAACAAAAGATGAAAAATAAATCGCTACAAACACGAGCAAACAAGTTAGTAACAGTTTATAAATCGAATAAAGATGTAAATACGATAATATGCATGATTTTGAAAAAGGTTTATGACACGTGATGGATTAACACGTGTTGACCGGGGTCAAAAAAGTATTTATCGAAATCTGAAAATATGTCGCGAAAGTCGCTATTTTATGTAAGAAGCGAAAAGAATAAAAAACGAGAAAACGAAGAAAAAGGGGCTCGGTTTTCATGCTCTCGCGCGAGTCGCCTGGGAGGGGCGCGACTCACGTGAGTAACTGTCCCGTTTTTTATTTTCGAAAATCGTCAATTTTGTTAAATTGCGTACAAATATAGATTAATTTATACCCGATTTATATTTTCGATATTCGTCGTATCCGATATTCGATTATGAAATCGATATCAAATATTCGGAATGAAATTTTAGAAAGGAAAAAAAAAACTTTGAAAATCGTTTTGTAAAGTTTAAACTAAAAAAACGATGTTTAATTCCCTCTGCGTTAAAATCGTCGTATTTTGTCTTAAAAAAATGTAACGATTTTTTAGCATCAACGAGATTTAATTTAGTTCTTGTTAGATACGATATTCGATTAGAAAATCGATATCGTATTTTAAGAACGTTTCGTTATATATGAAAATAGTTTTTTTTGTAATATCGTTATTAGAAAAAAAACGCGACAACGACCCATAATTAAAAGCGGACCGAAAGACGAAAAAAAGAAGAAAAGGACGAGAGAAAGGAAGAATCGAGTTTGATTTTACACCCTCAACCTACATGCTTTGTTTTCTCGGAATAAGGCTCGTCGGAAAGTGGCTTAGGCACGGGAGCGTCGAGATGATGTGGATGACTTAGGGTGTCGGTTTGGGACGTGTAAGGTGACGGGTTTGGCCGGCTTTTTGGTTGGATTTGTCGGGTTATGGTATCGGTACTTCGATGCTATTTTTGTATTTATGTCGGGATTTGCTTTGAGCTATTTTGCTAGATGTCGATGATGTATGAATTGTGTTGTTTTTATGTGAGTAATTGGTGGGAATAGTTGATGAATAATCGTATGTTTTGTGTGACCAGAGGGTCCTATTTATAGGGACTGACTGACTTGCAAAGGAAGAAAGTCACCGGTTGGAATGAGATGAGATTCCGTCTAAGGATAGGAATAATAAACAATTTGAGGGGGACGTGACTTCCGCTTGCTTGGTGGGGAAGTCACGGTTTTGGCTGGTATGAGGCTGCTCGGCCGAGTATTTGATGCTCGGTCGAGTGTTCGATTCGGTATCCGGATAGAATTCCTACTTGAGATCGAATTCTATATCCTTAAGCGGATTTGTTTAATATTTTAGAGGCTGATATTTTGTAGTATTTGAGCCTAGGCCGAACTGGTGAGGTGTCACGGCTGGTCCGTGTGTCTCGGAAAAATATCTTTGACCGGGTTTGACCAAATCGCTTCAAGACGGTTTTGCCCCTGGTGCCGGATTCGACCCAAATTAGTCTTATTTGACTCGAAACGACCCACTGGGCCAGATTTTGAGGTTGGTTTTGTGAGATTTGTACTCCATAAAAAGCCTAAACCAAATGTCCATGATTTCGAGCCCACATCCGAGTCCATTAAAGCATGTTCGCGTCCGATCATCATCGGGTGTTTTTCGGAAACTGCTATCGACACCTGGCGGTCAAAATGTGGGTGTCTACAGAGTCCCCACTCTGACTGAGGCTTGGACAAGACGAAAGTCAGAGTAGCTACCAGGCCAAGACCTGGCAGACTTCCGATCGGGTCGTTTATAGTCCGTTAGACTTGCGTAGCAGGGCTCACCAGCCATAAGATAGAAATCATACCTGGATAGATTCTGATAATTCCGTGGGGACTTCGCCTAAAAAGTCTTAGGTGTGTCTGTTTGTAGACACATCCCATCTTGGAGTTGCGCGGGAGCTTGCATTGAAAGCTATGGGTGTATCTATTTACAGATACATCCCGATTCAGAATTACGCGGGAGCTTGCATAGGGAGTTATGGGTGTATCTGTTTACAGATACATCCCGATTCAGAATTACGCGGGAGCTTGCACAGGGAGCTATGGGTGTATCTATTTACAGAGACATCCCGATTCAAAATTACGCGGGAGCTTGCATAGGGAGCTACGGGTGTATCTGTTTACAGACACATCCCGATTCAAAATTACGCGGGGAGACTTCCTTCTCGAGTCTGGGTGTACCTGTATCATGCTGACACATAGCTATTCGTATGTAACATTTTTTTGGCGAAACACCGACTTACGCTGGGGAAGTAAAAACTTGATGCTCCTTTGGGAAGCACAAGATGGTACCTGAAATGTTAGATATATAGAAATAGCAAACATAGCAGGTAGCAAGATAGCATATAGGAAATGCAGTTAGCATCTATAGACTGACTTGCGCTGGGGAAAATGATTTTTGTTTCATTTTGAAATCGATGTCCTGAAAGCAACTCACGTGCTAAGAGATAGGTTTTCAAAATCGAAAGGGGTAGAAAAGAAATTTGCAGTTTAAATAGACTGAAATTTGACCTTGTCAACAAAGGATTTTCTCAATGGCTAAGTTTTGCAAATTTTAAAATGAGAATTTGAAGAGAGACATACCGACAGACTCGACTCTAGATAGGACGAGTTGACAGACACGACTGGACTCTCGAGGGGTTGGACCGTGACTCGGTAGGGGGGTGGGCCACCTAACAAGACTCTCAAGTTGCGCTACCGCAGCCTAGGCGAGTGGCAACACGGTCGAATATCAAAATGGGATAGATATGCTATAGGGGATTGCGGTAGTCTGTAAAGAGACTGTTGTAGTCTAGTGCTCTTTGGGATCTTTTTTGGTTTTTAGGGTAAATTCCCAAAGTGGGTATTGCTTCGGGTCCTGACAGATTCTCATCTTCGACTGAGCCGAGTACTAGGACATACTATAGAAACGAGGCTAGTTCTTAAAAGTCTTTGGATTATATGAGTGGATGGAGAACTTCTGCCTAGGAGAAGCCCCCAGGACGACAAAGCTAGCTGGTGAGAACATGAAAGTGTCGTGACCGAAATAATGGTGCTTTTTTTAATTTGTGTCAGTGTGGGTGGTTGTGTTTCTGTTGAAAGGCTGCCTACGTATTAACGTGTTGTGAAATCAAACCAAGCGGTAGTTCAGTGGATCGAAAGATATATTGTGGTGCCTAGTTTATTAAGGCTTTGTGTGTAACTAGCCATAACAATGGTGTAGGCTAGGTGCATTCCCAATAATGTTTTGATCAAAGGGCTGATCCTGTGACCGTGAGCATTCTCCGGGATAGCCCCTAGAGGTGATGTGAACTATTTTGGGCACATGTTCGATAGCGACCGCAAGTTGAGTTCCCGTGTTTGGGGTAGGTAATTGGTTTAGATGTTTTTGGAAATGTGGTGCTAGGTCGCAAATGGCTCTGACGATTCGAAATCTGGAGCTCAATTTTGTGGAGCTAAGGCTTCGAGGGTAAGGTATTGCAATGTGATAGGAAAGGGTGAAGTCGAGTAATAATGACTCGAACTTCGATCGGGGTAGGTTTGATAATGGTGCGAGATCTGATTTCCATGTCTGGCCCTAATGGTTAGGGTGTATCCTATGGAGCCTAAATCCTCAAAATTCTGGGCTGTCTCTTAGCCTTCGTCTCGAGAAGGTCTTGAGGGTTGTAATGTGGGAAGGCTAAGTGTGGTGTTAGCTTACCGACTTGATTTTTTTTATTTTTATTTTTTTTTGGTAAAATGTAAATGTATTATAAGTGCCAAATGATGGGCATAGACCGATTACATCATAAGTTTATCAATCATATTTTTGTCCCTCACAGAGGTGACACAAGTATCAGAAAACGCTAATAAAAAATCTTTCTTAATAACCGATGCAATTTACTCCGGCTTCATGAGGTAATTCTCGATCCTAGCTTTGTTCCTTTGCGACCAGATATTGTAGATCATAGAATTCAAAATGCCATTGACAATGGCTCGACGAGTAGCCGAACCTCTCCTTGATTCCCTCCAATCATCGATATTAACTTGAGGATATTGAATTGAATACCAGTCCATTCATTGACTAAACGAGTACCCCGCCTGCTATACGGACAGTCGAAGAAGAGGTGGCTGACAGTCTCGGCCTCTTCATCACAGATGCAACAGTTCTCCGCATTAGTCACACCAAATTTAGCCAATTTCGCACGTGTGTTCAGCCCGTCGTGCTGAATCATCCAAGATGTGAACTGGTGTTTCGGAATTGTCCAAGAATTCCACACATAGGAATGCCATTTCACCTTTGGAGCAGGAATTCTCAGGTAATCGTAGCCTTTCCTGATGGAATACATCTTCAGAGGCTCATGTTTCCAAGTTTCATTCATATAAGTATCCTTAAAAAGATCTTTGGTCTTGCATATTTTCTTCCATGTCCACGGGGTATCAGCGACTTGATTGCTTCTCCCCTATTTGATGGTATGAATATTGACAATTTTGAATTGACCATTTTCACTACGGTCATGGGTTTTTGAATATTTTTTGGTTGACCTCTTAGCCCCGGTCCTGGAATTCTTGATCTGAGTTGACCGTGCCCCGATCAAAGGGTTGACCGTATCTGGTCGGGGAATGTTGACAGATCTTTTGACTATGGCCAGCTCTTTTGTTTTGGCCTTTTGCTTTTTCCTCTTAGACTTTTGAATTTTTTTTTCTGTCGATCAGACTAACACCTAAGGTAGGGATTGGTTGATCTGATTGGAGGGGTGTTTATTGTGGGAAATGGGCTTGCCTCCCGTCTTGAACCCAAACTAGGAGACTACCTAGATTTGTCCTTAGGATTCGATATCGCTCCTGCTAAGGGTAGTTATGTGGCTTGCTATGTCAGACATGGAACAGGTAAAAGGAAAACACGGGTCTCTGTTTCGTGCAGTCATTATAGGTGTGCCTATAATAGTCACGTGCATGTGCTCACAGTGTATGATGGTGTTGATCATGTTCTCGGAAACACATAAGGAAAGCATATAATGGAGATAGAATATTGAAAGCTGATTTTGTTGAATTTTGAAAAAGAGGACAGAATGCAAAAGACTCTGACTCTGATTTTGACAGAAAATAGTGATCCTAGACTTGGACTCAGAAAATGATGTCATTAGTAGTCTTCGGCTTCTAAGGACTCAAGTGGATGTCCAGTAGAAACTTCACCCAGATCTTCATTGTGTCGAAGATCGTCTTCAATCCTAGTGCCCATTTCGGTATGCACTGGAAAGTTTGAAATGCCGGCATACCTAAGATGGACGCGGTAGGAGGGTAGGAGGTTGTTGATGAACGCCTCCACTAGTGTCTTCTCGTTGGGCTTGTCTACCAACTTTACACTTTCGGCCCTCCACCTTTGAAGGTACTTGGTGAAACCTTCTTTGGGCTCTTGGGCCATAACCTCCAGAGTACGCATCGTAGTCTGGATCTCGGTGTTGTCGGCATAGTTCCAAGCAAATTCCGTTGCCACGTCATCCCAAGTCTTGTACTTCTTGGAATCGAGCCTGTAGTACCAGGCTTTTGGGTGCTTCTCAAGGAAAGAAGCAAAGAGATGCTTGAACATAGTCGACTTAACCCCCTTGACAGCCATGAACTCCTTGAAAGTCCGGATATGATGGACCGGGTCTTCAGTACCCTCAAATATCGGTATGCCCGTAAGGTTGAGGTTGGCGGTAGCTCGTCATTCAGAGGTGAATATGAATGAGCGTTTTCCGTATGGATCGAGTTATTTGTTGACAAATGGACCTGTTCTTCAAGTTTGCGAACGGCGCTGAACAGTTCAGCTATGGGCCCAGTGGTTTCATTCCCGACCTTAGGAGTCCTTTGTTCCAAGGCACTCAAATGGGTGGTAATGGCGGTTTGGTCGATCCTGATGGCTGTCAGTTGGGCCTCCATCTTAGCCAGTGAGGCAGTCAGTTGGTCTAAGGTTTCTTGCATCTTGTGTTGGTGTCTGGTTACCGGTGGCTCGTCTGTAAGAATACCGTGTAATCAGAAAAGTCGATTTGGAACTCAAGCTCACCAAGGCATGGGAAACAGCGCGGGAGAAGAGACGACTCCAGCTTGACTCGGGTTAGACTCTCCTAAGCCAAATGTGTGGGGTACGATTCTCGGAGTGACTGTGATTAATCGCTCCGTCGGAGAATAGCTCCCAAGGGATGACTAAGGACTCAGATAGGACTCAGATGGTGTGACATCTAAGTAACTCGAAAGTGGGATACGTGAGACAACACGTGTAAGACCTGATCCTTAGAGCAACCGTGGTTGATCGCTCCGCTAAAGAGTAGCTCCCGAGTGGGACTGAAGACCGACTCCTAGACGGGTGGCTCGTGGAAGGTGGACCTCCTTTGGATTTGGCAAAGTGGGCCTAGTCCTGTTCGGAGGAAGATCTGTGTGTGAAATCCCCAGACTTTGGACTCGATTGTGTAAATGGGCTTCCCTTTGTAGGAGTTTGTCCTACGTAGGTGGGCCCTGCCTTGTCAGATAAGGCGGACTGGGATGGGGTAGAAACTCGTGATGTAAGATCGACGGAGTTTCGACGCTAGAGATTCTAACTACTTATGACAAGACCCGACACTGCTAAATACGGGAGGTCCTAAGAAGAAGAAAGTTTTTAAAAGAGAATTTGGATTTGAAAACCGAGCAAAGTCGGATAGGATGGCCCGATTTTTTTTGAAAATCGAAAAAAAACGTTACCGGGCCGAGATTTTTGAATTTTTGAAAAGGTTTGGACAACATACCGGCTAAAAATAGGCTATTTTGAGTCAAAATCGTAAGTCCTAAATTCGGTAGCTTTCCGGGTTTTGAAAAATGTATAGGTTTGAAAAGGATGCAAATTTTTGAAAATGACGGTTTTTGAAAAAGACGACCAAAGAAAATCAAGTAGCACGTAGTCATGGAAACAGTATAATGACACCATGTATGCTCTTAATCTAAGTCTCGGTCGGTCGAAATAGGGTCTATACCAACAACGATAGCTTTCTCGCAAATCAAGACGGTCTTCCTAAGCCGAGTTGGTCTTAGAACCTGCCGTAAAACCCATGCAAGTTCCACCATCAAAGTCTTTAGTGCGCCCATTTAGGAAAGCACCGTGGTATAGTGGGACGTCGGTCACAAGTAACCGGCCCGGGAAAGAATTGGGTTATGCATGAACCATTGAACTAAAACGTTGACATTACTAATCCAAGTAAAAAGGTGGAAATAATGCAAAATGAGGGAAGACAGACTAATGCCGCTATCATCCTTCCTCGGGACTCGGTCCTTTGGTAGGCTCTTCACGGCAAAAGTCGGAAAAAGGCTTCTTTTTGTGGGGATTTCTTTTTGTGAGACGGGTTTTCTTTTGGCATTTTCTTTCTTTTCGATTTTTGCCTTGTTTGTTGCCATGCCACTCTTTTTCTTCTTTTCTATTTTCTTTTTGGCTTTTGTGCCATTTCTTTTTCTTCATTTATTTTCTTTCTTTCATTTTTCCTTCTTTTCTTTTCTTTGCCCTTTTTGGCAAGATTTGGTTTTTTGGCACTTCTTTGACAATTGAGAAAGAGAGAAATCAACAAATTGCATTTTATTTGTGCGGAATGTGTAGGAGGTAGGTGAATGGGTGAGTCGGGAGCACGCTTTCCCTTCAGACCCACAAAAAAGGGAAAACTTGGACTAATCAAACGATCCTAAACACGGTCACCTAAGGGACGAGACTCGGTAACCAAGGCCTTTTCACACCGTGAGTGGTCATAATGGTCAAAATGCAAATCCCGTAGTAAATCCCTAGTAAGCTAGGTGGACTCAAGGTAAAGGACCATCGAAATCATTGATTTAAGGGTCATTCTACTAGATTAAAGTCCAAGACTCGATTTACACTACTAGGAAGGGAAAGTACACACTCACACACTAGCCTCTAAACCGGGTTTTCGAAAACGGTTTATACACAAGACACACAACACAACACAAAATGAAGACACGACGAAAACGAACGTAAGAAAAAGAAGCAAAAGCAACAAAACAAAAACAAAACAAAACGAACATATAAACAACACAAACACCACCCCTATCTTCCAAACAAATCACCAAATCAACCGCAAGTATGTACAAGCTCCACTCGAGCACACCTCAACACAACTTTCTCCAAACTTCACAAGAAATAAAGAGGGGAAAAAGGGATAGAAGATGTTACCGGATGTCTTCAAAGCTTTCCAAAATTAACGGTGGTTAAGCAACCTAAAAGGAAAAAGGGGGACAAAACACACACAACAAAACAAATGTACAAAACAATGACACACAAAAGGAAAAGACACAAAAGAAAATCTTTTTGAATTTTTGTGAAATTGTTTTCAAATTTTTAGGTTTTTTTGAAGATTTTTTCGAAAAAGCTAAGAAAATAAACTAAACTATACTAGAATATCGCTCCCCCACACTTAAATCGAGCCATGTCCTCATGCTCGATCGTAGGGTGTGGAGAGGCAAAAGAAAGAAAAAGAAACTATGAAAAGAAAACTAAAAATCAAAAATATAGTGAAGAAAAGGTAGAAGGTGTCCGGCCGGGGTGTAGTCAAGTCACCATGGGCCGAGACGAGAAAGAGATATGGATGGGGGAAGAAATAAAAAGAAGGAAATAAAAGGAAATGGTAGGGGAGGGCTAGGTGTAATCAAGTCACCTAGCCCGGATTCCGCCTAAATCCGCCTAAATCCTCAAAAAGGAAAGTGAAAATCTTGTAAAATTTGGATTTTGAAATGACTCTCGATGTAGTCACGTCATCGAAAGTCGGGAGCAACATATACCAAGGCCTCGAAGGCCACTAAGATACCATGACTCAAGGGGAAGGGAGAAACCAAAGGAAAACAAGCAACAACAAAAACGGAAAAGAAAGGATAGTTGCCGTACCATAGGTTAGCAACTCACTCTCTCCATCGTCTCATAGATCGATATAGGCACTTGCTTGTCTTCATCATTGCTATCCCGCTTCAAGCTTGATAGAGCCGCATGGTAGAGGTAGTAATGGTGCGAGGGGGGGGGGTAGGATTTGATGTGAATCTCGGTGTAAAGTGAAGAGAAAATGAGGTGAGGGTATGTAAGTGAGGTACATGGGTCATATGATATGAGAAAGGAAAGTAGGGAGGTTAGGTGGGGGTATATGATGGTTGAGTGGGCTTAAATGTCGAAGAAGAAGCACCAAAAAGGAGTAGGGGATCATCCCGGTCGGGATGGATGATCCCGATCGGGAAGCCTCCTTCCCGATCGGGATGACACTCCAGTGGACTCGATTTTTGGCACCTTCATCCTGATCGGGACGACCCCATCCCGGTCGGGACGACACACCCTTCCCGGTCGGGAAGGGTCTTCATGACTCCCACGACCCCAAAAACCGACTCCCTTACTCACGATCCAAGCTCTATCGATAACCAATCGTCTCAAGGAGTCATCTTCACTTCACCTATCACAATAAACTCAAAATACACATCAAACTCACTCCCTCACATCGCTCATCAAAATACCAAAACAATTACAAGAATCCCACAAAAACTAAACAGTCCTAGAAACAAAAATCACAAATACAAGCACAAGTACTCTAAAGAGGAGAGGAGGGGAATATACAACATGACGGTTCTTTAGGAACTCCGTCAAACCTAGGATGGTGGACTCTTCTTCAACCGTAGCCCTCAAGGGCATGGCGGAGCAAGTCGAACGCGCTACCGACATCATAATGAAGGCCCAAGAAGCGCTCGAGCCTAGCCAACCTCCACGGCCTCCAAGGAGGAGGCAAGAAGTAGGAATCCCAAGACCCGACATCATCTTCAAAGTAGTCTCCGGGGTCTATCCATCCTACGAGCTTCACCGACCTCTTCCTCCCTAAGCATTGCCTCCAATCACAAGCAAGCTTCATCTCCAAGAAATAAGGCACAAAAAGCGGTTTTGGCCTCACTTCTTCGTTGCACACCCCCACACTTGCCTTAAGTTGTGGTTCCCCATCTTCATCACTCGGCCCCACATCATCTGGGAGAAGAGGATCTAAAATTCTACCGGCGGTTTCAATCTCCTCCAAGTCGTTGCTTGGTTCACTAGCTAGGGGCTCTTGATGCTTATCCACATTCTCGGACAAGGGCAACTCGAGGCTAACAATTTCACCCAACATCCTCACAAACTCTACCAACCCATCCAACTCACTATCCTCCTCCAATTCCTCACCAATGTTGCCTTCACCAAGGGTCATCTCCTCATTCGTTTCTTTTTGGGTAGACGATTGAGGTTCTTCAAAGCAAACTTCTCTATCAAAGGGAACTACATTGGCGGCTTGGTGATTAGGTTGCTCCCCTCTCTCAAGTGGGCATCCTTCATCTAATTGTGATGCTCGGGATAAAAGCATTGCGGTTTTAGCCGCTAACGCGTCTAATCGAGCATTCCTCGCCTCGTTTTCCCTTAGAATTTGGGCCATCAATTCATTTTGTTCTCTTTGCATTTGGATGGCCATTTCTTGGGTGCTCCTTTGCATTCGAAGAATAGATTGAAACACCTCCATGTCGGGCAATTGGTGATCATTGGGGTCTTGTAAGGCTCCTTGAAAATCTTGATGATGCCCAAGGGATGGGGCATCATATTGTTGGTAGCAAGGTTGGGGTGATTGGTAGTATTGTGGGTCATGGGGTTCATATTTTGGTTGGGGTGGAGGGTAATATTGTGGGTTTTGGGGGCATTGGCTTCCATAAGGTGAATCTTGATTGAACATGGTGGGTTCACAATCATAACTTGAGTAATAGCCACCACGATCGTAGGAGTGATAATCGTCCACTTGTTGGTAGCCGTTTTCATAACCTTGAAGTTCATACCCACTAGAGTCTTGATCCCCCCAAGAAGCTTGATAGTAATTAGGAGTCATCATGTCGTAGCTTTGGTTCATAGAAGAAGAGGGGTAGCTCATATCGGCTCCCGAGTGTGTGGAGTTTAGATCAAACCCCATGCTCGCTCGAAAATCCTAGCTCATACCCGGTTGGAAACCACTCATTCTAGCAACCGTCCGTTAAAGCGGCTCTAAGTTGCAAGAAGAAGATAGTCGCCACCTCTAAGCACAAACTGTAGACTAAGAACAAACGTGAGAAGTCTAGTGCTTTTTGGACACCGGACAAGAGAGAAATAAACCACACACACACAAGAAGCAAAGTAACAAAAAGAAAAAGGAAAACACAAACACAAAGACTAAGTCAAGCAAATAGGAAAACAAAGTCCAAACTAGCACCGTCCCCGGCAACGGCGCCAAATTGATGGGAGGGATTTGTCGTGGAATCCCAACCATCAATAATATAACCGGCTATTCCTACGGTAGATAGGGCTAGTCGGGTCGAATCCACGGGGACGGTAATGTAAAGCCTAGACTAAGGTCACCCGAATACGAAACTAAGTCAACGAACTAAGCTAAACTAGAGAATGATAGAGAGAGGGGGAAAGCTAGACTAAGACTAAGGTGCCGGAGAAACAAACAAAGAAACGGGCTAGGATTAGGTCGGGGTCAAAGGGGTAACGGAATGGTCAAGGGATAACTACAGCGAAGGAGGTAGTAGGATAATCTAGGTTGGTCCGGGCTCTCGCAACTTAGGCCTACCTAGAGGTTCCACCTAGAACCCATCCCGGCGACACACACAACAAACGGGGTTACTAGCGTGATATCGGGGCCTAGGTCGAATCCGGGCTCTCGCTACTTAGACCGACCTAGGGGTCGTCCTCACCGGGCTCTCGCAACTTAGTGAGGGAACCGAACCCACAAACAAACTATCAACCACAAGAGAAAGGCAAGAAAAACAAGCATTCACAACTACTTAGTCATTCAAGCATTTCAACAAACATGTGATGTACACCAAACAAGAGGAAACCCAAATCTTCCACCAAAATCTCTAACAATCCCTTAATCATCCAATTAACACCCTAATCACCCTACTAACCCTAGCAAGAACACTACTCTAACATAATCCAACTAAAACTAACAAGAACAAGAAGATCTAACATAAGAAACCAAACATACATAAACAAACTAGTAATAACAATGAACTAAGAACAATAAAATCAACTAAAGATTCAAACTTGAATAACAAAAATAAGATTAAGAGAAAGGGAAAAGGATTACACCAAACTAGAGGAAGGAAGGAAGAATAAGAACTTGTATAAAAGAGAAAACCCAAAATAATCATCCAAGGTTGTCAAGCTTGGTGAAGATCTTCAAGAATTCCTTAATACAAGAGCTAATCTACGATTAACTACTAATTACCGACTAATCTACACTAATCTAATCTAATCTAACCTAAAGTAGTCTAGGGTTTTAGGAGAAGTGAAGAATATAACATATCATATTGTCTTAATACAAGAGGGGGTATATATAGGGTTTAAGAATGAAAGGAGAAGAAAAGAATTGAAGGCGGGCTACAGCACCCCCGTCCCGGCCGAGACGAGGTGGTCCCGGTCGGGATGAGGTCGGTCGCGGCAGGGAAGATTTGCTCCCGGTCGGCAAGGAACCACAATAGCGTCTTCTTCATTTGCTTCCTCATCCCGGACGGGATGAGGCCATACCCGTTCGGGATGAGCCTTGTAGGCCTCCAATATGAACTTTTTGGTCCCTCCTTGCTTCTCATGGGCTTCCCATCGATTCTCGGGACTCGGGATCGGGTCTCAGAGGCTCGGGATTGGGTCCCAAGGTCTCGGGGTCGACTCCAAGGCATCGAGTGATCGTTCCTTAGCTTCGTTGGCTCCAAAAAGTATATGTATCGAGTCGGATTCGCTCCAACTCTTCATGAATGGTCTCGGGAACCTGAAACGAGCTAAAGGAAGCATAAGTAGCCCATAAACCGCTCCCAAGGAGCGATTCCACAAGGAAAATGGGACCAAAACAATACGAAATAGGCACTACAAACCACACTTATCACCACATCATCCCCGGTCTTGTATTTCTTTGAATCAAGCCTGTAGAACCAGGCCTTGGGATGCTTCTCGAGGGAGGAAGGGAATAGGTGTTTGAACATGGTGGACTTTACCCCTTTGACCGCCATGAAGTCCTTGAAAGCCCGGATATGGTGGACCGGGTCTTCAGTACCCTCAAACATAGGAATTCCCGTCAAGTTGAGGTTGGCCGGTAGCTCGTCATTCAAAGGTGCATAAGAACGAGAATTTTTAGTGTGGATCGAGTTGTTCGTTGATAGGTGAACTTGTTCCTCGAGCCTGCGAACATCACTGATCAATTCGGCTATGGGCCCAGTGGGCTCAGCTCCTTCGGCAGGGGCCGTCTTCTCTATGGCGCTCAGGCGAGTGGCTAGCATTGCTTGGCTAGCCTGGATGGTAGTCAGTTGAGTTTCGATCTTGGTCAGAGCATCCTTCAATTCGTCCATCTTGCGTTGGTATCTAGTCTCGGGTGGCCTGTCTGTAAGAACACCGCATGATCAGAAAGTAGCCCAAATCCCGGAATAGAAAGTACATCCCGAACAAGACTAAAAAGGGAAATGACTCGGAAAAAGACACCTAGACGGGTGACTTGTGAAAAGTGAGCCTTCCTTAGGAATCGATGGGTGGGCCGAGTCCTGTTCGAAGGAATGTTCACGTGAGACATCCCCAGACTTTTGGACTCAACTGTGTAGACGGGCCCTCCTTTGTAGGAGTATGTCCTACGTAGGTGGGCCTTGCCTTAGTCTAATAAGGCAGACTAGGATAGGGAAGAAACTCGTGATGTAAGATCGACGGAGTTTCGACGCTAAAGACCTTGACAACTTAAGACACGACCCGACACTGCTAAATACGGGAAATCCTAAGGAGAAGAAGGTTTTGAAAATTGATTGTTTTGAAAATTCCGAGATAACTCGGTGGAGAGGCCCGATTTTTCGAGAAAATCGGAAAGTGCATCGGGCCTCGGTTTTTGAAAGTTCGAAAGTATTTTCGAGTTTTGAAATGGGCAGCATACCGGCTAGAAAATAGGCTATTTTGAGTAAAATCATAAGTCCTAAATTCAATATGCGTCCCGGGTTTTGAAATTGGATGGTTTGAAAAAGATGCTATCTTTGAAAAAAAAAAAGACGGTTTTTTGAAAACGACTCGGAAACCAAGTAGCACATAGTCACACAAGCATTATAACGGCGCTATGTATGCTTTACACTAAGTCTCGGTCGGTCTATAGAGGGTCTATACCAGTGTACATAGTCTAGACGTTGATCGGGACAGACTTCCTAAGTCGAGTTGATCTTAGAACATGCCGCGAAACCCACTCGAATCGACTATGGACACCTTTTGACATATCCATATTGGAGTACATCAACGGTATAGTGGGATGTCGGTCGCGAGTACCGGCCCGGGAAAATATGGGTTATGCATGAACCGTAAAACTAAAACGCGTATTGTATTTGTCAAACGATTTCTATTCGAGTCTCACCCTGAGGATGCCGATGGTAAGTCACGCATCAGTTAATCCCCAGCGGAGTCGCCAAATTGTGGACATGACATAGGTCCACCCCGACGCGGCCACGCGCGGGTTTGGGTAGGCGAATGAATCTCCATATGAGAATAGATCGAACTTTGTGGGAGTTCGGGCCCGTTTGAACCCACTCTATGTCGTAGTGGGCCGTATACAAAATACGGCCCATTTCTGATGTCAGAGTTTATTGGGTTCGTCCCTTTGCATTTGATACCGATACCGACATTATCGGATATCGTGTATTGAATGACTCTCGTATGCCAATGGATTCGGATATCCGGAAACCATGGTTCTGAGTAAGGGGTGAGGGTACGTGTTGGGAAGCCTACAAAGGACACCCAACCCCACCCGCACTAGCGGCCTCTACTAAGATCTCGAATGACTTTCTAATACGCGTATTAGTTAAACAATGAAAATGCTTATGCAAACATTATTTTCCTAAGCATGTGAGAAATTGAAAAAGGGTTTCTATGTCAATTTAATGCAACTAATTCTAACGTCGAAGTTGAATTTTAGCATGTGGGTTCATTTTAGTACATAAAATAAACAACCAAAATTGACAAAAGAAACAACAAACTGTTAGTAACGATATAACGAATAATAACGGTTTGTAAATTATTGAATGATGTAAATAAGATGATGAAAGGTTTTCGAAAAGATTGTAATAGACGTGATTAATTTGACACGCGTTGACCTAAGTCATAAAAGAAGTTTTATCGAGAGTAGAAAACAATATAGGACTCACGGCATTGGTCGTGATAAAGTCACTCGATCGAGTCAATGCCGGACTCGATCGAGTGGACCTTTGAAAAGGGTCCTGTCCCGCATTGTTGACCTTACTCGGTCGAGTTATTGACCAACTCGGCCGAGTACGTCGCCACTCGATAGAGTCACTATGAGACTCGATCGAGTGGAGGTCGAAAATGCATTCTGCTCGGTAAATTGTGATGTCACTCGGTCGAGTGGTCGAGGCACTCGGTCGAGTGGCACCTGTACGAACCAGGTTCGCTTGCATTTTTATTATTGATTTTGAAATTGCTTTGGTTAAACACGGATAAAATCTATTCATATCGAATCGGACATAAATATTGTACAATTTATGCTCGACTCGGATTTTATAAATCATTGATTTTGTTGAATCGGACATAAATATAATTGAATTTATACCCGATTCTAATTTTGAATACTCGTGGTATCCCATATTCGATTATTGAATCGATATGGAATACTAGAGTGAAAATAAAAGAAAATTGCTTTAAGTCGTTTTAAATTAACTATCGCGATATGAATAGATTTTCTCCGTGTTTAATAATGTCGTGATTCTAACGAATCGTATGACAATTATTTTAGCATCAACGAAAAAAATCGCATTAGTTTATTAAATTGAATAGATCGTTAGATTCGATATCCAATTATGGAACTGGTATCGAATCTAACAGATCGACACCTTGCTTGAATTAGAGGACTTGATTCCCTCGGCTTCTCCGACTTCGAAATAAATCCCTAGAGATTGTGATGTCGGATCCGCGTCAACGGGTTTCGACCCTTATTAAATAGAATGCTTGTTTTTGAAAATCGATGTAAATATGAACCTTGAATAATGATGCAAACGAAAATAAACAATTTATTGTTTAGGTTAACTTGTTTCAATAATCAAGCAATTGGGGTGTCGGAATAATCGACCGGCAACGCTGTGTGCGTTACACTTGTATATTCGGGTTTCCTTATTCCGACATCCCTCATACTCGACACAAATCGACAAGTACTTTAATATCTTTTAGTACTAACGTTATTAGTGATATTAGGACGCGATAATAACGATAAAATAAATAAAAGACACGACCCTTATGAAGACGACGTGACGCGAGAAGGAGGGAGAGAAAAGAAGAAACGGGGTTTTGGCACCCTCAACCTACATGTTTCTTATGCTCGGACGGGACTCGTAGTGACGGATTGCACGGGAGTTCGAGTATGTAAATTGAGTTGTGGTGGTTTAGGGTTTGGAATTCCTAAAGCTAGGTTTAGGGTTTGCTAGTGTAGTCTTTGATTAGGGTAGAATTAGGGTTGTTAAGGTTCTAAAAAAGATGATTGAAAGCTTGTGCATGGGGGTGTTTATATAGGCATGCCTAGGGTTCCCCGGTTAGGGTTACTCGACCGAGTAACCAGCTGACTCGGTCGAGTGGCCCGTTGTGCCTGCAGTCGGGCCTAATTAAGGCCCACTCGATCGAGTGGGTTGGGCACTCGATCGAGTGGCCCAGCTGGGTCGCGCGGGTCAGCTTCTTGGACCGTGGCTTTGGATGTTTGTTGGTTTTTTTACTTTTGATGATCGTGTGGGTGTTTTTGTATGTCTCGGAAACAACTTTGACCGGGGTTGACCCAATCGCTAAAAAGTTGGTTTTATTTCCGGTGTCGATTTTGATCCAAATTAGTCTTGTTTGATTGGAAACGACCCACTGGGCCTGAATTTGAGATCAGTTTTGTGAGATTTGTACTTCGTAAGTGCATTAGCCTGCAACTAATGGATTTGAGCCCATATCCGAGCGCGTAGAAACACGTTAGAGTCCGATCATCATCGGGTGTTTTTTGGAAACTGTCATAGACCCCTGGCAGTCAAAATGCGGGTGTCTACAAGTCCCCATAATTGACTCGGTGGCGACTCCAAAAATCGGCAACAACTTCAGTTCACTAGAAAGTTCGCCTTACCAAACAAATCGGCCTTTAAACATTTACAACCACGACTCGATCGATTTTAAACGGAAACACGGGTGCCCCCCACCCGTCTAGTACAAGTCCGGATCGTCATCCGAATTGAGGTCCGACACTTTGCCCGGTACGCGAGATCGGACCGGCCCCCGGCAGGGAGGGGACTGCATGGGTGGCCGCTACCACATGTTGAAAAACCGGGTCGGTCCCGCGCGGGCGCACGCGGGGCGTCGGGCGGTGCGGAGGGACGTCCACAATTAGGCATTTAATGGACTTCTTAAAAACCTTGGTTGAATGACGTAT
Organism: Agrostemma githago; assembly: GCA_958450325.1. NCBI lineage: Eukaryota > Viridiplantae > Streptophyta > Magnoliopsida > Caryophyllales > Caryophyllaceae > Agrostemma > Agrostemma githago. Next base: position 46,704,360 of record OY288255.1, read on the forward strand.
TTGTAATGTGAGTATCTGTTATTATTCATTGAGGTTGAGTGTGCCTTAGGTTGAGTATCTGTCAATTTATGGTGTTAAGAATATGTTGGTGATCATTTTTGTGGATTTCGTGCCCGAGCATTGTTATATTGGTGGACCCTGTTTAGTGTTCTGTGCTCGAGAAGTTTGGAGGATACCTCGAGTTCAAACCTTATGAGCTTTGTATTTGGCAGCTTGTTTGATTCCGAGTTTGGATATGTTTTGATGACCGTTGGAATTTTAATTAATAAGATCAGATTTTAAAGCATTTGTGGATTAGTATCTTGTCGTTTGAACGATTGGATAGTCACGAAAGATATTTTTGGACGTTATAAGACTAAGTAGGACCACTTAATGCCTAATATTGGACTTAACGTTATTTGATGGAAATTAGGAACCCGTATTTGTGGGAGTCGTACCAGGTATCTCGAGATGGTTAATTTATTCTCTAATCCTTGAGAGCCTTATTGGACTCTCAATTTAGTCCTTCCCTTAGCTTTTCTTAAATTCTGCTACTTCTTCTTCGTCTAATCCCTTTGTCTTCTTTATCGGGTTTGAAAACTTTTGTTTCGATTTGTCTCTGACCTTGACTCTATTTATCCGTTTACCATTTTTCCCGAACCTATGTTTTGAGAAGTTTGACTAATTTTTAAATTTTGGGCTATCATGAAATTTAAACATTTTGAGTTATAAATTTCAAAACTTTATACTTCGTTTCTATTTTATTTTTGGTTTATAACACATATTTAGTCCTGTTTCAAAATGCCTTAATAATTTATTTTAAAGTATTTCCAAATTGTTTAAAATTTCGATATTGATTTTCAAGTGATCGAGATTTTATGAAAACTTTCATAATTGCTAAAATTTTGATTTCTATAAGATTATTATGTAAAACGGTTTAACATTTTCAAAAAACATCGTATGTCTTAAGTCTTTATTTTATTGTCGATAGACTTTAAATCTGTTATTGAAAAAGGTTGACGACTGGTTCAATTTTTATTTACTAACTACAAAACTCGATTTCTCAAATTTTTGTTTGGTCTTAAAACAAAATATTGTCGAAATTCTTAATCACAACGTTTTACTATTGCTTTGAAAATATTTGGGTACTTTGCCCCCCGTGTTCGTTTAAAAATATTATTTATTGTCATTATTTCATCCAATAAATTTTAACTTGCAATTTCATTAATTTAAATGATTTTGGGTAACTGAGCCCAAACTATCTTGACATAAATTTTGTCTTTGATTTTGATTTCATATCACGTTTAAAGTTGTAAAAACAAAATTAAACCGAGATTGTGATGCGAGTTATGCATTCTCCTTTTGTTCAAATGATATAACCTTGCTTTCCATTCTATTATTATGTTTTTGTTACGTTCGAGGACAAAACTTCTTTTTAGTGGGAAAGATTGTAACACCTCTGATTTTATAAAATAAATTAATTTAAAGTTATGTTCGTATTTTTATTTTGTTTACGATTTAAATCGTAATTCTTAAAATTATTATAAAACGAATTTATTATTTAATCGTTTCAAACTCCTAAAATTCTATTTGTCTCGGAAACACTTCTTATATTTAAAACATATTTTTATTTCTATTTCGATTTATTTTATACGTTTAATTAAATTCTTATCGAAAGTCTATTTCGGCGATTTAAATTCTAAACTCTTTTTATTTATTTATATTTAAGCTCGAATTTCTATTTTCGGCTCGAAGCTCATTTATTTTGAGTTTCGTCAAAACATATATTACCTTTCCTTGAAAAATCAATTTTTTTCACATTATCGAAAATTTATTATTTATCGGGAAATACTATTTCATCGTCTAATTATGTATTTCTATAAAGTTCATTTTCCTCTCAAATACTTATTTATATCTCAAGAAACGTTTATTCTACTCATTTTATTAGTCGGCCCAAATTTTTTTATTATTTCGATTTTAATTCGATTCGTGGGTTAGACAACTTATCGTTACGGAATTCGTCTCCAACCCAATTCATTTAACTTATCCGTATATCTAATCCACTTCATTGTTAGACAAATTCATCCCCTCTTTTAACGTTCAGTTCCCCTTACTCCTTGTTTTTATTTCCACTGCTTCATTCTTCCCACTTGCCCCTTTTTTTATGTTCAACGCATCCCCTTCACTTCCCTATTCGTTCCTCCTTCTTCTTCGTCCATCTCCCTCACGCACAATCTCCTTCTGCGTTTTGTTACTGCTGCTGCGTGTTGTTCGTCTGCTCTCTCTTTCTTCTCCAGCCTTCTTCTCGAACCCCTGCCCGTGTTCCGTCCTCTGCTTTTGCTGCTGCTGCTGCGATTCGCTGCTGTTGCCGTTTCGTGCCTCTGTTGCTGCGTTTTGTCGCCTGTGTAACACCCGCTAATTTTCTAGGCGTTGTTATCTATTCTGTTATGACTCCGTCATGACTCTGTGATTTTTTTTTTTGCCTTCAGTATCCTTCATTTTCAAACTTCATAATATTTTCGAGTCAAATATTATTTATTTTCATTAAAATATTTTAAATATTTTATTTTCGTTTAATAAATCTATTTATTAAATTTTCGTCGCAAACTATTTATTTAATTCACAAAGAATCTCATTTTATACGAACTATCATTTTAAGCTTGAATTTGGGTTATTTATTTTTCTAAAAGGGCCCAAATACGTTTATATAATATTTCTAACTAAGAAAATATTTTTATTTATGAAAATCTATCATTTAATGATTTTATTACGAAGTTTCGTAATTAATTATTTTCGGACGCGCGGTTTACTTGAATTGCTTTGAAATACCTTTAATAATTTTACGATTCTTTTTTATCAACTTACAATTATTTTGGAACCTTTTCTCACATGTTGGACCGTGACAACCCTTGCCACACCCCTTACTACACATTTTATTACACATTTCATTTTATGATGTTTAAGCCTTAGATATTTTTTTCTCACCCATTTATTTTTGGCCTTAAACACAAACTCTTCACACTCCCTTCCTCTCTCATTTTGGCTGAATTGTGCATGTATTATGACATAGTTTTCATCAAAATTTACTTATCATTTATACTTTAGAAAACCATCCACTTTCTTATCATTCTTTTTACAAAAAATTAAACATTTCCTCCCTTTGTCTCTCTTGGCTGAGATTTTCCAGCAGCTTTCCTAGCCAAATTTTGTCTCAAAGTGAGTCTTGATCGTCTCATTTTCATCTCCAAATTAATCGTCACTCCGATCCCTTCGTTAAGGTAATAATCGATGTTGTTTTCGATCGATATTTGCCTTCATTTTCTTAGTTTTCTCATGGTATTTTTCCACCATGTTTTTCATGTGTTGAAGGATTTTTGAATGATCCCGAAGCCGAGGAATATATTATTGATTCAGACTTGGAGTAGAGGTAACGTCGATGTTACTCGGTATTTCATGATTTTAATTGTGTATTTGCATGTATATATTTTTATATTTTATTTTGACAATATATGTATGTCACAAAATCTGGAAAATTTTCAAAAGTTGAAAATTTGCATGTTTCGGTATTTTTATCGCTTTTACGAGATTAACGATTAAATCGTCATATTAATTTGTAAAATCATAATATTCGGCCTAAACATGTAATATATATTTATATTCTGTAAAATTGATATTTTTGATGATTTATAATAATTTAGGATTTTTCTGATATTTTAAATATCGATTATTGAATTATTACCGTTTACGGACAAAAACGATTAAAAGCCGATTTTTAGTTCTAGTACCTAAACATTTTATTTTAATCTGATTTTTGGCGTGGTGAAACTTTCTGGTGAAATAGAATTTTCTGAATGTTTTCATAGTTTTTTGGAATTGTTAAGTGGATGAATTAATTAATCACTTTAAATCATCGTTTATCGTTAAAACCGTGTTTGTTGTTTAAATTCTCGAATTCTGGCCTTTGGTTTGAATCTGGAAAAAAATGTGATTCTGATGATTTCATATTAATATATATTTTTATGATTTTTAGTGCCTTAATAAAATGTTAGGAACGATATGTTTATTAATGAAATCGTTAATTGTGAAAACGGGTTTAAATGACGGTTTTGTTGGAATTTGTTAAATCTGGAATTTTGGAAAAATCTGAAAAATTTATATTCTGGAAAATCATGATTTTTTAGTTTAATAATAATTTTTGGATATTAATACTTAAATCGTTTTGTAATTACTATTTTTATTAATCGTTATTGTCGAGATTAGACGATTAACGGGAAAACGCTTTAAAAACCGAGTTTTATTATTCTGCAAAATTTTCTTTTCTGGACAGAATGTTCATAAATATGTTTTAACTATTTTACGTAATTTTTGTACTGTTTATTAAAAGTCTTTAATTAATAATTATGGATTTTCGGACAAATTGTGCTTTATCGTTAAAATTCTTCGTCTTACATAAAAGAATTATTTTTCCAGCAATTTTGAAAATATTTAAATCTGAAACTTTAAGAGTTAAATCATCCCTTAACATACTCTAAATATATTCATTGGTTTAATTAAATAAAAGACGTTAAAGATTTAATTTGACCTTTTGCTGTAAAATCCTATTTATAATCGTATTGTCGTAACTAATAATAATTAGGGAATTTTAGTTTTATAAATTTTGGAAACACCCTAATTACTAGTACTAAAGTGTTTAAGACATTTTTAATTATTTTGTAAACACTTGTATGGTTTTTCAATAATTTCATAAATCTAAATACTCTCACTTTGATAAGTAATATCGTTAAGGCCGAAAGTACTAGTTTTTATAAATCTATATCGTTTACTAAAATGTCAAATTAGTATAAACTAATATTTTCACTATTTTGATATAATGCTATTTTTAGTAAAGTTTCTTAAAATAGAAGTTTCCTAAAATAGAAAGTTTCCTCTTTTAGAATATAAATGTTTACTTATTTTATCCTCATATTATTTATATTGATTATATCTTTTGAATATCGATAATGGCTTTGTTTTAGAGTTATGTAATAAGGACAAGTGTGAGGTTAGAGTAATATATTCTAGGGTTTACGGTTTTGTCATCAACTATAAGGCTAGTGTATCAGGAATCGGTACATTGGTTGTTGAACCGGGTGACAGGTATCCCGGGAGTTGTGTACATTTTGACCTTAAGCTTAGGCCTCGCAGTAAGTCGCCGTCATAAGTTGAACTGGGTGACAGGTAATCCCAGGAGGGGTGTGCATTGTCTTAAACTAGGGCCACGCATTTATAAGTCGCCGCTCTATTATAGTTGAGTAGCCTAGTTAGAGACCGAAGTTTGATTTGTTTGAACTAAGTTCTCGAAGCTAGTTTTTAGTATTCTCCTAGTGAAAGTCTAGCCGTCTACATTACTCCTATCCATAACGCCATTTTGAATATTTTTATTATTATCGATATATTTTCATTTGCAGGTTGGCAAATGTTTTATGTTTTCTTCGGAAAACTCATTTTATTTATATTGTTTCGTTACGTGAAATTTTTCACTGAAAGCTTATTTTTAATATGCTGTTTTACTATTTTCTATTTTTACTATTTTTCTATAATAGTAATTACAGTTTTAGAATCCTGTTATACGGCTGGGAGAACGTTGGCGTTGCTCCCCACTGATTGTGGCTGTTATGTTTTTAACATGGCAGGTATATGTGTTTTCCTTCGGGTGGGCTAGCGAGCAGTTATGGATCCTGCTTGTTTTAATCAGATCACTGTATTATGGATTGTTAAAACCCTTTTTATGGATTTTATTTATTTATTTATTTTTGTAGCCATTTTTTTATTTTATGGCTTATGTATTGACTTACCATTTTTATTTAATGAAGACATAGCTACAGTGTGTTATAATCCCACTTCTACAGTGTTTCCGCCACTGTATTGCGTTAGAATTTCTAGGGGATTACAGTTGGTATCAGAGCATCACTGCTCCCAACGCTTACACCTGAAAATAAGGAAAATACCAGTAAATTATTTAACAGTAAATAAAAATATTATTAGAAATGGGTAGAAACAAATAAGGATTTAACTGTTAAGGTTATCTGTTCCTGAACTCAATGATTAGCATTGAATATTTGTTGCTTTTGTGGGAAGAAGACGAATGAACAAGATATTGATATGATGCTGCTCCAGATCGGGTCAAGACCTGCTTAGAACTCCCAACGCCTGCTGACTCGAGTGGACAACTTGGTGCTCCAAGAAAGATGCCGATGGTGACTTTTAGCTCCGGTTCAGTTTACTTAAGCTACAGGCCAGATGATCAAGACTAGATTCCTGTTCCATGATGTCGCAGTAGATCGAGATGGAGCGACCCAAGACTTGTGTGCTCGTTCCTCTACAAGAAGATGAAGTAAGCCATTTGGATCCGGCGTGAACTCTGGAGGCCCGAAGATTCTCCTCTGGTTCAAGAACTTAGTGATATAGTACCATCTACTCTTTTCTTCCTTCCTCTACTTCTTCTAATTCTTCTCTTTTATATTCTCTTCTTCATCCGCTTGGTGAATCCTTGTTATATTCTTCTACTCTACCATCTTTCTCTTGAGATTCTTTGGCTAGACCGATTTCCGTCTCAGTGAACCCCGTGAATGGATATAGATGTTTGAGGTTTAGTAAACCCTTGTTACCTATGGCTTGAGGGTTGTGAGTTATACCCTGTTATCTATCTTAGTAAGCTTTTGAGGATCGATTTGAATGATAAATTGTCAATTAATGGAATTAGGTTGGTACTTTAGACACTGAACTTTGGGTTATAGGATACTTGATTATTTGGAGGACTTAAAGTATAGGTAGTAAGAGTATATCTTATTTGATGGATACCTAGTACCTAATTTAACCTAGAACCGAACCAAGTGTAGCTAATAATAGTATTTTGGGATTCATACCTAATGCTTATTTGATGGATGCGTCGTGAATATTTGGGATCATAGAGTGTTGGTTAAAGTGTTAACCTGAGTGTTGTGGTACCATCAAAGGTTTTCATTAATACCATTAGAAATTTTGGTTAACATAGATTACCCGTGTTTCTTAAGGATTAGATCGTTGATCGTTGTTTAAGGTTGTAAGCTATGAACTTTGGAGTTGAGTGATCTAAATTGGATAAATTGTTGTTAACGTTGAAAAGGAGAAACGTATTGCCATTAGAGGTTGGATTTATCACGTTGTTTTGAGGAATACTTTGATGTCAATCATCTTAATGGATTTACAGTTCAGAACCTTAGACACACGAGATTGTGGCTTCGTTGAGTTATTAAATATTTTCTGGTTGCACCATTACGATTAGAAATTTGACGGACTTCTCAGAAACAATAATCGAATGAGGTGTTTGAAGATGTGAGTGTTTGCGCCATTACCTATAGGTTTGAGCGTGTTTGAGGATTTATTGTACTTCCCCAACTTCTGTACTTGTGGTATTATAAATATGTTGGTGATGATTTTTGAGGATTTCGTGTCCGAACATTGTTAATTGGTGGATTTTATTTAGTCTTCCTTACTCGAGAAATTTGAAGTATACCTCGAGTTCAGACCTTATGAGCTTTAAATTATGAACCTTAGTGATTACGAGTTTGGGTACGTTTTGATAACCGTTGGAGTCTTAATTAAAGGATTAGTCTAAATCATTTGTGGATTCTTACGATACTAATTGGTAGATTATATAAGTATGTAAGACTTAATTTTGGAGGTTGTAGATTGAGTAGGACCACCCTGTACTGATATTGGACTTAGAGTTATTTGATGGGCCAATTAGGAACCCGTGTTTGTGAGAGTCGTGCTAGGAATCTCGAGATGGTTAGTTTCTTCTATAATCCTTGAGAGCTTTTTCTGACTCTCAACTCCGTCTTCCTTTCTACTTCTATTGAATTCTGTTACCGCATCTACTGCTAATCCCTTCAACTTCTTTTTCGGGTTTGAAACTTTTGTTTCGATTTGTCGTTGACCTTGACTCTATTTATCCGTTCATCATTTCCCCAAACTTATGAAAAGTTTGACTAATTTAAAAATTTTGATTTTCATGAAATTTTAACATTTTGAAGCATAATTTCAAATTTTAAAACTTCCCACTTTGTAAAAACATTGAGCAATTTAACATTTTGGATTATTGTGAAATTTAACATTTTGAGTTATAATTTCTATTTATGAAACTCCCCGTTTTGTAAAAATTTGACTAATTTAAACTTTTCGGATATCGTGAAATTTAACATTTTTGAATTATAATTTAAGAACTTTATACTTCACTTTTGTTTTATCTTTGGTTGATATTTATATTTAGTCCTGTTTCAAAATGCCTTAATAATTTATTTTAAATTATTTTGAAAATATTTCAATTTTTGATTTTCAAACGATTGGAATTTTATGAAGACTTTCATATTTCTAAATACTTCAACTTCTATAGGATTATTTTGTAAAGCGTTTTAACATTGTCGAAATTATTTTGAATGTTCAAGTTTGATAACATTTTTGAAAATTTTCATAATTACTTTGATAACATTTTCGAAGTTTTAACGTTTTGAAATTAGTTTCACTTTATTGTTGGTGGACTTTTGAATCTGTTATTGAAAATGTTTGACGACTGGTTTGATTTTTACTAACTACAAATTTTGATTTCTCCAAACTAAATTTCGTCTCATCATAAAAAGAAATATTATTAAATTTCTTAATCAAATTGTTTTACTTTTGTTTTGAAAATGTTTTAATTACCCTATTTCCTTCAAGCTCGTTACAAATGCTATTTAGCGTCGTTATTTTATCAAATAACTTTACTTTACGATTTCACTAATTAAAAGATTTCAAATTCCGGGTAGCTTAGCCCAATTTCTCTTGGAATAAATGATTGCATTTGATCTCATATCACTTTAAAAGTTGTAAAATTTTCTTTTACAGCAAAATTTTTATGCGAAATTTATATCCTCATCTTTTCGAGTGGGGTAATCTTGACTCCTTTTTGCTTATTCTTAGTTTCGAGGACGAAACTTTCTTTTAGTGGGGAGGATTGTAACACCCGCTAATTTTCTAGGCGTTGTTATCTATTCTGTTATGACTCCGTCATGACTCTGTGATTTTTTTTTTGCCTTCAGTATCCTTCATTTTCAAACTTCATAATATTTTCGAGTCAAATATTATTTATTTTCATTAAAATATTTTAAATATTTTATTTTCGTTTAATAAATCTATTTATTAAATTTTCGTCGCAAACTATTTATTTAATTCACAAAGAATCTCATTTTATACGAACTATCATTTTAAGCTTGAATTTGGGTTATTTATTTTTCTAAAAGGGCCCAAATACGTTTATATAATATTTCTAACTAAGAAAATATTTTTATTTATGAAAATCTATCATTTAATGATTTTATTACGAAGTTTCGTAATTAATTATTTTCGGACGCGCGGTTTACTTGAATTGCTTTGAAATACCTTTAATAATTTTACGATTTTTTTTTATCAACTTACAATTATTTTGGAACCTTTTCTCACATGTTGGACCGTGACAACCCTTGTCACACCCCTTACTACACATTTTATTACACATTTCATTTTATGATGTTTAAGCCTTAGATATTTTTTTTCTCACCCATTTATTTTTGGCCTTAAACACAAACTCTTCACACTCCCTTCCTCTCTCATTTTGGCTGAATTGTGCATGTATTATGACATAGTTTTCATCAAAATTTACTTATCATTTATGCTTTAGAAAACCATCCACTTTCTTATCATTCTTTTTACAAAAAATTAAACATTTCCTCCCTTTGTCTCTCTTGGCTGAGATTTTCCAGCAGCTTTTCTAGCCAAATTTTGTCTCAAAGTGAGTCTTGATCGTCTCATTTTCATCTCCAAATTAATCGTCACTCCGATCCCTTCGTTAAGGTAATAATCGATGTTGTTTTCGATCGATATTTGCCTTCATTTTCTTAGTTTTCTCATGGTATTTTTCCACCATGTTTTTCATGTGTTGAAGGATTTTTGAATGATCCCGAAGCCGAGGAATATATTATCGATTCAGACTTGGAGTAGAGGTAACGTCGATGTTACTCGGTATTTCATGATTTTAATTGTGTATTTGCATGTATATATTTTTATATTTTATTTTGACAATATATGTATGTCACAAAATCTGGAAAATTTTCAAAAGTTGAAAATTTGCATGTTTCGGTATTTTTATCGCTTTTACGAGATTAACGATTAAATCGTCATATTAATTTGTAAAATCATAATATTCGGCCTAAACATGTAATATATATTTATATTCTGTAAAATTGATATTTTTGATGATTTATAATAATTTAGGATTTTTCTGATATTTTAAATATCGATTATTGAATTATTACCGTTTACGGACAAAAACGATTAAAAGCCGATTTTTAGTTCTAGTACCTAAACATTTTATTTTAATCTGATTTTTGGCGTGGTGAAAATTTCTGGTGAAATAGAATTTTCTGAATGTTTTCATAGTTTTTTGGAATTGTTAAGTGGATGAATTAATTAATCACTTTAAATCATCGTTTATCGTTAAAACCGTGTTTGTTGTTTAAATTCTCGAATTCTGGCCTTTGGTTTGAATCTGGAAAAAAATGTGATTCTGATGATTTCATATTAATATATATTTTTATGATTTTTAGTGCCTTAATAAAATGTTAGGAACGATAAGTTTATTAATGAAATCGTTAATTGTGAAAACGGGTTTAAATGACGGTTTTGTTGGAATTTGTTAAATCTGGAATTTTGGAAAAATCTGAAAAATTTATATTCTGGAAAATCATGATTTTTTAGTTTAATAATAATTTTTGGATATTAATACTTAAATCGTTTTGTAATTACTATTTTTATTAATCGTTATTGTCGAGATTAGACGATTAACGGGAAAACGCTTTAAAAACCGAGTTTTATTATTCTGGAAAATTTTCTTTTCTGGACAGAATGTTCATAAATATGTTTTAACTATTTTACGTAATTCTTGTACTGTTTATTAAAAGTCTTTAATTAATAATTATGGATTTTCGGACAAATTGTGCTTTATCGTTAAAATTCTTCGTCTTACATAAAAGAATTATTTTTCCAGCAATTTTGAAAATATTTAAATCTGAAACTTTAAGAGTTAAATCATCCCTTAACATACTCTAAATATATTCATTGGTTTAATTAAATAAAAGACGTTAAAGATTTAATTTGACCTTTTGCTGTAAAATCCTATTTATAATCGTATTGTCGTAACTAATAATAATTAGGGAATTTTAGTTTTATAAATTTTGGAAACACCCTAATTAGTAGTACTAAAGTGTTTAACACATTTTTAATTATTTTGTAAACACTTGTATGGTTTTTCAATAATTTCATAAATCTAAATACTCTCACTTTGATAAGTAATATCGTTAAGGCCGAAAGTACTAGTTTTTATAAATCTATATCGTTTACTAAAATGTCAAATTAGTATAAACTAATATTTTCACTATTTTGATATAATGCTATTTTTAGTAAAGTTTCTAAAAATAGAAGTTTCCTAAAATAGAAAGTTTCCTCTTTTAGAATATAAATGTTTACTTATTTTATCCTCATATTATTTATATTGATTATATCTTTTGAATATCGATAATGGCTTTGTTTTAGAGTTTTGGAATAAGGACAAGTGTGAGGTTAGAGTAATATATTCTAGGGTTTACGGTTTTGTCATCAACTATAAGGCTAGTGTATCAGGAATCGGTACATTGGTTGTTGAACCGGGTGACAGGTATCCCGGGAGTTGTGTACATTTTGACCTTAAGCTTAGGCCTCGCAGTAAGTCGCCGTCATAAGTTGAACTGGGTGACAGGTAATCCCAGGAGGGGTGTGCATTGTCTTAAACTAGGGCCACGCATTTATAAGTCGCCGCTCTATTATAGTTGAGTAGCCTAGTTAGAGACCGAAGTTTGATTTGTTTGAACTAAGTTCTCGAAGCTAGTTTTTAGTATTCTCCTAGTGAAAGTCTAGCCGTCTACATTACTCCTATCCATAACGCCATTTTGAATATTTTTATTATTATCGATATATTTTCATTTGCAGGTTGGCAAATGTTTTATGTTTTCTTCGGAAAATTCATTTTATTTATATTGTTTCGTTACGTGAAATTTTTCACTGAAAGCTTTTTTTTAATATGCTGTTTTACTATTTTCCATTTTTACTATTTTTCTATAATAGTAATTACAGTTTTAGAATCCTGTTATACGGCTGGGAGAACGTTGGCGTTGATCCCCACTGATTGTGGCTGTTATGTTTTTAACATGGCAGGTATATGTGTTTTCCTTCGGGTGGGCTAGCGAGCAGTTATGGATCCTGCTTGTTTTAATCAGATCACTGTATTATGGATTGTTAAAACCCTTTTTATGGATTTTATTTATTTATTTATTTTTGTAGCCATTTTTTATTTTATGGCTTATGTATTGACTTACCATTTTTATTTAATCAAGACATAGCTACAGTGTGTTATAATCCCACTTCTACAGTGTTTCCGCCACTGTATTGCGTTAGAATTTCTAGGGGATTACAGCCTGTTTTTGGTCATAGGTAGCAACAGTTCTTCTTCTTCTTCTTCTTCTTCTTCTTCTTCTTCTTGTTGCATCTCGTTTGTTGTCCTCTCTGTTGTTGTCAGTTGCGGTTGATGTTGCAGTTGTTGCGTTATTATTGTGGTTTGCACTTGTTGTTGTCAATCGATCGCTCCCATGAGTTCCCTGTCTCATTCTTTTGCTTACTTTGCTTCTTGTTCTACTCTTTTTCATGTCGTTCACTAATGTTATCGCTCAGTTTGGTGTCTAATAAGACCGACCTTTACTCTCTTCCTTCTTTGCCTCATTTCGTTGCTGTTTTTGCGGTCTGTTGTTGTTGTTGTTGTTGTTGTTGTTGTTACTGTTTCCGCTGGTGTCTGCAGTTGTTTTATGTTGTTCGGTTGTCAATTTCTGTGCTTCTTCTTCTCTTCCCTTCTTCTTCAACTGTTGCTGCTGCTAGTGTTGTGCGTATTTCTTGTCGTCATTGTGCCTTCCTATTATTATTTCGTTTTTACTGTCACTGCTGCTGTTTTACGCTGCTGATACTTTTCGGGTTGATTTGTGTTCTGTTCATTATGCTTCTTCTACTCGTTGTCGATATTGTTGTTGTCAGAACGTTGTTGTTTTCTGCTTGACTTTGGACTCTATTCTTCCGTCCAACTCATCTTATTATAACCATCTTCTGATCCTTCTTCTCCTCTGTGTGTCGTTTACCTGATGCTTTGGTTGCGAGCTATTTCAGGCTATTTTTGTGGTCATATTCGACTCGATTATATTGACCCTTCGTGTTCTTTTTGGCACATCACCTTCTTTCCGTCTTGTGTCAATTACCCAGGTCTCATTCTTTTGTTTGTCAACTCGTCTGTCGTGGTGAATCATGCTTGAAGAAGATTATCGATTCAAAAGTTTTAGAGGATCACCGTTATTAATGCAGTTCTAAATACTCTTCATTGTTGTTGGGCTGCAATATTTGTTCTCCTTAGTAGCATTGTCAAAAGAGTAGAGGTCATATGTCGGAATTTCTTATGGGATGGATCAGCGGATTACAAGCGAGTTCCTTTGATTTCTTGGGAGAGGATCACTGTCCCCTAAGAAAGAAGGCGGTTTGGGAATTAAAAACATCAAAAATTGGAATCACGCTGCTATTACTAAACTGGCAGACTGGATTCATTCTCATCCGGAAAAGCTTTGGGTGAGATGGGTGAACCGGGTTTACATAAAAGGAGAAGAATGACATGCTTACAAACCGAAACAAGGAGATAATTGGTCTTGGAGACAAATTTTTAAGGTGAAGGAGCTTATGAAAGTAGCGTTTCAGCAAAACTCATGGCCTGTTTCGCATACTCCGTATTTTATAAAGGAGGGCTATGAAAGGATTAGAAGCAAGCAACATGAGATGAGTTGGACTAAAGTGGTTTGGAATAATTGGAATGTGCCTAAACATTCCTTTGTCACCTGGATGGCTCAGAGCAATAGTATGAACACGAAGGATAAACCGAACAGAATAGGCTGCTGCGAGGAGGAGTGCTGGTTGTGTGGAGAGGAGGAAGAGACAGTACATCATCTGTTTGAGGAATGTCGGTACAACAGAAGAATTTTGGACGACATCAGACACTGGTATGGTAGAATTCGGTCTGTCCAATCATTAACAACAGACAACCATGTTGCAGTTCGATGGAAAACGGATGCAATGGTGATGAATGCCTATTACTATAATGTCTGGATAGAAAGAAATCGAGCATGGCAAGAAGGAGTTCTAATTAGACCGGAAGAGATATCGAAGCGCATAAGGAAAGAGGTGACGATAAGGGCACTGGGGAAAACTTCTCCAAGCAACCTTCATTGGAATCTCTAAGTCATTGATCGTCGGAATAGCTGCGTCGTAATTCTATGTTAATTATTGTACGTTACAGTCCAGATACATAATCCTATGGTGTAATTGTTCCGTATTGATATTTTTTGGCAATATACTCACATTTTACCAAAAATAAAATAAAATAAGATTATCGATTCTACAACTTGGAGCTTAAAGGCGTAACTATTGAAGGTTGGAACTTGGACTAATTGGACGGGTAATTACATTGAAGTTATCGACTCGGACATGGAATCAAGGTAACTTTAGGACGTTACTCGATTTTATATCGTATGTTTGAGTAGTAGTATGTAGTAAATATTTTAACTTCGGTTCGAATTTTAACTATTTATTATTTGCTAATAATATTATTTTTAAATTGTGTACCTTATAAATATTTTACAACTTTCGATATCGTTATATAAATCGTTAGTAATTTTATTACATATGATCGTTATAATATTTTGTTGTTAACGTGACACTAGTAACTATATAATATTGATTTCATATTTTTGTCATATTTTGTTAATTTATAACTTTAACTCAAAATCGTATTTTTATATTATAGTCGAGATTTGTATACATGTTCAATAAATTAATTTCGTTTTACGACTTATATTAATAAATGAGAAAGTAGTCGATTTTGTTTTAAATACATTTTTAGTCGAGATTATTTTCTCTAATAATTTCTCATTTGTGTACGATTGATTATTTTTAGTAAAATCGGTATTATTTATTGATAAAATCTATTTGCTAAAACTAATTTGAAAGCTTTATAAAATCTTGTTTAATTTTCAAAACTCGTCGACTCAATTAATTTTGATATCATTTTCTTAAAACATCTATTTTCTGAAAATTTATAGTTTTAACTCGATTTTCTAATTATTCATAAAATACTATATATTGACTTATTATATTTTATTTATATTTTGAGTAACGAATTTTGAAAAATATTAAAGTTACGATAACGACGATAATAATTGTGGACATGACCTAGGTCCACCCCGACGCGGCCATGCAAGGGTTTGGGGAGGTGAATGAATCTCATGTGAGATGGATCGAATTGAAATTTAAATCGAAGTGGAGTCGCCACCGAACTTTGTGGGAGTTCGGGCCCGTTCGAACCCACTCTATATCTTAGTGGGCCATGCAGAAAGTACCGATACCGACATTATCGGATACCGTGTATTGAATGACTCTCGTCTGCCAATGGATTCGGATATCCGGAAACCATGGTTCTGAATAAGGGGTGAGGGTACGTGTTGGGAAGTTCACAAAGAACACCCAACCCCGCCCGCACTTAGCGGCCTCTACTAAGATATCGCTTGATTTTTGAATACGCGCGTTAGTAGTACGATAAGATGATATGCAAACAATGTTTTGACTAAACATGCGAATATTTGAATAAGTTGTTACGTCGATTTAATACATCTAAAATAACGTCAAAGTTGTATTTAGCATCCGAGGTTTGTTTTAGTACAATAAAACAAATAATGGAAATAAATCGATTAGACATAAACAACCAAGTTAGTAACGGTGATAACGATAATACCAGTTTGCAAATTATATAGAATGATGTAACGAAATATGATGCATGATTTTGAAAAGTAGTATGGCACGTGATTGACTTCACACATGTTGACCGAAGTCACAAAAAGAATTTTATCGATACTTGAAAAACGTTGTGGGACTCACGGATTTGTCGTGGTAAAGGCTACTCGATCGAGTCATAGAGGGACTCGACCGAGTTGACCTCGAAAAAAGTTTCTGTCCCGGAATTTGAGGTGTCACTCGACCGAGTCATGGAGGGACTCGACCGAGTGAGCAGCCACTCGATCGAGTCATTGCGAGACTCGGCCGAGTGGTTCTCAAAGAACCTTCTGCCTCGGGTTTTTGGGGTGCCACTCGATCGAGTGCCCCCTGTACGAACTAGGGTTCGTTTCGCATTTTTTTATACATTTCGAAATTGCTTCCCGATTTTGGAAAATCAATGATTTCATTGAATCGGGCAGAAATATTGTATGATTTGTGCTCGATTCGAATTGTGATACTCGTCATATCCGATATTTGATTACGGAAATAATATCGAATAATTAGAGTGGAATCTAGGAAAAGATGTTGTGAGTCATTTTTTAATTGAACTAAAACGAAATGAATTATCTCCGCGTTTATAGGGTCGTAATTAATTCTTTCGAATCATGTGACAACTATTTTAGCATCAACGAATTCGAGTTAGTTAAATTTATTGACTAATTCGTTTAGATACGATGTCCGACTATAGAGTTGGTATCGCATCTAAAGAATGACGCTTTATATTCTATTAAAAAGAAATTGATTCCCTCCGCATCTCGACATCGTAACGAATCCTTGCGGATTATGTGATGTCGGATCCGCATCAACGGGTTTCGACCTAACTTAAAATAAAGTGTTTGATTCAAAACAGTTTTGGAAATTGATGAATGCGATGTTAATGATGATGACGAATAATAAAACGTTCCCAACAACATGACAAAAATAAAAAAAAACACTATTGTTGACGTTGATTCGCTTCAACAATCAAATACTCGGGGTGTCGGGATAAGCGACCGGCCACGTCGGGTGAAACATCCTTGTATTCGGATTTTCTTATTCCGTCATCCTTTGTATTCGACACGAATTAGCAAGTAATTTAATGTTTTGATACTAGAAATATTAGCGATATTTGAAAAATAATAAAATGAAAAAGCGAGAAGAAGGAGAAGAAGACAACGCGAGAGAGAGGAGAAGAGAAAAGAAATCGGTTTTTTTTTTCACCCTCAACCTAAATGTTTTGTTTTCTCGGACGGGACTCGTTTAATTGTGGCTTGAGCACGGGAGTATCAAGATTTATGTAGATGGAGTTATGGTGGTTTAGGGTTTGTAGGTTTGCTATATAGTAGGGGTTTTAGAGTTGAAGAAGTATGATCAAAGGTAGTGAAAAGGTCTCCCAAAGTTGCATGCGAAAGAGTGTTTATATAGGAATTCTCCCCCTCCCCCGTCTAGGATTACTCGATCGAGTGCCTCTGTTGACTCGATCGAGTGGCCCAAAGAAGATGTAAAAACGGGCTTGTTAAAGGCCCACTCGATCGAGTGGGCTGACACTCGATCGAGTGGGTCAGCTGGAGCGAAGAAATCCAGAGTTTTTGACTCCGGGTTGGATTCTTGATATTTGCATGGCTGTTTTGTGTCTCGGCAGCGGCTTTGACCGGGTTTTGACCCGATCGCTAAAAGTCGGTATTATTTCCAGTGTCGGTTTTGATCCAAATTAGTCTTATTTGATTGGAAACGACCCACTGGGCCTGAATTTGAGGTTGGTTTTGTGAGATTGGTACTCCGTAAAAAGCCCAAGCCAGAAACTAACGATTTCGAGCCCATATCCGAGCGCGTAGAAGCACGTTTGCGTCCGATCATCATCGGGTATTTTTTGGAAACTGCTATAGACACCTGGCAGCCAAATGTGGGTGTCTATAGAGCCCCCACTCTGACTGAGGCTTGGATAAGACGAAAGTCATAGTAGCTACCAGGCCAATCGAGGATTAAAACCTGGCAGACTTCCGGTCGGGTCGTTTATAGTCCATTAGACTTGCATGAAGGGCTCGCCAGCCATGAGATAGAAATCACACCTGAGTTTATGATGATAACTCCGCGGGGGAATCAGACTTGTCGTATAAGTCCTGGGTGTGCCTGTATATGGGCCCATCCCGTGCTGATTCGATAGAAAATGCCGTCTGGGGCTTTCCGCTGGGGAGATATGTGAGCTAAGCGAGCTTGTTTCTGAAACCTTGAGTCATACCTGTATAAGTTACATAAGGTTTTGCATGCAACACGTAAGTAAAAATATGACTCGCGCTGGGGAATAAAAAATTGATTTTTTCGGATTTTGAAATTTTGAATTTTTTTGATTTGTTTTTTAAATTTTGACTCTTTTTGAAAAGTAGGAAGGCTCGGGATGACTAATTCTTATGCTAGTATGGAGGAATATGAGACTAGGCTTGTGTGCTTAAGCCCACTAGAATTAGGAAACTTTATGGAAAGAAGATATGGAAAGAGGTTTGTCATGGTTAGGTATTATAAATACCCCTCCCTTGTATTACTTTTCCTCACAACTTCCTCACAATTCTCTTTTCCTAAAAAAGAAAGCTCTTTATACTTCTCTAGAAATTTAGCCATGGGAATTGATCGCTTGACCGCGATGCTGCAAGAATGGTCCCAACATTTTAGGGATACAGATAGGGTGGCTTTGAACCAGACGGGTATTACTCAGCTGTATACGTTCCGTCAGATGCAGGTGGACTGCCGCTGCATACGACACCTACCATGTTTTTTCCTTTCCTCGGGTCCAAATTTGTCCTTTACCTGAGGAGATTGCTGCTGTGGGAGGATGGAACCCTATACTTCGTCCCACTTTCCCGTTTATGATCCAAGGAGGAAACTACGGGAATTTTTTGGACTTTCCCACAATGAAGTATCTTGAATGGTTGAAGACGATACTATTTCTTTGATCGACCTGGCCGAGAAATTTATGAACCCGCATGACGTCCAAGTCAGACCGATTCACAGCCGTAGGGCTTTCTCCTTTTGTATGCTCCATGTTTACGGTTTTAAAAGTCACATGGCTTTATTGTCGTGCATGGGCGATGTCCGTCTTTTCACTATGGTCGACTTGATGGAGACGGAGCATTGTCCGGCTTGGCTGATTACAGGGGAAATTATCCAGGGTTTGGATAATCGCAAGAGGGATTCGTCGGTTTGTCAAACCGGGAGCACCCTTTCTGTTCGGTTTCACGGGCGCCACTCGATCGAGTGACCCGTAGGCACTCGATCAAGTGCCCTCAAGTGGACGTCTATTTTGCTCGGGAACTCATATTTTTTTGTTACTTTTTCAGCTTTGGCTATTTGAGAGGCTATCATTCATAGATCCTCCTCTTGACCCGAGTCGATACCGTCCTAACCAAGTGATGACAAGGAGATGGGCAATTGATTTTTCTCGCCACATTACTCAAAAATACTGGGATGAAGTGCTGTCTTTTCATAGCGGTCCGTTGATCCGATGGGTGGTGCCATGGTGGCCCATTTATGTTTGGACGGGCTTGGCTCTGAGGGATAAGGCTCGCTATTAAGTAATCTTGTCCTTCAGGCAGACAATTCATCTCTACCCTGACCGCATACTAAGGCAGTATAGTTGGTCCCAAAGAATCCTGGAGGTCGAAGTAGTTGTGAGTGAATCTACCCAACTGACGGATATGATGTGCGACACATGGATGCAAAGATGGTATACTCGGCATACTTGGCCCATTCCCAAATCTCTTCATTCAATCTGGGTTTCGGAGTCCTATGTGAAATGGACTAAAGCAGATTGTGCCAAGGCCCGGGCTGCTTTAAAGGTTGATGAAGCTTTTCACCTGCTACGGAGGGAGCAAGTTAAAGACAATAGAGGCTTCTTCGACGAAGGTGACACTCCGGCTACCCTGGTCCGTCTAATGTCAGGTCAAAGAGGGAGGGGACTAGGACTCAAGCCGAAGGGTCCAGTGCTAGAGGTGCGCGGGGGAGACTGAGCCCATGACTGACTTAGAAAGGAGACTTGGTCCGAAGCTGGCAGTTCAGGACCGACAGGCTACCCGAGCACGTACGGGCTCGACTTGGACTAGTGACAATGGCAGAAGACCCACTGTCGAAGAAACGAGTTCGTGCTAAGGAGGTTCCCTTGGTGATTTGGGAACGCTCGCCCCCGCTCCGGCGACATCGGGCTCCACGTGACCCAAAAGACAAGGGAAAGGGCATAATGCCCTAAATGCTAGTCTCCTTAATTTTATTATTTAATTAAGTATTACTATTATTTTTTTGTGGTGTGTTTTTTTTTGTTTTTTTTTGCGTGATGTAATTTATTAATTCTCGAGTTTATCGGTTTTTAAAAAAATAAAATAAAAGACATATTAGTTAATACCGTTTCCGTGTTTTTTCGTTATTGCAGTGGTTATACCCTTTTGAGGGGTTGCTTACATATCCACAATTAGCGGAATCAAACCAAATGTAGTTCAAACATAGATTTTTTTTTGCAATTTTCGAAATACACCAAGACTATTAGTTCGAGATGTGCGACAGTAGGACAAGTAATCCTAACTTATTGACTTGCTTATAATTTTTTGAATTTTTTTAATAAACTTCTTGCAAATGATATTGAAATAGGGTTTAGGGGTGGTAACGCTTAAACTGGTCCAAGTTGGTCGGGTTGACGAATTCTTTCCCGTCCAAATCTGTCAGCATCACTGCTCCTTCTGATAGGACTTTCTTTACTAAATATGGCCCAGCCCAATTGGGTTTGAATTTTCCTCTTGGGTCGACCGGTATTAATGCACGGACCGATTTTAGAACTAGATCCCCTTCCTTGATATTTCTGGGCCTAACTCTTTTGTTGAAAGCCCATTGTATCCTCTTCTGGTATATTTGGATATTGTTGAGGGCTCGGGACCGCCGTTCGTCTAAAAGAACTAGCGAATCATATCGGGCTTGGACCCAATCTGCTTCCGGCACCTGGCTCTCTAGTAGAATCTTGAGGGATGGTACTTCTAGCTCGACCGGTTGGACTGCTTCCATTCCATACGTCAAATAATATGAAGTTGCTCCGGTCGCGGTGCGAATTGATGTCCGGTACCCCCGTAGGGCGAAATGTATTTTGTCGGGCCAGTCCCGATAATTCTCAGCCATCTTTTTAAGTATCGTGACAATCGATTTATTAGTTGCCTCAACCGCTCCATTTGTTTGGGCATGGTATGGCGAAGATATATGCCTTTGAATTTTATATTTTGCTAGCAAAGTAGCGGTTTCATCTTGGAAATGGGTCCCATGATCACTGATGAACTCGTGCGGGATCTCGTACCGGCATATAATCTTGTTTTGAATAAATTTGGCAACATGTTTGGCGTTAAAGATCCGACATTACTCGGCTTCGACCCATTTGGTGAAATAGTCGATGACTACCAAAATGAAGCAATGACCTCCCGTCCCGGAAGGGTTTACCTTTCCAATTATATCAATACCCCACGTCGAAAATGGCCATGGTGATGATGTCATGGTGTATAGTAGGGATGACGGTCTATGTTGCACGTTGGCAAAGATCTGACAGTTATGACAGTATTTGACATATAACTGACAGTCGGTTTCCATGCTGTTCCAATAATATCCGAGCCTTATGATTTTTCGGGCTAGCATATGGGCGTTCACATGCGGGCCATTTTCACCATCGTGCACCTCGGCCATAACCTTCTCGGCCTGTACTTTATCGACACATAGGAGGAGAGCCCCCTGTGCTGTCTTTTTGTATAATTGTCCGTCGTCCGTACGAACAAATTGGGTGGCCAACCTTCGCAGGGCTTTCTTGGCCCGGTTTTTAGTTCCCGGAGGATATTCTCCCGTAGTCAAGTAGGTTAGAACAGCCTGATACCAAGGTTTTGGATCGGTTATTTCAATATCCTAAATGGCGTGGATATATGTTGGCTCGGACCGTCTTTCGATGCAAATCGGCATGCTGGTTAGATGCTCCGGGATATTTAGAAAAGATGCTAATTTGGAAAGTGCATCCGCGAATTGGTTTTCTTCCCGGGGTAGATAAATGTATTCTACCTTTTGGAATTGTTTTCGAGAATCCTTACTCGCGCTTGGTAGGCCACGAGATTGACGTTCCGAGTTTTCCATTTTTGGAGAGCTTGATTGATGACTAGAGATGAGTCACTGTGGACCCGGAGGTTCGTTACTCCTAAATCAGCGGTGGCTTGCAATCCGTGAATGCATGCTTCATATTCGACTGCGTTGTTAGTCACGTCAAAATCCAGTTTAATGGATAACGGGGTGTGCTCTCTTTTCGGTGATATTAGCAGAATCCCGACTCCGAATCCTCGGAAATTGGACGCCCTGTCAAAATACAGATCCCATGTTTCTTTGTCGGTATGGAATATGTCTTCATCTGGAAAGGCCCAAGTATCGGTGTACCCTTCTTCAAATACCGGACTATCGGCAAGAAATTCTGCTACTACCCGGCCTTTGATGGCTTTTAATGGTACGAACTTGAGGTCGAACTCTGCTAGCATCAAAGTTAATCTGGACATCCTGCCGTTAAGGATGGGCTTCTCGAACAAGTACTTGATAGGATCCATTTTGGATAAAACAAGTACCTCATGGCTAAGCATATAGTGTCGGAACTTTTTAGAGGCCAAACTAAAGCTAGGCATGTCTTTTCGATCATTGTATACTTGCAGTCGTACTCCAAGAACTTCTTACTGATGTAGTAAATAGCCCGTTTTTCTGAATCGACTGTCTGGGCCAGCATAGCCCCCATGGCTGTCTCGGTCTTTGTTAGGTACAACGACAAAGGCAGACCGGGTTAAGGTGGCGTTAATACCGGCGGAGCAAACACAATCTCCTTGATTTTATCGAAAGCCGTTTGACATTTATCGTCCCACAGTGTTCGTTCTCCTATCATCAGTTTCTTGAAAATGGGTTCACATACCATGGTCAGCTTTGAAATAAACCGGCTGATATATTGGACTTTCCCGAGAAACCTCCTTATTTCTTTTTCGGTTTTAGGTGGTTGCATCTCGGTAATGGCCTTGATTTTAGCTGGGTCGACCTCGATGCCGCGTTGGCTAACGATATGGTCCAGTAATTTACCCGATGTTACCTCGAAACTACACTTTTGAGGTTTTAGTCTCATGTTGCACTTGCGTAGTCGGGTGAAAAATTTTCTTAGGGCCGTGATGTGCCCGCTTAGACCCTTGGATTTGACGATCATGTCGTCCACATAGACTTCCACTTCTCTATGCATCATATCGTGTAATAAAGTTGTGGCGGTTCGTTGATAAGTGGCCCCGGCGTTGATGAGACCAACTGGCATGACGGTGTAACAGTAAGTACCCCAAGGTGTTATGAAGGTGGTCTTACACATGTCTTCTTCCGCCATCTTTATCTGATTGTATCCGACATACCCGTCCATAAATGATAAAAGGGCATGATCGGCCGTGTTATCCACCAGTATGTCGATGTGTGGCAACGGAAAATTGGCTTTTGGGCTGGCCTTATTAAGGTCCCGAAAAGTCTACACATACCCGCACCTTACCGTCCTTTTTAGGTACCGGCACGATGTTTGCAACCCAGTCTGGATATTCAGACACTTGTATAAAGCCTGCTTTGAATTGCTTGTCGACTTCTCCTTTGACTTTGAGAGACCAATCGGGCCTCATTCTTCGGAGCTTCTGTTTTACCGGCTTACACCCATCTTTGATGGGTATACGGTGTTCAGCTATTTTCCGATCTATCCCCGGCATATCCTTGTAGGACCATGCGAAGACCTCCATGAACTCTTGGAGGAGATCCGTGAATAGTTTTCTCTCCTCGGGATCTAAGGATAAGCCCAACTTAAGCATATGGGGCTCTAAAGGGGTTCCCACGTTAATGGACTCGGTTTCCTCAATCACCGGATCTCGGGATTTCCTTTGTTCGAGCTGCTTGATCAGATGCGGAGGTAGAGGTACCTGTTCGTCGGGTTTCTCAATGTCATTGCATATAAAATTTTTGAAATTGTTTTGAAAATAAGACAAGTCGTAAGCGAAACGGTTTTCGTTATTATTAATAGTAAATTTGGAAAACAGCTCGAAGAGAGCGGCCATATGATCATTGGTCAGAGGCGGAATAGGGAGTACTCTGGGAACAGAATCCGAGACTCCAGTGGAAGTGGCTAAAGGGATAGGGGTTACAGACCGGACTCTAGTACCAGACCCTCTAGACTCGGACTCTGACTCCGACTTCGACTCAGACTTAGACTCGGACTCAATATCCAGCATGTCTCCTTACCCGGTGATCAGCTTGTAGACTCGACCCTGGCTGTCGGTCCACTTGATGGTCTTCCTCCAGGCCCTTCTCCCGGTGTCTGCACCGACTTTGGAAATCAGCTTTGTTGGATCGAACCGATTGCTGCGAAGGACCAGGTTGACCAGATCTTCTTTAGGATTGGGGATGGCCTTGTCTTCCCCGAATAAGAACCCCACCACGGGCTCGGAATTGTCAGCATCCTTCTTGGATTCCGTCTGGGCGAGGGCAAATATGTCATCTGGGATGAAATTGCATTCCCTAGCCAATTTGGCCTCGGGATATGTGATGGTGGGTCGGTAGAGGCCCACTTGAATAGCCCCTAATACTGGAGTGATGAAGTAGTCGGTTAGTTTCGGGCTATAAGGGCCCAAATACGTACCCTTGATGATGTTTTGGGCCTTCTGAAAATCGGCATGAACCATGTTTTCCGGGGTCGCAGCATATTCTAGGCCAAATCGGGATTCTCCATCGTTTAGAACCTCGATGATTTTTCCGGCCGGAAGATACGGCCTAGAGGTAGCCCCCGGTAGATAACCCAAGTTTTGTAGCATCATGTCGATGCTAGTTGTGAAATAGGGCTTGAAGAGATATCCCCTTTCAATCATTCCCACGAAGTTGAATCATCGTGGGTCGGCTTGGCCCGTGGCATTGCAGCAAGTTGAAAGATGAGGTGACATCAATCACCTGAAACTCCAGCTCTTTCTCAATTAGGCTCGTTATAATTGTCAGTTTAACGGCCCCAGCAACCGGTTTTGGGCTTCCATCGAAAGCCAGGATAGTCTGCGCGGTTGGAAGGTAGTCGGCCTCGGTGATACCGACGACTTTGGCGGTCCTTTAAGGAAGGACATTCACGGCAGACCCGTCGTCGATCAGGGTCATTGGGAGGTACTTCCCTCGGCAAATGACCGTGATGTACAGGGCCAAGTTATGGGCGGCCCCGAACGGTGGAAGGTCATACTCGGAGAAGGTGATGAGCGGGCCTTCTTCTTTGGACTTGCCCTTGAGATAGGGCATGATAGTGGCTACCATTTCAGCGGCGGTAACCTGTGAGTCGACCTTGATTTGATCGAGAGCCTTAGTCAGTGCTTCCCGATGTTCTTGCGAGCTAACCAGATGTTGCCATATGGTTAGGTCAGCTCGAACCCTCTTCAATTGCTTGACCAGGGCTGTGTCGTTGCTTAATTCTTCAAGGGTAGATTCTGTCCTAGCAGGTTCAGTGAGGGTTGTCGGTGTAGGACGTTCGGCGGTGGCGAGGTGGTTTGTGGCTAAGGCTTTACACTTAGCTTTTCTAACCTCCTCAATGGTGATGGGGACAGCTTCCCCTTTGGCTAGGTAGACATCTTCCTAATCATCGAACCATATCCCGTTAATTTGTGGGATAAAAGGGGAAATGAGGTGAGAACAGTCGATTACCTCCCCAGTAAAAATGGAGTGACCACTGAATGGGTTTTCTTTGTTGCTCGGCTTGTCCCCGGGCAACGGTATTTTCCCGCTCTCGATCAAGTCTTGGATCAGATGCTTCAATTTCCAACACTTTTCAGTATCGTGCCCATTACCTCGATGATATTGGCAGTAGGCTTGGACATTGTAGCTTTTGGATCACTTTTCTACCGGGACTTCCGGAGTTGGGCCTATTGGTTGGATCAGACCCTTTGAAGATAGCCTTTGTAAGGCGTATGTATAGGTGGTCCCTATATTAGTGAATACCCGATTTGGAGTATTCATTTTGGATGAGGCATCCAATAGATTATCCTCGTCAAAGATGCTGGGGTTGCAGCTGCAGGTGTGGGCTTGTTGATGGAAGAGCTGGCCCCTTGATATCCCTTGGTAGAGGCCTTAGTAAGGCTCTCTAACCTCAAGTCATCCTCGATCCTTGTTCCCATTTCAGTTAGAGTGGCAAAGTTGGGTATGACAGCATACCGGAGATGGACCTAGTAGGAAGGGAGGAGGTTTTTGATAAAGGCCTCCACAACGACTTTTTCGTTTGGCTTATTGACCAACTTCACACACTCGGCCCTCCACCTTTGAAGGTATTTAGTTAAACCTTCTTTGGGCTCTAGGGCCATGACATCCAGAGTACGTATCGTAGTCTGGATCTCGGTATTATCAGCGTAATTCCGAGCGAATTCTGTTGCCACATCATCCCAAGTCTTGTACTTCTTGGAATCGAGCCTGTAGTACCAGGCTTTCGGGTGCTTCTCAAGGGAGGAAGCAAACAAGTGTTTGAACATGGTGGATTTCACCTCCTTGACAGCCATGAACTCCTTGAATGCCCGAATGTGATGAACCGGGTCTTTAGTACCCTTAAACATCAGTATGCCCGTAAGGTTGAGGTTGGCAGGTAGCTCGTCATTCAAAGGCGAATAGGAACGAGCATTTTCCGTGTGGATCGAGTTGTTTGTTGACAAATGGACCTATTCTTCTAGCTTGCGAACGGCGCTGACCAATTCAGCGATGGGCCCAGTGGCTTCATCCCCACTCTTAGGAGTTCCTTGCTCTACGGCGCTCAAACGGGTGGCAAGGTTGGTTTGGTCGGTCCTGATGGCTGTCAATTGGGCCTCCATCTTAGCCAATGAGGCGGTCAGACTGTCCAAAGCTTCTTGCATTTTCTGTCATCTGGTTACCGGTGGCCTGTCTGTAAGAATACCGCGTAATCAGAAACTGACCCAAATCCTGGAATAAAAAGTACATCTCGAGCAAAGGAAATATTGAAAAGGAAATGAATCGGAAAAGACACCTAGACGGGTGACCTGTGGACGGTGGGCCTCCCTTAGGATTCGGCGGGTGGGCCGAGTCCTGTTCAAAGGAAGGTCCACGTGAGAAATTCTCCAGACTTTGGACTCGAATGTGTAGACGGGCCATCTTTTGTAGAAGTATGTCCTATGTAGGTGGGCCTCGCCTTAGTCAAATAAGGCGGACTGAGATAGGGAGGAAACTCGTGATATAAGATCGACGGAGTTTCGACGCTAAAGACCTTGGACGACTCACGACACGACCCGACACTGCTAAATACGGGAAGTCCTAAGAAGAGGAAAGTTTTTTTTCAAAAAGGTTTTTTTTTTTGAGAAAATCCGAAAAAACTCGGTGGATGGCCCGATTTTTTCGAAAGTCGGAATAGTGTCATCGGGCCGCAATTTTGAATATTTTTTGTATCTTTGAAATGGGCAGCATTCTGACTATAAATAGGCTATTTTGAGTAAAATCATAAGTCCTAAATTCGGTATGCTTCCTGAGTTTTAAAATTGGATATTTTGAAAAAGATGCAAATTTTGAAAATGACGGTTTTTGAAAAACAACCTTAGAAACCAAGTAGCACATTGTCACGCAAGCATAATAACGACACCATGTATGCTCTACACTAACTCTCGGTCGGTCTATATAGGGTCTATACCAGTGCACATAACCTATCCGAGAATCGGGACGGACTTCCTAAGTCGAGTTCAGCTTAGAACATGCCGCGAAACCCATACGAATCGACTATGAACACCTTTGACATATCCATGTTGGACTATATCACGGTATAGTGGGACGTCGGTCACCAGTACCTGCCCGTGAAAAGATAGGATTATGCATGAACCGTAAAACTAAAACGCGTATTGTACTAGTCAAACGATTTCTATTCGAGTTACACCCTGAGGATGCCGATGGTAAGTCACGCATCAGTTAATCCCCAGCGGAGTCGACAAATTATGGACATGACCTAGGTTCGCCCCGACGCGGCCATGCGCGGGTTTGGGGAGGCAAATGAATCTCATGTGAGATGGATCGAATTGAAATTTAAATCGAAGTGGAGTCGCCACCGAACTTTGTGGGAGTTCGGGCCCGTTCGAACCCACTCTATATCTTAGTGGGCCATGCACAAAGTACGGCCCATTCGGATGTCAGAGTTTATGGGGTTCGTCCCTTTGCATTGGATACCGATACCGACATTATCGGGTGTCGTGTATTGAATGACTCTTGTGCGCCAATGTATTCGGATATCCGGAAACCATGGTTTTGAGTAAGGGGTGAGGGTACGTGTTGGGAAGTTCACAAAGAACACCCATCCCCGCCCGCACTTAGCGGCCTCTACTAAGATATCGCTTGACTTTTGAATACGCGCGTTAGTAGTACGATAAGATGATATGCAAACAATGTTTTGACTAAACATGCGAATATTTGAATAAGTTGTTACGTCGATTTAATACATCTAAAATTAACGTCAAAGTTGTATTTAGCATGCGAGGTTTGTTTTAGTACAATAAAACAAATAATGGAAATAAATCGATTAGACATAAACAACCAAGTTAGTAACGGTGATAACGATAATACCGGTTTGCAAATTATATAGAATGATGTAACGAAATATGATGCATGATTTTGAAAAGTAGTATGGCACGTGATTGACTTCACACATGTTGACCGAAGTCACAAAAAGAATTTTATCGAGACTTGAAAAACGTTGTGGGACTCACGGATTTGTCGTGGTAAAGGCCACTCGATCGAGTCATAGAGGGACTCGACCGAGTTGACCTCGAAAAAAGTTACTGTCCCGGAATTTGAGGTGTCACTCGATCGAGTCATGGAGGGACTCGACCGAGTGAGCAGCCACTCGATCGAGTCATTGCGAGACTCGGCCGAGTGGTTCTCAAAGAACCTTCTGCCTCGGTTTTTTGGGGTGCCACTCGATCGAGTGCCCCCTGTACGAACTAGGGTTCGTTTCGCATTTTTTTATACATTTCGAAATTGCTTCCCGATTTTGGAAAATCAATAATTTCATTGAATCGGGCAGAAATATTGTATGATTTGTGCTTGATTCGAATTGTGATACTCGTCATATCCGATATTTGATTACGGAATCAATATCGAATATTTAGAGTGGAATCTGGGAAAAGATGTTGTGAGTCGTTTTTTAATTGAACTAAAACGGAAAGAATTATCTTCGCGTTTATAGTGTCGTAATTAATTCTTTCGAATCATGTGACAACTATTTTAGCATCAACGAATTCGAGTTAGTTAAATTTATTGACTAATTCGTTTAGATACGATGTCCGACTATATAGTCGGTATCGCATCTAAAGAATGACGCTTTATATTCTATTAAAAAGAAATTGATTCCCTCCGCATCTCGACATCGTAACGAATCCTTGCGGATTATGTGATGTCGGATCCGCATCAACGGGTTTCGACCTAACTTAAAATAAAGTATTTGATTCGAAACAGTTTTAGAAATTGACGAATGCGATGTTAATGATGATGACGAATAATAAAACGTGCCCAACGACGCGACAAAAATAAAAAAACACTATTGTTGACGTTGACTCGCTTCAACAATCAAATACTCGGGGTGTCGGGATAAGCGACCGACCACGTCGGGTGAAACACCCTTGTATTCTGATTTTCTTATTCCGTCATCCTTTGTATTCGACACGAATTAGCAAGTAATTTAACGTTTTGATACTAGAAATATTAGCGATATTTGAAAAATAATAAAATGAAAAAGCGAGAAGAAGGAGAAGAAGACGACGCGAGAGAGAGGAGAAGAGAAAAGAAATCGGTTTTTTTTTGCACCGTCAACCTACATGTTTCGTTTTCTCGGACGGGACTCGTTTAATTGTGGCTTGAGCACGGGAGTATTGAGATTTATGTAGATGGAGTTATGGTGGTTTAGGGTTTGTAGGTTGTTTGCTATATAGTAGGGGTTTTAGAGTTGAAGAAGTATGATCAAAGGTAGTGAAAAGGTCTCCCAAAGTTGCATGCGAAGGAGTGTTTATATAAGAATTCTCCCCCTCCCCGTCTAGGGTTACTCGATCGAGTGCCCCTAATGACTCGATCGAGTGGCCCAAAGAAGATGTAAAAACGGGCTTGTTAAAGGCCTACTCGATCGAGTGGGCTGACACTCGATCGAGTGGGTCAGCTGGAGCGAAGAAATCCAGAGTTTTTGACTCCGGGTTGGATTCTTGATATTTGCATGGCTGTTTTGTATCTCGGAAGCGGCTTTGACCGGGTTTTGACCCGATCGCAAAAAGTCGGTTTTATTTCCGGTGTCGGTTTCGACCCAAATTAGTCTTATTTGATTGGAAACGAGCCGCTGGGCCTGAATTTGAGGTTGGTTTCGTGAGATTTGTACTCCCTAAAAAGCCCAAGCCATAAACTAACAATTTCGAGCCCATATCCGAGTGCGTAGAAGCACGTTTGCGTGAGATAATCGGGTGTTTTTTGGAAACTGCAGCCAAATGTGGGTGTCTACAATAATAAAATGTTAATTTTGTTAGAAATGCTGTTTTTATACGTTCCACTTATTTTAATCACTTACTTATAATCTATAACAATATTTCTATTTTAAGTATGTTTCTAAAATTATTAAGTTTCTATTTATAGAAAGTTTACCCATTTAATATTAAATGTTTATTCCTTTTATCTTCATATTATTTATATTGATTATATCTTTTGAATATCGATAATGACTTGGTTTTGGAGTTATGGAATAAGGATAAGTGTGAGGTTTAGAGTAATATATTCTAGGATTTACGTTTTTGCCATCAAATATAAGGATGGTGTGTCTTAATGGGGCGCATAGGTTGTTGAACCAAGCATATATGGTTTTCGGGAGTGTATGTACATTTTGACATTAAAATTGTGCCTCGTAGTGTAAGATGTTGTCGGGTTGAACTGAGTATTTATGGTGCTCGGGAGGGGTGTGTATATTATCTTAAACTAGGGCCACGTATTTATAAGTCGTCGACCTATTATGGTTGAGTGGCCTAGTTAGAGATCGAAGTTTGATTTGTTTGAACTAAGTTCTCGAAGCTAGTTTTTAGTATTCCCCTAGTGAAAGTCTAGCCTTCAACACTAACCTTATCCATAACGCCAATTTTGAATATTATTATCGATTGATTTTGACTTGCAGGTTGGCAAGTGGTTTAAGTATCGCTGAAAACTTATTTTTATTATATCATTTTTTTATGTTTCCTCATTTTAAATATTTTGATATAATAATTCTATTATTTTCCGTATGATATAATATGGCTGCGAGAACGTCCGAGTTACACCCCCACTAATGTGGCTGTTATGCTTA
Source organism: Agrostemma githago (assembly GCA_958450325.1). Classification (NCBI taxonomy): domain Eukaryota; kingdom Viridiplantae; phylum Streptophyta; class Magnoliopsida; order Caryophyllales; family Caryophyllaceae; genus Agrostemma; species Agrostemma githago. The sequence continues at coordinate 46,735,660 of OY288255.1, forward strand.
TGACATGATAGGTATTTGCTGCTGAGGTTTTGGGTGTGAGCTAGCGAGTAGCATGGATCCTACTCTTTCTTCATTCACGAGTTATGGATTTGTATAAACCTGTTTGGAGAATTTCTTTTTTAGCCTTTTGTAAAAAAACAGGCATTTGTATTGACTTACCATTTCTTTTAATAAGATATAGTTTGTCAATGTGTTTTAGTCCCAACAATACATTGTTTCCGCCACTGTATTGTTATAATTTCTAGGGGATTACATTAGCCTCGTGTTGTATTTGCGCAGTCGGGTGAAGAACTTTCTTAGGGTGATAATGTGCCCGTCCCGATTCTTGGATTTGATGATCATATGGTCCACATAAACATCTACTTCCTTATGCATCATGTCATGTAATAAAGTTGTAGCGGTCCTTTGATAAGTGGCCCCAACATTAATGAGGCCAAATAGCATAACGATATAGCAGTAACTACCCCAAGGTGTAGTGAAGGTGGTCTTACCCATATCTTCCTCTCCCATTTTGATCTGATTGTACCCGACACATCCATCTACAAAGGATAAAAGGGCATGATCAACAGTATTATCCACCAATATATGAATGTACGTGTGGTAGTGGTGATAAGTGTAGTTTGTAGTGCCTTTTTCTCTATGTTTTGGTCCCATTTCCTTGTGGAATCGCTCCTTGGGAGCGATTCATGGGCTTCTTATGCTTCCTTTAGTTTGTTTCAGGTTCCCGACACTGATTTGGATGAGTTGGAGCGATTCCGACTCGATACATACACATTTTGGAGCCAACGAGATAAAGGAACGATGACTCGAGGCCTTGGAATCGACCCCGAGACCTTGGGACCCAAACCCGAGCCTCCGAGACCCGATCCCGAGTCCCGAGAGTTGACGAGAAACCTATGAGAGGCAAGGAAGGACCAAAGAGCTCTTAAGGGAGGCCTACAAGACCCATCCCGTTCGGGATGAGGTGCACTTTGAAGAAGGCTGCTGTGAGCCCATCCCGGTCGGGACCAACCCGTCCCGATTGGGATGACAGGGCCGTCCCGATCGGGATGATCCTGTCCCGGTCGGGACGCTACAGAGGCTGCGTGACTTCTTTTATTTCATTCTCCTTCATTCTTGTACCCATATATATACTCCCTTCTTGTATTAGTAACATATCTTATCATACCCTAGACTAGTTTAAGCCTCCTTTAAGCATTAAACCCTAGATTAGTTTCATCCATTAGATTAATCTTCCTTTAAATCTTGTTAATCTTTAGTTAATCCTTGTAATTAGTTCTTGTATTAAGAAGTTCTTGAAGAATTCTCCAAGCTTGACAACCTTGGGTTTTATTTGGGTTCTTATTTATACAAGATTGCATCTTTTCATCTTCCTAGTGTTGGTATAATCATTTCTACTCTTAATTTTGTTTATTCAATCTGGTTTCATCTTTTCATATTGTTATTGTTATTGTTGTTCATAATGGATGTTTGTTTAGTGAGTTTGTTTTCTCTTGTTATGGCTGTGTTGTTCTTCATCATGAGTGAGTAGTCTTCTTTGTGGGGTTAGTAGGGGGATTAGGGGTAGATTATGGATGATTAGGGTTGATTAAGGGAAAAGGGTGAATCTTTGTTGTTAGTCACATTGTGGGCACTCCATGTGTTTGTTGATATGCTTGTGTGAGTTGTAGTGGCCATGCTTCCCATACTTGTATTCATCTTCTCATTGTTTGATTATTATGTGGAAATGTTGAGAATAGTTTAGTCGCGAGAGCGCGGACTAGGGTCTAAGTTGCGAGAGCCCGGACCCACCCTGGCATCGGTTTAAGTTGCGAGAGCCCGGACCGACCCTATCAACTAGGAGACACCTATACCCTTGATCACCCAATTACCCTTCTACTCTTATGAACCCGACCTACCCCACTTTCTTCCATATTTGAGTTCATCTTTCTAGTTAGCCATCGTGCTTCTAGTTTATTTATTAGTTCGATCATTAGCTTAGTCATACTTCTCCTCCACCATAGTTTTCCATTTATCGTTTCTTGGTGTTTGTTTGGTAGCATAGTCTTGTTATAGGCCGACCTAGTCTAAACCTTGCCACACCGTCCTCGTGGATACGATCCCGACTTACCCTAGCTACCCACTAGGTGAAATCGGTAGTTTATTGACGGTTAGGGATTCCACGACAAATCCTCACCATCAATTTGGCACCGTTGCCGGGGACGGTGCATTGTTTAGACTTAGTTTGCTTATTTCTAGACTTAGTTACCCTTCTTTGTGTTCTCCCATCTTCTCTTGTGAATATTTTCTAGTTTCTCTTCTTTTCTTAGCTTTCTTTTCTCTTTGTCGCTATTTGTGCTTGTCTATTGTCGTTGCCTAGTGCCCATAAAGCACTAGGTGTTCTCACATTTGTTCTAGTGTGTAGTGTATGCCTAGGAGGGGAGGCGACTTCTATCTCTTTAATCTAGAGCCGGAGAGACTCTTTCGAGCCTTTCGCCAACGGACGATTAATCGGGTTAGGATCTCTCAACCAAGTGCAAGCAATACTCATCAAGGGCAAGCTCAAGGAGCCGACTTTAGCGAGTCACCTCGAGAGACGGCCGGAGGGACCTTCATCAATCCCTTCGGTAACTCTTCTTCTCCTAGTTCCCCCTCTTCATCTACATCAACATCGTCTACACCACCATCTTCTCCCTTATATCCAAGAATGCCTAAGTTTTCCTCTCACTCCACATTCACCGAGGATGTCGTGCCGGGACCGAGTGCATTACCGGATACTTATACCGGGAATTTTGTGGCGAAGACTCATTTTATCCAACTTGTGGAGAGGAACCAATTTAGTGGGTTGCCCACCGAAGACCCGCACCAACACATGGAGACTTTCTCCGATTATTGTGACGCTATATCTCAAACCGGGGTTACTCAAGATCAAATTCGTTGGGTACTTTTCCCGTTTTCTCTTATTGGAAAAGCGAAGCAATGGATCAAGAGTCTCGATAGGGCAACCATGGGGATCGATACTTGGAAAAAGCTTGCCTTGGCGTTCTACCAAAAGTTTTACCCTCCGGAAAAGACGAATTTGCTTAGGGCCTCCATCACCGGGTTCCAACAAAGGGATGAAGAGAGCCTATATGAAGCTTGGGAGCGGTTTAAGTCTTTGGTAAGATCGTGCCCTCATCATGGACTCTCACAATGGTTCTTGGTGCAACAATTTTGGAATGGTCTTTATGAGGACTCGAGAGCTATTCTTAACTTGGGCTCCAATGGTAGGTTCACCGAGGTCGATGACGACCAAACTTGGGCGATAATCGAAGAGATGGCGGTGCATAATTCACAATACTCAAGGCCTAGGAAGGCAAATCGGGGAGGTAGGCTTGAGATTGATGCCATTACCCAATTGAGCATCGATCTTGGAGCTCAGTTGAAAACACACATGGAGACTATTGAAAAGAAGCTCCAAAGCCACCTCAACCAAGTCCAAGGCACTAGTTCCTCCCACCATCAACCGATTCAAGAAATGAATGCTTTGGGATTTGCACCTCCTTTGCCTTATTTTGGGATGTGTGATACTTGTGGAATCGTTGGTCATGATCCTATGAATTGTAGAGGAAGTATTGAGCAAGTGAACGCCTTTCAAGCGTTCAAGCAAGGTGCCTCCTACTCTAATCAATACTAAGCTTCCAATCAAGTCCCTAAACAACAAGCACTTCAACATCAACAACAACATCGTCCCTATGTTCCACCACCCTTAAGGGACAACACTCAAGGTTACCAAGGTTATGTGGGTAATCCAAGACCCTTCAAAAATTTCAAGCAAAATAACCAAGGCAACTTCAACAACAAGCAAGGGTTCCAACAAGGGAACTTCACTCAAGGTGGTTTCCAAGGAAACCAAAATTTCCAAGGACAACAAAACCACAACCAAGGGTATCAAAGCTACAACCATGGCAACAATCAAGGCCTTGATCAAGGCAAGTTTCATGGGTTCCAAGGGAACCATCAACAACAACAAGGCAATCAACAAAGCAAGCCTAGAGCCGGTCTCCTATTCATGACTATGGTACTCCATTAGCCCTCACCGATACTCCGCATAATCCATCATCCCCACCACGGGATTTCGACATACAAAAGCAAATGATGGATATGCAAAGGAGTACTCAAGAAATGCAAAGGAGCCAATTGGAGACACAAATGTCACAACAAGGAATCATTGCTCAAATTCTAATGGATAACAAGGAAATGAAAACTCACATGAAGATGATTGTGAATCAAGTATCACAACTTTCATCGGGAAGTTCTTCAAGGCAAAGAGGTCAATTACCTCCTCAAGGTGAAACTCCAAATTTTGAGCATGTCAATGCCATCACCTTAAGGAGCGGTGCCACCTATAATCCTCCCGTGTTTCCTAATGAGCAACAAGCAATGAAGGAAGTTGTGTCTCCAATTCAAGAAGATTCAAGCTCGGGAAATTCAATGGAGGAGCAAGTTCTTTGGGAAGTCGAGAAACCCCAAGAAGACAACCCTCCCCCACTTCAAGAGAAAGACAAGGGAAAAAGGAAAGTTTCCTTTGAAGAGTCCACCCCTAGTGAGCAAAACAAGTACCAAATCAAGTTGCCTTTCCCATCGAGGCAAATGAAGACTATGGTGGACACTCAATACGACAAGTTCCTTAGTATTGTGAAGAAATTGGATGTTAGTGTCCCGTTTACTGATAAGTGTAGTTTGTAGTGCCTATTTGTTGTGTTTTGGTCCCTTTTTCCGTGTGGAATCGCTCCTTGGGAGCGGTTTAGGGGCTTCTTATGATTCCTTTAGTTCGTTTCAGGTTCCCGAGACCGATTTGGAAATGTTGGAGCGATTCCGACTCTATACATACACATTTTGGAGCCAACGGAGTAGAGGAACGATGACTCGATGCCTTGGAATCGACCCCGAGACCTCGGGACCCAATCCCGAGCCTCTGAGACCCGATCCCGAGTCCAGAGAATCGACGAGAAGCCCATGAGAGACAAGGAGGGACCATAGAGCTCTTAAGGGAGGCCTACAAAGACCCATCCCGTTCGGGATGGCCTCATCCCGTTCAGGATGGCCTCATCCCGTTCGGGATGAAGGGAACATGAAGCACGGCCACTGTGAGCCCATCCCGATCGGGAAGGTCCTTCCCGACCGGGAAGGATGGCCCATCCCGATCGGGACCAAGCCTTCCCGACCGGGAAGGGTCTGTTACAGCCCGCATTGTTTCCTTTCTTCTCCTTTCCATTTGTAACCCTATATATACCCCCCTCTTGTATTAAGACACCATCGGAGGTTATCTTAGGCTATCTCCTTAAAACCCTAGAATACTTTAGGTTAGATTAGATTAGATTAGATTAGTGTAGATTAGTCGGTAATTAGTAGTTAATCATAGGTTAGTACTTGTATTAAGGGAATTCTTCAAGATCTTCTCCAAGCTTGACAACCTTGGATGTTTGTTTTGGGTTTTCTTCATTAATGCAAGTTTTGTTCTTTCTTCTTCCTCTAGTTTGGTACAATCCTCTCCCTCTTTCTCTTAATCTTATTTTTTGTTATTCAAGTTTCAATCTTTAGTTCTAGATTATTGTTTTGTTCTTCATACTTGTTAGTTTGTTTATGTTTGTTTTGATGTTTGTTAGTATTAGTATGATTATGTTAGAGTAGTGTTCTTGCTAGGGTTAGTAAGGTGATTAGGGTGTTAATTGGGTGATTAAGGGTTTGTTGGAGATGTTGGTGGAAGATTTGGGTTTCCTCTTGTTTGATGCACATCACATGTTTGTTGAATTGCTTGAATGACTAAGTATGTACGAATGCTTGTTTTCTTGCCTTTCTTTCGTGGGTGTTAGTTTGTTGTGGGTTCGGTCCCCTCACTAAGTTGCGAGAGCCCGGTGAGGACGACTCCTAGGTCTATCTAAGTAGCGAGAGCCCGGATTCAACCTAGGTCTATAGCATGCTAGAACCCCGGTTGTGTTGTGTATCGCCGAGATGGGTTTAGGTGGAACCTCTAGGTGAGTCTAAGTTGAGAGAGCCCGGACCAACCTAGATTACCCTACTACCTCCTTCACTCTAATCCTCCCTTGACTATTCCGGTACCCCTTTGACCCCGACCTAATCCTAGCCCGTTTTCCTTAGTTGTTCTCCTTAGTCATAGTCTAGTCTTCTTCCCTCTCTACCATTCTTAGCTTAGCTCGTTGACTTAGTCTAGTATTTGGGCCGACCTAGTCTAGACACCTCTTACCGTCCCCGTGGATTCGACCCGACTTTCCCTATCTACCCTAGTTAGGATTAGCCGGTTATATTATTGACGGTTGGGACGTGACGAATCCCTACCATCAATTTGGCGCCGTTGCCGGGGATGGTGCTAGTTTAGACTTTGTTTTCCTATTTGCTTGACCTTGTCTTTGTGTTTGTGTTTTCTTTTTTCTTTTGTTACCTTGCTTCTTGTGTGTGTGTTGTTTATTTCTCTCTTGTGTAGTACCCAAAAAGCACTAGACTTCTCACGTTTGTTCTTAGTCTGCAGTTTGTGCTTAGAGGTGGTGATTATCTTCTTCTTGCAACTCAGAGCCGCTTAAACGGACGGTTGCTAGAATGAGTGGTTTCCAACCGGGTATGGACTACGATTTTCGAGCAAGCATGGGGTTTGATCTAAACTCCACACACTCGGGAGCCAATATGAGCTACCACTCTTCTTCCATGAACCAAGGGTATGACATGACGTCCCCCTACCACTATCAAGCTTCTTGGGGTAATCAAGATGGGTACGATCTTCAAGAGTATGAAAACGGCTACCAACAGGTGAACGATTACCACTCCTACGATCATGGTGACTATTACTCGAGTTATGATTGTGAAACCACCATGTTCGATCAACATTCACCTTATGGAAGCCAATACCCCCAAAACCCACAATATTACCCTCCACCCCAACCACAATATGAACCATATGACCCACAATACTACCAACCACCCCAACCTTGCTACCAACAATATGATGCCCCAACCCTTGGGCATCATCAAGATTATCAAGGACCTTTACAAGACCCCAATGACCACCAATCGTCAAACTTAGAGTTACATCAATCGATGCTTCAAATGCAAAGGAGCCTTCAAGAAACGGCCATTCAATTAAAAAAGGAACAAGATGATTTAATGGCCCAAATGCGAAGGGCAAACGAGGCGAGGAATGCTCATTTAAATGCATTAGCGGTTCAAACCGTAATGTCTTTATCCCGAGCATCACATTTAGATGGAGGGTTCCCACTTGACAGAGAGGAGCAACCTAACTACGAAGCCGCCGATGTAGTTCCCTTTGATGGAGAGATTTGCTTTGAAGAACCTCAATCGTCTACCCAAAAAGAGACGAATGAGGAGATAACTCTTGGTGAAGGCATCGTTGGTGAGGAATTGGAGGAGGGTAGTGGGTTGGATGAGTTGGTGGAGTTCGTGAGGATGTTGGGTGAAATTGTGAGCTTCGAGTTGCCCATGCCCGATAAAGAAGATAAGCATCAAGAGCCCCTTGCTAGTACACCGAGAGATGACTTGGAAGAGATTGAAACTGCCGGTAGAAGTTTTGATTCTCCTCTCCAAGATGATGTGGGGCCGAGTGATGAAGATAGGGAACCACAACTTGAGGCAAGTGTGGGGGTGTGCAACGAGGAAGTGAGGCCAAAACCGCTTCTTGTGCCTTGTTTCTTGGAGATGAAGCTTGCTTGTGATTGGAGGCAATGCTTAGGGAAGAAGAGATCGGTTAAGCTCATAGGATGGAGAGACCCCGGAGACTACTATGAAGATGATGTCGGGTCTTGGGAATCCTACTTCTTGCCTCCTCCTTGGAGGCCGTGGAGATCGGTTAAGCTCGAGCGCTTCTTGGGCCTTCACTATGATGTCGGTAGCGCGTTCGACTTGCTCCTCCATGCCCTTGAGGGCTACGGTTGAAGAATGGAGTCCACCATCCTAGGTTTGACGGAGTTCCTAAAAGAACCGTCATGTTGTATATTCCCCTCCTCTCTTCTTTAGAATTCTTGTGCTTGTATTTGTGATTTTTGTTTCTAGAACTCTTGTGTTTTTGTGGGATTCTTGTAATTGTTTTTGGTATTTTGATGAGCGATGTGAGGGAGTGAATTTGATGTGTACTTTGAGTTATTATGATAGGTGAAGTGAAGGTGACTCCTAGAAAGGAGTAGTTGATGATGGAGTTTGGCTTGCGAGCGAGGAAGTCGGTTTTTGAAGCTTATGATAAGTTTTTGGGCTTGGGGAAGCAAAGAAGACTCATCCCGACCGGGAAGAGGGCTTCCCGACCGGGAAGGATTAGGAATCCCGACCGGGAAGGAGCCATCCCGATCGGGATGAAGGTGCCGAAAATAGGATTCACTGGAGTGTGTTCCCGACCGGGACGAGGGCTTCCCGATCGGGAAGGGTTTATCAACCCGATCGGGACCATCCATCCCGACCGGGATGGTCCCCTTTGACTCCATCCATCCATTATACCCCCTCCCAACCTCCCTACTCCTCCTTACTCCTATCATATGACCCGTACACCTCACTTTACACACCGAGATCCACATCAAATCCCACCCCCTACCATCACTACCCCAACCATGCGGTATTATCGAGCTTGAAGGAGGATGACTACGAAGACAACAAGCAAGCGCCTATAGTTTTTTTATGAGATGATGGAGCAAGTGAGTTGCTAAGCGGTCGGTACGGCAACTATCCTTTCTTTTCCGTCTTTTATTGCTTGTTTTTCTCTTGTCTACCCCTTTCCCCTTGAGTCATGGTACCTTGGTGGCCTTCGAGGCCTCGGTAGTTGTTGCTCCCGACTCTCGATGATGTGACTACATCGAGAGTCATTTCAAAATCCAAAATTTTACAAGATTTTCACTTTCTTTTTTTGAGGATTTAGTCGGATTTAGGCGGAATCCGGGCTAGGTGACTTGATTACACCTAGCCCTCCCCTCCCTTTTTCCTTTTATTTCCTTCTTTTTATTTCTTCCCCCATCCATATCTTTTTCTCGTCTCGGCCCATGGTGACTTGACTACACCCCGGCCGGACACCTTCTACCCATTTCTTCACTTTATTTTTGATTTTTAGCTTTATTTTCGTAGTTTCTTTTCTTTTTCTTTTGTCTCTCCGCACCCTACGATCGAGCATGAGGACATGGCTCGATTTAAGTGTGGGGGAGCGATATTCTAGTATAGTTTAGTCTTTTTTCTTAGTTTTTCCGAAAAAATCTTTAAAATCCCTAAAAATTTGAAAATGTTTCACAAAAATCAAAAAGATTTTTGTTTTGTGTGTTTTCCCTTTTTGTCCTTGTGTCGTGTTTTTGTCGTATTGTGCGTGTTTGCCTCCCCTTTTCCTTATAGGTCGCTTATTCACCGCTAGCTTTGGAGAGCTTTCAAGACACCCGGTAACATCTTTTCAACCCTTTTTCCTCTTTGTTTCTTGTGGAGTGTGGAGGAGATAAGTGTTGTGGTGTGCTCGGGTGGAGCTTTGTAAAGTTTGTGGATGATTGGTTGCTCATTTGGAAGTTCGGGGTGGTGTTTGTTTTGTTTATATGTTTGTTTTATTTTGTTTTTGTTTTGTTGCTTTTGTTTCTTTTCCTCTCGTTTTTGTCATGTCTTTGTTTTATATTGTGTTGTGTGTCGTGTGTGTAAACTTTTTCGAAAACCCGGTTTAGAGGCTAGAGTGTGAGTGTCGATTTTCCCTTCCTAGTTGTATAAATCGAGTCTTGGACTTTAGCCTAGTAGAATGACCCTAAATCAATGAATTCGTTGGTCCTTTACCTTGAGTCCACCTAGCTTACTAGGGATTTACTAAAGGATTTGCATTTTGACCATTATGACCACCCACGGTGTGAAAAGGCCTTGGTTACCGAGTCTCGTCCCTTAGGTGACCGTGTCTAGGATCGTTCGATTAGTCCAAGTTCCCTCCCTTTTTGTGGGTGTGAAGGGAAAGCGCGCTCCCGACTCACCCATTCACCTACCTCCCACACATTCCACACAAATAAAATGCAATTTGTTGATTTCTCTCTTTCTCAATTGTCAAGGAAATGCCAAAAACGCCAAATCTTGCCAAAAGGGCAAAGAAAAGAAAAGAAAGAAAAAAATGAAAGAAAGAAAAGAAATGAAGAAAAAGAAAAGGCACAAAAGCCAAAAAGAAAATAGAAAAGAAGAAAAAGAAATGGCATGGCAACAAACAAATCAAAATGTCAAAAAGAAAGAAAATGCCAAAAGAAAACCCGTCTCACAAAAAGAAATCCCCACAAAAATAAGCCTTCTCCCGACTTTTGCCGTGAAGAGCCTACCAAAGGACCGAGTCCCGAGGAAGGATGATAGCGGCACTAGTCGGTCTTCCCTCATTTTGCATGTTTTCCACCTTTTTACTTGGGACTAGTTAGGCGGTCTTGGACACGGGACGACCCTCTTGGCTCACGCTAAAGGGGGCGGGGTCTCACTTACCTACAGTGTCGACTAACACCGTGGTTCATCACTTTTCCACTCCGCCGATCGTCCCGTAGTACGTTTTTAGAAAGTTAGGAGGACCTAGGTAAGTTACCAACGTTTTTATTGCTTGATCGGCATACTATTAGGGTTTAGTTCGCCTTGGTTTGTATTGCTAGCTTGGGAACGTTGTCACTTACCTCGAGTCCTAAACCGGTGTTTCTTTCACCGCTTTTAGAGGGAAGCTGTATTTCTTTTGTTTTGGGTGCAACCGATTATGTGTTTGTTTGTATGTTTGTTTGTTTATGTGTTTGGTGTCCGGTTGCATCCACAGTTTTGTCGCAAGACCCAACTTGCCTTGCGGAGCGCACTTTTCCTCTAAGTGCACTCGCGTGAGTTGAAGGGGCGTAGGGTGCGCTAATACCCATTCGGCTAGTTTAGTAGTTAGTGTGTGCTTACTCGAGGGCGAGTAAGGGTTAAGTGTGGGGGAGTTGATAAGTGTCACTTGTAGTGCCTATTTCGCTGTGTTTTGGTCCCATTTTCCTTGTGGAATCGCTCCTTGGGAGCAATTTATGGGCTTCTTATGCTTCCTTTAGTTCGTTTCAGGTTCCCGAGACCGATTTGGAAGAGTTGGAGCGATTCCGACTCTATACATACACATTTTGGAGCCAACGGAGAAGAGGAACGATGACTCGATCCCTTGGAATCGACCCCGAGACCTCGTGACCCAATCCCGAGCCTCCGAGACCCGATCCCGAGTCCCGAGAATCGACAAGAAGCCCATGAGAGGCAAGGAGGGACCAAAGAGCTCTTAAGGGAGGCCTACAAATACCCATCCCGTTCGGGATGGCCTCATCCCGTTCGGGATGAAGGGAACATGAAGCACGGCTACTGTGAGCCCATCCCGATCGGGAAGGTCCTTCCCGACCGGGAAGGATGGCCAATCCCGATCGGGACCAAGCCTTCCCGACCGGGAAGGGTCAGTTACAGCCCGCATTGTTTCCTTTCTTCTCCTTTCCATTTGTAACCCTATATATACCCCCTCTTGTATTAAGACACCATCGGAGGTTATCTTAGGCTATCTCCTTAAAACCTTAGACTACTTTAGGTTAGATTAGATTAGATTAGTGTAGATTAGTCGGTAATTAGTAGTTAATCATAGGTTAGTACTTGTATTAAGGGAATTCTTCAAGATCTTCTCCAAGCTTGACAACCTTTGATGTTTGTTTTGGGTTTTCTTCATTAATGCAAGTTTTGTTCTTTCTTCTTCCTCTAGTTTGGTAAAATCCTCTCCCTCTTTCTCTTAATCTTATATTTTGTTATTCAAGTTTCAATCTTTAGTTCTAGATTATTGTTTTGTTCTTCATACTTGTTAGTTTGTTTATGTTTGTTTTGATGTTTGTTAGTATTAGTATGATTATGTTAGAGTAGTGTTCTTGCTAGGGTTATTAAGGTGATTAGGGTGTTAATTGGGTGATTAAGGGTTTGTTGGAGATGTTGGTGGAAGATTTGGGTTTCCTTTTGTTTGATGCACATCACATGTTTGTTGAATTGCTTGAATGACTAAGTATGTACGAATGCTTGTTTTCTTGCCTTTCTTTCGTGGGTGTTAGTTTGTTGTGGGTTCGGTCCCCTCACTAAGTTGCGAGAGCCCAGTGAGGACGACCCCTAGGTCTATCTAAGTAGCGAGAGCCCAGATTCAACCTAGGTTTATAGCATGCTAGAACCCCGGTTGTGTTGTGTATCGTCGAGATGGGTTTTAGGTGGAACCTCTAGGTGAGTCTAAGTTGCGAGAGCCCGGACCAACCAAGATTACCCTACTACCTCCTTCACTCTAATCCTCCCTTGACTATTCCGTTACCCCTTTGACCCCGACCTAATCCTAGCCCGTTTTCCTTAGTTGTTCTCCTTAGTCATAGTCTAGTCTTCTTCCCTCTCTACCATTCTTAGCTTAGCTCGTTGACTTAGTCTAGTATTTGGGCCGACCTAGTCTAGACGCCTCTTACCGTCCCCGTGGATTCGACCCGACTTGCCCTATCTACCCTAGTTAGGATTAGTCGGTTATATTATTGACGGTTGGGACGTGACGAATCCCTACCATCATTTACCGAGTTACTTACCCAAATCCCGGCATATGGTAAATTCATGAAAGAAATCTTGGCTAGGAAGAGGTCCATCGACAAGGAAGAGACGGTAGCGTTCACGAGGGTGGTGAGGGAGCTTATTCAAGGTTCCACGCTTCCGAAGTTGGAGGATCCGGGTAGTTTCTTGATCCCTTGCACCATAGGCAATTTCATGATCAAGAATGCATTATGTGACTTGGGCGCAAGTGTGAGCATCATTCCCTACTCTATTTGTTGCCGACTCGGGATGATGGAGTTCAAATGTACGTCCATTACACTCCAAATGGCCGATAAATCTTTTAACCGACCATTGGGAATGTTTGAGGATGTGCCGGTACGAATAGGGAAATTCTTCATTCCGGTCGACTTCATTGTGCTTGATATGCCGGAGGATGCAAACACTCCCATTATTCTTGCGCACCCATTTCTACACACCGCCGGTGCCATGATCGACGTGAAGAAGGGTAGGATCACATTTGAGTTATGCGAGGAAAAGATAGTGTTCGACCTCCAAGGTAACACTTCCCTACTAGCGATGAGTCATGCAATATGATCCAAGCCACGGAAGACGTCGGTCTAGGGGAGGAATCGGGACAAAGCTTGAAGAAGTACTCCTATGTACTTGAGGATGATGACTCCGATTTGGAGGAAGATGAGAGTCCACATCATGGGTTAGGTGACAAATGCAATGACAAGGAGCAAGATGAGCATCCCTTGGGACCACATGAGGACCTATGGACGTTTGGGTATATCCCTAAAGACCAAAAGTACAAGTTCAAGCCGTTGAACTTGGAAGATCGGGATGCCCCGGGAACGTCAAGGCAAGGCCATGAAGAGTCTTGGGATGTGGTCGGTTATATGACATGCTTGATTGAAGACTTTGCTAGGGCCTTCGACTTGTTCTTACGTGCCCTCGATGGAGATGGAATTGGTCATGGTTGTTGAAAAAGAATGAAGAGAGCACCATCCTTGGTTTGACGGAGTTCCACAAGAACAGTCTCATTGTATATATTTCTTACTTGTAGTTAGTTTGAGTTTTGTGATATTCTTGTTGTTTGGATTGATTGATGAGCGTAGTGAGAGAGAGAATTTAATGTGTGTTGGAGCTTTGTTGATAGGTGAAGTGCATGTGATTCCTAGAAAGGAATGGTTGATGATGGAGTTTGGCTTGCGAGCGAGGAAGTCGGTTTTTGAAGCTTATGATGAGCTTTTGGGTTTGGGGAAGGCCAAGAAGACTCATCCCGACCGGGAAGAGGGCTTCCCGACCGGGAAGGATGAGGAATCCCGACCGGGAAGGAACCATCCCGATCGGGATGAAGGTGCTAGAAATCGGACTCACTGGAGTGCGTTCCTGATCGGGACGAGAGCTTCCCAATCGGGAAGGGTCTATCAACCCGATCGGGACCATCCATCCCGACCGAGATGGTCCCCTTTCTCCCTTTTGAGCCTTTTCTTAGGCGTTTGACTCCACCCATCCACTATACCCCCTCCCAGCCTCCCTACTCCTCGTTACTCCTACCATATGACCCGTACACCTCACCTTACACCGAAATACACTTAAATTTTCATCCCCTAGCACCATTACTACCCCGACCGTGAGTTCTTCTTCGGTGTGAAGCGAGATGGCAACCGAGAAGACAAGCGACGAGCCTTTAATGATCATCGAGACGATGGAGCAAGTGAGTTACTAGCCGCTCGGTTTGGGTAACTATCCTTACTCTTCCGTCTTTTTTATCGCTTGTTTTTCATTGTTTGCCCCGTTCCCTTGAGTCGTGGGATCTTAGTGGCCTTCGAGGCCATAGTATGATTGCTCCCGACTCTCGACGACGTGATTGCGTCGTGAGTCAATCGAAAAGTCCAATTTACAAGATTTTCACTTCTTTTTTGAGGATTTAGTCGGATTTAGGCGTAATCCGGGCTAGGTGACTTGGTTACACCTAGCCCTCCCCTCCCATTTCCTTTTGTTTCCTTTTTTTTTTCTTCCCCCTTACATATCTTTTCTTGTCTCGGCCCATGGTGACTTGATTGCACCCCGGCTGGACGCTTCCAATCCCTTTCTCCATTTTTGTTTTTTGATTTTTAGCTTTATTTTCGTAGTTTCTTTTTATTTCCTTTTGTCTCTCCGCACGCTATGATTGAGCATGAGAACATTGCTCGGTTTAAGTGTGGAGGAGCGATATTCTATCGTAGTTAGTTTTATTTTTCCCTTTTCGAAAAACCTTTAAAAAACCCTAAAAATTTGAAAAAATTTCACAAAAATCAAAAAAAAAAATTCTCTTTTGTGTATTTTCATTTCGTGTCATTGTGTCGTATATTTGTGTTGTTGTGCGTGTTTGCCTCCCTTTTTCCTTATAAGTTGCTTAAATCGCCGTTAGCTTTGGAAAGCTTTGAAGAAATCCGGTAACATCTTCTATCCTTTTTTCCCTCTTTATTTCTTGTGAAGTATTGGAGAAGATTGTGATGAAGGTTGCTCGGGTGGAGCTTGTAAAGTTTGTGGTTGATTGGTGACTTGTGTGGAATATCGGGGTGGTGTTTGTTGTGTTCATATGTTTATTTTGTGTTGTTTTGTTGCTCTTGTTTCTCTTTCTTTCGTTCTCGTTGAGTCTTCATTTTGTGTTGTGTTTGTTGAGTCTTGTGTGTAAATGATTTTCGAAAACCCGGTTTAGAGGCTAGTGTGCGAGTGTTTACTTTCCCTTTTTAGTAGTGTAAATCGAGTCTTGGACTTTAGTCTAGTAGAATGACCCTAAATCAATGAATTCGTTGGTCCTTTACCTTGAGTCCACCTAGCTTACTAGGGATTTACTACGGGATTTGCATTTTGACCATTATGACCACCCATGGTGTGAGAAGGCCTTGGTTACCGAGTCTCGTCCCTTAGGTGACCGTGTTTAGGATTGCTTGATTAGTCCAAGTTCTCCCCTTTTTGTGAGTTTGTAGGGAAATCGCGACCCCCGACTCTCCCATTCACCTACCTCCTACACATATCCACTCAATAAAATTGCAATTTGTTGATTTCTATCTTTCTTGTTACACATTGAAATGCCAAAAATGTCAAATCTTGCCAAAAGGGCAAAGAAAAGAAAAAGAAAGAAAGAAATGAAAGAAAGAAAAGAAATGAAGAAAAAGAAAAGGCACAAAAGCCAAAAAGAAAATAGAAAAGAAGAAAAAGAAATGGCATGGCAACAAACAAATCAAAACATCGAAAAGAAAGAAAATGCCAAAAGAAAACCCGTCTCACAAAAAGAAATCCTCACAAAAATAAGCCTTTTTTTCCGACTTTTGCCGTGAAGAGCCTACCAAAGGACCGAGTCCCGAGGAAGGATGATAGCGGCATTAGTCAGTCTTCCCTCATTTTGCATGTTTTCCACCTTTTTTCTTGGACTAGTTAGGCGGTTTTGGACACGGGACGACCCTCTTGGCTCACGCTAAAGGGGGCGGGGTCTCACTTACCTACAGTGTCGACTAACACCGTGGTTATTCACTTTTCCACTCCGCCGATCGTCCCGTAGTACGTTTTTATAAAGTTAGGAGGACCTAAGTAAGTTACCAACGTTTTTGTTGCTTTACCGTCATACTATTAGGGTTTAGTTCACCTTGATTTGTATTGCTAGCTTGGGAACGTTGTCACTTACCTCGAGTCCTAAACCGGTGTTTCATTCACCGCTTTTAGAGGGAAGCGGTATTTCTTTGGTTTTGGGTGCAACCGTCTAAGTGTTTGTTTGTGTGTTTGTTTGTTTGTGTGTTTTGTGTCCGGTTGCATCCGCGGTTTTGTCGCAAGACCCCACTTGCCTTGCGAAGTGCACTTTTCCTCTAAGTGCACTCACGTGAGTTGAAAGGGCGTAGGGTGCGCTAATACCCATTCGGCTAGGTTAGTAGTTAGTATGTGCTTACTCGAGGGCGAGTAAGGGTTAAGTGTGGGGGAGTTGATAAGTGTAGTTTGTAGTGCCTTTTTCTCTATGTTTTGGTCCCATTTCCTTGTGGAATCGCTCCTTCGGAACGATTCATGGGCTTCTTATGCTTCCTTTAGTTCGTTTCAGGTTCCCGAGACCGATTTGGATGAGTTGGAGCGATTCTGACTCGATACATACACATTTTGGAGCCAACGAGATAAAGGAACGATGACTCGAGGCCTTGGGACCCAAACCCGAGCCTCCGAGACCCGATCCGGAGTCCCGAGAGTTGACGAGAAACCCATGAGAGGCAAGGAGGGTCACGATCAGGATGATCCCGTCCCGGTCGGGACGCTACAGAGGCTGCGTGACTTCTTTTATTTTATTCTCCTTCATTCTTGTACCCATATATATACTCCCTTCTTGTATTAGTAACATATCTTATCATACCCTAGACTAGTTTAAGCCTCCTTTAAGCATTAAACCCTGGATTAGTTTCATCCATTAGATTAATCTTCCTTTAAATCTTGTTAATCTTTAGAATTGCATTTGAAAGGAGGCAACTCATAAGCAGAACGATTTATTATTGATTGAAAACTTTGAAAACAGCTCAAATAGAGGAGTCATCTGATCATTGGTTAGTGGCAGGATAGGAAGGGCACTCGGGAGAGACCCCGAGGCACCGGCAGGAGTAACTAAAGGGAGAGGGGTTACAGGTTGGACTCTAGCACCGGACCCCCTAGACTCGACCCTAGACTTTGACTCAGACTCAGACTCAGTATCAGAATCAGTATCATGCATGTCTCCTTCACCAGCACTACCCAGCTTGTAGATCTGCCCTTGACTATCGGTCCACTTGAAAGTCTTCCTTTAAGTTCTGCTTCCCATCTCGGAGCCAACTTCCGAGATCAGTTTGGTCGGGTCAAACTTGTTGTTGCGGAGGATGAGGATGACCAAGTCCTCCTTTGGAGTCGGGGCTACCGTGTCGTCCACAAATAATAGACCCAGCGTGGGCTCAGCATCGTCGGCCCCTTCCCTCGGCTCCGACTGGATGAGTGTGAACACGTCATCCGGGATATAGTTGCAATCTCGGGCTAATTGGGTCCCGGGATGCGCGATAGTTGGTCGGAACAGACCAACCTGGATGGCCCCAAATATTAGCGTGACTAAGTAGTCCGTTAGCCGTGGTCTATAAGGGCTTAAATGAATACCCTTAATTAGATTGCAGGCCTTCTCGATGCCTGCTCGAACAACATTCCCCGGCGTCACGGAGTACCCTTGGCCGAAGTCAGAGACTTCGTCCTTTAGGACTTCGATAATCTTCCCAGCTGGAAGAAATGGCCTAGAGGTAGCCCCCGGGAAATACCCCAAATTTTGCAGCATCATATCGATGCTGGTGGTGAAGTAGGGCCCGAAGAGTTAGTCCCCCTCGATCATTCCCACAAAATCAAACCCCCAAAGATCCGTAGTGAGGCGGCCCGTGGCGTTGGTAGCTAGGCACGGTCATAGGTGTTGCCTCTAGGGTGATAACGCTATCATGAAGAGGAAATTTGATTTTTCGGTGTAGGTTGGAGGATGGCGCTTTGACATAATGAATTCACGGGCGTTAAAGAGCAAATTGAAAGAAAATGTGACGTCGATCACCTGGAACTCCAACTCTTCTTTCACTGGGCCCGTTATGATTGTCAATTTGATGGCCCAGCTACCGACTTTGGGCTCCCATCAAAATCCTAGATGGTTTGAGCAGTCGGGATGTATTTAACCTTTGTAATGCCGAGGGCTTTAGTGGTCCTTAGGGGAAGGACGTTGACAGCAGACCCGTCGTCGATCAGGGTCATGGAAAGATACTTCCCGTGACAAATCACCTAGGGCTAAGTTGTGGGAAGCCTCGAACGGTGGTAGATCGGACTTGGAGAACGTAATTAATGGACCTTCTTCCTTAGCTTTGCCCTTCAGACGGGGAATAACAACATCTACCATTTTAGTAGGGGTAACTGTGGAGTCGATCTTCATTTGATCGAGAGCCTTAGTAAGTGCCTCTCGATGTTCTTTTGAGATGACTAGGAGTTGTCATATTGTGAGGTCAACTCGAATATTTTTCAATTATTTCATGAGAGTCGTGTCAGTAGTTGGTTCCTCGGGGTCGACTTCCGTCCTGACCGGATCAGTGACGGTTGCCGAAATAGAGGTATCCCTAGAGCTAGTAGCTTGATAGGGACGACTAGATTTGGTGAGGTGGTTACTGGCTAGGACTTTGGACTTAGCCTTTCGGACTTCCTCACTAGTAATGGGGACAACTTCCCCTTTGACGAGGTATACATCATCTTGATCGTCGAACCAGATCCCTTTTACTTATGGGACGAAGGGACAGATAAGGTGGGAACAATTAGTCACTTTCCGGTAAAAATAGCGTGGGCGCTAAAAGGATTGTCCTTGTTACTCGGTTTGTCCCTGGGTAATAGAATCTTACCACGTTCAATGAGATATTGGATAAGATGTTTCAACGTCCAGCACTTCTCAGTATCATCCCTGTTGCCCCTGTGATATTGGCAATAGGCCCGTGCGTTATAGTTCTTGGAACATCGGTTGGCCGGAACTTAAGGAGTAGGGCCTATCAGTTGGATTAGCCCATTGGAAGAGAGCCTTTGCAAGGCGTAAGTATAGGTAGTACCTATGTCGGTGAATACCCGGGATGGGGTATTCTTCTGGGAAAAGGCATCTAGTAGATTGACCACATCAAATATATTGCGGGCTGCAACTGGGGCCTTTGTAGAGGAGGAGGCCCCTTTGTAACCTTTACTAGAGGCTTTAGTTAAACCATCTAGCCTTAGGTCGTCTTCAATTCTCACACCCATTTCAGTAAGGTGGTTAAATTTGGTATGATAGCATACCAGAGATGGACCCGGTAGGAGGGGAGGAGGTTCTTGACGAAGGCCTCCACCAAAGTTTTCTCGCTGCGCTTATCAACCAGCTTCATACTCTCGACCCTCCAGCGTTGAAGGTATTTTGTGAACCCTTCTTTGGGCTCTTGGTCCATGACCTCCATTGAGCGCATGGTGGTCTGGATCTCGGTATTGTCAGCATAATTCGGAGCAAATTCCGTAGCCAAATCATCCCAACTTGGGTATATCTTCTTGTCTATCCTGTAGTACCAAGCCCGTGGATGTTTCTCCAGAGATGCAACGAATAGACTCTTAAACATGCCAGAGTCTACCCCCTTTATAGCCATGAATTCCTTGAAGGCCCATACATGTAGTAACGGGTCTTCAGTCCCCTCGAACATAGGCAAACCTGTGAGATTCAGGTTTGCGGGAAGCTTGTCATTCACCGGAGCATAGTCAAGGGAATTTTCCCTGTCGATGTTGTTTCCTCCGGACTGGTGGACCTTTTCCTCTAATCGGCGCACTGAACTGATCGGTTCACCCATGGGTCCAGTGTTTTCGAGCCCGGAGTTAGGAGTCCCTTGCTTCACAGCGGTCAGACGAGCATTTGTGGCCGCTTGATCGACCCTTATTGCTACCATTTGACCTCAACATCAGTCGGTTTGTTGACCATGGTATCTATCATGGCCTTCAATTCACGAATAGCCTGTTCCATCCTGAGCCTAGTTGAAGGTGGCCTGTCTGGAAGAATACCACGTAATCAGAAACTCTGGGCCCAGAACTTGGAATCAAAACATCCCGAGCAAGGAAAATGGAATGAAGGAAAAAGGACTCGAGAAAGACGACTAGACGGGTGACCCATGGACTTCCTAAGCCGAATTGGACTTCGAACATGCCGTGAAACCCATACGAGTTCGGCCATAGATATCTTTATCCCACCCATGTAGGAATGTACCGCGGTATAGTGGGACATCTGTCACAAGTAACCGGTCCGGGCAAAAATTGGGTTATGCATGAATCATCAAACTAAAACGCGCACGTTAATAACCGATCAATTTCTTTTCGAGTCTCACCCTGAGAATCTCGATGACAAGTAGTACATCATGTATCCCCAGCGACAGATAAAACTGCAAATAAAAAAATAGTCCGAGTCGCCAAATTGTGGACATGGCAAAGTCCACCCCGACGCGGCCACACATGGGTTTGGGTAGGCGAGTGAATCTCATGATAAAATTGATCTCGGATCAAAATTTAAATCGAAGTTGGAGTCGTCACCGAACTTTGTGGGAGTTCAGACCCGTTCGAACTCACTCTATACTTAGGAGTATCGCGCACAAAGCACGACCCGCTTTAGTGCTATAGCTTATGGGGTTCGTCTCTTTGCATAACGATATCGATTTCAAATTACCGAATATCGTATATCGAATGACTCTCGTTTGCCAATGGTTTCGGGCATCCGGAAACCAAAGGTTCTGAGTAAGGGGTGAGGGTACGTGTTGGGAAGCCCATGAAGGACACCCAACCCCGCCCGCACTTAGCGGCCTCTACTGGGATATCGATTGGTGTTCGCGTACGCGAATTAGTAAGACGGTGAAATGATATGCAAAAACTGTTTTAGCTACGCATGTGAAATACGTGTTTTGCTACGTCGTTTAATGTATCTTAAATATGTCGAAGTTGTTTTAGCATGTGGGTTCATTTAGAAAACGATAAATGCCACGCCTCGAAAACAAACAACTTAAAACTAAATTACAAATTACACTGGCGGAATACAACCCGAAATTCACAATACATTGAACAAAATGCAATAATAATAAATGGATTAGAAACGGTAAATGTAATCTATAAACGGACCCGTAAATAGAAAACGTAAATCGAATGATTGGACGGACTCCGATCGCTTACACATTGTGTTGTGTATTCACCAGAGGACGAAGGCTTTAGCAAGCATTAGCGCACGGGACCGGAGCGTGTAATGCTAGCTCGATTCTTGGCCTCGGGGTCTTGTCCCGACTTATCTTAGTGAGATAGGAATTGTCTCGACTTATCAGATATCGAAATCCACAAATGAGTCGTCGATATTAGGTTAGTCATATTAGACATTGCTCAAAGTCGTAAAGAAACGAAATGATTGTAAATTAGAAATGACATAATGTGTGGGTTTTGGAAGACGAATATGTGATTGATTTAGCACGCATTGACTAAGGGTCGTAAATATGACTCAGCGGAACTTTTTATCATCTTTTAGCCTTCGTTGGAGGCTTTTATGGGTCATTCAATCTTGTCTTAAGTGGACTCGGTCGAGTGCCCTTGACGAAGAAATCCCTGCCATTTTTAGGGGGGTCAAGTGCTCTCTGTAACGGGTGGCAACTCGTTCAAAAACAACACATTTTCTGAATTCGTGATTTGAATCAAGAAATGGTTGATCTAATGCATATATCGGGCCCCTCCATGTCATAACGTCGTTGTCGGGTCTTGTGGACCCTACGACGATCAGTTCGACCTCGTTAGGTTTTTCATTAAACCGATTCTCGATGATGGCTTTTTTTATTCAACACTCGATTATGGAATCGGTACCGAATGTTCTAGAATGATGGTTATGGAATCGAAAATAATCGAACTAGAATGAATATCAAATCCCTCCGCGTCACGATGTCGTTGCCAGTCTTATGGACCATACGATGATTGTTTCGACGTCATCGGGTTTCATGGTAATTCGATTGTCGATAGCTCTTTTACGCGCGACATTCGATTTCGGAATTGACATCATGCCTTTAGAGAGTTATTTTGAAATGACATCAAATATGCTCGATAATGAATTACCGCGATCGCATTATAATCCGATCGGTTATGCGTACGCCATAGGATGCCCTAACCTTTAAGTGCCTGGGGCGGTGCCCCACGAGGGGCGCCACCTCTAGTACGACTTGTTCGGGGGATTATACGAACTTTAGGCGGCATTTTTTATCGATTCGAGAATTCGATTTGTCATCACAAATATTAGGTCCTTTGCATTTCAACGTCATAGTTTGGCTTTTAAAGGCTACGACGATCGATTTAGCGTCATCGGACATTTGCTCGAATAAATTTTGAAAATAGTTTTTGGTTATACCGTGATATACACGGTATTCAATATAAACGAAATATAAAAACGATAAGTAAATGTTAGAAGTTAGTACTCCCTCTGATTCTTTGGGTTTGCAACATTTACTATTTGCACCAAAAATAAGAAAAGCAAGTGTGGGCCACTATGAGTGATGTTATTGTGAGATTAAACAATATAGTAATGGAAAAAAAGTTAGATAGGTAAAAAATTAGTAAATATTTTGAAATATAATAATGAAAAGTGAAGGTATGTTAGTCATTTTATAAGAAAAATAAAGCCCAAATTGGAAATGTAGCAAACCTAATGAATTTGCCAAATATGGAATACGTTGCAAACCCAAAGAATCGGAGGGAGTATAAAATAGTAAAATGTTAGGAGCGATAATAAAAGTGTTAGATTGCGATGAAGTAAATGTTCGTAGAACAGAAATTAAAAGTTAGTAACGATAATGTAAATGTTAGCGTTGTTAGTATACAAAAATGAAGAGAGAATTAGAGATTAGAAAAATTTTGGTACACCCTCAACCTACATGTTAGTAGTCTCGGAAAACGGGATCGTCGAGTGTCGGCGTAGGCACAGAAGCGGTTCAAGAATGTAGACGAGTTAGGGTGTGTGACTAGAGGAGGGAGTGCTCTTGCTTTTTGTGAGAAAATGTATGCACGGAGGTGAAACATGAGGGTTGAAGAGGAGGTTTCCAAATGATGTGCGAAGGGGGGTATATATATATATATATATATATATATATATATATATAGAGTTCATCGAGGCTGTAACACCCCTAATTTTATAAATTAAATTAATTTAAAGTTATGTTCATATTTTTATTTTGTTTCCGATTTAACTCGTAATTCTTAAAATTATTATAAAACAAATTTATCGTTTAATCGTTTCAAACTCATAAAATTCTATTTGTCTCGGAAACTCTTCTTATATTTAAAACCTATTTTTATTTCTATTTTGATTTATTTTATACATTTAATTTAATTCTTATCGAAAGTCTATTTCGGCGATATAAATTCTAAATTCTTTTATTTATTTATATTTAAGCTCGAATTTCTATTTTCGGCTCGAAGTTCATTTATTTTTAAGTTTCGTTAAAACATTTATAACCTTTCCTCGCGAAATCAACTTAATTTATTTTATCGAAAATTTATTATTTATCGGGAATTTCTATTTCAACGTCTAATTATTTATTTCTATAAGCTTCGTTTTCGTCTCGAATAATATATTTACTCATTTTATTAGTCGGTCCAATTATTTATTAATTTTATTAACTCGTTCTTAATTCGATTCGTGGGTCAGTCAACTTATCATTACGTAATTCGTTTAATCCGTCTTACTTACACGCTTTAATTGAGATGATTTAACCCCCCTCCCCCCCACACACACCTTCTTTTGTTGTCCGCCGCTTCTTCTTACATCCCCCTAATCATCATGTTTTCCCATTGTTTTTAACGTACACGTCCCCTTTTTCCCTTACCTTGATTCAAACGCACCCCCTCTATCTCCATTCATTCTTTTGAAAAACCCATCTTGTTTTGTTGTTTGATGCCTCGTTGTTCACTCGATTAGTTGCTCTCCCGTTTTCTTCTTTCAATCCTTTGTCCTTCTCTTATCAATGCAACCTCCATGTAATTAATTGACCTTCTTTCCCCTGTTCTGCTGCGCACCTTTCTCCATCAACGTCGTTCCTTTTCCTCGTTCTTTTTCTGCTGCTGATGTGTTCATTTGCTGCTGCTGCTGCTGCGTTTTGCTGCATAATCTTCTCCTTCTCCGTAGTTTTTGTCGTTGCTTCTGCTATCAGTCGAGGTGGTTTCCTCGCCCTTCTTATTCTGAAAAAATATCTCGAGAATATTTTGAGTAGTTGTATGGAAAGATATTATTGTATAATGATATGTTACTTTTGGTAGAAGATAGAAATATAGAGTTGGAGGCAATAGAAGATTTTGAATGATTGTATTCTTAGTATATAAGGATGTATGTATCATAATGTATTGTATTCTGAATTATTGTATTCTTAGTATATAAGGATACCATAATCTTAGGCCTCCAGCCGGCCTTAGATCTCAAAATCAAGCGCCTGGAAGTGTACAGTGACTCCCAGCTAATAGTCAACCACATGAATGACTCGTATGCAGCAAAGGACTCAAAAATGATGGCATACCTTGACGTAGTGAGAGACTTGTCCCTCAGATTTGTAGCACTTTCAGTCAGCCAGATCCCAAGGAACCTGAATGCAGAAGCAGACGCCCTAGCCACCCTGGAGGCAACATTCAAGCCTTGGACGGTCTCCACCATACCCATTGTCCACGTCCTGGAGCCAGCAATCCAGAAAATCAAGAAGCATCTGGAGGAGGCGAAGACAGGAGCTGGTGGCTGCAAGAGGCAGGAGTATTTAGTACCACCACAGATCAGGGAGAGATCTCAGACTGGAGGAAGCCCTACCAGGAATGGCCACAGGACGACATCCTGCCAGTAGACAAGAAGGAAATCAGGAACTTCAAAATGAAGGCATCAAAGTACACCCTCATTGATGGCATCCTATTCAGAAGATCGACTGCTGGACCATACCTAAGGTGCCTGGGTCAGGAAGAGGCAGAAGCTGTTATGCATGACCTCCACAATGGAGAATGTGGAAATCATGCAAGGGGTAGGAGTCTATCCAACAAGGCACTCCGCCAGGGCTACTACTAGCCAACAATGCGCAAAGATGCCATAGAGTACGTCAAGAAATGTGACGCCTGCCAGAGACACGCACCAGTCAACCACTAGCCGGCAGAGCCATTGCATCCAGTAATTTCTCCTTGGCCCTTCATGAAGTGGGGGATGGATATTGTTGGCAACTTACCAAGAGCTCCAGGAAAAAAAGTCTTCATGTTGGCCATGACAAACTACTTCTCCAATTGGATAGAAGCAGAAGCATTCCCTCAGGTGACTGAGAAGCAGGTTATATCCTTCATAAAACGTAACATTATCTGCAGGTTTGGCATTCCTTCAGAAATCATCTGCGACAACGGGTCCCAGTTTATTGGCAACAAGATGGAGGCCTACTACGCCAGGTGGAATATCACACTAAGCAAGTCTACCCCCATAAATCCCCAGTCTAATGGGCCGGCAGGGTCTAGTAACAAAATTATGATAGACAACCTGAAGAGGACTAGAGGAAGAAGGGGGCAGGTGGGTAGAAGAACTCCCTTTGGTCCTATGGTCTGACAGAACCACACCCAAAGTAGCTACAGGACAGACGCCTTTCAGTTTGGTCTTTGGTGCTGAGGCGGTCATTCCTTCAGAAGTAAGAGTGCCTACCCACATATATGGTTGCATAACGGAGGAAAGAAACCAGGTGGAGATGGCTAGCAACCTGGACACCATAAACGAACTCAGAACTTATGCCCAAGTCCAGATGGCCTCCTACAGGCAGACAGTCGCCAGAAGCTACAACAAAAATGTCAAAAAATCAGAGTCCTGCAGGAGGGAGACCTAGTTCTCAGAAAAGTCTTCCAGAACACCAGGAACCAATGTGCAGGAAAGTTCGCCTACAATTGGGAAGGGCCCTACCAGGTAGAGAAAGTAGTTGGGAATGGAGCCTACCGACTTATGACCATGGAAGGAAAAATCATCCAGAAACCCTGGAACATCATACACCTGAAAAAATACTTCTTTTAAATGGGCCAACATCGTCAGAAACATGGGCCAACGTCGCCAGAAACATTTGCCACTGCCGCCAGAAACATGGCATCTATTCTGCCAGATGCATCTCCACCAAAACCCAGGTTTAATCTCATCAAATCTTGCAAACATTTAAACTTTCCTTTTTTCCTTCTACCTATTTTGCTGTCTTTTCGAAAGATTTGAAAATCAGACATTTTATCTTCAAGAATGCGGTCAAAATTTGATTTTCTTTTATATCAAAAACTTGGTTTTCTTTTTGGGTGTGTCACTAAAATTTTGATTTTCTTCTTTCATATGATTTCGAAGTTTAACTTCCCCCTGCACATATCTTCAAACACTGCATCTTCCATTTCTACCAAATTTCATCAGTTTTTCCAAACTAAGAACTGGTAACTAATATGGTGGAGTGCATGATTTCTACAGAAGGCGTGCGTCTGTGACTAAGTGCCTACAACTGGGGCATTACAGTCTCCTGCGCCACTTAGTACCCACGCAAAGCGTGGCACCTCCGACTTAGTGGGCGAACTAAATCCCAGGCTACCACCATATCAAAGGTCGACCATACAAACACAAGGCATACATACAACAGAAGGTAGTAAGACAAAACTACAACAAACGATTACAATCAAAAACAAACGATACAATCAAAAGCAAACGTTTACGATCAAAAATTAAACACAAGAGTGCCACAGTACTCAACAGACACTTCGCTCCCTTGAGCAAAGGCAAAATCACCACAGAATTTATTTTGCAAACACTAACGGAAATTCACACCACGCAGGGTTCACGAGCCGAAGACAGAGTTCAACAAAATAGGAGTAGCATCACTCCTGCAGAATTTGGTCCACAGCCTGGACATTCCCCTCTGGTGGAGGCAGAACTATAGCAGATCCTCCTGCAGGAACCTGGGTCTCTGATGAACAGCAACAGAACCTCTCCCAGGATCATCAACAACGTCCTCCTGGGCCACACTCTCTTGCCCATTAGCTCCCTGGTCAACAATGGGGAAATCAACAGACTCCTTTAGATCCTCCTCCTGCACATCAGAAAGAGCATCCAGATTCCCCCGCCAACAATCTGCGAACCAAGTCCAACTCATTCAGAGAACATCTTCTAGCACAGATCTGGGACCACGAAGTAGTATCTGATCCAAGAAACTCAAACCCTCTGCAGACTTGGACGTACCGAAGCTTTCAGGAAATTTGAGCACCACTCCAGCAGGAACATCATCAACGAATCTTAGGGCAGAATAAGAATGAGACTCGGAAAGATCTGCCACCAGGGGTCCACTTTCTGCAGGTGTAATTTCTGAGAGAGGGGACGGATTACGCCTTCTCCTAGAACCAGCAAGGCCAGCAGAAGCAGAGCCAACAACTGAAGCAAACGGAAATTCCTGCCTAAGATGAGCTTAGTCGGAAATTCAGGGGCATTTGTTTGGGGTAAAATTTGCACCTTCGGAATGCAACGTGGCACATTACGAATGGTAGGTCAAAAAGTCAAAGGTCAAAAGGTCAAAGGTCGGAAGGTCAAAGACGATAGTCAAAAACCGAGGTTCAAAGGTCAAAGTCAAGAGCCGAGGGTCAAAGGTCAAAAGTCAAAGGTCGAAGGTCGAAGGTCAAAGGTTAAAGGACAAAATGTGATGTTATTAGAGTCATTGGGTCAGATGGAACCCGAAACAACAAAAGACAATGGGCCAAACAAGGCAAAGAAACGTCTTGCAGCCAATTTGGAGAATGCAGCCCACCAGAGAAAAGGTCAAAGAGTATCCCCTAAATTTATGGGATTCCTCCTGCTGACCAGGAGATAAATGAGGAGAAGTATGTAACTGCTGAGGAGGAGATTAAATGCCAAGATTTCAAGCAATAAAATGGATTGAATGTCAAGATTCCCAATAATAAGTGAGAATAACGGTCCCAAGCTCAACAACAATATAAAAGGCAAAGGAAGAAAGGAGAAAGGGATTCAACTCATTCTCAGTACGCTACCATTAAATAAAAGACACAAGGGCAGTATATACCTCCACAGCTAGTTGTTATTAAGCATAAATATTTGTATTTTCAATACTCTTTCCATTCCCTCGATCGTAGTAGAATATTGGTGGGATTCCGACTCCCCCCGCGGTTTTTCCCACGTTGGGTTTCCGCGTCACCAAAATTTCTTGTGTCCTTTCTCTTCGTTTTCGTTATTCTTCATTCGTTAATTTCGCCACAATATCATTAGTTCGTAGCTATAGGTCGATCGCTTTAACCCGCTTCCGAAAACGATAACCCGGTAAATTTTTACCAAAACAGAAACCACTTGGGTTGAATATCACTCATATTCTACTTATTAGTAATACTAATTTCTCTCAAGGTAACTAGGTTTACTTCTTTTCGTGATTTATGAAATTCTAATATTTTTATGTATTTATAATGAGATTGAGGATATATATGAAGTTTAAAAATTATGATAATATATGAACTTCATGGTGAAAATTATTTATATATTTTTGTAATGAATATATGAATATATGATTGGTTTTGTTGCTCATTATTTAATCATGTTTCTAATTTATTTATCATGCAATAAATATATAAATTATAAGAATGATTAAAATATTTATGTTCTTAATTATATACCTTTTTTTCATGTTGATGATGTTGAATGTAGATTTGTAAGTTCTTGGATATGATTTTTGGATCATTATTTTATTTTTCCATGTTATCACATTTTTTTTTTTATTAATACTCATTCATGCATGCATAAATATCCACAATATGTAAATAATCATGAAAAAAAAGTATTTTTTTTTGTTATAATATGGCTTTTTAGTATGTAATGAAATTTTGCATAGTGATTTTATAATTTATATAATTAATTTTTTTGGATTTAAATGGATAATTAGGCAATAAAACCCTCAAGTTATAATAAATATGAGATAAATTCATATGGTATTTTATATAAATATATTCTTTTTTTTTGTTGAAATTAATTTATAAATGTCATAAAATATTTTTATTTATTTAATTAATTATTAATAAAATTTCTTATTAAAATGTTATTATAAATTGTAAGTATAAAATCTTGTTAAATAATTAATATACCATTGTTTTAATTGAACTTAATACTTAATTTTATATTAAATAAATTTTCATGGACAGTAGGTAATTTTAATTTAATCATTTGTAATGTGTAGTTAAGCATATTCATGATTGTATAATAATTAATATCACTGCTTGTTCACATTTAAGTCAATTTTAATTCTGGAAGAGAATAGAATAGTAGTTGTGCTGCCGTGGTTGGACACAATTCTTGTTTATCTGAGGGCCAGGATTCAAACCCCACTGCTGCTGGCACATTTTGTATGATTAAATTTCCGGTTATGATGTAAAACATAGACATGCTTATTTTAAGAACTAGATCTATTATTTTTACAAATATCAATTATTTAATGCTTTTCAACTTTTATTATGTATCATAAATAATAATTTGATCATTTATTTAATAAATGAATTTATATTCATTTGTAAGAGAAATATAAAATATTATAATTAATTCTTGTACATGTCATATGATCTAATACTATTTACTTAATCATATGGTTAACATCAAATTTATTTAGTCTTCATGATCGAATAATATACTTTTGATAAATGGTTGGTTTAAGCAACATTGATTTTTATGGTGGAAATTTATCTTATACTCTAACAACTTTATTATACGTTATTTGTATTGATGCTATTAAAATTTATTGCTCGGTTATGAGCGTTTGGCATGTTAACATGGGGTTATCCATGGTGCCCAGATATTATCTTCTGGACTTTGTTCCATTTTATATATGGTATGGCTAGAGTATAAGATATCGAGTAGATTTCAGGTTATTGGTCTACTCGAGAAGAGCAATATCAAACTAGGTAGGTTTCAAGTTATTGGCCTACCTAGTACCCTGGCATGGTTTCAGGTTATTGACCTACTAAGGGTTGACTGTTCCTTATGTAATACTCTTATGAGTCTATGGATATGTTGTTTGGGGGTCAAAGGTCCGCACTTTTACGCCTTGACTGGTTAAGGGTCCGCACTTTTACGCCTTAACTAGACATTTTGTCCCTCGAAAGTTTGGCTAGTCTTAGAAATGGGTTCACAGTGATGTGTCCCACCATAGGGTTATTTTGGTGTCAGGTTATTGGCATCGAAGTTTAAGGTTTCAGGTTATTGGCCCAAGACGGTGCTCGTTCTTAACTCGTGTTATTTTATGTATTTTTGTACGAGTTCTGGAAGAGCATATCAGTTCTGCATTATATTTATTTATTTATTTATTTATGGCTTGGTTTTATTTACGTTGTCATGTATTCCTTGCTATTAATATTTTATCACATGTTATGATGAATTTTATATGTTATCATGTTTTTAAATGGAGTGTATGTTATCTCTTATTATATTCTCGTAATTATGATTAGATTTTCATCAGTCACGACTGGGAGGACTCCTAGTTACTCCCCACTGACGGTGGACTTTTAATTTTTTCAGGTTAATGTGCAACTTGGTCGTGAATGGGGTTGACTTGAGAGAGAATGAATATTGAATAATATGTTTAATAATTGAACCTTGTAGATTTATTTTGATCGGGTTTCAATTCCGAGAGTAGTTGTATGCGTTAAGACATATTAATTATTTATGTCGGTAGCACTCGGATTTAGTTAACCATGGTGTTTCCGCCACCATGTTATATTATTAAAATAAGACGCTATAATTATCTATCTTATTCCTTTTGTTTAAATCCAGGGAGTTACAGCGACACCACACGTGCAATCCTTTATTTTGCTATTGTTTGCCAACTCGTGCCAAATTGTCTTCATTCGCGTGTAGTACTCTGCCACGCTGTCGAGCCCTTGCTTGCACTTACTCAACTCTGTCTTGAGTTGGTGTACTCGAGAAGCATTCCCTTCCGAATACCTCTGTCGTAATTTGTCCCATATTTCCTTGATGGACTGCGAAAAGGTAATGCTCGTATGTAATTTTGGATCTATTACATTCCTAAGCCATGCTCGCAGCATAGCATTACATTGTCGCCATGCCACAAGCTAGAGACTTTCTTCATCTCCGTTAGTCTCGGGTTTCTTGACTTTTCCTTCAACAAAAGCCAATTTGTTCTTCGCATCCGAACCATTCTTCACCGCGTTTGCCCACATATCGTAATTATTTCCATTAAAAATTATATGGGTGATGTTAAGACTTTGGCTATCGGACAGGTGTAAGTAGTGTGGCGACGACATAGGGATCGTCTTGATTTCTATTTTGGCTTCTCCACCGGTTATGGTGATTTCTTTTTTTTTAATGGTTTATTGGTTAGGCTCTGATACCATAATCAAGCTTTATACTCTGCCCCGTTGTTTGTTGTCCGGAATTCACATCGTACTGCTTGGACTATGAGATTCCCCATAGGTGACTTGAGAACTAGTCCTGCTCCAGATCCTCTCGTGTTGGAGGCGCCATCTACATTCAGCTCCCACACTTGTTCGCCCTTGTCCTCTTCCAGGATAAGGATGTCTTTCTCTGCCTGGGACTGTAGTGCTGGGCTGAAGTCGGATACGAAGTCTACTAGTGCCTGGGACTTTATTGTTGTTCTGGGGACGAACTTCAGGTCGAAGCCACTTAGGTGTATGCACCACTTGGCCATCCTTCCTGACAACTCAGGTTTTCTCATAATAGTTTTTAGTGGATAGTTTGTTATTACAGAAATAGCATGTGACTCGAAATAAGCTCTCAGTTTATAGGAAGCGGTAACAAGTGCTAGTACAAGTTTTTCAAGAGACGTGTACCTGGTCTCTACAGGAAGCAGAGACTTACTAACATAATATACTGGGTGTTGTGCTCCTTCTTGCTCTTGTACTAATACCGCGCTGACTGCTACCTCGGTTACTGACAGATACAGGAGGAGTGGTTCTCCAGGCTTCGGTTTTGACAGTAGAGGCGGAGTGCTGAGGTACTGCTTCAGCTCGCTGAACGCCTTCTCGTGCTCTGTTGTCCAATCAAACCTTTGGGCCTTCTTCAGGATATCATAGAACAAATAGCCTGCACCTGTCTGAGGACCTGGAGATGAACCTGTTTAGAGCAGCGATTCTCCCGGTCAAGCACTGCACGTCTTTAGGTTTCTGGGGGGATTCCAGCTGGAGGATGGCTTTGATCTGCTCCATGTTGGCTTCAATTCCCCTCTAGGTGACCATGTACCCCAGAAACTTCCCACACGGTACTCCAAACGTGCATTTTGAAGGATTCAACTTCATTTTATACACCCTCAGGGTGTTGAAGGTGTCTTCTAAATGCGTTGTGTGTTGTGAAGCTTGCTTTGACTTGACACCCATGTTGTCAATATATACCTCCATCGTGTCCCCAATCTGCCTCTTGAACATTTTATTGACTAGTCTCTGGTAGGTGGAACCTGCATTCTTTAAACCAAAAGGCATAACATTGTAACAATAGATACCTCTCTCAGACCTGAATGCTGTTTTCTCCTGATCTGCTGGATGTATCTTAATTTGGTTGTACCCACTCCATGCATCAAGGAAAGTTAGCATCTCATGACCTGCTGTAGCATCTACCATGGCATCTATGTGTGGCAGGGGTATTGCATCTTTCGGGCATGCTTTGTTCAAGTCGGTAAAACCGATGCATACCCTCCACTTGCCATTCTTCTTTGGCACAACCACCACGTTAGACAGCCACTCCGGGTACTTTACCTCCCTGATTTTTCCAGCAGCCAGCAGACTGTCTACCTCCTGGTTTATGACTTGATTTCTTTCTGGGGCAAACATCCTCCTCTTTTGCTGGACAGTCTTGTAGCTGGGATCCACATACACTTAGCCTATGGGTTATAACGCTGGGGTCTATACCTACCATATCATCATGTGACCAAGGAAAACAATCCATGTTAGTTCTTAATAATTCGATGATGTTTTGGTGAATACTACCTGTACACTCCGATCCGATTAACCCTTTTCGCTCTGGGTGTTGCTTGTCCAAGTTGACTTCATCTATCTCCGCCTGAGGTGGTTCGACGTACCCCTGCAGAGGCAGGTGAAGGCTCTGTAATTGCTATGCTGGGGGACGATCCGTCTTCTTAAGGGCTATCCGGTAGCAGTCCTTGGCCTCTCACTGGTCTCCACACTACTACAAAACATCAAATAGACAACTCCTAATAAACATCTAATATTTTTAACAATTGATGTATAATATATATACTACAGTTTTTTTGAAAAACGGTTGTCTTTATCGGATAATAGACAAGTGAGTTTTATAAAAACAGTTGTCTATATATTATACAACTGTTTTTATTTATCTCAGTTGTCTATTACACTTTGAGGACCACTGGTAACTAACCCGACCTATATCAGCTTCTCAGGTAACAAAATAGGCTTCTCAAGTAACAAAATAAGAAAAACCGATTAGTTCAGAAAAACCCTAAATCTAAGTATCATCTTCTATCATCATCAACAAGTAACCGTTCAGTTGCTCTATCATCAGCAGCAAAATCTAAACCCTAAATCTAAGTATGCCGCTCATCGTTCGTCGCTCATCGCTTGTGTATATAGGATAAATCGAAAAGATGTCTTCACCATAAGCATATGGAACAAATCAATCATCTGTTTCTCTCTCCCCGAATTCCATCTCAGTCCTATGATCTGATCTTTTCTTTAACCTTTTTGAATTGAATTGAATTGCATTTATATCAAGTTCAATTCAATGTTGATCGATTACTTGTTAGTTCCATATAATTTCGATTGATACTCAGGTGCGCTGAGAATCGTATCGTTTTCGAGGAATTCAGGTTGATGGTTGCCGTGAAATTCAATTCATTATGAAGCTCAAGCGAAGGAGGGCTTCTGAAGTGGTTAGCTTACTAGCTTCACTTATATTATGTTTTTTCTAATAAATTTGAATGGTGATATATCTGTATTAGGTTGAGAGTTTTCTTTGTTGAATTGTTGTTTTGGTTTGTTAATTGCCTTTTTTAATCACTGTTTTTCTGTGTGATGGTTTACGAAATTCGAAATTGATCAATTGCGAATTGCTGAGAGCAAAATAGGATGGTTTAGTGAACTATATGAATGTTTGAAGTTGATTAAATTGTTGTGACTTATTTGTTTTCTTTCGATTTGATTTGCGAGTTTTGGTGATTTTGAATAGAATGTGTGGGTAGTGTCTTCTTCACGTTTCATCCTTTTGTTGTTAAAGAATGTTCTGCACGCCTTTGCTAACTCGAATGAATGAATGAATGAAATCGTGAGAGCAAGCTTTTGTGTTAGGGAAAAAATGGAAAGCTGATTGATTTTACTTCCTAGGAATACTCCCTCCAATCAGACTTTTTGTAGTCTATGAGACGACTAAGCAAATGTCTCGATGAATCAATCCTAGGCAGTAGACACGACACAGCATGTCTTAGAAAGTATTAACCAGTCAAGTCCAAAGTTTCATTGAGCTTGGACTAAGTCAATCGAAAATGAGGGGAACAATGGTTGGACACCTTGCATTTTTCCTTAATCGTAACCAAATTCTCAAGCCAAACTATAACCATTGTTATACCCCAACCAAATAATACGGAAATTTAATTATATAATTACCTTGCAGCATTAACCTGCCTTTTCTGTCAGTCTACTCAATACATTTTGTAGCACCAGCCCGACTCAACTATAGATGATTAATATGACCCGTTTGCCAGGTCGACATCTTCTGACTTTAGTATGTAGAAAACGTGTTGGTGAATATTGATGGAAAAATGCTTATAGAAATGTACAGCCTACAATAGAATATGATCAACAGGCGCACCAGAATGCAATGATATGTTCATCAAACGACAGGCCGGTAAGGTGTCATTCTCACTCGTGCATACCTACGTATTCTTTCTCCTTTCCACATGATTTTAATGTCAGTTTACTACTCATTCCATGGTTATTGGTTCTTGTCATATAACACCACGAGATTTTGGGTCCGTCATTTCACACTGGGCATTAAATCGATGCAGGTCCTTTCTGCACTTAATCTTTACACATGTCTTGATAACATAATCAACAAGTGAACTTATTTTCTTTGCTTGAATCGACAAGAATACGTTGTGGATCATTGAGGGAATGCTTGTTGTTTACTCTTGTTTGCTTTTTTTGAATTATATACACAAAATGTTTACAAGAAATAAGTTGAATGCCATAGTACTAATTTTACACGAAATGTTTACAATCATGCAAGTTGGAGAATGTCGTCTGATTCAAAGAGCTTGACAAGATTATGGGCGCAAAAAACATGGTTTCAAAGTACTACATGATGCCAAGGTAATGGTGGGAGGCTTGGTGACCTTAATGCCGAGTTTAGTTAGGAGTGATGTGAGGCATAGAACTTTTGAGGTAGGGTTAGCTGTAGCTCGAAATTGGATGTTTACCCTATATTCATTCTCTTTTATTTGTGTCATAGGTGCACTTCCTTATTCCTGTTCATTTCCCCAAGCAACAACCAACTTTGAATCTTTGATCTTACAAACATCACAGGTAAAGTAGCTTGAACAATATTTGAGTTTTAAACACATCTTTACTGCATATAAAACAGATGACGAGTAAAATACTGTATCAAATAAGAATGAGGATTGCATATAACTTAGTAATATATCGAATAAGAGTAATCGAGTGGTATACTTGCTTACTTGGGTTTATATAAGTAAGAAACAAAATGGGTGATTTTACATCTTAATTTGTGCCTGTTTCTTAGTGTTTCTCAGGCGGCTAATGCTAATGCTTTTAGCCAGAATTACTACACCAATATTTGTCCGGAAGTCGAGTTCGTCGTCTGACGAGCCGTTAAGCTTAAAATAAATCAAAACATTCGTCACCATTCCGGCCACCCTTCGCCTCTACTACCACGACAGCGCTGTCTCGGTATATATTAACATATACTCCGTACAATATATATATATATATATATATATATATATATAGGGATGAGTGGAGTGTTATGTATATGGATATGGATATGGATATGGATTTTAATTGTATTTGGGTTGCAAGATTGTGATGCTTCAATAATGATTCAATCGATGCCTACAAACAAAGCAGAGAAGGATCACCCAGACAACCTTTCATTAGCCGGAGATGGGTTCGACACGGTGATAAAGGCGAAAGCAGCTGTGGATGTGGTTTCCAGATGCAGGAATAAAGTTTCATGTGCTGATAGTCTTACCATTGCCACTCATGATGTCGTCAATATGGTACTCATTTAATTCAATTTTGTATCCTTAATTAAGTTCATTTCTGTTAATTAATTAATGAATGGATGGAGATGATAATTAAGTTAATTGGGGATGTAATGTAGGCAGGAGGACCGTATTAAAAAGTAGAGCTGGAGAGATACGATAGCTTGACGTCGAGGGTGTCCAGTGTTTATTATAATTATTCTCAAATCATTCTTTTGAGATTGATTATACATCACTAATTTCACAAGTAAACAATATTTCACATCTTTTCAGCAGATTACCGTCTTAACTTGATTACTAAGCTATCCGTTTGTACTTATTCTTGATTTAACATTGTCTCTTCCTCAAACATTGTGAGAAAAGTTATTGACTTGTGTATATTCTACACTGTGTACAATAGATTCGTAGTTAGCTATGTATACTGTGAAAATGAAAAGAGATGATGTATTGGGAATTAAATGTTTTTCTTATTAATAAAATTAAAGTTCTCGGTATGTGAAATTAGTTTATTTCTTTTTTTTTGTTCGTTAGTAGTACAATAGACATCTAATATTTTAAAACCACTGATGTCCATACCAGCAATAGACAACTAATGTTTTAAAACCTCAGTTGTCTATACGCAAAATAGACAACTGTTATTTTAGAAAATAGTTGTCTATTAATGAATAGACAACGGTTGTAAACAGATGTCTATGCTTATACTAATATACACCTCCAAACTACTCAACTGTTGTAAATTAGTTGTCTATTGCAAAAACATCAGTTGTCTATTTGATATTTTGTAGTAGTGGGCCACTGATCTTCTGCACTCCCCAAGGCGTAGGGAACTTCAGGCATTGGTGGTAAGTGGACGTGATTGCCTTCATTTCATGGATCCAAGGTCTTCCTAGAATCACGTTGTAGGTGGAGGATCCATCGATGACTAGGTACCGCACTTGCTTATTCATTCCTCCAGCATAAGTAGGAATGGTGATCTCTCCCAGAGAGTGCTTGGTTTCACAACTGAAACCTATCAAGGGAACCGCCTTCCTGGTTAGGTCCTTCTCACTGAACATCATATTCTGGAGGGTTTCCAACATGATGAGGTTGACTGAACTTCCGGTGTCCACCAAAATCTTCTTCACGGTGCAATTCCTTATGGATAGAGTGATTATCAAGGCGTCATGGTGCATTTCTGGAGTGGGTCCCGCATCCTTTTCATCAAAGGTGACGGCTAGGAGGTCTTTGCAACTGATTCTGTAGGAGTGCTCTGCCTTGCCTCCTCTGGCATGAGAGGCTTGTCTCTTGGCTTCTGAGTAAGTTAACCCACATAATTCTAACCCTCCTGTGATCACTTTGACAATTCTGGTACATACTGGAGGTGGATAAGGCAATACTTGATCTGCTGCATTTACTCTGTTGGAGTTTCTGGACATGAGGTGGTCCAGGTTCCCCTGATCATACTGGAACTTAACCTCCCTTTTGAGCTGGACACACTCATCGGTATTGTGTCCAATGTCGTCGTGGAATTGGCACCTCTTGCTGGCATCTCTTCGGTCATTGGTGTACTCCTGTCTCCTGGGCCACCTGACTCGGCGTCCCATCTCCCTCAGGGCTTTGAGCACTCCCGCCAAGTTGGTGGAGAACCCGTACTCACTTACTTTAGGTGGCAGCTCTGGATTGTCTTTCCAATCTTTCTCTTCAAGGACTTTGTTTACGCTTCTGGTGTAGGGTTTCGATCTCTCACCCCTCTTTTCTACTGGCGCCTTTCTGGAGATGTGCTCAGAACCATACGCAGCTCTCCTGGGGCCTGAATCTTCTTCCAGCCTGATGGCTGCCATTGCCTTGGTCTGCACATCCTCAAACGTGGCACACGGGTATTTTGTGAGATCTTTGTAGAGGTCTGAATCCTGGTGGAGCCCTTGGCAAAATGCTTCAATGGCGGTGGCTACATCACATCCAGGAATGATTACTTTCTCTTTTTTGAATCTGTTGAGGAAGTCGCGTGTGGATTCCTCGAACTTCTGCACCACCCGGTACAGGTCATTGGTCTGCTTCTCCGGCTTTCTGCTACTGGCAAAATTCTGGTTGAAGGCATTGACCAGATCAGCGAAGGAGGTGATACTCGGTTGGGAAGACCAACGAACCAGTGGAGGGCTGCTCCTGACAGAGTGGAGCCAAACCCTTTGCACATGCAAGCCTCCTTCAGGGGCCCCGTAGCGGTCACCACCATCATCTTTTGTTTATACTGGTTGATGTGGGCTAGGGGGTCTGCGGTACCATCATAAAGCGTCATGGCTGGTGTCACAAAGCCCTTGGGTACAGCAACACAAGCCATATCATCGGTGAAGGGCGAATCTGCATAGCTGTCCCTTGTTGCTTTTTCTAGTAGACGCGACATTCCTGGGATTCTGTTGACCAGGTCCCTCAGCTCCTGGTACTACTGGTCCATAGCACTGCCTGATTTTGCAAGAGGGTTAGAAACAGGAGGAGGAAAGCTGAAAAGTGCACTTCATGACTGAGGTCTTCCAGGGGGTTGACTGCTAGGAAGAGGAGGTGTAGGCAGAGGTGCGGTGATTGCTGTGGATCCGGATTGCCATCCTGATGCGTGCTGGAGGGGAACTCCGGTTGGCCAGACTACTCCAGGGTACGGGCTGTTGTCAGCGGTCGCCAGGTTGACCGAGGCTCCCGGCTGCCATCCCGGTGTGTGCTGGTTAGGGGTAGGCGTTGTCCACACTCCTCCAGCGGACTGGTTGTTGGATAAGGTGGTCATCCGGGGTGGGGTTGCAAATTGCTATCCTGGCGCCTGATAGACGGAGGTGCCGGCAAAAGGTAGTGAGTTAGTTTCCTGACTTTGGATGCTGGAGAGAAGGTTACCTGTGGTAGGAGATCTGCCGGGTGTGGGGCCATAGGTCAGGTAACCCAACCCTTGGGGTTCAATGACTGGGCCTGATGGAGCCAATCCTACCTCCAGTCTGGTGACCAATTCTGAGGGGACTTCTCTGGTGGTCTTCCTGCTGGTTGTTGACTCCCTGCGGGTGCTGGGTTCTCCTCTAGGCATCAGGGGCAGCATCTCTGGTGACGTCTGGACCGATGCAACTGGAGTATTGTCTGCTGCCGAGATCCGAGCCCTGATGTCTTGG
This sequence comes from Agrostemma githago, assembly GCA_958450325.1. Lineage (NCBI taxonomy): Eukaryota > Viridiplantae > Streptophyta > Magnoliopsida > Caryophyllales > Caryophyllaceae > Agrostemma > Agrostemma githago. The sequence goes on from OY288255.1 coordinate 46,775,096, forward strand.
TTGTCTTTTTGCAGGGTTTCTACTGCCTGGCGCAGAGCATCAATTCTTTGAAGCATACTCTGCATCAGGTCCGGTGACGCTGCACCACTGGAGGCTTCTCCCACGAATCCTCCTTGAGTCGAGGTTCTGGTTGGTATGCTCTCCTTCCTGGTCTTGGAGGAGCTGGTGACCCCAGAAGCTTTAGGCGTCGGAGGGGGCCTAGATGCCGATAGCGGGGATTTCACCGTTAGGCTGGTGGGGATTGCCAGGGTGAGGGGCGTGAGAATTGGACCTGTTGATCCTGGGAGCGGTGCTCCTCCAGCGGGCTGAACCGTGGTCTTCAGGCTGCTGGAAGGATTTTGATCGGACCCGAACATGATGGTACGTAAGTTATCTTACTTTAGGGTTTGGCTATAGAAATCGATCACTTTGCCCCATGGTGGGCGCCAAATTGTTTTGGTAAAAATTTACCGGGTTATCATTTTCGGAAGCGGGTTAAAGCGATCGACCTATAGCTACGAACTAATGATATTGTGGCGAAATTAACGAATGAAGAATGACGAAAACGAAGAGAAAGGACACAAGAAATTTTGGTGAATCGGAAACCCAACGTGGGAAAAACAACGGGGGGAGTCGAAATCCCCCCAATATTCTACTACGATCGAGGGAATGGAAAGAGTATTGAAAATACAAATATTTATGCTTAATAACAACTAGCTATGGAGGTTTATACTGCCCTTGTGTCTTTTGTTTAATGGTAGTGTACTGGGAATGAGTTGAATCCCCTTCTCCTCTCTTCCTTTGCCTTTTATATTGTTGTTGAGCTTGGGACCGTTATTCTCACTTATTATTGGGAATCTTGACATTCAATCCACTTTATTGCTTGAAATCGTGGCATCTATTCTCCTCCTGAGCAGTTACATTCTCCTCCTCGTTTATCTACAGGTCAGCAAGAGGAATCTCATAAATTTAGGGGATACTCCTTGACCTTTTCTCTGGCGGGCTGCATTCTCCAAATGGGCTGCAAGACGTTTCTTTGCCTTGTTTGGCCCATTGTCTTTTGTTGTTTCGAGTTCCGTCTGACCCAATGACTCTAATAACGTTGAAATTCGTCCTTCACCTTTGACCTTTGACCTTTGACCCTCGGCTCTTGACTTTGACCTTTGACCCTCGGTTTTGGACTATCATCTTTGACCTTCCGACCTTTGACGTTTTGACCTTTGACTTTTTGACCTACCATTCGTAATGTGCCACGTCGCATTCCGAAGGTGCAAATTTTACCCCAAACAGTTTCCTTTCACGAAGGTCTCTTGTTCACCTAGTTTTTGATTAATAAAATTTATCAAGAAAACAATAAGCAATTAAACTAGCAATAAATAAAACTAATGAATAAAATCTACACTTACTAGTAAATAGGAGTGGTGTGAGAAGATGATTTGAAAAAGGAATTGTGAGAAATGGGGAGATGATGTTCACGGTGGAATGGTGGAGGAAGAATTAGGAGTCCATCACAATTTAAGGACAAAATGGTGAGATGACTAAGGCTAGGTAGTTTAGGTAGGTGATTAGCCATAGCCATGCATGGCTATAGACCTATGCTCATAGACCTTGGGCTCCAAGGAAGTGCAAGTTGAATAGTTGCAAGCGTGTGACAAAAATAATTGAAGTGTGAGTGAAATAGATGAGGACGACGGAATTTCGGTCCTCGGATTACGGTGACAGCCAGTTGTATTTTGAGGATAACATTCTCTACTGAACTCCGATTAAAATGATTAAGGTGGCGTTGGAAAGCTAAGATGAAGATCTAAAACTTTTATGTTTTGATCAAGAGCCAAATAGGTCTCTAAATATAGGTAAAATGAACAAATATATTGCCTCAGTTTATTAGTCGATCCAAAAATAAAGGGTGTTTGGTTGGCTACTAGGGAATGGATTGGAATGGATTTGCTCCATTCCAATGTTTGGTTGGAGTGTTTAGGAATGGAATTGGATACCTAATGGATTCCAACTCCATCCAAATCCATGGGAATCCCATCCCCACCCTTCTCCTATGGATTCCAAATCCATCCCTTCTTTCTTATAAAATAAAATGAACCAAACAAGTTTCATAAAGTACGGATTTAGAATCCAATACCACTATGGGTTCCGAATGCATTGAACCAAACAGACCCTAAGAATATAAATAAAAGTGTGAAGGGTGAGAACCTAGAATATTAATTCCAACCATACAAGTGAGGATGGATTATGGATAATGGGGATGGAGTTAAAAGAGTTTATATATGTTTATCAAATTATGAAAACACGGGGTGTTACAACCCTCCCCCCTTAAGAAAAGTTTCGTCCTCGAAACTTGAATGAGTGTGTACCTGTATCAAACAAGTGAGGGTATTTTGCTTGCATGGGCGCCTTTGTCTCCCATGTTGCTTCTTCAAACCTTTGACAACGCCACAAAACCTTTATTAATGGTACAACCTTATTCCTTAAGGTTTTATCCTTTCTATCTAAGATTTGGATGGGTTGCTCCTCATAAGTCAAATTCTGTTCCACCTCGACTGTATCCCACTGAAGTACATGATGGATCGCTCCGATATCTTCTCAATTGAGATACATGAAAGACATCATGTACCTTAGACAGATTAGGGGGTAAAGCTTACTTATAAGCTACCTCACCAATTCGTTCAAGTACGTACTTCATATGGTCCTACAAACTTAAGGCTCAATTTTTCCTTAATTCCAAATCTTGGCACCCCTCTCATGGGTGACACCTTAAGAAAGACCTTGTCCCCAACATCAAATTCTATTTGCCTTCGACGCCAGTCAGCATATGACTTTTTCCGATCTTGAGCCGCTTTCATCCTTTTCCGGATCAACTTAACCTGCTCAATGGACTCTTGGATCATCTCAGGGTCAACAACTGCAATCTCACTAATATCATCCCAACATAAAGGACTTCGACATTTCCTCTCATACAAAGCCGCGAATGGAGCCAACTTGATACTAGCGTGATAATTGTTATTGTACGAGAACTCTACTAAGGGAAGACTCTTCTCCCATCCTGTTTGGAAATCTAGCACGCACGATCGAAGCATATCCTCTAAAGTTTGAATAGTGCGTTCGGTTTGGCCATCGGTAGTAGCGTGAAAAGCTGTAATCAACTTTAACTTACTACCTAATGCCTCCTGAAGCTTCCTCCAAAAATGCGAACAAAATCATGGGTCCCGATTAGAAATTATGTCTTTAGGAACTCCATGAAATCTAATAACTTCTCTTTGGTAAGCCGCCATCTCATCCAAATACCAAGTATCTTTCATTGGAATGAAGTGAGCTACTTTAGATAAACGGTCCACCACTACCCAAATGGCATTCTTTCCCGTGGGCGACCTTGGTAACCCAGTTACAAAGTCCATGGAGATGGAATCCCATTTCCACACTGGTATTTCTAAGGGCTGCAAGAGACCACCAGGTCTTCGATGTTCGAACTTTACTTTCTGACAGGTAAGACATCTGGCCACAAAATTCGCAATTTCTCTTTTCATGTTTGATAACCAAAAGAATTTCTTCAAATCCTTATACATCTTATCCCCACCAGGATGAATAGAATATGGTGTATTATGAGCTTTCTGCATAATCTTCATTTTAAGATCATCACAATCAAGGATGCACCACCTACCTTGAAATATTAAACTTCCATCCGCCCAGACTTCAAAATCATTTGCTTCACTGACCTTGGCACGCAGGCCTTCAAGCACTGGATCCTCTTGTTGTTTTATTCGAATTTCGTGGTAGATCTCAGGTTCAACACTCATGGCATTCAGAGCGATACTTCCTTGCTGAACTACCTTTAAATTTAACGTTCGAAATTCATGACAAAGATCATCGGGCGACACCATGACGACATTCATTGTGTGTTTCTCTTTTCTACTTAATGCATCGGCCACCACATTGGCCTTACCTTCATGGTATTGGAGTTGGAGGTCGTAGTTATTAATTAGTTATATCCACCTCCTTTGCCTTGCGTTTAGATATCTTTGGGTAAAAATGTACTTTAAGTTCTTGTGATCAGGTAAAAGTTGCATGATACCGATAAAGATAGTGCCTCCAAATCTTGAGAGCAAAGACTACCGTGGCAACTCGATATCATGAGTCAGGTAGTTTTTCTCGCATTCCTTTAGTTGTAAAGAGGCATAGGCCACCACCTTTCCTTTTTGCATCAACACACAGCCAAGTCCATTCTTTGATGCATCCCTGTAAATATCAAAGCTCACTCCTTCTTCGGGTAAAGTCAAGATTGGTGCTAACGTTAATCTTTTCTGTAACTCTTCGAACGCCTCTTCGCATGCACTAGACCACACAAATTTTGACTTCTTCTTCAATAAAGAAGTCCTTAGCTTTGCTACCTTTGAGAAGTCCTTGACGAACCTTCGGTAGTATCCTGCCAGACCCAAGAAGTTACGTATTTCCCTCACATTCTTTGGACTTTCCCAATGCATTATAGCTTGAACCTTAGCTGGGTCAACGCTAATGCCTTCACCAGAAACGACATGGCCTAAAAATTTGACCTTCTTAAGCCAGAATTCGCATTTTGAGAACTTTGCAAACCACTTTTGCTTTCTTAACGTCTCCAATATCGACCTCAGATGTTTAGCATGTTCCTCTTCACTCTTTGAATAAATGAGGATATCATCGATGAATACCACTACACATTTGTCCAAATACTCATGGAAGTCCTATTCATCTGATCCATAAACACCGCTGAAGCATTGGTTAGAACAAAGGGCATCACTACAAACTCATAATCCCCATACCTTGATCGAAAAGCGGTTTTAGGGATATCCTCTTTCCTCACTGGGATTTGATGATAACCCGACCTCAAGTCGATCTTTGAGAAAGTACTTGCTCCCTTAAGTTGATCGAATAAATCCTCGATTCTTGGGAGTGGGTAACGGTTCTTGATCGTTACCTTGTTCAATTCTCTATAGTCAATGCATAATCTCATGCTTCCATCCTTCTTCCTTACAAATAGTATCGGGGCACCCCAAGGAGACACACTTGGGCGAATAAAGCCCTTATCGATCAATTCCTCCAGTTGTTTCTTTAACTCTTGCATTTCGGCGGGAGCCATTCGGTAGGGCGCCTTTGAAATAGGGCCAGTACCGGGTAGGAGGTCGATGTTAAACTCGACATCTCCCTCTAGAGGGACACCTGGAAGCTCATCGGGAAACACATCGCCGAACTCCCGAACAATAGGAATATCCTCAATCTTTGCTTCCGTAGTGACATCTTGTACACTATATAAATACACCTGATATCCCTTTCTCTTCAATTCCCTAATCTTTGGGGCAGACACCCATTTAACTCCTGGTTTAACTGAGATACCCTTATACGAAATCCTTGTACCCAAAGGACTTTTCAGAATGATCTTTTGATCTCGACACACGAACTTTGCCTCAAACCTAGCTAACCAATCCATGCCAAGTATAATGTCGAATTCCGAGAGTTTAAAACTTATGAGATCAGCGGGAAAGTCAGTTCCCGCAATGGATATGGAAATGTCATGAAAGATTGTGGAACAAGAGACAATCTCCGTAGTGGGAAGAGCTATGGTGGTTTTAGTGGAGGCACTAGGTATGAGTTGAGCCTTAAGAACAAATGATGTGGAGATAAAGGATAATGAAGCACCGGTATCAAATAATAGGAATGCAGGAGTAGAGTTAGCAAGAAATGTACCAGTAATGACATATGGATTAGTCTCTGCCTCCGCACGGTTCATCACAGAAATACGACCTTGGTTGGGCACCTGTTGAGGCCTATTGTTCTCACAACCACTCCTTGAACCTTGAGAAACTCTTTGGGGGGGCAACGATTTGCATTGTGACCAATACCCTGACAATTGTAGCATGTAATTAATATCAGTCCCATTACAATTCTTCCCAGGGTGATAAGCTTTCTTCTAACGAAAACATTGAAGATCGCTATGGTGAGTGGTGTTAGGGAGAGTTGTCACAGAAGTGTTGTTATACTTCATCTTTTTCGTAGGTCCTTGGATAGCTGGCAATGGAGCAAGTGTTCTCTTTCCCGATCGCCGCTCAAGAGCTTCTTGACTCAGAACCGCATCATAAACACCAAGGGCACGATTATAAGCTTCATCAAAAGTCTGCGAGGGGAGAGCCGCAATTGCAGTGCGAACCTTTGGAGCTAACCTCAATTCATAGCGACAAATTTTCTCCGTCTCAGTCAGAATTACCATGGATGCAAATCGAGCAAGTTCTATGGATTTTCTGGTGTATTCCTCAACAGTCATATCGCCTTGCTCCAGATCCAAGAATTCTTATGGCTTCCTCCAACGAAGAGCCTCGGGATAAAAACGAGCTTTCACACCTTCTTTGAACTCGAACCATCCAAACGCAGGTTGAGCCCTTAACGAGTCTTTCGTAAGGTTCCACCAACGATCTGCTTCATCACGGAAGTAAAATCTAGCCAAATTAATCTTCATATTTTCAGGTATCTGGGTCACGATAAATTAAACAACTTTTCCATTTGGTGGTTCCAATTCTCAAGGATGATAAGGTCAGTGGCTCCCATGAATTCTGGGGGCTTGTGGCGATTGAAACGCTCAAAGACGGATCCTTCACGATCAACTTGTGGATCATTGTTCTCTTTCTCCAGTAGTCTTCGTAAAGCCGTTTCGATAATACGAACCCTCTCATTCTCAGCGTTGGCGTGGCTGTTTCCTTGGCGGGTATTCATCTGCGTCCAAAGATAACAAGTGATTCAAGTGGTAGAGATCCTATGCACCACTAACATGCAACTACTCAATCATAAGTAGAAAACAAAAGCATATCTTACCCAAAAGTAAGAGGCCCATAATATAAACACCAATTGAGTCCTTACTTGTTTCTACCCCACTCTCTTTTAGTCAAACTAATATTTGTTTAAGTCTTATTTCAATCCGAGAGTGTTGGGAGCATTCTGGCTCTGATACCAACTGTAACTCCCCGGATTTAAACAAAGAAATAAGATAGATAATTATAGTGTCTAATTTTAATAATATAACATGGTGGCGGAAAAACCATGGTTTGTAACACCTCGTGTTTTTGACGATTTTAGTTATTTCTAATGACGATTAATATTAATAAATCGAGTCTCGAAAAACTATTTTAAATAGTAATATTCAATTCTTATGCCTTTGGAACCTTTCTATTTCACTTCATTGTTTGCAAAAATGAAATTTCTATCGTTATCGCAATTCTGCGCGATTTCGTAAAACGGTTTCTATTTTCTCATACGGACTCCGATTGAGGCGTTTCAAAAGCCTAACTTTATTAATTTTCCAAGATCTACACAATGGTGATATTCAAAATTACAATTTGTAAATGAATAATAAGAATATTATACTGGACAGCTCCTTTGCAACGACAATTGTCATCCGATCGTTCGTTTCTTGACTTTCGATTTCCGTACTTCTTTCTTAACCATTGTGTGACCAAATAAACTCATAAATATAATCCTAATGCATGACAAACCGTGACTTTGAACCCCTAGCCTCAAAATATGCCCAACTAATCAAAAACACCATTTCTAGTATGTACTTCTTAAAGTATGCTTAGCTACTTTTGGTAATTGTCAAGTTCTTGTCCACCTTTGCTCTCCCATCTAATGCACGACTTGTGTCCTTATAACCAGCCATTTTCTCTTCATTTACTCATTCATTCACTCACTTAAACACTCCTTCAAAGATCCATCTAAAAACCAAAGAAAATCATACAAGTTCTTTTAAGTTCTAAGGTGTTTACACCAACATATCTCAAGAGCACATACTCTTTATTTTCCTTACCTTATACTCTTTATTTTTTAAGTCTTATTCCTATTATATTTACTAACTTACTTTTTTTGTGTGTCCTTCTAACTTATTCATGAAGAGGAGCAAGAGGAAGGGGGCTTCGATCTTAGTATATTTGATTTCATAGTTGATCCGGAGAATTGCTAATAGGTAACCTAACTTTTCTTCGCCCTCAAATCTCGTAGTATAGTGTTTAGACTCTAACTAACATATAACATCATGTTTAGGACTAAATCATTAGATCACCAAGTTTAAAGTTAACTATTGTTGATTTATCACTTAACAATACATGCTGTAAAATGGATTCTGTGATGTATGATGTATGTTCACGATTTTTCTGTGTAAAATATGTTTCGAATTAGCCTTAGATTCCTTCATAAAAGTTGTGGATCTGAATGTCTAGAATATGATAAAAATATGAAAAGTAAGTTTTTATGAAAATATATATTTAGTAATGATTTATTTCGTAAACTGGTACTGTATGATTTTATGTACTGTCTGAGAAAATGATATGTTTTGTGGACATGGAAAAATTATGTTACGTTCCTTATGATGCCTAGGATTTGTATGTCAAATTTCATATAAATCCATCATATATATTTTCATTTATAAAATTTGTACTAAACTGGGTCAGATCTGGAAAGAATATTTTATTTAAGAACATTTATAAAGTATTTTAATCTAAACTTCTGGGTATAAGTTATTTACAAGTATAGGTATCCAAAATAAAATTTTGGTTCACTTTAATGACGTTTATGTATTTTAAATGATTTAAAAGAAAGTACTGAAAACCGTACTGTTTTCGTTTTTAATTTGTTAAAAATAATAAACCTTATTATTTTTTAAAAATGACTTTATATCTGGAAACCTAACTTATAAAAGTATGTTGAGTATGAAAATCGAAACTTAAAAATAACATTTGAAAAATGACTCATTTAGTATCCTTAATAATATTATCGATTTCGTTATTACTTAAAGTTACTTTTGCAAAACTCTATGTTTTGAGAAATATGATACCTAATAAGGTTAAAAATGATTTTATAATTATTATTGATTTATTTGATGTTTGAAATATTTTACTAAGTATAAATAGGCTTTAAGAGATAGGTATACTTGTACAAATACGAAACCGTATAAAAATACTAAATACGTACACTTGAACAATAAATGTACTAAATACTTGTGCCCAAAAAGTATAGAGTACTAAAAGACAAATAACCCAAAAGTACTAAGTTAAACAATGTTTAAATGTGCAAAACAACACTTAAACTTTATAATAAGCACTTAAGGACTTATTAGTGACTAAGTCAAAACTAAGGGTTGACTAGTCTATCTTGGTCAAACTTTGGCTTTTTAAGTCAACATAGACCAAGTCAAGATAAAGGAACCCATCTTAAATAATGTACTTAGGAATAATAGAATCTTTAATCAAATCTCAACTAATGAACGCTTCATATAATATATCTCAAATAAAATGTTCCAAATCCCTTATATCAGTATACTAAAAGTACCCTCTGAGTCGTCTTCACCATTCCATGTTGTAATGACTTGTTCCGAGTCAATACAGAGCCCACAGACCGGTCATCATTATGGAACCCGGTATTGTTTCATCCCTCTGGACATTAGACATGTGCCCCACGATGACCGCTGAGCTCGATATTCCAGAGACTCTGTCTTTATAAGACACCCAAATTCAGCCTATCTACGTATCGTGTTGGGCACTATCTTGGTAAAGTTTAGAAGATGATGCGATAGAAGACAGCTTCGAAAGTAGACTACGACACTCGGAGTCACTGCTCATGGGAGGCCATGATGCATCCTGCCGGTGCAAGAAAATGCTCAGAAGTAAATGGGCAGCCCGCTCTTTATGAGTTTGTCGGTAGAGTAGTAGTCGTCCAGTTGCCATTGAGGTGCTCGGTTGTGTAAAGGTTCTCTTTCCCGAGACCAAGAGTATGGATTGTGTGTGTGCGCATACATAGACAAGGGCACTGATCAGCTCTCACTCTCTATAACGGATATCTTTGGGGCGGAATACCTTCCGACCTTTGCCTTAGAAGTGTATGGGACATGTTCGGTTTAGCGGGGCCTCTGAGTCCATGCACTTGCAGTCCTTCTTCTCCGTATGTCAGTCGACTAAACCGAGTCAATTTAGGTGTTCGATCCTATTGAGCACTAGGGGTGAGATGTAAACCTCCTAGTATCGATACGATTGGCGGGATTGATGTTCCCTTCCACACGTATGGTGAGATGCAAGCTTTAAGTGTGCATGAGACATTAGTAGTCACGTCCCGTGCATTATGTGATCGGAAACCATTGTTTTTTTTAAAGTAATGACTACAGTTTTCTAAGTCACATGTGCTAGTATGCTTTGTTACTGTTCTATACTCTTAGGACTAATGATGCGATTGAAATGCTTAATAACGGGAAGTGATGTTTTGTTATATGTTTTGCTTGAATATTGATTATGATTGATATTATGTTTCATACGAATTGTATTATGTATGTCTTACTCTATTTTCACATGACACTTCTATGAATCCATGATCTATGCTTTACTGTATTATTCACATGATACTCATATGATGTATGTATTACTTTATTCTATATAACCTACATGTCTTATATATTTAAATTGATTCGCATGTTAACTGAAATCACTTCATGTGTATCTCACATTGTATACATGTCGATTTGTAATGTGACACGCCTGCCTATCTGTTAATCAGATAACCTAAACGTTGTACTACATTGATTATTCGGGGCCGTTTTAGAAGGACGGTTAGGTTACTCCCACTAAGTGGGATAGTTTTGTATTTTTGTAAATTTTGCAGGATGTCAAATTATTGGGCTTACAGGGGAAACGTGTGCAAGTGAGGAGTAGTCTTGCTTAATTTTGAGTTTTCTGTTAACCTGTCCACATATAACCCTAAACATTATCAAGCTCGTACTTTAGTTGTAATTCGTTTTATGATATTGTAAGTGACGATTGGTTCTTGTATTAATGAAAGACTCACTCGGAGTTAACGGTTTTAATTTTTACCACTTTTTACGACTTAATTATTTTCCGCCTTGTTAATTAATGTCATTAGAAGAACCGGGTTGTTACATGGTTAACTAAATCCGAGTGCTACCGACATAGATAATTAATATGTCTTAACGCATATAACTACTCTCGGAATTGAAACCCGATCAAAATAAATCTACAAGGTTCAATTATTAAACATATTATTCAATATTCATTCTCTCTCAAGTCAACCTCATTCACGATCAAGTAGCACATTAACCTGAAAAAAAAAATAAAAGTCCACCGTCAGTGGAGAGTAACTAGGAGTCCTCCCACTCCTGACTGATGAAAATCTAATCATAATTACGATAATATAATAAGAGATAACATACACTCCATTTAAAAACATCATAACATATAAAGTTCATCATAACATGTAATAAAGTATTAATAGCAAGGAATACATGACAACTTAAATAATACCAAGCCATAAATAAATAAATATAATGCAGAACTGATACGCCCTTCCAGAACTCGAACCAAAATATATAGAATAACACGAGTTAAGAACTAGCACCATCTAGGAACAATAACCTGGAACCCTAAACTTCGATGTCAATAACCTGACACCAAAATAACCCTATGGTGGGACACATAACCGTGAACCCATGTCTAAGACTGGCTAGACTTTTGAGGGACGAAATGTCTAGTTAAGGGATAAAAGTGCGGACCTTTAACCAGTCAAGGCGTAACAATGCGGACCCTTGACCCCTAAACGACATATCAATAGACTCATAAGAGTATTCAATAAGGAATGGTCAACCCTTAGTAGGCCATATGATTAAGTAAACAGTATTAGATCATATGACATGTACAAGAATTAATTACAATATTTTATATTTCTCTAACACATGAATATAAATTCATTTATTAAATAAATGATCAAATTATTATTTATGATACATAATAAAAAGTTGAAAAACATTAAATAATTGATATTTGTAAAAATAATAGATTTAGACATATAGTTCTTAAAATACAAATAACGTATAAAAGAGTTGGTAGAGTATAAGATAAATTTCCACCATAAAAATCAATGTCGCTTAAAACAACTATTTATCAAAAGTATATTATTCGATCATGAAGACTAAATAAATTTGATGTCAACCATATGATTAAGTAAATAGTATTAGATCATATGACATGTACAAGAATTAATTACAATATTTTATATTTCTCTTACACATGAATATAAATTCATTTATTAAATAAATGATCAAATTATTATTTATGACACATAATAAAAGTTGAAAAGCATTAAATAATTGATATTTGTAAAAATAATAGATCTAGACATCTAGTTCTTAAAATAAGAATGTACCAGTAGTGGGGTCCGAACCATGGCCATTAGGTAAATGGACATTGTGTTTAACAATTGCAGCACAACAACGATTTTATTCTCTTTCAGAATTAAAATTGACTTAAATGTGAAGAAGCAGTGTTATTTAGGTTGACGAAAACTTATCTTTTTAATTATTATACAATCATGAATATGCATAACTACACATTATAAATTATTAAATTAAAATTACATACTGTCCATGAAAATTTATTTAATATAAGATTAAGTTTTAAGTTCAATTAAAACAATGGTATATTAATTATTTAACAAGTTTCTATACTTACATTTTATAATAACATTTTAATAGGAAATTTTATGAATAATTAGTTAAATAAATAAATAAAAATATTTTATGACACCTATAAATTAATTTCAACAAAAAAATCAGAATATATTTATATAAAATAACATATTAATTTATATGATATTTATTATAACTTGAGGGCTTTATTGCCTAATTATCCATTGAAATCCAAAAAAAATATATATATAACTTATAAAATCACCATGCAAAATTTTATTACATACTAAAAAGTCATATTATAACAAAAAAAAATTACTTTTTTTTTTCATGATTATTTACATATTGTGGATATTTATGCATGCATGAATGAGTATTCATAAAAAAATGTGATAAAATGGAAAAATAAAATAATGATCCGAAAATCATATCTAAGAACTTACAAATCTACATGCAACATCATCAACTTGAAAAAAAAAGTGATATAATTAAGAACATAAATATTTTATTCATTCATATAATTTATATATTTATTGCATGATAAATAAATTAGAAGCATGATTAAATAATGAGCAACAAAACCAATCATATATTCATATATTCATCACAAAAATATATACATAATTTTTACCATGAAGTTCATATATTATCATAATTTTTAAAGTTCATATGTATCCTCAATCTCATTATAAATTCATAAAAATATAAGAATTTCATAAATGAAGAAAAGAAGTAAACCTAGTAGTTTACCTTGAGAGAAACTAATATTACTAATAAGTAGAATATGAATTATATCAACCCAAGTGGTTTCCTTCCACCAAGATCTCTTGTTCACCTAGTTTTTAGATTAATAAAATTTGTCAAGAAAATAATAAACAATTAAACTAGCAATGAATAAAACTAATGAATAAAATCTACGCTTACTAGTAAATAGGAGTGGTGTGAGAAGATGATATGAAAAAGGAATTGTGAGAAATGGGGAAATGATGTTCACGGTGGAATGGTGGAGGAAGAATTAGAAGTCCATCACAATGTAAGGACAAAATGATGAGATGACTAAGGCTAGGTAGTTTAGGTAGGTGATTAGCCATAGCCATGCATGGCTATAGACCTATGCTCATGGACCTTGGGCTCCAAGGAAATGCAAGTTGGGAAGTTGGCAAGTTGCAAGCTGACGAACGGGGATTTATCGTGAATCCCGATCGATCAAAGTAAAAGCCAACTAATCCTAAACTTGGGTAGTCGAGGGTAAGTCAGGTCGAATTTCACAGAGACGGTCTAGTTAAATAAGGGTCTCGGTCAAGCTAATGTATTAGTCGAAAGAGAAAATGTTTTGGTTTGAAAAGAGGTCTAACTACTAAACTAAGCGAATGAAACAAAAGCGTAGTAAACAAGTCAAACCAACAAATGAAATAAATACGATGAAAAGGACTAGGGTCAAGGACAACGAGGTAATCTCAAGGGAGTTATCGGAGTTCACAAATGATTCGATTACGGTAGGTAATTGGGAAGATAAAAGGTCTCTCTCGAGTCTCTATCTACCCGGGACAGTTCTAATAACGGGCACTCGCACTTATTACTAGGTCAACCCACCCCAAAGAAAGCTCGACACAATATAATTCACCGATCGTGGCCAAGACACGTAAATCATACAAAAATCACAATGAATGGAGAATACCAACAATAAGTCGGCAAAGTCCGTAAACTCACAACAAACCCACAAAACGAGACAAACCAAGTCTTCCTCAACCCTAGAAATTACCTACTCAAACCTGATTAAAATCAAATTAATTAAACTACCCATTACTTGATGGTAGGGATTTGTCGTGGATCCCCGCCAACAAATAAAGTCCAACTAATCCTAACGGGTAGCTAGGGTAAGTCGGGTCGTGTCCACGGAGAGGGTTATGTAATGTCTAGACTAGGTCGACCTAAAACGAGACTAAGTCACAAACAAACACAAGAGACTAGAATTGATTAACTATGATGGTTGAAGAGGTATGAACTAGGCTAACAATGAACAAACTAGAACAAGAACTAATAAAACAACTAAAGACTAAGGAGAAGGAGAACTCAAATATGGAAAGGAGTAGGGTTAGGTCGGGTTCATAAGTGTGATAGGGTAATTGGGAAGTCAAGGGTATAGGTTTCTCTATGCCACTAAGGTCGGTTTGCGCTCTCGCGCCAAAGCCTAAGTCCGCACTCTCGTGTCTAAGACTAGACCCGAAAACCTATGCAAAGTATTACCTAAAGCACAAGCATTCAATCACAAATTGATTACAAGATGAGAATATGAAAACAAGCATGAGAAGCATTGGCCACTACAACTCAAACAAGCAATTCAACAAACACATAGGGTGCTCAACATGTGACTAGTGACAAAGATTCAACCTTTTCCCCTAATCAAACCCTAATTACCCATAATCCACAATTAATCCCCCTACTAACCCCACAAAGAATCTACTCACTCATTATCAAACTAAGACTAACATGAACAAGAGAAATCAATATAAACATCCAAACATTCATAATGAATAAACAAGAACAATAAACAATATATAATGATTGAAACTTGAAGAAATAGACAAAGAACAAGAGAAAAGAGATTATACCAACTAACAATGAGATAAAAAGATGAGAAAATGCATAAGAAACCCAAATAATCTCCAAGGTTGTCAAGCTTGGAAGAGTCTTCAAGAAATCCCTTAATACAAGACTAATTGCTAGATTAAACTAAGATTAACTAAGGATTAATATGAAACTAAACTAGAGATGAAGATAAGCTAATTAGGGTTTTGAATGTTGAAGAGAGGCCTAAAATAATCTAGGGTAATGCAAGATTCTTAAACAATACAAGGGAGGAGTATTTATAAGGTTACAAGAATGAAGGAGGAGAAAAGAATCAAACACGAGCTGCAGCAAGGTCATCCCGTCCGGGAGGATACGGTCCCGTCCGGGACGAAGTGGTACCGACCGGGACGGCCCCAAAACAGGCGCTGTCTCATTTGTGCACCCCTTCCCGGTCGGGAAGGCCACTATCCCGCCCGGGAAGGGCCTTGTAGGCCTCCAATATGATCTTTTTGGTCCCTCCTTGCTTCTCATGGGCTTCTCATCGAATCTCGGGGCTCGGGATCGAGTCTAAAGGACTCGGAAAATGGGTCCCGAGGTCTCGGGATCGAATTCAAGGCACCGAGTGATCGTTCCTTCTCTTCGTTGGCTCCAAAAGTGTATGAAACGAGTCGGAATCGTTCCAATTCTTCATGAATGGTCTCGGCCCATGGTGACTTGACTACAGCCCGGCCGGACACATTCTACCCTTTCTTCACTTTTCTTTTTGATTTTTAGCTTTATTTTCGTAGTTTCTCTTCTTTTTTAGTGTCTCCACACACTACCGATCGAGCATGAGGACATTGCTCGGTTTAAGTGTGGGGGAGCGATATCCTAGTGTAGGTTAGTTTTATTTTCGTAGCGATATCCTAGTGTAGGTTATTTTTATTTTCCTAGTTTTTTCCGAAAAATCTTAAAAAACCTTAAAAAATTCAAATTTTTTCACAAAAATCAAAAATATTTTTCCTTTGTGTCTTTTCCTTTTGTGTCGTTGTGTCGTATTTTTGTTGTGTTGTGCGTGTTTTGCCTCCCTTTTCCTTGTAGGTCGCTTAATCACCGTTAACTTTGGAGGGCTTTCAAGACATCCGGTAACATATTTTTATCCCTTTTTCCTCTTTGTCTCTTGTGGAGTTTGGAGGAGAATTTGTGATGATGTGTGCTCGGGTGGAGCTTTGTAGAGTTTGAGGTTGATTTGGTGGCTTGTTTGGAAGTTTGGGGTGGTGTTTGTTCTCTTTGTGTGTTTGTTTTGTTTTGTTTTGTCATCTTTGTCTCATTTTCTTTCGTTCTTGTTGCGTCTTGTTTTGTGTTGTGTAGTTTGTGTCTTGTGTAATAAAAGGTTTTCGAAAACCCGGTTTTGAGACTAGTGCGTGAGTGCTTACTTTCCCTTTCTAGTGATGTGAATCGAATCTTGGACTTTGATCTAGTAGAATGACTTTAAATCAATAGTTTTGTTGGTCCTTTACCTTGAGTCCACCTAGTCTACTAGGGATTTACTATGGGATTTGCATTTTGATCATTATGACCACCCACGGTGTGAAAAGGCCTTGCTTAACGAGTCCCGTCCCTTAGGTGACCGTGTTTGGAATTGTTCGATCAGTCCAAGTTCTCCACCTTTTTGTGGGTTTAAAGAGGGATCGCGACCCCCGACTTACCCATTCCCCTACCTTCTACACATATCCACAAAATAAAGTTGCAAATTGTTGAAATCTCTTTCTTAGTTGCAAAAAGAAATGCCTATCACTCAAATCTAGCCAAAGGGGCAAACAAAGAAAACGAAAGAAAGATAAGATTGAAGAAAAAGAAAAGGGCACAAAAAGCCAAAAAGAAAATACAAAAGAAGAAAAAAAGAAATGGCATAGCAACACAAAGAGCAAAAATGCAAGAAAAAGAAAAATGCCAAAGAAAACCGTCTCACAAAAAGAATCCCCACATCTCAAAAATAAGCCTTTTACCGACTATTACCGTGAAGAGCCTACCAAAGGACCGAGTCCCGAGGAAGGATGATAGCGGTAATGGTCGGTCTTCCCTCACTTTGCAAGCATTGTCCACTTTTTTTACTTGGACTAGTCAAGCGGTTTTGGGCATGGGACGACCTTCTTGGCTCATCGCTAAAGGGGGCGGATTCTCACTTACCTACAGTGTCGACTAACACCGTGGTTCATCCTTTTTCCATCCCGCCGATCGTCCCGTAGTACGTTCTTAGAAGGTTAGGAGGACCTAGGTAAGTTGCCAACGTTTCTATTGCTTTGTTGTCATACTATTAGGGTTTAGTTCATCTCGATTTGTGTTATTAGCTTGGGAACGTTGTCACTTGCCTCGAGTGCTAAACCGGTGTTTCTTTCACCGCTTTTTAGAGGGAAGCGGTATTTATTTCTTTTTGGGTGAAACCTTGTGTTTGTTTGTTTGTATGCTTGTTTGTTCATGTGTTTTGTGTCCGGTTGCATCCACAGTTTTGTCACAAGACCTTACTTGCCTTGCGGAGTGCACTTTTCCTCTAAGTGTACTCGCGTGAGTTGAAAGGGCGTAGGGTGCGCTAATACCCGCTCGGCTAGTTTAGTAGTTCGTTTGTGCTTACTCGAGGGCGAGTAAGGGTTAAGTGTGGGGGAGTTGATAAGTGTAGTTTGTAGTGCCTAACTTGTTGTATTTGGTCTTGTTTTCCCTTGTGAAATCGCTCTTTGGAGCGATTTCGGGCTACTTATACTTCTTCTAGCTCGTTTTAGGTTCCCGAGACCATTCCTGAAGAATTGAAACGATTCCGACTCGTTTCATACACTTTTGGAGCCAATGAAGAGAAGAAACAATCACTCGGTGCCTTGGATTCGATCCCGAGCCCCTTAGACTCGATCCCGAGCCTCGAGAATCGATGAGAAGCCCATGAGAAGCAAGGAGGGACCAAAAAGATCATATTGAAGGCCTGCAAGGCCCTTCCTGGGCGGGATAGTGGCCTTCACGACCGGGAAGGGGTGCACAAATACAACTGCGCCTGTTTTGGGTCCGTCCCCGACGGGACCACTTCGCCCCGGACGGGACCACTTCATCCAGGACGGGATGGACCTGCTGTAGCCCGCACTTGCTTCTTTTCTTCTCCTTTGTTCTTGTAAGCCTATATACACCCCCCCCCCCTCCCCTCTTGTAATCTTATGTTATGTTCTTCATTACCCACTAAACCCTAGACTACTTTAGGTTAGATTAGTGTAGATTAGTCTTTAGTTAATCGTTAATCTTAGTTTAATCCTCGTATTAAGGGAATTCTTCAAGATTCAACCAAGATTGACAACCTTGGGAGATTGTTTTGGGTTTTCTTCTATATATGCAAGATTTCTTGTTTTCATCTTCTCTTGTTTGTTATAATCTCTCTTTTCCCTTCTCTTAATCTTGTTTTATCATTAAAGTTTGATTCTTTGTTCATTGTTCATTGTTTTGTTCATTGTTCATCTTTGTTAGTTTTCCATTATGTATGTATGTTCTTGTTCTTGTGTTGAATTCTCTTGTTCTTGCTTGTTTTAGTTTTGTTATGTTTGAGTAGTCCTCTTTCTAGGATTAGTAGGGGGATTTGGTGGTTTAAAGGGTGATTAAGGGTTTGTTTAAGATGTTGGTGGAAGTTTTGGTTGCTTCTTGGTTATATGCATAGAACATGTTTGATGAATTGCTTGAATGACTTGTAGTTGCAAATGCTTGTTTTTCTTGCCTTCCTCTTGCGGTCTTGTATGTCGCTAGGATGGGTTCTTGCGCGAGACCGAGGAACCTCTAGGTCGGTTTAAGTAGCGAGAGCCCGGACTATACCTAGATAACCCGACTACCTCTTCACCTTTGCTTTTCCTTGATCATACCATCACCCTTGAACCCGACCTAATCCTAGTCGTTCTCTTAGTTGTTTTTCTTCTTCGTCTTAGCTATTATTCCGTTAGATAGTTGAATCTCTAGTTCTAGTTGTCACATTTAGCCTAATTCTAGTCATAGTCTTCTCCCCTTTTAATTGTTTTAGTTAGTTTAGCCTCGTTGACCTAGTCTTGTTTTTGGGTGATCTTAGCCTAGACACCTCATAACCGTCCCCGTGGACTCGACCCGACTTATCCTATCTACGTGTTAGGTGTAGTTGGTTATTATTTGTTGGTAGGGATCCACGGCAAATCCCTCCCATCAATTTGGCGCCGTTGCCGGACTACACCCCGGCCGGACACATTCTACCCTTTCTTGCGCCAAATTGATGGTAGGGATTTGTCGTGGATCCCCGCCAACAAATAAAGTCCAAATAATCCTAACGGGTAGCTAGGGTAATTCGGGTCGTGTCCACGGAGACGGTTATGTAATGTCTAGACTAGGTCGACCTAAAACGAGACTAAGTCACAAACAAATACAAGAGACTAGAATTGAGTAACTATGACGGTTGAAGAGATATGAACTAGGCTAACAATGAACAAACTAGAACAAGAAGTAATAAAAAAAACTAAAGACTAAGGAGAAGGAGAACTCAAATATGGAAAGAAGTAGGGTTAGGTCGGGTTCATAAGTGTGATAGGGTAATTGGGAAGTCAAGGGTATAAGTTTCTCTATGCCACTAAGGTCGGTTTGCGCTCTCGCGCCAAAGCCTAAGTCCGCACTCTCGTGTCTAAGACTAGACCCGAAAACCTATGCAAAGTATTACCTAAAGCACAAGCATTCAAGCACAAATTGATTACAAGATGAGAATATGAAAACAAGCATGAGAAGCATTGGCCACTACAACTCAAACAAACAATTCAACAAACACATAGAGTGCTCAACATGTGACTAGTGACAAAGATTCAACCTTTTCCCCTAATCAAACCCTAATTACCCATAATCCACAATTAATCCCCCTACTAACCCCACAAAGAATTTACTCACTCATTATCAAATTAAGACTAACATGAACAAGAGAAGTCAATATAAACATCCAAACATTCATAATGAATAAACAAGAACAATAAACAATATATAAAGATTGAAACTTGAAGAAATAGACATAGAACAAGAGAAAAGAGATTATACTAACTAACAATGAGATAAAAATATGAGAACTTGCATTAATAAGAAACCCAAATAATCTCCAAGGTTGTCAAGCTTGGAAGAGTCTTCAAGAAATCCCTTAATACAAGACTAATTGCTAGATTAAACTAAGATTAACTAAGGATTAATATGAAACTAAACTAGAGATGAAGAGAAGCTAATTAGGGTTTTGAATGTTGAAGAGAGGCCTAAAATAAGCTAGGGTAATGTAAGATGCTTAAACAATACAAGGGAGGAGTATTTATAAGGTTACAAGAATGAAGGAGGAGAAAAGAATCAAACACGAGCTGCAGCGGGGTCATCCCGTCCGGGACGATACGGTCCCGTCCGGAACGGAGTGGTCCCGACCGGGACGGCCCCAAAACATGCGTTGTCTCATTTGTGCACCCCTTCCCGGTCGGGAAGGCCATTATCCCGCCCGGGAAGGGCCTTGTAGGCCTCCTATATGATCTTTTTGGTCCCTCCTTGCTTCTCATTGGCTTCTCATCGAATCTCGGGGCTCGGGATCGAGTCTAAAGGACTCGGGAATGGGTTCCGAGGTCTCGGGATCGAATCCAAGGCACCGAGTGATCGTTCCTTCTCTTCGTTGGCTCCAAAAGTGTATGAAACGAGTCGGAATCGTTCCAATTCTTCATGAATGGTCTCGGGAACCTAAAACGAACTAGAAGAAGCATAAGTAGCCCATAAACCGCTCCTAAGGAGCGATTTCACAAGGGAAAACGGGACCAAACATAACAAATTAGGCACTACAAACTACACTTATCATTACTCTACTCAAACTATTAAACATGAGAAAATAATAAAGATGAAAACTTTGAACTAATCAAGCAATAAAATAAACTTAAACTAATAAACAATAAAGATGAACAATAATGAGAAGGGAGGAGAAATTGTACCAAACTTCAAGGAGAATTGGATAAATGAAGGAGAAAATGTAATATAGAAGGTCATCCAAACTAATTAAACTCACACAATCCAAGAACTAGACTAATTAAACAAAGAAATCCGAAAAACCTAAATTAAATCTCCTAATCCTACTCCTATTCTCAAATCCAAGCGGCCTTCCTTTCAAAAATGAGGGTTTCATATGTTATATACTCTCTCCTCTCTTATTCTTCCCTCCTGCCAGTTCAACCCCAAATGAAACGACACTCCCAACAGAACTAAACGCATCCAATTAAATGAAGGGAAAATATGTCTTTTCCCTCCTAATTCAGTTTCTTCAAACTCGGTTTTCTATAAACGATTGAAGGTTTTGCCCGGATGCGATGAATGGTGTTGCTGCTGCTGTCCACGGTGGTCGGTGGTCGGAATTAATCGCCGGAGCTGGGTTGGCCGGAGTTGGGCGATTACGGTGGTCGGAGGTTGGTGAAGATAACGGTGGATTCCGAGGGTCTTTCTGGTGCGTGGTGGTGAACTGCTGGCAAGACCGAACTTGGTCAGAGCATAGGAGGTTCGCCGGAGATCTGGGCCGGCGCGAAGCTGCAGCGCGGGTGGTGGTGCCGTGCTGGTGGTCGCATCGCCGGTCACTTGGACTGAGGAGAGCAAGGGCGACGCGCTTGGTGGGGAAGAGGTGAAGAAATGAAGGCAAAGGGGGCTGCTGAAATCCTTCCCGGGCGTGACGGAGTCATCACGGGCGGGATGAGGTCTTCCCGGGCAGGAAGGGGAGGCATCACGGGCGGGATGACCTGTCAGTAGCCCCTGATTTTTGGATTACTTCGTCCTGGTCGTGATGGGAATGATCACGATCGGGAAGGCACCCGTCCCGAGTCTTGATGCCTTCATTCATTACTAGTGATGGGAAGGGATTTGTCGTGAATCCCAACTGTCAAATAAAACCAACTAACCTAACTAGGGTAGCTAGGGTAAGTCGGGTCGAATCCACAGGGACGGGAGGTCGGACTAAGGTATGCTACGGTCTAGGACTAAGTTCGAGACAAGCTATTCTAAGGGGAGGAGGATAAGACTAAACTAGGTCTAAACAAAGGAAACAAACAAAGGAGAACGGGCTAGGGTTAGGTCGGGGTCAAAGGGGTAACGGAATGGTCGAAGAAGAATTAGAGGTGAAGGAGGTAGTAGGGTAATCTATGCAATGCCCGGGCTCTCGCAACTTAGACTCACCTAGAGATTCCACTTAAAACCCAACTCGGCGGCACAACACAAACGGAGTACTAGCATGCTATAGACCTAGGTCGAATCCGGGCTCTCGCGACTTAGACCGGCCTAGGGGTCGTCCTCACCGGGCTCTCGCAACTTAATGAGGGTACCGAACCCACAAACAACTAATACCACAAGAGAAAGGCAAGAAAACAAGCATTCGTACATACTTAGTCATTCAAGCAATTCAACAAACATGTGATGTGCAACAAACCAAGGAGAAACCCAAATCTTCCACCAACAACTCCAACGATCCCTTAATCATCCAATTAACACCCTAATCGCCTTACTAACCCTAGCAAAGATCTACTCTAACATATCTAAACTAAAACTATCACTAACAAGAGGAATCAAACCAAACAACAAAACTAACATAATGAAACTATCAAGAATGAAGAACTAAACACTAACAAGAACTAAAGATTCAAACTTTAATGAATGGAACAAGAAAAAGAGTAAAAGAGAAGAGGATTATACCAAACTAGTGAAGAGGAAAGAACAAAACTTGCATTAATGAAGAAAACCCAAAACAAACATCCAAGGTTGTCAAGCTTGGAGAAGATCTTGAATAATTCCCTTAATACAAGTACTAATCTAAGATTAACGATAATCTAAGGACTAATCTACTCTAATCTATGCTAAAATAATCTAGGGTTTAGTCTAATATGAAGTGCATCCCATAAGATTACCAGAGGAAGGGTATATATAGGGTTTTAGAATGAAAGGAAATGAAAGGAAGTGAAAGCAACAAGGCGCGGGTGAGCTGGAGGAATTCCGGGTCGGGAAAGTCATTCCCGATCGGGATCATGGGGATTCCCGATCGGGATTTTATGTTACCGATCGGGAACAACCTCCAGTAGCGGCGCTTCGTGTTCCTCCTTCATCCCGGACGGGATGAGGCCATACCCGTCCGGGATGAGTCTTGTAGGCCTCCAATATGAACTTTTTGGCTCCTCCTTGGTTCTCATGGGCTTCCCATCGATTCTCGGGACTCGGGATCGGGTCTCGGAGGCTCGGGATTGGGTCCCAAGGTCTCGGGGTCGATTCCAAGGTCTCGAGTCATTCTTCCTTTATCTCGTTGGCTCCAAAATGTGTATGTATTGAGTCGGAATTGCCCCAACTCTTCCAAATCGGTCTCGGGAACCTGAAACGAACAAAAGGAAAAATAAGAAGCCCCTAAACCGCTCCCAAGGAGCGATTATACAAGGAAAATGGGACCAAAACACTAAGAAATAGGCACTACAAATGACACTTATCAACTCCCCCACACTTAACCCTTACTCGCCCTCGAGTAAGCACATACTATCTACTAAACCATCCGAGTGGGTATTAGCGCACCCTACGCCCCTTCAACTCACGCGAGTGCACTTAGAGGACAAGTGCACTCCGCAAGGCAAGTTGGGTCTTGCGACAAAACTGTGGATGCAACCGGACACAAACACATAAACAAACACACAAACAACAAACAAACAAACAAACACATAATCGGTTGCACCCAAGAGAAAACAAATACCGCTTCCCTCTAAAAAGCGGTGAATGAAACACCGGTTTAGGACTCGAGGTAAGTGACAACGTTCCCAAGCTAGCCATACAAATCAAGGTGAACTAAACCCTAATAGTATGACGATAAAGCAACAAAAGCGTTGGTAACTTACCTAGGTCCTCCTAACTCTCTAAAAACGTACTACGGGACGATCGGCGGAGTGGAAAGTGAAGAACCACGGTGTTAGTCGACACTGTAGGTAAGTGAGACCCCGCCCCCTTTAGCGTGAGCCAAGAGGGTCGTCCCGTGTCCAAGACCGCCTAACTAGTCCAAGTAAAAAGTGGAAATAATGCAAAATGAAGGAAGACCGACTAATACCGCTATCATCCTTCCTCGGGACTCGGTCCTTTGGTAGGCTCTTCACGGCAAAAGTCGGAAAAAGGCTTATTTTGAGGGGATATGTTTTTGTGATACGGGTTTTCTTTTTGGCATTTTCTTTCCTTTTGACGTTTTTGATTTGTTTTGCCGTGCCATTCTTTTTCTTCTTTTCTATTTTCTTTTTGGCTTTTGTGCCTTTTCTTTTTCTTCATTCTTTTCTTTCTTTCATTCTTTTCTTTCTTTTTCTTTTCTTTGCCCTTTTGGCAAGTTTTGGCATTTTTTTGGCACTTTCATTGAATAACAAGAAAGGGAGAATCAACATTTTGCAAGTTATTGTGTGGATATGTGTAGGAGGTAGGGTAATGGGAGAGTCGGGGAGCGTCTTCCCTTCATACTCGCAAAAATGGGAGAACTTGGACTAATCAAACGATCCTAGACGCGGTCACCTAAGGGACGAGACTCGGTAACCAAGGCCTTTTCACACCGTGGGTGGTAATAATGGTCAAAATGCAAATCCCGTAGTAAATCCCTAGTAAGCTAGGTGGACTCAAGGTAAAGGACCAACGAACTCATTGATTTAGGGTCATTCTACTAGACTAAAGTCCAAGACTCGATTTATACAACTAGGAAGGGAAAGTAAACACTTGCACACTAGCCTCTAAACCGGGTTTTCGAAAACGGTTACACACATGAAACACAACAAAACGCAAAACAAAAACACAACGAAGATGGAAGAAAAAGAGACAAAACAAAACAAAACAAAACAAGGAGAAACAACACATAAACAAAACAAACACCACCCCGATCTTCAAACGAGACTCCAAATCCACCACAATCTTTACAAAGCTCCTCCCGAACACAACATCATCACAAATCTTCTCCAAACTCACAAGAAGCAAAGAAGGAAAAAGGGATGAAGAGATGTTACCGGAAGTCTTGCAAGCTTTCCAAAGCTAGCGGTGAATGAGCGACCTATAAGGAAGAGGGGAGGCAAACACACACAACAAAACAAATAGACGACACAAAGACACAAGAGGAAAACACACAAAAGAAAAATCTTTTTGATTTTTGTGAAAATTTTTCAAATTTTTAGGGATTTTTTTAAAGATTTTATCGAAAAACTAAGAAAATAAAACTAACTATACTAGAATATCGCTCCCCCACACTTAAATCGAGCCATGTCTTCATGCTCGATCGTAGGGTGCGGAGAGACAAAAGAAAAAGAAAAGAAACTACGAAAATCAAGCTAAAAATCAAAAATAAAGATGAAGAAAAAGGTAGAAGGCGTCCGGCCGGGGTGTAGTCAAGTCACCATGGGCCGAGACAAGAAAAAGATATGGATGGGGGAAGAAAATAAAAAGAGGGAAATAAAAGGAAATGGGAGGGGGAGGGCTAGGTGTAATCAAGTCACCTAGCCCGGATTCCGCCTAAATCCGACTAAATCCAACAAAAAGAGGTGAAAAACTTGAAAAAATTTGGATTTTGAAAATGACTTTCGATGTAGTGACGTCATCGAGAGTCGGGAGCAACCATATGCCAAGGCCTCGAAGGCCACCATGACACCACGACACAAAAGTGTACAAGGGGAAGGGGAGTAAACAAAGTAAAACAAGCAATAAAAGACGGAAAAGGAAGGATAGTTGCCGTACCATAGGTTAGCAACTCACTCTCTCCATCGTCTCATAGATCAATATAGGCACTTGCTTGTCTTCATCATTGCTATTCCGCTTCGAACGTGGTAGAACACATGGTAAAGGTAGTAATGGTGGGAGGGGGGGATTTGATGTGGATCTCGGTGTATAAAGTGAGGTGTACGGGTCATATGATAGGAGTAAGGAGGAGTAGGCAGGTTGGGAGGGGGCATAATGGATGGGTGGAGACAAAGGGACCATCCCGGTCGGGAACGATGGCCCCGATCGGGTTGGTTAACCCTTCCCGATCGGGAAGCCCTCGTCCCGGTCGGGAACGCACTCCAGTAAGCTCCAATTTCAGCACCTTCATCCCGATCGGGATGGCTCCTTCCCGATCGGGATTATTCATCCTTCCCGATCGGGAAGCCCTCTTCCCGGTCGGGATGAGTCTTCTTTGCTTCCCCAAGCCCAAAAGCTCATCAAAGCTTCAAAAACCGACTTCCTCTCTCGAAAACCAAACTCCATCATCGACCACTCCTTTCTAGGAGTCACCTTTCCTTCACACCTATCACAATAAACTCAAATACAACATCAAATTCCCTCCCTCACATCGCTCGTCAAAAATCCAAATGAACAAGAGTTCCACAAAAACTAACAAACCTAGAAACCAAACTATACAAACATAAACACAAAAGAAAAGAAAAAGAGATATTTACACTAAATACTCTCACCAACAACGCCTCCATAGCCATCAAGAGCTCGGAGGAGTAAGTCAAATGCCTTAGCAACATCTTTATTTAAGCTCACATGGCCGAGCCTAGCCACTCCCAAAAGTTTCCAAGTCGGAGGGAAGAAGCGATCGTCTTCATTATGCTCGGGGTTCTCGTGATCTTCCGGGTCTTTGGAACCATGATAGCGACGACTCTTATGACCATCCGGTAGTTATAGTGGTCTAGAGTCGTGCTCGGTGTCATTATGTGGGAGATCACACCCTAGAGGTGTCGCTTCTTCTACGGGGTCGAGAGTGGAGCTCTTTTCCACCGCCCGACAAGGATCCTCTTCACCAACCGTCTCACAAGACAAAGGGCTAGACATCGAGTGCGGTAGAGGATGAGAAGGCATCAAGTTTTCTTCATTGGAGGCTTTAGGATCCTCCAATTCCCCATACAAGGCAAGTTCCAAGGCATCTACTTCTTTTTCCCATGTATTGCGCTCCTTTTCACTCACCTTGTCTAAATGGTCATGAGGGGTCATCTCTTCACTTGGGTTTGGATTGTCAACACCCGGTTCATCACGAAGAAAATCAAACAAATCCAACTTTATAGCCAATACATTGGCTCCCAAAGAGCTATCTTGATAATCATGTTCAACTCCCTCCTCATTTTCGACCCTTAAAGCTTCAACTTCCTCTACTCTACCCCTATCTTCACCGCCCAAGCAACACTCAACAATTGTCTCTTCGACCCTCTCTTCTTCATTTGTAGCTTCAAGGTTGGGTTGACTTTCTTGTGGAGGCACCCGACCTTCTTGCCTAAATGAACCTTCCTCAACATATTGCGGAGTTCGAGCGGCCAACATCGTGATATGCGCCATGAGTGCATTGATGCGAGCATCTTGCACCTCTATTTGGGCCTTGAACTCCTCTTTAACCCCTATTATTTGAGTCATCATCACTTGTTGAGTCTTTTGCAATTGAATTATCGCCTCATGTTGACTCTTAAGCAATTGAGACATCATTTGACAAGTCTCAACCAAGTTGGGATCTTGTGGTCGTGGGTTATGTAAGGGTGTTTGGTAGTTGTTAGGATGTTGGAATGATCCATGACAACTTTCTTGATAACCATAAGAAGAGGGTTCATAAGATTGTTGATGAGGTTGATATGGTTGGTAAAGTTGTGGGTTTTGGTAATTCGCCCCATAGTTGTCTCGTGATGATTGATGGTAGCTTGGATAAGCCATGTCCATAACGTTGCTTTGGTACCTAGGATGAGCTAGAAGCACTTGAGCAAACGTTAGTATCCTAGTGCTTTTGAGGCACTAGGAAGGGAGAGTAACACACAAGAAGAAAAACGGAGATACACAAGGAGAAGAGAACACAAAATCAAGAACAGAGTCCAAAACTAAGCAAACTAAAGTCTAAACTACGCCGTCCCCGGCAACGGCGCCAATTTGATGGGAAGGGATTTGTCGTGAATCCCAACCGTCAAATAAAACCAACTAACCTAACTAGGGTAGCTAGGGTAAGTCGGTTCGAATCCACAGGGACGGAAGGTCGGACTAAGGTATGCTACGGTCTAGGACTAAGTTCGAGACAAGCTATTCTAAGGGGAGGAGGATAAGACTAAACTAGGTCTAAACAAAGGAAACAAACAAAGGAGAACGGGCTAGGGTTAGGTCGGGGTCAAAGGGGTAACGGAATGGTCGAAGGAGAACTAGAGGTGAAGGAGGTAGTAGGGTAATCTAGGCAATGCCCGGGCTCTCGTAACTTAGACTCACCTAGAGATTCCACCTAAAACCCAACTCGGCGGCACAACACAAACGGAGTACTAGCATGCTATAGACCTAGGTCGAATCCGGGCTCTCGCGACTTAGACCGGCCTAGGGGTCGTCCTCACCGGGCTCTCGCAACTTAATGAGGGGACCGAACCCACAAACAACTAATACCACAAGAGAAAGGCAAGAAAACAAGCATTCGTACATACTTAGTCATTCAAGCAATTCAACAAACATGTGATGTGCAACAAACCAAGGAGAAACCCAAATCTTCCACCAAAAACTCCAACGATCCCTTAATCATCCAATTAACACCCTAATCGCCTTACTAACCCTAGCAAAGATCTACTCTAACATATCTAAACTAAAACTATCACTAACAAGAGGAATCAAACCAAACAACAAAACTAACATAATGAAACTATCAAGAATGAAGAACTAAACACTAACAAGAACTAAAGATTCAAACTTTAATGAATGGAACAAGAAAAAGAGTAAAAGAGAAAAGGATTATACCAAACTAGTGAAGAGGAAAGAACAAAACTTGCATTAATGAAGAAAACCCAAAACAAACATCCAAGGTTGTCAAGCTTGGAGAAGATCTTGAATAATTCCCTTAATACAAGTACTAATCTAAGATTAACGATAATCTAAGGACTAATCTACTCTAATCTATGCTAAAATAATCTAGGGTTTAGTCTAATATGAAGTGCATCCCATAAGATTACCAGAGGAAGGGTATATATAGGGTTTTAGAATGAAAGGAAATGAAAGAAAGTGAAAGCAACAAGGCGCGGGTGAGCTGGAGGAATTCCGGGTCGGGAAAGTCATTCCCGATCGGGATCATGGGGATTCCCGATCGGGATTTTATGTTACCGATCGGGAACAACCTCCAGTAGCGGCGCTTCGTGTTCCTCCTTCATCCCGGACGGGATGAGGCCATACCCGTCCGGGATGAGTCTTGTAGGCCTCCAATATGAACTTTTTGGCTCCTCCTTGGTTCTCATGGGCTTCCCATCGATTCTCGGGACTCGGGATCGGGTCTCGGAGGCTCGGGATTGGGTCCCAAGGTCTCGGGGTCGATTCCAAGGTCTCGAGTCATCCTTCCTTTATCTCGTTGGCTCCAAAATGTGTATGTATTGAGTCGGAATTGCCCCAACTCTTCCAAATCGGTCTCGGGAACCTGAAACGAACTAAAGGAAACATAAGAAGCCCCTAAACCGCTCCCAAGGAGCGATTATACAAGGAAAATGGGACCAAAACACTAAGAAATAGGCACTACAAATGACACTTATCAACTAGCATACCTAACCTTCCACCCAAATGACAAGTACTACCTTGGGATCCAAGATCCCGTCCCCAAAAGCTTGTACCAAGCTCAAAAACCGACTTCCTCCACCAAGCTGCAAAGCTTATATCATCCAACAACTCTTCAAAACTCTTCATCTTCACTTCAAACCTATGAATCAATCTCAATAACTTCCATCAAAAATCCCTCCCTCACATCACTCATCAAAACTCCAAATTACAAGAACTCTACACAACATACAAAACCTAGAAACAAACAAATCACACAAATACAAACACAAAAGCTCAAAAGAAGAGGAAAGACGAATATACAACATGACGGTTCTTGAGGAGCTCCGTCAAACCAAGGATGGTATATTTTTCATTCTTTTCCATAACCCTCAAGTGCTCGGAGGAGCAAGTCAAAGGCACGAGCCACATCATCATAAAGGCTCACTGGGTACCCGAGCCAAGCTATCCTCCAAAGCTTCCAAGTCGAAAGCGAGAAGTAGTCATCCAAAGACCCATTATCATGTTTCATGTGGTCTCCGGGGTCTTTCCAACCAACAAACTTTAACGACCTCTTCCTCCCTAAGCACCGTCTCCTAGCACAACCAAACCTCGAATTTCTAGCACAAGAGTCAAAAGAGAGTTTAACCCTCTTCTTATCATCAAGCATTCCCAAGTCATCAACAAGTTCCGGCCCAATATCTCCAAATCCTAAAACACCGTTCTTCCCCACATCATCAATAAGAAGAGATTTAAAACTCATACAAGCGGTTTCAACCTCTTCTAAACCAAGATCTAAATTACACACAAGGGGTTCACAATATTTTATTGGATTTTCACATATAGGCGACTTGATTTCATATTCATATCCCATGACTTCACAACTCCTATCACCTCACTCAACTCATCCCAAAGTTCTATATCCTCAACAATAGGCTCATTAGAAGCGGCATGAAGCTCAAGAAGAGGGCAAGTGAAGAGGATTGAATGTTCAACAAGAATGGAGGGGGTAGACTCTTGAATTTCCTCTATTTTATCGGTGTTTTCATGACCCAAATTAACCTTGAGTCCATTGTGTCCGGTTTCAACAAGATCAAGGGCAACTTAATTTTCTTCTTGAGGAAAGACAAGATGAGACCGAATTGTGTTTTCATCAACGAAACCCTTCAACTTCCCACTAACATCTTCCAATTCTTCACTAACAATGCCTTCATGAAGGACTATTTCCTCATTCATCTCATCTTGGGTAGACAATCGAGGTTCTTCATAGCAAGTCTCACTTCTCAAAGGGATTTCATTTGCGGCTTCATTATTGGGTTGTTCCCCTTCCCCAAATGAACATCCTTCATCAAGTTGTGAAGTTCGAGTTAAAAACATTAAGGTTTTAACCGCTATAGCATTTAATCTAGCCTTACATGTCTCGTTTTCCCTTTGACATTGGGCCATGAATTCATATTGATCCTTTTGCATTTGGATGGCCATTTCTTATTGACTCTTTTGCATTTGAAGAATCGATTGATATAACTCCAAGTTGGGCATTTGGTGGTCGTTGGGGTTTTGGAATGCTCCTTGTAGACCTTGATGATGCCCAAGGGGTGGGGCATCATATGGTTGGTAATGAGGTTGAGATGATGAGTAGTATGGTGGATTTTGGGGAGATTGACTTCCATATGAAGAATTATGATTAAACATGGTGGGTTCACGATGATAATTTGAGTAATAACCACCATGATCATAAGGTTGATAAACACTCACTTGATGGAGGTCGTTTCCATATCCTTGAAACTCATACCCACGGGTTTCTTGATTACCACATGAAGCTTGATAGTAGTTAGGAGACATCATGGCATAGCTTTGATTCATAGAGAGAAAAGAGGAATTTACGGTGGCCTCTATAGGTGGGGAGTATAGATCAATCTCCAAGTTTTGCTCGAAATCTTAGCTTGTACCCGGTTGGGAATCTCTCAATCTAGCAACCGTTCGTTGATGAAGGTTTCGAAAAAATCCTTTCCGACTCTAAGTTGTAAAGAAGAGAATGGTCGCCACCTCTAGGCATAAACTGTAAACTAGGAGCAAAAGTGAGAAGTGTAGTGCTTTTTGGGCACTAGACAAAAAAACAAAAAAACTTCACACACACATGAAGCAAAGGATAACAAAGAAGAACACAAAAACAAAGACAAAGTCAAGTAAATAAGCAAACAAAGTCTAAACACACACCGTCCCCGGCAACGGCGCCAAATTGATGGTGGGATATGTCGTGAATCCCGACACCAAATAAATAAACCAAATGTTCCTAACAAGGTAGCTAGGGCAAGTCAGGTCGACCCACGGAGACGGAAAACAGTTTAGACTAAGGTTACCTAAGGACTAGACTAGGTCTTAAAGTCATAACGGGAGGAGAATTGACAAGAATTGATAGCTAGGTGTAGACACCCAGATTTGGACCTGGTGGCTGCAGAAGTGTCCAACAAACACCCGACGACAATCGGACAGACGGAAAATAGTTTAGACTAAGGTTACCTAAGGACTAGACTAGGTCTTAAAGTCACAACGGGAGGAGAATTGACAAGAATTGATAACTAGGTGTAGACACCCAGATTTGGACCTAGTTGCTGCAAAAGTGTCCAACAAACACCCGATGACAATTGGACAGCAACGCTATGCGGTGCGCAATGTTTTAGGTAGTTTTTCTATAGAACGGATCAAATAATTACTCGAAAAGATTAAATTAACATCAAGGCAGGCTTAGTCAATTCCGACACCGGGGCCCCGAATCGGTCCCGAAATATGCAAAGTCAAACCCGAGTCAACACGTTGGGCCGAGCGAACCTCGGGACGCGCACCCGAAGCCTACCCGACGCTCGACACGCTAGGGTTATGAGGAAACCTTAACCTCCAAGATAACCTAAGTTATGCATCTTCTCCATTTTGGAAAGTTTTGATATCGGATCTTCAAAACTTCGACAGCCTGAGCTCAGGTGCCTGAAGACTAAACTGCCTCATACCAGGCGTCTGAAGACCGAGTCCCTTGACCCCGGGCATCCATATGGGTGACGAGGACCGAAAACACCTATAAATACCCCCCCACATCATTCATTCGACACACAATCACGAGTTCGTGCCTACTTCTACACAACTCGTTCTTCCCTCTCTCTTTCTCGCTAAGGGCTCGTATTCCGACACCCGAGGCAAACGATCCACTCGATCGTAGTTCCAATAAGCGACATCGACGCTACTCCTCACCTTCGAGCACTCCACTCGATCCCGAGGTGCCTGTGTTCGACTAGCTATAGTCTAGCAACGAAACTCTGCTGGATTAGCCGCAGAACCAGCCAGTAGTAGCGGAGCTCTGCCGGAATAGCCGCAGGAAAGGTCAACGGTAGCGGAACTCTGCCGAAATCACCAGGCAAGCTAGGAGGATCCGCCTGTCGAAGTCATCTAAACAAAACTTTACATTTTTGCACCTTTATTATGCACTACGATAATGTCAAACATGGACACTAGGTCCATTACACATACTAAAACACGTAACGTCCCCAATTCAACCGCAAATACTAAGATACACTAAATAGACCCGAATAATTCCGAGATCCGTTCTCAACTATCTATGCATCGTGTCCCGTTTAGTGTATACTCCGAGGGTGCAACTCATCACAACGTGATTTACTTACGTTCGCATTTACAGTTTTTCGTATGATTTATTGCTTTTATGACCTTATAATCGCATGCTAAATCACTTAACACAGACTTCAAAAGGTAAATCAGCTAAAATTGAACAAAGCGATGGTCGGGTTCCATATTAGTCCCGGTGCTCGCCATGTATGGTTCGATGCATCTCTATTAATACCGAACCGACGCATCTTAAGCAGAATACCAGGTAAGGTATACCACGAGAACGACTAATATCCGTATTATCACGTTAAACCTGATTTTACTCTCTACTCTCCTACGTGCATGTTTTCATGGCCTGCTTGTCACGTGAAATCGCATGCAAAGAATGTAAACACAACTACTTTAACGATAAAACTTACTTGTCCTTAAACAACCGACGTAGCAAAAGGTATAGGGTGAAAACAACGGATGTTACAGTATTTCCGCCACAACAAAAGAACTAGGTTATCAGCCCACAGATTGATTAGTAGAGGCCGTTATAGTGCGGGCAGGATTGGGTGTTGACATCTATCGGATGTTGGCTTCCCAATACGTACCCTCACCCCTTACTCAGAATCGACGGTTTCCGGATGTCCGAAACCATTGACAATGAGAGTTATTCTAGGTATGGAGTGCTTAAGGGTACAAGTCTTTATCTTTAGGTCTCGTGCCCCTCAACTTTGAGCCGGCAAGGGATCAAAGTTGACTTGAACGGTTTTCGAGTCCCCATAATTGACTCGGTGGCGACTCCACAAATCCGCAATGAATTCAGTTCACTAAAAAAGTCGCCTTACCAAACAAATCGGCCTTTAAACATTTACAACCACGACTCGATCAATTCCAAACGAAAACACGGGTGCCCGCACCCGTCTAGTACAACTCCGGATTGTCATCCGAATCGAGGTCCGACACATCGCCCCGTACGCGAGATCGGACTGGCCCCCGACAGGGAGGGGGCCACGTGGGTGGCCGCCGCCACACGTTGAAAAACCGGGTTGGTCCCGCGCGGGCGTGCGCAGGGCGCCGGGCGATGCGGACGGACGTCCACAGTTTGGCGACTCCGCTGGGGATTTGGAAACAAGTTTCTAGCGGTGGTGTAAGTTGAACGAGGTCGGTGAAGCTCATTTCCTAGTTCCTAGTTGTGGTCACTTCATGTTTCGGCCCTAAAAAGCCCACCCTAACCAATATCAGGACCAAACGACCTCTTCACAGTAAGATCCATAGGGACACGCGGAGAGATCCTCGATTGATGCTCCGGCCGCCTAACGCGTACCCCGCGGGAAAACTAATCGGATAGTTCTAAACGGACGGTATGACACTCGTCTCCCCAGATGATTTGTCAATACCTAAGTAAAGACTATTCGTGGGCGATAGCCTACCCTAACATAACCGTGTCTTCATCCTGCATGAGTGTATGCATTCCTAGTTATGTGTGGCGTGTTTGAACAACTCAAATAAAACACTAAAAATCTGGATTCAACCACGACAACATATTCAACCGCACCCAACTTCGTTTTTGAAAAAAAAAAGACATCTCCAAAACTGTCGTTTTAGCGCCGATACTCTGGCTGATTCAAAATGATCCTCGAAAACCTTTTAAAAGCACCGTCATCATGACGGATTTTTCAAAAGACCCTTTTTTCTAAGAAAGAAAAAAATGCCATCATCTTGGCCAAAGTAAAACCCGTTAACAACAAGTACCGTTAATACCCCAGAAAATCCCGGTCAATGGAATCAAGGTACCTCAAACGGTTACATTCTATTTTCAGAAGAAAAAAAAAACGTTTTTATGCACATATCGTTAACACGACCGAAGCTTCAATTAAGGAAGTCAAGGAATCCGAAACGGTCACAAAACATCATTTTCAAAACACCATCACCAGCCATCACGTTATGTCACAAACACCGCCTACATCGTAAATGTCGAACTGGCTAATTAATAGTAGTTTCGATAAAGGCACCACGTCATCATTTTCAAAACCGGTTCCATTAAGAACCGTGCTTCATTTGGAAAAAATCATTTACACTTTTGCTACCGTCGAATCCTCGACGCGCATGTACGCGCATGTAGCAACACACATTCACGTTACAAACGATGTCATCACGCCATTGTCACCCAATTTTGAAAATTCTCCTTTCAAAAAGACTTCCTTTGCAAAAGCTCGATCTTTTTCCAAAAAAATCAAAGGTCTTTGATCCTGAGTCGGGACCGCAATCAACTTTTTACGTCGTACAACCGCGTGATTAACCGTCTGTGCTAGTTACTAGGGTCACCTCTATCCGAGGTCTTACATTTTGGGTCTTCTCATCTCGAGAAAGTGCACTTTTAAATCTCACCCCCGAGATTAGTGTCAAATCGTGTCGCTTTGGGGACATGACTCCATAAGGCATTCTGCCGAATACACCGAGAGTCTAAAGCACCTGAGTCCCTAAGCCAATGTCTGCACGCACGCGCGAGTGAAGGGTCTCATTTCCGTGTCGCTCTATGATCGCCTCCCAATCGGATTGGTCGTTAACGAAGTACGGGGGATCAAACGATATTTGTAAGACTCGGAATAACACAAAAACTAATAGAGTAATCGTGGTAAGTCGAGGTCGGTCCACAGGGAACGGTGTGTGTTTGTGAAGCTTAAAGTGTCGTGTTTGATGTCTAGAGGGGGGTTTTCTAGGGTCTAGTCTAAACTAAAGGAATATCTAGAGAAATAGCTAAGGGTTGTAACACCCGCTATTTTTCCTAGCGCTTCTATTCTTTCCACTATGACTTCGTCATAACTTTATTTCGGCCTTATGTTTCATTATTTTTCCAAGCTTTATTTTTATTTTCGAGTCCAATGATATTTATATTTATTTTAAAGGATTTTAATTCTTTTAAACCAATTTGTTCGATTTTCATCGTAAACTATTTATTTTTTCCGCGAGGAATTCTATTTCTCTACGAATTAACGGTTTAAACTCGGATTTAAGTTATTTCTTTTCCTAAAAATGCCTCAACACATTTATATAATATTTACAACTAAGAAATATTTTTATTTACAAAAATTTAGCCTTTAATGATTTTATTACGAAGTTTCGTAAATAATTATTTTCAGACGCGCGGCTTACTCGAATTGCTTTGAAATACCTTTAATAACTTTACGATTCTTTTTTTTTCAACTTACAATTATTTTGGAACCTTTTCTCACATGTTGGACCGTGACAACCTTTGTCACACACCTTACTACACATTTTATTACACATTTCATTTTATGATGTTTAAGCCTTAGATATTTTCTTTTTCTCACCCATTTATTTTTGGCCTTAAACACAAACTCTTCACACTCCCTTCCTCTCTCATTTTGGCTGAATTGTGCATGTATTATGACATAGTTTTCATCAAAATTTACTTATCATTTATGCTTTAGAAAACCATCCACTTTCTTATCATTCATTTTACAAAAAATTAAACATTTCCTCCCTTTTTCTGTCTTGGCTGAGATTTTTCAGCAGCTTTTCTAGCCAAATTTTGTCTCAAATTGAGTTTTGATCGTCTCATTTTCATCTCCAAATTAATCGTCATTCCGATCCCTTCGTTAAGGTAATAATCGATGTTTTTTTCGATCGTTATTTGCCTTGATTTTCTTAGTTTTCTCATGGTATTTTTCTACCATGCTTTTCGTGTTTTGAAGGATTTGATCACAAAGCCGACGAATTTATAATCGACTCGGATTTGGATTAGAGGTAACGTCGATGTTACTCGGTATTGCATGATTTTATTTGTGTAATTGCATGTATATTATTATAATTTTATTTTTTACAATATATGTATGTCACAAAATCTGGAAAAATTTTAAAAGTTAAAAATTTGCATGCTTCGGTATTTTTATCGCTTTTACGAGATTAACGATTAAATCGTCATATTAATTTGTAAAATCATAATATTCGGCCTAAACATGTAACATATGTTTATATTCAGTAAAAATGATATTTTTGATGATTTATAATAATTTAGGATTTTTTTGATATTTTAAATATCGATTATTGAATTATTACCGTTTACGGACAAAAACGATTAAAAGCCGATTTTTAGTTCTAGTACCTAAACATTTTATTTTAATCTGATTTTTGACGTTGTTAAACATTCAGATTAAATAGAATTTTCTGAATTTGTTCATAATTTTTCGGAATTGTTAAGTGGATGAATTATTTTATTACTTTAAATCATCGTTTATCGTTAAAACTGTGTTTGTTGTTTAAATTCTCGAATTATGGTCTTTGGTTTAAATCTGGAAAAAATTTTGATTATGATGATTTCATAATAAAATCTGTTTTTATGATTTTTAGTGCCTTAATAAAATGTTGGGAACAATAAGTTTATTAATGAAATCGTTAATTGTGAAAACGGGTTGAAATGACGGTTTTGTTGGAATTTGTTGAATCTGGAATCTTGGAAAAATCTGAAAAATTTATATTCTGGAAAATCAGGATTTTAAAGTGTAATAATATTTTTTGGATATTAACACGTAAATCGTTTTGTAATTATTATTTTCATTAATCGTTATTGTCGAGATTAGACGATTAACGAGAAAACGCTTTAAAAATCGAGTTTTAGGATTCTGGAAATTTTTCTTTTCTGGACAGAATATCCATAAATATGTTCTAACTATTTTACGTAATTTTTGTACTATTTATTAAATTTTTTATTTAATAAGTATTGGCTTTCGGACAAATTGTGATTTATCGTTAAAATGCTTCGTCTTGCCTAAAAGAATTATTTTTCCAGAAATTTTGAAAGTGTTTAAATCTGAAACTTTAAGAGTTAAATCATCCCTTAACATACTCTAAATATATTCATTGGTTTAATTAAATAAAAGACGTTAAATGATTTAATTTGACATTTGCCGTAAAATCCTATTTATGTTCGTATGGTCGTAACTAATAATAATTAGGGAATTTTGGTTTTATAAATTTTGGAAACATCCTAATTAGTAGTACTAAAGTGTTTAAGACATTTTTAATTATTTTGTAAACCCTTGTATGGTTTTTCAATAATTTCATAAATCTAAATACTCTCAGTTTCATAATTAATATCGTTAAGGCCGAAAGTACTAATTTTTATAAATCTATATCGTTTACTAAAATGTCGAATTAGTATAAACTAATATTTTTGCTATTTTGATATAATGCCATTTTTAGTAAGGTTTCTAAAAATAGAAGTTTCCTAAAATAGAAGTTTCCTCTTTTGGAAAGTGATCCTTTTCTTTTTGTTCTCTAATTATTTATAATGATTATATCTTTTGAATATCGATAATGGCTTGTTTTGGAGTTATGAAATAAGGACAAATGTGGGTTTAGAGTAATATAGTCTGGGATGTACGTTTTGCCATGAACAATAAAGCTGGTGTGTCTATGTTGAGACACATTGGTCTTTGAACTGAGCATGGTTTGTGTTCAGGAGTGTGTATATTTTGACCTTAAACTTAGATATCGCATCGTGTAAGTCGCCGTCGGGTTGAACTGGATTACGGTTGGTATCCAGGAGGGGTGTACATTACTTAAGCCAGGGACCTCGCTGCACGTAGTCCTGTTATAGTTGAGTTGCCTAGTTAGGCCCTGTTCTTTTCGGCTGAAACAAGGCTGAGCTGAGATGAGCTGGTCTGATAGGAAGAGCTGAGCTGGTCTGATAGAAGCTGAGCTGAGGTGAGCTGAATTTATAGAAGCTGAAACTAATAATTTCTTATATAAATTATCTAATAATTTTAAGAAAAATATTGGAGCTGAGCTGAGCTGAACTGATAAGAGCTGGGCTAAGCTGATAAGAGCTGGGCTGAGCTGATAAAAGCTGAGCTGGTCTGAAACGAGCTGAAATTAAGCCGAAAAGAACAAGGCCTTAGAGACCGAAGTCTGATTTGTTTTGACTAAGTTCTCGAAGCTAGTTTAGTATTGTCCTAGTGAAAGTCTAGATTCTACATTAATCATATCCATAACACCATTTTGAATATTTTAGTATTATCGATATAATTTTGATTTGCAGGTTGGCAAATGTTTTATGTTTTCTCCGGAAAACTCATTTTATTATATTGTTTCGATATGTGAAGTTTTTCACTGAAAACCTATTTTTATTATAATGTTTTACTGTTTTCCATTTTTTCTATTTTTATATAGTAGTAATTACAGTTTTACAATCCCGTTATACTGTTGGGAGAACGTTGGCGTTGCTCCCCACTGATTGTGGCTGTTATGTTTTAACATGGCAGGTATACGTGTTCCGGGTGTGGGCTACCGAGCAGTGTGGATCCTGCTTGTTTATTTTGATAATTATGTCTTAAGGATTGTTCAAACCCCTTTGTGGATTGTTTAAATTTTGGCCATTTTATTTAAGGCCTATTGTTTGACTTTACCATTTTAATTTTACTAAGACATAGTTACAGTGTGTTTTAATCCCGACTCTATAGTGTTTCCGCCACTGTATCGCGTTAGATTTTCTAGGGGATTACAGTTGGTATCAGAGCATCACTGCTACCAACGCTTACACCTGAAATTAAGGAAAATACCAATAAATTATTTAAACAGTAAATGTAGAGATGGGTAGAAACAAGTAAGGACTTAAGTGATTAGCCTTCATGTTCCTGAAACTCAATGATTAGCATTGAATATTTGTTGCTTTTGTCTCAAAGAAGATGAATGAACAAGATGTTGATAGGATGCTGCTTCAGATCGGGACAAGACCTTCTTAGAACTCTCAACGCCTATTGATTTGAGTGGACAAATTTGTGCTACAACATGGTGATGACCTTTCAGCTCAGATTTAGTTCGCTCCAGCTATAGGCCAGATGATCAAGAGTAGATTCCTGTTCCATGATGTTGCAGTAGATCCAGATGGAGCGACCCAAGACTTGTGTGCTCGTTCCCTACGAGATGATGAAGATACCTCGCGAATTCCTTTGTGAACCTTAGAGGTCCGAAGATCCTCCTCTCTTTTTAAATCTTATTTAGAATCTTTTATTCTTTTCTTCCTGCCCCTACTCTTTCTAATACTTCTCTTATAAATTTTCGTCTTCATTCTTGTGATACATCTTCGATTAATTCTTCTACTTTACCATCTTTCCTCTTGAGATTCTTGGTTTGATCGAATTCCGTCTCAGTGAACCCCGTGAAAAGTCATAGATGTTTGAGGTTTAGTAAACCCCTGATACATGGTTTGAGGATTGTGAGTTATACTCTGTTATCTATCTTAGTAAGCTTTTGAAGATCAATTTGAATGATAAATTGTCAATTAATGGAATTAGGTTGGTACTTAAGTTTTTTAACCTTGGGTAATAGGTAACTTGATTATTTGGAGGACTTAGAGTTGAATACATTTTGGGGTAGTAAGAGTATATCGTATTTGATGGATACCTAGTACCTAATTTAAC
This sequence comes from Agrostemma githago, assembly GCA_958450325.1. NCBI lineage: Eukaryota > Viridiplantae > Streptophyta > Magnoliopsida > Caryophyllales > Caryophyllaceae > Agrostemma > Agrostemma githago. Next base: position 46,815,677 of record OY288255.1, read on the forward strand.
CTAGAACCGAACCAAGTGTAGCTAATAATAATATTTTGGGATTCATACCTAATGCTTATTTGATGGATGCGTCGTGAATATTCGGGATCATATAGTGTTGGTTAAAGTGTTAACCTTTGTGTTGTGGTACCATCAAAGGTTTTCATTAATACCGTTAGAAAATTTGGTTAACATAGATTACCCGTGTTTCTTAAGGATTAGATCGTTGATCGTTGTTTAAGGTTGTAACCTATGAACTTTGGAGTTGAGTGATCTAAAATTGGGTAAATTCTTGTTAACCTTGAAAAGGAGAAACATATTGCGCCATTAGAGCTTGGATTTATCTCGTTGTTTTGAGGAATACTTTGATGTCAATCATCTTGATGGATTTACAGTTCAGAACTTTAGACCAACGAGATTGTGGCTTCGTTGAGTTATTAAATATTTTGTGGTTGCACCATTACGATTAGAAAATTGATGGACTTCTCAGAAACATTAATCGAATGATGTGTTTGAAGATGTGAGTGTTTGCACCATTACCTATAGGTTTGAGCGTGTTTGAGGATTTATTGTACTTCCCCTACTTCTATACTAATGGTATTATAAATATGTTGGTGATCATTTTTGAGGATTTCGTGTCCGAACATTGTTAATTGGTGGATTTTATTTAGTCTTCCTTACTTGAGAAATTTGAAGTATACCTCGAGTTCAGACCTTATGAGCTTTAAATTTATGAACCTTAGTGATTACGAGTTTGGGTACGTTTTGATAACCGTTGGAATCTTAGGATTAATCTAAATCATTTGTGGATTCTTACTATTCTAATTGAAATATTATATAAGTATGTAAGACTTAATTTTGGAGGTTGTAGATTGAGTAGGACCACCCTGTACTGATATTGGACTTAGCGTTATTTGATGGGAATTAGGAACCCCTGTTTTTTAGAGTCGTGCTAGGAATCTCGAGATGGTTAATTTCTTCTATAATCCTTGAGAGCTCTTTCTGACTCTCAACTCCGTCTTCCTTTCTACTTCTATTGAATTCTATTACCGCATCTACTGCTAATCCCTTCGATCTTTATCGATTTTGAAAACTCTTATTTTTAATTTATTTATCCTTGTTCTATTTACCTGTTAGCCAATTTTCGAACTCCCTATTTTATAAAAAGTTTGACTTGTAAAAAAAAATGAACAATCGTAAAATTTTAACATTTTGAGTTATAATTTCTAATTGTGAATTTGCCCGTTTTGTAAAAAGCTTGACTAATCTAAAATTTTTTATTTTCGTGAAATTTTAACATTTTGAAGCATAATTTCCATTTTTAAAACTCCCCATTTTGAAAAACTTTGAGCAATTTAACATTTTGGGTTATCGTGAAATTTAACATTTTTTTTGATTATAATTTAATAACTATATACTTCACTTTTGTTTTATCTTTGGTTGATATTTATATTTAGATCTGTGGACATGACGTAGGTCCACCGCGACGCGGCCACGCGCGGGTTTGGGTAGGCGAATGCACCTCCATATGAGAATGGATCGAATTGAAATTTAAGTCGAAATGGAGTCGGCACCGAACTTTGTGGGAGTTCGGACCCGTTCGAGCCCACTCTATGTCGTCATGGGCCATACACAAAGTACGGCCCACTTCGATTTCAGAGTTTATTGGGCTCGTCCCTTTGCATTACGATACCGATACCATCTATACCGGTAATCGTGTAAAGAATGACTCTCGTGCGCCAACGGTTTCGGGCATCCGGAAACCGAGGTTCGGAGTAAGGGGTGAGGGTACGTGTTGGGAAGTCCACTAAGGACACCCAACCCCACCCGCACTTAGCGGCCTCTACTAAGACATCGTTTGACTTTCTAATATGCGCATTAGTGATTCGGTGAAATGTTATGCAAACAACATTTTACAAGATATAGAAATTGAATGGGTTGCTACGTCATTTTAATGCATCTTGATTCAGGTCAAAGTGATTTAGCATGCGATGTTCATTTGAATAAATAAATGGCAAACATCGAAAATAGAAAACTCGTAAATAAGTTACAAATTACACGGGCGGAATACAACCCGGAATTCACAATACAACGAGCAATAGAATAATCGAATTTAGGAAACGGTAAATATTAACTATAAACGGACCCGTAAATAGTAAATATAAACTAGACCGTAAGTTAAGTAAATGGATGAACTTCGATTAAATACACATTATATTGTGCATTAATCGAAGGACGGAGATATAGGACCTAGGCGTGGTGCTAGCCCGATCCCGAATCTCGATGCCTTGTCCCAACTTATCATATCGGAAAATTGGAGTCTAGATTAATCATGTGTCGGGTACGACTAAGGTGTCGTTGACACGAGATTAATAGTGAGAGACCGTCGATCAAAGTTGTTTATGTGTAATGATATGCATGAGGTTGAAAAGATGGGTTACGTGATTGGCTTTGCACGCTACGACTAAGTCGTAAAAAAAATGACGAGGCTCAAATGCTGATCAAAGCGCTAGGTTTTCCAGGCTACAGGGCCCACTCGATCGAGTCATGGCACGGACTCGGTCGAGTGTGCCTTTAAGTTAGCTAATGCCCGGTTTTTGGGGTGCTACTCGATCAAGTGGCCCATGGCACTCAGTCGAGTGCCCCCTGTACGAGGCATGGCTCGTTTCGTTTTTTTATGTTTAAAAATCGATAGTTGGCCGAGTTAAATAAAAATATTGCATGATTTAAATTTGACTCGGCTTCCGGTGTTTTAATCGTGTACTTATACGATTATAATACCGTTATCTGATTTTTATGAAAATGATGTTATGAGATTATAAAATTTGATTAACGACGAAAGTGTCTCCCTCCGCGTCATGACATCGATACTAATCCTTACGGATTATGTGATGTCGATTTTCGCATCAACGGGCTCCGCGTTAATCTTAGAAATGGAGTCGTACACGTTCAACTATGAACGACCACGATCTCGCTACACCCTTAAGTACATTGGGGCGGCGCTCCTCGAAAGGGTGCCATCTCCGTCGTGACTCGTAAAGGGATTAAACGGACTTGGAGCGGTGTTCATAGTCAAACGTGTCCGATCCGATGTTTTATTATTATATATATATACATACACGGTATTAGTATTATGACGAAATGTAAATAAATAAATAAATAAATGTTAGTGGTTAGAGTACATAAATAAGATGTTAGTATACAAAAATAAATTAAAAAGTTAGTATGCACAAAATTAAAAGTTAGTGTCGAAATAAAATGTTAGTATTAGTGTTATAATAATAATATTAACAATAATAATAACAATAATAATAATAATAATAATAATAATAATAATAATAATAATAATAATAATAATAATAATAATAATAATAATAATAATAATAATAATAATAATAACAATAATAATAATATTATGGAGAATGGTCCTCACTTGGGCCTTCACCTTAATGTCGGAAAAACTGAGGTTTTTTTGCCTGAGGAAGACCCTAGGAGTCGACTCCCGGGTGTTTTCCCCCATGATATTTCTCGACCGCTGCGTGGTGTCAAAGTTCTTGGTGGTCCCGTCAGTATCTGTCGTGCTTTCAGCAGTGAGCATGTGGCGAAGAGAGTTTCGAGAACCATTGAGCTTATGGATTCGGTTGCCAGGATTGAGGACCCACAGTGCGAGCTGTTGTTACTTCGTGCTTGCGCCGGTATTTCTAAGCTTTCTTTCTCTTTGCGTACCTGCCCCCCTACGGTCTTCGACTCCGCTAAGACCTTTGATGCGGCTTTGCGGTCTAGCCTAGAACGCATTGTCACCGCGTCCGACCCCGTGTTCGGGGACTGGCAGTGGCGCCTTTCCACACTGCCCTTTAATTTCGGAGGATTGGGTGTGTACAGCGCTGGGGATGTCCTGCACTATGTCTTTTTGGCTTCTCGCCTTCAGTCCTCTGAGTTGCAGGCTATGCTCCTGCGGCCTTCTGCTGTCTCTACTCCCGGGCCGACCTTCGATGCGGCCTTGGCTCTGTTTAGCGAGACCACCGGTTCCGACCTTTTCCGTAGACCTAGTGAGATCGCTGCCCCCAAACTCATGAAGAAATTGGCAGATATATATTTCACGAAGGTTGCTGCTTCGGTAGAATCGGTTTTCTCCTTGACTCGGCGACAGGTGGTATTGTGGAAGTCTCTACAGGGTGCTCACACGTCTGACTGGTTGCGCGCTGTACCCATTTCCGGGCTGGGGCAGACCATGAATGGGAGGACTTACCGCTCTGTCCTTAGCTATCGGTTGGGTGTCCCTTTGTTCCCGGTACCTCAGCCTTGTTCTGCCTGCTCCCGGGTTTGTGTTGGGGACATTTTTGGAGACCATGCTGTGTCGTGTGCTGGTACCGTTGGTATCAAGCATAGACATAACCTGGTTCGCGACACCCTTTTGGATATCTGCTTCCGATCTGGTATTTCGGCCGGTAAAGAGGTGGATGTCGGTTTGATTGATGGACACGACAAGCCCCTTCGCCTGACGGATTTACTTCTGTATTCCTGGGATAGGGGGCGCGATGTGTGTGTTGATCTGACAGGGTCGTCCCCATTGACTCAGTCCGCGATGTCTGATTTTCTGCCTGGTCGCGCGGTCGCTGATGCTGCTCAGCGCAAGTACGCCAAGTATGGAGATTTATGCACCAAGTCTGGGTATGGGTTCCTACCTTTCTCTTTCTCTTCCCTAGGGGAGCTCGACGCGGAGGCCGCTGCTTTACTCAAGCGGGTTCCGAAATTCTCTATCTCTCAGGACGCGAGAGCTCGCGCAGCTGCTTTTATTTTTACTCGTCTTAGTTTTTCTATTGCTAAGGGAGTGGGTGCCCAGATAGTATCTCGGCTACCCACTAACTTCTTGTAATTTGTTTCGTTATTAATGCAAGCTCCGTTTTTAATAAAATAATAATAATAATAATAATAATGTTAGTAGTAATACATATATGTATATAATCGAAAAAGAAAAGAGAAAGGAGAAAGAGATGATGGGATTTAATGACACCCTCAACCTACATGCTTAATCAATCTCGGAAACGGACTCGTAGTGGCGTCGTGTGCGCGAGAGTGTCGAGAAATGATGGGTGAGTTATGATGTGTGTCTTTGACGAGTTTTGATCTCGGGATTTTGAATGTATTTGTGTGTGTGTATGTGTATGAGTGCCTGGAACTCAAGGGTGATGAATGTTTGAAGGTTGAAGAAGATGTTCGTTTGAATTGCTTGATGTGTGCTAAGTGTCGGATTGCCAAGGTTGCTTAGGGTTTTTTTTAGTGTTGTGTAAAGTTGTCAAATGGCTTAGGGTGACGGGGTATTTATAGGAGAAATGCCCCGGTTTGGGGCCACTCGATCGAGTGGAGCGTGTGCACTCGATCGAGTGCCCGGTTCGAGTCCGGTTCGGTCGGTTCATGGCCTTACTCGACCGAGTGGATGTGAACCACTCGATCGAGTGGCTAAAACTGGAGGGAGTGTTTTTAGTAAAGATTTGTTGACAATTTTGAGTGTGATTTTGTAGTTGTGGCTAGCTTCTAGAAGCGCACCTGGCTGGTCTTATGGACGGATTCGTCTTTGACCAGGTTTTGACCTGGTCGCCAAAAGACGGTTTTATTTTTTGGTGTCCGTTTTGGCCCAAATTAGTCTTATTTTACTCGGAACGACCCACTGGGCCTGGATTTGAGGTCGGTTTTGAGAGATCTGCACTCCGCTAAATGCCCACGTTGGATACTATTGATTACGAGTCCGTATTCGAGCGTATTAAGTCACGTTGACGTCCGATCATCATCGGGTGTTTTTTGGAAACTGCTATTGACACCTGGCGGTCGAAATGTGGGTGTCTACAGAGCCCCCACTCTGACTGAGCCTTGGAAAAGGCGAAAGTCAGAGTAGCTACCAGGCCAATCGAGGATTGAAACCTGGCAGACTTCCGCTCGGGTCGTTTATAGTCCATTAGACTCGCGTGAAAGGCCCGCCAACCATAAGATTGAAATCATACCTGGGCTGATGATAATAAGTTCGTGGGGAATCAGACTTGTCGCATAAGTCCGGCGTGCGCCTATATGTGGGCCCATCCCGTACCATTCCGGGGAAAATGCCGCTTCGGGCTTTCCGCTGGGGAGATATGTGAGTTGTACGGGCTTGCTTTTGAAGCCTTGAGTCGTACCTGAGCTGATGATAATAACTCCGTGGGGAATCGGACTTGTCGCATAAGTCCTGGGTGCGCCCATCCCGTGAAAAATGCCGCCTTGGGCTTTCCGCTGGGGAGATACAGTGGGTTGCATGTCCCTGCTTGAGTCGTACCTGTATAAGTCACATAAAATTTGCATGCAACACGTAGGTAAAAATATGACTCGTGCTGGGGAAAATAATTTTTGAATTTTTGAATTTTTGAAAGTTTTGAAATTTTTGGACCTTGAAATCGAAATCCTGAAAGCAACTCACGTGCTAGGGTTTCAAAATGAAAGGGGTAGAAAGGAAATTTGCGGTTTAAATAGACCGAAATTTGACCTTGTCGAAAAAGATTTTTTTCAAATGCCTAAATTTTGCAAATTTCAAAGTGGAATTTGAATAGAGAGGCCTACCGACAGACTCGACTCTGGACGTGACCGGACGAGTTGACTGACACGACTGGACTCTCGAGGGGTTGGATCGTGACTCGGTAGGGGGGTGGGCCACCTAACAAGGCTCTTAAGTTGCGCTACTCCGTAGCCTAGGCGAGTGGCAATATGGTCGATCATCAAAATGGGATGGATATGCTATAGGGGACTTGCAGTAGTCTGTAATGACACTGTTGTAGTCTTGTGCTCTTCTGGATCTTTGATTTTAGGGTACAGTCCAAAATGGGTATTGCTTTGGGTCCTGACAGATTCTCGTCTTCGACTGAGCCGAGTACTAGGACACACTGTAGAAAGGTGGCTAGATTTTAAAAGTATTTGGATTATGTGAGTGAACGGAGGTCTTCTGTCTAAGAGAAGCCCCCAGGACGACAAAGCTAGCTGCTGAGAACATGACAGTTTCGTGACCGGAATGATAGTGCTTTTTGAATGTGTGTCAATGTGAGTGGTTGTGCCTCTGTTGAAAGGCTGCCTACGTATTCACGCGTAGTGAAATCAAACCAAGCCGTAGTTCAGTGTCGGAAGATATATTATGATGCCTAGTCTAATAAGACTTTGTGTGTAACTAGCCATAGCGATGGTGTAGGCTAGGTGCATTCCCAATGATGTCTTGATTAAAGGGCTAGAATGTTTGGGATATTGATCCTGTGACTGTGAGCGTTCTCCGGGGTAGCCCCCAGAGGTGGTGTGAACTATTTGGGCATGTTCTATGCCGACCGCAAGTTGAGTACCCGTGTCTGGGGTTGGTAACTGGTTTGGATGTTTTTGAAAATGTGGAGCTAGGTCGCAAATGGCTTTGATGATTTGACATCTGGAGCTTGATTTTGTGGAGCTAAGGTTTCGAGGGTAAGGTATTGTAATGTGGTAGGACAAGGGGAAGTCGAGTAAAAATGACTCGAACTTCGATCGGGGTAGGTTGATAATGCGGGATCTGATTTCCATGTCTAGCCCTAATGGTTAGGGTGTATCCTATGGAGCTTGAATTCTCAAAATTCCGGGCTGTCTCTTAGCCTAGGTCTCGGGAAGGCCTTGAGGGTTGTAATGTGGGAAGGCTAAGTGTGGTGTCAGCTGACCACCTTGGTTGTTTCTCCCCTATTTGATGGTATGGGCATGGATAACTTTGAATTTGACCGTTTTCACTACGGTCATGGGTTCTTGAATAATTGTTGGCTAACCTCTTAGCTCCGGTCATGGGTTTTTTGAATTTTTGTTGGTTGACCTCTTAGCCCCGGTCATGGGTTATTTGAATGTTGGTTGACCTCTTAGCCCCGGTCACGGGATTGATCGTATCTGGTCAAGGGATGTTTGGGAGTTCTTTTTTTGATCATGGCCAGCCCTTTTGTTTTGGGCCTTTTGCTTTTTCCTTTGACCTTTGATTTTTTTTGTCCAACTCTTTTTTTTTTTCGGTAATCCCCTCCTATGGTGTTGTGGGTGGATATGGGGGTGGGCCCATCGGTTGGATTAGGCTTGTGGAGCTAAACCTTTGTTGGGTATTTCTGGCATCAAGTCTATAGAGTCATGATGCTTCTTTTTTCTTTTTTGGTCCGACTAACGCCTAAGGTAGGGATTTGTCGGTCTTATTAGAGGGGTGTTTATTGTGGGGAGATGGGCTTGCCTCCCGTCTTGAACCCAAACTAGGAGACTACCTAGATCGGTCATAGGATTCGATACCGCTCCTGCTAAGGGAAGTTATGTGGCTGTCTATGCCAGACATGGAACAGGTAAAGGAAAACACAGGTCTCAGTTCCCTGCAGTCATTATAGATGTGCCTATAATAGTCACGTGCATATGCTCACAGTGTATGATGGTGTTCATCATGTTCTCGGAAACACATAAGGAAAGCATATAATAGAGATAGAATATTGAAAGCTGATTTTATTGAATTTTGAAAAGAGGACAGAATGCAAATGACTCTGACTCTGATTTTGAAAGAGATAGAACATCCTAGAGTCGGACTCAGACTCGGACTTAAATCAAATCTGGACTCTGGGATAAGGTTGTCAGTAATATTCGGCTTCTAAGGACTCAAGTGGATGTCCAGTATAGCCTTCGGTAGAAGCTTCACCCAGATCTTCATTACGTCGAAGATCGTCTTCAATCCTAATGCCCATTTCGGTAAGCACTGCAAAGTTTGAAATGCCGGCATACCTAAGATGGACGCGGTAGGAGGGTAGGAGGTTGTTGATGAACGCCTCCACTAGTGTCTTCTCGCTGGGCTTGTCTACCAGCTTAACACTCTCGGCCCGCCAACGTTGAAGGTATTTGGTGAAACCTTCTGTTGGATCTTGGGCCATGACTTCTAATGTCCGCATGGTAGTCTGAAGTTCAGTGTTATCAGAATAGTTTTTAGCGAACTCGGTAGCCACAACTTCCCAAGTGGGAAATCTTTTTGTATTAAGCCTATAGAACCAGGCTTTTGGATATTTTTCGAGAGATGTGCCGAACAAATTGATGAACATGTCGGCTTTGACCCCCTTGATTGCCATGAATGCCTTGAAAGCTCGGAGGTGTAGTAATGGATCCTCCGTCCCTTCGAAAATGGGCAACCCTTCTAGATTGAGATTTGTTGGTAATTTCTCACTGATGGGTGCATAGTCTCGGGAGTTTTCAGCACGAATGTTGTTCTCTTGGGAGGCATGGAACTGTTGTTCGAGCTCGCGCACCGTGCTGATCAGTTTGGCAATTGGCCCAGTATTTACCGACCCATAATTGAAGTCTTGTTCTTCAACGACAGTTAAACGAGCATTCAAGGCCTCTTGGTCGGCTTTTATGAACCCTAGTTGGGTTTCAAACATGGCCTGCTTACTAGCCATTGTTTCTAGCAAAGCCTTCAGTTGCTTAATGGTGTTTTCCATGTCCCTATTCCCGGTTGTAGATGCCATACTCTGCGAGAATACCCACGTAATCAGAAATGTTGCTTCGGAACTTGAATACACCAAGGCATAGGAAATAGCGCGGGAGGAGAGACAACGCCGGTTTGACTCGGGTTAGACTCTCCTAAGACAAATACGTAGTGTGCGATTCTCAGAGTGACTATGATTAATCTCCCCGTCGGAGAATAGCCCCCCAAGTGAGACTAAGGATTCTGATAGGACTCAGATGGTGTGACATCTAAGTGACTCGAAAGTAGGGTACGTGAGACAACACGTGTAGGACAAGACCCTTAGAGCAACCGTGATTGATCGCTTTGCTGAAGGGTAGCCCCCGAGTGAGATTGATAATTTTTTTAAGACTCGAGTGTCGGACGAGTGACCCTTAGACATAAGGATCAAGAACCTTTTGTTATAGGGCTATGCCTTGTAAAAGGTTAACTTGGCCTCGAGGAAAGGCAGACAGGGTAAAGGAAGAAACTCGCGATGTAAGATCGGCAGAGTTTCGACGCTAGAGACCCTTGACTTGACTTGAATAAGGATAGACCTTGTGATTAAGGTAGACCCTTAAGTTAAAGGAGTTTTGTATTGGGACGACTCGACTAAGGGATTGAAAAATGGGCAAAACTCCCTTAGGAAATGTCGTGGGGACCATCCTGTTAGAGGGAAAGGTCGCGTGAGACTTTCTAGCTAGGATTCGAGTGTGTAAACAGGCTTTCCTTGGTAGGGGTATGCCCTACGTAGGTGGGCCATGCCTTAGTAAAATAAGGCAGACTGGGATAGGGAGGAAACCCGTGATGTAAGATCAACGGAGATTCGACGCTAAAGACCTTCGACGACTTATGACAAGACCCGACACTGCTAAATACGGGAAGTCCTAAGAAGAGAAAGGTTTTGAAAATGAATATTTTGGAAAATCCGAGAGAACTCGGGGAAGGGCCCGATTTTTTCAAAAAAATCGAAAAGTGCATCGGGCCCCAAATTTGAAAGTTCGAAAATATTTTCGAGGTTTGAAATGGGCAGAATACCGGCTAGAAATAGGCTATTTTGAGTAAAATCATAAGTCCTAAATTCGGTATGTCTCCCGGGTTTTGAAAATTGGATGTCTTGAAATTTGAAAATTTGAATGTTGGAAAAAAGAATTTCCGACGATTTGAAAATTGAAGATGAGATCCCGAAGATTTGAAAATAAAAAACGGCATCTCGAAGATTTGCAAATTGCGAATGGCATCACGAGGATTTGAAAATCAAAATTGAATTTTGAAAATTCGAAAATCGAATGGTGGATCGGAAATTCGAATTTTGTAATGGGCGGCATGCCGGCTAGAAAATAAGCTTGTTTTGAGTAAAATCATAAGTCTAAATTTCGGCAGCTTTCCGAGTTTTTGAAAATTGGATATTTTTTGAAAAGATGCATTTTTGGAATTTCGGAATTTTGAATATCCAAAATGAATTTCCGAAGATTTGAAAATCGAACGAGGATCCCGACTTTTAAATTTGGCGAAAATGCCGTGAGGCCCGAATATTTTGAAAAGTCGAAAAATTTTGAATTTTTGAAATGGATAGCATACCGGCTAAAAATAGGCTTGTTTTGAGTTAAATCGTAAGTCCTAATTTCGGTAGCACTCCGGTTTTTTGAAAATTTGAATATTTTTGGAAAGATGCACTTTTTGAAATGATGGTTTTTTAAAACGACACGGAAACCAAGTAGCACATAGTCACGCAAGCATTATAACGACACCATTTATGCTTTACACTAAGTCTCGGTCGGTCTAAATGGGGTCTATACCAGTGCTCATAGTCTAGACGAGAATCGGGACGGACTTCCTAAGTCGAGTTGAGCTTAGAACATGCCGCAAAGTCCATACGAATCGACTATGAACACCTTCGACGTATCCAAGGCGGAGTACATCGTGGTATAGTGGGACGTCGGTCACCAGTACGGCCCAGGAAAATATGGGATTATGCATGAACCGTAAAACTAAAACGCGTATTGTACTAGTCAAACGATTTTTATTCGAGTCTCACCCTGAGGATGCCGATGGTTAGTCACGCGTCAGTTAATCCCCAGCGGAGTCGCCAAATTGTGGACATGACGTAGGTCCACCGCGACGCGGCCACGCGCGGGTATGGGTAGGCGAATGCACCTCCATATGAGAATGGATCGAATTGAAATTTAAGTCGAAATGGAGTCGCCACCGAACTTTGTGGGAGTTCGGACCCGTTCGAGCCCACTCTATGTCGTCATGGGCCATACACAAAGTACGGCCCACTTCGATTTCAGAGTTTATTGGGCTCGTCCCTTTGCATTACGATACCGATACCATCTACACCGGTAATCGTGTAAAGAATGACTCTCGTGCGCCAACGGTTTCGGGCATCCGGAAACCGAGGTTCTGAGTAAGGGGTGAGGGTACGTGTTGGGAAGTCCGTCGTGCAAGGAGAAGAAAAGAAAGCAGATATAGATCGACAACTTTGTTAGATCAAAGTAGTTCTTAAACCAGATATATATACTGACATAGTGAGAGACCGTCGATCAAAGTTGTTTATGTGTAATGATGATGGGAAGGATTTGTCGTGGAATCCTAACCGTCAATAAAATAACCGGCTATTCCTACGGTAGATAGGGCAAGTCGGGTCGAATCCACGGGGACGGTAATGTATAGCCTAGACTAGGTCGGCCCAAATACTAGACTAAGTCAACGAGCTAAGCTAAACTAGGAATGGTAGAGAGGGAAGAAAACTAAGACTAAAACTATGGCTAAGGAGAAAGCAAACAAGGAAAACGGGCTAGGATTAGGTCGTGGTCAAAGGGGTAACGGAATGGTCAAGGAAGAACTAGAGTGAAGGAGGCAGTAGGGTGATCTAGGTTGGTTCGGGCTCTCGCAACTTAGGCCTACCTAGAGGTTCATCCTATAACCCATCTCGGCGATACACACGACAAACGGGGTTTTAACGTGCTATAGTGGCTTAGGTCAAATACGGGCTCTCGCTACTTAGACCGACCTAGGGGTCGTCCTCACCGGGCTCTCGCAACTTAGTGAGGGAACCGAACCCACAATCAAACTATTACCCACAAGAGAAAGGCAAGAAAAACGAGTATATGCATCTACTAGTCAATCAAGCATTTCAACAAACATGTGATGTGCACCAAACCAAGAGGAAACCCAAATCTTCCACCAACATCTCCAACAAACCCTTAATCATTCAATTAACACCCTAATCACCTTACTAACCCTAGCAAGAACACTGCTCTAACATATCTAAAGGAAAAACTAACAAAAACAAGGTAAACAAACTCAAACAACCAAACATACACAAACAAACTAGTGAAAACAATAAACAAGAATTAAAGATGTAAACTTGGATGAATGAACAAAGATTAAGAGTAAAAGGATGAGAAGATTATACCAAACTAACAAGAGAATGAAAAGGAGAACACTTGCATAGAAGATAACCCAAATTCATCCACCAAGGTTGTCAATCTTGGATGGATTCTTCAAGAGATCCAATATTACAAGCTTAAACTAAGATTAACTACTAATTACCGACTAATCTACACTAATCTAATCTAATCTAACCTAAAGTAGTCTAGGGTTTAAAGATATAACATAAGATAAGATAAGATGGTGTCTTAATACAAGAGGGGGGTATATATAGGGTTTAAGAATGAAAGGAGAAGAAAAGAAAGCAAGGCGTGCAGCAGCAGGCCCGTCCCGGCCGAGACGGGGTGGTCCCGGTCGGGACGAGGTCGGTCCCGGTCTGGACGCCACCTTCCCGATCGGGATGGGCTCACAGTAGCCGCGCTTCATGCTCACTTCATCCCGAACGGGATGAGGCCATCCCGAACGGGATGGGTCTTTGTAGGCCTCCCTTAAGAGCTCTTTGGTCCCTCCTTGCCTCTCATGGGCTTCCCATCGATTCTCGGGACTCGGGATCGGGTCTCGGAGACTCGGGATTGGGTTCCGAGGGGGTCGATTCCAAGGCATCGAGTCATCGTTCCTCTACTCCATTGGTTCCAAAATGTGTATGTATCGAGTCGGAATCGCTCCAACTCTTCCAAATCGGTCTCGGGAACCTGAAACGAACTAAAGGAAGCATAAGAAGCCCCTAAACCGCTCCCAAGGAGCGATTCTGCAAGGAAAATGAGACCAAAACACAACAAAATAGGCACTACAAACCACACTTATCAAATGATATGCATGAGGTTGAAAAGATGGGTTACGTGATTGGCTTTGCACGCTACGACTAAGTCGTAAAAAAAATGGCGAGGCTCAAATGATGATCAAAGCGCTCGGTTTTCCAGGCTACAGGGCCCACTCGATCGAGTCATGGCACGGACTCGGTCGAGTGTGCCTTTAAGTTTGCTACTGCCCGATTTTTGGGGTGTTACTCGATCGAGTGGCCCATGGCACTCAGTCGAGTGCCCCCTGTACGAGGCATGGCTCGTTTCTTTTTTTTATGTTTAAAAATCGATAGTTGGCCGAGTTAAATAAAAATATTGCATGATTTAAATTTGACTCGGCTTTCGGTGTTTTAATCGTGTACTTATACGATTATAATACCGTTATCGGATTTTTATGAAAATGATGTTATGAGATTGAAAAATTTGATTAACGACGAAAGTGTCTCCCTCCGCGTTATGACATCGATACTAATCCTTACGGATTATGTGATGTCGATTTTCGCATCAACGGGCTCCGCGTTAATCTTAGAAATGGAGTCGTACACGTTCAACTATGAATGACCACGATCTCGCTACACCCTTGAGTACATGGGGGCGACGCTCCTCGAAAGGGTGCCACCTCCGTCGTGACTCGTAAATAATAATAATAATAATAATAATAATAATAATAGTAATAGTAATAGTAATAGTAATAATAGTAATAATAATAATAATAATAATAATAATAATAATAATTAAATAATAATTGGCGAGGTGAGAGAAAGGCTTTCTCTCTCTAAAACCGTTTTCTCTGAAATTCTTCTTTGAGCTCGTCCATGGCGGACTCCCATGTTAAGCGAGGCCTTGGTAGGCCGCCTAAAAAGGCTCAGAACATCCCTCCTACTCCTCCGGTTCCTCCATCAGGTTCTCGAAGCTCAGAAATGGAGGAAGATGAAGACTCGACAGAGAAATCGGAATCTCAGAGTACTTCTTAAAAAAGCACGATCAAGGACTTTATCCTTCATGCGATTAACTCGTCAGGTATTCATTCTGCTCCACCTAAATCTGATCATTCTGGAATTGATCAATCTTCGAATGATTCAGTTACTATTCCGGAGACCTCCTCTGTTATTCTGCCAGTTGTTCAGAGTGTACTTCCGGCTAAGAAATGGTCTGGTATTGCGGCTAAGAAGCAACAATTAGGCATGGAACTCCCTTACTTTGATGATGTTGTGGATTCTGAGGTTTTGCATTTCTCTATGGTTGATTTTGAGGATGAAATTAAAGTTTGGAGGAATACTTTAATGGGGAATGTCATAGGTTCTCGACCAAATTTGCAGGCCATGAGGAAATATGTGCAGGATCACTGGGGAGCGTTAGCTCAGCCAAAGGTTCAATACTTTAAGAAAGGTTGGTTCTCCTTTCGGTTTGAATCCAAGGAAGCCATGGATGGGGTGCTTAGGGGAGGTCCTTGGAGAATGGGAGTCTATACGCTTATCCTTAAGGAATAGTCTCCGACATTATCAAGCGAAATGGAAAGGGTTTCGTGTGTCCCGATTTGGGTGCTTTTCCCTGATTTAGATCCCTTCCTATGGTCTGAAACAGTATTAGGGAAGATGGCTAGTAAGATAGGTAAACCTCTTTGTGCTGACTTAGCAACTACAACCAAAGAGAAGCTTTCTTTTGCTAGGATTTTAGTGGAGGCAGACGTTTCAAAAGAGCTCCCTAAAACAATTGTGATCTCTACTCCTTATTGTGAGTACTCTAATCAACGAGTACAATACGAATGGTTGCCATATTACTGTAAGTGTTGTGGTAAATTGGGTCACACCATATCATCCTGTAAAGGGGAGAAGAAGAAGGCAGTGGAGAAAGAGGTTGTAGTTCCAGTAGTTCAGGCTCCGTCTATTGAGAAAGGGAGTCAGATTCAGAAGCAAATAGACGAGGGTTTACAGGTTATTTCAGCAGAATCTTCATCTCAGAATGAACTATTCTCTTCAGTGAAGAAGTCTGCTAAGAAAGTTGTTCAAAAAATTGTGCAAGAGCCTCTAGTTTTGGGTAACGTTTTTCAGGTGCTTATGCAAGATAAAGAGGGTTTCCCGACTATGAGTGTTGATTCAGATAATTTTTCTTCGGGTGACATTCTTGAAGAAGTGGAACCCCTTCCTCCTGATATAAGTAATGAAAGTGGCATCCTGGAATGTTAGAGGATTTAATGATCCAATAAAGCATAGTGAAGTTCGTGATTTCTTAGATGTAAATAAGCCAGATGTTATGGCAATACTCGAAACCAGATTAAATGGAATAAAGCTTCAAAAATTCTCAGAGGCAACTTTTCTGCTTGGTCAGTGATCCATAATTACAATAATCATCATAATGGGAGAATTTGGATTCTTTTCAATCCTTCTACTGTTTCATTTACAGTCTCTAGTATTTCTGCTCAACAAATTAACGAGCTATTGCACCATTATCAAACTAATAGAGATATGCAGCTAAGTATAGTCTATGGATTCAATGAGGGATCAGAGAGGAAGCAACTTTGGCAGGACATGGAGAACCTTGCAACGAGTATGCCTTGGATAGGCCTTGGGGACTTCAACATAATTAGAAGTCCCGATGAGAAATTGGGGGCTAGTCCACCTGATTTTCATGATATGTGGGACTTCAACCAATGTCTTCTGAATTGTAGACTGGATGATATGCAAAGTACTGGCTGTAGCTTAACTTGGACGAATAAAAGGGAGATAGGCTCTAGAATTTGGTCGAAGCTTGATAGGGTGGTTACGAACCCTGAATGGTATCAAATATTCCCCACTTCTACTGCTATATTTTGCGAGCAAAGTGTTTCTGATCATTCCCCAATTCTGGTGAATGTTTCAGCAGATTTGCTCCCAAAGAAGCGCTTCAGCTATTTAAATTGTTGTGCAGCTCATCCTGAATATTTGATGACAGTTAAGAGAGCATGGGATATAAAGGTAGATGGTTCTTCAATGTATCGACTCTTTCAAAAGCTTAAACATGTAAGATTTGGTCTTTCTAAGCTCCATTTAGGTCACTACACCAATTTGTCCTTGCAAGTTAAGGAAGCTAAGGTTGCTCTACTGGATTGTCAGGGTCAGACCTCTTTGTATCCATACTCGGAACAATTGCAGGCGAGGGAGAAAATTCATCTTGGAAATTACCTAAGTCTTAAGAAAGCGGAACTCGATATCCTTAAACAACGAGCAAAAGTTAAACACATCCAACTTTCAGATTGCTCTTCTAAGTATTTCTTTGCGAGAGTGGCTGAAAGGCGGAATCAACAAATCATTGGAGCAATTCTTGATGCTGATGGAATCTTGAGAGTTGGAACCACAACAGTTACTGAGGCTTTTGAGGAATACTACATTAGGCTTTTAGGAAATGCTACTCCTACTAGTAGTATTGCAGAGGTAGATACTGAGTTGTCAGCTGATATTTCAACATCCCTTACTGCTGCCATTTCTGTAACTGAAATTAAGAATGCCTTATTTAGCATGGATGATAATAGTAGTCCAGGTTTAGACGGCTTCTCAGCGGGGTTTTTCAAATCTTCTTGGGGAATTATTAATGTGGATTTCTGCTCAGCAGTCATCAGCTTCTTTAAAAGTGGGAAAATGTCAAAACAAGCAAATACTACTCTTGTCTCCCTCATTCCTAAAAAGAAGGATGCAGGCTCAGTGATGGATTATCGTCCGATTTCTTTCTGTACGGTTCTATATAAAACAATAGCCAAGATCCTAGCTAATCGATTGAAACCGATCCTCCCCTCCCTTGTGGGAGAAGAGCCAGCAGCATTCATTTCGGGTAGAAATCTTTTTGATAATACCATGCTCTCACAGGCGTTGGTAAAAGGGTATGGTCGGAAATACTTGACTCCTCATTGCCTCATCAAAGTAGACATTCGGAAGGCTTTTGACTCACTTCAGTTGTCATTTATTAATCAAATGCTAGTACGAGTCGGGATTCCAGATCAATTTAGGAGATGGATAATGGGTTGCATCCAAAATCCTTGGTATACATTCAAGATTAATGGAGGTGTGGCAGGTTTCTTCCGAGGTAAAAGTGGTATCCGTCAAGGAGATCCACTTTCACCTTACATCTTTGTGCTTAGTATGGAGATTCTTTCCAGGAGTCTTCGAACTCTTTGTACTCGCCCTCAGGTGTCTTACCATCCAAAGTGTTGTAGGGTCGGCCTGACACATCTAATTTTCGCGGACGACTTAATGATATTCACCAGGGGTGACGTCCCGTCTGTTCTGGCCTGCAAACAGACCTTGGATTCCTTTGCTCAAACTTCAGGGCTTTATGCTAATCTAGAGAAGACGAACATTTACTTTGGAGGGGTAGCTGCTCAAGTTCGACAGGAAATTTTGACACAATCTAGTTTTGTAGCTGGTACGTTCCCTTTCAGGTATTTAGGGATTCCACTCTCGGACTCAAGAATGAGTATTGAGTTATTCTCCCCGCTACTACTGAAGATTCAGATTGCGATTCACCATTGGTCCACGAAGTTTCTATCGTATGCGGGTAAAGCGCAATTACTAAACTGAGTGATTTTTGGTATATACAATTTTTGGTGCTCTAGTCTTCTCCTTCCTATGGCCATTCTTAAGTCAATAAACAAGATGTGCAAAGATTTCTTTTGGGGAATTGAAGATGGAGAGCGACGATTAGTTTTCAAGAAATGGACTGAATTATGCTCGCCATGGGATGCTGGTGGAGTAAATATCAAGCATCTTCAAATCTGGAATACCGCTTTACTCGTTAAATGCTTATGGAATTTATCAAATCCTCCAACTAGCATTTGGAGTAAGTGGTGTAAAGAATATATATTGGGCTCTAATACAATCTGGGAAGTTCAAGCGAAGGAGTTTCATCCTGCAAGTGTTCGTAATTGCATTACAGTGAGAGATCGATTGATTCAGCGATTTGGTTCTGCTGCTCTTACTCAGGCCTTCATTCAAGGTTGTGTCAGTAGCTCTACGTTTAAGGTCAAGATAGCCTACTCTGTGCTGCGACAGATTGAGAAGAAGCATTGGGGATCGATTCTCAAATCCGGTGTTCTAATTCCAAGTCACAAGCTATTTCTGTCACTCGATATACAACATAAACTGCCCACAAATGATCAATATTGCAGGAGGGGGTTTCACATTGTGAACAGGTGTTGCTTGTGTGAAGAAGACCTGGAAACTCATAATCATATTTTTTTCAAATGCTCATTTTCTAGGGCAGTTTGGACTGGTATTCTCAACTGGTTGAAACTCAAGATGTCGGAATTCTATTTAGTAAAGATAGTACGATGGATGACAGCAACACACACTAGGAAACATTGGAAGATGACATGGGTGAAAGTTAGTCTAGCGGCTGCAATTCATTCTATTTGGAAGGAGCGTAACAAGAGGATCTTTGTTGGCAAGAAATCTACAATCGATACTTTAGTATCTCAGATTAAATTTTTGGTTATCACTCGGTTCGATTATTTTAAGGAGTGTCCTAAATATCGTAGAATTATCGAGGAGATTTGTGCCTAAGAGGTCGAAATTCTATAGTGTGGTAGTTTTTTTGCTAAGCTTGTAATTTCTTTCTCAATAAAATGAAATGCTATCGTCTTTGAAAAAAAAAAAAAACTAATAATAATAATAATAATAACAATAATAATAATAATAATAATGTTAGTAGTAATACATATATGTATATAATCGAAAAAGAAAAGAGAAAGGAGAAAGAGATGATGGGATTTAATGACACCCTCAACCTACATGCTTAATCAATCTCGGAAACGGACTCGTAGTGGCGTCGTGTGCGCGAGAGTGTCGAGAAATGATGGGTGAGTTATGGTGTGTGTCTTTGACGAGTTTTGATCTCGGGATTTTGAATGTATTTGTGTGTGTGTATGTGTATGAGTGCCTAGAACTCAAGGGTGATGAATGTTTGAAGGTTGAAGAAGATGTTGGTTTGAATTGCTTGATGTGTGCTAAGTGTCGGATTGCCAAGGTTGCTTAGGGTTTTTTTTAGTGTTGTGTAAAGTTGTCAAATGGCTTAGGGTGACGGGGTATTTATAGGAGAAATACCCCGGTTTAGGGCCACTCGATCGAGTGGAGCGTGTGCACTCGATCGAGTGCCCGGTTCGAGTCCAGTTCGGCCGGTTCATGGCCTTACTCGACCGAGTGGATGTGAACCACTCGATCGAGTGGCTAAAAATGGAGGGAGTGTTTTTAGGAAAGATTTGTTGATAATTTTGAGTGTGATTTGGTAGTTGAGGCTAGGTTCTAGAAGCGCACCTGGCTGGTCTTATGGACGGATTCGTCTTTGACCAGGTTTTGACCCAGACGCCAAAAGACAGTTTTATTTTTTGGTGTCGATTTTGGCCCAAATTAGTCTTTTTTTACTCGGAACGACCCACTGGACCTGGATTTGAGGTTGGTCGGACTCATTTGAAACAGTCAAATCCTCAAATACTTACTTTCAGTGTGACAGCGTTATACTTTAATCCTCAAGTGTCACCCGAAACATCATATCCCAAATATCGTATAACATTTTTAAAATAGTAAATCTTTTAAATGAAGTTTTATAAAAATAGAATTTAGGTATAATAAAATATTGTTTTAAAAATATAGTTTATGAAAAATATAATTTAAGTCATTTTCAATCGATTTACAAAATTTGACGTAAAATCATTCATTTTTTTTTTATATTTATAAATGTCGTGTAAAATTTTTGGATTAGAATAAATCCATTTATTTTAGAAAAATGAAATTTATAAATTTTTAACTAAATTAAACATAATAAGCAAAATTTTATTAAAATAAAACATTTTACAAGTTACTAATTTACTCTATTATTGTAATCTATAAACAATTGTAAATGTACTAAAGAAAATTAAATACAACCAAAATTACAATTATATAAAATATAAATTACATAGAATAAACATACATAGCAAATAGAAACAAATCAATAAAAATGAAATAAGTAAATTTTATTAATTTAAGTTCTTTTATTCATTTTCTCATTTTTCACATAAACAGAAATGTAAAGGTGATAAAAAAAAAATTAAACAAGTGATAGTTTAGTCAAGTTAAATTTAGTCATAATAAAATATCACGTAACATATTTATATATATACATAAGTAATTTAGTCATACAAACAAGCCTAAATATTTAAATAAGCAATTTTATTAAATTACTAACATAATATACTTATATATAAGAAATGTTGTTAGAAGAAAAGTTTGGTTACCTAAATAAGCTACTATTTATTAACGTTATTAAGAATAGAAGGTCGAAATGAATTGACCCAAATACGGTACTAGAAAAGTGATTCCGCCAAATACTGAGCAGCTCCTCATTCCCGATGCTCCAATTATAGAGAAGAACGAGATAGTAAATATAATATGTAGTACGGAGTATACAATATAGTATAGTAAGTAGAAGTAGTATGAGTAGTATATATATGGTACGGAGTAGTACACATATAGAAGTAGTAGAAATAGTGAGTGGGAGTAGTATGTAGTACGTATATATATATATATAGCAAAAATTTTAAAGAGTAAAAAAAAAATAGTAGTAGCAGGGAACTAAGGAAGAGGTGTAAGTGCATGGTAAGTTAACATGCATGTAAGACATGCAACGTGTGACTCATGACATGGGTCATGATCTGGTCCGGTCCGTTTCTCGTACAAACGTCTTTCTTTCTTTCTTAAAAATTTGAAATATAAGAGTACGAGATTAAAATAATGGAAACCGTAAAATTTATATTTAAAAAGAAATTTGTGGGACGGTAAGTAAAATAGACGGTAAATAGTATAATGAGACAAAAGTTTATAAGAAATCATTATTTTAAAAATTCGATAAATTATTAAATTTTTACGAGACGAGAAAATGTTAAAACGACAGGTCAATAATGAAAACTATTTTCGAGTTTTAAACTTTATTTAACGAAAGATAAAATTTTTAATAATACGATAAATAAATTCTCATGTTTTTATAACGCAATAATAATTTTTTTTAATTTAACGAAAACAAAATTTTTTATTTACGAAAGTAATTTTTCAAAAGTTAAACTTGGTTTAAATAAATGTTTAAAATTTTAACTCTATTTGAAAAATACGGGGTATTACAATCTACCCCCTTAAAACAATTTTGCCTCGAAATTTCAGGCATAACTTAGGCAATTAACGAAGTTTAAGACACTACATGGATAAAATGAAGTGTTAGGGTTCCTCTCGCAAAATGACTCGTCTCGCAAGTGACTTGCTCGTATATCCGACTTCTCCGCAAAAGTTTTACAAAGGTGGTACATCCCAAATTAATATGGTAGGTATTATTGATCACTGTAGATTCTAAATTCCCATACAGTGACACTATTCAATCTCGGGTCATTCTCGAGATTTGGTTTAGGTTTGTCTTATCTCAAAACATCGTGATGTTTATATTCCTTAAAATTGAAAGGTGTTGGTTTATGCACTACTAAAAACAGTGGAAATAGCGTCGGATAAGTTGCGTCGGATTTATAATCCGACGCAACTGGCATAACTGTGTCGATTTGCGTCGGCTAATCCGATGCAATAATATTGCGTGGGACTAGCCGACGCTATCCGACTCCATGATACAGGCGCCAATAATTTTGGGTTGGCGCCACTATGTGAAAGGGTTTGCGTGGGATTAGCCGACGCAACCAGACGCAATAATAACATTTGCGTTGGCTAATCCGATGCAGCCTGCATCAAAATAAAAAAAAAAAACAGTCAACAGAATTAATAGCGTTGCATCGGATTAGCCGACGCAAAGTTTATTATTGCGTCTGGTTGCGTCGGCTAATCCGATGCAGCCTGCGTCAAAATAAAAAAAAAAACAGTCAACTGAATTAATAGCTTTGCATCGGATTAGCCGACGCAAATTTTATTATCGCGTCTGGTTGCGTCGGCTAATCCGATGCAGCTTGCGTCAAAATAAAAAAAAACAGTCAACTGAATTAATAGCTTTGCATCGGATTAGCGGACGCAAATTTTAATATTGCGTCTGATTGCGTCGGCTAATCCGATGCAGAGTGCGTCAAAATAAAAAAAAATTAGTCAACAGAATTAATAGCTCTGCATCGGATTAGCCGACGCAAAGTTGAATATTGCGTCTGATTGCGTCGGCTAATCCCACGCAAAATTTTCAACATAAAAAAAGACGAGGCAACACAGAGGCAGGTACTGCATCGGATTAGCCGACGCAAACTTCAATTCTGCGTTGGCTTGCATCGGCTAATCCCACGCAACGTTTTAAAAAAAAAATAAATATCACGGACTGCATCGGATTAGCCGACGCAAACTTGAATTCTGCGTCGGTTTGCGTCGGCTATTCCGATGCAAATGTTTTAATATAAAAAAAATATTACGCGAGAACATAACAGACCCTAAACCCGCACCCCCAACTCCCTCTCTAGATCGAAGGCGAAAAAGACGACGACCTCCGGCGACCCCCAACGCGCGACCCTGCGACCTCCGGCGACACGCACAGCGACCTCCGGCGACCCCATCATAGCCAAATCCGGCGACGACCTTCACCCTAATTAGATCCCCAAATCAAAACCCTAAACCGGCGACCCCCATCCTACCCTGCCGGCGACGAACCAAAAATCGGCGAACCCTAAACCCCCACGCGCGACGAACGCTGCCGGCGACCCAGAACCCCGGCGACCCAGAACCCTAAACCCCCCACGAATTACCCTTCCGGCGAACCTCCGGCGCACCCCTGGCGAAGTCGAAAAACCCTAACCCGACCCCCAATCTTCAGGTATGATAATTAGGGTTTAATTGGTTTGATTAAGTTCATTGTTAGGTAATTAGATTGATTGGTAGTTAATTAGAGTAATTAGTTTAATTATGTTCATATTAACATGTTAATTAGATTAATCAGAATAAGAAGTATACTAGGGTAATTAGATTAGTTAGGTGATTATTTTACTACCTAAATTAGGTTAATTAGGTTAATTTGGTGATTATGTTGGTACCTAAATTAGGTTAATTAGATTAATTACCTGATTATGTTAGTATGTTAATTAGTATATTCATTAGGTTAATTATTATGTAATTAGGTTAATTATTATGTGAATTAGATTTAATTTCGTTTTATTGTTAGACGGTAATTGTAGTATGTGAATTAGGTTAGTTAGTATGTTAATTAGGTATTAGTGATTATTGTATTAGGTTAGAAATTTTGTTATTAGATTAGTAGTAGTAGTATGTAGTAGAATAATGAATTAGATTTGTTGAGGTAGATGGGTACTAGTATTAGTAGTAGATTAATTAGTAGTTTTAGTACTAGTACATTAGTAGTGATAGTAGTAATACTAATCTACTACTAATATTACATTAAAATACTTCATTACTACTAATGCTACTACTAATATTACTAATATTAATAACCTACTACTAATACTATGTACTACTAACACTACTACTACTAATTTTCTACTACTAATACTACTAGTTTTTTCTACTACTACCACTGATACTAATTTTCTACTACTACTACTACTAATTTCCTACTTCTACTTTTACTACTACCACTAATACTAATTTTGTACTACTACTACTACTACTACTACTACTACTACTACTACTAATTTCCTACTTCTACTTTTACTACTACTACTAATTTTCCACTACTACTACTAATTTACTACTTGTACTTGTACTACTACTACTAATATTCTACTACTACTACTACTACGAATTTCCTACTTCTACTTTTACTACTACTACTACTACTACTACTAATTTTCCACTACTAGTACTACTACTAATTTTCCACTACTACTACTATACTACTATTACTACTAATTTTCTACTACTACTACTACTACTACTACTACTACTACTACTACTAATTTACTACTTGTACTTTTACTACTACTATTACTACTAATTTTCCACCACTACTACTACTAATTTTCCACTACTACTACCATACTACTACTACTACTAATTTTCTACTACTACTACTACTACTACTACTACTACTACTACTACTACTACTACTACTACTACTATTAATTTACTACCTGTACTTTTACTACTACTAAATTAGTAGTAATTTACTTTTACTACTACTACTACTACTAATTTTCTACTACTACTACTACTACTACTACTACTACTACTACTACAACTACTAATTTTCTACTACTACTACTACTACTACTACTACTACTACTACTACTACTACTACTACTACTACTACTACTACTACTACTACTAATCTTCTACTATGTACTTCTACTACATAAACGATACCAAACAAAGGAAAATTCGTTTTGTTTCTTAAATTTCAGCAGTTAGTGGTTGTAATTATAGTAAGTATTAATGTTTTGGATTACTGTGTTGAGATATGATTGCTGTTGTTATTTGTTTTTGTTGTGTACTGTGCATGAGCATTGTTTGAAATCTACTCAGACCTACCTAGTGCCCGTTCAAGAGTTACTCATTAGGAGTAATTCTTGGACAGTCCCCGTTTTGGGACTGTTCTTGTGCCTTTCATGTCACTTAGGTGGTGAACATGAAATTGTGTTGTGTTGGTAAGAGCAAAATTTGGTGACAATTCCCTCAATGTTCTTCGATTGCATATGTGGAGTTTTCATATATTCCACATTGTGCTTTTCGAGAACTGAGGCGAATTGCTGCCGAATTTTTCTCTTATCGACATTACACAATTTCGTGTTTATTAGTGACATGGAACGCACAAGAATGGGTTTAGGTTGGAGTGATAAGGTCCCCGGTGATGAATCGTTTTTAAATTGATGGTTGTGAGAGTTCCAACTTATGGTGAAATTCGCGAACTTTTCTTCAAATTCCATGTTGTTGACTTCTTTTCCCACACCATTTTGTTCATGCCTACATACCCTAAACATTCATAGTTCAATCCATATAGAATGAATAGAGTAGAACGGAGTTGGATGTACGAGAGACTGGCCGACAATAAGCGACCGAAAATAGAATTTAGAGACGGTGTGGAGGAATTCATCAAGTTTTCCTTAGATAATAACCCCCACTACACCAGCGAGCAGCTTAGGTGCCCATGTAGAAAATGTCAAAACCGTGCCTTAAAACATGAAGTAGATGTTAAACAACATCTATACAAGCACGGTTTAGTTGAGAACTACTACGTGTGGACATATCATGGTGAAAATGAAAGTAGTCGCCTGCAAGAACCTGTTCGCGAAAATCCGTACCGGGACTTCGTAGAGGACGCACTGCGTACGACGGTTGAGGACATCATGGAGGAGGAACGTAACCCAGACAACATAAGCGACGAAGAAGTGCAACATGAACCCAACCTAATGTGGACCATCAACGACTTCCCAGCTTACGGGATGTTGTCTGGTTGGAGTACAACGGGTTACCGTGCTTGTCCTTACTGTCAAGCGAAGGATCAAAAATCCTTTTGGCTTAAAAATAGCGGAAAGGTATCTTGGTTTGACTGTCACAGACAATTTCTACCTTCCGACCATCCATTTAGGCATAACTGTAAGAGTTTCCTGAAGAAACAACCCGATGAAACTAGGATCGCATGTAAACGGTTAACAGGCGATGAGATATGGACAAATGTGCAGAAGTACCCTACAATAGTACACGCTACCCACCAACAGTTGAAAAAATTGAAGGACAAGAAGGAAGGTTGGTGGAAGCAGAGCATATTCTGGGAACTTCCGTACTGGCACACTCTGCTTATCAGACACAACCTTGATGTTATGCATATCGAGAAGAATTTCTTTGAGCAGATTATCAACACCGTGATGGATGTACCGAACAAGACAGCCTTCGGACCAAAAGGCAAAGCAGATTTCAAGGAACTGTGTCTTGGGCGACCCTTTGTTATGGACAAAAATGATAGGAAGGCTTTGTGCGATTGGGTGAGTGGTTTGAAGTTTCCGGATGGTTACGCATCCGACTTATCCCGGTGTGTGGACCAGTCCAAGTTAATTTTGCATGGCATGAAAAGCCACGACTGTCACGTGTTTATGTCGCGCTTGATGCCAGTAGCTTTGAAGCAGCTGGTGCCAATGAACACGTGGAATGCATTGACAGAGATCAATCAGTTCTTCCGAGATTTGTGTTCCACTATAGTGTCAGTCGAGTCCATGAATCGACTTGAGAACAGTATCCCCGAGATCCTTTGCAAGTTGGAGAAAATATTTCCTCCATCATTCTTCAACTCGATGGAGCATCTCCCATTTCATTTGCCGTATGAGGCAAGGGTTGGCGGTCCTGTTCAGTACCGGTGGATGTACCCATTCGAAAGGTAACGTCCTCAACTCTCCTTAGTGTGACTTCCCGTGCATTGATTACCAATTAAGTCTTACATGAGAGCTAATATTTTAATTTCCAGGTTCTTAAACCATCTGAAAAAAAAAATTGGTAACAAAGCACGTGTTGAGGGTTCAATATGCAACGCGTATTTGTTAGAGGAGACATCAAACTTCTGCTCCTTCTACTTCGAAGAGCACGTTGACACAAAAGCTAAAGACCTAGACGTGGGTGCACATCAGACTGAAGACCACCAAATAGAGGTGGAACCCTTTCAGTCTGATGTTGGAAGCACCACTGGAAAATGTAAGGAGAGGTGGTTGACCGATGTTGAGTACAAGCAGGCACACTCCTACGTTCTGAGAAACTGTGGCCCTGTAATCAGACCGTACGAGGAGTAAGTAACTCATGTACAACATACCCTCCTCATAATTGGTAGTATGTGTGATTAAGTACAATTGCTGACCATTTCAGGAAATTCGAGGCTTTCATTATGGCAGAACATGCGGGAGTGACAACATCTGACAATGTTTGGGTGGCATATGAGTCACTGTTTCCCTCTTGGCTACGTACTCAAGTATGTTGAAATGCTATTTGCTTGATCATTATAAATTGTGTATGTGTGTGGTACAAAATTTAATTGCATTGTTTTTCGACGAATTTTATGTTGACAATAGCCTGAAGCGCTGGAGGATCCCATTGTAAGACCTCTAGTCACTGAGCCGTCTTCACGAGTCAGAACTTGGAGGCGATATACAATTAACGGGTATAAGTTCCGTGCGTTTGTCGAGGGTGTTGATGCTCCAAAACTGACCAAAAGTAACGGCGTATGTGTGTTGTCCACCGAAGGGTCAGATTACTATGGAACACTATTCGAGGTGATCGAGCTGGACTACTACGACAGCCACAAAACCTGCAAGGCCATACTGTTCAAATGTGATTGGATCGACAACTCCCCGCACGGAGTCACTGTTCATGAGAACTACAATCTTGTGGATGTCGACCTGACGAGAAATCTGCGAGGGCACAACCCTTTTGTGTTGGCGTATCAAGTCGATCAAGTCTGCTATGCACCTTACCCAAAGGGAAAAAAGAGTACGAATTGGACTGCGGTTTTCAAAATCAAGGCAAGATCACAAGTTGATAATCCTATCATTGACGATGACGTCTACCAAGAGAGTGTAGTTGGTAATAATCAGCCGATGTCATCAACTCTGATCGAAGACAATGACGTCAATGAAGAAGAATATGTAGTTGAAGTTGCTGGTGCTGTAGGGGAGGACGACGAGTTTGCCGACTGGATTGTTCCTGAGGGAGAGGGTGATGAGGACGACTTGGTCGTCGACGATGAAGATGACGGTGATGAGGTGAATACTGACTGGGACGATGATGATGAAGATGGGGACGAGGGGTTCATTGAACCGCACACCGACGCGGACAGTGACAGTGACAGTGACGATAATTAACAATTATGTAGTTGTTTGTATCTTATTCGCATAAGTTGTAATTTATTTATTTGTAATTGAAGACTATTTTGGTACTTAATGAAATTCCTGCTTTACCCTAAACAAACTGACTCTACAGTTTAACTTTGCGCAAACATATTTTGTAGACGTGATTATGTCAGGTGGCAGTGGGATGGTGGCGGGGGCCAGCGGCCATGGTGACCACATGGGAGGAGGACGTGCCTAGGCCTCCTGTCGTCCTAGGTGTGGACGCTGTCCAAGAAGTCAGGGCGACGGTCTACGTTGCGACGCCTACGAAACCATACCTATCACGGCAGAAAGTGGAGACCGCTACTTGGTGAGTTTAAGTTGTTCTAGCCAATAATTTTTTTATATTTTTACTCATTTATTTGCTTCACAATATCATAAATTACTTGTGTAGGTGGGAGAACATGCAGTACTCGGATTTTATGCGGGATTCCATTACCATGACATATGCGTCAACCCCTGGCGCCTACCGTAACTGGACGGAGGCGCCCCAGGAAGCTCGGGAAGCGATGTATATGCACTTCGCGGTAATTACCTCGTCTGTGTTTCTAAGGTTTTCGTTGCACGATTTATACATTCAATTGTAGCTAACGAATCTTTTTTTTGACAAACAGAAGAGAGTGCGTATAGACCTGGGGTAAGACCTCAGGTCGGATTATGAGAGTCGGATTAAGAAGAAGATAACCGACATATTCCAGGGAGCTGTCCCGAGGGTCGATAAGGCAGACTGGATTCCGCAAGAGAAGTGGGAGACATTGAAGAAGAATGCTGCCGACCCAGGCTTCAAGAAGAAATCGGCGATTAAGTCGTCGAACAGGAGAGGTGGGCAGGTGGACGGGGTGGCCAAACCCACTAGCTGCCTTGGAAGTAGGAGTGCAGCAACAGCCTTCGCGCAGTTGGTAAGTGCTTATAACACAAGTAAAAAATTTGAGTATAATTCAATATATACTATTGGTAAATAAATGCTGAAAATTTTAACACTGTTATATGAAGGGCCCATCTGCAACCCCGGTCCAGCTCTTGGAGAAGACAAAGAAGGGGAAAGACGGCAAGTGAATTGACCCTAGAGGACCGGAGATCGTTGTGAGTAGTAGTAATGTTTTTAAAAAATATACTAGGCATGAAAATTACGATGTGATAGTATGTGTTCTTAAAGTTATAACACTACTTCATGTTGCTGTTTCAGGAGAGCTACGAGAAAGCGGTGGAGGAGGCACGCGCCTCTGATCAAGCACCCAACACCTTGAAGATCTTCCACGATGTGACGGGTGGCTACAACTCAAAGAAAAGGTTTTGGGGGATAGGTAACGTGGCGATAGAGCTCTTTCGCCCATGCTTGAACCGTGGTAAGGAGGTATCTGCGGACACATACCTCCCTACTGCCACCTCGCAGAAACGCACACTTAACGATCGTATGGAAGATAAATTCCAAAGACAAGAAGAGCGCCTGAAGACATTGGAGAAGAGGTGCGAAGAGCAGGACCAGTTTATTCAGTTCATGAGGGAACGGTTCGCCATGGAGACCGAGGGATGCAGTGGAGGACCACGCATGACTAGGCGCGACGATGACGATAACAACGATGGTCATCCCCATGGGTCGGAGCAGATTGAGTCCCTTTCGTAGGTAGTTCCGCTCTCTTATGTTACTTGTTTAGATTGTGGTTGCATTGTGTGTATATATTTTACCAACTCCTAGATAGAATTCTGAACCTCACGCTGGTTGTCTTTGTAATATATTTTTATTTTCTATAACAGTACACTGGTTTATGTTTGTTTCGTTTTGTGGAGTTTTGTGAAGAAGATATGTACGAGAGGTTTGATTGGAGTTATTGATGGATTTTTGTTTGGGATGTGCTGCTGTTGTGGTTTGTTGTAGGAGTGGGTTGTTTAATTGCAGATTGTTTTATTTCGCGCATATGGGGACCTGAAAACAAAGAAACCAATTTTTTTTTAATAGGCTTTGCGTGGGATTAGCCGACGCAAAGCCAAACACTCTGTCGACTTTGCGTCGGCTTATCCCACGCAAAACCCACTAACTACGGGCCTTTGCGTGGGATTAGCCGACGCAAAGTCGACAGAGTGTTTGGCTTTGCGTCGGCTAATCCCACGCAAAACCCACTGACTGCGGGCCTTTGCGTGGGATTAGCCGACGCAAAGTCGACAGAGTGTTTGACTTTGCGTCGGCTAATCCCACGCACAGCCCATTGACTGAGGATTGACTGAGGTACTTTGCGTGGGATTAGCCGACGCAAAGTCAACAAAAAAGTTTGCTTTGCGTCGGCTAATCCCACGCAAAACCCATTGACAGGGACGTTGACCTCCATGTCTTCATATCGGATTAGCCGATGCAAAGCCGACGCAAAACATATGCGTCGGATTAGCCGATGAAAAAAAAAAATTGCGTAAAATTATAATGGCGGCCGTTTGCGTCGGTTAATCCGACGCAATCTTCGATTTGCGTCGGATATTGCCCATTTGCGTCGGATTTGTCCGACGCAATTCCGGCTTGATTTTTGTAGTGATGGGTAATACAAGTTTCTCATCGCATAAAAATCCATTAAAGAAGGTTATCCTAATTCCCATATAATCTGTAGAGCGTTCATAAACTAAAATATTATTGGCTTTAGTAGCACACTTCTCTCATAGGTTCAAATACATAGGTTATACAAAAGTCCGAAGTTCTCGTGATGACATTAGCATTTCTCGTCAACCAGGTTGATCTCCTAAGGCTGATCCTCAAGTATTTTTGTCGGTCACGACATGCCGATATCTAAGGTTAATCCTCAATTTCTCCCAACGGTTTTCTAAATTTCTCAAAATTGTTTCTCCGTTGCTTTATTCTTCAAACAACAGGTTAATCTTAACTTCAAATCAAAAATTCCTTGGTTCACAAGTGTCCTTTACAATTATGACACTTAGGGTTTGGAATACTATTAACCATTATTCAAAAAATATGTCTCCCAAAAGTATATAAGGTATTTCCTA
Organism: Agrostemma githago; assembly: GCA_958450325.1. Classification (NCBI taxonomy): domain Eukaryota; kingdom Viridiplantae; phylum Streptophyta; class Magnoliopsida; order Caryophyllales; family Caryophyllaceae; genus Agrostemma; species Agrostemma githago. The sequence continues at coordinate 46,847,103 of OY288255.1, forward strand.
GGGATTTCCCAAAATATTGTTTACAAATCATTCAATCAATCAATTGGATTCTACAGATCCGACAAGGTATGTTCAACATATATTTCCTCAAAATAACATTCGATGTATATATAATGGTAAACCTCAAAATAATTTTGATCTATGATCGTTCTCTTAGCATTCTCAAATACTTAGCTCCCCAAAAATGTATTGATCTATATCACTCGACTTCAAAAGTATACCCTCTCTTCTCGTAACATGGTGGTTAAGATCAAGGTTAGAATAGCATGGTCCAAGTCTCGCGATAGGTTACTGCTCTATAAGGTTTAACACATAAGACACATCCAAAAACGTGACTCAAAGTCCCCAATTATGTAAGTGTTCTGTGGTCGGGAAAATTTTTAGGTAAGTAAAACAAATACTAGGTTAGTAACGTTCTTAACATAACGATCTCGATGGTCATGTCTCTGGTATAGTCTATGATCATGCTTCTGTATTGAAGTTTCTTGGTGACATCCTTTGCAAATAACTTTAACAGGTTCATCTTGTTGCGGTTTGTTCTTCTGTATGATTTTGTAGAGTTGTTTCTTTGCTTCGTGCATATTTGGTGCGTCATCTACGTTCTCGTGTTAGTACTACACCATAGTGTCAGCGGTTCTAAACAAAATTTCTATCATAGTCTATGTAAGTAAGAATGGTTAATGTTTACTCGACCGGAGATACATGGCAAAAAGTTCAAGACTAAGTATGAAGGTAAGGTTGGTTAAAAACAAGAATCCAGGAAACAAAGTGAAAGTCATAAGAATTAGAAAGGGTGTGAACGATTATGACGATTTTAGTAATAGAATGACATAGCACTCTATCATAGATCTTCTCTTTCGATGATAAGAGGAGATGAAGTTGGTATTTGTCAAAAAGAAATTCTAAAATCAAACTGGCGTTTGGAGAGTATGTGCGAAAGTGAAAATCAACTGTATGAAGTTCAAATTTCTCAGATATCTGAATAAAATTGTGATAGGTTGATTCAAAGAATATATAAGAGATCAATAGGTTAATTGAAAGTAAAACATAATTCAAGACAAATTGGTCAGGGTTGAAGGTTGAGTTGAGTCTTTTAAAAATTTATAATATGAAATAAGGCTAAAAAATGTTACCATGAATTTAGGAAATCAATAAGATAGGAACAAACGATTATCATGATGATCAATTCAAGAAATGTCTTAACTTGGTGAATGAACGAGAATGATATCCAATCACGAAAAGTGGATATAATATGAAATAGTTTGGTTTAAGTAAACGGGTCAATAACTGAAAGGTTGAAGGTTAAAGCTGAAGGTAAAACTCAGATTAACTAGTTTTGAAAATGAAGGAAGTAATTAATAATAGGATACACAAAACTCGAAGATGTGGTCGGAGGTATTTAATGAAAAATCAATGTAGGGTTCAATCTTTGAAATATAGTTTAGGATAACACATGATCTCCGATCTACAAGGTAGGTAATTAAAGTTTCAGTTAGGTCTAAGTCAACATCTAGTTAGGATTCGAGGAATAATATACTACACGCGTCAGCACATACTTGATCTTCGTGTGTGCTCCATCTTGACAACTTAACTTGACTTGATTCTTCAACGTGATTCAGTTTGACTTGGCTCCTATAGTTTATTCAGATGATGTCTTCATTATTGGTGTGTCACAATGATGATGTCCTAGTCTCGAGCAGTTGATAGCTCTGAGTGTCAACGTCTTCCATCTTGGTTATCGTATTGATCAAAAATAAATTTAAAACTAGCCAATAGGCTAAGGTTAGGCAGTCAATTTACAAATAATTATGCAGATAGCATGCCAACAATTATACAGGTAGATATCGTATTTCCACAATTCTACCCCGATAAATTATTTGATAGGATCCTAATTGTTTCTAAGTGAATCTCTCATTTTAGTGATCTAATATTGTATTAGTATTTTAGTAAGTCTACCCAGGCGCGCTCCTCGTTAGGTAAATGAAGCTCAATCCTCACTTACGGTCACAAGGTCGCTCTGATACCAACTGTAACAACCCGGATTTTCGATGACTTAAAATAATAGATAATGCGGAAAGTTATCTAAGTCATTTAATTAAAATTATATCAGAGTGTAAATAAATCCGGATCGCTACGGATCCTTACAACAAACGACTATTAATTACATAGTCTTGATTCACTTGGTACAGAATATATATTGTATTTTATACAAACATATTATTAAATCTCTCTCGCTCGATCCTTTCCCATCGCCTCATACCTGCACAAATATATAGAGTAGAGAGACCGCTTAGCGGGACAGCAACCAAGCCGTTCATCTAACATCACCTCGAACACATAAGACAATCATGTGAATAACAAATAATATGCTTACAAAAATATTAAAGGATATCATGTAACAGATAGTTTCCTTTACTTCAATTAACCAACATGTGAGGTGATGAAAACGATAAGCTTAAAAGATGGGACATTGGCAGCCATTTGATTTTTTGAAAATCATTTTTCACGTAAACATAGAATAAACACACGAGTCGTGGCTCCTAGTATCACCGCTACTCCATATTGGCTTGCATCTCACCAATAGAAGTAACCGTGTTACCAACTCGTAGACCGAACCGATCTTATGAGGTTTACATCTCACCCATAAGGCTCAATTGGCCAGAACTTCTATTATATTATACGTTTATTCAAAAAGGGCTATGGGCTGAAATGAAAGCTGATGATTACATTCTCTGCATCACCAAGAGGGAACCCGCAGTTTTCAGAATCATGTTCTGCCCCCGCTACCTAGGTGGTAATACTGATCAAGTACTTGTCTATATGTGCGCCACATACCCTACGCAGACTCTTGAACCGCTGAACTCACTGCCGTAGGACGACTACCTTAAACACTAGGTCGACTCTCGGACCGCAGCCTCCGAGTCTGCTTTTCATTACAAGTGCAGTCGAAACACCACGCATGGTAGGATCCAACACAAGCTATTCTTCCCAGACTCGCATCGTAAACTTTATATAAAAGTCGCCCCTAAACAAGTAGTACTTTATTTGGTGACCTTCAATAATTGGTCGGACTCATTTGAAACAGTCAAATCCTCAAATACTTACTTTCAGTGTGACAGCGTTGTACTTTAATCCTCAAGTGTCACCCGAAACATCATATCCCAAATATCGTATAACATTTTTAAAATAGTAAATCTTTAAAATGAAGTTTTATAAAAATAGAATTTAGGTATAATAAAATATTGTTTTAAAAATATAGTTTATGAAAAATATAATTTAAGTCATTTTTAATCGATTTACAAAATTTGACGTAAAATCATTCATTTTTTTTATATTTATAAATGTCGTGTAAAATTTTTGGAATAGAATAAATCCATTTATTTTAGAAAAATGAAATTTATAAATTTTTAACTAAATTAAACATAATAAGCAAAATTTTATTAAAATAAAACATTTTACAAGTTACTAATTTACTCTATTATTATAATCTATAAACAATTGTAAATGTACTAAAGAAAATTAAATACAACCAAAATTACAATTATATAAAATATAAAGTACATAGAATAAACATACATAGGAAATAGAAACAAATAAATAAAAATGATATAAGTAAATTTTATTAATTTAAGTTCTTTTATTCATTTTCTCATTTTTCACATAAACAGAAATGTAAAGGTGATAAAAAAAAATTAAACAAGTGATAGTTTAGTCAAGTTAAATTTAGTCATAATAAAATATCACGTAACATTTTTATATATATACATAAGTAATTTAGTTATACAAACAAGCCTAAATATTTAAATAAGCAATTTTATTAAATTACTAACATAATATACTTATATATAAGAAATGTTGTTAGAAGAAAAGTTTGGTTACCTTAATAAGCTACTATTTATTAACGTTATTAAGAATAGAAGGTCGAAATGAATTGACCCAAATACGGTACTAGAAAAGTGATTCCGCCAAATACTGAGCAGCTCCTCATTCCCGATGCTCCAATTATAGAGAAGAACGAGATAGTAAATATAATATGTAGTACGGAGTATACAATATAGTATAGTAAGTAGAAGTAGTATGAGTAGTATATATATGGTACGGAGTAGTACACATATAGAAGTAGTAGAAATAGTTAGTGGGAGTAGTATGTAGTACGTATATATATAGCAAAAATTTTAAAGAGTAAAAAAAAAATAGTAGTAGCAGGGAACTAAGGAAGAGGTGTAAGTGCATGGTAAGTTAACATGCATGTAAGACATGCAACATGTGACTCATGACATGGGTCATGATCCGGTCCGGTCCGTTTCTCGTACAAACGTCTTTCTTTCTGTCTTAAAAAGTTGAAATATAAGAGTACGAGATTAAAATAATGGAAAACGTAAAATTTATATTTAAAAAGGAATTTGTGGGACGGTAAGTAAATTAGACGGTAAATAGTATAATGAGACAAAAGTTTATAAGAAATCATTATTTTAAAAATTCGATAAATTATTAAATTTTTACGAGACGAGAAAATGTTAAAATGACAGGTCAATATTAAAAACTATTTTCGAGTTTTAAACTTTATTTAACGAAAGATAAAAATTTTAATAATACGATAAATAAAATCTCATGTTTTTATAACAGAATAATAATTTTTTTTAATTTAACGAAAACAAAATTTTTTATTTACGAAAGTAATTTTTCAAACGTTAAACTTGTTTTAAATAAATGTTTAAAATTTTAACTCTATTTGAAAAATACGGGGTATTACACAAGCAGGCCATGAAAATATGCACGTAGGAGAGTAGAGAGTACTAGTATTGTACGTATTAGCGAATCAGTTTCAACGCGATAATACGGATATTAGTCATTCTCGTCGTATACCTTACCTTTTATTCTGCTTAAATGCATCGGCTTGGTATTAATATAGATGCGTCCAACCTAATAAGGCGAGCATCGGGACTAATACGGAACCCGACCATCACTTTGTTCTGTTTTAGTTGTTTTACGTTTCAAATTCCGTGTTAGGTGATTTAGCATGCGATTATAAGGTCATAAAAGCAACAAATCATACAAAAAACTGTAAATGCGAATGTAAGTAAATCACATAGTGAGGAGTTGCACCCTCGGAGTATACACTAAACGGGACTCGATGCATAGATAGTTTGAGAACGGATCTCGGAATTACTCGGGTCTATTTAGTGTGTTTTAGTGTTTGCGGTTGAAGTTGGGACGTTACGTATTTTAGTGATGTTTGTGGGTCTAGTGCCCACATCTAGTGTTATCATAGTGCATAATAAAAGAAAATGCGAGTATGAAAAGTTTTGTTTAGATGGAAACCTAGTGACGATACGACTTCGACAGGCGGATCCTCCTTGCTTGACCATTTATTCCGGCAGAGTTCCGTTACCATTTGACCTTCCCGCGGCTTCTCCGGCAGAGTTTCGTTGCTAAGGACTAGTTCTGCGGCTAATCCGACAGAACCTGGGAACTAGTTTTGAGCTAGTCGAGCACAGGCACCTCGGTATCGAGTGGAGTGCTCGAAGGTGAGGAGTAGCGTCGATGTCGCTTTATTATCGGAACTACGATCAAGTGGATCGTTTGCCTCGGGTGTCGGAGTGCGAGCCCTTAGCGAGAGTTTAGAGGGAGAAGAGAGGATTGAATGATGTCTGTTGAAATGAGGGCGTCAAGGAGTGTATTTATAGGTGTTTTCGGCCCTCGTCGCCCCCCCGATCTGGGGCGTACTGAGACTCAAGCGCCTGGGTCTGGGCGTGGGGAGACCCAGGCGCGTCAGCTGGTGCGGTTGGAGTTCTGAGGATACAGTTTTGATACTTTCCAAAACCGAGAGGGAGGAGTGTGATATGAATCTTGGGGATTAAGCTTACTCGAGGTTTGACCTAGCGCGGTGGGTTTAGTGGGCCTCGGGTGTTCATCCCGAGGTTCGCTTGGTACGGTGTTCACTCGGTTCGAGTTTCGGGACCGATTCGGGGTCCCGGTGTCGGAATTGACTCTAATTAGTGTCTATGCGATCGTAACGACACGACTAAGGCTGCCATCATGTTAGTTTAATTTGCCCGAATAATTTATTTGATCCATTCTATAGAAAAGCTACCTAGAACACCACGAACCCGCATCGCGTTGCAGTCTTATCGTCATCGGGTGTTTGTTGGGCACTTCTGCAGCCACCAGGTCCAAATCTGGGTGTCTACAGAAGCCCCAACTTTGACTGAGGCTTGGACAAGGCGAAAGTCAAAGTATAGCCGCCCAGGTCAATCGAAGATTACGACCCGGTGGCAATCCGGTCGGGTCGTTTTAAGTCCATTAGATTGTGCGTTGGGGCTCGCTAACCAAGGTTTAGGAGTCATACCTGACGTCTTCGCCTGTGGTTGTTTGCTTGGGCCCAGGCCGCTGCTTGTCATCTCGTTCTTGATTCTTTGTGCGCGCGCGCTTTGTCTTCTTCGATTTATTTAAAGTTTTGTTTAATTATAAGCGCTTTTATGTGTTAGGTGTAAATATACTTGCTTTTACTTGGGATGCTTATGAACCTATAAAACGTTCGAGGGCGTTAGTCTCCACAAGAGCGGTCGTCATTCGAGATTCTTATGACCCCTAGGATAAGGTAAAATGATAAAAAGAAACTACCTGAGGGCGTCAGTCTCCACTCTAATAGCTGTCTTCCAGGATGCTTCTGACCCCTAAGATAAAATGATATGGAACTATTCGAGGCGTCAGTCTCCACTCGAATAGTTGTGTTTCGGGATGCCTCTAACCCCTAGAAAAAAAACGTTGCGCCTCCGGGATAACTCTGACCCTCGGGCAGAAATATTGTGCCTCCGGGATAACTCTGACCCTCGGGCAGAATTGCTGTTCCTCCGGGATCTTAGATCCCTCGGGCAAATTGTTGTTGCTGTACATCCGGGATCTTAGATCCCTCGGGCAAGTTACTGTTGCTGTGCCTCCGGGATCTTAAATCCCTCGGGCAAATTTGCTGTGCCTCCGCGACCTTAGATCCTTCGGGCAAATTGCTGTGCCTTCGGGATAACTCAGTCCCTTCGGGCAAATTGCTGTGCCTCCAGGATAACTTAGACCCCTCGGGCAAAATTGTTGTGCCTCCGGGATAACTCAGACCCCTCGGGCGAATTGCTGTGCCTCCGGGATAACTCAGACCCCTCGGGCAAAATTGTTGTGCCTTCGGGGATAACTCAGACCCCTCGGGCAAATAGCTGTGCCTCCGGGATAACTCAGACCCCTCGGGCAAAATTTGTTGTGCCTTCGGGATAACTCAGACCCCTCGGGTAAATTGTTGTCCTCAGGGATAACTCAGACCCCTCGGGCAAAATTGATGTGCCTCTGGCTTAACTCAGACCCCTCGGGCAAAATTGGTCTGCCTTCGGGATAATTCAGACCCCTCGGACAAATTGCTGTGCCTCCGGGATAACTAATACCCCTTGGGCAAAATTGGTGTGCCTTCGGGATAACTCAGACCTCTCGGGCAAATTGCTGTGCCTCCGGGATAACTTAGACCCCTCGGGCAAAATTGCTGTTTGTTTATTTGTTTTAGTAAAATGCTGGTGTTCTGAGTTTGTCTTAATTTTTTTTTTTGCAGGCTTGTCTTGTTTTGTTCGGGTTTGTTCTTGCTTTTGTCTCGATCTTGGGCTTGTTGAGTCTGCTCAGAGTTTGCTTATGTTAGTCTTGGTTGTTTTGCTACGCGTCCGGATGCAGCGTTAAATGCTTGTTTTATTAGTCGAGAGTGTATTATCGATGATAATTAGTAGTTGTCCCATTATTGTTGCTTTGCTTGCCTTAGTAGGTGCATGTGTATTGTCTTTGAGTTGCGTTTGTTTTGCTTTGTTTTAGTCTGGGCTGGGCCGCTTAGGCGCGCGTCCTTCAGCGCTCCAAGACTCAGGCGCCCAGCCCCAAGCGCGTTAGAACTCGAGCGCGTCTGCTGGAGCTGTCGGATTTTCGTGGTCCGGGTCTGCTTAAGTAAAGAAGATTGGGGCGATCGTTTTATTTCTCAAAAATCAAACATGCCGCCCCTTTCGCCTCAAGATCGTCTTTTCGAACTTTTTCGCCAAATTTCATCTCGATTTACATTATTTATGACAATGTCGACTTCGGGTAAGTGTTCCTTACTTGTTCATTGTTGGTTTTGCTTGATTGAATTGATTATGAGTTAGTTTGTTGAAAACCCTAGAAAATCGATTTGGGTGTTTTTTATTTGTTAAGTTTCGATGCTTGTGCTTGATTTCATTGTTAAATTGAGGTCGATTAGAGCTTGTTGAAGTACTTGTAAGCTTGATAAGGATGTTCGAGGTGCGACAATGGCTCGTTTATGGAAATGTGTTTGGCAAGCTAGGGTTAAGGACCGTTTCCCAATTATTCCCGTGATTATTTTGCATAATTCGGCTCAAATAGCGCTTACGAGGATATGGGTAGCTCTATTGTCGATTGCTAGGGCTAGGATAACCTTTAGGACCCTCCGTGAGGTTTTGTGTGTCTTAAGACGGACCAAAAGGTGTCGAAATGATGTCGGATTTTCCCGAAACCACTTCCATTGTGACCGGGATCGAAAATGCATACTAGCGGCCCTTTCAGAATTTTGATATCCTTATCCGAAATTTTGACCTTATTTTGACCTGTTTAATCTGATTTAGCCTGACTAGAGCTACGCTTTGTTGTTTTTATTTTATTTTATTTTATTTTATTATTTTTTTTTTTTTCGTTTTGGGTTTCATAGATAGAGGTGATACCGAGCGTCCCGTGGGAACTTCCTCGGTTGGTGATAGCGCTAGTTCTAGGGAGGGGGTTGCTGGAGCGAGTTCACAGACTCCTCGAGGGATTCGCAGGAGGCGACGGAGCGTCTCGTCTCAGCGGCGTGACCCCGAGACTATTAATGAGGCCGAGTTTGATAGAGTGTAGAAGCGCAAGCTTCCGGAGACAGTGGCTAGGAGGGCTCATGCTCCGGTTCCCTTACCGGAGAACGAGGAGATCGTTTATGACGATACCGAATGAGCTCGGGACTGGGATGGTCATCAGCTGATGTTTCATCTTGACCTTCATATTTCTAACCGCATTGTGTGGGGCCTGGTGAGTGTCCAATTCGTGCTCATTAGTTATGACTCGGATTTTGCTATTGTCATTATTTTTGCTCGGGTTAGGCTAGATTTGTTTTGTTCATCCTAGCATTGTTTCGGTTTGCAGCCTCCAGGTCCGATGAGGACTTTCTCGGGCTTTACTACGTGCCTTGACATCTACTTCCAGAAGCTGACCCATACGGTAAAGGATATTATCTCGAGGACCGCTCTAGGTGCCGTGGTTAGATAGTGGGTTAGGTTGGTGGGTTGCCAGACTAAATGCAACCTTACGGTGATCAGGACGATGATAGATCACTTTCATGATACTACCTCGACCTTCCACATGGCTTTTGGGGAGGTCGGGATGACCCTAGAGGACTTTGGGATGATTAGCGGTATGCCCTGGGGTCCGGATAGGATTAGGTGGGCCGCCGAGGGTTCTAGTCTAGATAGTGATGAGGTGTGGGGCCTCATCGGGGATTGTTTACCACGTGAAGCATACAGTATGCCTCATGCTATAGTGAATTCGTACATCACCGACCACTTCGAGCGAGTAGCGGTGTTAGAGGGTTGGGAGGCTAACACGCCAGAGCAGGATGCTCGGCTGTGGCTGTGGTATTTCCTAGGATCGACTCACTTCTCGGACAAGGGCGAGAGGTTTAGTACTAGGATTTTGCCCTTCCTAGCCGACCTGACTCAGCTAGGGCTCTACGATTGGGTGACCGCGGCTTTCGCGGAGATGACTCGCTGTCTGCAAATCATGGTGAGGCCGCTGGTGATAGGGTCGGCCTCAGCTGTGCCCATTGTGTGTCCGGGCCTTATACTGGAGGTTAGTTTTTTTCTCGCTCTTGTGTTTTGAGTTCTACTTAGTTTTTGGCTTAATTTTGCCAAAGTCGTTTTGGGGTTTTTTAGGCTTGGATCTACTCCTACTTCTCGTGCTTAGCTCCTAAGACGGTACGAGCGCACCCGTATAGTAACTTTCCGATAAACTTATGTAAACCTCAACTAAGGTTACCTTAACCTTGATCATAACCTCGTGGAGTCACTTAAATTGAGCCCCAACGAGACTATAACCCCGCATTGAAGTTACCTTAACCTTAAGTGAAGTTGTATAGTAACTTTCCAATAAAGTTACAGGATCTTCAATCAAGGTTAGATTAACCTCAACCCTAACCTCAACATCGGGTGATGATAGGCCGAGTCATCTAACACTTAGGGTTGGAACCCTAAAGCCATCGATGAAACAACCCTAGCATCTCCAAACGGAGAGGCCAGGCGGCTCGCGTACGAATTTTAGATGTTACAACGGATTAGATCTAACAATTCTAATATAGGCGCAAAATGACAATTATAGATCTAACGATAATAATAAATCGTTCAATTAACATACTAATTAATTAGACACTTTGAAACATGAATAAAGACACATCACAAATCAATTAAATAATGTTACAAATAATTAAAATCACACAACACATTCAAGATGCATAAACACGAAAAGAATCACATCTAATTACCTTGAAGCGTGCTAATTCTCGATCTCGTCTTCTATGACGTAGATGTCTTCACCCAGACCCGTCTCCAAGCCTAGTCCATCATCAAAACGTGCCAAATACCAAAAGAAAACCCTAATAAAAAACTACTAAAAGAACTACGAAAAACTAGCGCGAAAAGAAGCAAAACTTACGAAACAATGCAAAGGATTGCGCTAGGATCGATTAGGATTCAAAAGGGATGAAGATCAACTCTTTAATGAAGAGGAGGAGGCACGAAAGTATGGAGAAGGAGGAGGTATGAGGCGTGGCTAGGAGGAAAAGAAGAGAGGAGAGGGTGAAAACCTAGAATTAGGGTTTGTAAATGAGAAGAAGAGGTGAAACTCTCACCCTAATCATCTATATATAGGCAAAATCATGGGCAAACCCTACTTGGGCACAAATCCCAATGCTCCATCATCAATCCACACATGGGAAGCAAGGATGGGTTAGCCTTGGCCCACATTCCAAGCTAAACCGACAAAAGGTTACAAGGATGCGGTTTTTGGACAATTAAACCGGAAAAGGGAATATCCGAATAGAAAAATTATAGGAATTGAATTAAATAAATAATTTCGAATATTAAAATATATGAAATGGAATAAATAATTATGTCCGAAAATCCGGGGTGTTACAGTTCGAGTATATCTGCAGGATGTCCCGGATATGGTGGGACAGCTGGAGACTCGGGTGACTGAGCTCGAGGTGAGAGAGGTTGAATCGCAACGGTTACTACAATCTCGGGCTGACGAGATCGCTTTCCTTTAGGAGCAGCTGGCTCGGGTCTCGGGGTGAGACCTCTACACAAGGTGAGGCTAGGAATCGGGTCGAGAGGGAGACTGGGGCTGAGGTTACGGGCGAAGAGGTGGGTGGAATCCTCGAGACAGCTACCCTAGACTTGCTGTCGAGGATGGATGGTAGTGCGTCTCCTCTTATAGACTTGGAGGACCTAGGTTTAGATGATAACATTTGTGAGGTCGTGATGGCCATTGGTGCGGCTTCTAGGGGTCCTCCTTAGCCTCGATTTGTGTATGAATTTGTGTATGTTGTACATAATCTTTAAATTTTAGTATTCGAATTAGTTGGATTACTCTTGTGTTTTTATTTGGCTAATCGTTTGACAAGTAATCATTTTTTGCGTTCGTTCGTTTGTGATTCAACCTAGTTTAGGGCGTATTTGCCTTGTATGCATGAGAGTTTGAAAACAGTTCCTTTCGGATGTTTTGAAATGCTTTAGTTTGAGCCGGGAATCGGATCAGGTAGCACGTCGATTAAAACGTTTTGACACAAGATTTAACATATTAACGTGCTTTGACCGAGTGTGTTAAGAGAATAGCACGGTTGTTTTGACACTTAGAACGAGGCCGAAGTTAAAAATTCGGGCAACTTTGGAAAAGTTAGACTACTTTTGTAAAAAAAGTTAGACCACTTTTTGTATATTCATAATACTGCCTTATTAGGCTACGGACGCGACTTGACGATAACCGTTAAAGGCTACAACACGCCTAAGTGGGGTAGCTTATCCCCCCTAAAAAAATGAAAAGACATCTAAGTCCGGTGGATCCGATGGACGAAATGTACCGTCTGTGTGGACCTGTCATTCTTGTTCGGGCATTTTGGCTTTTGGAAAGGGGTTTAGCTACTTCAGGAGATCGTTCCTGGTGTCCGGGGTTGTCGGGTGTTAGAGAAAGGTTAAGGATTGTGGAGATGACCGTACTACAGAGTAAGGAAGCCATGCGGGCTAATGTTGCTAAGTGCACAACCGAAGACGGCGTTACCGATCCTAGTGTTCGTCAGTTCATCTACACGGGCCGAGACCGACAAGACCCATTTCGAAAATGTGAGTGAGGAGGGGAAGTGAGATTGGTTGGGCTCACTTTTGGCTAGGGAGGTGGAAGTTTGCGTTAGGAGAGTCAATGGTGAGAGACCCGAGCAAACACACACGAATGACAAGGGAAAGGAAAAGTTGGACCGGTAGAGCCTAGCCGTTTAGTACTATGTTGTATTAATTGACATTATGTGGCGTATTAGTACTAAACTTTGTAGAGTTTTGACACGTTGTTGCTTTCCGGGATGTCCAGTTTTCAGACGCTTGATGTAAATGGCCTCGACAAAGGCTTGATTTAACTGATTTTTTTTATTAATGAGAAGCACATTTTTTTTATATATATATATATTTTTTTTTGGTGGCTCGCAACTCGATTCTTCATTTTGCCCGGAGCGCCCTTTCGGGTTTTCACTCTGTCCTCGGCTCACCCTTTTGTTCCTTTTTTCTTTTGCTCTTTTTGTTTTGACGACGGCTCGCAACTCGTTTCTTCATTTTGCCCGGGGCGCCCTTTCGGATTTTTCCCCCGTCCTCGGCTCGTCGTTTGTTCTTCGTCATTGAAATCACTCGTTAATCGGAACATAGGGGTGGTTCCAACTTGCATGTGAATCGAGTAATCGATTTTTTTTATTTGGTTGGTTGTACCCGAAGAAGGGTTGCCTACGTATCCGCGTTTAGACGGAATCAAACCATGTTCGTAGTTCATTTTAGATGTGAGTGATTTTTCTTTAGACTCGTTATGCCAAATATCGATTTAGAGTGTATCCTCCCTAGTTAAGGAACTAAGGCGGAGTGATTGGGTGTGACCTCTTGAAAGTGACAATTACCAAGATACCGTGTTAGGGTCACGGTGATTGGCTTGGAAGGTTTTGGAATGTGGAGCTAGGTAGTAAGTGGTTTCGGTAAATCAAAATCTGGAGCTTGATTTTGTGGAGTTAGGGCTATGGGCTACGGTTACGTGATGTGGTAGGAAAGGGGAAGCTGAGTAAAAATGACTCAGACTTCAATCGAGTGGGTTGTAAATTATGTGGGATCTGATTTCCATGTCCGGCCCTACCGGTTAGAAATATCCTATTGAGCTTGAATCCTCAAATTCCGGACTGTCTCCTAACAAGTGTCTCGGGAAGGTCTTAAGGGGTTGTAACGTAGAGAGGCTAATATTTGGTACTAGCTGACCGGTCTGTTCATTTTACTCCTTATTTGGACTTGTATTTGAAATCGAATTGGATGATTGGGATTTGATTTTGATCATTTAATTCGCTCTTGATCATTGAATTGGGCCGGCTTGGTTTGGCCTCGGTGCACTTATTATTTTTTCTTTGGCCCCTTTTGGCCATTTCAGACTTTTCGTTTTGCAAGCGCCTATGATGGATTGGTCGGTCATTGTTCGAGGGATGTTCATTATAGGAAATGGGCTTGCCTTCCGTCGTTGATTACTAGCTAAGGGACTATCCAGATTCGTCATAGGATTCGGGAGTGCTCGTTCTAAGGGATGGTTATGCGGCTTTCTACGCCGGACTTGGGATAGGTAAAAAGAGAACACGGGATCTCGGTTCTTGTAATTCCTCGTTGTTTTGAGGTTTGTTTGATTCTTATCGATAAATGGCATAGTATCGAGTCCTAAGCGAGAGAGTGCGTTATTAAATCAAGCGATTGTCGAGCCGCATTATAAAGGAAGAAAAGCTTGTTTCTTTTTATTGATAGTAATAAGCGGGCTACATGCCCGAGACATTGTTTTTGGGGAGGTGGAGGACAGGTCCCCTCGCACCTCCTTACTCGATGTAAAAACAAAAGATATTTGTTATACTATTAGGTCTAGGCCCTAAGACGAACTAGACTCTGACTCGGACACAGATTTACTCGTCTCGGGGGATGCCCTTGAGTGTTCAGGATCTTCCTTAATATTCCGGACATTCTCCTCTATAGGGTCAAGGTGGGAGCAATCAATAGCGTCGCCGAAGACTGCGTGAATGCTAAAAGGGTTTGTGATGTTGTTTGGTTTCTCGGGTGGAGGGAGAGGGATGGTCCTATTTTCAATCATATCTTATATGGCATGTTTGAGTCGATAGCAGGACTCGGTATCGTGCCCGTTACCTTGGTGATATAGGCAATAAGCATTAGGGGTCCAACTTTTGCCTCGTTTGTTGACTGGTGGGTCCGGAGTGGGACCCAAAGGTGAGAGTAACCCTTGATTAACTAGGCACTTAAGAGCTTCAATGTAAGATGGTTTGATCGGGGTAAACTTTCTCGGTGACCTTCCTATTTTGTTGGGTCTGGTCACGTAAGGTCTTGGTGTTCCTTCCGTATCGACTTTAGGAAGCTCCGATCGGGCGGAGCATTGGGATAATCTATCCTGGGTAGGCTTTTGGGCATGGTAATTGTTTAGGTTGGCATTTGTATCGCCTTCGGTGTCTCTACTCTCAAGGAAATTGAGGCGGCTATCGATGTAACGGATGGATAAAGTCAAACAGGTTACTGAAGTATGGATGTTGTGAACCAATTTGGCTAGGGTATTGACATTGTTGTGGATGCTTTTGATGGCGCCTGAATCTACCGACATGTTGAGGATTGATCTTAGTGGGAAAGGATAAAAAGTCAGATCGGACACACCGGACGACGTAAGAGACTCGAGGGATGCTCGTAATCGAGCTACGCGGGAATGAGACCCTTGACTCGTGTACGTGTGTGGTCATTGGCTTAGGGACTCAGGTGCTTTGGACTCTTGGTGTATTCGGTGAACGCCTAATGAATCTATGTCTCTGCATCGAGACAATTTGACACGGGCCTTGGAGGTGAGGTTTAAGGTGGACTTCTCGAAATAAGGCGACCTAAAATGTAAGACCTCGGGTAGAGGCGATCCCACAGACAGTTAATCACGCGATTGTACGACGTAAGCGGTTGATCGCGATCCCGGCTCAGGATTAAAGAGTTTTGATATTTTTGAAAACGACCGATACTCGCAGAGGAAATTTTTTTCTTCGAAAGATGGTTTCGTAAGATTAGGGTGACGATGGTGTGGTATCATCGTTAGTGATGTGAAGTGTGCGTTGCTATGTGTGTTTCGGGAACCCGACGATAGCAAAAGTGAAAATGTTTTTTTTTAATGAACATGGTCCTTAGGGGGACCGGTTTTGAAAATAATGAAGTGACGTTTTTATCGAGACTGCTATTAATTAGCTAGTTCGATAATGGATGCGTGTGGTGCTTTAGAGGTGTGACTAAATCCTTGTCAAGGGTATAGGTAGTGAATGTTTTTTTTATTTTTATTTTTTGGAAAAGTTGTCTTTTTTTTTTAAAACGAGTGATCCACGTTTGTCGGTTGCAATAACATCCGACAATGGATGTTGGTGTGTTGTGAAAAGTGTTTCGAGAATGTAACCGTTTTGAATTCCTTGACTTCATTAATTGAAGCTCTGGTCGTGTTAACGGTATGTGTGTAAAAAAACTTCCTTTTTTTTTTGAAAATAAAATGTAACCATTTGGTGTGCCTTGATCCCATTAATTGGGAATCTCGGTAGTATTAACGGTGTTCGTTGTTTGACGGGTTTTATTTTAGCCATGTGACGGCGTTCGAAAATGTATTTCGTTTTTGAAAACATCGAGTGTAAAATTTGCCATGACAAAGGCGTCTCAATTTTTTTTTAAGAAAACACGACTTGCCCGGAGTATCAGCATTTCAGAAATCGTTTTAGAAAGATGAGAAATTTTCGAAAACGGAATTGGGTGTGATTGAATATTTGGCGTGGTTGAATCCGGATTTTAGTGTTTTATTTGGGTTGGATTGTTCAAACATGCTACACATAGCTAGGAATGCATACACTCATGCAGGATGTAGACTCGGGTAGGTTTAGGGTAGGCTTGTTAAGTGTAGTTTGTAGTGCCTATTTGTTGTGTTTGGTCCCGGTTTCTCTTGTGAAATCGCTCTTTGGGAGCGGTTTCTGAGCTACTTATGCTTCTTCTAGTTCGTTTTAGGTTCCCAAGACCATTCATGGAGATTGGAACGATTCCGACTCGTTTCCTACACATTTGGAGCCAACGAAGAGAAGAAACGATCACTCGGTGCCTTAGATTCGATCCCGAGACCTTGGGACCCATTCCCGAGCCCCTTAGACTCGATCTCGAGCACCGAGAGTCGATGAGAAGTCTATGAGAAGCAAGGAGGGACCTTTATGATCGTATTGGAGGCCTACAAGACCCATCCCGGGCAGGAAGAGTAGCCTTCTCGGTCGGGAAGGAGTGCAAGCAAAGACGAGCCACTGATGGGCCATCTCGCGCGAGAAGGGGGTCTTCTCGACCGAGAAGGGTCCCATCTCGGGCGAGACCATCTCATCTCGGCCGAGATGGGCCACCTGCAGCTCCGCCTCACTTCTTTTCTTCTCCTTATTCATTGTAACCCTATATATACCCCCCTCTTGTAATCTTATGGAAATGTTAGACATTACCCACTAAACCCTAGACTACTTTAGGTTAGATTAGCTTAGATTAGTGTAGATTAGTCCTTAATTAGTCCTTAATCTTAGTTTAACTCTTGTATTATGGGAATTCTTGAAGATCTCCACCAAGATTGACAACCTTGGTTGATGTATTTGGGTTTTCTTCTATATATGCAAGATTTCTTCTTTTCATCTTCTCTTGTTTGGTATAATCTCTCTTTCCCCTTCTCTTAATCTTGTTTTAACATTAAAGTTTCATTCTTTGTTCATTGTTCATTGTTATTGTTTGTTGTTCATCCTTATTTGTTCTTCATAATGAATGGGGTTGTTCCTGTGTTTGTTCTTTTGTTAGTGTTAGTTTTAGTATGAATATGTGTGAGTAGATTCTCTTGCTAAGGTTAGTAGGGGGATTGGATGTTAATTAGGGATGATTAGGGTGAGATGGGTGGTACTAGTTGTAGTTTTTGTTGTTTCCCATTTACCTTGCACTCCACATGTTTGATGAAATGCTTGTGAGACTAGAGACGATCAATCCTTGTTTTTCTTGCCTCTCCTCTTGTATGTGTGTCTATGGTTGGTTGGTTTGGTTCCCTCACTAGAAGCGAGAGCGTTGTGAGGATGACCCCTAGGCCGTTTAAGTAGCGAGAGCCCGATCGGAACCTAGGATACGAAAGCATGCTAGTAACCCCGTTTCCTTCTTTTTATCTCCTTGACATCCATGAACCCGACTTAGCCCTAGCTTCTTCTTATTGATTTATTTGTTTCCTTTTGTCGTTAGTTACTTGTTTAGCCTTGTTAGTTCATGTTTTAGACCTTAGCTTAGTCATTAGTCTATCACTTAGATTAGCTTGTCTTGAACCTAGTCTTTGACCGTAGCACACCTTAGTCCGACACCCCGTCCCTGTGGATCGACTCGACTTACCCTAGCTACCCAGCTTAGGTTCGTTGGTTATTATTTGACCGGTAGGATAGACGACAAACACTACCGTCAAATTGGCGCCGTTGCCGGGGACGACGTAGTTTAGACTTTTGTGTGCTTAGTTGTAGACTTTGTTCTTGATTTTTTTGTTTTCTTCTCCTTGTGTATCTCCATTCTACTTCTTGTGTGCTATTCTCTCATCCTAGTGCCTCAAAAGCACTAGGCTTCTAACGTTTGCTCAAGTGCTTCTAGTTCATTCAATGTATCAAGGCAAGGTTATGGAAATGGCACGTCCTAGCTTCCATCAATCGTCATGGGACAATCATGGGGCAAGTTACCAAGACCCACAATTTTATCAACCATATCATTCTCATCAACAATCTTATGAACCCCCTCCATATGGTTATCGTGAAAGTTGTCAAGGATCATTCCAAAATCCTAACAACTACCAAATACCCTCACACAACCCACAACCAAAAATCCCTAACTTTGAGCTTTGTCAAATGATGATTCAAATACAAAAGAGTCAACAAGAGATGATGGTTCAATTGCAAGGGAATCAACAAGAGATGATGATTCAAATGAAAAGGGATAAAGAGGAGTTCAAGGCCCAAATAGAGGTGCAAGATGCTCGAATCAATGCACTCATGGCTCGTTTTACGATGTTGGCCACTCGAGCTCCACAACTTGTTGAGGAAGGTTCATTTGGGCAATAAGGTCGCGTGTCTCCAGAAGAAAGTCAACCCGATCATGAAGCCATGAATGAAGAAGAGAGGGTCAATCAAGAGACCATTGTTGAGTATTGCTTGGATGGTGAAGATATGGGAAGATTAGAGGAAGTTGAAGCTTCACGGGTCAACAATGAGGAGGGAATTGAACATGATTCTCAAGGTAACTCTTAGGGAGCCAATGTATTGGCTATCAAATTGGATTTGTATGATTTTCTTCGTGATGAACCGGATCTTGACAATCCAAAGCCAAGTGAAGACATACCTCCTATAGGCCATATTGACAAGGTGAGTGAAAAGGAACGTAATACTTGGGAGAAAGAGGTAGATGCCTTAGAAATCGCCTTGAATGGGAAATTGGAGGAGCCAATTGCCTCCAATGAATAAAACTTGATGCCTGCTCCTCCTCTGTCGCACTCGACTTCTAGTCCCTTGTCTTGTGAGACGGTTGATGAAGAGGATCCTTGTCGGGCGGTGGGAAAGAGTCCCAATCTCGACCCCGTAGAAGAAGCAACACCCTTAGGGTGTGATCTCCCAAATCACAACGCCAAGCATGACTTTAGATCACAATACCTACCGGATGGTCGTAAGAGTCGTTGCTATCATGGTTCGGAAGACCCGGAAGATCACAAGAACCCCGAGCATAATGGATTAGATGATTGCTTCTCGACTCCGACTTGGAAACTCTTGTTGATGGCTAGGATCGGCCACATGAGCGTTAATGAAGATGTTGCTAGGGCATTTGACTTACTCCTTCGAGCTCTTGATGGCTATGGAGGCGTAGATGGTGAGAGTATCTTAGTGTAAATATCTTTTTCATTTTCTTTTGAGCTTGTGTATTTGTATATGTTTGTTTGGATAGTTTGGCTTCTAGGATTTTAAGTTTTTGTGAATTCTTGTAATTGGAATTTTCTTGAGTGATGTGAGGGAGGAATTTTGATGGTGTTTATTGAGTTCACTTGTTAGGTTGATAGTGAAGATGAAATTTTGAGAGGATTTGTTGATGATAGAAGCTTGGAGTTTGGTGGAGGAAGTCGCTTTTTGAGCTTTTGACAAGCTTTTGGGGACGAGATTTTAGATCTCGATGTACTAGATGACTTGTGGGTAGTGCTATCAAGAGATCGAAGGGCTAGAAGAGTCATCCTGACCGGGAAGGATGTCATCCCGATCGGGATGAGTGTGATGAAAAATGGGTTCACTGATGTGCCATCCCGATCGGGATGAACTCCGTCCCGGCCGGGAAGAACCGTCCCGACCGGGAAGAAGTCCATCCCGACAGGGATGGTACCCAGTTCCCCCTTTTGCCTCTTCTTCGAAATTTGAGCCCACCCAACCACATTGTACCCCCTCCCAACCTCCCTACCTACCCTTGCAACTATCTATGACCCATATACTTCATGTTCCGGTCAAGGAAACAATTAACCCGACTTCGGATTCGGGTCGTGTATTGGGAATGTCAATGAGTTACGGATCGTTCAATTTCCTTTAGTCTCTCCTTTCTCCCACTTCTATGATCAGGCTTTCCCGGTGAAGCGGGCCTGCTCCCTGCACAATGAACGCACAGGGCCTCGGAGGTTGTCCGAGGGAACCCTCTCCGATGCCTAAGTCAGCCTGTGAAATGCCTTAATGGACCTAGTTCGTGAGGAGCTGGGTGGCGTTTTTAGGAGTGAGAGTCTAGAGAGAGAAAATCCAACCCTCTTCAAGTGGGAAATGGATGGGTATTTATACCTTCCCACAAGAGAGAGAGGAGGAGAGGGAAAAGAGCGGGAGAATGGGTGGATGGCAAAATGACACGTGGGCCCATTTTGTCCACCCATTCTCTCTTACCTTAGGCGAAATGACGGAGGGGCCCCTGGTAACCCCTGCCCTGCTTGGGGGAGAGGTCACCTGGGGACAGGCGAGCAAGGGGCCTTTGAAGGCCCTCCCTGGTTGGTCGCCTCGTCTTGCTGGGCAGGCGGCCTACCTGAAGCTATCCCCTTGGAGGAATCCTGTTGTTTTGTCCTGGCAGCCTGCTGGGCAGGCTAATTGATTCCTCGGATCGGGTCGTTATGGGACCTGCTAGGCGGGCGACCCGGCGCAGGCTCTCGACCCTCATCAATTGGCCCTCACCGGCTGGGGGAAGGTAAGGCTTCTCCTTAGCAGGTGAACTCTTGATGGTGGGGAGTTGACTAGTGGCTTCACCACTGCATTTAATGCGTTTGCGTATTCCCGAGGGAGGAGGCTCTACTGTATAAGGCATGCCAAGAGTTTAGTTGTCTTTTGGTCATGATTTCTTTTTACACTCAGTGGATTTTTGGGCAGCGTGCTAGTTTGCTGATTGGATGTGCCCCCTGTCAAGGTGGTTGGAGCGCCATTTAATGCCCTGGCCTCCCCTTTTGTATAAATTGCGGCCTTTTCTACCATTCCGCTACCATATCTTCGCTTTCCTTCTTGTTTACCTTTTTCAAAGAATCATGTCTTGGGTTAAGAAGACAGTCATTCGCAATGGAATTCGTATTGTGAGCTTCCTCTTCAAGGGGTTCTGGAGGCTAAGGTATGCCAGGGCAGCCTTTCTGGCCCTGCGCCGAAGCCGGCGTTCGCACCCTTGCCCTCGCCAGAATGCTAGGAGGGTTTCTGCCAGGGCAGGCAAACGTCCCATCAAATCCTCGCCTTCAGGTGGCTCCCGGTTCAAGCGTTGCCTCCAAGGCGGGGGATGTTACGACAGGGGGTGCCACGAGTGCTTTCCTTGGCTTCATCCGGAATAATTCGACCCTAGCTGTCCTGAGCTGAACTCATCTTCGGAGTCAGGCCCCTCTTTTCCTCTGGCGAGGAGAGTGGGTTGTGGCTCTTCTGATGACAATCAGACAGTCTCTTATGGAAGGGACTGGGATATCAGCAGCCGAGACTCTGGGGATAGCGAAGGCATGGGCTACTCCTCTAACAGGGACGAGGACGGGCTTCCAGACGATCCTTTCAAGGATTCCAGTGACTGGGATTGGGGGTCTGACGTAGGAGGTCAGGATAGCTCTGGGGATTATTCCCCGGACATAGACGATGACTAGGCCTGCTCACAGGGTGCAAGCGCGGTGAGCCGGATTTTTGGGCTCCTTTTGTACTTTTTGTCTGTCAAGTATGGGATGTAACTTGCCCGTTTTTCGGGTTCTTTCCAAATTAATGAAAAATCAGGCAGTTTGTTTATGTGTGGCATTTTTATTATTTGTTATTATTTATTTTGTTTTTATTATTATTTGAGTGAAGGGAGGACGTCACAGAGCGATTAATCCTCTGACACCCTTTTGTCTTCTCGAGGCTACCCTTGGGAAGCTACAAGGGGCTGACTTTTGAGAGCACGACACGTGGAAAGTAGTCCTTGGGCGGATTTCTGAGGGTTGGCGACTCTTGGTCTACCTTCCCTTCTATAAAAGCAATCCTTCATTCATACTTCTTATTTTTTTTCAAATTCTTCTCCTTTTCTTCTGCAAATCTTTGAGAGAAAATTCGAGCTTTTTCTCGCACCTTCATATTTCTGGGAAACTTACTTGGGCTCTTCTTCTCAAGTTTTCGTCCAGTCAGTAGTCAATCTTAGGTTAGATTTCTAATCTCAAGTTCTTGCTCCCTTCCTTTCGATTTCTTGCTTTTTGTTCTTCCTAGATTACTATGTCTAGAACTCGCGCTCGCATCCTGCCATTTACCGATCAGTTGGTTGAGGGGACGAAGGATGGGGAGGAGAGTAGGGAAAATCTTGCCTCCTCATCTAGGGAAGTTGGCCCTAGGATAGTCGAGGAGGGACACTCGGGGGACAGTGGAGGTGGCAACTCTCCTGAACCTGCCCCCTATGACGTCGTTGACTCGGACGACGAGGCGCTGGAGATTGATCCCTCCAGGACTTCCGGTCCCCTTATTCCCCGGAGAAAGGGTAGAACTTATTATCTAGACAAGGCCAAATACCACGTTCCCCTGGGGACCTATCCTGAACCAAAAAACCGGGATTTGATTCTTGCGAAAAATGCTGCCAGCGTGATTGAACGGTTTTACAATTTTGGGGATGGGTATACAATTGTCGTCCCAGGGGAAAAAGACACCGTATGCTGCCCTCCTGATGGCTGCATAGCGGTTTACCACAAGTGCCTTGAATTTGGCCTGCATTTCCCCCTTCATCCTTTCCTGGAAGAGGCCTTCAGGCGGATGAATGTAGCCATAGCTCAACTGACTGCCATGGCCGTTCGGTCGCTGATATCGTATGTTTGGACCTGCCTGTTTCACTATGTTGAGCCCTCCATTGATGCTCTGAGGTTTTTGGCCGGCTTGCACATGGTTCCCTCCGGGAGCGAGCGTTCCCCTGGGTATTGGTCTCTCTTGAGACAGAAAGGCCATACCCTGGTGTGGCCACCTATGGACAGCCTGAAGGATTAGAAGAACAACTTTCTTTACGTGCACAGTGGCGACGGGTGGAAGATTCCTCGGCATTTTAGGAATCACGTCCACACCAGGCTGGAGACCCGCCAGGAGTACCATCATGGCGTTGGGGGGAAGGCTTTGGAGGTGAAGCTGAGCAAGAAAGATGATGACTTGGTCAAAAAATTCGCGGCTAACACTGATAAATCAGGGGTTTATGGTCCCAGTTTTTGGCTTCCTCATGCGGAGCTTATTGCCACTGATAGATATCTGACCCGAGTGGGTTTGAACCCTGGCTTTGTGATGGTAGGGATTTTGTCGTGAATCCCAACCGTCAAATAATAACCGGCTAACCTAACTAGGGTAGCTAGGGTAAGTCGGGTCGAATCCACAGGGACGGGAGGTCAGACTAAGGTATGCTACGGTTCCAGACTAGGTTCGAGACGAGCTATTCTAAGGGGGAGACTAGGACTAGTCTAAGGTCTAAAACTAGGACTAAGGGAAACTAGGATAACACTAAGAAAGAAGACTAGGGTTAGGTCGGGGTCAAAGGGGTAATGGAATGGTCGAAGGAGAACTAGAGTGAAGGAGGTAGTAGGGTAATCTAGGTAATGCCCGGGCTCTCGCAACTTAGACTCACCTAGAGGTTCATCCTAAAACCCACCTTGGCGACACAAACGACAAACGGGGTTACTAGCGTGATATCGGGGCCTAGGTCGCATCCGGGCTCTCGCAACTTAGACCGACCTAGGGGTCGTCCTCACCGGGCTCTCGCAACTTAATGAGGGAACCAAACCCACAAACAAACTATCGCCCACAAGAGAAAAGCAAGAAAAACAAGCATATGCACATACTAGTCATTCAAGCATTTCAACAAACATGTGATGTGCATCAAACCAAGGGGAAACCCAAATCTTCCACCAACATCTCCAACAATCCCTTAATTATCCAATTAACACCCTAATCACCTTACTTACCCTAGAAAGATACTACTCTAACATATCTATGCTAAACTAACACTAACAAGATGAACCAAAACAAGAACAAGAGGATGCATACATAAAACTAACAAGAATGAAGAACAAAACAATAAACAAGAACTAAAGATTCAAACTTGATTAATAAAACAATAAACAAGAGAAAGGAAAAGAGATTATACCAAACTAGAAGATGAAAAGAAGAAGAAAACTTGCATAAATTGAAGAACCCAAAACAAACATCCAAGGTTGTCAATCTTGGTGAAGATCTTGAAGAATTCCCAAATTACAAGCATTAATCTAGGATTAACGATAATCTAAAGACTAATCTACACTAATCTATGCTAAAACTATCTAGGGTTTAGTCTAATATGAAGTGCATAACCTAAGATAGTGTCTTAATACAAGAGGGGGGGTATATATAGGGTTACAAGTGGAAAGGAGAAGAAAGGAGCATTCACGGGTCTGAACTGGGCTCATCCCGGTCGGGATGAGTTGGTCCCGATCGGGAAGAACTCATCCCGGTCGGGATGGACCCAAGACAACATGTCTTCCTTTTGTGCATCCCATCCCGGACGGGATGAGGCCTTCCCGACCGGGATAGGTCTTGTAGGCCTCCAATAAGAACTTTTTGGTCCCTCCTTGATTCTCATGGGCTTCCCATCGATTCTCGGGACTCGGGATCGGGTCTCGGAGGCTCGGGATTGGGTCCCAAGGTCTCGGGGTCGACTCCAAGGCATCGAGTGATCGTTCCTTTACTCCGTTGGCTCCAAAATGTGTATGTATCGAGTCGGAATCGCTCCAACTCTTCCAAATCGGTCTCTGGAACCTGAAACGAACTAAAGGAAGCATAAGAAGCACCTAAACCGCTCCCAAGGAGCGATTCTACAAGGAAAATGGGACCAAAACACTACAAAATAGGCACTAGAAATCACACTTATCAACTCCCCCACACTTAACCCTTACTCGCCCTCGAGTAAGCACATACTATCTACTAAACTATCCGAGTGGGTAATAGCGCACCCTACGCCCCTTCAATTCACGCGAGTGCACTTAGAGGAAAAGTGCACTCCGCAAGGCAAGTCGGGTCTTGCGACAAAACTGGGGATGCAACCGGACACCGAACACACAAACAAACAAACACACAAACAAACACATAATCGGTTGCACCCAAAAAGAAAAACAAATACCGCTTCCCTCAAAAAGCGGTGAATAAAACACCGGTTTAGGACTCGAGGTAAGTGACAACGTTCCCAATCTAGCAATACAAACCAAGGTGAACTAAACCCTAATAGTATGACGATAAAGCAATAAAAACGTTGGTAACTTACCTAGGTCCTCCTAACTTTCTAATAACGTACTACGGGACGATCGGCGGAGTGGGAATTGATGATCCACGGTGTTAGTGGACACTGTAGGTAAGTGAGACCCCGCCCCCTTTAGCGTGAGCCAAGAGGGTCGTCCCATGTCCAAAACCGCCTAACTAGTCCAAGTAAAAAGATGGAAATATGCAAAATGAGGGAAGACCGACTAATGCCGCTATCATCTTTCCTAGGGACTCGGTCCTTTGGTAGGCTCTTCACGGCAAAAGTCGGAAAAAGGCTTATTTTGAGATGTTGGGATTATTTTTGTGATTCGGGTTTTCTTTTGGCATTTTCTCTTTTCTTTTGCATTTTTGCTTTGTTTTGTCATGCCATTCTTTTTCTTCTTTTCTATTTTCTTTTTGGCTTTTGTGCCTTTTTTTTTCTTCATTCTTTTCTTTCTTTCATTTTCTTTCTTTTTTTCTTTTCTTTGCCCTTTTGGCTTGAATTGGCTTTTTGGCGTTTCTTTGTATGACAAGAAAGGGAGAATTCAACAAATTGTAACTTATTGTGTGGATATGTGTGGGAGGTAGGTAAATGGGTAAGTCTGGGGTCGCGATCCCTCTTCAAACACACAAAAAAGGGGGGAACTTGAACTAGTCGAGAAATCCTAAACACGGTCACCTAAGGGACATGACTCGGTAACCAAGGCCTTTTCACACCGTGGGTGGTCATAATGGTCAAAATGCAAATCCCGTAGTAAATCCCTAGTAAGATAGGTGGACTCAAGGTAAAGGACCAACAAAATCATTGATTTAGGGTCATTCTACTAGACTAAAGTCCAAGACTCGATTTATACAACTAGGAAGGGAAAGTAAACACTCGCACACTAGCCTCTAAACCGGGTTTTCGAAAACTGTTTACACACATGACACACAACAAAACACAAAACAAAGACACAACGAAAATGAAAGAAAAAGAGACAAAACAAAACGAAACAAAACAAAACAAGGAGAAACAACACATAAACAAAACAAACACCACCCCGATCTTCAAACAAGTCTCCAAATCCACCACAATCTTTACAAAGCTCCTCCCGAGCACACATCATCACAAATCTCCTCCAAACTCACAAGAAGCAAACAGGGGAAAAAGGGATGAAGAGATGTTACCGGAAGTCTTGAAAGCTCACCAAAGATAACGGTGATTAGGCAACCTATAAGGAAAAAGGGGGGCAAAACACGCACAACAAAACAAAAATACGACATAAGGACATAAAAAAAGAAAAGACACAAAAGAAAATCTTTTTGATTTTTATGAAATTTTTTCAAATGTTTTGGATTTTTTCAAGATTATTTTCGAAAAAACTAAGAAAATAAAACTAACTACGATAGAATATCGCTCCCCCACACTTAAACCGAGCCATGTCCTCATGCTCGATCGTAGTGTGCGGAGAGACAAAAGAAAAAGAAAAGAATCTACGAAAATAAAGCTAAAAATCAAAAATAAAGTGAAGAAAAGGGTAGAAGGTGTCCGGCCGGGGTGTAGTCAAGTCACAGTGGGCCGAGACGAGAAAAAGATATGGATGGGAGAAGAAATAAAAAGAAGGAAATAAAAGGAAATGGGAGGGGAGGGCTAGGTGTGATCAAGTCACCTAGCCCGGATTCCGCCTAAATCCGACTAAATCCAACAAAAGGGGTGAAAAACTTGTGAATTTTGGATTTTGAAATGACTCTCGATGTAGTCACGTCATCGAGAGTCGGGAGCAACCATATACCAAGGCCTCGAAGGCCACCATGACACAAAATAAGGTGAAGGGGAGTAAACAAAGGAAAACAAGCAATAAAAGACGGAAAAGAAAGGATAGTTGCCGTACCAATAGGATAGGAACTCACTCGCTCCATCGTCTCCAATGATCAATAAAGGCACTTTGCTTGTCTTCATCATTGCTATCCCGCTTCGAACTTGAAAAAACACATGGCAGAGGTAGTAATGGTGCAAGGGGAGTGGGATTCGATGTGAAACTCGGTGTAAAGGGAAGATGAATGAGGTGAGGGTATGTAAATGAAGTGTAATGGTCATATGACATGAGCAAGGATGGGTAGGGAGGTTGGGTGGAGGTATACAATGGTTGGGTGGGCTCAAATGTCAAAGAAGAGGCCAAAATAGGAGAAAAGAGACCTTCCCGGTCGGGATGGATGGTCCCGATCGGGATGACACACCCGTCCCGATCGGGAATCCCCCATCCCGGTCGGGATGACACTCCAGTAAGCTCGAATTTTGGTACCCTCATCCCGATCGGGATGACTCCTTCCCGGTCGGGATGGATCTTCTCGACCTTCCACAAACCCCAAAAGCTTCACCAAAGCTTCAAAAACCGACTTCCAAACTCACGATCCAAGCTCTATCATTATCTACTCTCCTCTAAGAATCAATTTTCCTTCACACCTATCACAATAAACTCAATTACAACATCAAATTCCCTCCCTCACATCGCTCATCAAAAATCCAAATGAACAAGAGTTCCACAAAGGCTAACAAATCCTAGAAACCAAACTATACAAACAACCATAAACACAATTACAAGCACAAAAGAAAAGAAAAAGAGATATTTACAATAAGATACTCTCACCAACTACACCTCCATAGGCATCAAGAGCTCGAAGGAGTAAGTCAAATGCTCTAGCAACATCTTCAATTAAGCTCACATGGCCGAGCCTAGCCACTCCCAAAAGTTTCCAGGTCAGAGGGAAGAAGCGATCATCTTCATTATGCTCGAGGTTCTCGTGATCTTCCGGGTCTTCGAAACCAACATAGCTACGACTCTTATGACCATCCGGTAGGTATAGTGGTCTAGAGTCGTGCTCGGTGTCATGATGTGGGAGATCACACCCTAGGGGTGTCGCTTCTTCTACGGGGTCGAGAGTGGAACTCTTTTCCACCGCCCGACAAGGATCCTCTTCACCAATCGTCTCACAAGACAAGGGACTAGACATCGAGTGCGGTAGAGGAGGAGAAGGCATCAAGTTTTCTTCATTGGAGGCTTTAGGATCCTCCAACTTCCCATAAAAAGCAAGTTCCAAGGCATCTACTTCTTTTTCCCAAGTATTGCGCTCCTTTTCACTCACCTTGTCTAATTGGCCTAGAGGAGGTATGTCTTCACTTGGCCTTGGATTGTCAACATCCGGTTCATCACGAAGAAAATCGAACAAATCCAATTTGATCGCCAATACATCGGCTCCCCAAGAGTTATCTCGGGAATCATGTTCACTCCCCTCCTCATTGTTGGCCCTTGAAGCCTCAACTCCCTCTATTCTTCCCATATCTTCACCGCCCAAGCAACACTCAACAATGACCTCGTGATTGACCCTCTCTTCTTCATTTGTAGCTTCACGATCGGGTTGACTTTCTTGTGGAGACACCCTACCTTCTTGCCCAAATGAACCTTCCTCAACATGTAGTGGAGCTCGAGTGGCCAACATCGTGATATGATCCATGAGTGCATTGATGCGAGCATCTTGCACCTCTATTTGGGCCTTGAACTCCTCCCTAACCCCTTGTATTTGAGCCATCATCACTTGTTGAGTCTTATCCAATAGAATCCTCAAGTCTTGTTGACCCTTATGCAATAGGATTATCGCCTCTTGTTGACTCTTTTGCATTTGAACCAACATTTGACAAGTCTCAAAGTTAGGGATATTTGGTTGTGGGTTATGTGAGGGTGTTTGGTAGTTGTTAGGATGTTGGGATGATCCTTGACAACTTTCTTGGTAACCATAAGGAGGGCGTTCATAAGATTGTTGATGAGGTTGAAATGGTTGGTGAAATTTCGGGTTTTGGTAATTCGCCCCATAGTTGTCCCGTGATGATTGATGGTAGCTTGGACGCGCCATGTCCATAACGTTGCTTTGGTACCTAGGATGAGCTAGAAGCACTTGAGCAAACGTTAGTATCCTAGTGCTTTTGAGGCACTAGGAAGGGAGAGTAACACACAAGAAGAAAAACGGAGATACACAAGGAGAAGAGAACACAAAAATCAAGAACAAAGTCCAAAACTAAGCAAACAAAAGTCTAAACTACGCCGTCCCCGGCAACGGCGCCAAATTGATGGTGGGATTTGTCGTGAATCCCAACCGTCAAATAATAACCGGCTAACCTAACTAGGGTAGCTAGGGTAAGTCTGGTCGAATCCATAGGGACGGGAGGTCGGACTAAGGTATGCTACGGTTCTAGACTAGGTTCGAGACGAGCTATTCTAAGGGGGAGACTAGGACTAGTCTAAGGTCTAAAACTAGGACTAAGGGAAACTAGGATAACACTAAGAAAGAAGACTAGGGTTAGGTCGGGGTCAAAGGGGTAATGGAATGGTCGAAGGAGAACTAGAGTGAAGGAGGTAGTAGGGTAATCTAGGTAATGCCCGGGCTCTCGCAACTTAGACTCACCTAGAGGTTCATCCGAAAACCCACCTTGGCGACACAAACGACAAACGGGGTTACTAGCGTGATATCGGGGCCTACGTCGCATCCGGGCTCTCGCAACTTAGACCGACCTAGGGGTCGTCCTCACCGGGCTCTCGCAATTTAATGAGGGAACCAAACCCACAAACAAACTATCACCCACAAGAGAAAAGCAAGAAAAACAAGCATATGCACATACTAGTCATTCAAGCATTTCAACAAACATGTGATGTGCATCAAACCAAGGGGAAACCCAAATCTTCCACCAACATCTCCAACAATCCCTTAATCATCCAATTAACACCCTAATCACCTTACTTACCCTAGAAAGATACTACTCTAACATATCTATGCTAAACTAACACTAACAAGATGAACCAAAACAAGAACAAGAGGATGCATACATAAAACTAACAAGAATGAAGAACAAAACAATAAACAAGAACTAAAGATTCAAATTTGATTAATAAACCAATAAACAAGAGAAAGGAAAAGATATTATACCAAACTAGAAGATGAAAAGAAGAAGAAAACTTGCATAAATGGAAGAACTCAAAACAAACATCCAAAGTTGTCAATCTTGGTGAAGATCTTGAAGAATTCCCAAATTACAAGCATTAATCTAGGATTAACGATAATCTAAAGACTAATCTACACTAATCTATGCTAAAACTATCTAGGGTTTAGTCTAATATGAAATGCATAACCTAAGATAATGTCTTAATACAAGACGGGGGGTATATATAGGGTTACAAGTGGAAAGGAGAAGAAAGGAGCATTCACGGGTCTGAACTGGGCTCATCCCGGTCGGGATGAGTTGGTCCCGATCGGGATGGACCCAAGACAGCATGTCTTTCTTTCGTGCATCCCATCCCGGACGGGATGAGGCCTTCCCGACCGGGATGGGTCTTGTAGGCCTCCAATAAGAACTTTTTGGTCCCTCCTTGATTCTCATGGGCTTCCCATCGATTCTCGGGACTCGGGATCGGGTCTCGGAGGCTCGGGATTGGGTCCCAAGGTCTCGGGGTCGACTCCAAGGCATCGAGTGATCGTTCCTTTACTCCGTTGGCTCCAAAATGTGTATGTATCGAGTCGGAATCGCTCCAACTCTTCCAAATCGGTCTCGGGAACCTGAAACGAACTAAAGGAAGCATAAGAAGCCCCTAAACCGCTCCCAAGGAGCGATTCTACAAATAAAATGGGACCAAAACACTACAAAATAGGCACTACAAATCACACTTATCAACTCCCCCACACTTAACCCTTACTCGCCCTCGAGTAAGCACATACTATCTACTAAACTATCCGAGTGGGTATTAGCGCACCCTACGCCCCTTCAACTCACGAGAGTGCACTTAGAGGAAAAGTGCACTCCGCAAGGCAAGTCGGGTCTTGCGACAAAACTGGGGATGCAACCGGACACCAAACACACAAACAAACAAACACACAAACAAACACATAATCGGTTGCACCCAAAAGAAAAACAAATACCGCTTCCCTCAAAAAGCGGTGAATAAAACACCGGTTTAGGACTCGAGGTAAGTGACAACGTTCCCAAGCTAGCAATACAAACCAAGGTGAACTAAACCCTAATAGTATGACGATAAAGCAATAAAAACGTTGGTAACTTACCTAGGTCCTCCTAACTTTCTAATAACGTACTACGGGACGATCGGTGGAGTGGGAAGTGATGATCCACGGTGTTAGTCGACACTGTAGGTAAGTGAGACCCCGCCCCCTTTAGCGTGAGCCAAGAGGGTCGTCCCATGTCCAAAACCGCCTAACTAGTCCAAGTAAAAAGATGGAAATATGCAAAATGAGGGAAGACCGACTAATGCCGCTATCATCCTTCCTAGGGACTCGGTCCTTTGGTAGGCTCTTCACGGCAAAAGTCGGAAAAAGGCTTATTTTGAGATGTTGGGATTATTTTTGTGATTCGGGTTTTCTTTTGACATGTTCTCTTTTCTTTTGCATTTTTGCTTTGTTTTGCCATGCCATTCTTTTTCTTCTTTTATATTTTCTTTTTGGCTTATGTGCCTTTTCTTTTTCTTCATTCTTTTCTTTCTTTCATTTTCTTTCTTTTTTTCTTTTCTTTGCCCTTTTGCCTTGATTTGGTTTTTTGGCGTTTCTTTGTATGACAAGAAAGGGAGAATTCAACAAATTGTAACTTATTGTGTGGATATGTGTGGGAGGTAGGTAAATGGGTAAGTCGGGGGTCGCGATCCCTCTTCAAACCCACAAAAAAGGGGGGAACTTGGACTAGTCGAGCAATCCTAAACACGGTCACCTAAGGGACGAGACTCGGTAACCAAGGCCTTTTCACACCGTGGGTGGTCATAATGGTCAAAATGCAAATCCCGTAGTAAATCCCTAGTAAGCTAGGTGGACTCAAGGTAAAGGACCAACAAAATCATTGATTTAGGGTCATTCTACTAGACTAAAGTCCAAGACTCGATTTATACAACTAGGAAGGGAAAGTAAACACTCGCACACTAGCCTCTAAACCGGGTTTTCGAAAACTGTTTACACACATGACACACAACAAAACACAAAACAAAGACACAACGAAAATGAAAGAAAAAGAGACAAAACAAAACGAAACAAAACAAAACAAGGAGAAACAACACATAAACAAAACAAACACCACCCCGATCTTCAAAAAAGTCTCCAAATCCACCACAATCTTTACAAAGCTCCTCCCGAGCACACATCATCACAAATCTCCTCCAAACTCACAAGAAGCAAACAGGGGAAAAAGGGATGAAGAGATGTTACCGGAAGTCTTGAAAGCTCACCAAAGCTAACGGTGATTAGGCAACCTATAAGGAAAAAGGGGGGCAAAAAACGCACAACAAAACAAAAATACGACATAATGACACAAAAAAAAAAGAAAAGACACAAAAGAAAATCTTTTTGATTTTTATGAAATTTTTTCAAATTTTTAGGATTTTTTCAAGATTTTTTTCGAAAAAACTAAGAAAATAAAACTAACTATGATAGAATATCGCTCCCCCACACTTAAACCGAGCCATGTCCTCATCCTCGATCGTAGTGTGCGGAGAGACAAAAGAAAAGGAAAGAAACTACGAAAATAAAGCTAAAAATCAAAAATAAAGTGAAGAAAAGGGTAGAAGGTGTCCGGCCGGGGTGTAGTCAAGTCACAGTGGGCCGAGACGAAAAAAAGATATGGATGGGAGAAGAAATAAAAAGAAGGAAATAAAAGGAAATGGGAGGGGAGGGCTAGGTGTGATCAAGTCACCTAGCCCGGATTCCGCCTAAATCCGACTAAATCCAACAAAAGGGGTGAAAAACTTGTGAATTTTGGATTTTGAAATGACTCTCGATGTAGTCACGTCATCGAGAGTCGGGAGCAACCATATACCAAGGCCTCGAAGGCCACCATGACACAAAATAAGGGGAAGGGGAGTAAACAAAGGAAAACAAGCAATAAAAGACGGAAAATAAAGGATAGTTGCCGTACCAATAGGATAGGAACTCACTCGCTCCATCGTCTCCAATGATCAATAAAGGCACTTTGCTTGTCTTCATCATTGCTATCCCGCTTCGAACTTGATAAAACACATGGTAGAGATAGTAATGGT
Source organism: Agrostemma githago (assembly GCA_958450325.1). Classification (NCBI taxonomy): domain Eukaryota; kingdom Viridiplantae; phylum Streptophyta; class Magnoliopsida; order Caryophyllales; family Caryophyllaceae; genus Agrostemma; species Agrostemma githago. The sequence continues at coordinate 46,880,307 of OY288255.1, forward strand.
GCGAGGGGAGTGGGATTCGATGTGAAACTCGGTGTAAAGGGAAGATGAATGAGGTGAGGGTATGTAAATGAAGTGTAATGGTCATATGACATGAGCAAGGATGGGTAGGGAGGTTGGGTGGAGGTATACAATGGTTGGGTGGGCTCAAATGTCAAAGAAGAGGCCAAAAGAGGAGAAAAGAGACCATCCCGGTCGGGATGGATGGTCCCGATCGGGATGACACACCCGTCCCGATCGGGAATCCCCTATCTCGGTCGGGATGACACTCCAGTAAGCTCGAATTTTGGTACCCTCATCCCGATCGGGATGACTCCTTCCCGGTCGGGATGGATCTTCTCGACCTTCCACAAACCCCAAAAGCTTCACCAAAGCTTCAAAAACCGACTTCCAATCTCACGATCCAAGCTCTATCATTATCTACTCTCCTCTAAGAATCAATTTTCCTTCACACCTATCACAATAAACTCAATTACAACATCAAATTCCCTCCCTCACATCGCTCATCAAAAATCCAAATGAACAAGAGTTCCACAAAGGCTAACAAATCCTAGAAACCAAACTATACAAACAACCATAAACACAATTACAAGCACAAAAGAAAAGAAAAAGAGATATTTACAATAAGATACTCTCACCAACTACACCTCCATAGGCATCAAGAGCTCGAAGGAGTAAGTCAAATGCTCTAGCAACATCTTCAATTAAGCTCACATGGCCGAGCCTAGCCACTCCCAAAAGTTTCCAGGTCAGAGGGAAGAAGCGATCATCTTCATTATGCTCGAGGTTCTCGTGATCTTCCGGGTCTTCGAAACCAACATAGCTACGACTCTTATGACCATCCGGTAGGTATAGTGGTCTAGAGTCGTGCTCGGTGTCATGATGTGGGAGATCACACCCTAGGGGTGTCGCTTCTTCTACGGGGTCGAGAGTGGAACTCTTTTCCACCGCCCGACAAGGATCCTCTTCACCAATCGTCTCACAAGACAAGGGACTAGACATCGAGTGCGGTAGAGGAGGAGAAGGCATCAAGTTTTCTTCATTGGAGGCTTTAGGATCCTCCAACTTCCCATAAAAAGCAAGTTCCAAGGCATCTACTTCTTTTTCCCAAGTATTGCGCTCCTTTTCACTCACCTTGTCTAATTGGCCTAGAGGAGGTATGTCTTCACTTGGCCTTGGATTGTCAACATCCGGTTCATCACGAAGAAAATCGAACAAATCCAATTTGATCGCCAATACATCGGCTCCCCAAGAGTTATCTCGGGAATCATGTTCACTCCCCTCCTCATTGTTGGCCCTTGAAGCCTCAACTCCCTCTATTCTTCCCATATCTTCACCGCCCAAGCAACACTCAACAATGACCTCGTGATTGACCCTCTCTTCTTCATTTGTAGCTTCACGATCGGGTTGACTTTCTTGTGGAGACACCCTACCTTCTTGCCCAAATGAACCTTCCTCAACATGTAGTGGAGCTCGAGTGGCCAACATCGTGATATGATCCATGAGTGCATTGATGCGAGCATCTTGCACCTCTATTTGGGCCTTGAACTCCTCCCTAACCCCTTGTATTTGAGCCATCATCACTTGTTGAGTCTTATCCAATAGAATCCTCAAGTCTTGTTGACCCTTATGCAATAGGATTATCGCCTCTTGTTGACTCTTTTGCATTTGAACCAACATTTGACAAGTCTCAAAGTTAGGGATATTTGGTTGTGGGTTATGTGAGGGTGTTTGGTAGTTGTTAGGATGTTGGGATGATCCTTGACAACTTTCTTGGTAACCATAAGGAGGGCGTTCATAAGATTGTTGATGAGGTTGAAATGGTTGGTGAAATTTCGGGTTTTGGTAATTCGCCCCATAGATGTCCCGTGATGATTGATGGTAGCTTGGACGCGCCATGTCCATAACGTTGCTTTGGTATCTAGGATGAGCTAGAAGCACTTGAGCAAACGTTAGTATCCTAGTGCTTTTGAGGCCTAGGAAGGGAGAGTAACACACAAGAAGAAAAACGGAGATACACAAGGAGAAGAGAACACAAAAATCAAAAACAAAGTCCAAAACTAAGCAAACAAAAGTCTAAACTACGCCGTCCCCGGCAACGGCGCCAAATTGATGGTAGGGATTTGTCGTGAATCCCAACCGTCAAATAATAACCGGCTAACCTAACTAGGGTAGCTAGGGTAAGTCGGGTCGAATCCACAGGGACGGGAGGTCGGACTAAGGTATGCTACGGTTCTAGACTAGGTTCGAGACGAGCTATTCTAAGGGGGAGACTAGGACTAGTCTAAGGTCTAAAACTAGGACTAAGGGAAACTAGGATAACACTAAGAAAGAAGACTAGGGTTAGGTCGGGGTCAAAGGGGTAATGGAATGGTCGAAGGAGAACTAGAGTGAAGGAGGTAGTAGGGTAATCTAGGTAATGCCCGGGCTCTCGCAACTTAGACTCACCTAGAGGTTCATCCTAAAACCCACCTTGGCGACACAAACGAAAAACGGGGTTACTAGCGTGATATCGGGGCCTAGGTCGCATCTGGGCTCTCGCAACTTAGACCGACCTAGGGGTCATCCTCACCGGGCTCTCGCAACTTAATGAGGGAACCAAACCCACAAACAAACTATCACCCACAAGAGAAAAGCAAGAAAAACAAGCATATGCACATACTAGTCATTCAAGCATTTCAACAAACATGTGATGTGCATCAAACCAAGGGGAAACCCAAATCTTCCACCAACATCTCCAACAATCCCTTAATCATCCAATTAACACCCTAAGCACCTTACTTACCCTAGAAAGATACTACTCTAACATATCTATGCTAAACTAACACTAACAAGATGAACCAAAACAAGAACAAGAGGATGCATAAATAAAACTAACAAGAATGAAGAACAAAACAATAAACAAGAACTAAAGATTCAAACTTGATTAATAAAACAATAAACAAGAGAAAGGAAAAGAGATTATACCAAACTAGAAGATGAAAAGAAGAAGAAAACTTGCATAAATGAAAGAACCCAAAACAAACATCCAAGGTTGTCAATCTTGGTGAAGATCTTGAAGAATTCCCAAATTACAAGCATTAATCTAGGATTAACGATAATCTAAAGACTAATCTACACTAATCTATACTAAAACTATCTAGGTTTTAGTCTAATATGAAGTGCATAACCTAAGATAGTGTCTTAATACAAGAGGGGGTATATATAGGGTTACAAGTGGAAAGGAGAAGAAAGGAGCATTCACGGGTCTGAACTGGGCTCATCCCGGTCGGGATGAGTTGGTCCCGATCGGGATGAGGTGGTCCCGATCGGGATGAACTCATCCCGGTCGGGATGGACCCAAGACAGCATGTCTTCCTTTTGTGCACCCCATCCCGGACGGGATGAGGCCTTCCCGACCGGGATGGGTCTTGTAGGCCTCCAATAAGAACTTTTTGGTCCCTCCTTGATTCTCATGGGCTTCCCATCGATTCTCGGGACTCGGGATCGGGTCTCGGAGGCTCGGAATTGGGTCCCAAGGTCTCGGGGTCGACTCAAAGGCATCGAGTGATCGTTCCTTTACTCCGTTGGCTCCAAAATGTGTATGTATCGAGCCGGAATCGCTCCAACTCTTCCAAATCGGTTTCGGGAACCTGAAACAAACTAAAGGAAGCATAAGAAGCCCCTAAACTGTTCCCAAGGAGAGATTCTACAAGGAAAATAGGACCAAAACACTACAAAATAGGCACTACAAATCACACTTATCACTTAGATAAAGGTAGTTCAGGGGCATCGCTGGTTTCTCTTTATCCCCTTCCCCCTTTCTCGATGGTTTTCTAACCGGTCATTTCTTTTCCCTGCAGACCTTGCTACCTGCTTCTGGACGAAGAGGGAGGTAAGGTGTTTGGGTTTAACTGAAGAACTTGTTGTTGTCCAGAAGCGGCCTTCTTTTCCTCCTGATTTTAAGAGAGGTGAGAAGAACCTGATGAAGCACTTAAAGGGCCTCTCGTTCAGAAGACCTAGGCTTCTTGCTCCCCCCAAATCGACGCCTGCGAAATCGGCGGCCTCTGAGGCTACCCCTCCTGTTGTGGAAAAGGTGGCTGCCTCTGAGACCACCCCTCCCCCTGTTGGCAGGCTGGCTACAGTCGAAAGGGATGTTACTCTTATTGCTGGTCTGAAGGATCAGCTGTCGAAGAAAGAGAATGAACTGGAGGAAGCCAGGAATCAGGCGACCCACTGGAAATCCCAGGGTGAGAGGGCAGTCAGGGAGGTGTCTCGCCTGGAAGAGGAGTCGAAGAGAGCTAAGCAGGCCTTTGTGGAGCTGGAGCAGGCTAGAAAGGCTTTAGCCGAGTTGGATCATGCCAAGAGGAAGGCTGCTGACTTAGAGGAGCGTCTTTCTAAGGCGGACTCGGACCTCCAGGCGGCTCTTAGTGAGTTGGCGGTGAAAAATGGGGAGTGGCAGAGGGAAAAGGATGAAATAATCCAGGAGGCTGAAGCTGCGGTGACGACAGGCTTTGAGAACGGTGCCAACTCTTGTCTGGGGGTGGTTATGGAGGTCGTCAGGGAGATGTTCCCTGGCTTTAATGAGGAGGCCTTTCGAGCTCTTTATGCTGCTAAGGATGATGCCCAGATACGCAGAATGGCTGAAGAGGCTGCTGTTCCTAACCCAGAAGTTCCTCCTACCTAACTTGCAGGACAGTCATCCTTAGAGGGCTCTTGTCCATCCCCTGCCGCGCTTATGCTGACGCGTTAACTTTCTTATTTTTTCTTTTGCGCGCCGAGCCCTTTTGTGGCCGGCTGCCTTGCCTGATATAATGGCCTTTTATTTGTAAAAAACCTTTGTTCTATGTACCCCTACTGTTCTCCTTTTTATCAAATCACTTCCTTCGTTCGTTTATAATTATTTCTGCTTTGGAGGTCTGGCCTGACCTCGGCTCTTCGCTCGTAGTCCAGGGGGCCTGCCCAGAGGCAGGCAAGGAGGCTTTTTGTGTTTTTTATACAAGGTTGGGGAGCTTGCCCCCAGTCCTTGTTCATTCGGCACGTAGGGCCTGGCCTGGCCCTGGCTTTTGATCAAAGTCCAGGGGGTCTGCCCCCTGCTTGCCCAGAGGCAGGTAGGGACGCTTTTTTTATTTTTTATACAAGGTTGGGGAGCTTGCCCCCAGTCCTTGTTAATTCGGCACGTAGGGCTTGGCCTGGCCCTGGCTTTTGATCAAAGTCCAGGGGGCCTGCCCCCTGCTTGCCCAGAGGCAGGTAGAGAGGCTTTTTGTGCTTTTTGTACAAGGTTGGGGAGCTTCCCCCCAGTCCTTGTCCATTCGGCGCGTGGGGCCTGGCATGGCCCTGGCTTTTGATCAAAGTCCAGGGGGCCTGCCCCCTGCCTGCCCAGAGGTAGGCAGGGGGACTTTAGAATTTTTGTTGGGGGGGTCATTTTCCTTGGTTCTGGCAACAGGGGGGCCTCCCCCTATTGCCCCCTGCTCGTTTGTGTGTGAAGATGCAAGTTTGAACAGGCAACGAGTATAGACTTGAAGTTCCTTTCATTTCTTGTAAAAAACTTAACAAGTGTGGTCGGAGCCGTCGACATTCTTGACCGTTCTCCGCCAATTTTTCAGGAAACGAAAACTATTTTAAGATCTTGCTAGACATAGTATTTTTTTTTAGAGTGTCTGCATTCCAGTGCGCACTCAACTCTTGGCCTTCAAGATTGGCGATTCTGTATGTGCCTGGCCCTAAGATTCGAGTCACTTGGTATGGACCTTCCCAGTTAGCACTTAGTTTGCCGTGCTCTCTTGATTTTCCCACAGCCTGCATTTTTCTGAGAACCAGGTCACCCATTTGAAAACTTCTTTCGGGTACTCTCTTGTTGTATGCCTTCCTCATCCGTTGCTGGTAGGCGGCGATGTTGGCACTGGCCTCCTCCCTTACTTCATTGACCAGGTCCAGGGCCTCAGTCATTGCCACCTCATTTTCCGCCTGGTCATATTGCAGGGATCGCAGAGTGGGTATTCAGGCTTCGATGGGCAGCAGGGCTTCTGCCTCGTATACCAGGCCAAATGGAGTCTGACCCGTGGACTCTTTTCGAGTGGTCCTGATTGACCAGAGTATATTGGGTAGCTCGTCGGCCCATCTGCCCTTTAGGTCATCTACCATCTTCTTGAGACCGTTCAGGATCTGTTTGTTGGCTGCCTCTGCTTGTCCGTTGGTTTGAGGGTGGCAGACGGCAGAGTAGGCAACTGCAACGCCATGGCCCTCCAACCATATCCTCAGAGGGTCGTTATCAAATTGCCTCCCATGATCAAATACTAACATCTTTGGTAGGCCGAATCTGGTGATGATATTCCTCCATATCACCTTCCTGACTGCAGGCTCAGTGATGTTAGGCACTGCCTCAGCCTCCACCCATTTGGTGAAGTAGTCGATCGCCACTATCAGGAATTTCCTGCCCCCGGTTGCTACTGCAAAAGGGCCTAGTATATCCATCCCCCATTGAGCGAAGGGGATGGGGATAGGATTGGCCTGAGTTCCTGGGCCGGCGCATGAATGGATGGGGCAAAAAGTTGACATTTCCTGCATCTTTGAGTCAAGTCTTTTGCGTCGGCCAGTAGGGTCGGCCAGTAGTATCCCGCCCTTAAGGCCTTGTGTGCCAACGACTTTCCTCCTATGTGATGGCCGCATATCCCTGAGTGGATGTCATCCAAGACCTCCGCCGCCTGCTCTGCCCCCAGACATTTGAGCAGGGGAGACGAGAACGATTTTTTGTACAAATCTTCCCCGATTAAAATGAACGAACCATACAGCTCTTGTCGGCATATTTCTCTTCTGCACGGGGTCAGACGGTAAAATTCCGTGTTTCTTGAACAAGATGATGGGGGTCATCAAATTCTCAGGCCCTGTCTCCTCTACAGCGCCGATTGTTTGACAGGGGGTGGTAGATTTTTGGATGACGTCTACCCATACTGACCTCCTTATATCCTGCAGGCTGGAACTAGCCAGTTTTGATAGGGCATCTGCCCGATTGTTCTGGGACCGAGGGATCTGCCTGATTTCATACGACTTCAGGCCTGACAACTCTCTCTTCACCATTTCCAGATATGCGGCCATCGTTTGATCCCTGGCCTCATATTCCCCATTGATTTGGTTGGCGATGAGTTGGAGGTCTGTCGCCAGGACAATCCGCTCTGCGCCTGCGGCTTTGGCTAAGTTGACGCCTGCGAGCACTGCTTCGTACTCAGCTTCGTTGTTTGACGCGGGGAAGATGAATCAAAGTGCGTGCTCAAAGTCAGTGCCTTCTGGGCTGGTTAACACGACTCCGGCCCCTGCACCATTAGCCGTGGAGGACCCGTCGATGTATACCACCCATTCGCCGGCAGTCGGGCTATCTTCCTCGGAGTGGGAGCATTCTGCTAAGAAGTCGGCGAGGGCCTGGGCTTTGATGGCTGTTCTGGATTGGTATGTTATCCCCAGTCCGCTCAGCTCGATGGCCCATTTTAGCAACCTGCCTGACTTTTCGAATTTCTCCAGTACTTTTTCTTAGGGCTGGTCTGTCAGCACCACGACAGGGTGTGCGTCGAAGTATGGCCTTAGCTTTCTGGCTGCTATGACAACTGCGTAGGCTGCTTTTTCGACCATAGGATAATTCTTTTCTACTGCCCCCAGGGCATGGCTCACAAAGTATATAGGCTGCTGAGCGCCTGCTTCTTCTCTCAAGATGACTGCGCTTACTGTCACATTAGTTACAGCGATGTAGAGGAAGAGTTTTTCCCCTGCCACTGGCCTTGCCAGGGTGGGGAGCTTCTTTAAATGTTCCTTCAACTATTCAAAGGCTTCTCTTTGCTCATCCTCCCACTTAAACTGCTTGTTGCCCTTCAATACTTTGAAGAATGGGGTCGACTTGTCTGCTGACCTGGCAATGAAGCGTGCCAGGGCGGCCATGCGGCCTGTCAAACGTTGAATGTCCCTTATGATTTTGGGTTCAGGAAGGTCCAGAACAGCCTGAACCTTCTCTGGGTTAGCGTCTATCCCTCGAGAGCCGACTACAAAACCCAAGAACTTGCCAGAGCGAACCCCGAACGTGCACTTCTTTGGATTGAGCTTCATCTTGTAGGCGCGCAGGGAGGGGAAGGTCTCCTGCAGATCTGTCAAATGTTCATTGTCTCCTTTGCTTTTTACGATGGCGTCATCGACATAGGCTTCTATATTTCTGCCTTTTTGACTTTCGAACACCTTGTCGACCAGGCGCTGATACGTGCCCCCTGCGTTTTTAAGACCAAACAGCGTCATCTTGTACATGTAGGTGCCTGAACTGGTGATGAAGGCGCATTTCACCCTGTCCGGCTGCCATAAGTACACTTGAGGATATCCAGAGAAGGCGTCCAGGAAGCTCAGCATGGAATATCCACTGGTAGCGTCTACCAGTTGGTCAATCCTGGGGAGTGGGTAGCAGTCTTTCGGGCAGGCCTTGTTAAGGTTTGTAAAGTCCACGCACATTCTCCATGCGCCTGATGATTTCTTAACCATGACTACATTCGCTAACCATTCCGGGTAGTCGCAAACCTCAATAAAATCTGCCTTCAGGAGTTTTTCAATTTCCTCCTTAATTGCCACGTCCTTTTCTGCGGACATATTTCGCTTTTTCTGTTTTACAGGGCAGGCGTTCGCATTTACGTTCAGCCTGTGAACGATACATGCTGGATCAACCCCTGGCATTTCGTCCGCCGAGTAGGCAAATACGTCCTTGTTTTCTTTTAGTAACTTGATCAGTTCAGCCTGGTAGGACTCCTCCAGGTCAGCTCCTATAAGGACCTGTCTCCCTGGCTCCAGGTCCACCAGCATGCTCTCTCCCCCAGGTTCCAGGTGGTCGGATGCCTGATTACCGGCTGGAATCTCGCCTTCCCTGCTGGGGGAACTGTCAGCTTTTCTCTTTCCTTTTCTTTCATTTTCATGGGTTTGTAGGGCCACGGATTAGCACTGCCTGGCTGATTCCAGGTCTCCATGCACTTTACCTTCAAGGCCAAAATCTGTAACATAGGCTATAGTGAGAGCCCTGATTGATATGGCTGCTTCAATCTCGTCCAGGGTGGCTCTGCCGATTAGGGCGTTGTAAGTAGACCTTGCATCTACTACAACGAACGATGCTCTGACATTTCTGGCAGTGGCCCCCTCCCCGAACGTTACAGGTAAGTTTATGATTCCCATGGGCAGTATGCCTGCCCCGCTGAAGCCGTATAACGATCCAGGGGCAGGTCGTAGGTGCCTTTTTTCCATGCCCATTTTATCGAAGGCATCTTTGTACAGCAGGTTCGTGTATGCACCGGTATCCACCATGCATCTCCGCACAATGTGATTGCTGATTTCTAGGGATAACACCAAGGGATCCCTATGGGGATACACCACCCGGCCTGCATCCTCACGGGTGATGCTTAGCGTCATTCCCTTTGGGCTTCCTGCCCTTTCGGCATAACAGATCTGGTTTCTTAGTTCACGAATCTGCCTCTTCTGACCTCTTCTGCTGGTCTGGCCTACTGCATCCCCTGATATCACATGGATTATCAGGCGGTTCTGCACCGAACCTTCAGGCTTTTCCTGTGTCTCCTTCTGTGTTTTATTCCTTGCTGCGTAGTTAGCCAGCCAGCCGTTCCTGATTAGTTTCTCAATTTCGTCTTTCAGGTGGCGGCACTCCTCGATGGTATGGCCTACGCAATCATGGAAGGTACAGAACTTCTTGGGGTCCCCCTTTGGGCTGCGTGGTTTTCTCGGGCGGTTCCACTTAGCAGTCTCCTTTTCCAGTTCGAAAATCTCTGCCCTGGATTTGTTGAGGGCCGTGTAGCTGTCGAACCTGGGTTGGTAGACTGTTCGCTCTTTCTTGGGGGTGTCCCCCTCTTCGGCTCTCTGTTTTCCGGATTCATTTCTGCCACGTCTACCCTGCGGTCCCCCCTGCTGCCTGGTAGGGCCTGCGGGGGTATCCGGCAGGCTGTGGAACTCCTCTTGCAGCATAAACCCCTCCGCGATTTTCCTGGCCTTGGCCCGAGTTTCTGGCTGGGCCCTGATCAGTTGGTTCTTCATTTCTCCGGGGAGTAGGGAGTTAGTCAGTGCGTACGTCCCCGTCGCATCGTCTATCTCTTTGACCTGTTGGAAAGACAAGTCAAACCTCTTTAGGTACTCCCTAACAGACTAGCCCTTCTTCTGTCTGAGGGTCATCAGGTCGAACCGAGTAAGGCGTCGCCTCTTGTTTCCCGCATACTGGTCGAGGAAGGCCTCAGCCAACTCGATGAAGAAACATATTGATTCCTGACGCAAATCTCTAAACCAACCCTGGCTAGGCCCACCAGGGTGGTTGGGAAAATTTTGCACCACACCGCGTCGTCGGCGTCATACATGCCATATGACTCTCGTACGCTACCAAGTGGTCCTCTGGGTCGGTCGTGCCGTCAAACTTAACAGAGGGCATCTTAATTTTTGAGATAGGATATCCTTGCACCTCAGGGTGGAGTGGGGTTTTGGTTGGCCTGCCCACCATTCTCGACCTGCTCGTGCCCGAGTAGTGACCGTGGTCGTCCCTTGTGTCAGGGGTCGGTCTCCTACTTTCAGGGGAGCGGTACCTTGGTGGGCGCCTGCTTATCGCTTCGTCGTCCCTGGAAGGGGAGTGATACCGCGAGCGCTTCTTTTGAGCAGGCTCAAGGTTATCGCCCTGACGGTGCCTGGATTTCAGAGGCTGACCATTGTTTAGTCTGAACTGCAGGCTCTGGGACAGTCTTGGTGCAGGCTGCAATTCCTCAACTGGTGTCAGCCTGGAGAACACATCTCCCTGTTTCTCTCCCAGGCACTTGGACACTGGCTCCTTGTGCCTCATACGATTTCGTAGGTCTTGAGATAAGCCCCTTCTTTCGCTAGCAGCCGTGGACTCTGTAGTATAAATGGAGAATGCCTCTTCAGGGCCAGCAGCCTCTTGCTGTGCAGGCGGCTCCTGACAGGCTTCTGTGATCCGCCTTTGCACCTGGGCATACGCCTGAGTTGTCTTCCTGGCCTTCCTCTGAACGTTTCTGACGGCGGTCCACTTTGAGACCCCGGTTCCTCCTCCACTTTCAAAGTGGAGCAACCTGGGGGTCGTGGCGACCCTGCCTACCAGATCATCCGGAGTGAACTCCTGATTTAACATTGCTGAGAAGAACGCCGCAGTCTGCGCCCTCTGGGCTGGGGTGAGGTTTAGAGTCTGCCTCGGATGTGCCCCCTGCCCTGCTATGGCAGCTACCCCTTGACCCGGTGCTCACTGGAGACTGGCTCGCTCCACGCCTGGAATCGTGGCGGCGGGTGTTACCTCCAGTGGCATGCCATATCGGGGAGCATTGGGTGGATTTGCCACAGAACTGGTGTCAAAAATTTCAGGCATGTTTAATTGTAATTGGCTAATTTTTGTGTTTAAGAATGGTTGATTTTGTGGGTAATTTTGTGGGTATAAGCGTATTCGTTCCAACAGATGGCGCCAAATTATTCCGGTGAAGGAAACAATTAACCCGACTTCGGATTCGGGTCGTGTATTGGGAATGTCAATGAGTTACGGATCGTTCGATTTCCTTTAGTCTCTCCTTTCTCCCACTTCTATGATCAGGCCTTCCCGGTGAAGCGGGCCTGCTCCCTGCACAATGAACGCACAGGGCCTCGGAGGTTGTGATGGGAGGGATTTGTCGCGGAATCCCAACCGTCAATAATATAACCGGCTATTCCTACTGTAGATAGGGCAAGTCGGGTCGAATCCACGGGGACGGTAATGTATAGTCTAGACTAAGGTCGCCTAAATACGAGACTAAGTCAACGAGCTAAGCTAAACTAGAGAATGATAGAAGGGGAGAAAGCTAGACTAAGACTAAGGTACCGGAGAAACAAACAAAGAAACGGGCTAGGATTAGGTCGGGGTCAAAGGGGTAACGGAATGGTCAAGGGATAACTAGAGCGAAGGAGGTAGTAGGGTAATCTAGGTTGGTCCGGGCTCTTGCAACTTAGGCCTACCTAGAGGTTCATCCTATAACCCATCTCGGCGACACACATGACAAACGGGGTTTTAACGTGCTATAGTGGCCTAGGTCGCATCCGGGCTCTCGCTACTTAGACCGACCTAGGGATCGTCCTCACCGGGCTCTCGCAACTTAGTGAGGGAACCAAACCCACAAACAAACTATCACCCACAAGAGAAAAGGCAAGAAAAACAAGCATATGCATCTACTAGTCATCCAAGCATTTCAACAAACATGTGATGTGCATCAAACCAAGAGGAAACCCAAATCTTCCACCAACATCTCTAACAATCCATTAATCATCCAATTAACACCCTAATCACCCTACTAACCCTAGGAAGAACACTACTCTAACATAATCAAACTACAACTAACACTAACAAGAGGAATCATCATAAGAAACAAAACATACATAAACAAACTCAATCAAACTAACAAGAACAAGAACAAACAATAATAAAGATTCAAACATGGATTAATAAAACAATATTAAAGAGAAGGAAAAGGATATTATACCACACTAGAGGAAGAAAGGAAGAATGAAAACTTGTATAGAAGAGAAAACCCAAAATAATCATCCAAGGTTGTCAATCTTGGTGAAGATCTTGAAGAATTCCTTAATTTTGGGCTAATCTAGGATTAATAACTAATTACCGACTAATATACTCTAATCTAATCTAATCTATGCTAAAATAATCTAGGGTTTTATGTCTAATCAAGTGCATCCCCCATAAGATAGTGTCATAATACAAGAGGGGGTATATATAGGGTTTAAGAATGAAAGGAGAAGAAAAGAATTGAAGGCGGGCTACAGCACCCCTGTCCCGGCCGAGACGAGGTGGTCCCGGTCGGGATGGGGTCGGTCCCGGCCGGAAAGACATGCTCCCGGTCGGGATGGACAGTCAGAACGCTCCATCTTCGTTTCCTCCTTCATCCCGGACGGGATGAGGCCATACCCGTCCGGGATGAGTCTTGAAGGCCTCCAATATGAACTTTTTGGTCCCTCCTTGGTTCTCATGGGCTTCCCATCGATTCTCGGGACTCGGGGTCGGGTCTCGGAGGCTCGGGATAGGGTCCCAATGTCTCGGGGTCGATTCCAAGGCATCGAATCATCGTTCCTTTACTCCGTTGGCTCCAAAATGTGTATGTATCGAGTCGGAATCGCTCCAACTCTTCCAAATCGGTCTCGGAAACATGAAACAAACTAAAGGAAGCATAAGAAGCCCATAAATCGCTCCCAAGGAGCGATTACACAAGGAAAATGGGACCAAAACACTACAAAATAGGCACTACAAACGACACTTATCAACTCCCCCACAATTTACCCTTACTCGTCCTCGAGTAAGAACATACTAACTACTAAACTATCCGAGTGGGTATTAGCGCACCCTACGCCCTTTCAACTCATGCGAGTGCACTTAGAGGACAAGTGCACTCCGCAAGGCAAGTCGGGTCTTGCGACAAAACCGCGGATGCAACCGGACACAAAACACACAAACAACCAAACATACAAACAAACACTTAGACGGTTGCACCCAAAACAAAAGAAATACCGCTTCCCTCTAAAAGCGGTGAAAGAAGCACTGGTTTAGGACTCGAGGCAAGTGACAACGTTCCCAAGCTAGCAATACAAACCAAGGTGAACCAAACCCTAATAGTATGACGATCAAGCAATAAAAACGTTGGTAACTTACCTAGGTCCTCCTAACTTTCTAAAAACGTACTACGGGACGATCGAAGGAGTGGAAAAGTGAAGAGCCACGGTGTTTAGTCGACACTATAGGTAAGTGAGACCCCGCCCCCTTTAGCGTGAGCCAAGAGGGTCGTCCCGTGTCTAAAACCGCCTAACTAGTCCAAGTAAAAAGGTGGAAATAATGCAAAATGAGGGAAGACCGACTAATGCCGCTATCATCCTTCCTCGGGACTCGGTCCTTTGGTAGGCTTTTCACGGCAAAAGTCTGATAAAAGGCTTATTTTTGTGGGGATTTCTTTTTGTGAGACGGGTTTTCTTTTGGCATTTTCTTTCTTTTCGGCGTTTTGATTTGTTTGTTGCCATGCCATTTCTTTTTCTTATTTTCTATTTTCTTTTTGGCTTTTGTGCCTTTTCTTTTTCTTCATTCTTTTCTTTCTTTCATTTTTTCTTTCTTTTCTTTTCTTTGCCCTTTTTCTTGGCAAGATTTGGCTTTTTGGCATTTCTTGACAATTGAGAAAGAGAGAATTCAACAATTTGCATTTTATTTGTGTGGGTATGTGTAGGAGGTAGGTGAATGGGTAAGTCAAGGGTCGCGATCCCTCTTCAAACCCACAAAAAGTGGAGAACTTGGACTAATCAAACAATCCTAAACACGGTCACCTAAGGGACGGGACTCGGTAACCAAGGCCTTTTCACACCGTGGGTGGTCATAATGGTCAAAATGCAAATCCTGTAGTAAATCCCTAGTAAGCTAGGTGGACTCAAGATAAAGGACCAACGAAATCATTGATTTAGGGTCATTCTATTAGATTAAAGTCCAAGACTCAATTTACACTACTAGGAAGAGAAAGTAGACACTCGCACGCTAGCCTCTAAACCGGGTTTTCGAAAACGGTTTACGCACAAGACACAAATACACACACAAACAAAGACTCAACGAGAACGAAAGAAAAAGAAGTAAAAGCAACGAAACAAAAACAACATAAAATGAACACATACACAACACAAACACCACCCCGATCATCCAAACAAGCCACTAAATCAGCCACACTTTACAAAGCTCCACTCGAGCACACAACATCACAATCTCCTCCAAACTCCGCAAGAGGTAGAGAAGAAAAAGGGATAAGATGTTACCGGGAGTCTTGAAAGCTCTCCAAAGCTATTGGTGATTTAAGCAACCTATAAGGAAAGAGGGAGGCAAACACGCACAATACGACAAAAACACGACACAAGGACACAAAGGGAAAACACACAAAAGAAAAATCTTTTTGATTTTGTGAAATTTTTTCAAATTTTTATGGTTTTTAAAGATTTTTTTCAAAAAAACTAAGAAAATAAAACTAACTACGCTAGAATATCGCTCCCCCACACTTAAATCGAGCCATGTCCTCATGCTCGATCGTAGGGTGCGGAGAGAACAAAAGAAAAAGAAAAGAAACTACGAAAATAAAGCTAAAAATTAAAAATAAAGTGAAGAAAAGGGTAGAAGGCGCCCGGCCGGGGTGTAGTCAAGTCACCATGGGCCGAGACGAGAAAAAGATATGGATGGGGGAAGAAAATAAAAAAGAAGGAAATAAAAGGAAATGGGAGGGGAGGGCTAGGTGTAATCAAGTCACCTAGCCCGGATTCCGCCTAAATCCGACTAAATCCTCAAAAAGAAAGAGTGAAAAATCTTGTAAAATTTGTATTTTGAAATGACTCTCGATGTAGTCACATCATCGAGAGTCGGGAGCAACCACTACCGAGCCTCGAAGGCCACCAAGACATCAAGACACAAAAGTGTACAAGGGTAAGGGAATAAACAAAGGAAAACAAGCAACAACAAAAACGGAAAAGAAAGGATAGTTGCCGTACCATAGGTTAGCAACTCACTCCCTCCATCGTCTCATAGATCAATATAGGCACTTGCTTGTCTTCATCTTTGCTATCCCGCTTCAAGCTTGATAGAACCGCATGGTAGAGGTAGTAATGGTGCGAGGGGGTGGGATTTGATGAGGATCTCGGTGTAAAGTGATGAGGAAATGAGGTGAAGGTACGGAAATGAAGTATGTGGGTGGTATGATATGAGAAAGGAAGGTAGGGAGGTTAGGTGGGGGTATACAATGGTTGGGTGGGCTCAAATGTCGAAGAAGAGGCCAAAAGAGGAGAAAGGGGACCATCCCGGTCGGGATGGGTGATCCCGATCGGGTTGATAAACCCTTCCCGGTCGGGAAGCCTCCTTCCCGATCGGGATGACACTCCAGTGGACTCGATTTTTGGCACCCTCATCCCGATCGGGACGGCCCCATCCCGGTCGGGATGACACACCCTTCCCGGTCGGGACGGGTCTTCATGACTCCCATGACCCCAAAAACCCACTCCCTTACTCACGATCCAAGCTCTATCGATAACCAATCCTCTCAAGGAGTCATCTTCACTTCACCTATCACAATAAACTCAAAATACACATCAAATTCACACCCTCACATCGCTCATCAAAATACCAAAACAATTACAAGAATCCCACAAAAACAAAAGAGTCCTAGAAACAAAAATCACAAATACAAGCACTAGTACTCTAAAGAAGAGGAGATGGGAATATACAACATGACGGTTCTTTAGGAACTCCGTCAAACCTAGGATGGTGGACTCTTCTTCAACCGTAGCCCTCAAGGGCATGGAGGAGCAAGTCGAACGCGCTACCGCCATCATAATGAAGGCCCAATAAGCGCTCGAGTCTAGGCAACCTCCACGGCCTCCAAGGAGGAGGCAAAAAGTAAGAATCCCAAGACCCAAAATCATCTCCAAAGTTGTCTCCGGGGTCTATCCATCCTACGAGCTTCACCGATCTCTTCCTCCCTAGGCGTCGCCTCAAATCACAAGCAAGCTTCGTTTCCAAGAAGCAAGGCACAAAAAGCGGTTTTGGCCTCATCTCCTCAATGCACACCCCCACACTTTCCTCAAGTTGTGGTTCCCCATCTTCATCACTCGGCCCCACATCATCTTGGAGGAGAGGATCGAAACTTCTACCGGCGGTTTCAATCTCTTCCAAACCATCTCTCGGTGTACTAGCAAGGGGCTCTTGATGCGTAGTCTCATTATCTCACAAGGGCAACTCGAGGCTATCAATCTCACCTAACAACCCCACAAATTCTACCAAACCATCCAACTCACTATCCTCCTCCAATTCCTCACCAATGTTGCCTTCAACAAGGGTTATCTCCTCATTCATCTCTTTTTGGGTAGATGATTGAGGTTCTTCAAAGCAAACTTCTCTATCAAAGGGAACTACATTGGCGGCTTCATGGTTAGGATGCTCCTCTTTCTCAAGTGGGCACCCTTCATCTAATTGCGATGTTCGGGATAAAAACATTACGGTTTGAACCGATAATGCATTTAATCGAGCATCCCTCGCCTCGTTTGCCCTTCGAATTTGGACCCATAATTCATTTTGTTGTTTTTGAATTTGAGTGGCCATTTCTTGGTTGCTCTTTTGCAATTGAAGAAGCGATTGAAACTCCTCCATGTCGGGCAATTGGTGATCATTGGCGTCTTGTAAAGCTCCTTGATAATCTTGATGATGCCCAAAGGGTGGGGCATCATATTGTTGGTAGTAAGGTTGGGGTGATTGGTAGTATTGTGGGTCAAGGGGTTCATATTGTGGTTGGGGTGGAGGGTAATATTGTGGGGTTTGGGGGTATTGGCTTCCATATGGTGAATCTTGATTGAACATGGTGGGTTCACAATCATAACTCGAGTAATAGTCACCATGATCGTAGGATTGGTAATCGTTCACTTGTTGGTAGCCGTTTTCATAACCTTGAAGTTCATACCCGTCTTGATTACCCCAAGAAGCTTGATAGTGGTAGGGGGACGTCATGTCATACCCTTGGTTCAAGGAAGAAGAGGGGTAGCTCATACCGGCTTCCATGTGTGGGGAGTTTAGATCAAACTCCATGCTCGCTCGAAAATCGTAGCTCATACCCGGTTGGAAACCACTCATTCTAGCAACCGTCCGTTAAAGCGGCTCTAAGTTGCAAGAAGAAGATAGTCACCACCTCTAAGCACAAACTGTAGACTAAGAACAAACGTGAGAAGTCTAGTGCTTTTTAGGCACTAGACAAGAAAGAAATAAACCACACAAACACACGAAGCAAAGTAACAAAAAGAAAAAAAAGAAAAACACAAACACAAACACAAAGTCAAGCAAATAGGAAAACAAAGTCTAAACTAGCACCGTCCCCGGCAACGGCGCCAAATTGATGGGAGGGATTTGTCGCGGAATCCCAACCGTCAATAATATAACCGGCTATTCCTACGGTAGATAGGGCAAGTCGGGTCGAATCCACGGGGACGGTAATGTATAGTCTAGACTAAGGTCGCCTAAATACGAGACTAAGTCAACGAGCTAAGCTAAACTAGAGAATGATAGAAGGGGAGAAAGCTAGACTAAGACTAAGGTACCGGAGAAACAAACAAAGAAACGGGATAGGATTAGGTCGGGGTCAAAGGGGTAACGGAATGGTCAAGGGATAACTAGAGCGAAGGAGGTAGTAGGGTAATCTAGGTTGGTCCGGGCTCTCGCAACTTAGGCCTACCTAGAGGTTCATCCTATAACCCATCTCGGTGACACACATGACAAACGGGGTTTTAACGTGCTCCATTGATTTGGTTGGCGATGAGTTGGGAGTCTGTCGCCAGGACAATCCGCTCTGCGCCTGCGGCTTTGGCTAAGTTAACGCCTGCGAGCATTGCTTCGTATTCAGCTTCGTTGTATGACGCGGGGAAGACGAATCTAAGTGCGTGCTCAAAATCCGTCTCTTCTGGGCTGGTTAACACGACTCTGGCCCCTGCACCATTAGCCGTGGAGGACCCGTCGGTGTATACCACCCATTATCCGGCAGTCGGGCTATCTTCCTCGGAATGGGAGCATTCTGCTAAGAAGTCGGCCAGGGCCTGGGCTTTGATGGCTGTTCTGGATTGGTATGTTATCCCCTGTCTGCTCAGCTCGATGGCCCATTTTAGCAACCTGCCTGACTTTTCGAATTTCTCCAGTACTTTTTCTAAGGCGGGTCTGTCAACACCACGACAGGGTGTGCGTCGAAGTATGGCCTTAGCTTCCTTGCTGCTATGACAACTGCGTAGGCTGCTTTTTCGACCATAGGGTAATTCTTTTATGCTGCCCCCAGGGCGTGGCTCACAAAGTATATAGGCTGCTGAGCGCCTGCTTCTTCTCTCAAGATGACTGCGCTTACTGTTACATTAGTTACAGCGATGTAGAGGAAGAGTTTTTCCCCTGCTACTGGCCTTGCCAGGGTCGGGAGCTTCTTCAAGTGTTCGTTCAACTGTTCGAAAGCTTCTCTTTGCTCATCCTCCCACTTAAACTGCTTGTTGCCTTTCAATATTTTGAAGAATGGGGTCGACTTGTCTGCTGACCTGGCAATGAAGCATGCCAGGGCGGCCATGCGGCCTGTCAGACTTTGAATGTCCCTTATGGTTCTGGGTTCAGGAAGGTCTAGAATAGCCTGAGCTTTCTCAGGGTTGGCGTCTATCCCTCGAGAGCTGACCAGAAAACCCAAGAACTTGCCAGAGCGAACCCCGAACGTGCACTTCTTTGGATTGAGCTTCATCTTGTAGGCGCGCAGGGAGGAAAAGGTCTCCTGCAGATCTGTCAGGTGTTCACTGTCTCCTTTGCTTTTTACGATGGCGTCATCGACATAGGCTTCTATGTTTCTGCCTTTTTGATTCTCAAACACCTTGTCGACCAGGTGCTGGTATGTGGCCCCTGCGTTTTTAATCCCAAACGGTATCATTTTGTACATGTAGGTGCCTGAACTGGTGATGAAGGCACATTTCACCCTGTCCGGCTGCCATAAGTAAACCTGATGATATCCTGAGAAGGCGTCCAGGAAGCTCAGCATGAAATATCCACTGGTAGCGTCAACCAGTTGGTCGATCCTGGGGAGTGGGCAGCAGTCTGTTGGGCAAGCCATGTTAAGGTTTGTGAAGTCTACGCACATTCTCCATGCGCCCGACGATTTCTTAGCCATAACCACATTTTCTAACCATTCCGGGTAGTCGCAAACCTCAATAAAGTCCGCCTTCAGGAGTTTTTCAATTTCCTCTTTAATCGCCACGTCCTTGTCTACGGACATATTTCGCTTTTTCTGCTTTACAGGGTGGGCATCCGCGTTTACGTTCAGCCTGTGAACGATACATGCTGGATCAACCCATGGCATCTCGTCCGCCGAGTAGGCGAATACGTCCTTGTTGTCTTTTAGTAACTTGACCAGCTCAGCCTGGTAGGACTCCTCCAGGCCAGCTCCTACAAGGACCTGTCTCCCTGGCTCCAGGTCCACCAGCATGCTCTCTCCCCCAGGTTCTAGGTGGTCGGATGCCTGATTACCGGCTGGAATCTCGCCTTCCCTGCTGGGGGAACTGTCAGCTTTTCTCTTTCCTTTTCTTTCATTTTCATGGGTTTGCAGGGCCACGGAGTAGCACTGTCTGGCTGACTCCTGGTCTCCATGTACTTTACCTTCAAGGCCAAAATCTGTGACATAGGCTATAGTGAGAGCCCTGATTGATATGGCCTCTTCGATCTCGTCCAGGGTGGCCCTGCCGATCAGGGCGTTGTAAGCAGTCCTTGCATCTACTACAACGAACGATGCCCTGACATTTCTGGCAGTGGCCTCCTCCCCGAATGTTACAGGTAAGTCTATGATTCCCATGGGCAGTATGCCTGCCCCGCTGAAGCCGCACAACGATCCTGGGGCAGGTCGTAGGTGCTTTTTTTCCAGGCCCATTTTATCGAAGGCATCCTTGTACAGCAGGATCGTGTACGCACCGGTGTCCACCATGCATCTCCGCACGATGTGATTGCTGATTTCTTGGGATGGTACCAAGGGATCGCTATGGGGATACACCACCCGCCCTGCATCCTCAGGGGTGATGCTTAGCGTCATTCCCTTCGGGCTCCCTGCCCTTTCGGCATAACAGATCTGGTTTCTTAGTTCACGAATCTGCCTCTTCTGACTTCTTCTGCTGGTTTGGCCCTCTGCATCCCCTGATATCACATGGATTACCAGGCGGTTCTGCACTGAACCTTCAGGCTTCTCTGGTGTCTCCTTCTGTGTTTTATTCCTTGCCGCGTAGTTGGCCAGCCAGCCATTCCTGATTAGTTTCTCGATTTCATCTTTCAGGTGGCGGCACTCCTCAGTGATATGGCCTACGCAGTCATGGAAGGTACAGAACATCTTGGGGTCCCCCTTTGGGCTGCGTGGTTTGCTTGGGCGGTTCCACTTAGCAGTCTCCTTTTCCAGTTCGAAAATCTCTGCCCTGGATTTGTTGAGGGCCGTGTAGCTGTCGAACCTGGGTTGGTAGACTGTGCGCTCTTTCTTGGGGGTGTCCCCCTCTTCGGCTCTCTGTTTTCCGGATTCATTTCTGCCACGTCCACCCTGCGGTCCCCCCTGCTGCCTGGTAGGGCCCGCGGGGGTATCCGGCAGGCTGTGGAACTCCTCTTGCAGCATAAACCCCTCAGCGATTTTCCTGGCCTTGGCCAGAGTTTCCGGCTGGGCTCTGATCAACTGGTTCTTCATTTCCCCAGGGAGCAGTGAGTTAGTCAGTGCGTACATTCCTGTCGCATCGTCTATCTCTTTGACCTGCTGGAAGGACAAGTCAAACCTCTTCAGGTACTCCCTGACAGACTCACCCTTCTTCTGCCTGAGAGTCATTAGGTCGAACCGAGTAAGACGTCGCCTCTTGTTTCCCGCATACTGGTCAAGGAAAGCCTCTGTCAACTCGATGAAGAAACATATTGACTCCTGCGGCAAATCCCTGAACCAACCCTGGGCCAGACCTACCAGGGTGGTTGGTAAAATTTTGCACCAAACCGCGTCATCGGCGTCATACATTCCCATATGGCTCTCGTATGCCGCCAAATGATCCTCTTAATGATCCTCTTGGTTGGCCTGCCCACCATTCTCGACCTGCTCGTGCCCGAGTAGTGACCGTGGTCGTCCCTTCTGTCAGGGGTCGGTCTCCTACTTTCAGGGGAGCGGTACCTTGGTGGGCGCCTGCTTATCGCTTCGTCATCCCTGGGAGGGGAGCGATACCGTGAGCGCTTCTTTTGAGCAGGCTCAAGGTTATCGCCCTGACGGTGCCTGGACTTCAGAGGCTGACCATTGTTAAGTCTGGACTGCAGGCTCTGGGACAGTCCTGGTGCAGGCTGCAATTCCTCAACTGGTGTTAGCCTGGAGAACACATCTCCCTGCTTCTCCCCCAGGCGCTTGGACACTGGCTCCTTGTGCCTCATGCGATTTCTCAAGTCTTGAGATAAACCCCTTCTTTCGCGAGCGGCCGTGAATTCTGTAGTATGAATGTAGAATGCTTCTTCAGGACCAGCAGCCTCCTGCTGTGCAGGCGGTTCCTAACGGGCTTCTGTGATTCGCCTTTGCACTTGCGCATACGCCTGAGCTGTCTTCCTGGCCTTTCTCTGAACGTTTCTGACGGCGGTCCGCTTTGAGCCCCCGGTTCCTTCTCAACTTTCAAAGTGGAGCAACCTGGGGGTCGTGGCGACCCTACCGACCAGATCATCCGGAGTGAATTCCTGATTCAACGTAGCTGAGAAGAACGCCGCAGTCTGCACCATCTGGGCAGGGGTGAGGTTTAGAGTTTGCCTCGGATGTGCCCCCTGCCCTGCCATGGCAGCTACCCCCTGACCCGGTGCCCCCTGGAGACTGGCTCGCCCCACGCCTGGAATCGTGGCGGTGGGCGTTACCTCCAACAGCATGCCATATTGGGGGGCTTTGGGTGGGTTTGCCACAGAGCTGGTGTCAAAAATTTCAGGCATGTTTAATTGTAATTGGTTAACTTCGTGTTTGAGAATGGTTGATTTTGTGGGTAATTTCGTGGGTACAACCAATTTGCTCCCCACAGACGGCGCCAAATTGTTCCGGTGCGGAACAATTAACCCGACTTCGGATTCGGGTTCTAAGTTCGGAATGTTGCTCGTCCGATTTCCTTCAGCCTCTCCTTTCTTCCACTCCGGTGGTCAGACTTTCCCGGCGGATTGAGCCTGCTCCCTGCACAGTGAACGCACAGGGCCTCGGAGGTTGTCCGAGGGAACCCTCTCTGATGCCTAAGTCAGTCTGTGAATGCCTTGATGAACCTAGTTCGTGAGGAGCTAGGTGGCCTTTTTTAGAGTGAGGGTCTAGAGAGAGAAAATCCAACCTCCCTCAAGTGGGAAATGGACGGGTATTTATACCTTCCCACTAGAGAGAGAGAGAGAGGAGAGGGAAAAGAGCGGGAAAATGGGTGGATACAAGGACGACACGTGGCCTCACCTCATTCACCCATTTTCCCTTACCTGAGGCGGAATGACGGATGGGCCCTCGGTTTCCCCTGCTCGTACTGGGGATCGGGACATCTTGGAAACCAGCATGCAGGGGGCTTGGTAGCCCTGCTCGGCTGATAGCAAGGCCCTGCCGAGCAGGCACAAGCCTTGGAGTATTTTCACCAGTCTTTTGCTGGTCGACCCTGCAGGGCAACCCTTCCTTCGCCCTGGGGGCGAATTATTCCCGGGTGACATGGGCGGGCGACCCATGGCACTTAGTCAACTCCCATCACATTGTTATTTCATTCATCATAGTTTCCTATCAATGGTTAGTTTCTCTATCGATCTTTATAGGTTCCAGGGTTTTATATTTCTTATTTAGATTTTCCATGATATACACTGATACTATTGTTTTGTTTTATATTAATGCAGAAACGTGATTGAAGTAACATACCTTCTGAGTTACAGTAACACTTAATTGCAATTACAGTAACACACTGAACGTTTAGAAAAAGGGTTTTGATGATGATGTTAAAAGTAACGTAGTGTACTAGTTACAGTAACACAACTTATTAATTGATATAACACATTTGTTGCATGGGCGTAACGTTGTTTAATTTTGTGCAGGTGGTATTGGCAAAGAAGCAAACGCACAGGATAACATTGGAAAAGGTGGAATTTTACTCAGTTGATTAATCATGGATTAATAACAGTGGTTCATTACTCTCATTTTAGTATAGATCCCAGATTTAACGTATGCTTTACTGATATTATTGTTTTGTTTTATGTTGAAGTAGACACGGCGTTGAAGTAACATATGTTATGAATTACAGTAACACCTAACTTTAATTAGAGTAACACAGAACGAGTATCATTTTGTAACGAGTTTTAATTTTTTGCAGGTTGCATTTGCCAAGAACCGAATGCACAGGAATGGTGAGTTTTTTTTCGTCATCACGTTCCGTCATTCATTCAATCAAATCTGAGTTCGAAATCCCGTTACCATGGATTCAATGAGCGCGACATCTTCATCAACTGTCGATAAGCAATTAATCGAGTATAACAATGGTGATTTTGATATTTTTTTCACGTTTTGCTTCAATTTTTATTCATGATTACGTCGTGCGTCAATTTGCGTTCTTTTTTTTCCGTCAATTTTCATGTTGATATTGCTTTCATTGTCATTTCATTCATCATAGATTTATATCAATGGATAATTGTTATAGATTCCAGAGTTTTATGTTTGTTATTTAGGTTTTCCATGATATACAATGATACTATATATAGATCCCAGATTTAACGTAAGCTTCACTGATATTATTGTTTTGTTTTCTGTTGAAGCAGACACGGCATTGAAGCTTCACTGATACGGACTTCTAAGGGCAGAAGACAAGGTAAATATGGAAAGCTTGTGCGGATTAATTTTGTACACATTTTTTTTTACATAGCGTTGTGCTACGTTGCAATTAACGATATATTTATTTAATACATGTGTATTTGGTTAGAGTAACATCTCATGTCTATTGGAGTAACACCATTCGTTAGTTACAGTAACAGAGATAATGCATGAAAGTAACTGAGGACATCAACGTTGTTTGTTTACACAATTCATTACCTAAGTAACTGAGGGTAACTTGGATTAGAACCATTCATTACCAAAGTAACAACATTCGTTTTTTAAAGAACCATATATAATGCGTCAGAGTAATTGATGATAATAGCATTGTTTAACCATGGGACAAAGAATAACACCATTAATAACTTAGAGTAACATCATTTGTTCATTAAAGTAACAGTTATAATGCGTCAATGTAACACAATGATTATGAGACCACATTTGTATATTGGGTAAACTTCATTCATTCCCATAGTAACATCGGTCGTTAATTAGAGTGACATGAACAATTAGTCAGGGTAACAGAGTTTAACAGCGTTGTTCTATTGGTGATAATCAAAATACTAATGTACATAATAAGTTTCGAAAACGATACAAAGCATTATTCGTAATTAGAAAAAGATGACATAATTCGTTAGACACGTTATTTTTTTCGACCCTTTGTTGGCTTGCTCTTGGGACCATCGATGATCTTTTGCCTCGCGTCCACATACTTATCTACGTTATCCAACAACCGCGATCGCACCTTGATTTGTCTCCTCCTTTTGCCATCTGAAAAGTACAATAATTATGTACAACTATTGTTACAGTTTAATCTGATATATAAAATTAAAGTACAACTGATACGAGTGAAAGAAACACCATATGTACACCTGATACGGGTTAAAGTAACACAAAAAAAGTGTTAGAGTAACACAAAGTGCAAATTAGAGTAACACGTCTACACAATTAAATGTACCAGATTACTAGCATTCAAAGTAACGCAAAGATGGGATTAAAAGTAACAAATCTTGTACATTACAGTAACACATGGTTGTCTTTAAAATAACATCATACATGTGTAACTCTAACTGAACAACCCCTTACAGTAACACCTCGAGTTTATTACAGTAACTGACTATGCGCATTAGAGTAACATTCAATATATGTTAGACTAAGTATGAAGAGTAGAAGCATAGTAGAAGCATAGTATGAAGTAGGTGAATTCAATTAAACTCTACAGATGCATACCCAGATACCGCAACAATCTTTAGTGAAACCAATTAATTATAGGGCACAAACGCAGCAAAGTAAATCAATCAATAATTAGCGAGAAAATTAATGAAATCAGATACGAATATAAACTAAACCTAGTTCTTTAGTACAACAATCGAGTATTAGCAAGTTACCTTGTATTATGCCGCCTGAAGATTATCTTTGCTGAAGTTAGAGAGCTGCTTCAATGTAGCCTTGCTTGAGTTGAAGACGAGGGGATGCGCGGGTGTGTTTTGAAAAGAAACGGAATTCGAGCGATTGTGTTTGGGATGATGAAGGTGAAGGGTTTCAGTTAGGATGTGAATAAAAAAATTGAATGTGAGGAAGTAACGTGTATCAGTGGTTGGAGATAATTAAGGAAGGATAGATGATTTTATTTTATTTTTACCAAAATATGTTAGTTATTGCCTTAATTACTATAATCAATCACCACCATCCATCCCACTCTAGATCAATGGTTGTAGATAGGACTCATGGACTCAAAAAAAAAAGGACTCACTTGATCTTTACTCTCTCTCTCTCTCTATATATATATAGAGGTGAGTTCCGCTGAGAGAAGGTAACTCCTTACCCCCATTAGATTGTGTATATATATAACGTATATATATATATATATATATATATATATATATATATATATATATATATATATATATATATATATATATATATATATATATATATATATATATTGTGGACATGACATAGGTCCACCCCGACGCGGCCACGCGCGGGTTTGGGGAGGCGAATGAATCTCCATATGAGAATGGATCGAATTAAAATTTAAATCGAAGTTGGAGTCGCCACTGAACTTGGTGGGATTTCGGGCCCGTTCGAACCCACTCTATGTCGTAGTGGGCCATGTACAAAATACGGCCCATTTCCGATGTCAGAGTTTATCGGGTTCGTCCCTTTGTATTTGATACCGATACCGACGTTATCGGATATCGTGTATTGAATGACTCTCGTTGCCAATGGTTTCGGTCATCCGGAAACCGAGGTTCTGAGTAAGAGGTGAGGGTACGTGTTGGGAAGTTCACAAAGAACACCAAACCCCCGCACATTAGCGGCCTCTACTAGGATATCGTTTTATTTTAAAATACGCGCGTTAGTTATACGATGAATGATATGCAAACATTGTTTTCCCTAAACATGCGAAAAATTGAATGGGTTGCTAAGTCGATTTAATGCAACTAAAATAACGTCAAAGTTGTATTTAGCATGTGAGATTCGTTTTAGTATAATAAAACAAACGATGAAAGTAAAATTGCTACAAACACGAACAAACAAGTTAGTAACGGTTTGTAAATCGAATAAGAGACGTAAATATGGTAATATGCATGATTTTGGAAAGATTCATGATACGTGATGGATTAACGCGTGTTGATCGAGGTCGAAGAAAAATATATCGAGATCTGAAATATGCGCCTGAAAACCCGCTGTTTTGTCTAAAAAAACGATGTTCGAAGAATAAATAAAAAACCAAAATTGTGTCGCGTTTCCAGGCGGTCGCGCGACTCGCCCGGGACGCCGGCGGGTCGCGTGACGGGCTGCCTTAGGATCGATTTTTTTGAAAATCGATAATTTTATTAAACCGCGTACAAATATTGCATAATTCGTACTCTACTTAATTTAGCGATATTCGTTATATTCGATATTCCATCATGAAATCGATATCGAAAATTCGGAATAGCCTTTTTTTTTAGAAACGATAAATAAGTTTTTTTTGTAAATCGTCTGAAATAAATCGAACTAAAAAAATGATGTTTGATTCTCTCCGCGTTAAAATTGTTGTATTTTGTTTTAAGAAAACCATGTAACGATTTTTAGCATCTACAAGATTAATTTAGTTCTTTTTAGTACGATATTTGATTAGAGAATCAATATCGTATTTTTAAGAATGTTTCGTTATATATGAAAATAGTTTTGTAATATCGATATTAGAAATAGAAAAAAAAATGCGACGATTGACCCATAAAAAAAAACGACCGACGACGACGCTAGGACGAAGAAAAGACGAGAAGGAAAGGGAGAGAGAAAGGAGAAGTCAGGTTTGATTTTACACCCTCAACCTACATGCTCTGTTTACTCGGATCGGGGCTCGTCGGAATGTGGCTAGGGCACGGGAGCGTCGAGTTAATGTCGGTGAGTTATGGTGGTTTTTGGTCATGTAGGGTGTCGGGTAAGAGGCAGCCGGTTTCGTCGGGTGAGCTCGGGTATACTATCGGTTTTTTTCGATGCTAAGTGTATATATTTTATGGATCGTAGACGTGTCTTGTGTAAAAAGTTGATGCATTTCGAATGAATTTTAATGTGTCGTGAGGGTCTTATTTATAGGAGAGGTCCTCGATGGAAGCTAGAATGGGTATCTCGTTTAGGTAATAAGAAATACCGATTAGGATAGGAAATGTCAGAATTTGTGTGGAATGAGAATTCCGTTTCTTGGTGAGGAAGAAACGAATCCGGCTGAAATTGGGGGAGCTCGGCCGAGTATGTTGTGCTCTGTCGAGTATTTGATTCGGTATTCGGATAGAATTCCTACTTGATATCGAATTCTATCCTTAAATGGAATTATTTAATATTTTGTGTAGCTGATTTTTTTTAGTGTTTGACCTAAAGCCGGATTTTTGGGATAACATGGCTGGTTTGTATGTTTCGAAAATATCTTTGACCGGGTTTTGACTCAGTCGCTGAAAAACGGTTTTGCCCCTGGTGTCGAATTCGACCCAAATTAGTCTTATTTGACTCGAAATTAAAACGACCCACTGGGCCTGAATTTGAGGTAGGTTTTGTGAGATTTGTACTCCGTAAAAGGCCCAAGTCAAATGCCAATGATTTTGAGCCCGTTTTCCAGTATGGTAAAGCATGTTTGCGTCCGATCATCATCGGGTGTTTGTCGGAAACTGCTGTAGACACCTGGCGGTCAAAATGTGTGTGTCTACAGAGCCCCACTTTGACCGAGGCTTGGACAAGGCGAAAGTCAGAGTAGCTACCAGGTCAATCAAAGATTAAGACCTGGCAGACTTCCGGTCGGTTCGTTTAAGTCCATTAGACTCTGCGTAAAGGTCTCGCCAGCCATAAGTTGGAAATCATACCTGAGCTGATGATGCTAACTCCATGGAGAATCGGACTTGGCGTATAAGTCTTGGGTGCGCCTATATGTGGGCCCATCCCGTTAAATGCCGCTGGGGAGTTATGTGAATTGCACGGTCTTGAATTGTACCTGTATAGGTTACATAAAATTTTGCATGCAACATGTAGGTGAAACAAATATGACTCGCGCTGGGGAATAAAAATGATTTTTGCTTAGTTTTGAAATCGAAGTTCTGAAAGCAACTCACATGCTAGGAAATTGGTTTTCAACACTGAAATGGGTAGAAATGAAATTTGCAATAGACCGAAATTTGACCTTGTCCAAAAGGATTTTCTCAAATGGCTAAGTTTTGCATATTTTAAAATGAGAATTTGAAGAGAGATGTATACCGACAGACTTGACTCTGGATGTGACCGGACGAGTTGACAGACACGACTGGACTCTCGAGGGGTTGGACCGTGACTCGGTAGGGGGTGGGCTACCTAACAAGACTCTTAAGTTGCGCTATTCCGTAGCCTAGGCGAGTGGCAACATGGTCGAATCCTCCGAATGGGAAGGATGTGCTATGGGGGAATTTCGATAGTTTGTAATGAGGCTGTTGTAGTCTAGTGCTCTTCTGGATTTTTGGTTTTAGGGTACATTTCCAAAGTGGGTATCGCTCCGAGTCCTGATAGATTCTTGTCTTCGACTGAGCCGAGTACTAGAACACACTACAGAAAGGAGGCTAGATTTTTTTTTTTTTTTAATTTATCTGGATTTTGTGAATGGATGGAGGTTTTCTGCCATAGAGGAGCCCCCAGGACAACAAAATTAGCTGTTGAGAACATGACGGTGTCGTGACCGGAATGACGGCGCTTTTTTGAATGTGTATCAATGTGGATGGTTGTGCCTCTGTTGAACGGCTGCCTACGTATTTACGTGTAGTGAAATCAAACCAAGCCGTAGTTCAGTGTTGAAAGATATATTATTGATAAGTGTAGTTTGTAGTGCCTAATTTGTTGTGTTTTGGTTCCGTTTTCCTTGTGGAATAGCTCCTTGGGAGCGGTTTATGGGTTACTTATGCTTCCTTTAGTTCGTTTTAGGTTCCCGAGACCATTCATGGAGAATTGGAACGATTCCGATTCGTTTCATACACTTTTGGAGCCAACGAAAAGAAGGAACAATCATTTGATGCCTTATTCGATCCCGAGACCTTGAGACCCATTCCCGAGCCCCTTAGACTCGATCCCGAGCACCGAGAATCGATGAGAAGCCCATGAGAAGCAAGGAGGGACCCTTGAGATCATATTTGAGGCCTACAAAACCCATCATGGTCGAGA
Source organism: Agrostemma githago (assembly GCA_958450325.1). Lineage (NCBI taxonomy): Eukaryota > Viridiplantae > Streptophyta > Magnoliopsida > Caryophyllales > Caryophyllaceae > Agrostemma > Agrostemma githago. Next base: position 46,910,354 of record OY288255.1, read on the forward strand.
TAAGAGCCATCATGGTCGAGATGAAGAGTACAAGCAAAACCAAGCTACTGCAGGGCGTCATGGCCGTGACCCATGACCATCATGGCCGTGACCCATGACCATCATAGCCATGACGGGGGTGCCTCATGGTCCTAAGCTCCCTCATCATGGCCGTGAGCCCCCTGTTTCTCCTCGCACTTTGTCACTTCATTCCCCTTATTCCTACAACCCTATATATACCCCCTTCTTGCAATCTTATGGGATGTTAGACATGACCCATAAACCCTAGCATAGTTTAGCATAGATTAGCATAGATTAGTGTAGATGAGTCGTTAATTAGTCCTTAATCCTAGTTTAACTCTTGTATTTTGGGAATTCTTGAAGAATCCAACCAAGATTGACAACCTTGGATGATGTATTTGGGTTTTCTTCCATTTATGCAAGATTTCTTCTTTTCATCTTCTCTAGTATGGTATAATCTCTTTTCCCTTCCCTTAATCTTGTTTTATCATTAAAGTTTCATTCTTTGTTCATTGTTCATGGTTTTGTTCATTGTTCATCTTTGTTAGTTTTCCATTATGTTTGTATGTTTTGATTCTTATGTTAGTTTCTCTTGATTAGTGTTAGTTTTCCTTTAGATATGTTTGAGTAGATTCTTGCTAGAGTTATTAGGGTGATTTGGGTGATTGTGGGTGATTAAGGGTTTGTTGGAGATGTTAGTGGAAGTTTTGGGTTTCCTCTTGGTTAGATGCATGGACATGTTTGATGAAATGCTTGAATGACATGTAGATGCACATGCTTGTTTTTCTTGCCTTTTCTCTTGTGGGTGATAGTTTGCTCGTGGGTTTGGTTCCTTCACTACGTAGCGAGAGCCCGGTGAGGACGACCCCTAGGTCGGTCTACGTAGCGAGAGCCCGGATGTGACCTAGGCTACGATAGCACGCTAGTAACCCCGTTTGTCATGTGTGTCGCTAAGGTGGGTTCTATCAAGAACCTCTAGGTCGGTCTACGTAGCGAGAGCCCGGACTACACCTAGATTACCCGACTACCCCTTCACCTTAGCTCCTCCTCGATCATCCCATCACTCCATGAACCCGACCTAACCCTAGTCTTCCTTCTTAGTGTTATCCTAGCTTCCCTTAGTCATTAGTTACTTGTTTATTTTCCTTTTCCGCGTTTTAGACATAGTTTAGTCCTCATCCTTCCCTAGATTAGCTCATCTCGAACCTAGTCCTAGACCTTAGCACCCATTAGTCCAAACGCAATTTCCGTCCCTGTGGATCGACCCGACTTACCCTAGCTACCCACTAGGTATAGTTGGTTATTATTTGACGGCGGGATTCACGACAAAATCCCTCCCATCAATTATGGTGCCTAGTCTAGTAGGACTTTGTGTGTAGCATTCCCAATGATGTCTTGATCAAGGGGCTAGAATGGTTAGGATATTGATCCTGTGACTGTGAGCGTTCCCCGGGGTAGCCCCTAGAGGTGGTGTGAACTATTTGGGCATGTTCTATGCTGACCGCAAGTTTAGTTCCCGTGTTTGGGGTTGTTAACTGGTTTGGATGAGAAGAATTGGGATGGGATTTGACGAGTTCTGCTCTCGGGGATTTGACGAGTTTTGCCCTCGGGGATTTGACGAGTTTTGCTCTCGGGGATTTGACGAGTTTTGCTCTCGGGGATTTGACAATTTTTGCTCTCGGGGATTTGACGAGTTTTGCTCTCGAGGATTTGACGAGTTTTGCTCTCGGGGATTTGACGAGTTTTGCTCTCGGGTCTTTGATGAGTTTTGATCTCGGGTCTTTGACGAGTTCTGATCTCGGGTTTGCGTATGGTGATTGTGAATTTTGTTATGTAAAGGGGAAGTCGAGTAAAATGGCTCGAACTTTGATCGGGATAGGTTTTGATAATGCGGGATCTGGTTTCCATGTCTGACCCTAATTGTTAGGGGTATCCTATGGAGCTTGAATCCTCAAAATTCCGGGCTGTCTCTAGCCTGGGTATCGGGAAGGTCTTGAGGGTTGTAATGTGAGAAGGCTAAATGTGGTCTTAGTTGACCAGCCCGATTATCTCTCCCTTATTTGAAGGTACGAATTTTGACCGTACCCTGGTCATGGGGCTTTCACTTGAATTGACCGTTGATCATGGTCATGGGTTTTTGGGAGTTCTTTTTGATCTTGGCCAGCTCTTTTCTTTTGGGCCTTTTGCTTTTTTTCTCTTGGACTTTTTTTTTGTCCAGTTTTTTGTTTTGTTTTGTTTTGTTCTTTTTGTTCGGTTGGTCAGACTAACACCTAAGGTAGGGATGGTCAGTCTTATTGGAGGGGTGTTTATTGTGGGAAATGGGTTTGCCTCCCGTCTTGAACCCAAACTAGGAAACCACCTAGATTTGTCATAGGATTCGATACCGCTCCTGCTAAGTGTAGTTTCGTGGCTTTCTATGTCAGACATGGAACAGGTAAAGGAAAACACGAGTCTCATTTCCTGCGGTCGTTATAGATGTGCCTGTAATAGTCACGTGCATGTGCTCACAGTGTATGATGGTGTTCATCATGTTCTCGGAAACACATAAAGAAAGTATATATGAGAAGCAGAAAGGCTGATATTGAATTTTGAAAAAAAGAGGACAGAATACAACTTACACTGACTCTGACTCTGACTTTGACTTTGGAAGAAATAGCACATCCTAGACTCGGACTCAGACTCGGACATAAATCAAATCCGGACTCTCGGATGGTGTTGTCAATTCAGCTTCTAAGGACTCAAGATGATGTCCAGTATAGCCTTTAGTAGAAGCTTCACCCAGATCTTCATTATGTCGAAGATCGTCTTCAATCCTAATGCCCATTTCGGTAAGCACCGTAAAGATCGAAATGTCGGCGTACCTAAGATGGAAGCGGTAGGAAGGTAGGAGTTTGTTGATGAACGCCTCCACTAGTGTCTTCTCGTTGGGCTTGTCTACCAACTTCACACTTTCGGCCCTCCACCTTGTAAGGTACTTGGTGAAACCTTCTTTGGGCTCTTGGGCCATGACCTCCAGGGTACGCATCGTAGTCTGGATCTCGGTATTATCAGCGTAAATCCGAGCGAACTCTGTTGCTACATCATCCCAAGTCTTGTACTTCTTGGAATCGGCCTGTAGTACCAGGCTTTCGGGTGTTTCTCGAGGGAAGAAGCAAAAAAATGCTTGAACATGGTGGATTTCACCCCCTTGACAGCCATGAACTCCTTGAAAGCCCGAATGTGATGAACCGGGTCTTCAGTACCCTCAAACATCGGTATGCCCGTAAGGTTGAGGTTGGCGGGTAGCTCGTCATTCAGAAGCGAATAGGAACGAGCGTTTTACGTGTGGATCGAGTTATTCGTTGACAAGTGGACCTGTTCTTCAAGTTTTAGAACGACGCTGACCAGTTCGGCTATGGGCCCAGTGGTTTCATTCCCGACCTTAGGAGTCCTTTACTCCACGGCACTCAAACGGGCGGCAATGGTGGTTTGGTCGGTCCTGATGGCTGTCAGTTGGGCCTCCATCTTAGCTAGTGAGGCGGTCATTTGGTCCAAGGTTTCTCGCATTTTCTGGTGTCTGGTTACCGGTGGCCCATCTGTAAGAATATCGTGTAATCAGAAAAGTAGCTTCGGAACTCAAGTACACCAAGGCATAGGAAATAGAGCGGCCAGAGGAGAGACGACTCTAGTTTGACTCGGGTTAGACTCTCCTAAGACAAATGTGTAGGGTATGATCCTTAGAGTGACTGTGATTAATCGCTCCGTCGGAGAATAGCCCCCAAATGAGACTAAGGACTCCGATAGGACTCAGATGGTGTGACATCTAAGTGACTCGAAAGTGAGGTACGTGAGACACATATAAGACATGACCCTTAGAGCAACTGTGATTGATCGTTCTGCTGAGGGGTAGCCCCCAATGGGGATCAAAGACTTTGTTAAGACTCGAGTGTCGGACGAGTGACCCTTAGATGTAAGGATCGCGAACCTTTTGTTATGGGGCTATGCCTTGTAAAAGGTTGACTCAGAAAAGACACCTAGACGGGTGACTTGTGAAAGGTGGACCTCCTTTAGGATCCAGCTGTGTGGGCCGAGTCTTGTTCGAAAGGAGGTTCACGTGAGACATTCCCCAGACTTTGAACTCGATTGTGTAAACGGACCAACCTTTGTAGGAGTATGTCCTACGTAGGTGAGCCTTGCCTTAGTCAAATAAGGCGGACTGGGATAGGGAGGAAACTCGTGATATAAGATCGACGGAATTTCGACGCTAAAAGACCTTGACGACTTATGACACGACCCGACACTGCTAAATACGGGAAGTCCTAAGAAGAAGAAGGTTTCGAAATATGATTTTTTTTTAAAAGCCCGAAAAATTCGGGGAGAACCGGCCCTTTTTTCGAAAAAGAAAAACGGAAAGGTGGACTGGGCGACGGTTTTGAAAGTTCGAAAGTATTTTCGAGTTTTCAAATGGGCATAATACCGGCTAGAAATAGGCTATTTTGAGTAAAATCGTAAATCCTAAATTCGGTATATGTCCCGGGTTTTGAAATTGGATATTTTGAAAAGGATGTAATTTTGAAAATGACGGTTTTTTAAAGACAACTTGTAAATCAGGTAGCACGTAGTCATGGAAACAGTATAACGACGCCATGTATGCTCTAATTCTAAGTCTCGGTCGGTCTGTAAGGGTTTATACCAGTGTACATAGCCTATCGGGAATCGGGGCGGACTTCCTAAGTCGAGTTGAGCTTTGAATATGCCGTGAAACCCATACGAATCGGCTATGGACACCTTTGACATATCCAATTTGGACTACATCAATAGTATAGTGGGACGTCGGTCACCAGTACCGGCCCGGGAAAATATGTGGTTATGCATGAACCGTAAAACTAAAACGCGTATTGTACTAGTCAAACGATTTCTATTCGAGTCTCGCCCAGAGGATGCCGATGGTAAGTCACGCATCAGTTAATCCCCAGCGCAGTCGCCAAATTGTGGACATGACATAGGTCCACCCCGACGCAGCCACGCGCGGGTTTGGGGAGGCGAATGAATCTCCATATGAGAATGGATCGAATTGAAATTTAAATCGAAGTTGGAGTCGCCACCGAACTTTGTGGGAGTTCGGGCCCATTCGAACCCACTCTATGTCGTAGTGGGCCGTGTACTAAATACGGCCCATTTCCGATGTCAGAGTTTGTCGGGTTCGTCCCTTTGCATTTGATACCGATACCGACGTTATCGGATATCGTGTATTAAATGACTCTCGTTGCCAATGGTTTCGGACATCCGAAAACCGAGGTTCTGAGTAAGGGGTGAGGGTACGTGTTGAGAAGTTCACAAAGAACATCCAACCCCGCCCGCACATTAGCGGCCTCTACTAGGATATCGTTTGATTTTAAAATACGCGCGTTAGTTATACGATGAATGATATGCAAACATTGTTTTCCCTAAACATGCGAAAAATTGAATGGGTTGCTAAGTCGATTTAATGCAACTAAAATTAACGTCAAAGTTGTATTTAGCATGTGAGATTTGTTTTAGTATAAAAAAACAAACGATGAAAGTAAAATTGCTACAAACACGAACAAACAAGTTAGTAACGGTTTGTAAATCAAATAAGAGACGTAAATATGATAATATGCATGATTTTGGAAAGATTCATGACACGTGATGGATTAACGCGTGTTGACCGAGGTCGAAGAAAAATATATCGAGATCTGAAATATGCGCCTGAAAACCCGCTGTTTTGTCTAAAAAACGATGTTCGAAGAATAAATAAAAAAAACGAATTTGAGTCGCGTTTCCAGGAGGCCGCGCGACTCGCCCAGGACGCCGGCGGGTCGCATGACGGGCTGCCTTAGGATCGATTTTTTTGAAAATCGATAATTTTATTAAACCGCGTACAAATATTGAATAATTCGTACTCTACTTAATTTAGCGATATTCGTTATATTCGATATTCCATCATGAAATCGATATCGAAAATTCGGAATAGCCTTTTTTTTTAGAAACGATAAATAAGTTTTTTTTGTAAATCGTCTGAAATAAATCGAACTAAAAAAATGATGTTTGATTCTCTCCGCGTTAAAATTGTTGTATTTTGTTTTAAGAAAACCATGTAACGATTTTTAGCATCTACAAGATTAATTTAGTTCTTTTTAGTACGATATTTGATTAGAGAATCAATATCGTATTTTTAAGAATGTTTCGTTATATACGAAAATTGTTTTGTAATATCGATATTAGAAATAGAAAAAAAATGCAACGATTGACCCATAAAAAAAACGACCGACGACGACGCTAGGACGAGGAAAAGACGAGAAGGAAAGGGATAGAGAAAGGAGAAGTCGGGTTTGATTTTACACCCTCAACTTACATGCATTTGTTTACTTGGATCGGGGCTCGTCGGAATGTGGCTAGGACACGGGAGCGTCGAGTTAATGTCGGTGAGTTATGGTGGTTTTTGGTCGTGTAGGGTGTCGGGTAACAGGCGGCCGGTTTCGTCGGGTGAGCTCGGGTATACTATCGGTTTTTTTCGATGCTAAGTGTATATATTTTTTGCATCGTAGATGTGTCTTGTGTAAAAAGTTGATGATTTTCGAATGAATTTTAATGTGTCGTAAGGGTCCTATTTATAGGAGAGGTCCTCGATGGAAGCTAGAATGGGTATCTCGTTTAGGTGATAAGAAATACCGATTAGGATAGGAAATGTAAGAATTTGTGTGGAATGAGAATCCCGTTTCTTGGTGAGGAAGAAACAAATCCGGCTGAAATTGGGGGAGCTCGGCCGAGTATGTTGTGCTCGGTCGAGTATTTGATTCGGTATTCGGATAGAATTCCTACTTGAGATCGAATTCTATCCTTAAATGGAATTATTTAATATTTTGTTTAGCTGATTTTTTGTAGTGTTCGACCTCAAGCCGGATTTTCGGGATGACATGGCTGGTTTGTATGTTTCCAAAATATCTTTGACCGGGTTTTGACTCGGTCGCTAAAAGACGGTTTTGCCCCTGGTGTCGGATTCGACCCAAATTAGTCTTATTTGACTCGAAACGACCCACTGCGCCTGAATTTGAGGTTGGTTTTGTGATATTTGTACTTCGTAAAAGGCCCAAGACAAATGCCAATGATTTTGAGCCCGTTTTCGAGTATGTTAAAGCATGTTTGCGTCCGATCATCATCGGGTGTTTGTCGGAAACTGCTATAGACACCTGGCGGTCAAAATGTGGGTGTCCACACACACACACACACACACACACACACACACACACACATATATATATATATATATATATATATATGAATAGATCTTCTGAGAGACGGTCTGTCATTAATTTACTATATTTGTATTTGTATCCGCTTTTATGTTAATCGTACCTACTTCTATTAGGTTTGGTACCACTGTTACTTCCATTTGTACTTAATCTCTCAGTAAAATTAATGAGAGACCGTCTCTCAGAAGACCTATTCATTACTTATTGAAATACCCCGCATATCATAATGCATCTTAGGACTTCGATGGTAACCCTAGTAGTTGTGTCATAAATATGTATCACTCATTACACTAAGTAATAATAATAAGCATTTATCAATTGATATCTAGGTTTTGATCCTCGGTCTTGTGATCACATTTTGTAGATAAGTCGATGCTAGAAGTGGGAGGATTCTTTAAGAAATGAGATCAATTGTAATCCCCTAGAAAATCTAACGCAATACAGTGGCGGAAACACTGTAGAGTTGGGATTAAAACACACTGACAAACTATATCTTATTAAAAGAAATGGTAAGTCAATACAAAGGCCTCTTTTTACAAAAGGGCTAAAGAGAAAATTCACCAAACAGGTTATACAAATCCATAAATTACATGAATAGAGAAAGAGTAGGATCCATGCTACTCGCTAGCTCACACCCAAAACCCAGCAGCAAATACCTGTCATGTTATAAACATAACAGCCACGTCAGTGGAGAGTAACTCGTACGTTCTCCCAGCCAAATTATATCATATGCAAAAAATAATAGTATTATTATATCAAAGTACTTAAAATGAGAAAACATTAAAAATGATATAATAAAAATAAGTTTTCAACGAAACTTAAAGCACTTGCCGACCTGCAAGTCAAAATCAATCGATAATATTAATATTAAAAAATGGCGTTATGGAAATTTGATCAGTGTGCACAAGGCTAGACTTTCACTAGGATAATACTGGAAACTACCTTCGAGAACTGTAGACTTAACTCATAACAGAATCCAGTCTCTAACTAGGCAACTCAACTATAACAGGACTGCGTGTAGCGAGGTCCTGGTTTAAGTAGTGAATACCCCTCCTAGACAACAAATATGTCTAGTCAGCCGACGGCGACTAACACGATGCGATATCTAGCTTAAGGTCAAAACATACACTCTCCTGGGCGAAACTACGCCCAGTTCAACGACCAAATGTGCCCCAAATAGACACACCGGCTTTATAGCTGATGGCAAAAACGTACATCGCAGACTATATTACTCTAACCCCACACTTGTACACTTGTCTTTATTCCATAACTCCAAACAAGTCATTATCGATATTCAAAAGTAAATATAATTAATATAAATGATATGGATAAAAGGAATAAACATTTTATATAAAAAGGGAACCTTTCCATAAATAGAAACTTACTAATTTTGGGAACTTACATAAACTAGAAAGTCTTATAGAAAATACGCAATTTATTAAAATTAGTGAAATGTATAAAAATAGCATTTCTAACGAAATTATCATTTAATTATTATCGTCGTTATCGTAACTTTAATATAATTCTAAATTCGTCACTCAAAATATAAAGGGTTATTAAACAACAATAATACCAACTATAGGGCATCTTCCTAAAATAATATCAATTTTAATAAATCTGAGAATAATACGTATTATTGGAGGAGTTAAACAAGAGTAGTATAGGTGACCGGTTACCTGTAGAACCCTTCCACCTTCCTTTTTCACCTTTAATGTTATTTAACGGCAATAATACCAACTATAGAGCGTCTTCCAAAATTAATTCCAATTTTAGTAAATCAGAGAATAATACATATTTTTGGAGTAGTTAAACCAAAGTAGTATAGATGACCAGTTAGCGGTAGAACCCGTTCACCTTCCTTTTTCGCCTTTCATTTATTTCATATTACTTCACTCCTTTTCACTTACTCAGCGTACGGGGCATTAAACGTCATTCATGTCATCAGTCTTCCTCTTTCTTCAAGTCTTCAACCTCACCAAATCTAGCTAACAACACAATCCTACACCAAAATCAATACGTTAATCTAAACAAAACGTATAGAAATTAAAAAAAAAACTGAAGAAGGATGAAGGGTAATGGAGAGAGAGGATGAAGGAGAGGAGTAAGGAGGAATAGACCTGACAAAACTGACCCGACCCGACACCCGAATTGAAGACTTGATTTTGACCCGTAATTCGAATTGGCCCAAGCTAACTCGAAACTAACCCGACTATTATTATAGTAAACGAGTCGATATCCCTAAAAAAAGATGAAAACAACAAACCCGAGAATGACTCGAACCCGAAATTATCCGACCCAACCCGAAGTCAACCCGATTATTATAACGCGAAAGTGACCCGAGCCGAAGTTGACCCGACACGGTTTACCCGTTATCCAGGTCTAAGTAGGAGGATGAAGGATATCTAAGTAGTAGGTTAAATATTAATTAGGTGACCTGATGTAGCAGGTTATAAAGTCAGTTATACTACTTTTGTTTAACTACTCCAATAATACGTATTATTCTCAGATTTATTGAAATTAGTATTATTTGGGAAAAACGCCCTATAGTTGGTATTATTGTCGTTAAATAACCCAAATATAAATAAAATATAATAAGTCATTTTATAGTATTTTATAAATAATTAGGAAATCGAGTTAAAACTATAAATTTTATAAAAGAGATGTTTTAAGAAAATGATATCAAAATTAATTGAGTCGACGAGTTTTATAAATTAGACGAGATTTTATAAAGCTTTCAAATTATTTTTAGAAAATAGATTTTATAAATAAATAATTCAAATTTTACTAAAAATAATCAATCGTAGATAAATGAGAAATTTTTAGGGAAAATGGTCTCGACTAAAAATGTATTTAAAACAAAATCGACTACTTTCTCATTTATTAATATAAGTTGTAAAATGAAATTAATTTATTAAATGAGTTTACAAATCTCAATTATATAATATAAAAATACGATTTTGAGTTAAAATTATAAATTAACGAAATATGAAGAAAATATGAAATCGATATTATTTAGTTACTAGTGTCACGATAACCAACAAAATATTATAACGATCGTAAATAATTAAATTATTAACGATTTATAAAACGATATCGAGAGTTTGTAAAATATTTATAAGGAATACGATTTAAAATTAATATAATTAGCAATAATAAATAGCTAAAATTAGAAAACCGAAGTTAAAATATTTACTACATACTACTGCTCAAACATACGATATAAAATCGAGTAACGTCTTAAAGTTACCTTGAGTCGAATCCGAAAAAGACGCGTAATCGTACTCCTTGATTAGTCCAAGCTCCAACCTTTGAATATGAAAAGTTGTTCTCGAATCTTGCTCTTCAATAGAACTCCGAGGCTTTTCGCGAAACCCTAACTGGACGACGATAACAGCAGTAGAACCCAACATAAGCAGCAACATAAGACAGCGAGGAATGACGGAAAACAAAGGACAACACAAGAACAGCCACAACAACGACACGACAGGAGCAATGTCCACATCAGCAAGGAGCAACAGACAAAGAGAGGAGGCAAAGGAAACGAAGAAGGAAAGGAGAATAATCAAGAGATTAACTGCCAAATCGACCAACCACAGTAACCCACGATAGTAGCAGCAAGAGCGTGCAACAACAAACAACGACGACGATGTAGAAGCGAAACAGCAACCGTAGTACATAGTACACCCGCAACAATTAGTCAGTAGCAGTACAGTAGAGTAACAACACCAAGGTCGACAAAGAGGGAGGAAAACAGGAAGACGCAGGAAGAGAAGAAGAAGAAGAAGGAGAAGAAGAAGAAGAAGAAGAAAAAGAAGAGAAAGAGAAAGAAGGAACAACGAAATGCAGCAGGTGGTTGTAACAGCAATAAAATGACGACGAATCGACTCGAACATCAACAGTAACAGCAACGAGAAAAACCTTAAACGGACGCAGAAGAGTACAACTCGTCGAAACAGCATAAACCAGCGCACAACCCGACAACAAAGAGTACCAATCAAAACGCAGCATCAAACGAAAGAAAACAGGACGAGATGAAGGGAAGCATCAGCAGCACACGATGCAAATACGAACAGCAGGACAAACGAGAACAGAGAAGTTCGAAAAGCAATGAGGACGACAATAATCAGGAAGAAGAAAGAAGAGGGCTAAAAAGCGGAGGAAAAAAATAAAACAAAACAACAGCAGTACAATGCAGCAACAGGACGAAATAACAGTTCGCAGGAGCACAAAACAGAAGCAAAACACGGATCGAAGACAAGGACACGAAAATGAGCACCCGGTATGTGATACCGAAGAGAAAACCGAAGCAGCAGCAAAACGGATCATCGGAACCAAAACTGAACAGTAGCAGCGAACCGAACGAAAAGAGGAGGAAGAAGAAGAAGATTACCATCACGAAACAGGGACACATAGAGAAGAACACGGAGGGCGCGCAACAGCAGGCGAGGAGAACAATAAGAATGGCAAAACAGAGGCCGGAAACAAGGGAAAAACAGGGGGGGTCGGAAACGGAGAAGATACAGACGAGGGTAAAGGGACGGATGACGACTTGTGAACCAAGATGGTTGCAACATGAAAGCAAAACCGGAGAAGGGATGAGTGTGCGTGTGTAGACACCCGCATTTTGCCTGCTAGTGTCTATAGCAGTTCCCGACAAAACACCCGATGATGATCGGACGTCAACGTGACTTAATACGCTCGAATACGGACTCGGAATCAATAGTATCCAACGTGGGCATTTAGCGGAGTGCAAATCTCTCAAAACCGACCTCAAATTCAGGCCCAGTGGGTCGTTCCGGGCAAAATAAGACTAATTTGGGTCAAAACCGACACCGGAAATAAAACCGTTTTTTGGCATCCGGGTCAAAACCCGGTCAAAGACGAATCCGTCACAAATTGTCAAGCTGATACATTTCTAGAGAATTGCGCCCAAGTGCAAAATTCAAAAAAATAATCAAGAGTCAGTCATTCCTAAAATATCTCGTCCAAATTGATCCACTCGATCGAGTGGATTGACCCACTCGGTCGAGTGGAGCCTCAAAAAATGGACCAGATTCATTTTCAAAGGCACTCGACCGAGTGCACTAGGGCCACTCGAATCGAGTGACCCTAGGTCGTGGGGTTCTGCTATAAATACCCCATCAACCCATCACATTATACAACTTTTTCCATCATATTTTTCAGCCAACTCTACCTTCAAAAACCCTACATTTTTCATCCATATCAAGTTACAAATCATCACCATTTTCGACATCACCATCTACACACATACAAAAGTCCCGAGATCAAAACTCGTCAAAGACCCGAGAGCAACCTCTTCCAAACTAATCACACCATAACTCCTCCTACATTCACGACACTCCCGCGCACACGCCGCTACGTTACGAGTTCGTTTCCGAGATTAAGCATGTAGGTTGAGGGTGTAATTCAAATCCCGACGTCTCTTTCTCCTTTCTCTTTTCTTTTTTGATTATAATATATGTATGTATTATTATTATTATATGTATTATTATTATATGTATTATTATTATTATTATTATTATTATTATTATTATTATTATTATTATTATTATTATTATTATTATTATTATTATTATTATTATTATTATTATTATTATTATTATTATTATTATTATTATTATTATTATTATTATTATTATTATTATTATTATTATTATTATTATTATTACTAACTCTCTAATCTAACACTTTTATTTATCGCAATCTAACATTTTTTATTTATTGTATCTAACACCTAACATTTTAATTATCGCTCATTTACATTTCGTTATATTAATAGTACCGTGTATGTATATATGTATATAATAATAAAACTTCGGATCGAACACGTTTGACTATGAACACCGCTCCAAGTCCGTTTAATCCTTTTACGAGCCGCAATAGAGGTGGCGTCCTCTCGAGGAGCGCCGCCCCACGCACTCAAGGGCATAACGCGATCGTGGTCGTACGTAGTTGAACGCGTCCGACTCCATTTCCAAGATTAGCACGGAATCCGTTGATGCGAAAATCAACATCACATAATCCGTTAGGATTAGTTTCGATGTTGTGACGCGGAGGGATACAATTTCGTCGCTAATCAATTTTTTTTTAATCCAATAGTAACACATTTTCATAAAATCCCGATGACGGTCTCATAATCGTATAGTACACGATTATAGCACCGAAAACCGAGTTGAATTTCAATAATGCAATATTTTTATTTAACTCGGTCAACCATTGACTTTAAACATAAAAAAACAAAACGAGCCATGCCTCGTACAGGGGGCACTCGACCGAGTGCCACGGGTCACTCGATCGAGTAGCACCCAAAAAATCGGGCAGTAGCCACCTTAAGAGCACACTCGACCGAGTCCATGCCATGACTCGATCGAGTGGGTCCTATAGCCCAAGAAAACCGAGAGCTTTAATGCATATTTCGAGCCTCGTCTTTTTACGACTTTTAGTCGACACGTGTAAAGTCAATCACGTGATCTCCTTTTTCAAAACTCATGCATATCACTTAAAACGACTTTGATCGACGGTCTCGCACTATTAATCTTGTGTCGACGATTCTTTAGTCGTATCCGACACATGATTAATTTAGACTCTATTGCTCGATGTGATAAGTCGGGACAAGGCATCGAGATTCGGGATCGGGCTAGCACCACGTCTAGGTTCCATATCTCCGTCCTCCGTTTAATACACAATATAATGTGTATTTAATCGAAGTTCGTCCGTTTGCACAACTTACGGTCTAGTTATATTTATTATATACGGGCCCGTTTCTAGTTAACTTTTGCTGCTTATAATTCAATTATTCTATTTTATTGCTCGTTGTATTGTGAATTCCGGGTTGTATTCCGCCCGTGTAATTTGTAATTTATTTACGAGTTTTCTATTTTCGATGTTTGCCATTTATTTATTTAAATGAACATCACATGCTAAATCACTTTGACGTGAATCAAGATGCATTAAAATGACGTAGCTCATATTTAATTCGCATGCTTAGCCTGAAAACGCTGTTTGCATATCATTTAGTCGTTTTACTAGCGCGCGTACATGAACACGAACGATGTCTTAGCAGAGGCCGCCATTGTGCGGGCGGGGTTAAGTGTCCTTAGTGGGCATCCCAACACGTACCCTCACCCCTTACTCAGAACCTCGGTTTCCGGATGTCCGAAACCGTTGGCGCACGAGATTCATTCTATACACGATTACCGGTGCAGATGGTATCGGTATTGCAATGCAAAGGGACGAGCCCCATAAACTGTGAAATCGAAATGGGCCGTACTTTGTGTACGGTCCATGACGACATAGAGTGGGCTCGAATGGTTCCGAATTACCACAAATTCGGTGGCGACTCCATCTTTGACTTAAATTTCGAACCCGAGAACAATCTTACCACGAGATTCATTCGCCTACCCAAACCCGCCCGTGACCGCGTCGGGGTGGACCTACGTCATCTCCACAATGTGGCGACTCCGCTGGGGATACCTGATGTACCACATGTCATCGGGGTTCCTAGGGTGAGACTCGAAGAGAAATCGTTCGAATATTAGTGTGCGCGCATTAGTTTAATGATTCATGCATGAACCAATTTTGCCCGGGCCGGCTACTTGTGACCGACGTCCCACTATACCGCGGTGCATTCCTACATGGGTGCGCTAAAGACTTCGATGGTGGAACCCGTATGGGTTTTGCGGCATGTCCTAAGACCAACTCGGCTTAGGGAGTCCATCCTGATTTACGAGAAAGCCATCGTTGTTGGTATAGACCCTATGTTGACCGACCGAGACTTAGCGTAATGCATACATAAGCGTCGTTATAATGCTTGTTTGACTACGTGTTGCTTGGTTTCCGTGTCATTTTTCAAAAAACCATCATTTAAAAAAAATGCATCTTTCCAAAATACCAAATTTTGAAAAACCCGAAATATCGTCCGTTTCGGGACTCGTCTTTTCAAAATATTCAAATTCAAAAACTCGGAATGCTGCCAAAATTTAGACTTACGATTTGACTCAAAATAGCCTATTTTTAGCCGGCATGCTTCCCATTTCAAATTTCGAATTTTCGATTCCCTTTCGATTTTCGAATTTTCAAAATTCAATTTCAATTTTCAAATCTTCGTGATGCCATTCGCGATTTTCAAATCTTCGAGATTCCATCTCCGAGATGCCGTTTTTGATTCTCAAATCTTTGGGATCTTATTTTCGATTTTCAAATTTTCGGAAATTTATTTTCGACATTCAAAATTTGAAAATTCCAAAAAAAATTCAACTTTTCGAAAAACCCGGTCCTGTCGGCATGCTGCCAATTTCAAAAGACGGGACCGTCTCCCAACTTTTCAAAACGCGAATTTACTTGCAACCATTCTAACCTTTCAAAATGCCCGATCCTATTGGCCCACTACCAATTTCAGGACCGTCCTCTCAATTTTCAAAATTCAATCATTTTTCAAAAACCCTCCTTATTATAGGACCTACCGTAATCCGTGTGTCGGGTCTTTTCATAATTTGTCGAAGGTCTTAGCGTCGAAACTCCGTCGATCCTACATCACGGGTTTCTTCTCCATCCTAGTCCGCCTTATTCTAAAGGCACAACCAACCAACACGAGTCATACACTCGTAAATGGAAGGTTCGTCCATACACTCGAGTCCTAACTAGAAAGTCCCACGCAATTTTTCCTCTAACAGGACGGTCCCCACGACCTTTCCTAAGGGAATTTCTCCCATCTTTCAATCCGTTTGTCGAGTCAACTCAAATCAAGAATCCTTTAACTTAAGGATCTACCCTAATCAAAGGGTCTATCCTTATCCAAGTCAAGTCAAGTCAAGGGTCTCTAGCGTCGAAACTCTGCCGATCTTTCATCGCAAGTTTCTTCCCTTACCCGTCTGCCTTTCCTCGAGGCCGAGTCAACCTTTTACAAGGCATAACCTTGTAGCTAAAGGTTCGTGTTCCTTACATCTAAGGGTCACTCGTCCGACACTCAAGTCTTAGCAAAACCTTCGGTCTCACTCGGGGGCTACCCTTCAGCAGAGCGATCAATCACGGTTGCTCTAAGGGTCATGTCTTACACGTGTTGTCTCACGTACCCCACTTTTGAGTCACTTAGATGTCACACCATCTGAGTCCTATTAGAGTCATCGGTCTCACTCGGGGGCTACCCTTCAGCGATCAATCACGGTTGCTCTAAGGGTCATGTCCTATACGTGGTGTCTCACGTGTGTCACTTTCGAGTCATTCGGATGCCGCACCATCTGAATCTCACCCGAGCATTCGACCACAGTCACCTTAAGGGGTACCTTACGTTCATCATACACCGGCGTCCTTATAATGCCTTCTTCGAGTCGTGCCTATGCTACGAACACTCGAGTCTCCTAAAGGTTTAGGTTGCCACGATTGGTCCGAACACGTGACGCAGTCAAACACGATAGCCCCATTTTCGGACTCACTCGTGCAGCTCAGATCTCATGGTCGAGTCCGAGCCAGGGTCGTTACCTCGTCTAGGTCAACGTTCGAGTATCCCGGTCCAAGAGTCTTTGTCATCCCGTCACCCCGGGCCGTGTCTAGTTTGACTTCATCGAGTGCATTTGCGCAAAGCCGAGTTTAGGCGAGTCGTGGCACCCGTCGTCCTCTCCAATCAAAGACTTTACCAAAAAAGGAACAACCAACCGAGCATCCGTAAGTCCGGATTTGATTCGAGTCTAAGTCTGAGTCCGAGTCTAGGATACCCTACATCTTCATTTCCAAATCAGAGTCAGAGTCTTTTGCATTCTGTCCTCTTTTCAAAAATCAACAAAAAATCAGCTTTCAATATTCTATCTCTACTATATGCTGTCCTTATGTGTTTCCGAGAACATGATGAACGCCATCATACACTATGAGCACATGCACGTGACTATTATAGGCACATCTATAATGGCTGTAGGAACTGAGGCCCATGTTTTCCTTTACCTGTTCCATGTCTGGTTTAGAAAGCCACAAAACTACCCTTAGTAGGAGCGGTATCGAATCTCATGACAAATCTAGGTAGTCTCCTAGTTTGGGTTCAAGACGGGAGGCAAGCCCATTTCCTACAATAAACACCCCTCCAATAAGACTAACCAATCCCTATCTTAGGCGTTAGTCTGACTTGATGCCAAAAATACCCAACTCGGGACGATCCTCCGACTAAGCCTGCTCGGAATACCGAGATCCAAGTCACCTTGCTTACTGTAGAGTACTTCACCGCGAGTTTCACTCACACAAACACCAACTAGGCTTACACCTTACAAGGGTTTAGCTCCACAAGCCTAATCCAACCGATGAGCCCACCCCCATATCCACCCACAACACCATAGAAGGGGATTACAGTGAAAAAAAGAAAAAAGAAAAAAAGAGTTGGACAAAAAAAAATCCAAAGTACAAGGAAAAAGCAAAAGGCCAAAACAAGAGAGCTGGCCGTGATCAACATCCCTCGACCAGATACGATCAATCCCTTGACCGGGGCACGGTCAACTCAAATGAAGAATCCCACGACCGGGGCTAAGAGGTCAACCCAAAAACAAAATAAACAAAAAAAAAATCAAATACCCATGACTGTGGTCAACTGTCAACTCAAGTGAAAGTCCCTTGACCGGGGTATGATCAATTCAAAAATTACCGATGCCCATACCATCAAATAGGGGAGAGACAATCAAGTTGGTTAGCTAACACCATATTTAGCCTCCCCATATTACAACCCTCAAGACCTTCCCGAGACCTAGGTTAAGAGACAGCCCGGAATTTTGAGGATTCTAGCTCCATAGGATACACCCTAACCATTAGGGCCAGACATGGAAACCAGATCCCGCATCATCAAACCTGCCCAATCGATGTCCGAGTTATTTTTACTCGACTTCCCCCTTTCCTACCACATTACAATACCTTACCCTCGAAGCCTTAGCTCCACAAAATCGAGCTCTAGATTTCGAAACATCAAAGCCATTTTCGACCTAGCTCCAAATGTCCAAAAACATCCAAACCAGTTACCAGCCCCAAACATGGGAACTCAACCTGCGGTCGGTATACACTACAAGAGATTAAGTATTACGTAGCATTTATTTAATAGCATATATTGAAATGCCACCTTAATTAGGATTAATTAACAAATGAACTTGCAAATAAATCAAATGCTGCTAAACTAAATTAAAATAGTGCGCTAACCTTTGTCAATATTTAACATCAGCGCTAAACTAAATCAACATACCCGCTAAACACAGCTAAATTAACATACCGCTAAACTCCAATCCTCACCCGCGCTATATTTCCAGTATAACCCAACACTCCGGGAAACCTAATTCAAAAAAACCAAAAACCTAATTAAAGAACAGTCCGTTCAATCCTTCCGCTCATCGTCAATCCAAGAGAAATCCGATCAATCCTCAAATTGTTCAATCGCGTTTTTCGTCTGGCAGATGTGGGTTTTCTCTTCTTATTGGCTTTTCGTCAATCCAACAAAAATCTTATTGGGTTTTCGTCAATTTGTTTGTTTATTAGTTTATGTTTATGTTCTTCGTCAATTTGTGTGTTTCTCGTTGAATTAGTTGAATTAGTTCATAATCTGAACTAGTTACGATGCTTCTTTGTCAATTGTTCCGGAAGATGCTTCTCGTCAATTATAATGTTTCTAATAATTTCTAGTTTATAATGTTTCTCGTCAATTAGTTTTCGTCAACTGTTGAATTAGTTTATGTTTTTCGTCAATTTGTAATGTGACTAATGCATGGATGATGCTTGGAATTTACATCTAAACAAGAAAATTAAGATTGATTTGCATATTGGTTGAAAACCCAGATGAATGTGTCCGTATTGGTTGTGATGTGTCCGTGATGATGAATTTAGTTGAAAACCAAGATGAATTTCCTTTACTGTAAAACAGTCGGTCATTCAGTAATGCAATTTTCTGATCTACACAGTTTCCAACGCGGGTCATCTTGAAATAACTTCTCAGGAGCCATTCAGGTACTACTGTATTCGTTGTCACCATGAAATTGTTACTATATTACTGCGACGATGATGAATTAATGAAAGTGAATAACCTTATATTTACGAAAATTAGTGGGATGATGTGGTTTAGTTAACAAGATAGAGCCAAAGAGGATCTCTTCTTATGGGGAGGTTCCGAGTGAAAAGAGTATACATGTTTGGATGTCCTCTTCATCCTTTTTACAAGGATCCGGGTGCCTGTTTTGACACGAGGAATATGAGTTTGTGACACATATCTATGATAAGTAATGTCTGAGATTTAAGTGTTGTTGGTTGTAGCTTCTCGATAGTCATGAGTTGTCACTAAAACACTGTACTTGGCTATTAGAAGACGGAAGAAATCCTTACTTGTACAAGGGCTTGTTTAGTGATGATTACATGAATAACCTTGCATTTATAAAAACCTTGGTTTTCAATGTGGTCTAGAATCAAGGTAGTTCTAAAGGTTTGGAAGATTTTCGTGATTGCAAGTTAAGATGGGTATTGACCAAAATAGTGATGCAATGAGCATTCTTAAGATCTCAGCTTAAACTAAGATTTAATAGTATGGGTCAAAATTTACTATTGGGACTGTGTTGGGGATTTTGCTACCACTAACACAGAATTAATCGCCTCTGGTTATGGATTCTTAGGCAGCTTATGAAGATGATACATTTGAAAAACCATCTTCTGTTGCTTTATTAATTGGATTCAGTTCATGTGAAAAAATACTGAGTAAGAATAGAAACTTTATTCTTGTGAAAAAATACTGAGTAAAGTATACATAAGAATACTGAGCAATCCGTGATATCTCTAATATAGTTTGGTACTTTGTTATCGTGATTTGTAAATATAAACTTTTAAGCTCTAGAATTTCACCTAATCCCATTTTGTATTGGCGAGACATGAAAAATTAAATCTGTTGATTATTAGTGCAAACAATTTTTTAATGCAACTGCAGCATGTGTTGTTGAATAAATATGAGTGGGACATACAATCTGCTTGGCATGTAACTTATCATTCCATTTCGGATATACATAAACAGAGCGAACCTTGATATATCTGAGTTCTGTTAACAGTGACATCTAGTCGTACAGCTTACTGACCTTTTTTTACAGGGTACTATAGTCAACGATAAACCTACCAATACAACATAATGCTCTTATTCTTCTGATGTTGCAACCGGATATAGTTGATGTTACAAGATACTGCTCTTATTCTTCTTATTGGAGTTCACCAAAAGCAAAGGTATGGTGTGCACATATAGTCTCTTATTTTTACACTTTAGCTTCCGTATTATTGTTCAAGATCAGTCAATGTACTACTTGAGAGGAGTACTTTCTTCTTATCGTTTATTTTTGTAATTATTGTTATTGTCTGATGTGCTACGGATGCGGACAGGAGCGCTCTATCAAAAATAGACAGTGTCGTGAGTCTCAAGTTATGACACACACTGCTGGATCAAAAAGTTTTGCACGAATTATTGAAGAACAGGTGTGTAATTTGTTTACGGACGCAATTTATTAACTTAGAGCTTATATGTTCAAAGTCGTGCTATATTTTTTGGACAGACTGTTGATGGAGTACCACAATCCCGTGCTCATGTGTTCTTGGAGACTCATAAGGACCGAAAAACTGATCCGACTCCAATGGATGAAAAATCAAGGCAAGCGGTGGTGAGAATCATGTTCAACTTTTATTTAATTGCTCATATATTGATTTGAATATTTTTTTGGATAGACTTATTATGTGAATTTCACATGGAGGTGTATATTCTTTGTTGCTTTTAGGAAATGATCAATGCGAAATTAAATAATTTGCCAAATAATAAAGAAGTCACAAATGGAGTTGTTGCTTGGGATGGAGATATATACTCACAGGTAATTAATGAGATTATAGGTCCTGAGAGAAGATGGCTTGGTAGAGGTCCATCGTCTATTTCATCTACGACATGTTATGGTAACAAAGAAGGTTTGGATAACGATCATGTGTTATGTAACGAAAAAATTCAATTTTTGGAGCGTTAGCTCAAGAAGGTGAATGATAAATGTGTTAAGATACAAGAAGAAAATTTAGAAGTGCAAAGGAAAATGCAAGATGAGTTAACCATGCTCAAGATGGCTTTATTTGGTAGAGATATCCTTAATAATCCTCATACGTAGCCGCAACAATCACTTTTGGTTTTTCTGGGATGACTACCCATTTCCACTTAGCTATTTTGATAGAGATATAACTATAGAAATTTTGGTATTTGGATTGTACCTATTTATGTTTTTGTTATTCTTTGATTAAGATTTGACGAATTAATTGGGTTTATATCCATATAAATTATTGTAATGGTCACTTGACAACTACGAATTCTACTATCAATATTATAAAATCGGTTATTTTGTATGTTTGTCCTTTTTTTTAATTAGTTACTTTTAATATTTCTTTCTAATTAAAACAATATTATTAGAAAGGAAAAAAAAACATCCAAAATTGGAAAGACACGCTTACCAATTGAAAAAAAGTAAATGAAATAAATAAATAAAATAAATAACAAAATTTTGAATTTATGAAAAGTCTATAGTGGGGTTTATATAAGGCTTTACCAGCATTTGTAATAAATGCCACAATGACTTCTCCCTACATTGAATCTAATGGCAAATGATTAAATGCTGCAATCACTTTGCGTGGCATTTATAAATGCCGCCTAATAACAGAATAAACGCCGCTAAAGATGTGATCTCTTGTAGTGATAGAACATGCCCAAATAGTTCACACCACCTCTGGGGGCTACCTCGGAGAACGCTTACAGTCACAGGATCAACATCCTAACTGTTCTAGCCCTTTGATCAAGACATCATTGGGAATTCACCTAGCCTACACCATCGCTATGGCTAGTTACACACAAAGCACTAATGAACTAGGCACCATAACATATCTTCCAATCCACTGAACTACGGCTTGGTTTGATTTCACTACACGTGAATACGTAGGCAGCCTTTCAACAACGGCACAACCACCCACATTGACACAAATTCAAAAAGCACCATCATTTTTATCACGACACTGTCATGTTCTCAAACAGTTTGCTTTGTCGTCCTGGGGGCTTCTCCTAAGCAGAAGTTCTCCATCCACTCACATAATCCAAGTGACTTTCAAAAACAAGCCTCCTTTTTATAGAGTGTCCTAGTACTCGGCTCAGTCGAAGACGAGAATTTGTTAGGGACTCGAAGTGACACCCACTTTTGGAATGTACCTCAAAACCAATAATTCAAAAGAGCATTAGTCTACAGCACTGCTACTGCTAAGTCCTGCAGAAACAGTCTCATTACAGACTACTGCAGTTCCCCTGTAACACATCCTTCCCATTTCGATGTTCGACCGTGTTGCCACTCGCCTAGGCTACGGAATAGCGTAGCTTAAGAGTCTTGTCATCTTAGGTGGCCCACCTCCCTACCGAGTCACAGTCCAACCCCTCGAGAGTACAGTCATGTCTGTCAGCTCGTCTTGTCGCATCCAGAGTCGAGTCTGTCGATAGGCCTCTCTTTTCAAATTCTCATTTTAAAATTTGCAAAACTTAGCCATTTGAGAAAATCCTTTTCGACAAGGTCAAATTTCGGTCTATTTAAACTGCAAATTTCTTTTCTACCCCTTTCAATTTTGAAAACCTATCTCCTAGCACGTGAGTTGCTTTCAGGACTTCGATTTCAAAATGAAGCAAAAACCAGTTTCCCCAGCGCAAGCCAGTCTATAGATGATAACTGCATTTCCTATGTGCTATCTTGCTATATACTATGCCTGCTATTTCTGCCTATTTATCTAACATTTCAGGTACCAGCTAGTGCTTCCCAACGGAACAACAAAGGCGGTGTTTCTCCTGAAATGCTACATGCAAGTTGTCATGTGTCAGCATACGGGTACACCCAAGACTTCAGAAGCAAGTCCCTGCGCAGCTACTTTACTCCCCAGCATGACTCGGTGTTTCTGGAATGCTACATCCAGGATGTGATGTGTCGGCATACGGGTACACCTATGACTTCAAAGGCAAGTTCGACTCCCCACGGAGCTATCATCATCAGGACAGGTATGACCCTTTTCTTATGGCTGGCGAGCCCTTCACGCAAGTCTAATGGACTATAAACGACCCGACCGGAAGGCTGCCAGGTCGTAATCCTCGATTGGCCTGGTAGCTACTCTGACTTTCACCTTGTCCAAGCCTCAGTCAGAGTGGGGGCTTTGTAGACACCCGCATTTTGCCTGCTAGTGTCTATAGCAGTTCCCGACAAAACACCCGATGATGATCGGACGTCAACGTAACTTAATAAGCTCGAATACGGACTCAGAATCAATAGTATCCGACGTGGGCATTTAGCGGAGTGCAAATCTCTTAAAACCGACCTCAAATTCAGGCCCAGTGGATCGTTCTGAGCAAAATAAGACCAATTTGGGTCAAAACCGACACCGGAAATAAAACCGTCTTTTAGCGACCGGGTCAAAACCCGGTCAAAGACGAATCCGTCACAAAATGTCAAGCTGATACATTTCTAGAGAATTGCGCCCAAGTACAAAATTCAAAAAAATAATCAAGAGTCAATCATTCCTAAAATATCTCGTCCAAATTGATGCACTCGATCGAGTGGATTGACCCACTCTGTCGAGTGGAGCCTCAAAAAATGGACCAGATTCATTTTCAAAGGCACTCGACCGAGTGCACTAGGGCCACTCGATCGAGTGACCCTAGGTCGTGGGGTTCTGCTATAAATACTCCATCAACCCATCACATTATACAACTTTTTCCATCATATTTTTCAGCCAACTCTACCTTCCAAAACCCTACATTTTTCAGCCATATCAAGTTACAAATCATCACCATTTTCGACATCACCATCTACACACATACAAAAGTCCCGAGATCAAAACTCGTCAAAGACCCGAGAGAAACCTCTCCCAAACCAATCACACCATAACTCCTCCTACATTCTCGACACTCCCGCGCACACGCCGCTACGTTACGAGTTCGTTTCCGAGATTAAGCATGTAGGTTGAGGGTGTAATTCAAATCCCGACGTCTCTTTCTCCTTTCTCTTTTCTTTTTGATTATAATATATGTATGTATGTATTATTATTATTATTATTATTATTATTATTATTATTATTATTATTATTATTATTATTATTATTATTATTATTTTTATTATTATTATTATTACTAACCGCTAACACTAACATTTTAATTTCGTGTATACTAACTCTCTAATCTAACACTTTTATTTATCGCAATCTAACATTTTTTATTTATTGTATCTAACACCTAACATTTTAATTATCGCTCATTTACATTTCGTTATATTAATAGTACCGTGTATGTATATATGTATATAATAATAAAACTTCGGATCGAACACGTTTGACTATGAACACCGTTCCAAGTCCGTTTAATCCCTTTACGAGCCGCAAAGGAGGTGGCACTAGTACAAAAAGCACTTGTGGCTTCGGTTAAAAAGAACATATGGTTACGGTTAAATAGGCGTAGTAAATCAAGGCGTAGCATTATGTGTACCAGT
Source organism: Agrostemma githago (assembly GCA_958450325.1). Lineage (NCBI taxonomy): Eukaryota > Viridiplantae > Streptophyta > Magnoliopsida > Caryophyllales > Caryophyllaceae > Agrostemma > Agrostemma githago. Next base: position 46,935,144 of record OY288255.1, read on the forward strand.
TATGGCTTCGGTTATGTGGCGTAGCAAAAATTATTTATGGTAACGGTTATTTATAAGAACCGAAGCCATAAACACAGTAAAGGCTTCGGTTGTTAAGTTGAAACGTAGCCAAAAGTGTGTAAAGACATCGGTTAATAGTAACAACCGAAGCTAAAAGGTACTAAATGGCTTCGGTTGTTAATAAGAACCGCAGCCAAATATTTTTAAAATGTTTCGGTTGATGACTGTAACCGAAGCCAAATCTAAGTTAAAAAAACAAAAAAAAAAATCCAATAACAAAACATGAAAGTAATATTAGTAAGTACCGAAAGAATTTTTACAGGCATTATCTAATACCATACTCCATAGTACAATACCACCTACAAATAACTAGCTATTGAAACCAACATACAAAAAGATAAAAATTCCATGGGACATCAATTCAAGCTTAGAGTCAATCAATCGTAATTACATTTTTTTTTTAAAATGCCAAAAGAAATACGGAGTCTTAGATACATCAATTAATCATTTGAGAGATGAACTTATTATTAAGAGCCATTCCAAGACCTACACAATATGCATATACATTAGATACAAGTCATATAACTTGACTTGCACAACAGAATGATAATTATGACGATGAAAAAGGAGTAACTTTCAAGCAAGTATGCAAATCATTTGTCCTCTTACTGCATGCAACCTTTAAGGATGTCAAATTCATAAGCCATGTGGAAACAAAGATAAAAACACATAGTTATAATTTTGACAAAATAAATGATGATTTGGGGATCTCACTAGGTTGAAGTCTAATGAGAAACAAAGATACGATTATAATTTTCATTTTTTCCCTTAAATTTGAGTCTCTAATGCCAACTGAATCCCCTAACGTATTTGCACGCGCGACATTATTACACCACATATTTTTAACATATACTCCACATTTGCACAAACGCCCACGGTTGAATACTTCCAACCGATCATGAGTAACTTAAACGTAGTGTGTGACCACACTTATCAACCTATGCCATTAATAACAGGAGGCACATACACGAACATTATTTAATCAGTTGATATATGTTGGACAAGACTTACTCGCTCATTTCAGGTTTTTATTGACTCGATTTGACAGACACAATTTTTACTTTTACTACTGCTAGAAAGACATCCTTTTGGACGACCAAATATTAAAATGGCAAAATGAAAAGGAATTAGAAGGAAGTAACATGTTATGTCTAATATGCAGTCTATATAATCTGCCATAGAACTCCCAGGCTTGCAAAATCAAGTTGGTAATCTAAATAAGTGAACTTGTTTTCAAACCTCTCGCAGGTGGTACCTCACTCACTACAACAAAGCGCATATTATTATACAATGAAAACACTAAAGTACTGAACCCATCTTCTTCAATGAAAGCACGGTTAAGTGGCTAACAAAGCAAATAACTGCACGACACCTAGGAAAATTTGCAAATACCTGTTTTGTTTTTCCATGACAATATTTCCCTTTGTATATAACTTGTAACTTACTCTGCATGACTGTCATGCTATAACACCGTCAAACCTGAATGTTCAACCTGCTATCACACAAAATTAAATAGCTCAAGCCAAGGGTCATTTAAGGGTGCCATTTTTTGGAAGTGAAAGGTAACTCATTTAACTTCAATTTAAAGTAAAAGGCCATAAATTTCTCGGGAACTAGGAGTTATCGCATATGCCAGGCTACCAGAATAAAACTTTATGAAAAGAATAAAAATAGAGACAACCTACGTGGGATTTGCTCTTCCCACTAAGCTAATCGGCTTTGTAAATACCTTGATTGATTTGTTAAAAGATTTGGCACACATAAAAAAGTTATTGAAAGATAAATTTATGAGCAACATATTCAAGTAGCTTAATGATTCAACCAAAGTTTATATTCATCCATAATCTGTGTAAACTTGTACTTATCAATGAAATTGCATTAACCTTTAAATATCACAAATAAGCAATGTGTCAACAATTCAAAAGCATATGACATCAAATAAGGATGAACACCAGTATCTCAAAACCTAGTTGAAAGTTTACAAAGAACTTCATTCTTTTGTGGATATATATCGATTTCGAGTCAGATAACCAAGCATACACTTTACTATAGTATATTCACAAGAAAATTCTTTGTATGACTCAAATAACTAATCACATAAGAAAGTAGCTCGTTAAAATGCAACCTAAAGACCTTGGCCTTCCAAATGCATCCAAGACATATGCGATTTTAAGTCAGTATAAAACTTGTAGAACAAGGTCTAATAGCAAAGCAATTCTGCCAACATATTGACTCAGAAAGTAAACTCATCAATAATAAGTATAATTAACATAACGTTAGCAAATTAACTACATCAATAAAAACTTGTCCAAGTTCTAGCAAATATCCAACAAACTATTTCAAATTCACCTTTAAGATTCCTGGAATCTTTAGGACATGGGGAACTTAATACTGAGCGAGTCACCTCCTTCCTTGCCTTAGGACAAATTTATTTTCTCAATATGCTTCTGAAAAAAAAACGACTATACAAATTTCAGAAAGTCTAACAATATTATGAAATTAGGGTTTCAATATTTGGGGAAAAATGAAATAATTGAACACAAATGAAAATTTAACAAAGAAATACAATTGAGTAACTCACTGTAACATAATAATTGAAAGAATATTTGTCATTTGAAGATGAATTTGAAAGATAAGCTCAAGATCTTAAACGAGAAGACTAAAAGAAGAGTGAGCAACAAGAAACGAGAAAGATTTTAACATTGCACCACAACTAGCCCCTGAAAAAATCACATCGCCGAATCACTACAGCTCCTGATCTCACGACCACCACCATTGACCCTATCCAGAACCACCAATCTTCACCGCATACGCCACCCACTTGCACAAATCATAAACCAAGGCAATCCAGTCATCACTCAACTCTTAACCAACGAGACCCTAGCCTGACCTTCACATACACCGCGATGCACCTCCACGATATATATATATATATATATATATATATATATATATATATATATATAGAGTAAGGCTCTTATGAGTCCTTTACTCTATATGAGAATGGATGGACGAGATGCTTCCAATTCTTTGCATAAAAAAAAGGGAGATTAGGTTCCAAAAATAGCTCCCATGATTTTAGGAAACAATAACCCCATTGTGGACATGACGTAGGTCCACCCCGACGCGGCCACGCGCGGGTTTTGGGTAGGCGAATGAACCTCCATATGAGAAGGATCGAATTGAAATTTAAATCGAAATGGAGTCGCCACCGAATTTTATGGTTATTCGGAACCGTTCGAGCCCACTCTACATCGCCATGGCCCATACACAAAGTATGGCCCATTTTGGTTTGAGAGTTTATTGGACTCGTCCCTTTGCATATCGATATAGATGCCGACTTGCGCGGTTAATCGTATATTGAATGACTCTCGTTGCCAATGGATTCGGACATCCGGAAACCACGGTTCTGAGTAAGGGGTGAGGGTACGTGTTGGGAAGCCCACTAAGGACACCCAACCCCGCCCGCACTTAGCGGCCTCTACTAGGACATCGTTTGACTTTTGAATATGCGCGTTAGTAGTTCGGTGAAATGTTATGCAAACAGCGTTTTACAAGATATAGAAATTGAATGGGTTGCTACGTCATTTAATGCATCGAATTTATTGTCGAAGTGATTTAGCATGCGAGGGTTCATTTAAAAGCGGTAAAACGCAAATAAATAAAGCAAAGCGAAAATAAATCGGTTACAAGTTCCACGGGCGGAATACAACCCGGAATTCACAATACGGCGTACAATAGAATAATTGAAATATACAATTGGAATAACGAGCAATAATTGTAAACGGACCCGTGTATAAACTAGACCGTGATTTTGTGTAGATGGACGAACTTTAATTAGTTACACATTATATTGCGTATTAATCAAAGGACGGAGGTTCGAGACCTAGACGTGGTGCTAGCCCGATCTCGAACCTCGATGCCTTGTCCCGATTTATCATCTCGAGAAATTGAGTCTAAATTAATTTTACATCGGATACGACTTAAAGAGTCGTCGACATAAAATTGATAATGTGAGACCGTCGATCAAAATCGTTTAAGTGAAGTGATATGCATGAATTTTGAAAAGGAGATCACGTGATTGACTTTACACGTGTTGACTAAGTCGCAAAAAAAAGACGAGGCTCGAATGTTGCATTAAAGCTCTCGGATTTCTGGGCTACAGGACCCACTCGGCCGAGTCATGGCCTGACTCGGTCGAGTGTGTCTTTAAATTAGCTACTGCCCGTTTTTTAAGGTGCTACTCGATCGAGTAGCAGGTGTACTCGGTCGAGTGGCACCTGTACGAGTTGTGACTCGTTTGTTTTAATGTGTTTTAAATCGATGATTGTCCGAGTCAAATAAAAATATTGACGGATTTAAATTTAACTCGGTTTGTCGGTATTATAATCATGTCTTATATGATTATAATACCGTTATCGGAATTTTGTAGAAAAGGTTATTGTTTGATAAAAATTTGATTAGTGACGGAATTGCGCCCCTCTACGTCACGACGTCGATATTAATCCTCACGGATCGTGTGACGTCGGTTTTCGTGTCAACGGGTTCCGTACTAATTGTAAATGGGATTGAATGCGTTCAACTATGACTTTTGGTTGATTATCATAGTTCAACGCATTCGAAACCGAATTTTCATACTAGAATGTATTTACGCGATATTATGACGATAAGGGTGATAAAGAAAAGATGATACAGAAATAAAGACGTGAAAGTACGACGATACTAATGCTAGTGTCACTACTATGATTACGATTATAAATATGAAGCGAAAGTACGATAAAAAAAATGAAAATGAGACTTAGAAAAAGAGATCGTGATGGGGTTTAGGACACCCTCAACATACATGCTTAGTAAGGACCTCGGAAATGGACTCGTAATAGCGGCACGGGCTTGGGAGTATCGAGGATGTATGCGAGTTATGGTGTGTATTGTGTGTGTATGCTTCGCCGGTTCTCCGAGGGACGAGGGGCTCGGGTTTTGTGTGTCTTGCCTAGGGTCGCTAGGGTCGTAGTATTGTGTGTAGTTGCAAGGGGTTGTACTTGAAGTAAGTTGTTGAAGTGTTGTAGTGTCTCGAAGTGTGTAAAAGTTGTGTTGGTGCATGGGTATTTATAGGGGACTCGACATATGGGTCACTCGACCGAGTGGCGCGGGTGCACTCGGTCGAGTGCCCTCGCGAATGCATCTGGACGGGTCTGGAGAGGCTCCACTCGATCGAGTGGTCAATCCACTCGATCGAGTGGATCAATCAGCCCGAGTTATTTCGGGCGTGATTGGCATTTGATTTGTGTTGATTGATTTGCATCATTTTTGGAAGGATTCATGAGTGATTTGGCTGATTTTGGACAGGATTATGAATCTGGTCGATGCATTTGGTCATTTCTGTGTCGGGTTTGTCTTGACCGGGTATTGATCCGGTCGCCAAAAGACGGGATTTTTGGTTGGTGTTGGTTTTGACCCAAATTAGTTTTATTTTGCTCGGAACGACCCACCGGGCCTGAATTTGAGGTCTGTTTTGTGAGATTTTTACTCCACTAAAAGTCCATGTCGGATATTATTGATTTCGAGCCCAAGTCCGAGTATACTAAGTCACGTTTGCGTCCGATCATCATCGGGTGTTTTTTGGGAACTGCTATAGACACCTGGCGGTCAAATTTTGGGTGTCTACAGAGCCCCCACTCTGACTGAGGCTTGGACAAGGCGAAAGTCAGAGTAGCTACCGAGTCAATTAAGACCTGGTAGGCTTCCGTTCGGGTCGTTTATAGTCCATTAGACTTGCGTGAAGGGCTCGCCAGCCATAAGTCAGAAATCATACCTGTGCTGATGATAGTGTCTCCGTGGGGAATCGGACTTGTCGTGTAAGTCCTGGGTGCGCCTACATCTGGGCTCATCCCATACCATACCGGGGAAAATTCCGCCTTGGGTTTCCGCAGGGGAGATTTAGAGGGTTGCATGTCCCTGTCTGAGTCGTACCTGTATAAGTCACATAAAATGTATGCAACACGTAGGTAGTAAAACGACTCGCGCTGGGGAAAATGATTTTTTGAATTTTTTGAAATCTTTGAAAGTTTTGAAATTTTTTTTGAATTTTTTTGAATTTTTGACGGAATTTTTGACAGACTGCTCGGGATGACTAAATTCCTGTGTCTGTGAGGAAGAATCATGGATCGGGCCTGTATGCTCTAGGCCCGCTTGGGCCAAGGAGGCACAGCTGCAGGGGATACCCCAGGGTTTTGATGTTATAAATACATCACCCTGGTTCCTCTTTTTGTCACAATTCTCAAAAAGCTCCCTCTTCTCCTTTTAAAAGAAAACGTTTTATTCCTTTCAAGCAACTTAGCATGGGTATCGACCGCCTTATCAACATGCTGCAAGATTGGTCACACCGTTTCAGGGATGCTAGCAAGGTAGCTCTGAGGCAGTCTGGTATATCTCAACTGTTCACGTTTCGTCAGTTGCACGTGGACTGTCATTTCCTTGATGCCTGTCTGACCTTCTGGGACGATACCTACCACGTCTTTGCCTTTCCCCGGGGCGAAATTTGTCCTCCCCCTGAGGAAATTGCTGCCATAGGAGGGTGGAATCCATCACTCCGCCCTGCCGTCCCTTTCGCGGTTCGAGAACCTAGGAGGAAGCTGAGGGAGTTCTTGGGTCTCTCCCACGCTGAAGTATCCCGCATGCTTGAAGGGGATACCGTTTCTCTGCTTGCTTTAGCCGAGAAGTTCATGAACCCGTATGACATCCGGGTTACGCCCATTCATAGTCGTAGGGCGTTCGCCTTCTGCATGCTGCACGTGTTTGCCTTTGAAGGCCATATGGACCTGCTGTCTTGCATGGGGAGCGTTCGTCTTCTCGTTGTTGCTGACCTCATGGAGACGGAGTGTAGTCCAGCATCGTTGATTACGGGAGAAATCATTCAGGGTTTGGACAACCGGAAGACGGATGAGTCAGCCCGTTTCACGGGTAGTACCTGTCTGCTGCAGGTATATCGCTTTTCCTTTTTTCGATTTTCGATTATTTATTTTTTTTTTTTTGTCGCGATATACTGTTGCAGGGGGCACTCGACCGAGTCACCCTGGCACTCGATCGAGTGCCCTCGTAGAGGAGCGTTCTGCCACGTTTTAGGGGTGTCACTCGATCGAGTGACCCCGACACTCGATCGAGTGCCCTTATGCGAACGCCTGATTTGCCCGGAATTACATAAGCGTTACCTTTTCTTTTCAGCTCTGGCTATTTGAAAGGCTGTCCAAGATTGATCCTCCCTCCAACCCGAGTGAATATTGGTTCAACCAGGTGATGACGAGGAGACGGCCTACCGATTCATCTTGCCTCGTTACTCAGAAATATTGGGAGGAAGAACTAACGTTCCATCGTGGTCCATTGATACGATAGGTGGTTCCGTGGTGGCCTATTTACTCCTGGACGGGTTTGGCACCTGATGACAAGGCGCGCTACCAGGTGATTCTGTCCTTTAGCCAGACTGTTCATCTGTATCCTGACCGTATACTTAGGCAGTATGGGTGGACCCAGCGTATCCCGGAGCACGAGGCTGTTGTGAGGGAGCCGACCCAGCTGACTGACATTTTGTGCGACACCTGGATCCAGAGGTGGTACACTCGAATCACTTGGACCGTTCCCAAGCCGCTTCATTCTGCCTGGGTGTCTTATTCCTATGAAAGGTGGACTAAAGCCGAGACTGCCGAAGCTCGTGCTGCCCTGAAGGTTGACGAGGCCTTCGACCTGCTCAGGCGAGAAGAGGTTAAAGACAATCGGGATTTCTTTGCTGAAGGGGAAACTCAAGCTCCCGTAGCCTGTCTGAGGCCAAGACAGAGAAGAAGAACCAGGACTCGAGCTAGGGGGTCCAATGCTGGAGGTGCTCAGGGGGAGGTGAGCCCCCAGACCGACTTGGAGAGGAGACTAGGGCCGAGACTTTCAGCCCAGGACCGACTTAGTCCCAAGGATAGGTTGCCGGAGCATGTACGGGCTCGACTTGGGCCCGTGACTATAGCTGAAGATCCTCTGTCGAAGAAGAGGACTCGGGTTAAGGAAGTTCCGGTTGTCATTCGGGAACGCCTGCCCCCGCCGCCGCCTCGACGTCCCCGGGCTCCTCAAGACCCGAAAGACAAAGGCAAGGGCAAGATGCCCGGATACGACTAGTCTCTCTTTTATTATTATTTGAAATATTATTACTATTTTTGTAGTGTTTTTTCTTTTTGTGGCTTTTCGTGGTTTTTTGTAATTTTGAATTACCGAGTTTATCGGTGTTTTTTTTTTGGAATAATAAAAGTATTATTAGTGAAACCGTTTCTGTCCTTTTCGTTATTGCAGTGGTTGTGCCCTTTTGAGGGGCTGCCTACGTATCCACAGTTAGTGGAATCAAACCAAACGTAGTTCGGGCGTAGATTTTTGCAATTTTGAAATACACCAAGACTATGAGTTCAAGATGTGCGACAGTAGGATAAATAATCCTAACTTATTGACTTGCTTTATAAACTTTGAAAATGTGTTTAAATAAATTTTGCGAATGACATTGAGATAAGGTTTAGGGGTAATAGCGTTTCAGCTGGTCTAGGTTGGTCGGGTTGACAAATTCATTTCCGTCCAGATCCGTCAGCATGGCCCAGCCCAATTGGGTTTGAATTTTCCCCTTGGGTCAACCGGTAGTAAGGCACGAACCGATTTTAGGACCAAATCGCCTTCTTTGATGTTCCTGGGCCTAACTCTTTTGTTAAAGGCCCGTTTAATTCTCTTTTGGTATATTTGGATGTTATTGAGAGCCCGGGACCGCCGTTCGTCTAAAAGAACCAACGAGTCATATCGAGCTTGAATCCAATCTGCTTCGGGTACCTGGCTTTCTAGCAGGATCCGGAGGGAAGGTACTTCTAATTCGACTGGTTGGACCGCCTCCATCCCATATGTCAAATAATATGGGGTTGCCCCGGTTGCAGTTCGGATCGACGTCCGGTACCCCCATAGGGCGAAGGGTATCTTGTCGGGCCAATCCCGATAATTATCAGCCATCTTTTTGAGTATGGTGACAATTGTTTTATTAGCAGCTTCTACCGCTCCGTTTGTTTGGGGACGGTAAGGCGAAGATGTGTGCCTCTGGATTTTGTATTTTGCTAGCAAAGTAGCGGTTTCTGCTTGGAAGTGGGTCCCGTGATCACTGATAAACTCATGCGGGATCCCGTACCGGCATATGATTTTATTCTGGATAAATTTGGCTACGTGCTTGGCGTTCAAGACACGGTATGATTCAGCTTCGACCCATTTGGTGAAATAGTCGATCGCCACCAAAATAAAACAGTGGCCTCCCGTTCCGGAAGGATTCACCTTTCCAATTATGTCGATCCCCCACGTCGAAAATGGCCATGGTGATGTCATGGTGTATAGTAGGGATGATGGCATGTGTTGAACATTACCGAAAATTTGACAATTATGGCAATGTTTGACATATGATTGACAGTCGGCCTCCATACTGTTCCAGTAGTATCCGAGCCTCATGATTTTTCGGGCTAGCATATGGGCATTCATATGCGGACCGTTTTCGCCGTCGTGTACTTCGGCCATCACTTTTTCGGCCTGTGTTTTGTCGATACATAGGAGTAAAGCCCCCTGTGCCGTCTTTTTGTACAACTGACCGTCGTCCGTACGTATGAATTGGGTGGCCAGTCTTCGTAGGGCTTTCTTGGCCCGGTTTTCAGTTCCTGGTGGATATTCTCCCGTAGTAAAATAGGTTAGAATAGCCTGATACCAAGGTTCTGGATCGGTGATCACAATATCTTGAATGGCGTTGACATACGCCGGCTCTGACCGTCTTTCGACACAGATTTGCATACTGGGCATATGTTCCGGGATGTTTAGTAAGGACGCTAATTTGGAAAGTGCATCTGCGAACTGGTTTTCTTCACGCGGGAGGTAGATATATTCCACCTTCCGGAATTGTTTCTCTAGAATCCTTACTCGTGCTTGGTAAGCCACGAGATTGGCATTCCGAGTTTTCCATTTTTGAAGAGCCTGATTGATGACTAAGGATGAATCCCCATGAACCCGGAGATTCGTAATGCCCAAATCAGTAGCTGCTTGTAACCCGTGGATGCATGCTTCATATTCGGCCGCATTGTTGGTTACATCAAAGTCTAATTTGATGGACAACGGGGTGTGTTCCCCTTGGGGTGAGATTAGGAGAATGCCGACCCCAAAGCCTCGAAAATTGGATGCTCCGTCGAAATACAAGTCCCATGTTTCGGTGTCAGTATGGAATATGTCTTCGTCAGGAAAGGCCCAAGTATCGGTATGGCCCTCTTCAGATATCGGACTATCAGCGAGGAACTCGGCTACTACCCGGCCTTTGATAGCTTTGAGCGGAATGAATTTGAGGTCAAACTCAGCTAGCATTAGAGTCCATCTGGACATTCTACCGTTGAGAATGGGCTTTTCGAACAAATATTTGATCGGGTCCATTTTGGACAAGACATGTACCTCGTGACTGAGCATGTAGTGTCTGAGCTTTTTAGTGGCCCAAACTAGAGCTAGGCATGTTTTCTCGAGCATTGTATATTTGCATTCGTACTCTAGGAACTTTTTACTGATGTAGTAAATAGCCCTTTCTTCTGAATCGACTGTCTGGGCCAGCATAGCCCCCATGGCTGTCTCAGTCGTTGTTAGGTATAACGATAGAGGCAAACCGGGTTGAGGTGGCATTAGTACTGGCGGAGCAGACAGGATTTCACTGATTTTGTCGAAGGCCGCTTGACATTTATCGTCCCATAGCACCCGTTCCCCGATCTTCAGTTTTTTGAAAATGGGTTCACACACCATGGTTAGTCTTGAAATAAAACGGCTAATATATTGGACTTTTCCGAGAAACCCCCTAATTTCTTTTTCGGTCTTAGGTGGTTGCATTTCAGTGATGGCTTTGATTTTAGTTGGGTCGACCTCGATGCCGCGTTGGCTAACGATATGGCCCAGTAATTTGCCTGAGGTTACCCCGAAGCTGCATTTTTGAGGGTTTAACCTCATATTGTACTTACGCAAACGGGTGAAGAATTTTCTTAGGGCAGCGACATGCCCATCTCAGTTTTTAGACTTGACGATCATGTCATCGACATAAACTTCCACTTCCCTATGCATCATGTCATGTAATAAGGTCGTGGCTGTTCGTTGGTAAGTGGCCCCGGCATTGATGAGACCGAATGGCATGACGGTATAGCAATAAGTCCCCCACGGTGTGGTGAACGTGGTTTTACCCATGTCTTCTTCTGCCATTTTGATTTGGTTGTATCCGGCATACCCATCCATAAATGATAAGAGGGCATGATCTGCTGTATTGTCCACCAATATGTCGATGTTTGGCAACGGGAAATCGTCTTTTGGGCTGGCCTTGTTAAGGTCCCGGAAATCCACGCATACCCGAACCTTGCCGTCCTTCTTGGGTACCGGCACGATGTTCGCAACCCAGTCTGGATATTCAGACACCTGTATAAAGCCCGCTTTAAATTGTTTGTCTACTTCTTCCTTGACCTTGAGAGACCATTCGGGCTTCATTCTTCGAAGCTTCTGTTTTACCGGCTTACACCCATCTTTGATGGGTATACGGTGTTCGGCTATTTCCCGGTCTATACCCGGCATGTCCTTGTAGGACCATGCAAAGACGTCCTTGAATTCTTGGAGGAGGCTTGTGAGTTGTTGTCTCTCCTCGGGATCTAAGGATAACCCTATCTTAAGCATCTGGGGCTCTAAGGTTGTTCCCACGTTGATAGACTCAGTTTCTTCGATTACCGGATCTCGGGATTCCCTCTACTCTAGCTGCTCGATCAGATGTGGGGGTAAGGACACCTGTTCATCGGGTTTCTCAATGTCATTGCAAAAAGTATTTTTGAAAGTATTTTGAAAATAAGCCAAGTCATAAGCGGAACGGTTTTCGTTATTATTGATAGAGAATTTGGAAAACAGTTCGAAGAGAGCGGCCATCTGATCGTTGGTCAGAGGCGGGATCGGGAGTGCTCTCGTGACAGACCCCGAGGCTCCGGTGGCAGTGACTACAGGGAGAGGGGTTACAGGTTGGACTCTAGCATCAGACCCCTTAGACTCGAATACAGACTCGGACTCAGACTCAGACTCGGACTCAGACTCGGAATCGGTGTCTGGCACGTCTCCTTCCCCGGTGGTCAGCTTGTAGACTCGGCCTTGACCGTCGGTCCTCTTGACGGTCTTCTTCCAGCTTCTTTTCCCGGTATCAGCACCGACTTCCGAGATCAGCTTCAAAGGGTCGAACTTGTTGCTTCGAAGGATCAGGTTCACCAAGTCTTCTTTGGGGTTTGGGACAGGTTTGTCTTCCCCAAACAAAAGTCCCAGCACAGGTTCGGCACTGTCAGTACCCTTTTTGGATTCAGCTTGGAGGAGGGTGAATATGTCATCCGGAATGTAGTTGCATTCCCGAGCTAGGGCAGCCTTGGGATGCGTGATGGTTGGTTGATACAGGCCAACTTGGATAGCCCCAACTACAGGTGTGACGAAGTAATCACTCAGCCTTGGGCTATAAGGGCTTAAGTAGGTACCCTTGATGATGTTGCAGGCCTTCTCAATTCCTGCTCGGACCACATTTCCCGGGGTTATAGCATACCCCAAGCAGAAGTGAGATTCCCCGTCATTCAGAACCTCAATAATCTTCCCGGATGGCAGATATGGCCTTGAAGTAGCCCCCGGTAGGTACCCCAAGTTTTGTAGCATCGTGTCGATGCTCGTGGTGAAGTAGGGCCTAAAAAGGTATTCTTCTTCAATCATCCCTACAAAATCGAACCCCCAAAGGTCGGTGCGGTCCGTAGTGTTACAGCTAGCCACGGTCATTGGGGTTGCTTCTAAGGTGATAATACCGTCTTGTAAGGGCATTTTGATCTTTCGGTGCAGGGTGGAAGATACCGCCTTCACAGCATGGAGCCATGGTCTTCCTAGGAGTAGATTGAAGGAAGAGGTGACATCGATCACCTGGAATTCTAGCTCTTTCTCGATTGGACCGGTCACAATAGTCAGCTTGACGGCCCCGGAAACTGCTTTTGGGCTTCCATCGAAAGCCTGGATAGTGTGGGCAGTTGGTATGTAGTCAGCCTTGGTAATCCCGAGGGCTTTGGTAGTCCTTAGCGGGAGGACGTTCACTGCGGACCCATCGTCAACTAGGGTCATCGGAAGATACTTACCCCGGCAAATCACTGTGATGTATAGGGCCAGATTGTGAGAGGCCCCGAACGGTGGTAAGTCGGCATCTGAGAAGGTGATTGATGGGCCTTCTCTTTCGGACCTGCTCTTGAGGTAGGGTAAAATAGTGGCTACCATTTCAGTAGGGGTAACCTGGGTATCGACCTTGATTTGATCGAGGGCCTTAGTAAGTGCCTCTCGATGTTCTTGTGAGCTAACCAAGAGTTGCCATATGGTGAGGTCAGCTCGGGCCCTTTTCAATTGTTTGATAAGAGCCGTATCGGTGCTTGGTTCTTCAATGGCTTCTTCCGTCCTGGTAAGTTCAGTGATGGTTGCCTGGACTGAGCCGTCTTTGGTGAGGGAGTTACTGGCTAAAGCTTTGGATTTAGCCTTCCTGACTTCTTCGATGGTAACGGGGACAGCTTCCCCTTTGGCGAGGTATACATCTTCTTCATCATCGAACCAGATCCCATTGATTTGTGGGAGGAAAGGAGAGATAAGATGAGAACAGTCTATCACCTCACCAGTGAAGATGGCATGAGAGCTAAAGGGGTTGTCCTTGTTGCTTGGCTTGTCCCCGGGTAGTGGTATTTTCCCGCTCTCAATTAAATCCTGAATTAGATGCTTCAGCTTCCAACATTTCTCGGTGTCATGCCCACTGCCTCGGTGATATTGACAGTAGGCTTGGGCGTTGTAGCTCTTGGAGCGTTTTTCAACTGGGACTTCGGGAGTTGGGCCTATCGGCTGGACCAGGCCCTTGGAAGATAACCTTTGTAAGGCATATGTATAGGTAGTCCCTATATCAATGAATACCCTATGAGGGATGTTTCTTTTGGATGAGGCATCCAAAAGGTTAACCGTGTCGAAGATGCTTCGGGTTGCGGCCGGAGGTTTGGTGGTGGATGAGGAAGCTCCTTGGTAACCCTTGTTAGAGGCCTTAGTCAGGCTCTCTAGTCTTAGATCATCTTCAATTCTCATGCCCATTTCAGTAAGACTGGTGAAATTGGGTATGACAGCATACCGGAGGTGAACCCGGTAGGAAGGGAGGAGGTTCTTGACAAAGGCCTCCACTAAAGTCTTCTCACTGGGCTTATCGACCAGTTTGACACTCTCGGCCCTCCAGCGTTGGAGGTATTTGGTAAAGCCCTCCTTAGGTTCTTGGGCCATAACCTCTAGGGACCGCATAGTGGTTTGGATCTCGGTGTTATCAGCGTAGTTCCGAGCGAATTCCGTAGCCACATCGTCCCAGGTTGAGAACTTCTTTGGGTCTAGCCTGTAGTACCAGGCCTTTGGGTGTTTCTCCAGAGATGCCGCAAAGAGGTTCTTAAACATAGAAGAGTCCACTCCCTTAATGGCCATGAACTCCTTGAAGGCCCGCACATGTAGTAGCGGGTCTTCAGTCCCTTCGAACATAGGTAGGCCCGTGAGATTCAGGTTTGCGGGCAGTTTGTCACTTACCGGGTTGTAATCCCGACTATTCTCCCGATGGATGTTGTTATTCCCGGTTAAGTAGACTTGTTCTTCCAATCGGCGGACCGAGCTAACTAGTTCAGTTAGGGGTTCCGTGACCCCGGTATTAGGAGTCCTTTGCTCCACTGTAGCTAAGCGAGCAACAATGGCCACTTGGCCGGCCCTCATTTCAGTTAGTTGGGCTTCGATGTCAGCTTGCTTCTCGATTATGGCATCAAGAGAGGTTTGAAGACTGTTCAAAGTGGCCATCCTTCGAGCGTGTCTGGTTGCCGGTGGCCTGTCTGTAAGAACACCACGTAATCAGGAACCGAACCCAGACCTTGGAATTAAAATAAGTACACCCCGAGCGACCCGAAAGAAAAAGGACTTGAGAAAGACATCTAGACGGATGACTCGTAGGTGATGTGACTTCCTTAAGATTTCGGCCTTGGTGAGCCTAGTCTCGTTCGAAGGAAAGTTCACATGAGACTAAACCCCAGACTTTGGACTCGAGTGTGTAGACGGGCCCACCCTTGTAGGAGTATGTCCTACGTAGGTGGGCTTTGCCTTAGTCTAATAAGGCAGACTGGGGGTGGGGAGGAAACTCAAGATATAAGATCGACAGAGTTTCGACGCTATAGACCTTGACGACTTACGACATGACCCGACACTGCTAAATACGGGAAGTCCTAAGAAGAGGAAGGTTTGGAAAATTGATAGTTTTGGAAAACCCGAGAAAATCTCGGGGGAAGGCCCGATTTTTCGAGAAAATCGGAAAGGGTATCGGGCCTCGGTTTTGATGGTTCGAAAATATTTTCGAGTTTTGAATTGGGCAGCATACCGGCTAGAAATAGGCTATTTTGAGTAAAATCATAAGTCCTAAATTCGGTATGTGTCCCGGGTTTTGGAAATTAGATATCTTGAAATTTGAAAATTTGAATGTTGGAAAAAGGAATTTCCGATGATTTGAAAATTTGAAGATGAGCTCCCGAAGATTTGAAAATCGAAAACGGCATCTCGAAGATTTGAAAGTTGAAAATGGCATCGCGAGGATTTGAAAATTGAATTTTGAAAATTCGAAAATCGAATGGTGGATCGGAAATTCGAATTTTGAAATGGGCAGCATGCCGGCTAAAAAATAGGCTTGTTTTGAGTCAAATCTTAAGTCTAAATTTCGGCAGCTTTCCGAGTTTTTGAAAATTTGAATATTTTTGGAAAGATGCATTTTTGAAATGATGATTTATTTTTAAAACGACACAGAAACCAAGTAGCACATAGTCACGTAAGCATTATAATGACACCATGTATGCTTTACACTAAGTCTCGGTCGGTCTGAATAGGGTCTATACCAGTGTTCATAGTCTAGTCGAGAAACGGGACGGTCTTCCTAACTCGAGTGGAGTTTAGAACATGCCGCAAAGTCCATCCTAGTCGACCATGAACACCTTTAACGTATCCAGGGATGAATACGTCGTGGTATAGTGGGACGTCGGCCACCAGTACCGGCCCGGGTAAATATGGGGTTATGCATGAACCGTAAAACTAAAACGCATATTGTACTCATCAAACGATTTCTATTCGAGTCTCACCCTGAGAACGCCGACGGTAAACCACACATCGGTTGATCCCCAGCGGAGTCGCCAAATTGTGGACATGACGTAGGTCCACCCCGACGCGGCCACGCGCGGATTTTGGGTAGGCGAATGAACCTCCATATGAGAAGGATCGAATTGAAATCTAAGTCGAAATGGAGTCGCCACCGAATTTTATGGTTATTCGGAACCGTTCGAGCCCACTCTACATCGCCATGGCCCATACACAAAGTATGGCCCATTTTGGTTTGAGAGTTTATTGGACTCGTCCCTTTGCATATCGATATAGATGCCGACTTGGGCGGTTAATCGTATATTGAATGACTCTCGTTGCCAATGGATTCGGACATCCGGAAACCACGGTTCTGAGTAAGGGGTGAGGGTACGTGTTGGGAAGCCCACTAAGGACACCCAACCCCGCCCGCACTTAGCGGCCTCTACTAGGACATCGTTTGACTTTTGAATATGCGCGTTAGTAGTTCGGTGAAATGTTATGCAAACAGCGTTTTACAAGATATAGAAATTGAATGGGTTGCTACGTCATTTAATACATCGAATTTATTGTCGAAGTGATTTAGCATGCGAGGGTTCATTTAAAAGAGGTAAAACGCAAATAAATAAAGCAAAGCGAAAATAAATCGGTTACAAGTTACACGGGCGGAATACAACCCGGAATTCACAATTCGGCGTACAATAGAATAATTGAAATATACAATTGGAATAACGAGCAATAATTGTAAACGGACCCGTGTATAAACTAGACCGTGATTTTGTGTAGATGGACGAACTTTAATTAGTTACACATTATATTGCGTATTAATCAAAGGACGGAGGTTCGAGACCTAGACGTGGTGCTAGCCCGATCTCGAACCTCGATGCCTTGTCCCGATTTATCATCTCGAGAAATTGAGTCTAAATTAATTTTACATCGGATACGACTTAAAGAGTCGTCGACATAAAATTGATAATGTGAGACCGTCGATCAAAATCGTTTAAGTGAAGTGATATGCATGAATTTTGAAAAGGAGATCACGTGATTGACTTTACACGTGTCGACTAAGTCGCAAAAAAAAGACGAGGCTCGAATGTTGCATTAAAGCTCTCGGATTTCTGGGCTACAGGACCCACTCGGCCGAGTCATGGCCTGACTCGGTCGAGTGTGTCTTTAAATTAGCTACTGCCCGTTTTTTAAGGTGCTACTCAATCGAGTAGCAGGTGTACTCGGTCGAGTGGCACCTGTACGAGTTGTGACTCGTTTGTTTTAATGTGTTTTAAATCGATGATTGGCCGAGTCAAATAAAAATATTGACGGATTTAAATTTAACTCGGTTTGTCGGTATTATAATCATGTCTTATATGATTATAATACCGTTATCGGAATTTTGTAGAAAAGGTTATTGTTTGATAAAAATTTGATTAGTGACGGAATTGCTCCCCTCTACGTCACGACGTCGATATTAATCCTCACGGATTGTGTGACGTCGGTTTTCGTGTCAACGGGTTCCGTACTAATTGTAAATGGGATTGAATGCGTTCAACTATGACTTTTGGTTGATTATCATAGTTCAACGCATTCGAAACCGAATTTTCATACTAGAATGTATTTACGCGAAATTATGACGATAAGGGTGATAAAGAAAAGATGATACAGAAATAAAGACGTGAAAGTACGACGATACTAATGCTAGTGTCACTACTATGATTACGATTATAAATATGAAGCGAAAGTACGATAAAAAAAATGAAAATGAGACTTAGAAAAAGAGATCGTGATGGGGTTTAGGACACCCTCAACATACATGCTTAGTAAGGACCTCGGAAATGGACTCGTAATAGCGGCACGGGCTTGGGAGTATCGAGGATGTATGCGAGTTATGGTGTGTATTGTGTGTGTATGCTTCGCCGGTTCTCCGAGGGACGAGGGGCTCGGGTTTTGTGTGTCTTGCCTAGGGTCGCTAGGGTCGTAGTATTGTGTGTAGTTGCAAGGGGTTGTACTTGAAGTAAGTTGTTGAAGTGTTGTAGTGTCTCGAAGTGTGTAAAAGTTGTGTTGGTGCATGGGTATTTATAGGGGACTCAACATATGGGTCACTCGACCGAGTGGCGCGGGTGCACTCGGTCGAGTGCCCTCGCGAATGCATCTGGACGGGTCTGGAGAGGCTCCACTCGATCGAGTGGTCAATCCACTCGATCGAGTGGATCAATCAGCCCGAGTTATTTCGGGCGTGATTGGCATTTGATTTGTGTTGATTGATTTGCATCATTTTTGGAAGGATTCATGAGTGATTTGGCTGATTTTGGACAGGATTATGAATCTGGTCGATGCATTTGGTCATTTCTGTGTCGGGTTTGTCTTGACCGGGTTTTGATCCGGTCGCCAAAAGACGGGATTTTTGGTTGGTGTTGGTTTTGACCCAAATTAGTTTTATTTTGCTCGGAACGACCCACCGGGCCTGAATTTGAGGTCTGTTTTGTGAGATTTTTACTCCACTAAAAGTCCATGTCGGATATTATTGATTCCGAGCCCAAGTCCGAGTATACTAAGTCACGTTTGCGTCCGATCATCATCGGGTGTTTTTTGGGAACTGCTATAGACACCTGGCGGTCAAATTTTGGGTGTCTACACCCATGATCACGTTCATTCATGATTCAGTCATTCACCTTGCAAAATTCATCAAAACCTAAAAAAAAAAAAAACTTCCATCATCATGTTCCGTCATTCATTCAATCAAATCTGGGTTCAAAATCCCGTTACTATGGATTCAATGAGCGCGACATCATCATCAACTGTTGAAAAGCAATTGATCGAGTAGAACAATGGTGAGTTTTGATATTTCTTTCACGTTTTGCTTCAATTTTAATTCCGCTATCGACTAACAAAAATTAAATTTCTTTCACGTCGCTTTGGCTTCGTTTTTTATGTCAATTTTCATGTTGATATTGTTTTCATTGTCATCTCATTCATCATACATTCATATTGATGGTTAATTAATATTCATGTCGATTTGGCTTCCCTTTTTACATCAATTTTTATATTGATATTGTTTTTTCATTCATCATAGATTCATATTGATGGTTAATTGATATTGATTCCATAGTTTTATGTTTGTTATTTGGGTTTTCAATGAGGTCCACTGATAATATTGTTTTGTTTTCTATGAACGCAGTCACGATGTTGAAGTAACATACGCTCTACATTACAGTAACACTCCATTGCAATTACAGTAACACACTGAACGTTACGAAACTGTTTTTGATGATGATGTTAGAGTAACGTACTTTACCAGTTAGAGTAACACAACGTAAGAGCTGAAGTAACACATTGGCTGCATGGGTGTAACGCATATGTATTAACGTTACAGTAACACTTAATTGCAATTACTGTAACACACTGAACGTTGAGAAATAGTTTTTGATGATGATGTTAGAGTAACGTACTTTACCAGTTAGAGTAACATTATGTAAGAGTTGAAGTAACACACTGGCTGCATGGGAGTAATACGTTGTTTAATTTTTTGCAGGTGAAATTGTAAGTGATGCGAATGCACAGGACAACACTGATAAAGGTGGATGAGGATGAGGAGGATGAAGTGGATGACGACGACGAAGATGAGGAAACTAAGGAAGACACTGAAGAAAATAAGGAGGAACATGTGTTTTGAGAATACTTGTGTTTTGAGAATACTTGTGTTTTGAGAATACTTGTGTTTTGAGAATACATGTGTTTTTGGTCATGATAAAAATATTTTTCTTTTTTTGTTTACAAGAATAACTGATTTTGTACACATTTTTTACAAGTAGCGTTGTGCTACGTAGCAATTAACTCTATATTTTATTTAATACATGTGCATTTGGTTAGAGTAACATCTTTGTTCTATTGGAGTAACATCTTTCGTCAGTTAGAGTAACAAACATAATGCATTAAAGTAATTGAGGACAGCAGCGTTTAAACAAATGATTACCAAAGTAATTGATGATAACATGGATTGGAACCATTCATTACCAAATTAACGATTGTCGTTCTTTAAAGAACGATATATAATGCGTCAGAGTAATTGATGATAATAACATTGTTTAACCATGAGACAAAGAATAACACCATTAATTACTTGGAGTAACATCATTTGTTCATTAAAGTAACATTTATAATACGTCAATGTAACACGGGTGTGTAGCCTTGCTTGAGTTGAAGATGAAAGAATGAGCGGGTGTGTGTTTTGAAAGAAATCAGAAGTCGAGAGATTGAGTTTGGGATGATGAAGATGAAGAGTTTTACTTAGGCGGGTGAGTTTGAATGAAAAAATTGAATGTGATGAAACATAATCAAGTGAGTTAGGTGGTTGGAGATAATTAAGGGAGGAGAGAGGATTTTATTATATTTTTTTCCAAAATATGTTATATATTAACTTAATTACTAGACTCAATCACCACCATCCATCCCATCTAAATCAATGGCTCTAAATAGGACTTATGGACTCAAAAAGAAAAAGAGGACTCACTTGATCTTTACTCTCTCTCTCTCTATATATATATATCTTTTTTTTTTAACTTTGTGATTTTAATTGTAGATCAACGAAAAATAAGGGAGATGATTTTTTCAAAACTAACTACAATAATGTGGAAATCGAAAAGTTTTGAGTCAAATAGAGATATTTGATGATGAAAATGAGTAGTGGTGGCGATGTGGTTTGCTACCTGACGACGGCAAAGGGCTAATAGAAGAAGCTATGCTAGTGACGGAAAAGGGTAGAGAAAATCGATGCTTCCAAAGGATAATTGTTGATTCGCCAACGAAATGACGTTAGAGTTCCTGTGGTGGCAGCCGACATCAGTTGGGGTTGTGATTGAGGTTAGAGAGCCTGGAGAAGGATGACAAGAAGTTTGGATTTATGTGCTAGGTTCTTGCGTACATGGTTTATGTCAGGATTCGAGAGTACTATGGTTTTTGTGTACCTGGGTTGGGGATGGAGTATGGTTCTGCAGTTATTATGTAGTCGACGACAAGTAGACGATCTTAGGGTTATTATTATTACTTAGGAATATCATTATTACTCATATATTTAGGGACTTTTATAAATTATGATTATGTAGTCATTAAGAAATCGTGCTTGGATGAGGGTCTTTAAAAAAAATTAGCGATTTTTTATTTATTTGGAATGAATAGGAATTTATAATAAAATTTGGTATAATAAAAATTTGCAACTTTTCTATATACAAATTATTTTATTTATGTTAACCTAAATGGTTACGGCTCATTAATTACAAATGTTGTCTTTTAGAATCACTTTTGGCTACGATTAAAAACTCAACCGAAGACTTTTATATGTGGCTACGGTTTCTTATTAAAACTGTTACCCTTTATAACCACTTTTGGCTACGGTTCATACACTCAACCGAAGCATTTTATATTTGGCTACGGTTTTTTTGATACAACCGTAACCATTTATAAATTCTATTCTATGGAAGGTTGTGGTTACGGTTATTAAATGGAACCGTAACCTTTTCTACAAGCCAAATGTGCTTTTTGTACTAGTGTGGCGCCCTCTCGAGGAGCGCCGCCCCACGCACTCAAGGGCATAACGCGATCGTGGTCGTACGTAGTTGAGCGCGTCCGACTCCATTTCCAAGATTAGCACGGAATCCGTTGATGCGAAAATCAACATCACATAATCCGTTAGGATTAGCTTCGATGTTGTGACGCAGAGGGATACAATTTCGTCGCTAATCAAATTTTTTTTAAACCAATAGTAACACATTTTCATAAAATCCCGATGACGGTCTCATAATCGTATAGTACACGATTATAGCACCGAAAACCGAGTTGAATTTCAATAATGCAATATTTTTATTTAACTCGGTCAACCATTGACTTTAAACATAAAAAAAACAAAACGAGCCATGCCTCGTACAGGGGGCACTCGACCGAGTGCCACGGGTCACTCGATCGAGTAGCACCCAAAAAATCGGGCAGTAGCCACCTTAAGGGCACACTCGACCGAGTCCATGCCATGACTCGATCGAGTGGGTCCTATAGCCCAAGAAAACCGAGAGCTTTAATGCATATTTCGAACCTCGTCTTTTTACGACTTTTAGTCGACACGTGTAAAGTCAATCACGTGATCTCCTTTTTCAAAACTCATGCATATCACTTAAAACGACTTTGATCGACAGTGTCGCACTATTAATCTTGTGTCGACGACTCTTTAGTCGTATCCGACACATGATTAATTTAGACTCTATTCCTCGATGTGATAAGTCGGGACAAGGCATCGAGATTCGGGATCGGGCTAGCACCACGTCTAGGTTCCATATCTCCGTCCTCCGTTTAATACACAATATAATGTGTATTTAATCGAAGTTCGTCCGTTTGCACAACTTACGGTCTAGTTTATATTTATTATATACAGGTCCGTTTCTAGTAAACTTTTGCTGCTTATAATTCAATTATTCTATTTTATTGCTCGTTGTATTGTGAATTCCGGGTTGTATTCCGCCCGTGTAATTTGTAAATTATTTACGAATTTTCTATTTTCGATGTTTGCCATTTATTTGTTTAAATGAACATCACATGCTAAATCACTTTGACGTGAATCAAGATGCATTAAAATGACGTAGTTCATATTTAATTCGCATGCTTAGCCTGAAAACGCTGTTTGCATATCATTTAGTCGTTTTACTAGCGCGCGTACACGAACACGAACGATGTCTTAGTAGAGGCCGCCATTATGCGGGCGGGGTTGAGTGTCCTTAGTGGGCTTCCCAACACGTACCCTCACCCCTTACTCAGAACCTCGGTTTCCGGATGTCCGAAACCGTTGGCGCACGAGAGTCATTCTATACACGATTACCGGTGCAGATGGTATCGGTATTGCAATGTAAAGGGACGAGCCCCATAAACTCTGAAATCGAAATGGGCCGTACTTTGTGTACGGTCCATGACGACATAGATTGGGCTCGAATGGTTCCGAACTACCACAAATTCGGTGGCGACTCCATCTTTGACTTAAATTTCGAACCCGAGAACAATCTTACCATGAGATTCATTCGCCTACCCAAATCCGCGCGTGGCCGCGTCGGGGTGGACCTACGTCATGTCCACAGCGTGAAAGAGGAAGTAAAAAGGAGGTAGAGGGGATGCGGTTTGATGAGGTGAATGAAGAGGTGGAGGTGAATGATAATAAAAGGTGGGGATGCAAGCGGTGGAGTTGAGTAGGCTAAAGGGGAAGGATCAAGTTGGTACGTTGAATCAAATAGTGAAAGGAAAGGTGTACGTTAATTAGTGGGAAGAGAAATGAATTAAGGAGTCCGAAAAAAATATGATACGAAAACAGCTTAATTAAATGAATCGCGTATGAACCGAATTCCGAAACGATAAGTTGACTGACCCAATAATCGAATTAAAATCGAGTCAAAAAATTAGTAAATAATCAGACCGTCTAATAAAATGAGTAAATAAAGTACTCTAGAGCAAAACGAAGTTGATAGAAATAAATAATTGGACGATAAAATCGTAGTTCCCGAAAAATAAAATTTTCGATAAAGTGAATTAAATTGATTTCTCGAGGAAATGTAATAAATGTTTTGACGAAACTTGATATAAATGAACTTCGAGCCGAAAATAGATATTCGAGCTTAAATAAAAATAAAAATAGGAGAATTTAGAATTTAAATCGTCGAAATAGACTTTCGATAAGAATTAAATTAAATATATAAATGAATCGAAATAGAAATAAAATATGTTTTAAATATAAGAAGAGTTTCCGAGTCAAATAAAATTTTAGGAGTTTGAAACGATTAAACGATAAATTCCTTTTATAATAATTTTAAAAATTTCGAATTAAATCGTAAACAAAAATAAATATACGAACAAAATTTTAATTTAATTTAATTTTATAAAATCAGGTGTGTTACAATCTCCAACACTAAAAACAAGTGTCGTCCTCGAAACTTATAAAAAGATAAGGATAGAATGGAAAACATAACTATATCATTTGAACAAAATGAGAATGCGTAACTCGCATCACAATCTTGGTTTTTTTTTTTTAACAAAAAAATTACAACCTCAAACGTGATATGAAATCGAAATCGAAGACAAAATTTATTTCAAGAAGAGTTGGGCTCAATTCCCAAAGTTTAAAACCATTAAAATTAATAAAATCGCAAGTAAACAAAATTCATTTATAAAATAATGGCGATAAATAATATTTGTACACGAACTCCAGGGTGAAAGGTACCCAAATATTTTCAAAACAACAGTAAAACGTTTTGATTAAGAAATTCGTCAATATTTTGTTTTAAAACCAAACAAAAATTTGAGAAATCAAGTTTTGTAGTTAGTAAATAAGAATCGAATCAGTCGACAAACATTTTCAATAACAGATTTAAAGTCTAATGACAATAAAACAAAAATTTAGACATAAGAAATCTTTCGAAAATTTTAAATCGTTTTACATAACAATCTTATAGAAATCAAAATAATTGCAATTAAGAAAATTTTCTTAAAATTTCGATCACTTGAAAATCAAAATTAAAATTTTAAACAATTTCTAAATAATTTAAAATAAATTATTAAGGCATTTGAAACAGGACTAAATATATGTCGTCAACCAAAACAAAAACAGAGTTTTGGAAAATGTAAAAACTTCACGATAGCCCAAAATTTCAAAATATTCAAACTTTTCATAACACAGGTTCGAAAAAATGGTAAACGGATAAATAGAGTCAGAGTCAACGACAAATCGAAACAGAAGTTTTCAGACCCGATAAAGAAGTCAAAGGCATTGGCCGAAGAAGAAGTAGCAGGATTAGGAAAAGCTTATGGGAGGAACGAAATTGAGAGTCAAACAGAGCTCTCAAGGAATTACAGAAGAAGTTAACCATCTCGAGATTCCCGGTACGACTCCTACAGCACGGGTTCCTAAATACCTTTAAATAATACTAAGTCCAATATTAGGGACTAGGTGGTACTACTCAGTCACAATCTCCGAAATGTCTTACGTGATTATCCAATCGTTCAGGCGACATGATACTCATCCACAAATGCTTTAGAAACTAATCTCCTTAATTAAGATTCCAACAATTGTCAAAATATACCCAAACTTGCAATCGATGAGGTTCCTAAATCCCAAGTTCATAAGGTTTGAACTCGAGGTATATACTTCAAATTCTCGAGTAAGAAACACTAAACAAGATCCACCAATTTAACAATGTTCGGGAACAAAATCCTCAAAAATGATCACCAACCTATTTATAATGCCACAAGTACAAAAGTTGGGAAAGTACAACAAATCCTCAAACACGCTCAAACCTATAGGTAATGGCGCAAACACACATATCTACAACAGGTCATTCGACTAATGTTTCTGAGAATCTCATCAAATTTCATATCGTACCATCAAATCCACCAAAATATTTATTATCTCAACGAAGCCACAATCTCGTTGGTCTAAGGGTTCTGAACTATAAATCCATCAAGATGATTCGCATTAAGTATTCCTCAAAACAGCACGATAAACCCAATCGTTAATTATGCAACATGTTTCTCTTCTTCAAGGTGAACAACCATTTATCAAAGTTAGATCACTCAACTCCAAAGTTCATAGGTTACAACCTTAAACAACGATCAACGATCTAATCCTCAAGAAACACGGGTAATCTATGTCAACCAAAATTTCTAACGATATTAATGAAAACCTTCGATGGTACCACAACACTCAGGTTAACACTGTAAACAGTACTCTATGATCCCAAATATTCATGATGCATCCATCAAATAAGCATTAGGTAGGAATCCCAAAAAAATATTGTCAGTTATACTTAGTTCCGATCTAGGTTAGGTATTAGGCATCCATAAAAAATGACATATTCTTACTACTCCAAAATATATTCAACTCTAAATACTCCAAAATAATCCAAGTAACCTATAACCCAAGGTTCAGAGTCTAAGGTATCATCCTAATTCCATCAAGCAATAATTTGTCATTCAAATCAATCGAGGAATTCCTACTTGCTTATAGGATAGGGTAGACTCACAATCCACAAAACCAGGTAACAAGGGTCCAAAATAATCCAAGTAACCTATAACCCAAGGTTCAGAGTCTAAGGTATCATCCTAATTCCATCAAGCAATAATTTGTCATTCAAATCAATCGAGGAATTCCTACTTGCTTATAGGATAGGGTAGACTCACAATCCACAAAACCAGGTAACAAGGGTTAACTAAACCTCAAACATCAATAACTCGGGGTTCACTAAGATAGAATCCGGTGTAACCAAAGAATCTCAAGAGAAAGATGGTAGAATAGAAGAATAGAACAAGGATTCACCAAGAGAATAAATATGAGAATATAAAAGAGAAGAATTGGAAGAAGCAGAAGCAGGACGAAAAAGAATCAATAATTCTAGATGATAAAGACCTAAACCGAGAAGGGAAAGTTTGGACCTCTAAGGTTCACGAGGGAACCAAAAGGATTACTTCATCTTCTTGTAGGGGAACGAGCACAGTCGTGGGTCATTCCATCTTGTTCAACTGCAATGTCGTGGACCAGAAATCTACTCTTGATCATCAGGCCTGGAGCTTAAGCAAACTGAACCGGAGCTGAAAAGTCACCATCGACATCTTTCTTGGAGCACCAAGTTGTCCACTCAAGTCAGCAGGCATTGAGAGTTCTAGGTAATTCTTGTTCCGATCTAGAGCATCATCACGTCAGCATCTTGTTCACTCATCTTCTTCCAGGCAAAAGAAACAAATATTCAATGCTAGTCATTGAGTTACAAGAACATATAAACCTAACAGTTAAGTCCTTAATTTGTTTCTACCCATCTCTCACTAATATTTCATTAATGTTCAAATCATTTACGAGTATTTTTCCTAGAATCAGATGTAAGCGTCGGGAGCAACAATGCTCTGATACCAACTGTAATCCCCTAGAAAATCTAACGCAATACAGTGGCGGAAACACTGTAGAGTTGGGATTAAAACACACTGACAAACTATATCTTATTAAAAGAAATGGTAAGTCAATACAAAGGCCTCTTTTTACAAAAGGGCTAAAGAGAAAATTCACCAAACAGGTTATACAAATCCATAAATTACATGAATAGAGAAAGAGTAGGATCCATGCTACTCGCTAGCTCACACCCAAAACCCAGCAGCAAATATCTGTCATGTTATAAACATAACAAGCACGTCATTGGAGAGTAACTCGGACGTTCTCCCAGCCAAATTATATCATATGGAAAAATAATAGTATTATTATATCAAAGTACTTATAATGAGAAAACATTAAAAATGATATAATAAAAATAAGTTTTCAACGAAACTTAAAGCACTTGCCAACCTGCAAGTCAAAATCAATCGATAATATAAATATTCAAAAATGGCGTTATGGAAATTTGATCAGTGTGCACAAGGCTAGACTTTCACTAGGATAATACTGGAAACTAGCTTCGAGAACTGTAGACTTAACTCATAACAAAATCCAGTCTCTAACTAGGCAACTCAACTATAACAGGACTGCGTGCAGCGAGGTCCTGGTTTAAGTAGTGCATACCCCTCCTAGACAACAAATATGTCTAGTTCAGCCGACGGCGACTAACACGATGCGATATCTAGCTTAAGGTCAAAACATACACTCTCCTGGGCGAAACTACGCCCAGTTCAACGACCAAATGTGCCCCAAATAGACACACCAGCTTTATAGCTGATGGCAAAAACGTACATCCCAGACTATATTACTCTAACCCCACACTTGTCTTTATTCCATAACTCCAAACAAGTCATTATCGATATTCAAAAGTAAATATAATTAATATAAATGATATGGATAAAAGGAATAAACATTTTATATAAAAAGGGAACCTTTCCATAAATAGAAACTTACTAATTTGGGAACTTACATAAAATAGAAAGTCTTATAGAAAATACGCAATTTATTAAAATAAGTGAAATGTATAAAAATAGCATTTCTAACGAAATTATCATTTAATTATTATCGTCGTTATCGTAACTTTAATATAATTCTAAATTCGTCACTCAAAATATAAATAAAATATAATAAGTCATTTTATAGTATTTTATAAATAATTAGGAAATCGAGTTAAAACTATAAATTTTATAAAAGAGATGTTTTAAGAAAATGATATCAAAATTAATTGAGTCGACGAGTTTTATAAATTAGACGAGATTTTATAAAGCTTTCAAATTATTTTTAGAAAATAGATTTTATAAATAAATAATTCAAATTTTACTAAAAATAATCAATCGTAGATAAATGAGAAATTATTAGGGAAAATGGTCTCGACTAAAAATGTATTTAAAACAAAATCGACTATTTTCTCATTTATTAATATAAGTTGTAAAATGAAATTAATTTATTAAATGAGTTTACAAATCTCAATTATATAATATAAAAATACGATTTTGAGTTAAAATTATAAATTAACGAAATATGAAGAAAATATGAAATCGATATTATTTCGTTATTAGTGTCACGATAACCAACAAAATATTATAACGATCGTAAATAATTAAATTGTTAACGATTTATAAAACGATATCGAGAGTTTGTAAAATATTTATAAGGAATACGATTTAAAATTAATATAATTAGCAATAATAAATAGCTAAAATTAGAAAACCGAAGTTAAAATATTTACTACATACTACTACTCAAACATACGATATAAAATCGAGTAACGTCCTAATGTTACCCTGAGTCGAATCCGAAAAAGACGCGTAATCGTACTCCTTGATTAGTCAAAGCTCCAACCTTTGAATATGAAAAGTCGTTCTCGAATCTTGCTCTTCAATAGAACTCCGAGGCTTTCTGCGAAACCCTAACTGGACGACGATAACAGCAGTAGATTCCAACATAAGCAGCAGCATAAGACAACGAGGAATGACGGAAAACAAAGGACAACACAAGAACAGCCACAACAACGACATGATAGGAGCAATGTCCACATCAGCAGCGAGCAACAGACAAAGAGAGGAGGCAAAGGAAACGAAGAAGGAAAGGAGAATAATCAAGAGATTAACTGCCAAATCGACCAACCACAGTAACCCACGACAGTAGCAGCAAGAGCGTGCAAAAACAAACAACGACGACGATGTAGAAGTGAAACAGCAACCGTAGTACATAGTACACCCGCATCAATTAGTCAGGAGCAGTACAGTAGAGTAACAGCACCAAGGTCGACAAAGAGGGAGGAAAACAGGAAGACGCAGGAAGAGAAGAAGAAGAAGAAGAAGAAGAAGAAGAAGAAGAAGAAGAAGAAGAAGAAAAAGAAGAAGAAGAAGAAGAAGAAGAAGAAAAAGAAGAGAAAGAGAAAGAAGGAACAACGAAATGCAGCAGGTGGTTGTAACAGCAGTAAAATGACGACGAATCGACTTGAACATCAACAGTAACAGCAACGAGAAAAAGCTTAAACGGTGATGGTAAGGATTCGTCACGTCCCAACCGTCAATAATATAACCGGCTAACCTAACTAGGGTAGATAGGGTAAGTCGGGTCGAATCCACGGGGACGGTAAGAGGCGTCTAGACTAGGTTGGCCCAAATACTAGACTAAGTCAACGGCCTAAGCTAGAGAATGATAGGAGGGGAGAAGGCTAAGACTAAGACTATATCTAAGGAGAAAGCAAACAAAGGAGAACGGGCTAGGATTAGGTCGGGGTCAAAGGGGTAACGGAATGGTCGAGGGAGGACTAGAGTGAAGGAGGTAGTAGGGTGATCTAGGTTGGTCCGGGCTCTCGCAACTTAGACCCGCCTAGAGGTTCCACCTAGAACCCATCTCGGCGACACACAGGACAAACGGGGTTCTAGCGCGCTATGGTGGCCTAGGTCGCATCCGGGCTCTCGCTACTTAGACCGGCCTAGGAGTCGTCCTCACCGGGCTCTCGCAACTTAGTGAGGGGACCGAACTCACAACAAACTAACACCCACAAAGAAACGCAAGAAAACAAGCATTCGTACATACTTAGTCGTTCAAGCAATTCAACAAACATGTGATGTGAATCATACAAGAGGAAACCCAAATCTTCCACCAACATCTCCAACAAACCCTTAATCATTCAATTAACACCCTAATCACCTTACTAACCCTAGAAAGAACACTACTCTAACATAATCAAACTAATACTAACAAGAACAAGAAGATCTAACATAAGAAACTAACAAGAAAAAGAACAAACAATAATAAAGATTCAAACTTGAACAACAAAACAAGATTAAGAGTAAAAAGGAAGAAGATTATACCATACTACAAAGGAAATGGAAAAGGAGAACACTTGTATATAAGAAAACCCAAATAATTCCACCAAGGTTGTCAAGCTTGAGTGGATTCTTCAAGAAATCCAATAATGAAAGATTAAACTAAGATTAAGAACTAATTACCGACTAATCTACACTAATCTAATCTAATCTAACCTAAAGTAGTCTAGGGTTTTGTCTCTAATGGAGTGCCTCTCTTAACATAACAAGGGAAGAGTATATATAGGGTTACAAATGAAAGGGAGAAGAAAAGAAAACAAAGCGGAGTAGCAGCGGCCCGTCCCGGCCGAGACGGGTTGGTCCCGGTCGGGACGAGGTCGGTCCCGGTCGGGACGCCTCCATCCCGATCGCGATGGGCCCATGTCAGCAGCTTCTCTTTTTGCTCCTTCATCCCGAACGGGATGAGCCTTGTAGGCCTCCATTATGATCTTTTTGGTCCCTCCTTGCTTCTCATGGGCTTCCCATCGATTCTCGGGACTCGGGATCGGGTCTCGGAGGCTCGGGATTGGGTCCCAATGTCTCGGGGTCGATTCCAAGGCATCGCGTCATCGTTCCTTAGCTTCGTTGGCTCCAAAATGTGTATGTATAGAGTCGGAATCGCTCCAACTCTTCCAATTCTGTCTCGGGAACCTGAAACGAACTAAAGGAAGCATAAGAAGCCCCTAAACCGCTCCCAAGGAGCGATTCTACAAGGAAAATGGGACCAAAATACTAAGAAATAGGCACTACAAATGACACTTATCAACTCCCCCACACTTAACCCTTACTCGCCCTCGAGTAAGCACATACTACTACTAAACTATCCGAGTGGGTATTAGCGCACCCTACGCCCCTTCAACTCACGCGAGTACACTTAGAGGACAAGTGCACTCCGCAAGGCAAGGTGGGTCTTGCGACAAAACTGTGGATGAAACCGGACACAAAACACATAAACAAACAAACACATAATCGGTTGCACCCAAAAGAAAACAAATACCGCTTCCCTCAAAAAGCGGTGAATAAAACACCGGTTTAGGACTCGAGGTAAGTGACAACGTTCCCAAGCTAGCAATACAAATCAAGGTGAACTAAACCCTAATAGTATGACGATAAAGAAACAAAAATGTTGGTAACTTACCTAGGTCCTCCTAAGTTTCTAAAAACGTACTACGGGACGATCGGCGGACTGGAAAAGTGAAGAACCACGGTGTTAGTCGACACTGTAGGTAAGTGAGACCCCGCCCCCTTTAGCGTGAGCCAAGAGGGTCGTCCCGTGTCCAAGACCGCCTAACTAGTCCAAGTAAAAAGGTGGAAAACATGCAAAATGAGGGAAGACCGACTAATGCCGCTATCATCCTTCCTAGGGACTCGGTCCTTTGGTAGGCTCTTCACGACAAAAGTCGGAAAAAGGCTTATTTTTGTGAGGATTTCTTTTTGTGAGATGGGTTTTCTTTTGGCATTTTCTTTCTTTTCGACGTTTTGATTTGTTTGTTGCCATGCCATTTCTTTTTCTTCTTTTCTACTTTCTTCTTGGCTTTTGTGTCTTTTCTTTTTTTCTTCATTTCATTTCTTTCTTTCATTTTTCTTTCTTTTCTTTTCTTTGTCCCTTTTTGGCAAGATTTGGCTTTTTGGCATTTCCTTTGTATGACAAGAAAGGTAGAAATCATCAAATTACGTTTTATTGTGTGGACATGCGTAGGAGGTAGGGGAATGGGAGAGTCGGGGAGCGTCCTTCCCTTCAAACCCACAAAAAGGGGATAACTTGGACTAATCAAACGATCCTAAACACGGTCACCTAAGGGACGAGACTCGGTAACCAAGGCCTTTTCACACTGTGGGTGGTCATAATGGTCAAAATGCAAATCCCGTAGTAAATCCCTAGTAAGCTAGGTGGACTCAAGGTAAAGGACCAACAAATTCATTGATTTAGGGTCATTCTACTAGATTATAGTCCAAGACTCGATTTATACAACTAGGAAGGGAAAATATACACTCACACACTAGCCTCTAAACCGGGTTTTCGAAAACGGTTTACGCACAAGACACACAACACAAAATGAAGACATGACGAAGACGAACGAAAGAAAAAGAAACAAAAGCAACAAAACAAGAACAAAACAAAACGAACACACACAAAACAAACACCACCCCGAACTTCCAAATGAGCAACCAATCATCCACAAACTTTACAAAGCTCCACCCGAGCACACTACAACACATATCTCCTCCAAACTCCCCAAGAAACAAAGAGGAAAAAGGGTTGAAAAGATGTTACCGGGTGTCTTGAAAGCTCTCCAAAGCTAGCGGTGATTAAGCGACCTATAAGGAAAAAGGGAGGCAAAACACGCACAAAAAACAAATATACGACACAAAGACACAAAAGGAAAACACACAAAAGAAAAATCTTTTTTATTTTAGTGAAAAATTTTCAAATTTTTAGGGATTTTTAAGATTTTTTCAGAAAACTAAGAAAATAAAACTAACTAAACTAGAATATCGCTCCCCAACACTTAAATCGAGCCATGTCCTCATGCTCGATCGTAGGGTGCGGAGAGACAAAAGAAAAAGAAAAGAAACTACGAAAATAAAGCTAAAAATCAAAAAAAATAAAGTGAAGAAAAGGGTAGAGGGTGTCCGGCCGGGGTGTAATCAAGTCACCAAGGGCCGAGACGAGAAAAAGATATGGATGGGGGAAGTAATAAAAGGAGGAAATAAAAGGAAATGGGAGGGGAGGGCTAGGTTTAATCAAGTCACCTAGCCCGGATTCCGCCTAAATCCGACTAAATCCTCAAAAAGAGAAAGTGAAAATCTTGTAAAATTTGGATTTTGAAATGACTCTCGATGTAGTCACGTCATCGAGAGTCGGGAGCAACATATACCAAGGCCTTGAAGGCCACCATGACACAAATGATAAGGGAAGGGGAGTAAACAAAGGAAAACAAGCAACAACAAAAACGGAAAAGAAAGGATAGTTGCCGTACCATAGGTTAGCAACTCACTCTCTCCATCGTCTCATAGATCAAAATAGGCACTTGCTTGTCTTCATCATTGCTATCCCGCTTCAAGCTTGATAGAATCGCATGGTAGAGGTAGTAATGGTGCGAGGGGGTGGGATTTGATGTGGATCTCGGTGTAAAGTGAGGTGTACGGGTCATATGATAGGAGTAAGGAGGAGTAGGGAGGTTGGGAGGGGGCATAATGGATGGGTGGAGTCAAGGGGACCATCCCGGTCGGGATGGATGGTCCCGATCGGGTTGATAAACCCTTCCCGATCGGGAAGCTCTCTTCCCGGTCGGGAACACACTCCAGTGAGTCCGATTTTCAGCACCTTCATCCCGATCGGGATGGCTTCTTCCCGGTCGGGATTCCTCATCCTTCCCGGTCGGGAAGCCCTCTTTCCGGTCGGGATGAGTCTTCTTTGCTTCCCCAAGCCCAAAAGCTTAACAAAGCTTCAAAAACCGACTTCCTCGCTCGCAAACCAAACTCCATCATCAACCACTCCTTTCTAGGAGTCACCTTCACTTCACCTATCACAATAAACTCAATCTATACATCAAATTCACTCCCTCACATCGCTCATCAAAATACCAAATCAATCACAAGAATCCCACAAAAACAAGGAAGTCCTAGAAACAAAAATCACAAATACAAGCACAAGAGTTCTAAAGAAGAGAGGAGGGGAATATACAACATGACGGTTCTTTAGGAACTCCGTCAAATCGAGGATGGTGGACTCTATTCTTCAACCGTAGCCCTCAAGGGCATGGAGGAGCAAGTCGAACGCGCTACCGACATCATAGTGAAGGCCCAAGAAGCGCTCGAGCTTAACCGACCTCCACGGCCTCCAAGGAGGAGGCAAGAAGTAGGATTCCCAAGACCCGACATCATCTTCAAAGTAGTCTCCGGGGTCTATCCATCCTACGAGCTCAACCGACCTCTTCCTCCCTAGGCATCGCCTCCAATCACAAGCAAGCTTCATCTCCAAGAAACAAGGCACAAAAAGCGGTTTTGGCCTCATTTCTTCGTTGCACACCCCCACACTTTCCTCAAGTTGTGGTTCCCCATCTTCATCACTCGGCCCCACATCATCTTGGATAGGAGAATCGAAACTTCTACCGGCGGTTTCAATCTCTTCCAAGTCATCTCTCGGTGTACTAGCAAGGGGCTCATGATGCCTATCCACGTTCTCGGACAAGGGCAACTCGAGGTTAATAATTTCACCCAACAACTCTACAAACTCCACCAAACCATCCCACTCACTATCCTCCTCCAATTCCTCACCAATGTTGCCTTCACCATGGGTCACCTCCTCATTCGTCTCTTTTTGGGTAGACGATTGAGGTTCTTCAAAGCAAATCTCTCTTTCAAAGGGAACTACATCGGTGGCTTCGTGATTAGGTTGCTCCTCTCTCTCAAGTGGGCACCCTCCATCTAAATGTGATGCTCGGGATAAAGACATTACGGTTTGAACCGCTAATGCATTTAAATGAGCATTCCTTGCCTCGTCAGCCCTTCGCATTTGGGCCATCAATTCCTGTTGTTGTTTTCGCAATTGAATGGCCGTTTCTTGAAGGCTCCTTTGCATTTGAAGCATCGATTGTTGTAACTCTAAGTTTGGCGATTGGTGGTCATTGGGGTCTTGTAAAGCTCCTTGATAATCTTGATGATGCCCATAGGGTGGGGCATCATATTGTTGGTAGCAAGGTTGGGGTGATTGGTAGTATTGTGGGTCATGGGGTTCATATTGTGGTTGGGGTGTAGGGTAATATGGTGGGTTTTGGGGGTATTGGCTTCCATAAGGTGGATCTTGATCGAACATGGTGGGTTCACAATCACAGCTTGAGTAATAGCCACCATGATCGTAGGAATGATAATCGTCCACTTGTTGGTAGCCGTTTTCATAACCTTGAGGATCATACCCGTCTTGATTACCCCAAGAAGCTTGATTATGGTAGGGGGACGTCATGTCATAGCTTTGGTTCATGGAAGAAGAGTGGTAGCTCATATCGGCTTCCATGTGTGGAGAGTTTAGATCAAACCCCATGCTTGCTCGAAAATCGTATTCCATACCCGGTTGGAAACCACTCATCCTAGCAACCGTCCGTTTAAGCGGCTCTGAGTTGCAAGAAGAAGATAATCACCACCTCTAAGCACAAACTGTAGACTAAGAACAAACGTGAGAAGTCTAGTGCTTTTTGGGCACTAGACAAGAGAGAAATAAACCACACACACAAGAAGCAAGGAAACAAAAACAAAAAGAAAAACACAAACACAAAGACTAAGTCAAGCAAATAGGAAAACAAAGTCCAAACTAGCACCGTCCCCGGCAACGGCGCCAAATTGATGGTAAGGATTCGTCACGTCCCAACCGTCAATAATATAACCGGCTAACCTAACTAGGGTAGATAGGGTAAGTCGGGTCGAATCCACGGGGACGGTAAGAGGCGTCTAGACTAGGTCGGCCCAAATACTAGACTAAGTCAACGGCCTAAGCTAGAGAATGATAGGAGGGGAGAAGGCTAAGACTAAGACTATATCTAAGGAGAAAGCAAACAAAGGAGAACGGACTAGGATTAGGTCGGGGTCAAAGGGGTAACGGAATGGTCGAGGGAGGACTAGAGTGAAGGAGGTAGTAGGGTGATCTATGTTGGTCCGGGCTCTCGCAACTTAGACCCGCCTAGAGATTCCACCTAGAACCCATCTCGGCGACACACATGACAAACGGGGTTCTAGCGCGCTATGGTGGCCTAGGTCGCATCCGGGCTCTCGCTACTTAGACCGGCCTAGGGGTCGTCCTCACCGGGCTCTCGCAACTTAGTGAGGGGACCGAACCCACAACAAACTAACACCCACAAAGAAACGCAAGAAAACAAGCATTCGTACATACTTAGTCGTTCAAGCAATTCAACAAACATGTGATGTGCATCATACAAGAGGAAACCCAAATCTTCCACCAACATCTCCAACAAACCCTTAATCATTCAAACTTAAGAACACTAGCACTAATCACCTTACTAACCCTAATCACCTTACTAACCCTAGCAAGAACACTACTCTAACATAATCAAACTAATACTAACAAGAACAAGAAGATCTAACATAAGAAACTAACAAGAACAAGAACAAACAATAATAAAGATTCAAACTTGAACAACAAAACAAGATTAAGAGTAAAAAGGAAGAAGATTATACCATACTACAAAGGAAATGGAAAAGGAGAACACTTGTATATAAGAAAACCCAAATAATTCCACCAAGGTTGTCAAGCTTGAGTGGATTCTTCAAGAAATGCAATAATACAAGATTAAACTAAGATTAGGAACTAATTACCGACTAATCTACACTAATCTAATCTAATCTAACCTAAAGTAGTCTAGGGTTTTGTCTCTAATGGAGTGCCTCTCTTAACATAACAAGGGAAGAGTATATATAGGGTTACAAATGAAAGGGAGAAGAAAAGAAAACAAAGCGGAGTAGCAGCGGCCCGTCCCGGCCGAGACGGGTTGGTCCCGGTCGGGACGAGGTCGGTCCCGGTCGGGACGCCTCCATCCCGATCGCGATGGGCCCAGGTCAGCAGCTTCTCTTTTTGCTCCTTCATCCCGAATGGGATGAGCTTATCCCGAACGGGATGAGCCTTGTAGGCCTCCATTATGATCT
Source organism: Agrostemma githago (assembly GCA_958450325.1). Lineage (NCBI taxonomy): Eukaryota > Viridiplantae > Streptophyta > Magnoliopsida > Caryophyllales > Caryophyllaceae > Agrostemma > Agrostemma githago. Next base: position 46,972,341 of record OY288255.1, read on the forward strand.
TTTTGGTCCCTCCTTGCTTCTCATGGGCTTCCCATCGATTCTCGGGACTCGAGATCGGGTTTCGGAGGCTCGGGATTGGGTCCCAAGGTCTCGGGGTTGATTCCAAGGCATCGAGTCATCGTTCCTTAGCTTCGTTGGCTCCAAAATGTGTATGTATAGAGTCGGGATCGCTCCAACTCTTCCAATTCGGTCTCGGGAACCTGAAACGAACTAAAGGAAGCATAAGAAGCCCCTAAACCGCTCCCAAGGAGCGATTCTACAAGGAAAATGGGACCAAAACACTAAGAAATAGGCACTACAAATGACACTTATCAAACGGACGCAGAAGAGTACAACTCGTCGAAACAGCATAAACCAGCGCACAACCCGACAACAAAGAGTACCAATCAAAACGCAGCATCAAACGAAAGAAAACAGGACGAGATGAAGGGAAGCAACAGCAGCACACGATGCAAAGACGAACAACAGGACAAACGAGAACAAAGAAGATCGAAAAGCAACGAGGACGACAATAATCAGGAAGTAGAAAGAAGAAGGCTAAAAAGCGGAGGAAGAAAATAAAACAAAACAACAACAGTACAATGCAGCAACAGGACGGAATAACAGTTCGCAGTAGCACAAAACCGCAGAGAAACACGGATCGACGACAAGGACACGAAAATGAGCACCAGGTATGTGATACCGAAGAGAAAACCGAAGCAGCAGCAAAACGGATCATCGGAACCGAAACTGAACAGTAGCAGCGAACCGAATGAAAAGAGGAGGAAGAAGAAGAAGATTACCATCACGAAACAGGGACACATAGAGAAGAACACGGAGGGGGCGCAACAGCAGGCGAGGAGAACAATAAGAATGGCAAAACAGAGGCCGGAAACAAGGGAAAAACAAGGGGGGTCGGAAACGGAGAAGATACAGACGAGGGTAAAGGAGAGATGGATGACGACTTGTGAACCAAGATGGTTGCAACATGAAAGCAAAACCGGAGAAGGGATGAGTGTGCGTTAAAGAGGAAGTAAAAAGGAGGTAGAGGGGATGCGGTTTGATGAGGTGAATGAAGAGGTGGCGGTGAATGATAATAAAAGGTGGGGATGCAAGCGGTGGAGTTGAGTAGGCCAAAGGGGAAGGATCAAGTTGGTACGTTGAATCAAATAGTGAAAGGAAAGGTGTACGTTAATTAGTGGGAAGAGAAATGAATTAAGGAGTCCGAAAAAAATATGATACGAAAACAGCTTAATTAAATAAATCGCGTACGAACCGAATTCCGAAATGATAAGTTGACTGACCCAATAATCGAATTAAAATATAGTAAAAAATTAATAAATAATCGGACCGTCTAATAAAATGAGTAAATAAAGTACTCTAGAGCAAAACGAAGTTGATAGAAATAAATAATTGGACGATGAAATCGTAGTTCCCGAAAAATAAAATTTTCGATAAAGTGAATTAAATTGATTTCTCGAGGAAATGTAATAAATATTTTGACGAAACTTAATATAAATGAACTTCGAGCCGAAAATAGAAATTCGAGCTTAAATATAAATAAAAATAGGAGAATTTAGAATTTAAATCGTCGAAATAGACTTTCGATAAGAATTAAATTAAATATATAAATGAATCGAAATAGAAATAAAATATGTTTTAAATATAAGAAGAGTTTCCGAGTCAAATAAAATTTTAGGAGTTTGAAACAATTAGACGATAAATTCCTTTTATAATAATTTTAAAAATTTCGAATTAAATCGTAAACAAAAATAATATACGAACAAAATTTTAATTTTATAAAATCAGGGGTGTTACATCAATCCTGCGAAGATTCAACTTTCACAAATACATGGTGTACGCGTACGAAGATGATTTCAAGAAAGTCGTATCAATAGAGTATAAATTTTTAAGAAGCGACTTATTTAAAACATCAACTTCTTAATAATTCTTTTGAAGTTTCTTTTTGCATCTTTGCAGTTGGTTCTTATGGATAATTGCAGTGATTTACCTATTAGTCAATGTAGTAGGTATATACATTGCATATTCACCTAATAATTTCATGTTTGTGAGTACAACTGACAAATTGCTGGCCTTATGCTGCTAGCCTGCTAGGCCTGTTGGAATATATATTTTTGGCTTTCATTCATCCCGTTCGTTGTAAGTCTTAAGCATACTTAGCTTGGAAATTTTTTAGATTAAGAAACGTATTTATAAAATCGTAGAAATTGCTAGTAATATAATGTTGTTTCACGACAGCTTTTACTGGTCGTTGGGACGAAGTTGGAGAAAGTGATCATAGATTTAGCTACGGATGTGGTCAAGACACATCCTCTCATTTCAGAAGAAATACGACTTGGGCCTTCGGATGATTACTTTTGGTTCAAAAAACCGAGGATTTTCGTGGTTGCGATTCATGCCATCCTCTTCATTTACTCATTTAGTTCCGCGATTTTCTTCTGGACATTTGTCGATTAGATCTCCTTTCCTTGCATTCTGATATAGAGTATGTTATAGTTGAAAGCTAAAACATTGCATTTTTTTATATGTTGCAGTTGAAATTCAAGTTCAACTCTTGCATCATGGGAAATCCTAGATTTGCCATTGCAAAAATTGTCATCACGTAAGAATCGAGATTTTTCTACTGTCAGTAACAAATGCCTGAAAAAATTAAACTCGGCTCATAAGAGAATTTGTATTTTTTTTCCTGTTAGGCTAGTGGCTCAGTTCTTTTGCAGTTTCAGTTATCTACCACTCTATGCATTTGTAACTCAAGTAAGCTACGTGCACCTTCTAATTTACCGATTATGTAGAAAATGATGTGTATTTAACTATTTATGTATGTATGTATGTTCAATTGGGTATTGTGTGCTTCGTTGAAGATGGGGAGCTCAGTAAACCAAGAGGGAATGTTGAAATATAATTAAAGCGACTGCTTCTGTTCGCAACAGTAGGATTCCAGAAGATGTTGATGATGGTGCTGATGTAGATAGAGATATAACTCTAGAAATTTTGATTTTTGGATTGTACTTGCTATTTAGGCTATTGTTATCCTTTGATTAGGATTTAATGAATTGAGTTTATACTCATATAGTCTTTTGTAATGATTATTTGACAACCACATATTCTATTGTCAATATTATAAAATAAATTATTTAATTTGTTTGGTCTTGTTTTAATAATTTATTTTTAAGGAAAAAAAGCGTTAAATAGCCCAAAAAACCTCCATAAAAATAAAGACACGTTTATCAGTGAATAAAAAATTCAATGAAAAATGAAATTATAAAATTTATGAATAATCTATGGTGGCGTTTATATAAGCCTTTACCAGCATTTGCAACAAATGCCACAAGGACTTTTCCCTACATTGAATCAAGCGGCATAAGATTAAATGCTGCGAGCACTTTTCGTGGCACATATAAATGCCACCTAACCACTAAATAAACGCCGCTAAAGATGTGATAACTTGTAGTGGCGAGAAACTCTTTACGAGTAAAGAGGGAAGAGAATTGAATTGTGTGTCGAAATGAGAAGGTGAGGGGGGGGGGGTATTTATTGGAGCTTTTCGGCTCTCGTCGCCGGGATAGGCGCCTGAGCCCAGGCGCACCAGAATTCAGGCGCCTGGGTTTAGGCGTGTGAAGACACAGGCGCGCAAGGTGAGGCGCTCAGAGTTTTGAAAATACGATTTTGATACTTTCCGAAACCGAGAGGCGGGTGTATAAGACGAAGCTTGGGGATTAAGTCTTCCCTGGTTTTGACCTAGTGCCGTGGTGTTTAGTGGGACTCGGGTGTGCATCCCGAGGTTCGCTTGGCGCGGTGCTGACTCGAATCAATTTTCGGGGCCGACTCGGGGTCTCGGTGTCAGAATCGACTCTAAGTAGTGTCTATGCGACCGTAATGTCACGACTAAGGCTTCCTTGATGTTATTTTAATTTTTCCGAGTAATTATTTGATCTGTTCTATAGAAAAACTATCTAAAACATCGCGAACCCATGACGCGTTACAGTCCGATCGTCATTGGGTGTTTGTTGGGCACTCCTACAGCCACCAGGTCCGGATCTGGGTGTTTACAGAAGCCCCCACTTTGACTGAGGCTTGGACAAGGCAAAATTCAAAGTATAGCCACCCAGGTCAATCGAGGATTACGACCTAGTGGTTGTCCGGTCAGGTCGCTTTAAGTCCGTTAGACTACGTGTTGATGCTCATCAGCCAAAGCTCAGAAATCATTCTTTTGTCGCATTTCCGCGATCATTATTGGTATCGATACCCGCTGATGTAGAATGTGTTGTTGTTGCTAGTGTTGATTCTGTTGTTGTATGTTGGTTTATGTTGCTGCAACTATTGTCCTTGTCTTATGACCATTTTTTATCATGCCCCTATTCTTCATTCATCATTCATTTTTCCTTTCCTCGAATCGTGTTCCTGTTTCGTTCATATTTCTTTGCTTCATTCCCATCCTCTATTCGACGGTGCGTGACTCTGGTTACTATGTCCGCCCCCTTTTTGTTTGTCGGTTTAGGCACGTTCTTCTCTTTGTGTCATCATGTTTACAGACCCGATTAAGTTGGCCTCTATGTTACTACTTCCCGCATATCATTTCTCTTTCCGTCTTGTGTCGATTACCCTCGTCTCATTCTTTTACTTTGTCTTCTCGATAGTCATGGTGAATCATGTTCAGAAGACTATCGTTTTACAATTGGGAGTTTAAAGACGTTACTATTGAAGGTTTAGAGCTTGGACCAATCGGAGGGCGACTACATTGAATCTTTCGACTCGGACTTGGATTTAAGGTAACTTAGGACTACTCGATTTTACGTCGTATGTTTGAGTAGTAGTATGTAGTAAATACTTTACCTTCGGCTTTATCTTTTTAGCTACATATTATTTTGCTAAAAATATTATTTCAAATTATGTACCTTATAAATATTTCACAAGTTTTCGATATCGTTTTATAAATCGTTAGTAATTTAATTATTTACGATCGTTATAATATTTTGTTGGTTATCGTGACACTAGTAATTAAATAATAACGATTTCATATTTTCTTCTCATTTCGTTTATTTACAATTTTAACTCAAAATCGTATTTTTATATTATAATTGAGATTTGTATACTTGTTTAATAAATTAATTTTTCGTTTTACGAATTATATTATTAAATGAGAAAATAGACGATTTTGTTTAAATATATTTTTAGTCGTGACTATTTTCACTAATAATTTCTTATTTGTTTCCGATTGACTATTTTTATTAAAATCCGTATTTATTAATAAAAGCTATTTGCTAAAAATAGTTTGAAACCTTTGAAAATTCATTTCATTTATAAAACTCGTCGACTCAATTAATTTTGATATCGTTTTTCTTAAAACATCTCTGTTCTAAAATCTATATTTTTAACTCGATTTCCTGATTATTTATAAAATACTATATATTGACTTGTTATATTTTATTTATATTTTGAGTAACGAATTTAGAAATATAATAAAGTTACGATAACGACGATAATAATAAAATGTTAATTTCATTAGAAATGCTATTTTTATATATTTCACTAATTTTAATCACTTACGTATTTTCTATAAGAATATTTCTATTTTAAGTAAGTTTCTAAAATTAGTAAGTTTCTATTTATAGAAAGTTTCCCTTCTAATATGAAATGTTTATACCTTTTTATCTTCATATTATTTACAATGATTATTTATTTGTGAATATCGATAATGGCTGTTTTGGAGTTAAGGAATAAAGTCAAGTGTTGGGTTAGAGTAATATAGTCTGGGATGTACATTTTTGCCATCAACTATAAAGCCGGTGTGCCCATTTGGGGCACATTTGGTTGTTGAAATGAGCATGGTTTGTGTTCAGGAGAGTGTGCATTGTGCCCTTAAACTTAGATATCGCATTGTATAAGTCGCGTCGGGTTGAACTGGATATGGTTTGTATCCAGGAGGGGTGTATACTACTTAAACCAGGACCTCGCTGCACGCAGTCCTGTTATTGTTGAATTGCCTAGTTAGAGACTAGATTCTGTTATAAGTTAAGTCTACAGTTCTCGAAGCTAGTTTCCAGTATTATCTTAGTGAAAGTCTAGCCTTGTGCACACTGATAGAATTTCCATAACGCCATTTTTGAATATATTATTATTATCGATTGATTTTGACTTGCAGGTTGGCAAGTGTTTTATGTTTCGCTGAAAACTTATTTTTGTTATATCGTTTTAATGTTTTCTCGTTTAAGTATTTTGATATAATAATACTATTATTTTTCCATATGATATAATATGGCTGGGAGAACGTCCGAGTTACTCCCCACTGACGTGGCTATTATGTTTATAACATGACAGGTATTTGCTGCTGGGTTTTGGGTATGAGCTAGCGAGTAGCGTGGATCCTACTCTTTCTTCTTTCAAGATTTATGGATTTGTATTAACCTTTTTTGGAGAATTTCTTTTTAGCCCTTTTGTAAAAAGAGGCCTTTGTATTGACTTACCATTTCTTTTAATAAGATATAGTTGGTCAAGTGTGTTTTAATCCCAATTCTACAGTGTTTCCGCCATTGTATTGCGTTAGAATTTCTAGGGGATTACATGGTCAAAGGTCGGGTTTGACTTGGGATTTGACTCGATCACTTGACTTGGCTCCTCTTGCTTCAAGTCGTCTCTTTATTCACGAACACGTACCTATAAGGCAAAAACACACAAAAGCAGTACGAAATTCTACGAAAAAGACGATAAATACGAAAAAACCAAATTCAAACTAGAAAATACGAAATATAGTCAAAAATGAGTTATATTGACGTTAAAGCACAAAAAATCGAGTCAAATACGAGTGAAAATAGGGGGTAAAATTGTCCAAATTTGCGTGTTATCAATACCCCCGCACTTAAACTTTACTCGTCCTCGAGTAACTCATTAGACAAATCTACGACCCATAAATAGATAACATGCAAAAACAAAAACACAAGAACGAAAAACAAACAAACAAACAAATTACAAGTTTTCAAATCAAAAGTCACGATTCTAAAATCCAACTAAAATATAGAATATGAATACTAAAATTACTAAATTAGTTGCAAAAATAATTATTACATATTTCTTGGCCTCGGTCCATGCTATGTCGGGATGTGTGGCGGAGATGGAATGAGTACTCCCATGAAGTTATCGACAAATGCATACAAGTCTCGGCCACTTGCAAAAACAAGGGCTAGGTTCGTCCCAATGGCCCAAGTGACATGAGAACCGATCAAAAATGGAAGATATAAATATCAAAAATAATTGGGGGAGGAATCGTCTTTGTTTTTCTTTTTCTTTTCTTTCTTTTTCATTTTCTTTTCTTTTCATTCATTCTTTTTATTTCTTTTTCATTTCTTTCTTTTCTTCTTCTCCCCCTTATTCTTTTGAGTTTTTGATAATTTTTCTTTGTAAGCACGTATTTGATATTTGAGCTCTTTTGAATGAGAAATGGAATGCAAAACTCTATATCAATCGTAATCAAACTGTTATTTGTGGAGTATTTTTGTGGAATGATGGATCGTAAAAGGATAGAAGTCACTTGGGTTATAGTCACCTAGACAAGCATACAATGTCGAAATCACAACACGGGAAGTGGAAGGTGGACATAAGTGAGGGACACACCCGAGCGACTTACAGTAGGAGGACAATCAATATACAATACTTAAGATCAACCAACAAGTAATAGAAAAATTCATACTCTTTAAAGAAGTTGAGAATTAGAAAATTGATTTTATCAAGGAAAACAAGTGAAACACGAAAACAAAAATCTTTTTGGAATTTTTTGATTTTTAAATTTTTAGGATTTTTTCAAGTTTTATCAAATGAAAACACAAAACAAGACAAGACACAAAAACAACAAACAAAACACAAGACTACAATCCATAACAACCACAAATAAACAACATATATACTCCACCAATGTATTCTCCAACAACAATATCAACCACAATCCTAAAGAAAGGATGAATCATCGACGATGCAAACACACTCCCCCCACACTTGAACCGAACATTGTCCCCAATGTTCAAAATTAGGAAGGAAAAGGAAGGGTGGGTAAGAAAGTAGCTTTTAAAGCGTAAGTTGTCCCCCACACTTGAACGATTCCATGCCTCTTATCCATTTTCATCCATTGTCGTTGTTTGTTGGAGGTACCTACAATGAAAAATACACAAACAAGCATACACATAAAAAGAACACAACAAAAGATATTAGAATAAAAACTACTATTAAACTAAACTAAGCCGATACGGGGCAATTAACGGGTCCGCTCCGTCCCTTCAACTCACATCGAAATACCTATGAGGTAAGGTACTTCCATGCAAGGCAAGTTGGGTCTTGCTCAAAATTACGGACGCAACTAAATTCACACAAAACACAAACAAACAAACAAACACACAAACGAACAAACAAACAAACAAACAAGAATAGTTGCTTCCAAACATGAAAACACCGAATCCCTCATCGAGACGGCGGGAAAGACACCAATAGTTTACACGAGACAAGTACAAACATTCCAAAGTTAGTTGCTCAAGATGAAATGGACTAAAGTCTAATATGATGACATTAAATCACTAAAAACATTGATAATTTATCTAGGTCCTCCTAATCAACTAAAAGCGTACAACGGGGTGTTAAACGGAATGGAGATGAGTGAACCATGGAGTTAGTAGACACTGGAGGTAAGTGTAATCCCGACCTTTTCGCAAAAGCAAAGAGGATTGTCCCAAACCTAAAGATATCTTCAAGTAAGGTCACCTATAGGCACGGGATCCGGTAGCCAAGGCATTATCTCTCCATGGGTGGTCAAGGTAGTCAAATACAAACCCCGATGTAAACTCCTAGTAAAAAAATGGACTCAAGCTAAAGGATCAATGAAAATTTTGTTTTATTGTCATTCTAGTAGAGTAAAGGCCAAAATCAAAATGTGTCACTAATAAGGGAAGGTGAACACTCGTAAGCAAGTCTCACAATCGGGTTTTCGAAAATGGTAGAGATGGCGCATAGATCGATGGAGGTGGAACATTGGATTCCTTCTCCTCAATTACTTGCTCGGTCACTTGTCTTCTAGCTTCCTTCGACTTTCGTTGTTTTTCCTCGGCCTTTGCAACTAACTTAAATTCTTCTCGAATTCCCCGGTTTTGTTTGGGAGAATCGGGAGTAGGGGCATGTGGTGCTTTTTGTTGTTGCTAATTTGGGGTTGCCTTGGTACTCAAGTGATTGTAGGGGTTTTCAAACTCTTTTCCTTCTCTTTTGATAACAACATGGGTTTGGCATGGTGGATCCTTTGGGTGTTGAGGTTGAACGGGAAAGCCATGAGGTGGGTGCACGAGAGTAGCTAAGGCTTTGGATGCTCGTTGAGGTTTCAAGAGTTCGAGTTGCCTTGTTTTTCGCATTTTCATTCATCAAATACTATATTTTTCTTTGCAATTCATTTGATGAATTGTCCCAATGACTGCTTCCTTGACTTTGTTGAAAATGACCTTGTTTGTCAAAGAATTGAGAGGGTCCATTGTAGCTTTGAGAGTGTAATCCTTTATGACCTTGATTACCTTGGTAATTCGGGTTTCCTTGATACACTTCGTTGACTAAAGCCTTTCTCATATCAATGGTCGAACCATACCCTTGACCACTACCTTGTCCATGTTGATAATTACCTTGATTTCCATAAAAAGGAGAGGGTTGGTTATGTCTTTGAAAATTGAATCCTTGGTACCCTTGATTTGGCCCTTGGTTACCTTGATAATTGCATTGATACCCTTGATTGAGCCTTTGATTATGATAATTACCTCCTTGATTATGGTAATTATTCCCTTTATGCTTTGCATTCATAGCCTCAAGTTTCTTTGTTAATTCTTCCTTTTCCAATTGGAGTTTCAATTCATTGGTCATTCGAGAATTTTCATCTCCCATCTTCTTAATAAGCTTGGCTCCAACTAGATTTTCTTCGGAAGAGCATACATGTTCAAAAGCATCTTCTTGAGGGGACTCATGGAAGGTATCTAGTTTTATTTCATTGATCAAGGAATTTTTAAGTTCAAAATCTTCCGGAATGGTTCCATAGGAAGCGGGGGAAGGAAAATCTTCGTGAGTGAGTTGTGAATGTGAACCAAGAGTTTTCATGTTCGCTTTTTGAAGGCTTTTTGGTGATGGAGGTGTTTTGGGAGATGAAAGGGTTGGAGAATTTTCTTGTGGAGATGGTGTTTCTTGTGGATTGAAGAGTGGTTCTTTGTTTGGAGTGATGAGATGAGTTGTGGAAGGTAGATTTTGTGGAGTGAAATGTGTAAGTGATATGGATGTTGGTGATATCTATGGATTTGGAGGGGATGGAAGGATAGTCTGTATGGTTGGTGGTGTGAGGTACGGATGTTGAATCGCCTTTATTGAGTAATTTCCCTGGAGTCTCATAGCTTTAAATGTCATCTTTGGCTCGGGATCGAACCGAAGAGGCAATAACCTCTTCCTGGCAAACATACTCAAATAGAAGGTGAGTCCCTAGCACCAAGTGGCACTAGGGTATAGAGAGAAAAATAACCAAACACGAAAAGACTAAAACTCAACTAACTAATCGTCGTCCCCGGCAACGGCGCCATTTTGATGCGCGTCAGATTGTCGCCTATCTAACACGATTAAACAAAATTTATAAACACGACAAACTAACTACGTAGTAGCGGTAAGTCGAGATCGATCCTCAGGGACGGTCTATGGGACGTCGGTCGAGTCAAAGTCTAAGCACGTTTGGACGTTTGGGGTCTATTTTTAGGGTTTTTTGGGTTGAGTCTACACTAAAAGCGATAAACTACGAAAAGCTAACCTAATAAGGAAAAGGTGTTAGGGGGAGTCGGGAATCGTAAATCGGATTCTATGAGTCTCATAATTATGGGTCAGTCACAAAGTCGATAAAGGGAGAGTGCCATCTTTCGGTTTCTTCACCCAACTTATCTAGATCCTGCTTTCGCGGCGAAAAAGGGTAAGTCTCAAGTGAAGGTATCTCCTACCCTGAGTTTCCTCATATTGGTAGGAGTGAGTCAAGGTCGATCTAGCCGGCCGGTCTAAGTTAACAAAGACACAAAAACTCAAACATGATAAATCAACAAGCATGCAACCTAACCAAAATTCCTTAATTCATATTAACCAAGATCTTCCCCCCTAAGCCCCCTAACAAGAAATCTACTCACCATTCATAATGGAAACTAATAAAACAATAACTAAGAAGAAATTAACTAAAACATGCATAACAATTAAATCTAGAACAAAAATAAATCTAGTCTTGAGATTAGGGAGGGGAGGAGAAATATACCAACTATGGAGAAAAACGACATGCAATAAAATAAGGGGAAGCTTGATGAAGATGACAAGGAATTTGTCACTAATCCCTTAATAATCTTCAAGAATCTTCAATAAAAACTTGTAAGAGGAAGAAAGACTAAAACTTTATTATAATAAAGATGGAGTCTTGAACACTAATTAATTAGATCTATAATAAGTGGAGATTTTTGGATTGTCACCCTCCAAAAATCTCCCCACTAATTAATCTACTAAGAAACTAATAGTAATCTACTAATAATAATCTACTAATAATCTACTAATTTAATAGCTTAGGTAGTGTTGTGGTGGTGTGGTGAAGTTGTGTCTCCTCAAATGAAGGGTTACATATATATATAGAGAGGAGAGAAAAGAGGAGTCTCAAAACCCTAATCTTCTAAGCCCAATAGTGGCAGCCCAAATGCCCATCAACTAAACTTCACCCTATGATTCTCATCCGGTGAAATTTCGCCCTACGGTTTTGCATATCTCACCACCATGCAAAACATTGCCCCGCAGTTATCTCAATTTCGCCCGATCGTTCCGGTTTCTCCCGATCACTTCATAGGGTGACAACTCACCCCACACATCACCTTCACGCATTCCAATTCAATTTAATAACCCCAAGTCTTTATTTAAACATCGGTTTCTAATCCTCGAACTCGGATCTGGGTCGAACCGGGTCGACACCGGAGTTGGTGTCGACGCCGGCGATAGTCGCCGGAAAACGGGTATGGGCCGCCGCCGCTGTTGCTGGTCGATGGAGTTGGCCGCAAAGGTCGGAATCTGTTGCTGCTGTCCCAGCTCTGGCTCGCCGGAGAAGAGGAATCTGGGCAGAGGAGGTTGGGGTTATCAAATCGAGCAGAGGAGAAAGACGAAGTGAGTTGCTGCTGCTGCCTGCTGGTGGGGAACGGAGGAAGACGGAGAAGAGGGATGCCGGTGTTGTTCGCCTGCTTCTGTGCGCTCGTCGGAGGTGGGGGTTGTGGCAATGGTGTTGGTTGTTCTAGTGGTGTCGCGCGACGGGAGCAGGTAGGTCGGAGATGGAGCTGACCCGAACTGTCGGAGGCGGAGGTGCGAATCGAGCAGGGGAGGAAGACGAAGTTGGAGCCGGTCTGCGGAGCAAGGGCACGGTGGTGGTCTGCTGGTGTCGCTGCTCCGTGGTTATGGACCGGAGAATGGAGGGCGAAGGTGGTTTATGGAGGTAGAGGAATGGAGGTCGGGTGGTCAGTGGTTGCGGAGGTTGTACCAGAGGACGGAGGGTGGTGCTGGTGATTTGAGTTAATTACCATTCATTTGGTGTAGTCGGGGTTTAGTTACAAAGAAGGGTAAACTCGGTTTAGCTATATGACGAGTCGGGAGTGCGGAGTGCACGCTTGTCTAAGTCTAAAACGAGCTTACGGTTTGTATTAATGATCAAGTGAATGTTTTTGTACGTTTCCTTTTTATACCCGTATAATATTTCGTTCAGAGTTCGGAACCCGTGTAATCGAGGTGTATTCGTTATCCATACGATTACTCGTAGTTTTGTTGATTCTTATCATTACCAACCGTCGGGTTTGACGTGTGATGATATGGGTCATGCTAAAACTGCTTTTGTTGTGTTGTCTTACCCTTGGAATATGTGGACATGCATTGTCCTACATGCATGCAAGTGGTTATGGGTTTTTACGTAGAACATTTTGATCAACAATTAAATACAAAACAAGTGTGTTGTGCACAGTAGCATTTTCTCTCTGTTGATTTACGCACTTCTTTTTCTTCTCTATTCAGAAAACTTATTATCTCCATAGTAATTGCTCAAAATTCTAGTGTCGGAATAAGAGTGTAATATTGTAGTCTTATCCTAAATAAAATCGTGTAACCCGGGACACTATAGGGTCGATTATTCTTGAAGGAAAGTGATTCCGTTCACGATTCTACAAGATATCTAAGCAATTGTACTTTTCCGTTGTTGTAATTTTAATAGTTTAGTATTTGTAACTATTGTAATTTTCGATATTGTTGTATCCCGGTGCATTTTGCAACAATCTTCAAGAGTAATTCCACAATGTCGAATGTGAAAGAGATGACAACGAAAATCGGAAAATTGGACAAGTTTGAGGGTGTCGATTTCCGTCGATGGCAAAAGAAGATGCATTTTCTCTTGACTGCTTTGGAGGTGGTATATGTTCTTAGCACACCGATACCGGAAGTGCTGGATGATGGTCCAATCGATCAACTTCGGAAGAGGAACAAATGGGAGAATGATGACTACATTTGTCGAGGGCACATTCTAAATGGTATGTCGGATTTTCTGTTTGATATCTATCAAAATGTTGAGTCGGCCAAAGATTTATGGGATCGATTAGAATCTAAATATATGGAGGAGGATGCTTCGAGTAAAAGTTTTTGGTTAGTAATTTTATGAATTACAAAATGGTAGATTCTAGGCCGGTAATGGAACAATATAACTAGTTATTGCGTTTATTAGGTCAATTTGCTCAACATAAGATGGAAATGGATGAGTCAATTTCGGTGTCAAGTATTATTGATAAATTATCACCTTTATGGAAAGATTGCAAACGGATGCTTAAGCATAAAAAGGAAGAGTTGAGTCTTGTTCAACTCGGTAGTCACTTGCGTATAGAGGAATCTCTAAGGGCGCAAGAGGATACTAAGGCCAAGGGTAAAATGGCTACGGATCCGTCTTCCATCAATGTGGTGGAGGGTGGTGAGGGTTCTTCTAATAAGAATAAGGGTAAAAAGATGCCACATTCTAGTGTTAGCGATGATACCAATTTAGTACCTATGGGTGCTTGTTGGATTTGCGGTAAATATGGTCACTTCAAAGCGGATTGTACCGTGAAAAGGAACAAAAAGGCAACACCAAAAGGGCCTTCTGGGCAGCGCTTTAAGGACAAAGGGAAAGGGTCTAAGGACCAAGGACCACCTAAACATCAAGGTCAAAATTTATCTTGTGATTTTAATTCGGTTGAGAATTATGTATCATTGATTTCTGAGGCATTTTATATGCAGGATGACGATGTTGCATGGTGGATTGACTCGGGTGCTACCAAGCATGTTTGTAGAGACCGTCGATGGTTTGAAGATTACAAACCGGTGAAAGATGGGTCCATCTTAGTTATGGGAAACGAGTCAAAGGCTGCCATTGTCGGTGTAGGAACCGTGGTGTTGAAGTTTAGTTTCAGGAAATTTATTACCTTAAAGCATGTATTACATGTGCCTTGTATTAGAAATAATTTGTATCCGGTAGTTTCTTTCGAATGATGGATTTAAATTAGTATTTGAATCTGATAAATTTGTATTAAGTAAGCATGGATTGTTTATTGGATTTGGTTATTTGTCTAATGGCATGTTCATGTTAAATTTGAATCATGATGATGTTGATCGTGCTATGGTTTGTAGTAATGTTAATACATCGGTTTTGTGGCATGCTAGATTAGGTCATGTTCATTTCAAAAGAATGATGTTAATGTCTAAAAATGAGTTGATTCCATCATTTGACATAAATAATATGAATAAGTGTAACACTTGCATGTTGACTAAAATTGTTAAGCAACCTTTTCCTAGTGTTGAAAGATCGACTTCGGTTTTGGAACTTATTCATAGTGACCTATGTGATTTGTATGCTACACCGTCTTTGGGTAATTAAAGATATGTAGTAACTTTTATAGATGATTGTACTCGTTTTTGTTATGTATTTTTGTTACACACTAAAGATGAGGCAATGGATATGTTTAATATCTATAAAAGTGAAGTTGAGCTTCAATTGTCTTCTAAGATTAAGAAGATGCGTACCGATAGAGGTGGTGAATTTTATGATCTATCCTTTTTCGAATCATGTGGTATAATACATGAGGTAACGACACCGTATACACCACAGCAAAATGGCATTGCGGAGAGGAAAAATCGTACTCTTAAAGAGATGGTAAATTCCATGTTATCTTACTCGGGTTTGAGTGAGGGTTTTTGGGGGGAAGCAATGTTGACGGCTTGTTACTTGCTTAATAGGATTCCAAGTAAACGGAATACTATAACTCCATATGAGCTTTGGAATCAAAGAAAACCAAACCTAAATTATTTACGAGTTTGGGGTTGTAGAGCGGTAGTAAGACTACCGGCACCTAAGATTAAAACCTTAGGTGAAAGAGGCATTGATTGTATATTCATTGGATATGCTATGCATTCCAAGGCATATCGGTTCTACGTCATTGAACCGAATGATTCTGTGTCGGTTCATACCGTCATTGAGTCAAGAGACGCCATCTTAGATGAGTCTCGGTTTACATCAATGCAAAGGACAAAAGATATTACTCCTAGAAATATTGGAGTAGAGGTGACGGATAATGTGTCATCTCAAGATGAGCCTATTGTGCTTCGGAGAAGTAAAAGGGCTAGGAAAGAAAAAACTTTTGGATCCGATTTCCAAATCTATTTGGTGGAAGGGATGAGAGATGAGGTGGGATTCCAATATTCATATTGCTACAATGTGGATGAGGATCCTTGGACATATAAGGAGGCTATGAAGTCTCAAGATGTCTCATTTTGGAAAGAAGCCATCAATGATGAGATGGATTCCATTATGGGGAATAACACGTGGATCCTCATGGATCTTCCACGTGGTTGCAAACCTCTAGGTTGCAAGTGGCTCTTCAAAAGAAAGATGAGAGTCGATGGGACAATCGACAGGTTTAAAGCCCGGTTGGTCATCCAAGGGTTCAGACAAAAGGAAGGTATTGATTATTTCGATACCTATGCTCCGGTTGCCAAAATCTCCACTATTAGGTTGTTGATTGCTCTAGCAGCAATTAATGATCTAGTTATCCATCAAATGGATGTCAAGACGGCGTTCTTGAATGGAGATTTGGAAGAGGAAATTTATATGAGACAACCGGAGGGTTTTATTATGCCGGGTAATGAGCATAAGGTTTGTAAGCTTGTTAAATCCTTGTACGGACTCAAACAAGCTCCTAAGCAATGGCATCAAAAATTTGATGAAGTTATCCTGTCAAATGGTTTTAAGCTTAACCAATGTGACAAGTGTGTATATAGCAAGTTTGATAAAACCGGTAATGGTGTAATCATTTGCTTGTATGTAGACGACATGTTGATTTTTGGTACTAATCAAAATCAAGTTGATCTCTGTAAAGAGTTTCTGTCGTCTAGTTTTTCCATGAAAGACATGGGGGAGGCGGATGTGATCCTTGGGATCAAGATAATTCGGAATAGCGATGGGATTTCATTAACACAATCACATTATATTGAGAATGTGTTGAAGAAATTTCATTGTGAGAATGGTACTCCGACGAACACTCCCATGGAACCAGGTGAGAAATTCGAGCCTAATTCGGGTGAACCGATATCACAACTTGAGTATGCTCGAGTCATTGGCTACTTGATGTATGCTATGACTAGTACTAGACCGGACATTGCTTTCACGGTTGGAAAGCTTAGTAGATACACGAGTAACCCAAGTAGTCATCATTGGCGTGCGGTAAATCGTGTTCTAAGGTATCTTAAGTCCACTAAGGATTTTGGATTAACTTATGTGGGATATCCTTCGGTCTTAGAAGGGTACTCCGATGCAAGTTGGATAAACAATGTGGAGGATCATTCCTCTACTAGTGGTTGGGTGTTCTTGCTTGGAGGAGGTGCCATATCATGGGCCTCTAAAAAGCAAACATGTATATCTGGCTCGACCATGGAGTCGGAATTTATAGCCTTGGCTGCGGCTGGAAAAGAGGCGGAATGGCTTAGGATTTTGGTATACGAAATTCCGTCATGGCCAAAACCGATGTCACCCATTTCTATCAATTGTGATAATTCAAGTACATTGGCTAAGGCATATAGTCAAGTGTATAATGGTAAGTCGCGACAGCTAAGCGTTAGACATAGCGCTGTCGTGAGTTGATCACTCATGGGGTGATCTCGGTTGTGTTTGTGGGATCTCAATATAATTTAGCCGATCATTTGACGAAAGGATTGGCTAGGGACTTGGTGAACAAGTCGGTTATCGGGATGGGTCTTAAACCCTTATAAGTCTTTGGTGGTAGGATACCCAATTCCCCTCTAATATGACGTTGGAGGCAGAATTCAATGTGGAAGACCTACTATCATTGACTTGAGCACGTAAAAATGTCCCGAAGGTATGTGCTATTAATCTGCATGATTAGGTTGAAGTGAAATCTTCTTAATGGATATTTGACAAAGTGCAAATGCAGGTGCACGATTAAATATTCACTTATGTGAGACATGAAGTTAGCCGCTTCAAAGAGGTTCGGGGTTGACTTCTCATATGTTTTCATGAACGGATATGGACACGAGGCTGTTAATTAGTGTCGGTTATACTTATGAAGTTTTCAGCTTATGTGTATGATTATCTTCACGTATTCAATATGGGTAAAGGGGTTCAATGCTTAGTCATACCCCGATACACCGAATATCTGGAATGTGTAATTATATTAAGTGGTAATTCAATCTTCGTGATATTGCCATAATGCATCAGTTGGTTGTTTTCGGTTTTGCTAAACCAAGGATTACACTCAAATGGGGGAGGAATGTTGGTGATTTGAGTTAATTACCGTTCATTTGGTGTAGTCGGGGTTTAGTTACAAAGAAGGGTAAACTCGGTTTAGCTATATGACGAGTCGGGAGTGCGGAGTGCACGCTTGTCTAAGTCTAAAACGAGCTTACGGTTTGTATTAATGATCAAGTGATTGTTTATGTACGTTTCCGTTTTATACCCGTATAACATTTCGTTCAAAGTTCGGAACCCGTGTAATCGAGGTGTATTCGTTATCCATACGGTTACTCGTAGTTTTGTTGATTCTTATCATTACCAACCGTCGGGTTTGACGTATGATGATATGGGTCATGCTAAAACTGCTTTTGTTGTGTTGTCTTACCCTTGGAATATGTGGACATGCATTGTCCTACATGCATGCAAGTGGTTATGGGTTTTTACGTAGAACATTTTGATCAACAATTAAATACAAAAGAAGTGTGTTATGCACAGTAGCATTTTCTCTCTGTTGATTTACGCACTTCTTCTTCTTCTCTGCTCAGAAAACTTATTATCTCCATAGTAATTGCTCAAAATTCTAGTGTCGGAATAAGAGTGTAATATTGTAGTCTTATCCCACAAGAAAATCGTGTAACCCGGGACACTATAGGGTCGATTATTCTTGAAGGAAAGTGATTCCGTTCACGATTCTACAAGATATCCAAGCAATTGTACTTTTCCGTTGTTGTAATTTTAATAGTTTAGTATTTGTAACTATTGTAATTTTCGATATTGTTGTATCCCGGTGCATTTTACAACAGGTGGACGGTGGTTTAATGGAGGGAGAGGGGAGTTTGAATTGGGTCAAGGAGGTTGGGGTTGAGTGATGAAGATAGGATGATGTGGGTCAAGGTCAAAGTCGGTTTGACCATAGGATATGGGTTGAATTGAATTAGGGAATTGGGTTATGGGGTTTGGGGTTGATTTGTGTGATTGGGCTTGTGTTGGTTGAATTGGGCTAGATTGAGAATGGGAGTGGGTCGATTTGTGTTTTAATTGAGAATTTGGATGTGTATTAGCATCAATTCACTCCAAAGTGTGTCTCTTTCTGCAATTTTATTAAAAGCATACACAAATGTGACATCGAACTTCCTTTTTATGCCTAACTCCATAACTGAGCAATGTATCAACTGATTTGTATACTTCTTTATTTGAACATTGCACTGAATGGGATCCAATAACACCCACACTCTCCCTCTTGGGTGAATATGACTATTTGTGGTAATACACCACTTATTGAAACCATTACGAATAGCCTTGTGTTGATTACATGGCTTTATTTTTGTCCTAAGCAATCCAAATAATCCTACTTTATTAGACAATAAAAGTTTGGAAATCTCCTCCTGTTTCCGCCCCTTATTCATCCCACGAACATTCCAAAATCCAAAGATCATAAAGACTGTATGGGAGTGGGATTACCTGCCTGACCCGAGCAATGAGGTGGTCTGCCAGTTAGTTTTTCCAAGAAAGTAGGACTTCAAACTTCCCTACCCTTAGGATTTTCTTCGATTAGTGCAACATCCTGTGGAGTCCCATCTGCAGTCTCATGACTGTTGGTGCTCTTTTCTATAGCTGTACTACCACCATTATGAACATCACCTTGAATCGGAATGGAAGGGTGAAAAGAATGCCACCCGCCGATTGCGTCTATTTCCTCGGGCAAAGGGCACACGTCACCCAGTGGAAATGCAAATACATGATATTCAGAGTTCCAAAAGTGTGAGCACGCATTGAAGAAGTCCTCTTACTCCTTAATTTGCTTCAACGACATGACATCGGTTAAAAGGAATTGCTCAATAACTCTTCAAGTTCACCTTTCTAAAAGGAATTCATCCAATCGGTTAAACATCGACCGAAACCCGACATGACTCAATAAATCAAAAGGAGATAACAAGACAGACTTGGGTGTTAATTATGTCTAAAAGAGAGAACCCATGGCTTGTATATATAGCTAGAACAACAACGTAATTAAAAAATTTACGCTTGCAATGTCGTGAAAATTTCCATACTTAGCCGCCTTAGGCCAATCGTCTGAAAATTGGGGCGCCGAAAGCACCGTGACTGCCAATGGGGACGCTCGACAATACGTGCCTCACTTCTATGATATCCGACAACCCCAAGCGATGAAAATGATTTCCTAAATCGATCACCTACTTTTCCAAGGCTTATAAGCACAGTACAAGAGCGGAAATTCCCTTGTCGATGATGGAAGACCCATTCGTTGCCCCAACCCACCGGACTTAGACGTTTTCTTTTTATTTATTTTTTTGGGTGATAAGCTACCCTACCTATGAGTGTTGTAGCCCTACACGGCACTGTCATTAAAGTATAAAAATGGGTCCAACTTTTCTTTCTTACCAAAGCATTGTACACAGGCAATGTTATCCAAACGTTCCTATACACGTCTTAAGCATCGCATACGCACTTGATCAAAGCATTCGGTAATAAAACATTCTATACATGTTTCAAACATTCTGGGCACATTCCAAGTAAAATGTTTTAATCGACGTTCTACTTGATTCAATTCCCGGCTCAAACTAACAAAATTTTAGCATCCTGAAAGCATTTTCGCACTCTCGATCAATCCTAATGCATTTAAAACACCTTAAATCGCGGCTCAACCATACACAAATCAAAGTTGAAGTGTTTACGTGATTACGTGTTATCTAAGCTAACATTTTAGGATTCCAATAAAAGCAATCAGATCAAGCGCGATCGTAAAACAACTTGGGCAACGAGAAAGTTTAACCAAGCATACAAACATACAAATCCGGGTTTACGAGCTAGGGAAAACCCCTCGATGCCGTTGCTATGGCTAGTACAAACTCACTGATATCGTCATCTAAGCCTAGGTCATCGAGCTCAAAAGTGGTACACCCCATCCTGTCACCTACTTAATGGTCTAGACCTGCCAAAAGGTCCTCGGTAGCCATTCCCGTACTCAAGGCCCCTCATGTAAGCTCAACCTTCTCAGCAGCAGCACTGGTAGCTTGATCCTCAACCATAGCTTTAGCTCTAACTTCAACCTCAGCCTCAACCCTAGCCTTGCCTCGTCCCGAGGACTCACCTTGAAACTGTGTCAGCTATTTCTTAAGCCTAGCGATCTCGTTATCCCGAGTTCGCACGAACTGGATCAAACTAAGCTCGGCCGCCTCAAGCTAAGAGACCCGTGCTCCGAGTTGTGACACCATGTCAGGGACATCCTGCGAAAAGGCATACTATCCTCAGAAAACCAAAACACCATAACCAACTAGCCTAAAACCATCTACAAAAGCAACATGTACTGATCGAGCCCCGGACATATCGCGAGCCGAGGCAGGAGCCCTCCCCGATGCGCAAGCCGGGAAGCGGTTCCCAGCTTGCCATAACCGCTGGTGACTAGCCGACGAGACCTGAACAATGAAACCAAAAAAGTTAGGCACAAAAACCTAACTCACAAAAGCAAACTAAAAACAAAATCACAAAAAAAAACTCACCCGGTCACGCCACTTCATCCCAACCTCCAAATCTTCAACAGAGCATAGAGCAAGAAGCTCAGTAAGGCCACACCGGCTGCATCTATCGTAAGCAGTGTCGGGGGAAAGTCAGGGGGCTGAATCGCGTCTGTCGGATCAGCCAGCTAGAACACAAGGCAAAGAAAAACCATTTTAAATACAGAAACCTAAAAGCAAACAACAAACAAACAACCAAACGACTTACCACGATGCGATGGCAAGCCAACCGCTGACAGATCTTGGACACGTACGAGTCATCAGGCACCAGTAACGCTTCACCTCCTTCACTGTCCCTATCCTCACGAGCCTCAGCCGTAGTAGAAGGCCTGAACATGGTCCGAGGAGAGTTAACAGGGATTCATAACTCATCATAGAGGCACCCACGCACTAGCTTCTCCCTAGATACCACACCGGGCGAAATAACGGATGAAGGAGCATCCTTTGGTAGCTCGCCGGCCTCAACTTTGCCGCCACGTACTCAGGCAAACCCTTGTACTTAGCCCAAGGACAGGCCACAGACTAAAAAACCAGATACACTACACTTCAAAACTTCTAACCTAGGGGCTACCTAGGAAAAAAAATTAATAGAAACTTACATTCTCGAGGCTTCACCAGCACGTTCTCCATCAAATAATGGCTCGTACTCGACTTCGTCTAAGCAAATATCAACTCGACTCCAGCCAGGAATCTAACTGGACGATTTGTCACCGTCTTAGGTGACAAACACGGAAACTAGGAATATATCCAAGCCTGCAAAACCCGGGACACCTGTCAATAAGTAAAGCAAAGCCAAAGGAAATCCAAATCAAACACAAACAAGGCAACTTACCTCTAGCATGAGACATGGACCCACAATGGGTATGGCTAACTCCAACGCCACCCTCTGCGGCCTCTCCATAGCTTGCAAACAGCGGGTCATCTTCGCAAAACCCGTCGTCGCCCAGACAAAACCTCCTAGCTGACTCAAGTCAGCCAAGATTGGAAGAATCCTAGTACTAAATCTGTCGCCCTTATCGGAGAAGTTGGTTGAACCTACAAAGTACCATAACAAAAGACGAGCATCTTGCGCCGCCATGTTGGACTCCCGACCCTCCAGAATTGCTATTCTTTCAAAATACTTGGGGATATATGAGCTAGCCAAGGCATGGGATGACTCATAAGCAGTGAGCTCCAAACAATCCCTGATCCAACCCTTCACCTCAGCACTGTCCAACCTAGGTCCCTCGAGAGCCCACCTAATCACCTCCCCACCTTAGGGCAATCCCGTGATCACCCTAAAATCCTCCAAAGTCATACCGACCTCTCCAAACGACATATGGAATGTCGAGGTCGTATCATGGAAGCGATATCAATGCTCAACTGAGCCTAATGTTCCACCACGGGACCCAAAGCCGTCCCCCTAACCAGCTTCTTAGCCTTAAGGCTCAGCTTCTCCGAAAACACCTCAAAGCATGCCATGTACCCCGAGAACGTCCTCATCGAGCCCGGGGGCTGTAAAATAGAAAAACAAGAATGTAAACAAACCTTACAAATACGAACCAACATCAAAACAATCAGAAGAGTACTCACCTCGTCGTTAATAGTACGACTCGACACGTGCAAATCTGGACAGAATACTAATTGCCGCCCATTCTAATTCCTAGCCCAAACGAGATCCATGTAGGCTACCTCCTCAGCCTCGTCCATTGGTCTAGGCGCTCGTCGCCTCCTGCTGAACCGTCACCGTCAAAACCCGCCTCTTAACCCGATCAATATCTCTATTGTTTTATCTCTCTGGGCTCCAACCTAGGCGAAGGAACGCTTGGCCGCCTCCTACAAGCCATCCTGGAGTCAAGGAGATCGATCCAGGAGCCTCAGTCACACCAACCAATGGGACCTCAATGGGACATCCCGTGTTATCTTCGGCTACCAAACAACGCAAAACAAATATCCCAGGTCAATTCGGACAGCCTGAAACAGGTCAAAATAGATTCAAAATTTGCAAGCAAGCTATCAAACTTCCAAAAATCTCTCTAGCCCCCATTTCTTACCACGGTCCGGATAAAAGAAGTTTCGTGAAAATAAGGAGAGAGTAGGGTTAGGTCGGGTTCATAAGTGTAGTAGGATAGTTGGGTAATCGAGGGTGTAGGTTTCACCTAGTCACTAAGGTCGGTCCGAGCTCTCGCGTCAAAGGCAAACCCGAATACTCATGCAAGATGCTACTCTAAACAAGAGGATTCAACCACCAATCAACCATAGAATGAGAAGGAGGAAACTAGCAAGAGTAGTATTTGCAACTACCACCTAACAAACATTTCATCAAACACATGGTACGCACAACAAGTGACTAGTGACAAAGATTCAACCTTTACCCACAATCAACCCTAATCACCCATAATCAACACATAATCCCCCTACTAACCCTACAAGAATCTACTCAATCATATCTAAACTAATACTAACCCAAACAAGAGGAAACATCAACATAACCATAACATTCATTATGAAGATGAGACTAGCAATAACAATGAACTATGAATAAAGATTAAAACTTGAATAACAAAGAAAGATTAAGAGAAAATAAAGAAGAAAGAAGAAATATTATACCAACTAAACAAGAGATGAAAAGATGAACACTTGCATAGAAGAAAACCCAAACATCCACCATTGTTGTCAAGATTGGTAGATTCTTCAAGAAAACCGATAATACAAGAGTAATCTAACTAGATTAAATTAAATAAAGAGTAATTAAAGAGGTTAATCTACACTAATCTAAGCTAATCTAACCTAAAAGTAGTCTAGGGTTTCATAAGATAGAGTAATGTAAGGGTTGGTGCTTAAAACAATACAAGAGGGGGTATATATAGGGTTCCATAAGCAAAGGGAGGCGGAAAAGCAAAGGCGGGCTGAACTGGGTCCATCCTGGTCGGGATGGAGGTGATCCCGGTCAGGATGAGGGTGGTCCCTGTCGGGATGGTGCTCATCCCGGTCGGGATGGCCCTCCTGTAAGTCATCTCTTCTTTGCACTTCATCCCAGTCGTGATGGATGTGATCCCGACCGGGATGGGTCATGTAGGCTTCAAATATGATCTCATAGGTCCCTACATTCTCTTCCTAGGCTTCTTATCAATTCTCAGTGCTCGGGAATGTGCTCCAAGGGGCTCGGGATCGAGTCTAAGCCACCGAGTGATCGTCGCTTCTCTTCGTTGGCTCCAAATGTGTCGGAAAAGAGTCAGAATCATTTCATTTCTCCAAGATTAGTCTCAGGAACCTAAAACAAACTAGAAGAAGCGTAAGTAGCCTCGAAACCGCTCCGAAGAGCGATTCCACAAGAGAAACCGGGACCAAGCACAAAGAATAAGCACTACAAAACACACTTATCAACTCCCCCACACTTAACCCTTACTCGCCCTCGAGTAAGCACGAACTAACTACTAAACTAATAAGAACTAAAAAAACTAGCCGAGCGCATATTAGGGCACCCTACGCCCTTTCAACTCACGCGAGAACACTTAGAGGAAAAGTGCTCTCCGCAAGGCAAGTAAGGTCTTGCAACAAAACTGTGGATACAACCGAACACGAACACACACAAACAAACAAACATACAAGCAAACAAACAATCGGTTGCATCCAAGAAGAAATAAATACCGCTTCCCTCAACAAAGCGGTGAAAGGAACACCGGTTAAGGACTCAAGGCAAGTGACAACGTTCCCAAACTAATAACACAAATCAATATGGACAAAACTCTAATAGTATGACAACAAAGCAATAAAAACGTTGGTAACTTAATTACCTAGGTCCTCCTAACATTCTAAGAACGTACTACGGGACGATAGGCGGGATGGAAAAAGGATGAACCATGGAGTTAGTTGACACTGTAGTAGAGGTGATCATATGCGGGTTCGAGCCGGACACGGGTCGGGCTAATTGTGAAATTTTGGCCCACGGACAAGCGGGTTCGGGACTGGTTAGCGGGTTTGGAACGGGTTTGCGGGTCGGGCCTTTGTATATTTCTAAAAATGTTGTGTCCAAGCCCGCTAAAAATTTGGGCCGGACGGGACTGGCCAATCGGGCGGTACGTCCCATGACCAGCTATACACTGTAGGTAAGTGAAACCCCGCCCCCGTTAGCGACAAGCCAAGAGGGTCGTCCCATGCTCAAAAATAGCCTAACTAGTCCAAGTAAAAAGGTGGATAATGGTTGAAAAATGAGGGAAGACCGACTATTTACCGCTATCATCCTTCCTAGGGACTCGGTCTTTTGGTAGGCTCTTAACGGTAATAGTCGGTAAAAGGCTTATTTTTGAGGGGTGAGAATTCTTTTTGTGAGATGATTTTCTTTGGCATTCTTTTATTTT
This sequence comes from Agrostemma githago, assembly GCA_958450325.1. Classification (NCBI taxonomy): domain Eukaryota; kingdom Viridiplantae; phylum Streptophyta; class Magnoliopsida; order Caryophyllales; family Caryophyllaceae; genus Agrostemma; species Agrostemma githago. The sequence continues at coordinate 46,998,023 of OY288255.1, forward strand.
GCATTTTGCTTTTGAGTTGCTATGCCATTTTTTTTTTCTTCTTTTGTATTTTGATTTTGATTTGTTGTGCCTTTTTTTTTTCTTCTTTCTTTTTTTTTTTTCTTTTTTTTTTCTTTTTCTTCTTTTGACTTGACTTGCCTTTTGGATAAATTTTGTTTTGTAGGCATTTCTTACATCCAAGTAAGAACTTAGACAATTTGCAACTTATTTGTGGAAATGTGTAGGAGGTACAGAAATGGGTAAGTCGGGGGTCGCGATTTCCCTTCAAACCCAGAAAAAAAGGGAAAAAACATTGACTAATCAAAGCAATTCCGAACACGGTCACCTAAGGGACGGGACTCGACAACCAAGGCATTTTCACTCCGTGGGTGGTCATAGTGGTCAAAATGCAAATCCCGTAGTAAATCCCTAGTAGACTAGGTGGACACAAGGTAAAGAACCAACGGAACTATTGATTTAAAGTCATTCTACTAGACTAAAGTCGAAGACTCGATTCATACCACTAGAAAGGGAAAGTACACACTTACGCACTAGCCTCAAAACCGGGTTTTCGAAAACCCTATTTCTACACTAGACACAAACTACACATCACAAAACAAAGACGCAACAAAAAAATGAAAGAAAATGAGAAAAACACAACAAAACAAAACAAAACGTAAGAAAAGAAAGCTAACACACAAGGAAAACAAGCACCACCCCAAAACTTCCAAACAAGCCACCACATCAACCACAAACTACAAAAAGCTCCACCCGAGCATACACTATCACAAAACATCCTACAAACTCCACAAAAAGGGAAAAAGGAAAAAGAAGTGAAAGGATATTACCGGATGTCTTGAGCTTCCCGAAACTTATCGACGTGATAAGTGTGGTTTGTAGTGCCTAATTTGTTGTGTTTTGGTCTGGTTTTTCCTTGTGAAATCCCTCTTTGGAGCGATTTCGGGTCTACTTATACTTCTTCTAGCTCGTTTTAGGTTCCCGAGACCATTCATGAAGAATTGGAACGATTCCGACTCGTTTAATACACTTTTCGAGCCAACGAAGAGAATGAACGATCACTCGGTGCCTTGAATTCGATCCCGAGACCTCGGGACCCATTCCCGAGCCCCTTAGACTCGATTCCGAGCCCCGAGAATCGACGAGAAGCCCATGAGAAGCAAGGAGAGACCAAAAAGATCATATTGAAGGCCTACAAGGCCCTTTCCGGGCGGGATAGTGGCCTTCCCGACCGGGAAGGAGTGCACAAATGAGACTGCGCCTGTTTTGGGGCCGTCCCGGTCGGGACTACTTCGTCCCGGACGGGATGAGCCCAGTTCAGGCCCGCCTTACTTCTTTTCTTCTCCTTATTCATTGTAACCCTATATATACCCCTCCTCTTGTAATCTTATGATATGTTCTTCATTACCCACTAAACCCTAGACTACTTTAGGTTAGATTAGCTTAGATTAGAGTAGATTAGTCATTAATTATTCCTTAATTTAGTTAGATAATCTTGTATTAAGGGATCTCTTGAAGAATCCATCCAATCTTGACAACATTGATGGATGTTTTGGGTGTTCTTTATATACGAGTTCTCATCTTTTCATTCTCTTGTTAGTTGGTATAATCTTCTCATCCTTTTATTCTTAATCTTTTTTTATGTTATTCAAGTTTTCATCTTTATATCTAATTTGTTGTTCTTGCTTGTTCTTTATATGAATGTTTCGGTTCTTAAGTTGGTTTCTCTTGTTAGTGTTAGTTTTAGCATAGATATGTGTGAGTAGATTCTCTTGCTAGGGTTAGTAGGGAGATTAGATGTTAATTAGGGATGATTAAGGTGAGATGGGTGGTATTAGATGTTGTTTTTGTTGTTTCCCATTTACCTTGCACTCCACATGTTTGATGAAATGCTTGTGAGACTAGAGACTATCAATCCTTGTTTTTCTTGCCTCTTCTCTTGTATGTGTGTGTTTAGTTGGTTGGTTTGGTTCCCTTACTAGTAGCGAGAGCGTGGTGAGGACGACCCCTAGGCCGTTTAAGTAGCGAGAGCAGGATTGGAACCTAGGCTACGAAAGCACGCTAGTAACCCCGTTTCCCCCTTTTTATCTCCTTGACATCCATGAACCCGACCTAGCCCTAGTTTTCCTTCTTATTGTTATCTTTGCTTCCTTTAGTCATTAGTTACTTGTTTTGTCTTCCTTTTCCGTGTTTTTGACTTAGTTTAGTCATTAGCCATCACCCTAGTTTAGCTTGTCTTGAACCTAGTCTTTGACCTTAGCATACCTTAGTCCGACACCCCGTCCCTGTGGATCGACTCGACTTACCCTAGCTACCCAGCTTAGAATAGTTGGTTATTATTTGACCGGTAGGTTAGACGACAAACACTACCGTCAAATTGGCGCCGTTGCCGGGGACGGCGTAGTTTAGACTTTTGTGTGCTTAGTTGTAGACTTTGTTCTTGATTTTTGTGTTTTCTTCTCCTTGTGTATCTCCGTTTTTCTTCTTGTGTGCTATTCTCTCTTCCTAGTGCCTCGAAAGCACTAGGCTGCTAACGTTTGCTCAAGTGCTTCTAGTTCACTCAATGTATCAAGGAAACGTTATGGAAATGGAACGTCCTAGCTTCCATCAATCATCAAGGGACAATCATGGGGCAAATTGCCAAGACCCACAATTTCACCAACCATATCAACCTCATCAACAATCTTATGAACCCCCTCCATATGGTTATCATGAAAGTTGTCAAGGATCATCCCAAGATCCTAACAACTACCAAATACCCTCACACAACCCACAACCAAAAATCCCCAACTTTGAGCTTTGTCAAATGATGATTCAAATGCAAGAGAATCAACAAGAGATGATGGTTCAATTGCAAAGGAATCAACTAGAGATGATGATTCAAATGAAAAGGGATAAAGAGGAGTTCAAGGCCCAAATAGAGGTGCAAGATGCTCGAATCAATGCACTCATGGCTCGTATCACGATGTTGGCCACTCGATCTCCACAAGTTGTTGAGGAAGGTTCATTTGGGCAAGAAGGTCGGGTGTCTCCAAAAGAAAGTCAACCCGATCATGAAGCCACGAATAAAGAAGAGAGGGTCAATCAAGAGATCATTGTTGAGTGTTGCTTGGATGGTGAAGATATGGGAAGAATAGAGGAAGTTGAAGCTTCAAGGGTCAACAATGAGGAGGGAATTGAGCATGATTCTCAAGGTAACTCTTGGGGAGCCAATGTATTGGCTATCAAATTGGATTTGTATGACTTTTTTCGTGATGAACCGGATCTTAACAATCCAAAGCCAAGTGAAGACAAGACTCCTCTAGGACAACTAGACAAGGTAAGTGAAAAGGAACGTAATACTTGGGAGAAAGAGGTAGATGCCTTGGAACTTGCCTTGAATGGGAAATTGGAGGAACCAATTGCCTCCAATGAAGAAAACTTGATGCCTTCATCTCCTTTATCGCACTCGATTTCAAGTCCCTTGTCTTGTGAGACGGTTGATGAAGTGGATCCTCGTCGGGCGGCGGAAAAGAGTTCCAGTCTCGACCCCGTAGAAGAAGCAAACCCCTTAAGGTGTGATCTCCCAAATCACAACGCCAAGCATGACTTTAGACCACAATACCTACCGCATGGTCATAAGAGTCGTTGCTATCATGGTTCGGAAGACCCGGAAGATCACAAGAAACCCGAGCATAATGGATTAGATGATTGCTTCTCGACTCCGACTTGGAAACTCATGTTGATGGCTAGGATAGGCCACATGAGCGTTAATGAAGATGTTGCTAGGGCATTTGACTTACTCCTTCAAGCTCTTGATGGCTATGGAGGCGTAGATGGTGAGAGTATCTTAGTGTAAATATCTTTTTCCTTTTCTTTTGAGCTTGTGTATTTGTTTATGTTTGTTTGGTTACTTTAGTTTCTAGGATTTGTTAGTGATGGTAGGGATTCATCAAGTCCCTAACCGTCAATAAACTACCGATTACACCTAGTGGGTAGCTAGGGTAAGTCGGGATCGTATCCACGAGGACGATAAGGCGAAGTTTAGACTATGTCTACCTAAAACAAGACTAAATCACCAAGATAAACACAAAGAAACGATAAATGGAAAACTATGGTGGAGGAGAAGTATGACTAAGCTAATGATCGAACTAACAAATAAACTAGAGTAAACTACGACTAACTAAGGAGTTGAATCAAATATGGAAGAAAGTGGGGTAGGTCGGGTTCATAGGAGTAGAAGGGTAATTGGTGTGATCAAGGGTATAGGTGTCTCCTAGTTACTAGAGTCGGTCCGGGCTCTCGCAACTTAGACCGATGTCAAGGTGGGTCCGGGCTCTCGCAACTTAGACCCTAGTCCGCGCTCTCGCAACTATACTATTCTCAACATTTCCACATCAAAGACAAACAATGAGAAGATGAGCACAAGTATGGGAAGCATGGCCACTACAACTCATACAAGCAGATCAACAAACACATAGCATGCCCACAATGTGACTAACAACAAAGATTCACCCTTTTCACTTAATCAACCCTAATCATCCATAATCTACCCCTAATCCCCCTACTAACCCCACAAAGAAACTACTCACTCATTATCAAGCTAATCACAACAATAATAAGAGAAAGCAAACCTAACATCCAAACATTCATCATAAACAATATGAACAATAACAATAACAATATGAAAAGATGAAACTAGATTGAATAAACAAGATTAAGAGTAAGGATGATTATACCAACACTAGGATGAAGAAAAGAGGCAATCTTGTATAAATAAGAACCCAAATAAAACCCAAGGTTGTCAAGCTTGGAGAATTCTTCAAGTATCCTCTTAATACAAGAACTAATTACAATGATTAACTAAAGATTAAAGAGAGAATTAAACTAATGAGAGTAGCACTAATCTAGGGTTTTGAATGTTAATTGAGGCTTAAACTAGTCTAGGGTATGATATGATGGTGTCTTAATACAAGAGGGGAGTATATATAGGGTTACAAGTTGAAAGGAATTGAAATAAACAAGGCGGAGCTGTAACTGACCCTTCCCGGTCGGGAAGGCTTGGTCCCGATCGGGATGGGCCATCCTTCCCGGTTGGGAAGAACCTTCCCGATCGGGTGATAAGTGTAGTTTGTAGTGCCTATTTTGCTTTGTTTTAGTCCCATTTCCTTGTGAAATCGCTCCTTGGGAGCGATTCATGGGCTTTTTATGCTTCCTTTAGTCCGTTTCAGGTTCCCGAGACCGATTTGGAAGAGTTGGAGTGATTCCGACTCAATACATACACATTTTGGAGCCAACGAGATAAAGGAACGATGACTCGAGGCCTTGGAATCGACCCCGAGACCTTGGGGCCCAATCCCGAGCATCCGAGACCCGATCCCGAGTCCCGAGAATCGACGGGAAGCCCATGAGATACAAGGAGGGACCCTAGAAGCGCATAATGGCCTTCCCGGTCGGGATAATGGCCTTCCCGATCGGGAAGGGATGCACATTTAGAAGCGCCACTGTGGGTCCTTCCCGGTCGGGTTGAGCCCTTCCCGATCGGGATGGCAGAACCCTTCCCGATCGGGATGATCCGTCCCGGTCGGGACGGGCTACAGCTCACCCGCATTTCTTCTTTTCTTCTCCTTCATTCTTGTACCCATATATATACTCCCTTCTTGTAATTTTAAGACATCTTATCTTACCCTAGATTAGTTTAAGCCTCCATTAGCATCTAAAACCCTAGATTTACTCTCACTCATTAGTTTTAATCTCTCTTTAATTCTTAGTTAATCATTGTAATTAGTTCTTGTATTAAGAGGATACTTGAAGAATTCTCCAAGCTTGACAACCTTGGGTTTTATTTGGGTTCTTATTTATACAAGATTGCATCTTTTCATCTTCATAGTGTTGGTATAATCATCTCTACTCTTAATCTTTGTTTATTCAATCTTGTTTCATCTTTTTATATTCTTATTGTTGTTAGTTGTTCATAATGAATGCTTGCATGTTTAGTTTGTTTTCTCTTGTCAATGTTATGAGTAATTTGATAATGAGTGAGTAGTAGTCTTGTGGGGTTAGTAGAGGGATTAGGGGTAGATTATGGATGATTAGGGTTGATTAAGAGGAAAAGGTTACATCTTTGTTGTTAGTCACATTGTAGGCACTCTATGTGTTTGTTGATATGCTTGTGTGAGTTGTAGTGGCCATGCTTCCCATACTTGTGTTCATCTTCTCATTGATTGTTTATTTTGTGGAAATGTTGAGAATAGTTTAGTTGCGAGAGCGCGGACTAGGGTCTAAGTTGCGAGAGCCCGGACCCACCTTGACATCGGTCTAAGTTGCGAGAGCCCGGACCGACTCTAGCGATTAGGAGACACCTATACCCTTGATCACCCCAATTACCCTTCTACTCCTATGAACCCGACCTACCCCACATCTTTCCATATTTGATCCATCGTCTTAGTTAGTCATAGTTCTTCTAGTTTATTCATTAGATCGATCATTAGTCTAGTTCTTACTCCTCCTCCTTAATAGTTTTCCATTTATCGCTTCTTTGTGTTTGTTTGGTAATTTAGTCTCGTTGTAGGCCGACCTAGTCTAAACCTTGATATACCGTCCTCGTGGAAACGATCCCGACTTGCCCTAGCTACCCACTAGGTTAGTCGGTGTTTTATTGTTGGCTAGGCACGTGACAAATCCTTACCATCATCGGGATGGGCTCACAGTAGCCGCGCTTCATGTTCACTTCATCCCAAACGGGATGAGGCCATCCCGAACGGGATGGGTCTTTGTAGGCCTCCCTTAAGAGCTCTTTGGTCCCTCCTTGCCTGTCATGGGTTTCCCATCGATTCTCGGGACTCGGGATCGGGTCTCGGAAGCTCGGGATTGGTTCCCAAGGTTTCGGGATCGACTCCAAGGCATCAAGTCATCGTTCCTTAGTTTCGTTGGCTCCAAAATGTGTATGTATTGAGTCGGAATCGCTCCAACTCTTCCAAATCGGTCTCGGGAACCTGAAACGAACTAAAGGAAGCATAAGAAGCCCATAAATCGCTCCCAAGGAGCGATTCTACAGGGAAAATGGGACCAAAACATAGTAAAATAGGGACTACAAACTACACTTATCAACTCCCCTACACTTAACCCTTACTCGCCCTCGAGTAAGCACAAACTAAGTACTAAACTAACCGAGTGTGTATTAGCGCACCCAACGCCCTTTCAACTCACGCGAGTACATTTAGAGGAAAAGTGCACTCCGCAAGGCAAGTCGGGTCTTGCGACAAAAACGTGGATGCAACCGGACACAAAACACACAAACAAACAAATACACAAAAAACACATAATCGGTTTCACCCAAAAGAAAACAAATACCGCTTCCCTCAAACAAGCGGTGAAAGAAGCACCGGTTTAGGACTCGAGGCAAGTGACAACGTTCCCAAGCTAGACATACAAACTAAGGTGAACTAAACCCTAATAGTATGACGATCAAGCAATGAAAACGTTGGTTTACCTAGGTCCTCCTAACTTTCTAAAAACGTACTACGGGACGATCGGCGGAGTGGAAAAGTGAAGAACCACGGTGTTAGTCTACACTGTAGGTAAGTGAGACCCCGCCCCCTTTAGCGTGAGCCAAGAGGGTCGTCCCGTGTCCAAGACCGCCTAACTAGTCCAAGTAAAAAGGTGGAAAACATGCAAAATGAGGGAAGACCGACTAATGCCGCTATCATCCTTCCTCGGGACTCGGTCCTTTTTGTGGAAAAAGGCTTATTTTTATGGGGATTTCTTTTTGTGAGACGGGTTTTCTTTTGGCATTTTCTTTCTTTTCGACGTTTTGATTTGTTTGTTTCCATGCCATTTCGTTTTCTTCTTTTCTATTTTCTTTTTTGGCTTTTGTGCCTTTTCTTTTTCTTCGTTCTTTTTTTTCTTTCTTTCATTTTTCTTTCTTTTCTTTTTCTTTGCCCTTTTGGCTTGATTTGACTTTTTGGCATTTCTTTGACAATTGAGAAAGAGAGAAATCAACAAATTGCATTTTATTTGTGTGGCATGTGTAGGAGGTAGGTGAATGGGTGAGTCGCGAGCGCGCTTTCCCTTCAAACTCACAAAAAAGGGAGAACTTGGACTAATCAAACAACCCTAGACATGGTCACCTAAGGGACGAGACTAGGTAACCAAGGCCTTTTCACACCGTGGGTGGTCATAATGGTCAAAAGTGCAAATCCCGTAGTAAATTCCTAGTAAGCTAGGTGGACTCAAGGTAAAGGACCAACGAAATCATTGATTTAGGGTCATTCTACTAGGCTAAAGCCCAAGACTCGATTTATACTACTAGGAAGGGAAAGTACACACTCACACACTAGCCTCTAAACCGGGTTTTCGAAAACCATTTACACAAGACACAACTACACAACACATTACAAGGACTCAACGAGACTGAAAGGAAAAGAAACAAAAGGCAACAAAATAAAACAGAACAAGACAAAACGAACACATAAACAAAGCACACACCACCCCGAAATTCCAAACAAGTCATCAAATCCACCACAAGTATGTACAAGCTCCACCCGAGCACACCTCAACACAACCTTCTCCAAACAACACAAGGAATAAAGAGGGAAAGAGGGTTAGAGGATGTTACCGGATGTCTTCAAAGCTTTCCAAACAATGGAGATTAGGCAACCTATAAGGAAAAAGGGAGGCAAAACACCCACAATACAAAGCAAATGTACGACACAATGACAAAAAAGAAAAAGACACAAAAAGAAAATGTTTTAGATTTTTTATGAAAATTTTTCAAATTTTTTGGTTTTTTTGAAGATTTTTCGAAAAAGGGAAAAATAAAACTAACTACGATAGAATATCGCTCCCCCACACTTAAACCGAGCAATGTCCTCATATGCTCAATCGTAGTGTGCGGAGAGACAAAAGAAAAGGAAAAGAAACTACGAAAATAAGGCTAAAAATCAAAGAATAAGGTGAAGAAAACGGTAGAAGGTGTCCGGCCGGGGTGTAATCAAGTCACCATGGGCCGAGACAAGAAAAGATATGGAAGGGGGAAGAAAATAAAAAGAAAGAAATAAAAGGAAATGGGAGAGGAGGGCTAGGTGTAATCAAGTCACCTAGCCCGGATTCCGTCCAAATCCGACTAATTCCTAGAAAGGGGTGAAAATCTTGTAAAATTGGATTAAATAATTGAATCTCGACGTAATCACGTCGTCGGGAGTCGGGAGCAACCATACTATGGCCTCGAAGGCCACTAAGACTCCATGACTCAAGGGAAGGGGGCAAACAATGAAAAACAAGCGATAAAAAGACGGAAAAGTAAGGATAGTTACCCAAACCGAGCGGCTAGTAACTCACTTGCTCCATCGTCTCGATGATCATTAGAGGCTCGTCCCTTGTCTTCTCGGTTGCCATCTCGATTCACACTCAAGAAGGACTCACGGTCGGGGTAGTAATGGTGCGAGGGGATGAAAATTTATGTGGATTTCGGTGTAAGGTGAGGTGTACGGGTCATATGATAGGAGTAAGGAGGAGTAGGGAGGCTGGGAGGGGGTATAATGGATGGGTGGAGTCAAACGCCTAAGAAAAGGCTCAAAAGGGAGAAAGGGGACCATCCCGGTCGGGATGGATGGTCCCGATCGGTTTGATAAACCCTTCCCGATCGGGAAGCTCTCGTCCCGGTCGGGAATGCACTCCAGTGTGTCCGATTTTCTGCACCTTCATCCCGATCGGGATGGCTCCTTCCCGGTCGGGATTCCTCTTTCTTCCCGGTCGGGATGAGTCTTCTTGGCCTTCCCCAAACCCAAAAGCTTATCATAAGCTTCAAAAACCGACTTCCTCGCTCGCAAACCAAACTGCTTCATCAACCATTCCTTTCTAGGAATCGCATGCATTTCACCTATCAATAAAGCTCCAACACACATTAAATTCTCTCCCTCACTACGCGCATCAATCAATCCAAACAACAAGAATGTCACAAGACTCAAACTAACTACAAGAAAGAGATATATACAATGAGACGGTTCTTGTGGAACTCCGTCAAACCAAGGATGGTGCAATCTTCATTCTTTTTCAACAATACTACAACCGGTTCCATCTCCATCAAGAGCACGTAAGAACAAGTCAAAGGCCCTAGCAAGGTCTTCAATTAAGCTCGAGATATAACCGTCCACAAACCAAGGCTCTTCATGACCTTGCATTGACGTTCCCGGGGCATCCCGATCTACTAAGTTCAATGGCTTGAACTTGTACTTGCGATCCTTCGGGATATACCCAAACGTCCAACGATCCTCATGTGGCCCCAAGGGAGGCTCATCTTCTTCCTTGTCATTGCACTTGTCATCCAACCCATGATATGGGCTCTCATCCTCCTCCAAATCGGAGTCATCATCGTCAAGTACATAAGAGTACTTCTTCAAGCTTTGTCCCGATATTCCCCCCTAGATCGATGTCTTCCGTGGCATGGATCATATCAAGTCGATCTCGGGCGGGATGAGCCAACAGAGAGCATCCTTTTCATCGCAACTCATCCCGGGCGGGAAGGCTTGCTTCCCGGTCGTGATGGCTTGCTTCTCGTGCCTTAAAGCCTTGATCTTGTGCCTTAAATCCTTCATTCACCAAAACCTTCCACCCTAAGAACATTACCAAACACGGGATAGAAATCCCGTCCCCAAAAGCTTGCACTAAGCTCATAAACCGACTTCCTCCACCAAGCTTCGAAGCTTCTATCATCCATAACCCTTTCTAATTCTTCATCTTCACTTCAAATCTATCAATCAAACTCAATAAATTCCATCAAAATCCCTCCCTTACATCACTCAAGAAAATTCCAAATTACAAGAGCTCCACAAAACAAACAAAATCAAGAGACAAACCACACAAATACAAATACAAGAACTCCGCCAAACCAATGATGGTGGAATCTCATTCTATAACCATAGCCCTCAAGGACTAGGAGGAACAAGTCAAATGCACGAGCCCCATCATAATGAAGGCTCAATGAGTGCCCGAGCCAAGCTATCCTCCAAAGACTCCAAGTAGTCAATCCAAAGAGCCAAGCTATCCTCCAAAGGCTCAATGGAAGCAAGAAGTAGTCATCCAAAGACCCAACGTCATCTTTCATGTTGTCTCCGGGGTCTTTCCATCCTACAAGCTTTATTGACCTCTTCCTCCCTACGCACCGTCTCCAAACACAAGCAAGCTCCACATACTTAAGTTGTGGGTCTCCACCTCCAAGCCTCAAGTCATCATACGTCCTCATATCATCTTGAAGGAGAGAATTGAAACTTCTACCGGCGGTTTCAATCTCTTCTAAGCCAAAATTTGGCTCACTTGCAAGAGGCTCATGATGCTTTTCCTCATTATCGCACAAAGGCAACTTAAGCTCATCAATTGCATCCCACGGCTTCAAAAACTCTACTACCTCACTCACCTCTTCCAATTCTTCACCAACAATGTCCTCATCAAGGATTATTTCCTCATTCGTCTTATCTTGGGTAGACAATCTAGGTTCTTCATAGGAAGTCTCGCTCCTCAAAGGGACTTCATCGACTACTTCATGATTGGGTTGCTCCCCTTGCTCAAGTGAGCACCCTTCGTCAAGTTGTGACGTTCGAGTTAAAAACATTACGGTTTTAGCCGCTATAGCATTTAATCGAGCATCAATCGCCTCATTTTCCCTTTGAATTTGGGCCATGATTTCATATTGGTCCTTTTGCATTTGGATAGCCATTTCTTGTCGGCTCTTTTGCATTTGAAGAATCGATTGAAATAACTCAAAGTTGGGCATTTGATGATCATTGGGGTCTAGTAATGCTCCTTGAATATCTTGATGATGCCCAAAGGGTGGGGCATCATATTGTTGGTAGTGAGGTTGAGATGATTGGCAGTATTGTGGGTTTTGGGGCTCATAATGGGGTTGAGGTGAAAGGTAATATGGTGAGTTTTGGGGAAATTGACTTCCATGTGAAGAAACATTGTGGACATGACATAGGTCCACCCCGACGCGGCCACACGCGGGTTTGGGGAGGCGAATGAATCTCCATATGAGAATGGATCGAATTGAAATTTAAATCGAAGTAGAGTCACCACCGAACATTGTGGGAGTTCGGGCCCGTTCGAACCCACTCTATGTCGTAGTGGGCCATGCACAAAGTATGGCCCATTTCCGATGTCAGAGTTTATCGGGCTCGTCCCTTTGCATTTGATACCGATACCGACATTATCGGATATCGTGTATTAAATGACTCTCGTACGCCAACGGTGTCAGGAATCCGGAAACCGAGGTTCCGACTAAGGGGTGAGGGTACGTGTTGGGAAGTTCACAAAGAACACCCATCCCCGCCCGCACATTAGTGGCCTCTACTAGGATATCGAATGACTTTCTAATACGCGCGTTAGTAGTTCGGTTAAATGATATGCAAACGTTGTTTTCCCTAAGCATTTGAGAAATTGAACGGGTTTCTAGGTCGATTTAATGCAACTAATTATAACGTTAAAGTTAAATTTAGTATGTGGGTTCATTTTAGTACAATAAAATAAACAAAATAAATTGACAAGAAAAATAATAAACTTGTTAGTAACGGTATTAACGATAATAACGGTTTGCGAATAATTTAATATGGAAAGACGTGAATAAGAAAAAGTGATGCTTCACGTGATAGATTAGGCACGTGTTGACCTAAGTCATAAAAGGTGCTATCGAGAGTAGAAAGGCGATGTGGGACTCACGGTACTTGTCGTGATAAGGCCACTCGATCGAGTCATATGAGGACACGACCGAGTGGTCCTCGAAAGAAGCTTCCGTCCCGTATTTTAGACCCTACTCGATCGAGTTATTGACGAACTCGACCGAGTATGCTGCCACTCGATCGAGTCATTGCGTGGTGGTCGAAAAAGCATTTTGTCTCGTTTTTTGGGGTGCCACTCGACCGAGTGTGCTAGGCACTCGATCGAGTACCCCCTGTACGAACTAGGGTTCGTTTGCAATTTATTATTGATTGCGATATTGCTTTTCAATTTTGGTAAATCGTTGATTCTGCCGAATCGGGCATAAATATTATATGATTTATGCTCGATTCGGATTTTGATAAATCGTTAATTTGTTGAATCGGGTATAAATATTATGGGGTTTATACTCGATTCTAATTTGGATACTCGTCATATCCCATATTCGATTATTGAATCGATATGAAATATTAGAGCGAAAACTTGAGGAAAATAATATAAGTCGTTTTGAATTAACTAAGACGGTATGAATTTCCTCCGCGTTTATAGTGTCGTAATTCTAACGAATTATATGAAAACTATTTTAGCATCAAAGAAAAACCGTGTTAGTTAAATTATTTGACTAAACCGTTAGATTCGACATCCAATTATTGAATTGGTATCGAATCTAATAGATCGACACTTGAAAAAAAAAATCGACTTGATTCCCTCCGCATCCCGACGTCATAATTAATTCTTGCGAATTGTTTGATGTCGGATCCGCATCAAAAGGTCTCGACTCAATATGAAATAAAAAAATAAAAAAAAACGCGAATAATAATAAATAATGAAAAAAAAGGTTTTAGAAATCGATATATGCGATGTTGATGGTGACGCAACGAAAATAAAAAAAAGGATTTTATTGATGTTGACTCGCTTCAACAATCAAATATTTGGGGGTGTCGGGATAAGCGACCGGCCGCGTCGGATGAAACATCCTTGCATTCGTGTTTTCTTATACCGTCATCCCTCATATTCGACACGAATTAACGAGCATTTTAATGTTTTATATTAATGATATTAACGATATTAGACGCGGCAACGAAATAAAAAACGAAAAGAAACAAAACAACGACTACGACGAACGACGTGAAGACGGAAGACGCGAGGAAGAGAGGGAGAGAGGGAGAAAAAAGGAAGAGCGGGATTATTGCACCCTCAACCTACATGTTCTTGTTCTCGGATGGGACTCGTTAGATGTGGCTAGCACGGGAGTATCGAGATGTAGGTTAAGTTATGGTGATTAGGGTTCGGATTCCTAGATGCTAGGGTTAGGGTTTGAGTGTAGATTAGGGGTTGCTTAGGGTTGTATTAAGGTGAAAAAGGTTGGTTTAAGTTGCATGCAAGAGGGTGTTTATATAGGCCTTGGTCACCTCACCCGTCTAGAGTTACTCGACCGAGTAACTGGCCAACTCGGTCGAGTGGCCCAGTGCGACTGCAGTCGGGCTTGTTTAAAGGCCCACTCGACCGAGTGGGGCTGACACTCGATCGAGTGGGTCAGCTGGAGTGCATGGGTCCGGTTCTTGGAACGTGGTTTGGGCTTTGTATTTGGGTTAGACTTTTGATGTCTATGTGGTTGTTTTTATGTGTTTCGGAAACGCCTTTGACCGGGGTTGACCCAATCGCCAAAAGTTGGTTTTATTTCCGATGTCGGTTTTGACCCAAATTAGTCTTATTTGATTTCAAACGGCCCGTTGGGCCTGAATTTGAGGTTGGTTTTATGAGATTTATACTCCGTAAGTGCCTAAGCCAGCACTAATGTTTTCGAGCCCATATCCGAGCGCGTAGAAACACGTTTGCGTCCGATCATCATCGGGGGTTTTTTGGAAACTGCTATAGATACCTAGCAGTCAAAATGTGGGTGTCTACAGAGCCCCCACTCTGACTGAGGCTTGGACAGGGCGAAAGTAAGAGTAACTACCAAGCCAATTAAGACGTTGTAGACTTCCGGTCGGGCCGTTTATAGTCCATTAGACTTGCATGAAGGGCTCGCCAGCCATAAGATAGAAGTCATACCTGAGCTGATGATAGTAACTCCGTGGGGAATTAGGACTTGTCGGATAAGTCCTGGGTGCGCCTGTATGTGGGCTCTTCCCGTGAAAAATGCCGCCTTGGGCTTTCCGCTGGGAAGATATGTGAATTGCGCAGTCTTGAATTGTACCTGTATAAGTTACATAAATTTTTGCATGCAACATGTAGGTGAAACAAATATGACTCGCGCTGGGAAAATGATTTTTGAATTTTTTGAATTTTTTTTTTAAAGTTTGAAAGTTTGAATTTTTTTTGAAATTTTGAAATTTTTAGAAATTTTGACTCCAATGAAATTTAGGAAAGTTCGGATGACTATCTCCGTACTAGAATTGAGACTAGGCCTGTTGAGATTAGGAAACTTTTGTGTAGAGGAGATATGGAAAATTGGTTGTAGGGTTGATGCTATATATAGCCCTCCCTTGCATTAATTTTTTTATTCACAACTCCCATCATAATTTCCTTCAAAAAGAAAAAAAATTCCTCCACTCCTTTCAAGAACTTCGGCTATGGGGATCGAGAGATTGACCGCGATGCTGCACGAATGGTCCCGACGCTTTAGGGACACGGATAGGGTGGCTTTGAACCAGACGGGTATTACTCAGCTGTATACATTCCGCCAGATGCAGGTTGATCGTTATTTCCTTGATGCGTGTTTGTCCTAATGGGACGACATATATCATGTCTTCGCTTTTCCTCGAGGAGAAATCTGCCCTTTACCCGAGGAGATTGCTGCTGTGGGAGGATGGAACCCGATACTTCGTCCCGCCGTACCGTATTCGGTCTATGACCCGAGGAGGAAGCTTCGAGAATTTTTAGGACTTTCCCATAATGAAGTATCTCGCATGATGGAGGATGGCAATATTTCATTGATCGGCTTGGCCGAGAAATTTTTGAATTCTCATGATATCCGGATCAGGCCGGTTCACAACCGTAGGGCCTTCTCCTTTTGTAAGCTTCATGTTTATGCTTTGGAAGGTCACATGGATTTATTGTCATGCATGGGTAATGCCCGTCTTTTAACTGTGGTTGACCTGATGGAGACGGAGCACAGTCCGGCTTGGCTTATCACGGGAGAAATTATCCAAGGTCTAGATAATCGTAAGAGGGATTCGTCGACCCGTCTAACCGGAAGCACGCGTTTATTGCAGGTATATTACCTCGAATTTTCGTGATTTTTCCCGATTTCTCGATTTTTTTTTCTTGCGATTTTTCTGCTGCAGTGGGTACTCGATCGAGTCACCCTGGCACTCGATCGAGTGCCCTCGTAAAAAGCCTTCTAGTTTGCTTTCAGAGGTACCACTCGATCGAGTGACCCCTAGGCACTCGGTCGAGTGCCCTTAGGCGGACGCCTATTTCGTCTCGGAAACTCATATTTTTGCTTCCTTTTTCAGATTTGGCTATACGAGAGGTTATCAGTGACAGATCCTCCCCTTGACTCGAGCAATTACCATCATAATCAGGTGATGACAAGGAGACGGGCCATTGATTTTTCTCGCCAGATTACTCAGAAGTATTGGGATGAAGTGCTATCCTTTCACAGCGGTCCGTTGATTCGATGGGTAGTGCCGTGGTGGCCCATCTATGTTTGGACAGGTTTGGACCCAAGGGATAAGGCTCGTTATCAAGTAATTTGTCTTTCAAGCAGACGATCCATCTTTATCCCGACCGCATACTAAGGCAGTATGGTTGGACCCAAAGAATCCCGGAGGTTGAAGCAGTTGTTAGTGATCCTACCCAACTGACTGATGTGATGTGCGATACTTGGATGCAAAGATGGTACACCCGGCATACTTGGCCTATTCCCAAATCTCGTCACCCACTCTGGGTTTCAGACTCCTATGTGAAGTGGACTAGAGCAGGTGATGCCAAAGCCCGAGTTGCTCTAAAGGTTGATGAGGCTTTTGACCTGCTGCGAAGGGAGAAAGTTAAAGACAATAGGGGCTTAGCTTCTTCGACGAAGGAGACACTCCGGCTACTCTGGTCCGTCTAATGTCAGGTCAGAGAAAGAAAACTAAGACTCAAGCTGAAGGGTCTAGTGCTAGAGATGCACGGGGGAAAGTGGGCCCCCAGACTGACTTGGAAATGAGACTTGGCCCAAGACTAGCAGTGCAGGACCGACTTGGCCCGCGAGACAGGCTACCCAAACATGTACGGGCTCGACGATTTGAAGATAATAATGAAATGTATTGCCAATAGAATGAAGAATTTGATGTCCAGAATCATCGGAGAATTTCAGAATGCATTTGTACCTAAAAGAGTGATTCAGGATAATATTCTTATAGCGGACGAGTGCATGCACAAGATAAACGGTCGCAGTAAAGGCAGAGTAGGGGAGATTGCTTTCAAAGCTGACATGAGTAAGGCATACGACAGAATAGACTGGAATTTTTTGCGAAGTGTTCTCAAGGGAATGGGATTCCCCGAATCCTTTATTCGGCTTATTATGAACTGCGTAACTACCGTGTCCTATAGCGTTCTCATCAATGGGGCGCCCCTGGAATTTTTCAAGCCTTCGTGTGGACTAAGACCGGTGACAGTGGCAGAAGACCCGTTGTCGAAGAAACATGTTCGAGCTAAGGAGGTTCCTCTCGTGATTCGGGAACGCTCACCCCCGCCCCGGCGACCTCGGGCTCCACGCGACCCAAAGGACAAAGGGAAGGGCAAGATGCACGAATATTAGTCTCCTTTGTTTTATTATTTAAATATTATTACTATTTTTGCGGTGTGATTTTTTTGTGCTTGCCGTTTCCGGCATTTTTTTTTTTGTACTTTTGAAATTCCCGAGTTTATCGGGATTTTAATAAAAGACATATTATTGAATACCGTTCCCGTCCTTTCGTTATTGCAGTGGTTGTACCCTTTTGAGGGATTGCCTACGTATCCACAATTAGCGGAATCAAACCAAACGTCGTTCCAAAATATGATTTTTTGCAATTTTCGAAATACATCAACACTATTAGTTCGAGATGTGCGACAGTAGAATAGTTAATTCTAACTTATTGACTTGCTTATAATTTTTGAAAATTTATAAAAAGACAATTTTTTATAAACTTTTTGCAAATGACATTGAGATAGGGCTTATGGGTAGTAGCGCTTCAGCTGGTCCAAGTTGGTCGGGTTGACGAATTAGTTCCCGTCCAGGTCTGTCAGCATCACCGCTCCTCCTGATAGAACTTTCTTTACTAAGTACGACCAAACCCAATTGGGTTTGAATTTTCCTCTTGGGTCAACCGGTAGTAAGGCACGAACCGATTTTAGGACTAAATCCTCTTCTTTGATGTTTCTGGGCCTAACTCTTTTGTTGAAAGCCCGTTGGATCCTCTTTTGATATATCTGGATATTGTTGAGGGCCCTGGATCGCCGTTCGTCTAGGAGAACTAGCGAATCGTATCGGGCTTGGACCCAATCTGCTTCAGGTACTTGGCTTTCAAATAAAATCCTGAGGGATGGTACTTCTAGTTCGACCGGTTGGACCGCCTCGATTCCATACGTTAAATAATATGGAGTCGCTCCGATTTCGGTGCGAATTGACGTCCGATACCCCCAGAGGACGAATGGTATTTTGTCTGGCCAGTCCCGATAATTCTCAGCCATGTTTTTAAGTATGGTGACAATTGTTTTATTAGCCGCCTCTACTGCTCCATTTGTTTGGGGACGGTACTACGATAGGGTGAAGATGTATGCCTCTGGATTTTGTATTTTTCTAGCAATGTAGCAGTCTCGGCTTGGAAATGGGTCCCGTGATCACTGATAAGCTCGTGTGGGATCCCGTATCGGCATATGATTTTATTCTGGATAAACTTGGCCACATGCTTGGCGTTCAAGATGCAATATGACTCGGCTTCGACCCATTTTGTGAAATAGTCGATAGCTACCAAGATGAAACAGTGGCCTCCCGTCCCGGAAGGGTGCACCTTGCCAACTATATCAATACCCCATGTCGAAAATGGCCATGGTGATGTCATGGTATATAATAGGGAAGATGGCATATGTTGCACGTTGGCAAAGATCTGACAGTTATGACAGTGCTTGACATATAACTGACAGTCCGTTTCCATGGTGTTCCAATAATATCCGAGCCTCGTGATTTTCCGGGCTAACATATGGGCATTCCTATGTGGGCCATTTTCACCATCGTGTACTTCGGCCATAACCTTTTCGGCCTGTACTTTATCGATCCACAGGAGGAGAGCCCCCTGTGCCGTCTTTTTGTATAACTGCCCGTCGTCCGTACGAACAAAATGGGTCGCCAATCTTCGCAAGGCCTTCTTTGCCCGGTTCTCAGTTTCTGGGGGATACTCTCCCGTTGTCAAGTAGGTTAGGGCGGCCTGATACCAAGGTTCTGGGTCAGTTATCTCGATATCTTGGATGGCGTGGATAAATGCCGGCGCGAACAGTCTTTCAACGCAAATTGGCATGCTAGTTAGATGCTCCGGGATATTTAGCAAGGGACGCTGATTTGGAAAGTGCATTAGCGAACTGATTTTCTTCCCGAGGTAGATAGATATATTCCACCTTCTGAAATTGTTTCTCTAGAACCCGTACTCGTGCTTGGTAAGCCACGAGATTCGCGTTCCGATTTTTCCATTTTTGGAGCGCTTGATTGATGACCAGTGATGAGTCACCGTGTACCCGGAGATTCGTTACTCCTAAATCAGCGGCGGCTTGCAACCCGTGAATGCATTCTTTATATTCGGCTGCGTTATTGGTCACGTCAAAGTCCAGTTTAATGGATAATGGGGTATGTTCCCCTTGTGGCGAGATTAATAGAATCCCGACTCCGAATCCTCGAAAATTGGACGCTCATCGCCTCCTGCTGAACCATCACCGTCAAAACCCGCCTCTTAACCCGATCAAAATCTCCATTGTTTTATCTCTCTGGGCTCCAACCTAGGCGAAGGAACGCTTGGCCGCCTCCTACAAGCCATCCTTGAGTCAAGGAGATCGATCCAGGAGCCTTAGTCACACCAACCAATGGGACCTCAATGGGACATCCCGTGTTATCTTCGGCTACCAAACAACGCAAAACAAATATCCCAGGTCAATTCGGACAGCCTGAAACAGGTCAAAATAGATTCAAAATTTGCAAGCAAGCTATCAAACTTCCAAAAATCTCTCTAGCCCCCATTTGTTACCACGGTCCGGATAAAAGCAGTTTCGTGAAAATAAGGAGAGAGTAGGGTTAGGTCGGGTTCATAAGTGTAGTAGGATAGTTGGGTAATCGAGGGTGTAGGTTTCACCTAGTCACTAAGGTCGGTCCGCGCTCCCGCGTCAAAGGCAAACCCGAATACTCATGCAAGATGCTACTCTAAACAAGAGGATTCAACCACCAATCAACCATAGAATGAGAAGGAGGAAACTAGCAAGAGTAGTATTTGCAACTACCACCCTAACAAACATTTCATCAAACACATGGTATGCACAACAAGTGACTAGTGACAAAGATTCAACCTTTACCCACAATCAACCCTAATCACCCATAATCAACACATAATCCCCCTACTCAATCATATCTAAACTAACACTAACCCAAACAAGAGGAAACATCAACATAACCATAACATTCATTATGAAGATGAGACTAGCAATAACAATGAACTATGAATTAAGATTAAAACTTGAATAACAAAGAAAGATTAAGAGAAAAGAAAGAAGAAAGAAGAAATATTATACCAACTAAACAAGAGATGAAAACATGAACACTTGCATAGAAGAAAACCCAAACATCCACCATTGTTGTCAAGATTGGTAGATTCTTCAAGAAAACCGATAATACAAGAGTAATCTAACTAGATTAAACTAAATGAAAAGTAATTAAAGAGGGATTAAGCTAATCTACACTAATCTAAGCTAATCTAACCTAAAAGTAGTCTAGGGTTTCATAAGATAGAGTAATGTAAGGGTTGGTGCTTAAAACATTACAAGAGGGGGTATATATAGGGTTCCATAAGCAAAGGGAGGCGGAAAAGCAAAGGCGGGCTGAACTGGGTCCATCCTGGTCGGGATGGAGGTGATCCCGGTCAGGATGAGGGTGGTCCCGGTCGGGATGGTGCTCATCCCGGTCGGGATGGCCCTCCTGTAAGTCATCTCTTCTTTGCACTTCATCCCAGTCGTGATGGATGTGATCCCGACCGGGATGGGTCATGTAGGCTTCAAATATGATCCCATAGGTCCCTAATTTCTCTTCCTAGGCTTCTTATCGATTCTCAGTGCTCGGGAATGGGCTCCAAGGGGCTCGGGATCGAGTCCAAGCCACCGAGTGATCGTCGCTTCTCTTCGTTGGCTCCAAATCTGTCGGAAAAGAGTCAGAATCATTTCATTTCTCCAAGATTAGTCTCAGGAACCTAAAACAAACTAGAAGAAGCGTAAGTAGCCTCGAAACCGCTCCAAAGAGCGATTCCACAAGAGAAACCGGGACCAAACACAAAGAATAAGCACTACAAAACACACTTATCAACTCCCCCACACTTAACCCTTACTCGCCCTCGAGTAAGAACGAACTAACTACTAAACTAATAAGAACTAAAAAAACTAGCCGAGCGCGTATTAGGGCACCCTACGCCCTTTCAACTCACGCGAGAACACTTAGAGGAAAAGTGCTCTTCGCAAGGCAAGTAAGGTCTTGCAACAAAACTGTGGATACAACCGAACACGAAAACACACAAACAAAAAACATACAAGCAAACAAACAATCGGTTGCATCCAAGAAGAAATAAATACCCCTTCCCTCAACAAAGCGGTGAAAGGAACACCGGTTAAGGACTCAAGGCAAGTGACAACGTTCCCAAACTAATAACACAAATCAATATGGACAAAACTCTAATAGTATGACAACAAAGCAATAAAAACGTTGGTAACTTAATTACCTAGGTCCTCCTAACATTCTAAGAACGTACTACGGGACGATAGGCGGGATGGAAAAAGGATGAACCACGGAGTTAGTTGACACTGAAGTAGAGGTGATCATATGCGGGTTCGGGCCGGACACGGGCCGGGCTAATTGTGAAATTTTGGCCCACGGACAAGCGGGTTCGGGACGGGTTAGCGGGTTTGGGACGGGTTTGCGGGTCGGGCCTTTGTATATTTCTAAAAATGTTGTGTCCAAGCCCGCTTAAAATTCGGGCCGGACGGGACGGGCCAATCGGGCGGTACGTCCCATGACCAGCTATACACTGTAGGTAAGTGAAACCCCGCCCCCTTTAGCGACAAGCCAAGAGGGTCGTCCCATGCTCAAAAATAGCCTAACTAGTCCAAGTAAAAAGGTGGATAATGGTTGCAAAATGAGGGAAGGCCGACTATTTACCGCTATCATCCTTCCTAGGGACTCGGTCTTTTGGTAGGCTCTTCACGGTAATAGTCGGTAAAAGGCTTATTTTTGAGGGGTGAGAATTCTTTTTGTGAGATGATTTTCTTTGGCTCTTTTATTTTGCATTTTGCTTTTGAATTGCTATGCCATTTTTTTTTTCTTTTGTATTTTGTTTTTGATTTGTTGTGCCTTTTCTTTTTTTCTTCTTCTTCTTTTTTGTTTTTTTTCTTTTTCTTCTTTTGACTTGACCTGCCTTTTGGATAAATTTTATTTTGTAGGCATTTCTTACATCCAAGTAAGAACTTAGACAATTTGCAACTTATTTGTGGAAATGTGTAGGAGGTACAGAAATGGGTAAGTCGGGGGTCGCGATTTTCCTTCAAACCCAGAAAAAAAGGAGAAAAACTTGGACTAATCAAAGCAATTCCGAACACGGTCACCTAAGGGACGGGACTCGACAACCAAGGCCTTTTCACTCCGTGGGTGGTCATAGTGGTCAAAATGCAAATCCCGTAGTAAATCCCTAGTAGACTAGGTGGACACAAGGTAAAGAACCAACGGAAATATTGATTTAAAGTCATTCTACTAGACTAAATTCCAAGACTCGATTCATACCACTAGAAAGGGAAAGTACACACTTACGCACTAGTCTCAAAACCGGGTTTTCGAAAACCCTATTTCTACACTAGACACAAACTACACATCAAAAAACAAAGACGCAACAAAAAAATGAAAGAAAATGAGAAAAACACAACACAACAAAACAAAACGAAAGAAAAAAAAGCAAACACACAAGGAAAACAAGCACCACCCCGAAACTTCCAAACAAGCCACCACATCAACCACAAACTACAAAAAGCTCCACCCGAGCATCCACCATCACAAAACATCCTTCAAACTCCACAAAAAGGGAAAAAGGAGAAAGAAGTGAAAGGATATTACCGGATGTCTTGAGCTTCCCGAAACTTATCGACGTGATATGTTTGGTTTGTAGTGCCTAATTTGTTGCGTTTTGGTCTGGTTTTTCCTTGTGAAATCCCTCTTTGGAGCGATTTCGGGTCTACTTATACTTCTTCTAGCTCGTTTTAGGTTCCCGAGACCATTCATGAAGAATTGGAACGATTCCGACTCGTTTCATACACTTTTGGAGCCAACGAAGAGAATGAACGATCACTCGGTGCCTTGGATTCGATCCCGAGACCTCGGGACCCATTCCCAAGCCACGAGAATCGACGAGAAGCCCATGAGAAGCAAGGAGAGACCAAAAAGATCGTATTGAAGGCCTACAAGGCCCTTCCCGGGCGGGATAGTGGGCTTCCCGACCGGGAAGGAGTGCACAAATGAGACTGCGCTTGTTTTGGGGCCGTCCCGGTCGGGACTACTTCGTCCCGGACGGGACCGTCTCTTCCCGGACGGGATGAGCCCAGTTCAGGCCCGCCTCACTTCTTTTCTTCTCCTTATTCATTGTAACCCTATATATACCCCTCCTCTTGTAATCTTATGATATGTTCTTCATTACCCACTAAACCCTAGACTACTTCACGTTAGATTAGCTTAGATTAGAGTAGATTAGTCATTAATTATTCTTTAATCTAGTTAGATAATCTTGTATTAAGGGATCTCTTGAAGAATCCATCCAATCTTGACAACATTGATGGATGTTTTGGGTGTTCTTTATATACAAGTTCTCATCATTTCATTCTCTTGTTAGTTGGTATAATCTTCTCATCCTTTTATTCTTAATCTTTGTTTATGTTATTCAAGTTTTCATCTTTATATCTAGTTTGTTGTTCTTGCTTGTTCTTTATATGATTGTTTGGGTTCTTATGTTGGTTTCTCTTGTTAGTGTTAGTTTTAGCATAGATATGTGTGAGTAGATTCTCTTGCTAGGGTTAGTAGGGGGATTGGATGTTAATTAGGGATGATTAAGGTGAGATGGGTGGTATTAGATGTTGTTTTTGTTGTTTCCCATTTACCTTGCACTCCACATGTTTGATGAAATGCTTGTGAGACTAGAGACGATCAATCCTTGTTTTTCTTGCCTCTTCTCTTGTATGTGTGTGTTTGGTTGGTTGGTTTGGTTCCCTCACTAGTAGCGAGAGCGTGGTGAGGACGACCCCTAGGTCGTTTAAGTAGCGAGAGCCCGATTGGAACCTAGGCTACGAAAGCACGCTAGTAACCCCGTTTCCCCCTTTTTATCTCCTTGACATCCATGAACCCGACCTAGCCCTAGTTTTCCTTCTTATTGTTATCTTTGCTTCCTTTAGTCATTAGTTACTTGTTTTGTCTTCCTTTTCAGTGTTTTTGACTTAGTTTAGTCATTAGCCATCACCCTAGTTTAGCTTGTCTTGAACCTAGTCTTTGACCTTAGCATACCTTAGTCCGACTCCCCGTCCCTATGGATCGACTCGACTTACCCTAGCTACCCAGCTTAGAATAGTTGGTTATTATTTGACCGGTACGATGGACGACAAACACTACCGTCAAATTGGCGCCGTTGCCGGGGACGACGTAGTTTAGACTTTTGTGTGCTTAGTTGTAGACTTTGTTCTTGATTTTTGTGTTTTCTTCTCCTTGTGTATCTCCGTTTTTCTTCTTGTGTGCTATTCTCTCTTCCTAGTGCCTCGAAAGCACTAGGCTGCTAACGTTTGCTCAAGTGCTTTTAGTTCACTCAATGTATCAAGGACACGTTATGGAAATGGAACGTCCTAGCTTCCATCAATCATCAAGGGACAATCATGGGGCAAATTGCCAAGACCCACAATTTCACTAACCATATCAACCTCATCAACAATCTTATGAACCCCCTCCATATGGTTATCATGAAAGTTGTCAAGGATCATCCCAAGATCCTAACAACTACCAAATACCCTCACACAACCCACAACCAAAAATCCCCAACTTTGAGCTTTGTCAAATGATGATTCAAATGCAAAAGAATCAACAAGAGATGATGGTTCAATTACAAAGGAATCAACTAGAGATGATAATTCAAATGAAAAGGGATAAAGAGGAGTTCAAGGCCCAAATAGAGGTGCAAGATGCTCGAATCAATGCACTCATGGCTCGTATCACGATGTTGGCCACTCGATCTCCACAATTTGTTGAGGAAGGTTCATTTGGGCAAGAAGGTCGGGTGTCTCCAAAAGAAAGTCAACCCGATCATGAAGCCACGAATGAAGAAGAGAGGGTCAATCAAGAGATCATTGTTGAGTGTTGCTTGGATGGTGAAGATATGGGAAGAATAGAGGAAGTTGAAGCTTCAAGGGTCAACAATGAGGAGGGAATTGAGCATGATTCTCAAGGTAACTCTTGGGGAGCCAATGTATTGGCTATCAAATTGGATTTGTATGACTTTTTTCGTGATGAACCGGATCTTAACAATCCAAAGCCAAGTGAAGACAAGACTCCTCTAGGCCAACTAGACAAGGTAAGTGAAAAGGAACATAATACTTGGGAGAAAGAGGTAGATGCCTTGGAACTTGCCTTGAATGGGAAATTGGAGGAGCCGATTGCCTCCAATGAAGAAAACTTGATGCCTTCATCTCCTTTATCGCACTCGATTTCAAGTCCCTTGTCTTGTGAGACGGTTGATAAAGTGGATCCTCGTCGGGCGGCGGAAAAGAGTTCCACTCTCGACCCCGTAGAAGAAGCAAACCCCTTAGGGTGTGATCTCCCAAATCACAACGCCAAGCATGACTTTAGACCACAATACCTACCGCATGGTCATAAGAGTCGTTGCTATCATGGTTCGGAAGACCCGGAAGATCACAAGAAACCCGATCATAATGGATTAGATGATTGCTTCTCGACTCCGACTTGGAAACTCATGTTGATGGCTAGGATAGGCCACATGAGCGTTAATGAAGATGTTGCTAGGGCATTTGACTTACTCCTTCGAGCTCTTGATGGCTATGGAGGCGTAGATGGTGAGAGTATCTTAGTGTAAATATCTTTTTCCTATTCTTTTGAGCTTGTGTATTTGTTTATGTTTGTTTGGTTAGTTTAGTTTCTAGGATTTGTTAGTGATTGTAGGGATTCATCACGTCCCTAACCGTCAATAAACTACCGATTACACCTAGTGGGTAGCTAGGGTAAGTCGGGATCGTATCCACGAGGACGGTAAGGCGAAGTTTAGACTATGTCTACCTAAAACAAGACTTAATCACCAAGACAAACACAAAGAAACGATAAATGGAAAACTATGGTGGAGGAGAAGTATGACTAAGCTAATGATCGAACTAACAAATAAACTAGAGTAAACTACGACTAAGGAGTTGAATCAAATATGGAAGAAAGTGGGGTAGGTCGGGTTCATAGGAGTAGAAGGGTAATTGGGGTGATCAAGGGTATAGGTGTCTCCTAGTTACTAGAGTCGGTCCGGGCTCTCGCAACTTAGACCGATGTCAAGGTGGGTCCGGGCTCTCGCAACTTAGACCCTAGTCCGCGCTCTCGTGACTAAAATATTCTCAACATTTCCACATCAAAGACAAACAATGAGAAGATGAGCACAAGTATGGGAAGCATGGCCACTACAACTCATACAAGCATATCAACAAACACATAGCATGCCCACAATGTGACTAACAACAAAGATTCACCCTTTTCACTTAATCAACCCTAATCATCCATAATCTACCCCTAACCCCCCTACTAACCCCACAAAGAAACTACTCACTCATTATCAAGCTAATCACAACAATAATAAGAAAAATCAAACCAAACATCCAAACATTCATCATAAACAATATGAACAATAACAATAACAATATGAAAAGATGAAACTAGATTGAATAAACAAGATTAAGAGTAAGGATGATTATACCAACACTAGGATGAAGAAAAGAGGCAATCTTGTATAAATAAGAACCCAAATAAAACCCAAGGTTGTCAAGCTTGGAGAATTCTTCAAGTATCCTCTTAATACAAGAACTAATTACAATGATTAACTAAAGATTAAAGAGAGAATTAAACTAATGAGAGTAGCACTAATCTAGGGTTTTGAATGTTAATGGAGGCTTAAACTAGTCTAGGGTATGATATGATGGTGTCTTAATACAAGAGGGGGGTATATATAGGGTTACAAGTGGAAAGGAATTGAAAGAAACAAGGCGGAGCTGTAACTGACCCTTCCCGGTCGGGAAGGCTTGGTCCCGATCGGGATGGGCCATCCTTCCCGGTCGGGAAGATCCTTCCCGTTCGGGAAGAACCTTCCCGAATGGGATGGGCTCACAGTAGCCGCGCTTCATGTTCACTTCATACCGAACGGAATGAGGCCATCCCGAACAGGATGGGTCTTTGTAGGCCTCCCTTAAGAGCTCTTTGGTCCCTCCTTGCCTCTCATGGGTTTCTCATCGATTCTCGAGACTCGGGATCGGGTCTCGGAGGCTCGGGATTGGGTCCCAAGGTTTCGGGATCGACTCCAAGGCATCAAGTCATCGTTCCTTAGTTTCGTTGGCTCCAAAATGTGTATGTATTGAGTCGGAATCGCTCGAACTCTTCCAAATCGGTCTCGGGAACCGGAAACGAACTAAAGGAAGCATAAGAAGCCCATAAATCGTTCCCAAGAAGCGATTCTACAGGGAAAATGGGACCAAAACATAGTAAAATAGGCACTACAAACTACACTTATCAACTCCCCCACACTTAACCCTTACTCGCCCTCGAGTAAGCACAAACTAAGTACTAAACTAACCGAGTGGGTATTAGCGCATCCAACGCCCTTTCAACTCACGCGAGTACACTTAGAGGAAAAGTGCACTCCGCAAGGCAAGTCGGGTCTTGCGACAAAACTGTGGATGCAACCGGACACAAAACACACAAACAAACAAATACACAAACAAACACATAATCGGTTGCACCCAAAAGAAAACAAATATCGCTTCCCTCAAACAAGCGGTGAAAGAAGCACCGGTTTAGAACTCGAGGCAAGTGACAACGTTCCCACGCTAGACATACAATCCAAGGTGAACTAAACCCTAATAGTATGACGATCAAGCAATAAAAACGTTGGTTTACCTAGGTCCTCCTAACTGTCTAATAACGTACTACGGGACGATCGGCGGAGTGGAAAAGTGAAGAACCACGGTGTGAGTCGACACTGTAGGTAAGTGAGACCCCGCCCCCTTTAGCATGAGCCAAGAGGGTCGTCCCGTGTCCAAGATCACCTAACTAGTCCAAGTAAAAAGGTGGAAAACATGCAAAATGAGGGAAGACCGGCTAATGCCGCTATCATCCTTCCTCGGGACTCGGTCCTTTGGTAGGCTCTTCACGGCAAAAGTCGGAAAAAGGCTTATTTTTATGGGGATTTCTTTTTGTGAGACGGGTTTTCTTTTGGCATTTTCTTTCTTTTCGACATTTTGATTTGTTTGTTGCCATGCCATTTCTTTTTCTTCTTTTCTATTTTCTTTTTTGGCTTTTGTGCCTTTTCTTTTTCTTCGTTCTTTTTTTTCTTTCTTTCATTTTTCTTTCTTTTTCTTTGCCCTTTTGGCTTGATTTGACTTTTTGGCATTTCTTTGACAATTGAGAAAGAGAGAAATCAACAAATTGCATTTTATTTGTGTGGAATGTGTAGGAGGTAGGTGAATGGGTGAGTCGCGAGCGCGCTTTCCCTTCAAACCCACAAAAAGAGAGAACTTGGACTAATCAAACAACCCTGGACATGGTCACCTAAGGGACGAGACTCGGTAACCAAGGCCTTTTCACACCGTGGGTGGTCATAATGGTCAAAAGTGCAAATCTCGTAGTAAATTCCTAGTAAGCTAGGTGGACTCAAGGTAAAGGACCAACGAAATCATTGATTTAAGGTCATTCTACTAGGCTAAAGCCCAAGACTCGATTTATACTACTAGGAAGGGAAAGTACACACTCACACACTAGCCTCTAAACCGGGTTTTCGAAAACCATTTACACAAGACACAACTACACAACACATTACAAGGACTCAACGAGAATGAAAGGAAAAGAAACAAAAGGCAACAAAATAAAACAGAACAAGACAAAACGAACACATAAACAAAGCACACACCACCCCGAAATTCCAAACAAGTCATCAAATCCACCACAAGTATGTACAAGCTCCACCCGAGCACACCTGTGGACATGACATAGGTCCACCCCGACGCGGCCACGCGTGGGTTTGGGTAGGCGAATGAATCTCCATATGAGAAGGATCAAATTGAAATTTAGGTCTTTGTGGACTCGCCACCGAATTTTATGGTTATTCGGAACCGTTCGAGCCCACTCTATGTCGTAGTGGGCCGTATACAAAATACGGCCCATTTCCGATGTCAGAGTTTATTGGGCTCGTCCCTTTGCATATCGATATAGATGCCGACTTGAGCGGTTAATCGTATATTGAATGACTCTCGTGCGCCAACGGTTTCGGGCATCCGAAAACCGAGGTTCTGAGTAAGGGGTGAGGGTACGTGTTGGGAAGCCCACGAAGGACACCCAACCCCGCCCGCACATTAGCGGCCTCTACTAAGAATTCGAATGACTTTCTAATACGCGTGCTAGTAAAACGGGAAAATGTTATGCAAGGATTTATTTTCCCTAATCATGCGAATGTAATTGAAAGGGTTTCTAAGTCAATTTAATGCAACTAAAATTAACGTCCAAGTTGTATTTTAGCATGCGGGTTCATTTAGTATAATAAACGAACAAAATTAAATTAACAAGAGAAACAACAAACGCGTTAGTAATGATATAATAATATAACGAATAATAACGGTTTGTGCAAAATTGAATTGAATTGAAAAAGATGCAAATATGGGGATGCACGGTTTGAAAAGATAGCATACATATGATTGATTATGCATATGTTGACCTAATGTCGTAAAATACTATCGAGTTTTGAAAAATAGAACCATGTACGACTCGCGTTTTGAGTCGTTGTAAGGCTACTCGATCGAGTGGTCGATGGACTCGATCGAGTAAGCATAAAAAAAGTTTCTGTTTCGTGTTTAGGACCGTACTCGGCTGAGTTATTGGCCAACTCGGTCGAGTACATGGCCACTCGATCGAGTCACTGTGAGACTCGACCGAGTGGTGGTCGTGACATGCGTTCTGCCTCGGTTTTGAGGTGCCACTCGACCGAGTGGATCAGGCACTCGGTCGAGTGCCCTCTATGCGATTAAGAAATCGTGTACGAAATCGTGTTGATTTTGAAATCGTTTGAAATTGCTTTTGGTTTTTTGATAATTAGACGGTTTTACCGAATCGGACATAAATATTGCACAATTTATGTTCGACTTGGTTTTTTATAAATCGCGAATTTGTTGAACCGAATATAAATATTGTTGAATTTATACTCGATTCTAAAATTGAATACTCATCCTATCCCATATTCGATTATTGAATCGATATGGGATATTTAGAGTGAAAAATAAGAAAGATGGATTAATTTTAGTCACTTTGAATAAATTATCGTGATATGAATAAATCACGTTAATTAATTCATATGACTTGATTGTTAGATTCGATATCCAATTATGGAATTGGTACCGAATCTAAAATCGACGCTTTACTTGAATAATAAAAAACTTGATTCCCTCGACTTTTCCGACATCGAAATAAATCCCTAGGGATTGTGATGTCGGATCCGTGTCAACGGGTTTCGACCCTTATGAAATAATTACTTGAAAAAAAGATGAATGCGCGATAAAATAAATAATAAGAATAACTGTAACATTAATAATAATAATACGTAGTAATAATAATAACAATAACAATAATAATAATAATAATAATAATAATAATAATAATAATAATAATAATAATAATAATAATAATAATAATAATAATAATAATAATAATAATAATAATAATAATAATAATAATAATAATAATAATAATAATAATAATAATAATACGTAATAATAATAATAATAATAATAATAATAATAATAATAATAATAATACGTAATAATACGTAATAATAATACTAATAATAATAATACGGTAATAATAATAATAATAATAATAATAATAATAACGAACAGAACGAAAAAAAGGGAAAAGGAAACGAAAAAAAGAAGAAGGAGGTTTGTCACCCTCAACCTACATGTTCTGTCTCGGATTAAGGCTCGTAAACGTGGTTATGGCACGGGAGTCTTCGAGGTGTATGGAGGCTAAGTTGTGGTGGCTCGGGTTGAATTTCCTAAAACTAGGTTTAGGGTTTTGCTAAGGTCGATTTCCTAGGGTTTTTCTAGGGTTTGTAGACGACGTAGTATGTATGTGTGTAGGGTGTAGATTGCTAGGGTTTTTTTGTGATGTGTAGATGTGTGCATGGGAAGGTGCTTATATAGAAAATATTAGGGCACCCGGGCTAGGGCACTCGACCGAGTAAGTAGCCAACTCGGTCGAGTGGCCCGTTACACCAGCCGTCGGGCTCAAAGCAGGCCCACTCGATCGAGTGGATAGGTCACTCGATCGAGTGGCCTAAATGGGTCGCGCGGGTCTTGTTGGACCTTGACCTTGATGGGTTTTGTGTTTGACTAGGACTTTTGATGGTTGTATGGTTGTTTTGTGTGTCTCGGAAATGACTTTGACCGGGGTTGACCCAATCGTGAAAAGTCGGTTTTATTTCCAGTGTCGGTTTTGGCCCAAATTAGTCTTGTTTGACTCGGAATGATCCACTGGGCCTGGATTCGAGGTCTGTTTGGTGAGATTTGTACTCCGTAAGTGTGTTAGCCAACGATTAATGGATTTGAGCCCGTATCCGAGCGCGTAGAAACACGTTAGCGTCCGATCATCATCGGGTGATTTTTGGAAACTACCATAGACACCTGGCGGTCAAAATGCGGGTGTCTACAACACCTCAACAAAACCTTCTCCAAACATCACAAGGAATAAAGAGGGAAAGAGGGTTAGAGGATGTTACCGGATGTCTTCAAAGCTTTCCAAACAACGGAGATTAGGCAACCTATAAGGGAAAAGGGAGGCAAAACACACACAATACAAAGCAAATGTACGACACAATGACAAAAAAGAAAAAGACACAAAAAGAAAATCTTTTTGATTTTTTATGAAAAAATTTCAAATTTTTAGGTTTTTTTGAAGATTTTTCGGAAAAGGGAAAAATAAAACTAACTACGATAGAATATCGCTCCCCCACACTTAAACCGAGCAATGTCCTCATATGCTCAATCGTAGTGTGCGGAGAGACAAAAGAAAAGGAAAAGAAACTACGTAAATAAGGCTAAAAATCAAAGAATAAGGTGAAGAAAACGGTAGAAGGTGTCCGGCCGGGGTGTAATCAAGTCACCATGGGCCGAGACAAGAAAAGATATGGAAGGGGGAAGAAAATAAAAAGAAAGAAATAAAAGGAAATGGGAGGGGAGGGCTAGGTGTAATCAAGTCACCTAGCCCGGATTCCGTCCAAATCCGACTAATTCCTAGAAAGGGGTGAAAATCTTGTAAAATTGGATTAAACAATTGAATCTCGACGTAATCACGTCGTCGGGAGTCGGGAGCAACCATACTATGGCCTCGAAGGCCACTAAGACTCCATGACTCAAGGGAAGGGGGCAAACAATGAAAAACAAGCGATAAAAAGACGGAAAAGTAAGGATAGTTACCCAAACCGAGCGGCTAGTAACTCACTTGCTCCATCGTCTCGATGATCATTAGAGGCTCGTCGCTTGTCTTCTCGGTTGCCATCTCGCTTCACACTCAAGAAGGACTCACGGTCGGGGTAGTAATGGTGCGAGGGGATGAAAATTTATCTGGATTTCGGTGTAAGGTGAGGTGTACGGGTCATATGATAGGAGTAAGGAGGAGTAGGGATGCTGGGAGGGGGTATAATGGATGGGTGGAGTCAAACGCCTAAGAAAAGGCTCAAAAGGGAGAAAGGGGACCATCCCGGTCGGGATGGATGGTCCCGATCGGGTTGATAAACCCTTCCCGATCGGGAAGCTCTCGTCCCGGTCGGGAATGCACTCCAGTGAGTCCGATTTTCTTCACCTTCATCCCGATCGGGATGGCTCCTTCCCGGTCGGGATTCCTCATTCTTCCCAGTCGGGAAGCCCTCTTCCCGGTCGGGATGAGTCTTCTTGGCCTTCCCCAAACCCAAAAGCTTATCATAAGCTTCAAAAACCGACTTCCTCGCTCGCAAACCAAACTCCTTCATCAACCATTCCTTTCTAGGAATCGCATGCACTTCACCTATCAATAAAGCTCCAACACACATTAAATTCTCTCCCTCACTACGCTCATCAATCAATCCAAACAACAAGAATGTCACAAGACTCAAACTGCCTACAAGAAAGAGATATATACAATGAGACGGTTCTTGTGGAACTCCGTCAAACCAAGGATGGTGCAATCTTCATTCTTTTTCAACAATACTACAACCGGTTCCATCTCCATCAAGAGCACGTAAGAACAAGTCAAAGGCCCTAGCAAGGTCTTCAATTAAGCTCGAGATATAACCGTCCACAAACCAAGGCTCTTCATGACCTTGCATTGACGTTCCCGGGGCATCCCAATCTACTAAGTTCAATGGCTTGAACTTGTACTTGCGATCCTTCGGGATATACCCAAACTTCCAACGATCCTCATGTGGCCCCAAGGGAGGCTCATCTTCTTCCTTGTCATTGCACTTGTCATCCAACCCATGATATGGGCTCTCATCCTCCTCCAAATCGGAGTCATCATCGTCAAGTACATAAGAGTACTTCTTCAAGCTTTGTCCCGATCTTCCCCCCTAGATCGATGTCTTCCGTGGCATGGATCATATTACATGTCTCGGTCATAGGCGAAGTGTTGCCTTGGAGGTCGAACACTAACTCTTCGTCGCCTAGTTGAAAAGTAATCCTACCCTTCTTCACATCGATCACGGCACCGGCGGTGTGTAGAAATGGGCGTCCAACGATGATGGGAGTGTTATCATCCTCCGGCATGTCAACCACAATGAAGTCGACCGGAATGAAGAATTTCCCTATTCGTACCGGCACATCCTCTAACATTCCGAATGGTCGGTTAAGAGACTTATCGGCCATTTGGAGTGTAATGGAAGTACATTTCAGCTCCGTCATCCCTAATCGCTCACAAATGGTGTAGGGAATAATGCTCACACTCGCACCCAAATCACACATAGCCCTCTCGATCTTGTAATTTCCGATGGTGCATGGGATAGAGAAAATACCCGGGTCCTTCAACTTTGGAAGCGTGGAACCTTGAATAAGCTCGCTCACCACCCTTGTGAACGCTATTGTCTCTTCCTTGTCAATGGACCGCTTCCTAGCTAGGATTTCCCGCATGAATTTTCCATATGCTGGGATTTGGGTAAGTAACTCGGTGAATGGGACATTCACATCCAATTGCTTCATGATATTAAGGAACTTGTCGTATTGAGTATCCACCTTAGTCTTCATTTGCCTTGATGGGAAAGGCAACTTGATTTGGTACTTATTTTGCTCAATGGGGGTGGACTTCAAAGGACACTTTCCATTTTCTCTTGTCTTTCTCTTGAAGTGGGGGAGGGTTGTCTTCTTGGGGTTTTTCAACTTCCCATAAAACTTGCTCCTCAATTGGATTTTCATAGCTTGCATCGTCTTGAGAGGGGGGCATGACTTCTTGTCTTGGTTCTTGCTCACTAGGGGAAAAAGGGGGTTCATAGGATGTACCTCTCCTTGTGGTGATAGCATTTACATGCTCAAATGTCGGTGTTTCACCTTGAGAAGGTAGTTGCCCCTTTTGCCTTGAGGAGCTCCCCGAAGCGAGTTGAGATACTTGAGTCTCAAGTATCTTCATACGGACATCTCTCGTCGCGTTTTCCCCTTGAATATAAGTGAAGAGCTCTTGTTGGGTTTTTGACATATCCATTTGACATTTTTGCACATCTTGAGTATTCTTTTGCATATCCATCAAAGTCTTTTGAATGTTAAAATCCCGAGGTGGGGATGATGGATTATGTGGAGTGTCGGTGATGGCGAGAGGAATGCCATAATCATGAGTAGGAGACCGGCTCCTAGGCTTGCTTTTTTGATTGCCTTGTTGTTGTTGATGGTTCCCTTGGAACCCATGAGACTTGCCTTGATCAAGGCCTTGATTGTTGCCATGGTTGTAGCTTTGATACCCTTGGTTGTGGTTTTGTTGTCCTTGGAAATTTTGGTTTCCTTGGAAACCACCTTGAGTGAAGGTCCCTTGTTAGAACCCTTGCTTGTTGTTGTGAAAGGTACCTTGGTTATTTTGCTTGAAGTTGTTGAAGGGTCTTGGATTACCCATATAACCTTGGTAACCTTGGGTGTTGTCCCTTAAGGGAGGTGGAACATAGGGACGATGTTGTTGTTGATGTTGAAGTGCTTGTTGTTGAGGGACTTGATTGGAAGCTTGGTATTGATTAGAGTAGGAGGCACCTTGCTTGAACGCTTGAAAGGCGTTCACTTGCTCAATACTCCCTCTACAATTCATAGGGTCATGACCAACGATTCCACAAGTATCACACATCCCAAAGTAAGGTGTAGGAGGTGCGAACCCCAAAGCATTCATTTCTTGAATCGGTTGATGGTGGGAGGAACTAGTGCCTTGGACTTGGTTGAGGTGGCTTTGGAGCTTCTTGTCAATAGTCTCCATGTGTGTTTTCAATTGAGCTCCAAGGTCAATGCTTAATTTGGTGATAGTATAGACCTCATGCATGCCTCCTCGATGTGCCTTCCTAGGCCTAGAGTATTGCGAATTATGCAGCGCCATCTCTTCGATTCTCGCCCAAGTTTGGTCGTCATCGACCTCGGTGAACCTACCATTGGAGCCCATGTTAAGAATAGCTCTCGAGTCCTCACAAAGGCCATTCCAAAATTGTTGCACCCAGAACCATTGTGAGAGTCCATGATGAGGGCACGATCTTACCAAAGACTTAAACCGCTCCCAAGCTTCATATAGGCTCTCTTCATCCCTTTGTTAGAACCCGGTGATGGAGGCCCTAAGAAAATTCGTCTTTTCCGGAGGGTAAAACTTTTGGTAGAACGCCAAGGCAAGCTTTTTCCAAGTGTCGATACCCATGGTTGCCCTATCGAGACTCTTGATCCATTGCTTCGCTTTTCCAATAAGAGAGAACAGGAAAAGTACCCAACGAATTTGATCTTGAGTAACCCCGGTTTGAGATATAGCGTCACAATAATCGGAGAAGGTCTCCATATGTTGGTGCGGGTCTTCGGTGGGCAAACCACTAAACGAGCTCCTCTCCACAAGTTGGATAAATTGAGTCTTTGCCACAAAATTCCTGGTATAGGCTTCCGGTAATGCACTCGGTCCCGGCAAGACATCCTCGGTAAAAGTGGAGTGGGATGAAAACTTCGGCATGATTGGATATAAGGAAGAAGATGGTGGTGTAGACGGTGTTGATGTAGATGAAGAGGGGGAACTAGGAGAAGAATTACCGAAGGGATTGATGAAGGTCCCCCCGGCCGTCTCTCGAGGTGACTCGCTAAAGTCGGCTCCTTGGGCTTGCCCTTGATGAGTATTGCTTGCACTCGGTTGAGAGATCCTAACCCGATTAATCGTCCGTTGGCGAAAGGCTCGAAAGAGTTTCTCCGGCTCTGGATTAAAGAGATAG
Organism: Agrostemma githago; assembly: GCA_958450325.1. Taxonomy (NCBI): domain Eukaryota; kingdom Viridiplantae; phylum Streptophyta; class Magnoliopsida; order Caryophyllales; family Caryophyllaceae; genus Agrostemma; species Agrostemma githago. The sequence goes on from OY288255.1 coordinate 47,034,640, forward strand.
AAGTCGCCTCCCCTCCTAGGCATACACTACACACTAGAACAAACGTGAGAACACCTAGTGCTTTATGGGCACTAGGCAACGACAATAAACAAGCACAACTAGAGACAAAGAGAAAAGAAAACTAAGACAAGAAGAGAATCTAGAAAATATTCACAAGAGAAGATGGGAGAACACGAAGAAGGGTAACTAAGTCTAGAAATAAGCAAACTAAGTCTAAACAATGCACCGTCCCCGGGAACGGCGCCAAATTGATGGTAGGGATTCGTCACGTCCCTAACCGTCAATAAACTACCGATTACACCTAGTGGGTAGCTAGGGTAAGTTGGGATCGTATCCACGAGGACGGTAAGGCGAAGTTTAGACTATGTCTACCTAAAACAAGACTAAATCACCAAGACAAACACAAAGAAACGATAAATGGAAAACTATGGTGGAGGAGAAGTATGACTAAGCTAATGATCGAACTAACAAATAAACTAGAGTAAACTACGACTAACTAAGGAGTTGAATCAAATATGGAAGAAAGTGGGGTAGGTCGGGTTCATAGGAGTAGAAGGGTAATTGGGGTGATCAAGGGTATAGGTGTCTCCTATTTACTGGAGTCGGTCCGGACTCTCGCAACTTAGACCGATGTCAAGGTGGGTCCGGGCTCTCGCAACTTAGACCCTAGTCCGCGCTCTCGCGACTAAACTATTCTCAACATTTCCAAATCAAAGACAAACAATGAGAAGATGAGCACAAGTATGGGAAGCATGGCCACTACAACTCATACAAGCATATCAACAAACACATAGCATGCCCACAATGTGACTAACAACAAAGATTCACCCTTTTCCCTTAATCAACCCTAATCATCCATAATCTACCCCTAATCCCCCTACTAACCCCACAAAGAAACTACTCACTCATTATCAAGCTAATCACAACAATAATAAGAGAAATCAAACCTAACATCCAAACATTCATCATAAACAATATGAACAATAACAATAACAATATGAAAAGATGAAACTAGATTGAATAAACAAGATTAAGAGTAAGGATGATTATACCAACACTAGGATGAAGAAAAGAGGCAATCTTGTATAAATAAGAACCCAAATAAAACCCAAGGTTGTCAAGCTTGGAGAATTTTTCAAGTATCCTCTTAATACAAGAACTAATTACAATGATTAACTAAAGATTAAAGAGAGAATTAAACTAATGAGAGTAGCACTAATGTAGGGTTTTGAATGTTAATGGAGGCTTAAACTAGTCTAGGGTATGATATGATGGTGTCTTAATACAAGAGGGGGGTATATATAGGGTTACAAGTGGAAAGGAATTGAAAGAAACAAGGCGGAGCTGTAACTGACCCTTCCCGGTCAGGAAGGCTTGTCCCGATCGGGATGGGCCATCCTTCCCGTTCGGGAAGAACCTTCTCGATCGGGATTGGCTCACAGTAGCCGCGCTTCATGTTCACTTCATCCCGAACGGGATGAGGCCATCACGAACGGGATGGGTCTTTGTAGGCCTCCCTTAAGAGCTCTTTGGTCCCTCCTTGCCTCTCATGGGTTTCTTATCGATTCTCGGGACTTGGGATCGGGTCTCGGAGGCTCGGGATTGGGTCCCAAGGTTTCGGGATCGACTCCAAGGCATCAAGTCATCGTTCCTTAGTTTCGTTGGCTCCAAAATGTGTATGTATTGAGTCGGAATCGCTCCAACTCTTCCAAATCGGTCTCGGGAACCTGAAACGAACTAAAGGAAGCATAAGAAGCCCATAAATCGCTCCCAAGAAGCGATTCTAAAGGGAAAATGGGACCAAAACATAGTAAAATAGGCACTACAAACTACACTTATCAGTTAGTTTTTGTGAAATCTTGTAATTCGGTATTTTGATGAGCGATGTGAGGGAGGGATTTGATGGTGTTTATTGAGTTTATTTGATAGGTCATAGTGAAGATGAAGATTTGAGAGAAGTAGTTGATGATAGAAGCTTGGAGTTTGGTGGAGGAAGTCGGTTTTTGAGCTTTTGAAAATCTTTTGGGGACGAGATTTTAGATCTCGATGTATTGGATGACTTGTGGGTGATGCTATCAAGAGATTGAAGGGCTAGAAGACTCGTCCCGACCGGGAAGGATGTCATCCCGATCGGGATGAGTGTTCTGAAAAGTGGGTTCACTGATGTGCCATCCCGACCGGGATCAAGTTCGTCCCGGCCGGGAAGGAACCGTCCCGACCGGGAAGAAGTCCATCCCGACCGGGATGGTACCCAGCGCCCCCTTTTGCCCCTTCTTCGACATTTGAGCCCACCCAACCTCCCTACCAACCCTTGCAACTATCTATGACCCATATAATTCATATATACACCTTCACCTCATCTTCTCTTCACTACACACCGAGTTTCACATCAAATCCTACCCTCATTATACCATTGCGAGCCTAGTACTTCAACCATGCGACCATATTGGGAATGAAGAGGAATAACAATGATGAAGACAAGTAATGAGCCGAGATCGAACATTGAGACAATGGAGTGAGTGAGATGCTAACCGATTGGTACGACAACTATCCTTTCTTTTCCGTCTTTTATTGCTTGTCTCCCTTTGTTTGTTCCCTTCCACTTTTTTTGTGTCATGGTGGCCCTCGGGGCCTTGGTGGTAATTGCTCCCGATTCTCGATGACGTGACTACATCGAGAGTCCTTTAAAAAATCCAAATTTGCAAGTCTCTTAACTCTTTCCTTAGTTTTACTTCTTCTTTTGGTAGAATTTAGTCGGAATTAGGCGGAATCCGGGCTAGGTGACTTGATTACACCTAGCCCTCCCCTCCCATTTCCTTTTATTTTCGTCTTTTTATTTCTTCCCCCATCCATATCTTTTCTCGTCTCGGCCCATGGTGACTTGACTACACCCCGGCCGGACAAATTCTCTCTTCTTCACCTTTATTTTTGTTTTTTAGCTTTATTTTCGTAGTTTCTTTTCTTTTTACTGTCTCCGCACACACTACCGATCGAGCATGAGGACATTGCTCGGTTTAAGTGTGGGGGAGCGATATCCTATCGTAGTTAGTTTTATTTTCGAAGTTTTTCGAAAAATCTTAAAAAATCCCTAAAAAATTGAAAAATTCTCACAAAAATCAAAAAGATTTTCTTTTGTGTCTTTTTCTTTTGTGTCGTTGTGTCGTATATTTTTTTGTTGTGCGTGTTTTGCCCCCCTTTTTTCCTTATGGGTTGCTTAATCACCGTTAGCTTTGGAGAGCTTTCAAGACATCCGGTAACATCTTTTCACTCCTTTTTCCTCGTTGTTTCTTGTGGAGTTTGGAGGATATTTGTGATGTTGTGTGCTCGGGTGAAGCTTTGTAGAGTTTGTGGTTGATTTGGTGGCTTGTTTGGAAGTTCGGGGTGGTGTTTGTTCTCTTTATGTGTTTGTTTTGTTTTGTTTTGTTGCCTTTTTGTCTCTTTTTCTTTCGTTTTTGTCGCGTCTTTGTTTTGTGTGTATAGTTGTGTATAGTTGTCTCTTGTGTGTAAAACGGTTTTCGAAAACCCGGTTTTGAGGCTAGTGTGCAAGTGTTTACTTTCCCTTTTTAGTAGTATGAATCGAGTCTTGGACTTAGGTCTAGTAGAATGACCCTAAATCAATAGTTTCGTTTGTCCTTTACCTTGAGTCCACCTAGCTTACTAGGGATTTACTACGGGATTTGCATTTTGACCATTATGACCACCCACGGTGTGAAAAGGCCTTGGTTACCGAGTCCCGTCCCTTAGGTGACCATGTTCGAAATTGCTTTGATTAGTCCAAGTTTCCCCCTTTTTGTGTGTTTGAAGGGAAGACGTCGTCCCGACTCACCCATTTTCCTACCTCCTACACATTTCCACAAATAAGTTGCAAATTGTCAAACTTCTTACTTGGTTGCGATGAATGCCTAAAAAAACAAAAATTTGGCCAAAAGGGGAAACGAAGAAAAAAGAAAGAAAAAGAAAGAAAGAAAGAAAAGAAAATAGAAAAGGCACAACAAATAAAAAAAAATACAAAAGAAGAAAAAGAAATGGCATAGAAACTCAAAAGCCAAATGCAAAAGAAACAAAATGCCAAAGAAAATCTTTTCACAAAAATAATTCCCACATCTAAAAAATAAGCCTTTTACCGACTATTACCGTGAAGAGCCTACCAAAGGAACGAGTCCCTAGAAAGGATGATAGTGGTAATGGTTAGTCTTCCCTCATTTTGTAATCACATCCACCTTTTTGCTTGGATTAGTTGAGCGGTTTAGAACATGGGACGACCCTCTTGGCTCAACGCTAAAGGGGGCGGATTCTCACTTACCTACAGTGTCGACTAACACCGTGGTTCATCCTTTTTCCATCCCGCCGATCGTCCCGTAGTACGTTCTTAGAAGGTTAGGAGGACCTAGGTCAGTTACCAACGTTTTTATTGCTTTGTTGTCATACTATTAGGGTTTTGTTCATTTCGATTTGTGTTATTAGCTTGGGAACGTTGTCACTTGCCTTGAGTCCTAAACTGGTGCTTCTTTCACCGCTTTTTAGAGGGAAGCGGTATTTACTTCTTTTTGGGTGCAACCAATTACTTGTTTGTTTATTTGTTAGTTTGTTTATTTGTTTTTCTGTCCGGTCGCATCCACAGTTTTGTCGCAAGACCTTACTTGCCTTGCGGAGTGCACTTTTCCTCTAGGTGTACTCGCGTGAGTTGAAAGGGCGTAGGGTGCGCTAATACCCGCTCGGCTAGTTTTGTAGTTAGTTTGTGCTTACTCGAGGGCGAGTAAGGGTTAAGTGTGGGGGAGTTGATAAGTGTGGTTTGTAGTGCCTAATTTTTTGTGTTTTGGTCTTGTTTTTCCTTGTGAAATCCCTCTTTGGAGCGATTTCGGGGCTACATATACTTCTTCTAGCTCGTTTTAGGTTCCCGAGACCATTCATGAAGAATTGGAACGATTCCGACTCGTTTCATACACTTTTGGAGCCAACGAAGAGAAGGAACGATCACTCGATGCCTTGGATTTGATCCCGAGACCTCGGGACCCATTCCCGAGCCCTTTAGACTTGATCCCGAGCCCCAAGAATCGACGCGAAGCCCATAAGAAGCAAGGAGAGACCAAAAAGATCATATTGATGGCCTACAAGGCCCTTCCCGGGCGGCATAGTGGCCTTCCCGACCGGGAAGGAGTGCACAAATGAGACTGCGCCAGTTTTGGGGCCGTCCCGGTCGGGACCACTTCATCCCGGATGTGATGAGCCCAGTTCAGGCCCGCCTCACTTCTTTTCTTCTCGTTATTTATTGTAACCCTATATATACCCCTCCTCTTGTAATCTTATGATATGTTCTTCATTACCCACTAAACCCTAGACTACTTCACGTTAGATTAGCTTAGATTAGAGTAGATTAGTCATTAATTAGTCCTTAATCTAGTTAGCTAATCTTGTATTAAGGGATCACTTGAAGAATCCATCCAATCTTGACAACATTGGTGGATGTTTTGGGTGTTCTTTATATACAAGTTCTCATCTTTTCGTTCTCTTCTTATTTGGTATAATCTTCTCATCCTTTTACTCTTAATCTTTGTTTATGTTATTCAAGTTTTCATCTTTATATCAAGTTTGTTGTTCTTGCTTGTTCTCTATATGAATGTTTTGGTTCTTATGTTGGTTTCTCTTGTTAGTGTTTGTTTTATCATAGATATGTGTGAGTAAATTCACTTGCTAGGGTTAGTAGGGGGATTGGATGTTAATTAGGGATGATTAAGGTGAGATGGGTAGTATTAGGTGTTGTTTTTGTTGTTTCCCATTTACCTTGCACTCCACATGTTTGATGAAATGCTTGTGAGACTAGAGACGATCAATCCTTGTTTTTCTTGCCTCTTCTCTTATATGTGTGTGTTTGGTTGGTTGGTTTGGTTCCCTCACTAGTAGCGAGAGCGTGGTGAGGACGACCCCTAGGCCGTTTAAGTAGCGAGAGCCCGATCGGAACCTAGGCTACGAAAGCACGCTAGTAACCCCGTTTCCCCCTTTTTATCTCCATGACATCCATGAACCCGACCTAGCCCTAGTTTTCCTTCTTATTGTTATCTTTGCTTCCTTTAGTCATTAGTTACTTGTTTTGTCTTCCTTTTCCGTGTTTTAGACTTAGTTTAGTCATTAGCCATCACCCTAGTTTAGCTTGTCTTGAACCTAGTCTTTGACCTTAACATGCCTTAGTCCGACACCCCGTCCCTGTGGATCGACTAGACTTACCCTAGCTACCCAGCTAAGAATAGTTGGTTATTATTTGACCGGTAGGATAGACTACAAACACTACCGTCACGACGATCACGCAACCTACAAGGAAAATCGAGGGAGCAAAACATACAACACAACATATATACGACACAAAGACACAAAAGAAAGAGACACAAAAGAAAATCTTTTTTGGTTTTTTTAAGAAATTTTTCAAATTTTTAGGGATTTTTAAGATTTTTCGAAAAAACTACGAAAATAAAACTAAACTAGACTAGAATATCGCTCCCCCACACTTAAACCGAGCAATGTCCTCATGCTCGATCGGTAGTGTATGGAGACACTAAAAATAAGAGGAAAATGGAAAATAAAGCTAAAAATCAAAAATGAAAGTGAAGAAAGGATAGAATGTGTCCGGCCGGGGTGTAATCAAGTCACCAAGGGCCGAGACAAGAAAAGATATGGATGGGGGAAGAAATAAAATGAAGAAAATAAAAGGAAATGGGAGGGAAGGGCTAGGTGTAATCAAGTCACCTAACCCGGATTCCGCCTAAATTCGACTAAATTCTAACAAAAGAAAATAAAATAAAGAAAAAGGTGAAAGGACTTGTAAATTTGGACTTCTCAAAGGACTCTCGATGTAGTCACGTCATCGAGAATCGGGAGCAATTACCACATTGGCCCCGAGGGCCACCACGATACCAAAAGGTAAAAGGAAGGGGGAATAAGGGAAGACTAAGCAAATAAAATACGGAAAAGAAGTGAGAGTCGCCTTAACAAAGGTTAGCAACTCAATAATCTCCATCGTCTCAATGGTCATTATCGACATTTTGCCTGTCTTCATCATAGATATTCCTCCTCTTCCTAGGTGTAGCTCCAACTACGAGTATCGAGCTTGTAATGGTGCAATGAGGTTGAGATTTGAGGGAAACTCGATGGATAGAGATGAGAAGTTGAGATGAAGTTGCAAAATTTTAAGTGTAGGGATGAACTGATAGTGGCAAAGGTGAGTAGGGAGGTTGGAAGGGGGTATAAAGAGGTGGGGTAGGGCTTAAATGAAGAAAGGAAAGCGAATGAGGCTTTCACGGTTCCTTCCCGACCGAGATGGCCCCATCTCGGTCGGGAAGAGATCATCCCGGGCGGGAACAAGTCGATCTCGGGCGGGATGAGCCAACAGAGAGCATCCTTTTCATCGCAACTCATCCCGGGCGGGAAGGCTTGCTTCCCGGTCGTGATGGCTTGCTTCTCGTGCCTTAAAGCCTTGATCTTTTGCCTTAAATCCTTCATTCACCAAAACCTTCCACCCTAAGAACATTACACAAAAAACACGGGATAGAAATCCCGTCCCCAAAAGCTTGCACTAAGCTCATAAACCGACTTCCTCCACCAAGCTTTGAAGCTTCTATCATCCATAACCCTTTCTAATTCTTCATCTTCACTTCAAATCTATCAATCAAACTCAATAAATTCCATCAAAATCCCTCCCTCACATCACTCAAGAAAATTCCAAATTACAAGAGCTCCACAAAACAAACAAAATCAAGAGACAAACCACACAAATACAAACACAAGAACTCTAAAGAAGAGGAAAGAGGAATATACAACATGACGGTTCTTTAGGAACTCTGCCAAACCAAGGATGGTGGAATCTCATTCTTCAACCATAGCCCTCAAGGACTAGGAGGAGCAAGTCAAATGCACGAGCCCCATCATAATGAAGGCTCAATGAGTGCCCGAGCCAAGCTATCCTCCAAAGCCTCCAAGTAGTCAATCCAAAGAGCCAAGCTATCCTCCAAAGGCTCAATGGAAGCAGGAAGTAGTCATCCAAAGACCCAACGTCATCTTTCATGTTGTCTCCGGGGTCTTTCCATCCTACAAGCTTTATTGACCTCTTCCTCCCTAAGCACCGTCTCCAAACTCAAGCAAGCTCCACATACTTAAGTTGTGGGTCTCCACCTCCAAGCCTCAAGTCATCATACGTCCTCATATCATCTTGAAGGAGAGAATTGAAACTTCTACCGGCGGTTTCAATCTCTTCTAAGCCAAAATTTGGCTCACTTGCAAGAGGCTCATGATGCTTTTCCTCATTATCGCACTTAAGCTCATCAATTGCATCCCACGGCTTCACAAACTCTACTACCTCACTCACCTCTTCCAATTCTTCACCAACAATGTCCTCATCAAGGATTATTTCCTCATTCGTCTTATCTTGGGTAGACAATCTAGGTTCTTCATAGGAAGTGTCGCTCCTCAAAGGGACTTCATCAACGACTTCATGATTGGGTTGTTCCCCTTGCTCAAGTGAGCACCCTTCGTCAAGTTGTGACGTTCGAGTTAAAAACATTACGGTTTTAGCCGCTATAGCATTTAATCGAGCATCAATCGCCTCATTTTCCCTTTGAATTTGGGCCATGATTTCATATTGGTCCTTTTGCATTTGGATAGCCATTTCTTGTCGGCTCTTTTGCATTTGAAGAATCGATTAAAATAACTCAAAGTTGGGCATTTGATGATCATTGGGGTCTAGTAATGCTCCTTGAAAATCTTGATGATGCCCAAAGGGTGGGGCATCATATTGTTGGTAGTGAGGTTGAGATGATTGGCAGTATTGTGGGTTTTGGGGCTCATAATGGGGTTGAGGTGAAAGGTAATATGGTGAGTTTTGGGGAAATTGACTTCCATGTGAAGAAACATTGTGGACATGACATAGGTCCACCCCAACGCGGCCACACGCGGGTTTGGGGAGGCGAATGAATCTCCATATGAGAATGGATCGAATTGAAATTTAAATCGAAGTAGAGTCACCACCGAACATTGTGGGAGTTCGGGCCCGTTCGAACCCACTCTATGTCGTAGTGGGCCATGCACAAAGTATGGCCCATTTCCGATGTCAGAGTTTATCGAGCTCGTCCCTTTGCATTTGATACCGATACCGACATTATCGGATATCGTGTATTGAATGACTCTCGTGCGCCAACGGTTTCATGCATCCGGAAACCGAGGTTCTGAGTAAGGGGTGAGGGTACGTGTTGGGAAGTTCACAAAGAACACCCATCCCCGCCCGCACATTAGCGGCCTCTACTAGGATATCGAATGACTTTCTAATACGCGCGTTAGTAGTTTGGTTAAATGATATGCAAACGTTGTTTTCCCTAAGCATGTGAGAAATTGAACAGGTTTCTAGGTCGATTTAATGCAACTAATTCTAACTTCAAAGTTAATTTCTAACTTCAAAGTACTTGTCGTGATAAGGCCACTCGATCGAGTCATATGAGGACTCGACCGAGTGGTCCTCGATAGAAGCTTCTGTCCCGTATTTTAGACCCTACTCGATTGAGTTATTGACGAACTCGACCGAGTACGCTGCCACTCGATCGAGTCATTGCGTGACTCGGCCGAGTGGTGGTCGAAAAAGCATTTTGTCTCGTTTTTTGGGGTGCCACTCGACCGAGTGTGCTAGGCACTCGATCGAGTACCCCCTGTACGAACTAGGGTTCGTTTGCAATTTATTATTGATTGCGATATTGCTTTTCGATTTTGGTAAATCGTTGATTCTGCCGAATCGGGCATAAATATTATATGATTTATGCTCGATTCGGATTTTGATAAATCGTTAATTTGTTGAATCGGGTATAAATATTATGGGGTTTATACTCGATTCTAATTTGGATACTCATCATATCCCATATTCGATTATTGAATCGATATGAAATATTAGAGCGAAAACTTGAGGAAAATAATATAAGTCGTTTTGAATTAACTAAGACGGTAAGAATTTCCTCCGCGTTTATAGTGTCGTAATTCTAACGAATTATATGAAAACTATTTTAGCATCAAAGAAAAACCGTGTTAGTTAAATTATTTGACTAAACCGTTAGATTCGACATCCAATTATTGAATTGGTATCGAATCTAATAGATCGACACTTGAAAAAAAACTCGACTTGATTCCCTCCGCATCCCGACGTCATAATTAATTCTTGCGAATTGTTTGATGTCGGATCCGCATCAAAAGATCTCGACTCAATATGAAATTAAAAAAAAAAAAATATGCGAATAATAATAAATAATGAAAAAAAAGGTTTTAGAAATCGATATATGCGATGTTGATGGTGACGCAACGAAAATAAAAAAACGATTTTATTGATGTTGACTCGCTTCAACAATCAAATATTTGGGGGTGTCGGGATAAGCGACCGGCCGCGTCGGATGAAACATCCTTGCATTCGTGTTTTCTTATACCGTCATCCCTCATATTCGACACGAATTAACAAGCATTTTAATGTTTTATATTAATTATATTAACGATATTAGAGGCGACAACGAAATAAAAAACGAAAAGAAACAAAACGACGACTACGACGAACGACGCGAAGACGGAAGACGCGAGGAAGAGAGGGAGAAAAAAGGAAGAGCGGGATTATTGCACCCTCAACCTACACGTTCTTGTTCTCGGATGGGACTCGTTAGATGTGGCTAGCACGGGAGTATCGAGATGTACGTTAAGTTATGGTGATTAGGGTTCGGATTCCTAGATGCTAGGGTTAGGGTTTGAGTGTAGATTAGGGGTTGCTTAGGGTTGTGTTAAGGTGAAAAAGGTTGGTTTAAGTTGCATGCAAGAGGGTGTTTATATAGGCCTTGGTCACCTCACCCGTCTAGGGTTACTCGACCGAGTAACTGGCCAACTCAGTCGAGTGGCCCAGTGCGACTGCAGTCGGGCTTGTTTAAAGGCCCACTCGACCGAGTGGGGCTGACACTCGATCGAGTGGGTCAGCTGGTGTGCATGGGTCCGGTTCTTGGACCGTGGTTTGGGCTTTGTATTTGGGTTAGACTTTTGATGTCTATGTGGTTGTTTTTATGTGTTTCGGAAACGCCTTTGACCGGGGTTGACCCAATCGCCAAAAGTTGGTTTTATTTCCGATGTCGGTTTTGACCCAAATTAGTCTTATTTGATTGGAAACGGCCCGTTGGGCCTGAATTTGAAGTTGGTTTTATGATATTTGTACTCCGTAAGTGCCTAAGCCAGCAACTAATGTTTTCGAGCCCATATCCGAGCGCGTAGAAACACGTTTGCGTCCGATTATCATCGGGTGTTTTTTGGAAACTGCTATAGATACCTAGCAGTCAAAATGTGGGTGTCTAAAGAGCCCCAACTCTGACTGAGGCTTGGACAGGGCGAAAGTCAGAGTAAGTACCAAGCCAATTAAGACGTTGTAGACTTCCGGTCGGGCCGTTTATAGTCCATTAGACTTGCGTGAAGGGCTCGCCAGCCATAAGATAGAAGTCATACCTGAGCTGATGATAGTAACTCCGTGGGGAATTAGGACTTGTCGGATAAGTCCTGGGTGCGCCTGTATGTGGGCCCTTCCCGTGAAAAATGCCGCCTTGGGCTTTCCGCTGGGGAGATATGTGAATTGCGCGGTCTTGAATTGTACCTGTATAAGTTACATAAAACTTTGCATGCAACATGTAGGTGAAACAAATATGACTCGCGCTGGGAAAATGATTTTTGAATTTTTTTTTTTGAAAGTTTGAAATTTTGAATTTTTTTTGAAATTTTGAATTTTTTTGAAATTTTGACTCCAATGAAATTTAGGAAAGTTCGGATGACTATCTCCGTACTAGTATTGAGACTAGGCCTGTTGAGATTAGGAAATTTTTGTGTAGAGGAGATATGGAAAATTGGTTGTAGGGTTGATGCTATATATAGCCCTCCCTTGCATTAATTTTTTTATTCACAACTCCCATCATAATTCCCTTCAAAAAGAAAAAAAAAATCCTCCACTCCTTTCAAGAACTTCGGCTATGGGGATCGAGAGATTGACCGCGATGCTGCAGAAATGGTCCCGACGCTTTAGGGACACGGATAGGGTGGCTTTGAACCAGACGGGTATTAATCAGCTGTATACATTCCGCCAGATGCAGGTTGATCGTTATTTACTTGATGCGTGTTTGTTCTAATGGGACGACATATATCATGTCTTCGCTTTTCCTCGAGGAGAAATCTGCCCTTTACCCGAGGAGATTGCTGCTTTGGGAGGATGGAACCCGATACTTCGTCCTGCCGTACCGTATTCGGTCTATGACCCGAGGAGGAAGCTTCGAGAATTTTTAGGACTTTCCCATAATGAAGTATCTCGCATGATGGAGGATGGCAATATTTCTTTGATCGGCTTGGCCGAGAAATTTTTGAATTCTCATGATATCCGGGTCAGGCCGGTTCACAACCGTAGGGCCTTCTCCTTTTGTATGCTTCATGTTTATGCTTTCGAAGGTCACATGGATTTATTGTCATGCATGGGTAATGCCCGTCTTTTAACTGTGGTTGACCTGATGGAGACGGAGCACAGTCCGGCTTGGCTTATCACGGGAGAAATTATCCAAGGTCTAGATAATCGTAAGAGGGATTCGTCGGCCCGTCTAACCGGAAGCACGCGTTTATTGCAGGTATATTACCTCGAATTTTCCTGATTTTTCCCGATTTCTCGATTTTTTTTTCTTGCGATTTTTCTGCTGCAATGGGTACTCGATCGAGTCACCCTGGCACTCGATCGAGTGCCCTCGTAAAAAGCCTTCTATTTTGCTTTCAGAGGTACCACTCGATCGAGTGACCCCTAGGCACTCGGTCGAGTGCCCTTAGGCGGACGCCTATTTCGTCTCGGAAACTCATATTTTTGCTTCCTTTTTCAGATTTGGCTATACGAGAGGTTATCAATGATAGATCCTCCCCTTGACTCGAGCAATTACCATCATAATCAGGTGTTGACAAGGAGACGGGCCATTGATTTTTCTCGCCAGATTACTCAGAAGTATTGGGATGAAGTGCTATCCTTTCACAGCGGTCCGTTGATTCGATGGGTAGTGCCGTGGTGGCCCATCTATGTTTCGACAGGTTTGGACCCAAGGGATAAGGCTCGTTATCAAGTAATTTGTCTTTCATGCAGTATGGTTGGACCCAAAGAATCCCGGAGGTTGAAGTAGTTGTTAGTGATCCTACCCAACTGACTGATGTGATGTGCGATACTTGGATGCAAAGATGGTACACCCGGCATACTTGGCCTATTCCCAAATCTCGTCACCCACTCTGGGTTTCAGACTCCTATGTGAAGTGGACTAGAGCAGGTGATGCCAAAGCCCGAGTTACTCTAAAGGTTGATGAGGCTTTTGACCTGCTGCGAAGGGAGCAAGTTAAAGACAATAGGGGCTTAGCTTCTTCGACGAAGGAGACACTCCGGCTACTCCGGTCCGTCTAATTTCAGGTCAGAGAAAGAAAACTAAGACTCAAGCTGAAGGGTCTAGTTCTAGAGATGCACGGGGGAAAGTGGGCCCCCAGACTGACTGGGAAATGAGACTTCGCCCAAGACTAGCAGTGCAGGACCGACTTGGCCCGCGAGACAGGCTACCCAAACATGTACGGGCTCGACGATTTGGACCGGTGACAGTGGCAGAGGACCCGTTGTCGAAGAAATAGGTTCGAGCTAAGGAGGTTTCTCTCGTGATTCGGGAACGCTCACCCCCGCCCCGGCGACCTCGGGCTCCACGCGACCTAAAGGACAAAGGGAAGGGCAAGATGCATGAATATTAGTCTCCTTTGTTTTATTATTTAAATATTATTACTATTTTTGCGGTGTGATTTTTTTGTGCTTGCCGTTTCCGGCGTTTTTTTTTTGTGTACTTTTGAAATTCCCGAGTTTATCGGGATTTTAATAAAAGACATATTATTGAATATCGTTCCCGTCCTTTCATTATTGCAGTGGTTGTACCCTTTTGAGGGATTGCCTACGTATCCACAATTAGCGAAATCAAACCAAACGTAGTTCCAAAATATGATTTTTTGCAATTTTCGAAATACATCAAGACTATTAGTTCGAGATGTGCGACAGTAGAATAGTTAATTCTAATTTATTGACTTGCTTATAATTTTTGAAAATTTATAAAAAGACAATTTTTTATAAACTTTTTGCAAATGACATTGAGATAGGGCTTATGGGTAGTAGCGCTTCAGCTGGTCCAAGTTGGTCGGGTTGACGAATTAGTTCCCGTCCAGGTCTGTCAGCATCACCGCTCCTCCTGATAGAACTTTCTTTACTAAGTACGATCAAACCCAATTGGGTTTGAATTTTCCTCTTGGGTCAACCGGTAGTAAGGCACGAACCGATTTTAGGACTAAATCCTCTTCTTTGATGTTTCTGAGCTTAACTCTTTTGTTGAAAGCCCGTTGGATCCTCTTTTGATATATCTGGATATTTTTGAGGGCCCTGGATCGCTGTTCGTCTAGGAGAACTAGCGAATCGTATCGGGCTTGGACCCAATCTGCTTCAGGTACTTGGCTTTCAAATAAAATCCTGAGGGATGGTACTTCTAGTTCGACCGGTTGGACTGCCTCGATTCCATACGTTAAATAATATGGAGTCGCTCCGGTTTCGGTGCGAATTGACGTCCGATACCCCCAGAGGACGAATGGTATTTTGTCTGGCCAGTCCCGATAATTCTCAGCCATGTTTTTAAGTATGGTGACAATTGTTTTATTAGCCGCCTCTACTGCTCCATTTGTTTGGGGACGGTACTACGATAGGGTGAAGATGTATGCCTCTGGATTTTGTATTTTGCTAGCAATGTAGCAGTCTCGGCTTGGAAATGGGTCCCGTGATCACTGATAAGCTCGTGTGGGATCCCGTATCGGCATATGATTTTATTCTGGATAAACTTGGCCACATGCTTGGCGTTCAAGATGCAATATGACTCGGCTTCGATCCATTTTGTGAAATAGTCGATAGCTACCAAGATGAAACAGTGGCCTCCCGTCCCGGAAGGGTGCACCTTGCCAACTATATCAATACCCCATGTCGAAAATGGCCATGGTGATGTCATGGTATATAATAGGGAAGATGGCATATGTTGCACGTTGGCAAAGATCTGACAGTTATGACAGTGCTTGACATATAACTGACAGTCCGTTTCCATGGTGTTCCAATAATATCCGAGCCTCGTGATTTTCCGGGCTAATATATGGGCATTCCTATGTGGGCCATTTTCACCATCGTGTACTTCGGCCATAACCTTTTCGGCCTGTACTTTATCGATCCACAGGAGGAGAGCCCCCTGTGCCGTCTTTTTGTATAACTGCCCGTCGTCCGTACGAACAAATTGGGTCGCCAATCTTCGCAAGGCCTTCTCGGCCCGGTTCTCAGTTTCTGGGGGATACTCTCCCGTTGTCAAGTAGGTTAGGGCGGCCTGATACCATGGTTCTGGGTCAGTTATCTCGATTCATAGGATGTACCTCTCCTTGTGGTGATAGCATTTACATGCTCAAATGTCGGTGTTTCACCTTGAGAAGGTAGTTGCCCCTTTTGCCTTGAGGAGCTCCCCGAAGCGAGTTGAGATACTTGAGTCTCAAGTATCTTCATACAGACATCTCTCGTCGTGTTTTCCCCTTGAATATAAGTGAAGAGCTCTTGTTGGGTTTTTGACATATCCATTTGACATTTTTGCACATCTTGAGTATTCTTTTGCATATCCATCAAAGTCTTTTGAATGTCAAAATCCCGAGGTGGGGATGATGGATTATGTGGAGTGTCGGTGATGGCGAGAGGAATGCCATAATCGTGAGTAGGAGACCGGCTCCTAGGCTTGCTTTGTTGATTGCCTTGTTGTTGATGGTTCCCTTGGAACCCATGAGACTTGCCTTGATCAAGGCCTTGATTGTTGCCATGGTTGTAGCTTTGATACCCTTGGTTGTGGTTTTGTTGTCCTTTGAAATTTTGGTTTCCTTGGAAACCACCTTGAGTGAAGTTCCCTTGTTGGAACCCTTGCTTGTTGTTGTGAAAGGTACCTTGGTTATTTTTCTTGAAGTTGTTGAAGGGTCTTGGATTACCCATGTAACCTTGGTAACCTTGGGTGTTGTCCCTTAAGGGAGGCGGAACATAGGGACGATGTTGTTGTTGATATTGAAGTGCTTGTTGTTGAGGGACTTGATTGGAAGCTTGGTATTGATTAGAGTAGGAGGCACCTTGCTTGAACGCTTGAAAGGCGTTCACTTGCTCAATACTCCCTCTACAATTCATAGGGTCATGACCAATGATTCCACAAGTATCACACATCCCAAAGTAAGGTGTAGGAGGTACGAACCCCAAAGCATTCACTTCTTGAATCGGTTGATGGTGGGAGGAACTAGTGCCTTCGACTTGGTTGAGGTGGCTTTGGAGCTTCTTGTCAATAGTCTCCATGTGTGTTTTCAATTGAGCTCCAAGGTCAATGCTTAATTTGGTGATAGCATCGACCTCATGCATGCCTCCTCGATGTGCCTTCCTAGGCCTAGAGTATTGCGAATTATGCAGCGCCATCTCTTCGATTCTCGCCCAAGTTTGGTCGTCATCGACCTCGGTGAACCTACCATTGGAGCCCATGTTAAGAATAGCTCTCGAGTCCTCATAAAGGCCATTCCAAAATTGTTGCACCAAGAACCATTGTGAGAGTCCATGATGAGGGCACGATCTTACCAAAGACTAAAACCGCTCCCAAGCTTCATATAGGCTCTCTTCATCCCTTTGTTGGAACCCGGTGATGGAGGCCCTAAGCAAATTCGTCTTTTCCGGAGGGTAAAACTTTTGGTAGAACGCCAAGGCAAGCTTTTTCCAAGTGTCGATACCCATGGTTGCCCTATCGAGACTCTTGATCCATTGCTTCGCTTTTCCAATAAGAGAGAACGGGAAAAGTACCCAACGAATTTGATCTTGAGTAACCCCGGTTTGAGATATAGCGTCACAATAATCGGAGAAGGTCTCCATATGTTGGTGCGGGTCTTCGGTGGGCAAACCACTAAACTGGCTCCTCTCCACAAGTTGGATAAATTGAGTCTTTGCCACAAAATTCTCGGTATAGGCTTCCGGTAATGCACTCGGTCCCGACAAGACATCCTCGGTAAAAGTGGAGTGGGATGAAAACTTCGGCATGATTGGATATAAGGGAGAAGATGGTGGTGTAGACGGTGTTGATGTAGATGAAGAGGGGGAACTAGGAGAAGAATTACCGAAGGGATTGATGAAGGTCCCCTCGGCCGTCTCTCTAGGTGACTCGCTAAAGTCGGCTCCTTGGGCTTGCCCTTGATGAGTATTGCTTGCACTCGGTTGAGAGATCCTAACCCGATTAATCGTCCGTTGGCGAAAGGCTCGAAAGAGTCTCTCCGGCTTTGGATTAAAGAGATAGAAGTCGCCTCCCCTCCTAGGCATACACTACACACTAGAACAAACGTGAGAACACCTAGTGCTTTATGGGCACTAGGCAACGACAATAAACAAGAACAACTAGACACAAAGAGAAAAGAAAACTAAGACAAGAAGAGAAACTAGAAAATATTCACAAGAGAAGATGGGAGAATACGAAAAAGGGTAACTAAGTCTAGAAATAAGCAAACTAAGTCTAAACAATGCACCGTCCCCGGCAACGGCGCCAAATTGATGGTAGGGATTCGTCACGTCCCTAACCATCAATAAACTACCGATTACACCTAGTGGGTGCTAGGGTAAGTCGGGAACGTATCCACGAGGACGGTAAGGCAAAGTTTAGACTATGTCTACCTAAAACAAGACTAAATCACCAAGACAAACACAAAGAAACGATAAATGGAAAACTATGGTGGAGGAGAAATATGACTAAGCTAATGATCGAACTAACAAATAAACTAGAGTAAACTACGACTAACTAAGGAGTTGAATCAAATATGGAAGGAAGTGGGGTAGGTCGGGTTCATAGGAGTAGAAGGGTAATTGGGGTGATCAAGGGTATAGGTGTCTCTTAGTTACTAGAGTCGATCCGGGCTCTCGCAACTTAGACCGATGTCAAGGTGGGTCCGGGCTCTCGCAACATAGACCCTAGTCCCCGCTCTCGCGACTAAACTATTCTCAACATTTCCACATCAAAGACAAACAATGAGAAGATGAGCACAAGTATGGGAAGCATGGTCACTACAACTCATACAAGCATATCAACAAACACATAGCATGCCCACAATGTGACTAACAACAAAGATTCACCCTTTTCCCTTAATCAACCCTAATCATCCATAATCTACCCCTAATCCCCCTACTAACCCCACAAAGAAACTACTCACTCATTATCAAGCTAATCACAACAATAATAAGAGAAATCAAACCTAACATCCAAACATTCATCATAAACAATATGAACAATAACAATAACAATATGAAAAGATGAAACTAGATTGAATAAACAAGATTAAGAGTAAGGATGATTATACCAACACTAGGATGAAGAAAAGAGGCAATCTTGTATAAATAAGAACCCAAATAAAACCCAAGGTTGTCAAGCTTGGAGAATTCTTCAAGTATCCTTAATAAGTGTAGTTTGTAGTGCCTATTTGTTGTGTTTTGGTCCCTTTTTCCTTGTGGAATCGCTCCTTTGGAGCGATTCATGGGCTTCTTATGCTTCCTTTAGTTCGTTTCAGGTTCCCGAGGCCGAATTGGAAGAGTTGGAGCGATTCCGACTCAATCCATACACATTTTGGAGCCAACGAGATAAAGGAACGATGACTCGAGACCCTGGAATCGACCTCGAGACCTTGGGGCCCAATCCCGAGCCTCCGAGACCCGATCCCTAGTCCCGAGAATCGGTGGGAATCCCATGAGAGGCAAGGAAGGACCAAAGAGTGTTTAAGGAAGGCGTACAAGACCCATCCCGTTCGGGATGGCCTCATCCCGTTCGGGATGGCCTCATCCCGTTCGGGATGGGGTGCTACATTAGGCTGGCTGCTGTGAGCCCATCCCGGTTGGGACCAACTCGTCCCGATCGGGATGACAGAGCCGTCCCGATCGGGATGATCCGTCCCGGTCGGGAAGCTACAGAGGCAGCACGGGCGTCTTCGTTTCTTCTCCTTCACTCTTGTACCCATATATATACTCCCTTCTTGTAATTTTAAGACATCTTATCTTACCCTACATTTGTTTAAGCCTCCAAAACCCTAGATTTACTCTCACTCATTAGCTTTAATCTTCCCTTAATCTTAGTTAATCTTTAGATAATTATTGTAATTAGTCTTGGATTAAGGGATTCTTGAAGATTGTTCCAAGCTTGACAACCTTGGAATTGTATTTGGGTTTCTCATTAATGCAAGTTTTCATCTTTTTCATCATAGTATTGTTGGTATAATCTTCTCTACTCTAATCCTTGTTTATTCATTCTAGTTTCAATCTTTTTATATTGTTCTTATCATTGTTCTCATTGTTCATAATGGATGTTTGGTTTATGAGTTTGTTTTCTCTTGTGATTGTTAGTTTCTCATTGATAATGAGTGAGTAGTTTCTTTGTGGGGTTAGTAGGGGGATTAGGGGTAGATTATGGATGAGATTAACGGGAAAAGGTTGTATCTTTGTTGTTAGTCACATTGTAGGCACTCTATGTGTTTGTTGATATGCTTGTGTGAGTTGTAGTGGCCATGCTTCCCATGCTTGTGTTCATCTTCTCATTGATTGCTTATTTTGTGGAAATGTTGAGAATAGTCATAGTCACGAGAGTGCCGACTAGGGTCTAAGTTGCGAGAGCCCGGATTCACCTTGACATCGGTCTAAGTTTCGAGAGCCCGGACCGACTCTAGCGATTAGGAGACACCTATACCCTTGATCACCCCAATTATCCTTCTACCTCCATGAACCCGACCTACCCCACTTCTTTCCATATTTGAGTTCATCTTCTTAGTTAGACATCGTTTACTCTAGTTTATTTGTTAGATCGATCATTAGCATTGTTTAGCATTGATAGTCTAGTTCTTATTCCTCCTCCTCAATAGTTTTCCATTTATAGCTTCTTTGTGTTTGTTTGGTAATTTAGTCTCGTTGTAGGCCGACCTAGTCTAAACCTTGATATACCGTCCTCGTGGAATCGATCCCGACTTGCCCTAGCTACCCACTAGGTTAGTCGGTGTTATATTGATCGGCTAGGGACGTGACGAATCCTTACCATCAATTTGGCGCCGTTGCCGGGGACGGTGCATTGTTTAGACTTAGTTTGCTTATATCTAGACTTAGTTACCTTTCTTTGTGCTCTCCCATCTTCTCTTGTGAATATTTTCTAGTCTTTCTTCTTTCCTTAGCTTTCTTTTCTCTTTGTCTCTAGTTGTGTTTGTTATTGTCGTTGCCTAGTGCCCATAAAGCACTAGGTGTTCTTACGTTTGTTCTAGTGTGTAGTGTATGCCTAGAAGGGGAGGCGACTTCTATCTCTTTAATCCAGAGCCGGAGAGACTCTTTCGAGCCTTTTGCCAACGGACGATTAATTGGGTTAGGATCTCTCAACCAAGTGCAAGCACCACTCATCAAGGGCAAGCCCAAGGAGCCGACTTGAGCATTTCACCTCGAGAGACGGCCGGAGGGACCTTCATCAATACCTTCGGTGATTCTTCTCCTAGTTTCCCCTCTTCTTCTACATCAACACTCTCTACACCACCATCCTCTCCCTTACATCCAAAAATGCCTAAGTTTTCCTCTTACTCCACATTCACCGAGGATGTCTTGCCGGGACCGAGTGCATTACAGGAAGCCTACACCGGAAATTTTGTGGCAAAGACCCAATTTATCCAACTTGTGGAGAGGAGCCCATTTAGTGGTTTGCCCACCAAAGACCCGCACCAACACATGGAGACCTTCTCCGATTATTGTGACGCTATATCTCAAACCGGGGTTACTCAAGACCAAATTCGTTGGGTACTCTTCCCGTTTTCTCTTATTGGAAAAGCGAAGCAATGGATCAAGAGTCTCGATAGGGCAACCATGGGTATTGACACTTGGAAAAAGCTTGCCTTGGCGTTCTACCAAAAGTTTTACCCTCCGGAAAAGAGGAATTTGCTTAGGGCCTCCATCACCGGGTTTCAACAAAGGGATGAAGAGAGCCTATATGAAGCTTGGGAGCGGTTTAAGTCTTTGGTAAGATCGTGCCCTCACCATGGACTCTCACAATGGTTCTTGGTGCAACAATTTTGGAATGGACTTTATGAGGACTCGAGAGCCATTCTCAACATGGGCTCCAATGGTAGGTTTACCGAGGTCGATGACGACCAAACATGGGCGAGAATCGAAGAGATGGTGGTGCACAATTCGCAATACTCTAGGCCTAGGAAGGCACACCGAGGAGGCATGCATGAGGTCGATGCTATCACTAAGTTAAGCATTGACCTTGGAGCTCAACTTAAAACACACATGGAGACTATTGACAAGAAGCTCCAAAGCCACCTCAACCAAGTCCAAGGCACTAGTTCCTCACACCATCAACCGATTCAAGAAGTGAATGCTTTGGGGTTCGCACCTCCTACACCTTACTTTGGGATGTGCGACACTTGTGGAATCGTTGGACATGATCCTATGTATTGCCATGGAAGTATTGAGCAAGTGAACGCCTTTCAAGCGTTCAAGCAAGGTACCTCTTACTCTAATCAATTCCAAGCTTCCTGATGGGAGGGATTTGTCGTGGATCCCAACCGTCAAATACTAACCGGCAAACCTAGTGGGTAGCTAGGGTAAGTCGGGTCGAATCCACAGGGACGGGATGTCGGACTAAGGTATGCTACGGTCGAGGACTAGGTTCGAGACAAGCTAGTCTAGGGGGGTGGCTATGGACTAAACTAGGTCTAAAACTAGAGAACTATCAAAGGAAACGGGCTAGGGTTAGGTCGGGGTCAAAGGGGTAACGGAATGGTTGAAGGAGAACTAGAGGTGAAGGAGGTAGTAGGGTAATCTAGGTAATGCCCGGGCTCTCGCAACTTAGACTCACCTAGAGATTCCACCTAAAACCCAACTCGGCGACACAACACAAAAGGAGTACTAGCATGCTATAGACCTAGGTCGAATCCGGGCTCTCGCAACTTAGACCGGCCTAGGGGTCGTCCTCACCGGGCTCTTGCAACTTAATGAGGGGACCGAACCCACAAAAAAACTAATACCCACAAGAGAAAGGCAAGAAAACAAGCATTCGCACATACTTAGTCATTCAAGCAATTCAACAAACATGTGATGTGCAACAAACCAAGGAGAAACCCAAATCTTCCACCAACAACTCCAACAATCCCTTAATCATCCAATTAACACCCTAATCACCTTACTAACCCTAGCAAGGACACTACTCTAACATATCTAAACTAAAACTATCACTAACAAGAGGAATCAAGCCAAATAAAAAAACCAACATAATGAAACTATCAAGAATGAAGAACTAAACACTAACAAGAACTAAAGATTCAAACTTTAATGATAAAACAAAGATTAAAAGAAGAGAAAAGAAGATTATACCAAACCATAGATGAAAGGAAGAAAGAAACTTGCATAAATGGAATAACCCAAATACCTCAACCAAGGTTGTCAAGCTTGGTTGGAATCTTCAAGAATTCCCAAATTACAAGTACTAATCTAAGATTAACGATAATCTAAGGACTAATCTACACTAATCTATGCAAATATATCTAGGGTTTAGTCTCTCAAAGTGTGCATAAGCTTAACATAACAAGGGAAGAGTATATATAAGGTTGCAAATGAAAAGGAGAAGAAAAGAATTGAAGGCGGGCGAGCTGGAGCTTTTCCCGGCCGGGAAAGAAATTCCCGATCGGGATTATGGGAATTCCCGTTCGAGATTTTATGTTCCCGATCCGGAACAGCCCCCAGTAGTTGCACTTCGTTCCTCCTTCATCCCGGACGGGATGAGGCCATACCCGTCCGGGAAGAGTCTTGTAGGCCTCCAATTTGAACTATTTGGTCCCTCCTTGGTTCTCATGGACTTCCCATCGATTCTCGGGACTCGGGCTCGGGTCTCGAAGGCTCGGGATTGGGTCCCAAGGTCTCGGGGTCGATTCCAAGGCATCGAGTCATCTTTCCTTAGCTTCGTTGGCTCCAAAATGTGTATGTATTGAGTCGGAATTGCTCCAACTCTTCCAAATCGGTCTCGGGAACCTGAAACGAACTAAAGGAAGCATAAGAAGCCCCAAAACCGCTCCCAAGGAGCGATTCTACAAGGAAAATGGGACCAAAACACTACGAAATAGGCACTACAAATGACACTTATCAACTCCCCCACACTTAACCCTTACTCGCCCTCGAGTAAGCACATACTACTACCTAACTATCCGAGTGGGTATTAGCGCACCCTACGCCCCTTCAACTCACGCGAGTGCACTTAGAGGACAAGTGCACTCCGCAAGGCAAGTTGGGTCTTGCGACAAAACTGTGGATGCAACCGGACACAAAACACATAAACAAACAAACACATAATCGGTTGCACCCAAAACAAAAGAAATACCGCTTCCCTCAAAAAGCGGTGAATGAAACACCGGTTTAGGACTCGAGGTAAGTGACAACGTTCCCAAGCTAGCAATACAAACCAAGGTGAACTAAACCCTAATAGTATGACGATAAAGCAACAACGA
The DNA here is from genome assembly GCA_958450325.1 of Agrostemma githago. Taxonomy (NCBI): domain Eukaryota; kingdom Viridiplantae; phylum Streptophyta; class Magnoliopsida; order Caryophyllales; family Caryophyllaceae; genus Agrostemma; species Agrostemma githago. The sequence goes on from OY288255.1 coordinate 47,058,259, forward strand.
CGTTGGTAACTTACCTAGGTCCTCCTAACTTTCTAAAAACGTACTACGGGACGATCGGCGGAGTGGAAAAGTGAAGAACCACGGTGTTAGTCGACACTGTAGGTAAGTGAGACCCCGCCCCCTTTAGCGTGAGCCAAGAGGGTCGTCCCGTGTCCAAGACCGCCTAACTAGTCCAAGTAAAAAGATGGAAATATGCAAAATGAGGGAAGACCTACTAATGCCGCTATCATCCTTCCTCGGGACTCGGTCCTTTGGTAGGCTCTTCACGGCAAAAGTCAGAAAAAGGCTTATTTTTGTGGGGAATTCTTTTTGTGAGACGGGTTTTCTTTTGGCATTTTCTTTCTTCTTTTGACGTTTTTGATTTGTTTTGCCATGCCATTCTTTTTCTTCTTTTCTATTTTCTTTTTGGCTTTTGTGCCTTTTCTTTTTCTTCATTCTTTTCTATCTTTCATTTTTCTTTCTTTTCTTTTCTTTGCCCTTTTTGGCAAGATTTGGCATTTTTGGCATTTCATTGTATGACAAGAAAGGTAGAAATCATCAAATTGCGTTTTATTGTGTGGAGATGCGTAGGAGGTAGGGGAATGGGAGAGTCGGGGAGGGTCCTTCCCTTCAAACCCACAAAAAAGGGGAAAACTTGGACTAATTAAACAATCCTAAACACGGTCACCTAGGGGACGAGACTCGGTAACCAAGGCCTTTTCACACCGTGGGTGGTCATAATGGTCAAGATGGAAATCCCGTAGTAAATCCCTAGTAAGCAAGGTGGACTCAAGGTAAAGGACCAACGAAATCATTGATTTAGGGTCATTCTACTAGATTAAAGCCCAAGACTCAATTTATACAACTAGGAAGGGAAACTAAACACTCACAAACTAGCCTCTAAACCGGGTTTTCGCAAAATGTTTACACACAAGACACACAACAAAACACAAAACAAAGACACAACGAAGATGGAAGAAAAAGAGACAAAACAAAACAAAACAAAACAAAACAAGGAGAAACAACACATAAAGAAAACAAACACCACCCCGATCTTCAAACAAGTCTCCAAATCCACCACAATCTTTACAAAGCTCCTCCCGAGCACACATCGTCACAGCTCTTCTCCAAACTCACAAGAAGCAAAGAAGGAAAGAGGGATGAGAGATGTTACCGGAAGTCTTGCAAGCTTTCCAAAGCTAACGGCGATTAGGCAACCTATAAGGAAAAAGGGGGGCAAAGTACGCACAATACGACAAAAACATGACACAAGGACACAAAAGGAAAACACACAAAAAGGAAAATCTTTTTGATTATTGTGAAAAAGTTTCAAATTTTTAGTGATTTTTAAGATTTTTTCGAAAAATTAAGAAAATAGAACTAACTAAACTAAGAAAATAGAACTAACTAAACTAGAATATCGCTCCCCCACACTTAAATCGAGCCATGTCCTCATGCTCGATCGTAGGGTGCGGAGAGACAAAAGAAAAAAAAAGAAACTACGAAAATAAAGCTAAAAATCAAAAATAAAGTGAAGAAAATGGTGGAAGGTGTCCGGCCGGGGTGTAATCAAGTCACCATGGGCCGAGACAAGAAAAGATATGGATGGGGGAAGAAAATAAAAAAGGAAATAAAAGGAAATGGGAGGGGAGGGCTAGGTGTAATCAAGTCACCTAGCCCGGATTCCGCCTAAATCCGACTAAATCCTCAAAAAAAAAAAGAAAATGAAAAACTTGTAAAATTTGGATTTTGAAAATGACTCTCGATGTAGCCACATCATCGAGAGTCGGGAGCAACATATACCAAGGCCCCGAGGGCCACCATGACACAAAAGTGTACAAGGGGAAGGGGAGTAAACAAAGGAAAACAAGCAATAAAAGACGGAAAAGGAAGGATAGTTGCCGTACCATAGGTTAGCAACTCACTCTCTCCATCGTCTCATAAATCAATATAGGCACTTGCTTGTCTTCATCATTGCTATTCCGCTTCAAACGTGATATAACCGCATGGTTAAGGTAGTAATGGTGCGAGGGGGGGTAGGATTCGATGTGAAACTCGGTGTAAAGGGAAGAGAAGCGAGGTGAGAGTATGTAAATGAAGTGTAAGGGTCGTATGACATGAGCAAGGATGGGTAGGGAGGTTGGGTGGGGGTATACAATGGTTGGGTGGGCTCAAATGTCAAAGAAGAGGTCAAAAGAGGAGGAAGGGGACCATCCCGGTCGGGAAGGGTGGTCCTGATCGGGATGATGAACCCTTCCCGATCGGGAAGCCTCCTTCCCGGTCGGGAAGACACTCCTGAATGCTCCAATTTTTGCACCCCCATCCCGATCGGGAAGCCTTCTTCCCGGTCGGGATGGGGTACCCTTCCCGGTCGGGAAGGGTCTTCATGACTCCCAAAACCTCAAAAGCTTCGACGAAGCTTCAAAAACCGACTTCCATTCCCACGATCCAAGCTCTATCATTATCTACTCTCGTCTATGAATCACCTTTCCTTCACACCTGTCACAATGAACTCAAATACAACATCAAATTCCCTCCCTCACATCGCTCATCAAAAATCCAAATAAACAAGAATTCCACAAAAACTAACAAGTCCTAAACACAAACATAAACACAAATACAAGCACAAAAGAAAAGAAAAAGAGATATTTACACTAAATACTCTCACCAACAACGCCTCCATAGCCATCAAGAGCTCGAAAGAGTAAGTCAAATGCCTTAGCAACATCTTCATTTAAGCTCACATGGCCGAGCCTAGCAACTCCCAAAAGTTTCCAAGTCGGAGGGAAGAAGCGATCGTCTTCATTATGCTCGGGGCTCTCGTGATCTTCCGGGTCTTCTAAACCAACATAGCTACGACTCTTATGACCATCCGGTAGGTATAGTGGTCTAGAGTCGTGCTCGGTGTCATGATGTGGGAGATCACACCCTAGAGGTGTCGCTTCTTCTACGGGGTCGAGAGTGGAACTCTTTTCCACCGCCCGACAAGGATCCTCTTCACCAACCGTCTCACAAGACAAAGGGCTAGACATCGAGTGCAGTAGAGGAGGAGAAGGCATCAAGTTTTCTTCATTGGAGGCTTTAGGATCCTCCAACTTCCCATACAAAGAAAGTTCCAAGGCGTCTATTTCTTTTTCCCAAGTATTGCGCTCCTTTTCACTCACCTTGTCAAAATGGTCATGAGGGGTGATCTCTTCACTTGGGTTTGGATTGTCACCATTCGGTTCATCACGAAGAAAATCAAACAAATCCAACTTTATAGCCAATACATTGGCTCCCCAAGAGTTATCTTGATAATCATGTTCAACTCCCTCCTCATTGTCGACCCTTGAAGCTTCAACTTCCTCTATTCTTCCCTCATCTTCACCGCCTAAGGAACACTCAACAATGACCTCTTGATCGACCCTCTCTTCTTCATTTGTAGCTTCAAGATTGGGTTGAGATACCCGACCTTCATGCCCAAATGAACCTTCCTCAACATGTAATGGAGCTCGAGTGGCCGACATCGTGATATGGGCCATGAATGCATTGATGCGAGCATCTTGCACCTCTATTTGGGCCTTGAGCTCCTTTTCAACCCCTTGCATGTGAGTCATCATCACTAGTTGAGTCTTTTGCAATAGAACTATCGCTTCATGTTGACTCTTAAGCAATTGAGACATCATTTGACAAGTCTCAACCAAGTTGGGATCTTGTGGTCGTGGGTTATGTGAGGATGTTTGGTAGTTGTTAGGATGTTGGAATGATCCTTGACAACTTTCTTGGTAACCATAAGGAGGGTGTTCGTGAGATTATTGATGAGGTTGATATGGTTGGTGAGATTTTGGGACTTGGCCGTTTGCCCCAAAGTTGCCCCGTGATGGTTGATGGTAGCTTGGACGAGCCATGTCCATAACGTTGCTTTGGTACCTAGGATGAGCTAGAAGCACTTGAGCAAACGTTAATATCCTAGTGCTTTTGAGGCACTAACAGGGGAGAGTAAGACACAAGAAGAAAAACGGGGATACACAAGGAGAAGAGAACACAAAAATCAAGAACAAAGTCCACAACTAAGCAAACAAAAGTCTAAACTACGTCGTCCCCGGCAACGGCGCCAATTTGATGGGAGGGATTTGTCGTGGATCCCAACCGTCAAATACTAACCGGAAAACCTAGTGGGTAGCTAGGGTAAGTCGGATCGAATCCACAGGGACGGGAGGTCGGACTAAGGTATGCTACGGTCGAGGACTAGGTTCGAGACAAGCTAGTCTAGGGGGTGGCTATGGACTAAACTAGGTCTAAAACTAGAGAACTATCAAAGGAAACGGGCTAGGGTTAGGTCGGGGTCAAAGGGGTAACGGAATGGTTGAAGGAGAACTAGAGGTGAAGGAGGTAGTAGGGTAATCTAGGTAATGCCCGGGCTCTCGCTACTTAGACTCACCTAGAGATTCCACCTAAAACCCAATTCGACGACACAACACAAACGGAGTACTAGCATGCTATAGACCTAGGTCGAATCCGGGCTCTCGCAACTTAGACCGGCCTAGGGGTCGTCCTCACCGGGCTCTCGCAACTTAATGAGGGGACCGAACCCACAAACAAACTAATACCCACAAGAGAAAGGCAAGAAAACAAGCATTCGCACATACTTAGTCATTCAAGCAATTCAACAAACATGTGATGTGCAACAAACCAAGGAGAAACCCAAATCTTCCACCAACAACTCCAACAATCCCTTAATCATCCAATTAACACCCTAATCACCTTACTAACCCTAGCAAGGACACTACTCTAACATATCTAAACTAAAACTATCACTAACAAGAGGAATCAAACCAAACAACAAAACCAACATATGAAACTATCAAGAATGAAGAACTAAACACTAACAAGAACTAAATATTCAAACTTTAATGATAAAACAAAGATTAAAAGAAGAGAAAAGAAGATTATACCAAACCATAGATGAAAGGAAGAAAGAAACTTGCATAAATGGAAGAACCCAAATACCTCAACCAAGGTTGTCAAGCTTGGTTGGAATCTTCAAGAATTCCCAAATTACAAGTACTAATCTAAGATTAACGATAATCTAAGGACTAATCTACACTAATCTATGCTAATATATCTAGGGTTTAGTCTCTCAAAGTGTGCATAAGCTTAACATAACAAGGGAAGAGTATATATAGGGTTACAAATGAAAAGGAGAAGAAAAGAATTGAAGGCGGGAGAGCAGGAGCTTTCCCCGGTCGGGAAAGAAATTCCCGATCGGGATTATGGGAATTCCCGATCGGGATTTTATGTTCCCGATCCGGAACAGCCCCCAGTAGCTGCACTTCGTTCCTCCTTCATCACGGACGGGATGAGGCCATACCCGTCCGGGAAGAGTCTTGTAGGCCTCCAATTTGAACTATTTGGTCCCTCCTTGGTTCTCATGGACTTCCCATCGATTCTCGGGACTCGGGATCGGGTCTCGAAGGCTCGGGATTGGGTCCCAAGGTCTCGGGGTCGATTCCAAGTCATCGAGTCATCTTTCCTTAGCTTCGTTGGCTCCAAAATGTGTATGTATTGAGTCGGAATTGCTCCAACTCTTCCAAATCGGTCTCGGGAACCTGAAACGAACTAAAGGAAGCATAAGAAGCCCCTAAACCGCTCCCAAGGAGCGATTCTACAAGGAAAATGGGACCAAAACACTACGAAATAGGCACTACAAATGACACTTATCACTTCCCAACAAGTCCCCCAACAACAAGCCTTTCAACATCAACAACAACATCGTCCCTATGTTCCACCTCCCTTACGGGACAACAATGAAGGTTACCAAGGTTATGGGGGTAATCAAAGACCCTTCAACAATTTCAAGTAAAATAACCAAGGCAACTTCAACACAAGCAAGGGTTTCAACAAGGGAACTTCAATCAAGGTGGTTTCCATGGAAACCAAAATTTTCAAGGGTATCAAAACCGCAACCATGGCAACAATCAAGGCCATCAACAAGGTAATTCTCATGGGTTCCAAGGGAACCGCCAACAAGCAACTCAAAATCGACAACAACAAAGCAAGCCTAGGAGTCGGTCTCCTACACATGATTATGGCATTCCCCTCGCCATCACCGATACTCCGCATAATCCATCGTCCCCACCTCGGGATTTTGACATTCAAAAGATTTTGACGGAAATGCAAAGGAGTAATCAAGATTTGCAACAAGGTCAAGTAGACATGTCAAGGCATCATCATGAGCTCTTCACTTATATTCAAGGGGAAAACGCAATGAGAGATACCCGTATGAAGATACTTGGGAATCAAATATCTCAACTAGCTTCGGGGAGCTCCTCAAGACAAAAGGGGCAACTACCTCCTCAAGGCGAAACACCAAAATTTGAGCATGTAAATGCTATTACTACGAGGAGTGGTACGTCCTATGAACCCCCTTTTTCACCTAATGAGCAAGAGCCAATACAAGAACCGACAATGCAAATGACATCTCCAAATCAAGAAGAGTCAAGCTTTAACATTCCAATTGAGGAGCAAGTCTCAAGGGAGGTCGAGAAACATCAAGAAGACAACCCTCCTCCTCTTCAAGAGAAAGACAAGGGAAAAAGGAAAGTGTCCTTTGAAGAGTCCACCCTTAATGATCAAAACAAATACCAAATCAAGTTGCCTTACCCATCGAGGCAAATGAAGACTAAGGTGGACACTCAATTCGACAAGTTCCTTAATATCGTGAAGAAATTGGATGTTAGTGTCCCGTTTACCGAGTTACTTACCCAAATCCCGGCATATGGTAAATTCATGAAAGAAATCTTGGCTAGGAAGAGGTCCATCGACAAGGAAGAGACGGTAGCGTTCACTAGGGTGGTGAGCGAGCTTATTCAAGGTTCCACGCTTCCGAAGTTGAAGGACCCGGGTAGTTTCTCTATCCCATGCACCATCGGCAACTACAAGATCAAGAGAGCTATGTGTGATTTGGGCGCAAGTGTTAGCATTATTCCCTACACCATTTGTGAGCGATTAGGGATGACGGAGTTGAAGTGTACGTCCATTACACTCCAAATGGCCGATAAGTCTCTTAACCGACCATTGGGAATGTTAGAGGATGTGCCGGTATAAATAGGGAAGTTCTTCATTCTGGTCGACTTCATTATGGTTGACATGCCGGAGGATGCTAACACTCCCATCATCCTTGGATGCCCATTTTTACACACCGCCGGTGCCGTGATCGATGTGAAGAAGGGTAGGATCACTTTTCAACTAGGCGACGAGGAATTAGTGTTTGACCTCCAAGGCAACACTTCGCCTATGACCGAGACATGTAATATGGTCCATGCCACGGAAGACATCGATCTAGGGGAGGGATCGGGACAAAGCTTGAAGGAGTACTCTTATGTACTTGAGGATGATGACTCCGATTTGGAGGAAGATGAGTGCCCGAATCATAGGCTTGACGACAAGTTGCAAAGCAAGGACAAAGATGAGCCTCCCTTGGGGCCGCATGAGGACCGGTGGACGTTTGGGTATATCCCCAAGGATCAAAAGTACAAGTTCAAGCCGTTGAACTTGGAAGAGCGGGATGCCCCGGGAACGTCAAGGCAAGGCCATGAGGAGCCTTGGGATGTGGTCGGCTATATGACGTGCTTGATTGAAGACTTCTCAAGGGCCTTCGACTTGTTCTTACGTGCCCTTGATGGAGATGGAACTAGTTTTGGTTGTTGAAAAAGAATGAAGAAGCACCATCTTGCTTTGATGGAGTTCCACAAGAACCGTCTCATTGTATATATATCTTTCTTGTAGTTAGTTGGATTTTTGTGAATTCTTGTTATTTGGATTGATTGATGACCGTTGTGAGGGATAGAGTTTGATGTGTGTTTGAGTAATGCTTTATAGGTGAAGTGAGAACGCTCATAGAGAGGATTGGCGATGATATACATTGGGTTGTAGGCGCGAGGATCGGGTTTTTGAAGCTTAGAGCAAACTTTTGGGGTCTTGGAAGCTGAAGAAGGCCCATCCCAGCCGGGATGAGTCGTCCCGACCGGGAAGGGTGAGCAAACCCGATCGGGAAGGGTGAGCAAACCCGATCGGGAAGGGTGCCTTCCCGATCGGGATGGGTGCGCCATATTTGGAGCTTCCTGTGAGTTCGTCCCGACCGGGATGAGGGCGTCCCGACCGGGACGGGTGTGGCATCCCGACCGGGAAGGAGCCGTCCCGATCGGGATGGGTGTACCAAGATTGAGCTCACTGTGGGTCCGTCCCGACCGTGATGAGGTCGTCCCGATCGGGACGGGTGATGGAACCCGATCGGGATCAGTCTTCCCGACCGGGATGGTCCTCTTCTCCCCCTTTGTGATTCTTCTTCGCAAAACAAGTCCACCCAACCATTTTATGCCCCCTCCCAACCTCCCTACTCCTCCTTGTCCCTATCATACGACCCATGCACCTCACTTTAAACCATGATCCACATCAAATCCCACCACCCTCACACCATTACCACCTCTACCATGCGTTTTATCAAGAATGAAGCGGAAAAGCAATGATGAAGACAAGCAAGCGCCGTTATTGATCTATGAGACGACGGAGAGAGTGAGTAGCTAACCTATGGTATGGCAACTATCCTCTCTTTTCCGTTTTTGTTGTTGCTTGTTTTCCTTTGTTTATTCCCTTCCCCTTGTACACTTTTGTGTCGTGATGTCGTGGTGGCCTTCGAGGCCTTGGTGTTGATTGCTCCCGACTCTCGACGACGTGATAGCGTCAAGAGTCATTCAAAAAATCCAAATTTTTACAAGATTTTCATTTTCTTTTTTGAGGATTTAGTCGGATTTAGGCGGAATCCGGGCTAGGTGACTTGATTACACCTAGCCCTCCCCTCCCATTTCCTTTTATTTCCTTCTTTTTCTTTCTTCCCCCATCCATATCTTTTTCTTGTCTCGGCCCATGGTGACTTGACTACACCTCGGCCGGACACCTTCTACCCTTTTCTTCACTTTTATTTTTGATTTTTAGCTTTATTTTCGTAGTTTCTTTTCTTTTTCTATTGTCTCTCCGCACCCTACGATCGAGCATGAGGACATGGCTCGATTTAAGTGTGGGGGAGCGATATTCTAGTATAGTTAGTTTTATTTTCTTAGTTTTTCCGAAAAAATCTTAAAAATCCCTAAAAATTCGAAAAAATTTCACAAAAATCAAAAAGATTTTTCTTTTGTGTGTTTTCCCTTTTTGTCCTTGTGTCGTGTCTTTGTCGTATTGTGCGTGTTTGCCTCCCCTTTTCCTTATAGGTCGCTTAATCGCCGTTAATTTTGGAGAGCTTTCAAGACTCTCGGTAACATCTTATCCCTTTTTCTTCTTTACCTCTTGCGGAGTTTGGAGGAGATTGTGATGTTGTATGCTCGGGTGGAGCTTTGTAAAGTTTGTGGATGATTGGTTGCTCATTTGGAAGTTCGGGGTGGCGTTTGTTTTGTTTATATGTTTGTTTTGTTTTGTTCTTGTTTTGTTGCTTTTACTTCTTTTTCTTTCGTTCTCGTCGTGTCTTTGTTTTATGTGTGTTGTGTCTTGTGTAAATGGTTTTCGAAAACCCAGTTTAGAGGCTAGTGTGTGAGTGTCTATTTTCCCTTCCTAGTAGTGTAAATCGAGTCTTGGACTTTAATCTAGTAGAATGACCCTAAATCAACGGGTTCGTTGGTCCTTTACCTTGAGTCCACCTAGCTTACTAGGGATTTACTACGGGATTTGCACCTTTGACATTTTTGACCACACACGGTGTGAAAAGGCCTTGGTTACCGAGTCTCGTCCCCTAGGTGACCGTGTTTAGGATTGTTTGATTAGTCCAAGTTCTCCGCTTTTTGTGGGTTTGAAGGGAAGGCGCCGTCCCGACTCACCCATTACCCTACCTCTTACACATACCCACACAAATAAAATGCAAATTGTTGATTCTCTCTTTCTTGTTATACAATGAAAATGCCAACAAAGCCAAATCTTGCCAAGAAGGGCAAAGAAAAGAAAAGAAAGAAAAAAAAATGAAAGAAAGAAAAGAAATGAAGAAAAAGAAAAGGCACAAAAGCCAAAAAGAAAATAGAAAAAAAGAAAAAAAGAATGGCATGGCAAAACAAATCAAAATATCGAAAAGAAAGAAAATGCCAAAAGAAAACCCGTCTCACAAAAAGAAATCCCCACAAAAATAAGCCTTTTCCCGACTTTTTCCGTGAAGAGCCTACCAAAGGACCAAGTCCCGAGGAAGAATGATAGCGACATTAGTCGGTCTTCCCTCATTTTGCATGTTTTCCACCTTTTTATTTGGACTAGTTAGGCGGTCTTGGACACGGGACGACCCTCTTCGCTCACGCTAAAGGGGGCGAGGTCTCACTTACCTACAGTGTCGACTAACACCGTGGTTCATCATCTTTCCACTCCGCCGATCATCCCGTAGTACGTTTTTAGAAGGTTAGGAGGACCTAGGTAAGTTACCAACGTTTTTGTTGCTTTATCGTCATACTATTAGGGTTTAGTCCACCTTGGTTTGTATTGCTAGCTTGGGAACGTTGTCACTTACCTCGAGTCCTAAACCGGTGATTCATTCACCGCTTTTAGAGGGAAGCGGTATTTCTTTTGTTTTGGGTGCAACCGATTATGTGTTTGTTTGTGTGTTTGTTTTGTGACCGTTGCATCCACAGTTTTGTCGCAAGACCCTACTTGCCTTGCGGTGTGCACTTTTCCTCTAAGTGCACTCACGTGAGTTGAAGGGGCGTAGGGTGCGCTAATACCCATTCGGCTAGTGAAGTAGTTAGTATGTGCTTACTCGAGGGCGAGTAAGGGTTAAGTGTGGGGGAGTTGATAAGTGTAGTTTGTAGTGCCTATTTGTTGTGTTTTGGTCCCTTTTTCCTTGTGGAATCGCTCCAAAGGAGCGATTCATGGGCTTCTTATGCTTCCTTTAGTTCGTTTCAGGTTTCCGAGGCCGAACTGGAAGAGTTGGAGCGATTCCGACTCAATACATACACATTTTGGAGCCAACGAGGTAAAGGAACGATGGCTCGAGACCTTGGAATCGGCCCCGAGACCTTGGGGCCCAATCCCGAGCCTCCGAGACCCGATCCCGAGTCCCGAGAATCGGTGGGAAGCCCATGAGAGGCAAGGAAGGATCAAAGAGTGTTTAAGGAAGGCATACAAGACCCATCCCGTTCGGGATGGCCTCATCCCGTTCGGGATGGGGTGCTACATTAGGATGGCTGCTGTGATCCCATTCCGGTCGGGACCAACTCGTCTCGATCGGGATGACAGAGCCGTCCCGATCGGGATGATCCGTCCTGGTCGGGAAGCTACAGAGGCAGCACGGGCCTCTTCTTTTCTTCTCCTTCACTCTTGTACCCATATATATACTCCCTTCTTGTAATTTTAAGACATCTTATCTTACCCTACATTAGTTTAAGCCTCCAAAACCCTAGATTTACTCTCACTCATTAGCTTTAATCTTCCCTTAATCTTAGTTAATCTTTAGGTAATTATTGTAATCAGTCTTAGATTAAGGGATTCTTGAAGATTGTTCCAAGCTTGACAACCTTGGAATTGTATTTGGGTTTCTCATTAATGCAAGTTTTCATCTTTTTCATCATAGTATTGTTGGTATAATCTTCTCTACTCTAATCCTTGTTTATTCATTCTAGTTTCAATCTTTTTATATTGTTCTTATCATTGTTCTCATTGTTCATAATGGATGTTTGGTTTATGAGTTTGTTTTCTCTTGTGATTGTTAGTTTCTCATTGATAATGAGTGAGTAGTTTCTTTGTGGGGTTAGTAGGGGGATTAGGGGTAGATTATGGATGATTAGGGTTGATTAAGGGGAAAAGGTTGTATCTTTGTTGTTAGTCACATTGTAGGCACTCTATGTGTTTGTTGATATGCTTGTGTGAGTTGTAGTGGCCTTGCTTCCCATGCTTGTGTTCATCTTCACATTGATTGCTTATTTTGTGGAAATGTTGAGAATAGTCATAGTCACGAGAGTGTCGACTAGGGTCTAAGTTGCGAGAGCCCGGATTCACCTTGACATCGGTCTAAGTTGCGAGAGCCCGGACCGACTCTAGCGATTAGGAGACACCTATACCCTTGATCACCCCAATTATCCTTCTACCTCCATGAACCCGACCTACCCCACTTCTTTCTATATTTGAGTTCATCTTCTTAGTTAGACATCGTTTACTCAAGTTTATTTGTTAGATCGATCATTAGCATTGTTTAGCATTGATAGTCTAGCTCTTATTCCTCCTCCTCAATAGTTTTCCATTTATCGCTTCTTTGTGTTTGTTTGGTAATTTAGTCTCGTTGTAGGCCGACCTAGTCTAAACCTTGATATACCGTCCTCGTGGAATCGATCCCGACTTGCCCTAGCTACCCACTAGGTTAGTCAGTGTTATATTGATCGGCTAGGACGAATCCTTACCATCAATCCTCTTAATACAAGAACTAATTACAATGATTAACTAAAGATTAAAGAGAGAATTAAACTAATGAGAGTAGCACTAATCTAGGGTTTTGAATGTTAATGGAGGCTTAAACTAGTCTAGGGTATGATATGATGGTGTCTTAATACAAGAGGGGGGTATATATAGGGTTACAAGTGGAAAGGAATTGAAAGAAACAAGGCGGAGCTGTAACCGACCCTTCCCGGTCGAGAAGGCTTGGTCCCGATCGGGATGGGACATCCTTCCCGGTCGGGAAGAACCTTCCCGATCGGGATGGGCTCACAGTAGCCGCGCTTCATGTTCACTTCATCCCGAACGGGATGAGGCCATCCCGAACGGGATGTGTTTTTGTAGGCCTCCCTTAAGAGCTCTTTGGTCCCTCCTTGCCTCTCATGGGTTTCTCATCGATTCTCGGGACTCGGGATCGGGTCTTGGAGGCTCGGGATTGGGTCCCAAGGTTTCGGGATCGACTCCAAGGCATCAAGTCATCGTTCCTTAGTTTCGTTGGCTCCAAAATGTGTATGTATTGAGTCGGAATCGCTCCAACTCTTCCAAATCGGTCTCGGGAACCTGAAACGAACTAAAGGAAGCATAAGAAGCCCATAAATCGCTCCCAAGGAGCGATTCTACAGGGAAAATGGGACCAAAACATAGTAAAATAGGCACTACAAACTACACTTATTAGTTAGTTTTTGTGAAATCTTGTAATTCGGTATTTTGATGAGCGATGTGAGGGAGGGATTTGATGGTGTTTATTGAGTTTATTTGATAGGTCATAGTGAAGATGAAGCTTTGAGAGAAGTAGTTGATGATAGAAGCTTGGAGTTTGGTGGAGGAAGTCGGTTTTTGAGCTTTTGAAAAGCTTTTGGGGACGGGATTTTAGATCTCGATGTATTGGATGACTTGTGGGTGATGCTATCAAGAGATTGAAGGGCTAGAAGACTCGTCCCGACCGGGAAGGATGTCATCCCGATCGGGATGAGTGTGCTGAAAAGTGGGTTCACTGATGTGCCATCCCGACCGGGATCAAGTTCTTCCCGGCCGGGAAGGAACCGTCCCGACCGGGATGGTACCCAGCGCCCCCTTCTGCCCCTTCTTCGACATTTGAGCCCACCCAACCACATTATACCCCCTCCCAACTTCCCTTCCTACCCTTGCAACTATCTATGACCCATATACTTCATATATACACCTTCACCTCATCTTCTCTTCACTACACACCGAGTTTAACATCAAATCCTACCCTCATTATACCATTGCGAGCCTAGTACTTCAACCATGCGACCATATTGAGAATGAAGAGGAATAACAATGATGAAGACAAGTAATGAGCCGACATCGAACATTGAGACAATGGAGTGAGTGAGTTGCTAACCGATTGGTACGGCAACTATCCTTTCTTTTCCGTCTTTTATTGCTTGTCTCCCTTTGTTTGTTCCCTTCCACTTTTTTTGTGTCATGGTGGCCCTCGGAGCCTTGGTGGTAATTGCTCCCGATTCTCGATGACGTGACTACATCGAGAGTCCTTTGAAAAATCCAAATTTGCAAGTCTTTTAACTCTTTCCTTAGTTTTACTTCTTCTTTTGGTAGAATTTAGTCGGATTTAGGCGGAATCCGGGCTAGGTGACTTGATTACACCTAGCCCTCCCCTCCCATTTCCTTTTATTTTCTTCTTTTTATTTCTTCCCCCATCCATATCTTTTCTCGTCTCGGCCCATGGTGACTTGACTACACCCCGGCCGGACAAATTCCCACTTCTTCACCTTTATTTTTGATTTATAGCTTTATTTTCGTAGTTTCTTTTCTTTTTACTGTCTCCGCACACACTACCGATCGAGCATGAGGACATTGCTCGGTTTAAGTGTGGGGGAGCGATATCCTATCGTAGTTAGTTTTATTTTCGTAGTTTTTCGAAAAATCTTAAAAAATCCCTAAAAAATTGAAAAATTCTCACAAAAATCAAAAAGATTTTTATTTGTGTCTTTTCCTTTTGTGTCGTTGTGTCGTATATTTTTTTGTTGTGCGTGTTTTGCCCCCCTTTTTTCCTTATGGGTTGCTTAATCACCGTTAGCTTTGGAGAGCTTTCAAGATATCCGGTAACATCTTTTCACTCCTTTTTCCTCGTTGTTTCTTGTGGAGTTTGGAGGATATTTGTGATGTTGTGTGCTCGGGTGAAGCTTTGTAGAGTTTGTGGTTGATTTGGTGGCTTGTTTGGAAGTTCGGGGTGGTGTTCGTTCTCTTTATGTGTTTGTTTTGTTTTGTTTTGTTGCCTTTTTGTCTCTTTTTCTTTCGTTTTTGTCGCGTCTTTGTTTTGTGTGTATAGTTGTGTATAGTTGTGTCTTGTGTGTAAAACGGTTTTCGAAAACCCGGTTTTGAGGCTTGATGGTAGGGATTCGTCACGTCCCTAGCCAATCAATATAACACCAACTGACCTAGTGAGTAGCTAGGGTAAGTCGGGAACGATTCCACGAGGACGGTATATCAAGGGTTAGACTAGGTCGGCCTACAACGAGAATAAATTACCAAACAAACACAAAGAAGCGATAAATGGAAAACTATTAAGGAGGAGGGGTAAGAACTAGACTAATGATCAAACTAATAAATAAACTAGAAGAACTATGACTAACTAAGACGATGTATCAAATATGGAAAGAAGTGGGGTAGGTCGGGTTCATAGGAGTAGAAGGGTAATTGGGGTGATCAAGGGTATAGGTGTCTCCTAGTCGCTAGAGTCGGTCTGGGCTCTCGCAACTTAGACCGATGTCAAGGTGGGTCCGGGCTCTCGCAACTTAGACCCTAGTCCGCGCTCTCGCGACTAAACTATTCTCAACATTTCCACAACATAAGCAATCAATGAGAAGATGAACACAAGTATGGGAAGCATGGCCACTACAACTCACACAAGCATATCAACAAACACATGGAGTGCCTACAATGTGACTAACAACAAAGATGTAACCTTTTCTCCTTAATCAACCCTAATCATCCATAATCTACCCCTAATCCCCCTACTAACCCCACAAGAAGACTACTCACTCATTATCAAGAATAAAACACCCATAACAAGAGAAAATATTATCACTAAACAAGCATCCATAATGATTAACAAGAACAATGATACTAATAGTATGAAAAGATTCAAACAAGATTAAATAAACAAGATTAAGAGTAAGAAAGATTATACCAATACTAAGGATATGAAAAGATGAAATCTTGTATAAATAAGAACCCAAATAAAACCTAAGGTTGTCAATCTTGGAGAATTCTTCAACTAACCTCTTAATACAAGAACTAATTACAATAATTATCTAAAGATTAACTAAGATTAAGGGAAGATTAAAGCTAATGAGTGAGAGTAAATCTAGGGTTTTGGAGGCTTAAACTAATGTAGGTTAAGATAAGATCTCTTAAAATTACAAGAAGGGAGTATATATATGGGTACAAGAATGAAGGAGAAGAAAAGAAGAAGGCCGTGCTGCCTCTATAGCTTCCCGACCGGGACGGATCATCCCGATCGGGACGGCTCTGTCATCCCGATCGGGACAGGATGGTTTCGACCGGGATGGGCTCACAGCAGCCATCTTAAAGTAACACCCCATCCCGAACGGGATGAGGCCATCCCGAACGGGATGGGTCTTGTATGCCTTCCTTAAACACTCTTTGGTCCTTCCTTGCCTCTCATGGGCTTTCCACCGATTCTCGGGACTCGGGATCGGGTCTCTGAGGCTCGGGATTGGGTCCCAAGGTCTCGGGGTCGATTCCAAGGTCTCGAGTCATCGTTCCTTTATCTCGTTGGCTCCAAAATGTGTATGCATTGAGTCGGAATCGCTCCAACTCTTCCAATTCGGCCTCGGGAACCTGAAACGAACTAAAGGAAGCATAAGAAGCCCGTGAATCGCTCCAAAGGAGCAATTCCATAAGGAAAAAGGGACCAAAACACAACAGATAGGCACTACAAACTACACTTATCAACTCCCCCACACTTAACCCTTACTCGCCCTCGAGTAAGCACAAACTAACTACTATACTAGCCGAATGGGTATTAGCGCACCCTATGCCCCTTCAACTCACGCGAGTGCACTTAGAGGACAAGTGCACTCCGCATGGCAAGTTGGGTCTTGCGACAAAACTGTGGATGCAACCGGACACAAAACACATAAACAAATAAAAGCACAAACAAACACATAATCGTTTGCACCCAAAATAAAAGAAATACCGCGTCCCTCTAAAAGCGGTGAAAGAAGCACCGGTTTTGTAACACCCGCTATTTTTCCTAGCATATTTATTCTTTCCGTTAGGACTCCATCTTAACTTTGTCACTTTTCGGCCTCGTATTTCATCATTTTTACTAAACTCCATTTTCATTTTTGAGTTTAATAATTTTTATTTTTAATTTTAAAGGTTTTAATTCTTTTTAAATCCATTTATTTGGTTTTCTTCGTAAACTAACTAATTTTCCGCGAGGAATTCTGTTCCTCTTCGAATTGACGTTTTGAAACTCGGATTTAAGTTATTCTTTTTCCTAGAAATGTCTCAACACATTTATATAATATTTAAAACTAAGAAATATTTTTATTTACAAAAATTTAGCCTTTAATGATTTTATTACGAAGCTTCGCGAATAATTATTTTCTTACGTGAGGTTTACTCGAATTACTTTGAAATGCCTTTAACTATTTTACGATTATACTTTTATCAACTTATAAATTATTTGAGACTATTTTCTTACATTTTGGACCGACAAAGCTCTTGGTCACAAGTTTTATTACGTTTTATTTAAACGTTTCATTTTTATCACGTTAAAACGTAAACGTAAGATTATTTTCGTGTCATTCATTTGAGGCATTATTGTCGAGACTCTTCGTCCTCCTCCTCCTTCATTTGGCCGGCCATATCATGTGGGATAAGCATTGTTTTTATCAATTCATTCACTCTCATTTATGCTCACAAACCTTTCCATCCCCTTTCATTCATTTTGGTCATAAAAAAAATATATTCATCATCTTTTCTTTCTCCTTCTTGGCTGAGTATTCTATCCTCATCATGGCCTGATTTTTACTCCATTTTGAGTCACAATCGCATCGTCTTTATCGTCGTATTAATCCTCTTTCCGATTCCTTCGTTAAGGTATTAATCAACGTCGTTTTCGAACAATTTTTACCTTGATTTTTATTAGTTTTCTCATGGTATTATTCTGCCATGATTTTCGTGTTTGGTAGGATTTTTGGACGATCCCGAAGCCGACGAATATATCGTTGATTCAGACTTGGAGTAGAGGTAACGTCGATGTTACTCGGTATTTCAAGGTTTTAATTGTGTAGTTGCATGTATAAATTTTATATTTTATTTTTGACAATATATGTATGTCATATAATCTGGAAAAATTTTAAAAGTTGAAAATTTGCATGTTTCGGTATTTTTATCGCTTTTACGAGATTAACGATTTAATTGTTATATTAATTTGTAAAATCATAATATTCGGCCTAAACATGTAATATATGTTTATATTCTGGAAAATGTTGTTTTTGATGATTTTTAACAATTTAGTATTTTTCTGATATTTTTGATATCGATTATTGAATTATTACCGTTTTCGGACAAAAACGATTAAAAGCCGATTTTTAGTTCTAGTACTTAAACATTTTATTTTAATCTGATTTTGACGTGGTGAAACTTTCTGGTGAAATAGAATTTTCTAAATTTTTTCATAATTTTTCGGAATTGTTAAGTGGATGAATTAATTAATCACTTTAAATCATCGTTTATCGTTAAAACCGTGTTTGTTGTTTAAATTCTCGATTTATGGTCTTTGGTTTAAATCTGGAAAAATTATGATTCTGATGATTTCATATTAAAATGTATTTTTATGATTTTTAGTGCCTGAATAAAATGTTAGGAACGATAAGTTTATTAATGAAATCGTTAATCGTGAAAACGGGTTTAAATGACGGTTTTGTTGGAATTTGTTGAATATGGAATCTTGGAAAAATCTGGATAATTTATATTCTGGAAAATTAGGATTTTAAAGTATAATAATAATTTTTGGATATTAATACTTAAATCGTTTTGTAATTACTATTTTTATTAATCGTTATTGTCGAGATTGGACAATTAACGAGAAAACACTTTAAAAACCGAGTTTTAGATTCTGGAAAATTTTCTTTTCTGGACAGAATGTCCATAAATAAATTTTAACTATTTTACATAATTTTTGTACTATTTATTAAAGTCTTTAATTAATAAGTATTGATTTTCGGACAAATTGTGCTTTATCGTTAAAATTCTTCGTCTTACCTAAAAGAATTATTTTTCCAGCTATTTTGAAAGTGTTTAAGTCTGAAACTTTAAGAGTTAAATAATCCCTTAACATATTCTAAATATATTCAATGGTTTAGTTAAATAAAAGACGTTAAAAGATTTAATTTGACATTTGCCGTAAAATTCTATTTATAATCGTATTGTCGTAACTAATAATAGTTAGGGAATTTTAGCTTTTTAACTTTTGAAAACACCCTAATTAGTATTATTAAAATGTTTAAGACATTTTTAATCATTTTGTAACGCTTATACGATATTTTAATAATTTCATAAAATTAAATGTTCACTCTAATAATTAATATCGTTAAGGCCGAAATTACTAGTTTTCTAAATCTATATCGTTTACTAAATATGTTGTATTAGTTTAAACTAATATTTTGCTATTTTCATATGATGCTATTTTTAGTAAGTTTCTAAAAATAGAATTTTCCTAAAATAGAAAGTTTCCTCTTTTGGAAAGTGATCCTTTTCTTTTTGTTCTCATATTGTTTATTTGAATACATCTTTTATATATCGATAATGGCTTGTTTTGGAGTTATGGAATAAGGACGGGTGTGAGGTTAGAGTAATATATTCTGGGGTTTACGTTTTGCCATCAACTATAAGGTTGGTGTGTCTTTATGGGGCACACTGGTTGTTGAACCGAGCATATATGGTGTTCGGGAGTGTGTGTATATTTTTTTAAGCTCGTGCCTCGCAGTGTAAGACGCCGTCGGGTTGAACTGAGTATTTATGGTGCTCAGGAGGGGTGTACATATCATCTTAAACTAGGGCCACGCATTTATAAGTCGTCGTCCTATTATGGTTGAGTAGCCTAGTTAGAGATCGAAGTTTGATTTGTTTGAACTAAGTTCTCGAAGCTAGATTTTAGTATTCTCCTAGTGAAAGTCTAGCCTTCATCACTACTTCTATCCATAACGCCATTTTGATTATTTTATTTATTATCGATATGAATTGGTTTGCAGGTTGGCAAATATTTTTATGTTTCTTCGGAAACCCATTTTAATATTTTGGTTTTGTGCTGAAAACTTATTTTAATATGATGTTTTACTGTTTTCCATTTTTACTATTTTTCTATAGTAGTAATTACAGTTTTAAAATCCTGTTATACGGCTGGGAGAACGTTGACGTTGCTCCCCACTGATTGTGGCTGTTATGTTTTTAACATGGCAGGTATACGTGTTTTCCTTCGGGTGGGCTAGCGAGCAGTTATGGATCCTGCTTGTTTTAATCAGATCACTGTATTATGGATTGTTAAAACCCTTTTTATGGATTTTATTTATTTATTTATTTTTGTAGCCATTTTTATTTTAATGGCTTATGTATTGACTTACCATTTTTATTTAATCAAGACATAGCTACAGTGTGTTATAATCCCACTTCTACAGTGTTTCCGCCACTGTATTGCGTTAGAATTTCTAGGGGATTACAGGTTTAGGACTCAAGACAAGTGACAACGTTCCCAAGCTAGCAATACAAACCAAGGTGGACTAAACCCTAATAGTATGACGATAAAGCAACAAAAACGTTGGTAACTTACCTAGGTCCTCCTAACTTTCTAAAAACGTACTACGGGACGATCGGCGGAGTGGAAAAATGAGGAACCACGGTGTTAGTCGACACTGTAGGTAAGTGAGACCCCGCCCTCTTTAGCTTGAGCCTAGAGGGTCGTCTTGTGTCCAAAACCGCCTAACTAGTCCAAGTAAAAAGGTGGAAAATATGCAAAATGAGGGAAGACCGACTAATGCCGCTATCATCCTTCCTAGGGACTCGGTCCTTTGGTAGGCTCTTCACGGCAAAAGTCGGAAAAAGACTTATTTTTGTGGGGATTTCTTTTTGTGAGACGGGTTTTCTTTTGGCATTTTCTTTCTTTTCGACGTTTTGATTTGTTTTCCCATGCCATTCTTTTTCTTCTTTTCTATTTTCTTTTTGGCTTTTGTGCCTTTTTTCTTTTTCTTCATTTCTTTTCTTTCTTTCATTTCTTTCTTTCTTTTCTTTTCTTTGCCCTTTTTGGCAAGATTTGGCATTTTTTGGCATTTTCATTGTATAATTGAGAAAGAGAGAAATCAACAAATTGCATTTTATTTGTGTGGGTATGTGTAGGAGGTAGGTGAATGGGTAAGTCGGGGAGCGTCCTTCCCTTCAAACCCACAAAAAGTGAAGAACTTTGACTAATCAAACGATCCTAAACACGGTCACCTAAGGGACGAGACTCGGTAACCAAGGCCTTTTCACACCGTGGGTGGTCATAATGGTCAAAAGTGCAAATCCCGTAGTAAATTCCTAGTAAGCTAAGTGGAGTCAAGGTAAAGGACCAACGAATTCATTGATTTAAGGTCATTCTACTAGACTAAAGCCCAAGACTCGATTTATACTACTAGGAAGGGAAAGTAAGCACTCACACACTAACCTCTAAACCGGGCTTTCGAAAATGGTTTACACACATGACACAAATACACACACAAAACAAAGACTCAACGAAAACGAACGAAAGGGAAAAGAAACAAAAAGGCAACAAAATAAAACAAAACAAAACAAACAAATAACAAGCACCACCCCGATAATCTATACAAGTCACCAAATCCACCACAAGAATGTACAAGCTCCACCCGAGCACACCTCAACACAACCTTCACCAAACATCACAAGGAATAAAGAGGGAAAGAGGGTTAGAGGATGTTACCGGATGTCTTCAAAGCTTTCCAAACAACGGAGATTAGGCAACCTATACGGAAAAAGGGAGGCAAAACACGCACACAAGACAGAAATACGACATAACGACACAAAAGGAAAACACACAAAAGAAAATCTTTTTGATTTTTGTGAAAAAAAAAAATTTCAAATTTTTAGGGATTTTTAAGATTTTTTTGAAAAACTATGAAAATAAAACTAACTACGATAGAATATTGCTCCCCCACACTTAAATCGAGCAATGTCCTCATATGCTCAATCGTAGTGTGCGGAGAGACAAAAGAAAAGAAAATAAACTACGAAAATAAAGCTAAACTTAAAAACAAATCGGAGAAAAAGGTAGGTGTCCGGCCGGGGTGTAGTCAAGTCACCATGGGCCGAGACGAGAAAAAGATATGGAACGGGGAAGAAAAATAAAAAGAAAGAAATAAAAGGAAATGGGAGGGGAGGGCTAGGTGTAATCAAGTCACCTAGCCCGGATTCCGTCCAAGTCCGACTAACTCCTAAAAAGGGGGGGAAATCTTGTAAATGGACTAATCGATTGACTCTCGACGTAATCACGTCGTCGGGAGTCGGGAGCAACCAAACTATGGCCTCGAAGGCCCCTAGATACCGAGACTCAAGGGAAGGGGGCAAACAATGAAAAAGAAGCGATAAAAAGACGGAAAAGTAAGGATAGTTACCCAAACCGAGCGGCTAGTAACTCACTTGCTCCATCGTCTCGTTGATCATTAGAGGCTCGTCGCTTGTTTTCTCGGCTGCCATCTCGCTTCACACTTGAAGAGAACTCATGGTATAGGTAGTAATGGTAGGGGGTGGGATTTGATGTGAGAGTCGGTGTAAAGCGGATAGGAAATGGAGTGAGGGCATGACAATGAAGTACATGGGGCATATGGTAAGGCTAGGGTAGTTAGGGAGGTTGGGAGGGGGCATAAAACGGTTGGGTGGACTCGATTTGCGAAGAAGAATCACAAAGGGGGAGCAGAGGACCATCCCGGTCGGGAAGACTGATCCCGATCGGGTTACCTCACCCGTCCCGGTCGGGACGCCCTCATCCCGATCGGGACGAGCCCACAGTAAGCTCAATTCTTGGTGCACCCATCCCGATCGGGACGGCTCCTTCCCGGTCGGGACGAACTCACAGGAGGCTCCAAATATGGCGCACCCATCCCGATCGGGACGGGTCCTTCCCAGTCTGGTTGCCTTACCCTTCCCGGTCGGGACGCCTCATCCCGGCCGGGATGGGTCTTCTTCAACTTCCACAATCCTCAAAAGCTTGCTTCAAACTTCAAAAACCCGATCCTCGTGCCTACAACCCAAGGTAAACCATAGCCAATCTCCTCTAGGAGCATTCTCACTTCACCTATCAAGCAATACTCAAACATACATCAAACTCTCTCCCTCACGACGCTCATCAATCAATCCAAATAACAAGAATTCATAAAAATCCAACTAACTACAAGAAAGAGATATATACAATGAGACGGTTCTTGTGGAACTCCGTTAAACCAAGGTGGTGCTTTCTTCAATCTTTTTCAACAGCCAAAACTAGTTCCATCTCCATCAAGGGCACGTAAGAACAAGTCGAAGGCCCTAGAGAAGTCTTCAGTCAAGCATGTCATATAACCGACCATATCCCAAGGCTCCTCATGGCCTTGCCTTGACGTTCCCGGGGCATCCCGCTCTTCCAAGTTCAACGACTTGAACTTGTACTTTTGGTCCTTGGGGATATACCCAAAAGTCCACCGGTCCTCATGCGGCCCCAAGGGAGGCTCATCTTCTTCCTTGCTTAGCAACTTGTCGTCAAGCCCATGATTCGGGCACTCATCTTCCTCCATATCGGAGTTATCATCCTCAAGTACACAAGAGTACTTCTTCAAGCTTTGTCCCGATCTTTCCTCTAGATCGATGTCTTCCGTGGCATGGATCATATTACATGTCTCGGTCATGGGCGAAGTGTTGCCTTGGAGGTCGAACACTAACTCCTCGTCGCCTAATTGAAAGGTGATCCTACCCTTCTTTACATCGATCACGGCACCGGCGGTGTGTAAAAATGGGCGTCCAAGGATGATGGGAGTGTTAGCATCCTTCGGCATATCAACCACAATGAAGTCGACCGGAATGAAGAACTTCCCTATTTGCACCGGCACATCCTCTGACATTCCCAATGGTCGGTTAAGAGACTTATCGGCCATTTGGAGTGTAATGGAAGTACATTTCAATTCCGTCATCCCTAATCTCTCACAAATGGTGTAGGGAACAATGCTCACACTCGCACCCAAATCACACATAGCTCTCTCGATCTTGTAATTGCCGATGGTGCATGGGATAGAGAAACTACCCGGGTCCTTCAACTTCGGAAGCGTGGAACCTTGAATAAGCTCGCTCACCACCCTAGTGAACGCTACCGTCTCTTCCATGTCGATGGACCTCTTCCTAGCTAGGATTTCCCGCATGAATTTTCCATATGCCGGGATTTGGGTAAGTAACTCGGTAAACGGGACACTAACATTCAATTTCTTCACAATACTAAGGAACTTGTCGTAATGAGTGTCCACCTTAGTCTTCATTTGCCTTGATGGGTAAGGCAACTTGATTTGGTACTTGTTTTGATCAATTGGGGTGGACTCTTCACTTGACGCTTTCCCTTTACCCTTTTCTTGTGCTTGAAGTGGAGGAGGGTTGTCTTCTTGTGGTTTTTCGACCTCCCTTGAGACTTGCTCCTTAATTGGAATGCCAAAGTTTGACTCTTCTTGATTTGGAGATGTCTTTTCCATTGTCGGTTCTTGTGTTGGCTCTTGCTCATTAGGTGAAAAAGGGGGTTCATAGGACGTACCACTCCTCGTAGTAATAGCATTTACATGCTCAAATTTTGGTGTTTCGCCTTGAGGAGGTAGTTGCCCCTTTTGTCTTGAGGAGCTCCCCGAAGCAAGTTGAGATACTTGAGTTTCAAGCATCTTCATACGAGCATCTCTTACCGCATTTTCCCCTTGAATATAAGCAAAGAGCTCTTGTTGGGTTCTTGACACATCCATTTGACATTTTTGCACATAATCATGTGTAGGAGACCGGCTCCTAGGCTTGCTTTGTTGTTGTTGATTTTGAGTTGCTTGTTGACGGTTCCCTTGGAACCCATGAGAGTTGCCTTGATTAAGGCCTTGATTGTGGTTTTGTTGTTGTTGGAAGCCTTGGTTTCCTTTGAAACCGCCTTGATTGAAGTTCCCTTGTTGGAACCCTTGATTGTTGTTGTGAAAGGCACCTTGGTTATTTTGCTTGAAGTTGTTGAAGGGTCTTGGACTACCCATGTAACCTTGGTAACCTTGGTTGTTGTCCCTTAAGGGGGGTGGAACATAGGGACGATGTTGTTGTTGATGTTGAAGGGCTTGTTGCTGGGGGACTTGTTGGGAAGCTTGGAATTGATTAGAGTAGGAGGTACCTTGCTTGAACGATTGAAAGGCGTTCACTTGCTCAATACTTCCACGGCAATACATAGGTTCATGTCCAACTATTCTACAAGTATCGCACATCCCATAGTAAGGTAAAGGAGGTGCGAACCCCAAAGCATTCACTTCTTGAATCGGTGGATGGTGTGAGGAACTAGGGCCTTGGACTTGGTCGAGGTGACTTTGGAGCTTCTTGTCAATAATCTCCATGTGCGTTTTCAATTGAGCTCCGAGGTCAATGCTTAACTTAGTGATAGCATCGACCTCATGCATGCCTCCTCGATGTGCCTTCCTAGGCCTAGAATATTGCGAATTGTGCACCGCCATCTCTTCGATTCTCGCCCATGTTTGGTCGTCATCGACCTCGGTAAACCTACCGTTGGAGCCCAAGTTAAGAATAGCTCTCGAGTCCTCATAAATTCCATTCCAAAATTGTTGCACTAAGAACCATTGTGAGAGTCCATGATGAGGGCACGATCTTACCAAAGACTTAAACCGCTCCCAAGCTTCATATAGGCTCTCCTCATCCCTTTGTTGGAACCCGGTGATGGAGGCCCTAAGCAAATTCGTCTTTTCCGGAGGGTAAAACTTTTGGTAGAAAGCCAAGGCAAGCTTTTTCCAAGTGTCGATACCCATGGTTGCCCTATGGAGACTCTTGATCCATTGCTTCGCTTTTCCAATAATAGAAAACGGGAATAGTACCCAACGAATTTGGTCTTGAGTAACCCCGGTTTGAGATATAGCGTCACAATAATCGGAGAAAGTCTCCATATGTTGGTGCGGGTCTTTGGTGGGCAAACCACTAAATGGGCTCCTCTCTACAAGTTGGATAAATTGGGTCTTTGCCACAAAATTTCCGGTGTAAGCTTCCGGTAATGCACTCGGTCCCGGCAAGACATCCTCGGTGAATGTGGAGTGAGAGGAAAACTTAGGCATTTTTGGATGTAAGGGAGAAGATGGTGGTGTAGAGGGTGTTGATGTAGATGAAGAGGGGGAACTAGGAGAAGAATCACCGAAGGGATTGATGAAGGTCCCTTCGGCCGTCTCTCGAGGTGAATTGCTCAAGTCGGCTCCTTGGGCTTGCCCTTGATGAGTGGTGCTTGCACTTGGTTGAGAGATCCTAACCCGATTAATCGTCTGTTGGCGAAAGGCTCGAAAGAGTCTCTCCGGCTCTGGATTAAAGAGATAGAAGTCGCCTCCCCTCCTAGGCATACACTACACACTAGAACAAACGTAAGAACACCTAGTGCTTTATGGGCACTAGGCAACAACAATAACAAACACAACCAGAGACAAAGAGAAAAGAAAGCTAAGGAAAGAAGAGAAACTAGAAAATATTCACAAGAGAAGATGGGAGAGCACAAATAAAGGTAACTAAGTATAGATATAAGCAAACTAAGTCTAAACAATGCACCATCCCCGGCAACGGCGCCAAATTGATGGTAGGGATTCGTCACGTTTCTAGCCAATCAATATAACACCGACTGACCTAGTGAGTAGCTAGGGTAAGTCGGGATCGATTCCACGAGGATGGTATATCAAGGGTTAGACTAGGTCGGCCTACAACGAGACTAAATTACCAAACAAACACAAAGAAGCGATAAATGGAAAACTATTAAGGAGGAGGGGTAAGAGCTAGACTAATGATCGAACTAATAAATAAACTAGAAGAACTATGACTAACTAAGACGATGTATCAAATATGGAAAGAAGTGGGGTAGGTCGGGTTCATAGGACTAGAAGGGTAATTGGGGTGATCAAGGGTATAGGTGTCTCCTAGTCGCTAGAGTCGGTCCGGGCTCTCGCAACTTAGACCGATGTCAAGGTGGGTCCGGGCTCCCGCAACTTAGACCCTAGTCCGCGCTCTCGCGACAAAAGTATTCTCAACATTTCCACAACATAAGCAATCAATGAGAAGATGAACACAAGTATGGGAAGCATGGCCACTACAACTCACACAAGCATATCAACAAACACGTGGAGTGCCTACAATGTGACTAACAACAAAGATGTATCCTTTTCCCCTTAATCAACCCTAATCATCCATAATCTACCCCTAATCCCCCTACTAACCCCACAAGAAGACTACTCACTCATTATCAAGAATAAAACACCCATAACAAGAGAAAATATTATCACTAAACAAGCATCCATAATGATTAACAAGAACAATGATACTAATAGTATGAAAAGATTCAAACAAGATTAAATAAACAAGATTAAGAGTAAGAAAGATTATACCAATACTAAGGATATGAAAAGATGAAATCTTGTATAAATAAGAACCCAAATAAAACCCAAGGTTGTCAATCTTGGAGAATTCTTCAAGTATCCTCTTAATACAAGAACTAATTACAATAATTATCTAAAGATTAACTAAGATTAAGGGAAGATTAAAGCTAATGAGTGAGAGTAAATCTAGGGTTTTGGAGGCTTAAACTAATGTAGGTTAAGATAAGATCTCTTAAAATTACAAGAAGGGAGTATATATATGGGTACAAGAATGAAGGAGAAGAAAAGAAGAAGCCCGTGCTGCCTCTGTAGCTTCCCGACCGGGACTGATCATCCCGATCGGGACGGCTCTGTCATCCCGATCGGGACGGGATGGTCCCGACCGGGATGGGCTCACAGCAGCCATCTCAAAGTAACACCCCATCCCGAACGGGATGAGGCCATCCCGAACGGGATGGGTCTTGTATGCCTTCCTTAAACACTCTTTGGTCCTTCCTTGCCTCTCATGGGCTTTCCACCGATTCTCGGGACTCGGGATCGGGTCACTGAGGCTCGGGATTGGGTTCCAAGGTCTCGGGGTTGATTCCAAGGTCTCGAGTCATCGTTCCTTTATCTCGGTAACTCCAAAATGTGTATGTATTGAGTCGGAATCGCTCCAACTCTTCCAATTCGGCCTCGGGAACCTGAAACGAACTAAAGGAAGCATAAGAAGCCCATGAATCGCTCCAAAGGAGCAATTCCACAAGGAAAAAGGGACCAAAACACAACAGATAGGCACTACAAACTACACTTATCAAGGCTAGTGTGCAAGTGTTTACTTTCCCTTTTTAGTAGTATGAATCGAGTCTTGGACTTAGGTCTAGTAGAATGACCCTAAATCAATAGTTTTGTTGGTCCTTTACCTTGAGTCCACCTAGCTTACTAGGGATTTACTACGGGATTTGCATTTTGACCATTATGACCACCCACGGTGTGAAAAGGCCTTGGTTGCCGAGTCCCGTCCCTTAGGTGACCATGTTCGAAATTGCTTTGATTAGTCAAAGTTTCCCCCTTTTTGTGTGTTTGAAGGGAAGACGTCGTCCCGACTCACCCATTTTCCTACCTGCTACACATTTCCACAAATAAGTTGCAAATTGTCAAACTTCTTACTTGGTTGCGATGAATGCCTAAAAAAACAAAAATTTGGCCAAAAGGGCAAATGAAGAAAAAAGAAAGAAAAAGAAAGAAAGAAAGAAAAGAAAGAAGAAAAAAGAAAAGGCACAACAAATTAAAAAAAATACAAAAGAAGAAAAAGAAATGGCATAGAAACTCAAAAGCCAAATGCAAAAGAAAAAAAATGCCAAAGAAAATCATCTCACAAAAAGAATTCCCACATCTCAAAAATAAGCCTTTTACCGACTATTACCGTGAAGAGCCTACCAAAGGACCGAGTCCCTAGAAAGGATGATAGTGGTAATGGTTAGTCTTCCCTCATTTTGCAATCACATCCACGTTTTTACTTGGATTAGTTGAGCGGTTTAGAACATGGGACGACCCTCTTGGCTCAACGCTAAAGGGGGCGGATTCTCACTTACCTAAAGTGTCGACTAACACCGTGGTTCATCCTTTTTCCATCCCGCCGATCGTCCCGTAGTACGTTCTAAGAAGGTTAGGAGGACCTAGGTAAGTTACCAACGTTTTTATTGCTTTGTTGTCATACTATTAGGGGTTTTGTTCATTTCGATTTGTGTTATTAGCTTGGGAACGTTGTCACTTGCCTTGAGTCCTAAACTGGTGCTTCTTTCACCGCTTTTTAGAGGGAAGCGGTATTTACTTCTTTTTGGGTGCAACCGATTACTTGTTTGTTTATTTGTTAGTTTGTTTATTTGTTTTTGTGTCCGGTCGCATCCACAGTTTTGTCGCAAGACCTTACTTTCCTTGCGGAGTGCACTTTTCCTCTAGGTGTACTCGCGTGAGTTGAAAGGGCGTAGGGTGCGCTAATACCTGCTCGGCTAGTTTTGTAGTTAGTTTGTGCTTACTCGAGGGCGAGTAAGGGTTAAGTGTGGGGGAGTTGATAAGTGTGGTTTGTAGTGCCTAATTTATTGTTTTTGGTCTTGTTTTTCCTTGTGAAATCCCTCTTTGGAGCGATTTCGGGGCTACATATACTTCTTCTAGCTCGTTTTAGGTTCCCGAGACCATTCACGAAGAATTGGAACGATTCCGACTCGTTTCATACACTTTTGGAGCCAACGAAGAGAAGGAACGATCACTCGATGCCTTGGATTCGATCCCAAGACCTCGGGACCCATTCCCGAGCCCCTTAGACTTGATCCCGAGCCCCAAGAATCGACGAGAAGCCCATGAGAAGCAAGGAGAGACCAAAAAGATCATATTGATGGCCTACAAGGCCCTTCCCGGGCGGGATAGTGGCCTTCCCGACCGGGAAGGAGTACACAAATGAGACTGCGCCTGTTTTGGGACCGTCCCGGTCGGGACCACTTCATCCCGGATGTGATGAGCCCAGTTCAGGCCCGCCTCACTTCTTTTCTTCTCCTTATTCATTGTAACCCTATATATACCCCTCCTCTTGTAATCTTATGATATGTTCTTCATTACCCACTAAACCCTAGACTACTTCACGTTAGATTAGCTTAGATTAGAGTAGATTAGTCATTAATTAGTCCTTAATCTAGTTAGCTAATCTTGTATTAAGGGATCCCTTGAAGAATCCATCCAATCTTGACAACATTGGTGGATGTTTTGGGTGTTCTTTATATACAAGTTCTCATCTTTTCGTTCTCTTCTTATTTGGTATAATCTTCTCATCCTTTTACTCTTAATCTTTGTTTATGTTATTCAAGTTTTCATCTTTATATCTAGTTTGTTGTTCTTGCTTGTTCTCTATATGAATGTTTTGGTTCTTATGTTGGTTTCTCTTGTTAGTGTTTGTTTTATCATAGATATGTGTGAGTAAATTCTCTTGCTAGGTTTAGTAGGGGGATTGGATGTTAATTAGGGATGATTAAGGTGAGATGGGTGGTATTAGATGTTGTTTTTGTTGTTTCCCATTTACCTTGCACTCCACATGTTTGATGAAATGCTTGTGAGACTAGAGACGATCAATCCTTGTTTTTCTTGCCTTTTCTCTTATATGTGTGTGTTTGGTTGGTTGGTTTGGTTCCCTCACTAGTAGCGAGAGCGTGGTGAGGACGACCCCTAGGCCGTTTAAGTAGCGAGAGCCCGATCGGAACCTAGGCTACGAAAGCACGCTAGTAACCCCGTTTCCCCCTTTTTATCTCCATGACATCCATGAACCCGACCTAGCCCTAGTTTTCCTTCTTATTGTTATCTTTGCTTCCTTTAGTCATTAGTTACTTGTTTTGTCTTCCTTTTCCGTGTTTTAGACTTAGTTTAGTCATTAGCCATCACCCTAGTTTAGCTTGTCTTGAACCTAGTCTTTGACCTTAGCATGCCTTAGTCCGACACCCCGTCCTTGTGGATCGACTAGACTTACCCTAGCTACCCAGCTTAGAATAGTTGGTTATTATTTGACCGGTAGGATAGACTACAAACGCTACCGTCACGACGATCACGCAACCTACAAGGAAAATCGAGGGAGCAAAACATACAAGACAACATATATACGACACAAAGACACAAAAGAAAAAGACACAAAAGAAAATCTTTTTTGGTTTTTTTAAGAAATTTTTCAAATTTTTAGGGATATTTAAGATTTTTCGAAAAAACTACGAAAATAAAACTAAACTAGACTAGAATATCGCTCCCCAACACTTAAACCGAGCAATGTCTTCATGCTCGATCGGTAGTGTATGGAGACACTAAAAATAAGAGGAAAATGGAAAATAAAGCTAAAAATCAAAAATGAAAGTGAAGAAAGGATAGAATGTGTCCGGCCGGGGTGTAATCAAGTCACCAAGGGCCGAGACAAGAAAAGATATGGATGGGGGAAGAAATAAAAAGAAGAAAATAAAAGGAAATGGGAGGGAAGGGCTAGGTGTAATCAAGTCACCTAGCCCGGATTCCGCCTAAATTCGACTAAATTCTAACAAAAGAAAATAAAGTAAAGAAAAAGGTGAAAGGACTTGTAAATTTGGACTTCTCAAAGGACTCTCGATGTAGTCACGTCATCGAGAATCGGGAGCAATTACCACATTGGCCCCGAGGGCCACCACGATACCAAAAGGTAAAAGGAAGGGGGAATAAGGGAAGACTAAGCAAATAAAATACGGAAAAGAAGTGAGAGTCGCTTTAACAAAGGTTAGCAACTCAATAATCTCCATCGTCTCAATGGTCATTATCGGCATTTTGCTTGTCTTCATGATAGATATTCCTCCTCTTCCTAGGTGTAGCTCCAAGTACGAGTATCGAGCTTGTAATGGTGCAATGAGGTTGAGATTTGAGGGAAACTCGGTGGATAGAGATGAGAAGTTGAGATGAAGTTGCAAAATTTTAAGTGTAGGGATGAACTGATAGTGGCAAAGGTGAGTAGGGAGGTTGGGAGGGAGTATAAAGAGGTGGGGTAGGGCTTAAATGAAGAAAGGAAAGCGAATGAGGCTTGCAGGGTTCCTTCCCGACCGAGATGGCCCCATCTCGGTCGGGAAGAGATCATCCCGGGCGGGAACAAGTCGATCTCGGGCGGGATGAGCCAACAGAGAGCATCCTTTTCATCGCAACTCATCCCGGGCGGGAAGGCTTGCTTCCCGGTCGTGATGGCTTGCTTCTCGTGCCTTAAAGCCTTGATCTTGTGCCTTGAATCCTTCATTCACCAAAACCTTCCACCCTAAGAACATTACCAAACACGGCATAGAAATCTCGTCCCCAAAAGCTTGCACTAAGCTCATAAACCGACTTCCTCCACCAAGCTTCGAAGCTTCTATCATCCATAACCCTTTCTAATTCTTCATCTTCACTTCAAATCTATCAATCAAACTCAATAAATTCCATCAAAATCCCTCCCTCACATCACTCAAGAAAATTCGAAATTACCAGAGCTCCACAAAACAAACAAAATCAAGAGACAAACCACACAAATACAAACACAAGAACTCTAAAGAAGAGGAAAGAGAAATATACAACATGACGGTTCTTTAGGAACTCCGCCAAACAAAGGATGGTGGAATCTCATTCTTCAACCATAGCCCTCAAGGACTAGGAGGAGCAAGTCAAATGCACGAGCCCCATCATAATGAAGGCTCAATGAGTGCCCGAGCCAAGCTATCCTCCAAAGCCTCCAAGTAGTCAATCCAAAGAGCCAAGCTATCCTCCAAAGGCTCAATGGAAGCAAGAAGTAGTCATCCAAATACCCAACGTCATCTTTCATGTTGTCTCCGGGGTCTTTCCATCCTACAAGCTTTATTGACCTCTTCCTCCCTAAGCACCGTCTCCAAACACAAGCAAGCTCCACATACTTAAGTTGTGGGTCTCCACCTCCAAGCCTCAAGTCATCATACGTCCTCATATCATCTTGAAGGAGAGAATTGAAACTTCTACCGGCGGTTTCAATCTCTTCTAAGCCAAAATTTGGCTCACTTGCAAGAGGCTCATGATGCTTTTCCTCATTATCGTACAAAGGCAACTTAAGCTCATCAATTGCATCCCACGGCTTCACAAACTCTACTACCTCACTCACCTTTTCCAATTCTTCACCAACAATGTCCTCATCAAGGATTATTTCCTCATTCGTCTTATCTTGGGTAGACAATCTAGGTTCTTCATAGGAAGTGTCGCTCCTCAAAGGGACTTCATCGACGACTTCATGATTGGGTTGCTCCCCTTGCTCAAGTGAGCACCCTTCGTCTAGTTGTGACGTTCGAGTTAAAAACATTACGGTTTTAGCCGCTATAGCATTTAATCGAGCATCAATCGCCTCATTTTCCCTTTGAATTTGGGCCATG
Organism: Agrostemma githago; assembly: GCA_958450325.1. Lineage (NCBI taxonomy): Eukaryota > Viridiplantae > Streptophyta > Magnoliopsida > Caryophyllales > Caryophyllaceae > Agrostemma > Agrostemma githago. The sequence goes on from OY288255.1 coordinate 47,091,236, forward strand.
ATTTCATATTGGTCCTTTTGCATTTGGATAGCCATTTCTTGTCGGCTCTTTTGCATTTGAAGAATCGATTGAAATAACTCAAAGTTGGGCATTTGATGATCATTGGGGTCTAGTAATGCTCCTTGAAAATCTTGATGATGCCCAAAGGGTGGGGCATCATATTGTTGGAAGTGAGGTTGAGATGATTGGCAGTATTGTGGGTTTTGGGGCTCATAATGGGGTTGAGGTGAAAGGTAATATGGTGAGTTTTGGGGAAATTGACTTCCATGTGAAGAAACATTGTGGACATGACATAGGTCCACCCCGACGCGGCCACACGCGGGTTTGGGGAGGCGAATGAATCTCCATATGAGAATGGATCGAATTGAAATTTAAATCGAAGTAGAGTCACCACCGAACATTGTGGGAGTTCGGGCCCGTTCGAACCCACTCTATGTCGTAGTGGGCCATGCACAAAGTATGGCCCATTTCCGATGTCAGAGTTTATCGGGCTCGTCCCTTTGCATTTGATACCGATACCGACATTATCGGATATCGTGTATTGAATGACTCTCGTGCGCCAACGGTTTCAGGCATCCGGAAACCGAGGTTCTGAGTAAGGGGTGAGGGTACGTGTTGGGAAGTTCACAAAGAACACCCATCCCCGCCCGCACATTAGCGACCTCTACTAGGATATCGAATGACTTTCTAATACGCGCGTTAGTAGTTCGGTTAAATGATATGCAAACGTTGTTTTCCCTAAGCATGTGAGAAATTGAACGGGTTTCTAGGTCGATTTAATGCAACTAATTCTAACTTCAAAGTTAAATTTAGCATGTGGGTTCATTTTAGTACAATAAAATAAACAAAATAAATTGACAAGAAAAGTAATAAACTTGTTAGTAACGGTATTAACGATATTAACGGTTTGCGAATAATTTAATATGGAAAGACGTGAATAAGAAAAAGTGATGCTAAACGTGATAGATTAGGCACGTGTTGACCTAAGTCATAAAAGGTGCTATCGAGAGTAGAAAGGCGATGTGGGACTCACGGTACTTGTCGTGATAAGGCCACTCGATCGAGTCATATGAGGACTCGACCGAGTGGTCCTCGAAAGAAGCTTCTGTCCCGTATTTTAGACCCTACTCGATCGAGTTATTGACAAACTCGACCGAGTACGCTGCCACTCGATCGAGTCATTGCGTGACTCGGCCGAGTGGTGGTCGAAAAAGCATTTTGTCTCGTTTTTTGGGGTGCCACTCGACCGAGTGTGCTAGGCACTCGATCGAGTACCCCCTGTACGAACTAGGGTTCGTTTGCAATTTATTATTGATTGCGATATTGCTTTTCGATTTTGGTAAATCGTTGATTCTGCCGAATCGGGCATAAATATTATATGATTTATGCTCGATTCGGATTTTGATAAATCGTTAATTTGTTGAATCGGGTATACATATTATGGGGTTTATAGTCGATTCTAATTTGGATACTCGTCATATCCCATATTCGATTATTGAATCGATATGAAATATTAGAGCGAAAACTTGAGAAAAATAATATAAGTCATTTTGAATTAACTATGACGGTATGAATTTCCTCCGCGTTTATAGTGTCGTAATTCTAACGAATTATATGAAAACTATTTTAGCATCAAAGAAAAACCGTGTTAGTTAAATTATTTGACTAAACCATTAGATTCGACATCCAATTATTGAATTGGTATCGAATCTAATAGATCGACACTTGAAAAAAAACACGACTTGATTCCCTCCGCATCCCGACGTCATAATTAATTCTTGCGAATTGTTTGATGTCGGATCCGCATCAAAAGGTCTCGACTCAATATGAAATATAAAAAAAACGCGAATAATAATAAATAATGAAAAAAAAGATTTTAGAAATCGATATATGCGATGTTGATGGTGACGCAACGAAAATAAAAAAAACGATTTTATTGATGTTCACTCGCTTCAACAATCAAATATTTGGGGGTGTCGGGATAAGCGACCGGCCGCGTCGGATGAAACATCCTTGCATTCGTGTTTTCTTATACCGTCATCCCTCATATTCGACACGAATTAACGAGCATTTTAATGTTTTATATTAATGATATTAACGATATTAGAGGCGACAAACGAAATAAAAAACGAAAAGAAACAAAACGACGACTACGACGAACAACGCGAAGACGGAAGACGTGAGTAAGAGAGGGAGAAAAAAGGAAGAGCGGGATTATTGCACCCTCAACCTACATGTTCTTGTTCTCGGATGGGACTCGTTAGATGTGGCTAGCACGGGAGTATCGAGATGTAGGTTAAGTTATGGTGATTAGGGTTCGGATTCCTAGATGCTAGGGTTAGGGTTTGAGTGTAGATTAGGGGTTGCTTAGGGTTGTATTAAGGTGAAAAAGGTTGGTTTAAGTTGCATGCAAGAGGGTGTTTATATAGGCCTTGGTCACCTCACCCGTCTAGGGTTACTCGACCGAGTAACTGGCCAACTCGGTCGAGTGGCCCAGTGTGACTGCAGTCGGGCTTGTTTAAAGGCCCACTCGACCGAGTGGGGCTGACACTCGATCGAGTGGGTCAGCTGGAGTGCATGGGTCCGGTTCTTGGACCGTGGTTTGGGCTTTGTATTTGGGTTTGACTTTTGATGTCTATCTGGTTGTTTTTATGTGTTTCGGAAACGCCTTTGACCGGGGTTGACCCAATCGCCAAAAGTCGGTTTTATTTCCAATGTCAGTTTTGACCCAAATTAGTCTTATTTGATTGGAAACGGCCCGTTGAGCCTGAATTTGAGGTTGGTTTTATGAGATTTGTACTCCGTAAGTGCCTAAGCCAGCAACAAATGTTTTCGAGCCCATATCCGAGCGCGTAGAAACACGTTTGCGTCCGATCATCATCGGGTGTTTTTTGGAAACTGCTATAGATACCTAGCAGTCAAAATGTGGGTGTCTACAGAGCCCCCACTCTGACTGAGGCTTGGACAGTGCGAAAGTCAGAGTAACTACCAAGCCAATTAAGACGTTGTAGACTTCCGGTCGGGCCGTCTATAGTCCATTAGACTTGCGTGAAGGGCTCGCCATCCATAAGATAGAAGTCATACCTGAGCTGATGATAGTAACTCCGTGGGGAATTAGGAATTGTCGGGTAAGTCCTGGGTGCGCCTGTATGTGGGCCCTTCCCGTGAAAAATGCCGCCTTGGGCTTTCCGCTGGGGAGATATGTGAATTGCGCGGTCTTGAATTGTACCTGTATAAGTTACATAAAATTTTGCATGCAACATGTAGGTGAAACAAATATGACTCGCGCTGGGAAAAATGATTTTTGAATTTTTTGAATTTTTTTTTTGTAAGTTTGAAATTTTGAATTTTTTTTGAAATTTTGAATTTTTTTGAAATTTTGACTCCAATGAAATTTAGGAAAGTTCGGGATGACTATCTCCGTACTAGTATTGAGACTAGGCCTGTTGAGATTAGGAAATTTTTGTGTAGAGGATATATGGAAAATTGGTTGTAGGGTTGATGCTATATATAGCCCTCCCTTGCAATAATTTTTTTCTTCACAACTCCCATCATAATTCCATTCAAAAAGAAAAAAAAAATCCTCCACTCCTTTCAAGAACTTCGGCTATGGGGATCGAGAGATTGACCGCGATGCTGCAGGAATAGTCCCGACGCTTTAGGGACACGGATAGGGTGGCTTTGAACCAGACGGGTATTACTCAGCTGTATACATTTCGCCAGATGCAGGTTGATCGTTATTTCCTTGATGCGTGTTTGTCCTAATGGGACGACATATATCATGTCTTCGCTTTTCCTCGAGGAGAAATCTGCCCTTTACCCGAGGAGATTGCTGCTGTGGGAGGATGGAACCCGATACTTCGTCCTGCCGTACCGTATTCGGTCTATGACCCGAGGAGGAAGCTTCGAGAATTTTTAGGACTTTCCCATAATGAAGTATCTCGCATGATGGAGGATGGCAATATTTCTTTGATCGGCTTGGCCGAGAAATTTTTGAATTCTCATGATATCCGGGTCAGGCCGGTTCACAACCGTAGGGCCTTCTCCTTTTGTATGCTTCATGTTTATGCTTTCGAAGGTCACATGGATTTATTGTCATGCATGGGTAATGCCCGTCTTTTAACTGTGGTTGACCTGATGCCTGATGGAGACGGAGCACAGTCCGGCTTGGCTTATCACGGGAGAAATTATCCAAGGTCTAGATAATTGTAAGAGGGATTCGTCGGCCCGTCTAACCGGAAGCACGCGTTTATTGCAGGTATATAACCTCGAATTTTCCTGATTTTTCCCGATTTCTCGATTTTTTTTTCTTGCGATTTTTCTGCTGCAGTGGGTACTCGATCGAGTCACCCTGGCACTCGATCGAGTGCCCTCGTAAAAAGCCTTCTATTTTGCTTTCAGTGGTACCACTCGATCGAGTGACCCCTAGGCACTAGGTCGAGTGCCCTTAGGCGGACGCCTATTTCGTCTCGGAAACTCATATTTTTGCTTCCTTTTTCAGATTTGGCTATACGAGAGGTTATCAGTGATAGATGCTCCCCTTGACTCGAGCAATTACCATCATAATCAGGTGATGACAAGGAGACGGGCCATTGATTTTTCTCGCCAGATTACTCAGAAGTATTGGGATGAAGTGCTATCCTTTCACAGCGGTCCGTTGATTCGATGGGTAGTGTCGTGGTGGCCCATCTATGTTTGGACAGGTTTGGACCCAAGGGATAAGGCTCGTTATCAAGTAATTTTGTCTTTCAAGCAGACGATCCATCTTTATCCCGACCGCATACTAAGGCAGTATGGTTGGACCCAAAGAATCCCGGAGGTTGAAGCAGTTGTTAGTGATCCTACCCAACTGACTGATGTGATGTGCGATACTTGGATGCAAAGATGGTACACCCGGCATACTTGGCCTATTCCCAAATCTCGTCACCCACTCTGGGTTTCAGACTCCCATGTGAAGTGGACTAGAGCAGGTGATGCCAAAGCCCGAGCTGCTCTAAAGGTTGATGAGGCTTTTGAGCTGCTGCGAAGGGAGCAAGTTAAAGACAATAGGGGCTTAGCTTCTTCGACGAAAGGAGACACTCCGGCTACTCTGGTCCGTCTAATGTCAGGTCAGAGAAAGAAAACTAAGACTCAAGCTAAAGGGTCTAGTGCTAGAGATGCACGGGGGAAAGTGGGCCCCCAGACTGACTTGGAAATGAGACTTGGCCCAAGACTAGCAGTGCAGGACCGACTTGGCCCGCGAGACATGCTACCCAAACATGTACGGGCTCGACGACTTGGACCGGTGACAGTGGCAGAAGACCCGTTGTCGAAGAAACAGGTTCGAGCGAAGGAGGTTCCTCTCGTGATTCGGGAACGCTCACCCCCGCCCCGGCGACCTCTGGCTCCATGCGACCCAAAGGACAAAGGGAAGGGCAAGATGCACGAATATTGGTCTCCTTTGTTTTATTATTTAAATGTTATTACTATTTTTGCGGTGTAATTTTTTTGTGCTTGTCGTTTCCGGCGTTTTTTTTTTTGTGTGTAATTTTGAAATTCCCGAGTTTATCGGGATTTTAATAAAAGACATATTATTGAATACCGTTCCCGTCCTTTCGTTATTGCAGTGGTTGTACCCTTTTGAGGGATTGCCTACGTATCCACAATTAGCGGAATCAAACTAAACGTAGTTCCAAAATATGATTTTTTGCAATTTTCGAAATACATCAAGACTATTAGTTCGAGATGTGCGACAGTAGAATAGTTAATTCTAACTTATTGACTTGCTTATAATTTTTGAAAATTTATAAAAAGACAAATTTTTATAAACTTTTTGCAAATGACATTGAGATAGGGCTTATGGGTAGTAGCACTTCAGATGGTCCAAGTTGGTCGGGTTGACGAATTAGTTCCCGTCCAGGTCTGTCAGCATCACCGCTCCTTCTGATAGAACTTTCTTTACTAAGTACGACCAAACCCAAATGGGTTTGAATTTTCCTCTTGGGTCAACCGGTAGTAAGGCACGAACCGATTTTAAGACTAAATCCTCTTCTTTGATGTTTCTGGGCCTAACTCTTTTGTTGAAAGCCCGTTGGATCCTCTTGATATATCTGGATATTGTTGAGGGCCCTGGATCGCCGTTCGTCTAGGAGAACTAGCGAATCGTATCGGGTTTGGACCTAATCTGCTTCAGGTACTTGGCTTTCAAATAAAATCCTGAGGGATGGTACTTCTAGTTCGACCGGTTGGACCGCCTCGATTCCATACGTTAAATAATATGGAGTCGCTCCGGTTTCGGTGCGAATTGACGTCCGAACCCCCAGAGGACGAATGGTATTTTGTCTGGCCAGTCCCGATAATTCTCAGCCATATTTTTAAGTATGGTGACAATTATTTTATTAGCCGCCTCAACCGCTCCATTTGTTTGGGGACGGTACTACGGTAGGGTGAAGATGTATGCCTCTGGATTTTGTATTTTGCTAGCAATGTAGCAGTCTCGGCTTGGAAATGGGTCCCGTGATCACTGATAAGCTCGTGTGGGATCCCGTATCGGCATATGATTTTATTCAGGATAAACTTGGCCACATGCTTGGCGTTCAAGATGCGATATGACTCGGCTTCGACCCATTTTGTGAAATAGTCGATAACTACCAAGATGAAACAGTGGCCTCCCGTCCCGAAAGGGTGCACCTTGCCAACTATAGCAATACCCCATGTTGAAAATGGCCATGGTGATGTCATGGTATATAATAGGGAAGATGGCATATGTTGCACGTTGGCAAAGATCTGACACTTATGACAGTGCTTGACATATAACTGACAGTCCGTTTCCATGGTGTTCCAATAATATCCGAGCCTCATGATTTTCCGGGCTAACATATGGGCATTCCTATGTGGGCCATTTTCACCATCGTGTACTTCGGCCATAACCTTTTCGGCCTGTACTTTATCGATCCACAGGAGGAGAGCCCCCTGTGCCGTCTTTTTGTATAACTGCCCGTCGTCCATACGAACAAATTGGGCTTGATTTTAGCTGGGTCGACCTCGATGCCGCGTTGGCTAACGATATGGCCCAGTAATTTGCCCGATGTTACCCCGAAACTGGATTTCTGAGGGCTCAGTCTCATATTGTATTTACGCAGCCTGGTGAAGAACTTTCTTAGGGTCGTGATGTGTCCGCTTCGGTCTTTGGACTTGACGATCATGTCGTCCACATAAACCTCCACTTCCTTATGCATCATATCGTGTAATAAGGTGGTGGCGGTCGGTTGATAAGTGGCCCCGGCGTTGATGAGCCCAAACGGCATAACGGTGTAATAGTAAGTACCTCAAGGTGTAATGAAGGTGGTCTTACTCATATCCTCTTCTGCCATTTTTATTTGATTGTATCCAGCATACCCGTCCATGAATGATAGAAGGGCATGATCGGCCGTGTTATCCACCAGTATGTCGATGTGTGGTAACGGAAAATCGTCTTTTGGGCTAGCCTTATTGAGGTCCCGAAAGTCCACACATACCCGCACCTTTCCGTCCTTCTTGGGTACCGGCACGATGTTCGCGACCCAGTTTGGATATTCAGACACTTGTATAAAGCCCGCTTTGAATTGTTTGTCTACTTCCTCTTTGAGTTTGAGAGACCATTCGGGCTTCATTCTTTGGAGTTTCTGTTTTAACGGCTTACACCCATCTTTGATGGGTATACGGTGCTCAGCTATTTCCCGATATATTCCCGGCATGTCCTTGTAGGACCATGCGAAGACGTCTTTGAACTCTTGGAGGAGGTCTGCGAATTGTTTTCTCTCCTCGGGATCTAAAGATAGGCCCAACTTAAGCATCTAGGGCTCTAAAGTGGTTCCCACGTTAATGGACTTGGTTTCTTCAATTACCGGGTCTCGGGATTCCCTTTGCTCGAGTTGCTCGATCAGATGCGGAGGAAGGGGTACCTGTTCGTCGGGTTTCTCAATGTCATTGCATATAAAATTTTTGAAATTGGAAGAATTTTGGAAATAAGACATGTCGTAAGCAGAACGGTTTTCGTTATTATTATTAATAGTTAATTTTGAGAATAGCTCGAATAGAGCGGCCATCTGATTGTTGGTTAGTGGCGGGATAGGGAGTGCTCTCGGGACAGGCCCCGAGACTCCAGTGGCTAAGGGGAGAGGGGTTACAAATTGGACTCTAGCACCAGACCCTCTAGACTCAGAATCAGACTCCGACTCTGACTCCGACTCAGAGTCAGACTCGGTATCCGGCATGTCTCCCTCGCCGGTGGTTAGCTTGTAGACCCGTCCTTGGCTGTCGGTCCACTTGATGGTCTTCCTCCAGGCCCTCTTCCCGGCATCTGTACCAACATCGGAGATCAGCTTCGTTGGATCGAACCGGTTGCTGCGGAGGATCAGGTTGACCAGATCATCCTTTGGGGCGGGGACGGCCTTGTCTTCCCCGAATAGGAACCCTAGCACGGACTCGGAGTTGTTCTCACCTTTCCTGGACTCGGTTTGAACAAGGGTGAATATATCATCGGGGATGAAATTGCATTCCCGAGCCGTTTTGGTCTCGGGATATGTTATTGTGGGTTGATAGAGGCCCACTTGGATTGCCCAAAATACTGGAGTGACAAACCTGATTACATTTGCCCGATCCACATTTTCCGGGGCCATAGTATACCCCAAACTGAATCGGGAACCTCTGTTGTTTAAGACCTCGATAACCTTCCCAGCCGGGAGATGTGGCCTCGAAGTGGCTCCCGGTAGGTAACCCATGTTTTGTAGCATCATGTTGATGCTAGTAGTGAAGTAGGGCCTGAAGAGGTATTCCTCCTCAATCATTCCCACGAAGTTGAATCCCCGTGGTTTGGCCCGACTCGTGGCGTTGCAGCTGGCCACGGTCATGGGGGTTGCCTCCAGTGTGATGACACCGTCCTGGAGTGGCATCTTGACTTTTCTGTGGAGGGTAGAGGATACGGCCTTGACTGCATGGATCCAAGGCCTTCCTAGTAGCAGGTTGAAGGACGAGGTGACATCAACCACCTGAAACTCCAATTCTTTCTCGATTGGGCCCGTTATTATTGTCAACTTAACGGCCACGGCAACTGGTTTTGGGCTTCCGTCGCAAGCTTGGATAGTCTGCGCCGTCGGGAGATAGTCGGCCTCGATGATGCCGAGGGCCTTAGCGGTCCTTAGGGGAAGGACATTTACGGAAGACCCGTCATCAATTAGGGTCATCAGGAGGTATTTCCCTCGGCAAATGACCGTGATGTATACGGCCAGGTTATGGGCGGCCCTAAACGCTGGTAGATCAGACTCAGAGAAGGTTATGAGTGGGCCTTCTTCTTTGGATTTGCCCTTGAGATAGGGCATGATAGCGGCTACCATTTCAGCGGGGGTAACCTGGGAGTCGACCTTGATTTGATCGAGAGCCTTAGTCAGTGCCTCTCGATGTTCTTGGGAGCCAACTAGTAACTGCCATATAGTTAAACCAGCTCGAACCCTCTTCAATTGTTGGACCAAAGCCGTGTCGTTGCTTGGTTTCTCGAGAGTAGATTTCGTCCTGGCAGGTTCAGTGACGGTTGTTGGAGTAGAGCGCCCGGTGGTGGCGAGGTGGTTGGTGGCTAAGGCCTTGGACTTAGCTTTTCGAACCTCTTCACTGGTGATGGGGACGGCTTCCCCTTTGGCTAGGTAGATGTCGTCCTCATCATCGAACCATATCCCGTTAATTTGTGGGATATAGGGGGAAATGAGGTGTGAACAGTCGATTACCTCCCCAGTGAATATAGCATGGGCACTGAACGGGTTTTCTTTGTGTGGACAAGACATAGGTCCACCCCGACGCGGCCACGCGCGGGTTTGGGGAGGCGAATGAATCTCCATATGAGATGGTCAAATTGAAATTTAAATCGAAGTAGGAGTCGCCACCGAATTTTGTGGTTATTCAGAACCATTCGAGCCCACTCTATGTTGTAGTGGGCCGTATACAAAATACTGCCCATTTCCGATGTCAGAGCTTATTGGGTTCGTCCCTTTGCATTATGATACCGATGCCGACATTATCGGATATCGTGTATTGAATGACTCTCGTTGCCAATGGATTCGGACATCCGGAAACCATGGTTCCGAGTAAGGGGTGAGGGTACGTGTTGGGAAGTTCACTAAGAACACCCAACCCCGCCCGCACTTACCGGCCTTTACTAAGATATCGTTCATTTTTGGTGTACACGCGTTAGTTCGACGGTTAAATGATATGCAAACATTATTTTCCTAAGCATGTGAGAAAAATAAATGGGTTGCTAAGTCGTTTAATGCATCTTAAACTAATAACGTCAAAGTTATTTTAGCATGTGAAGTTCGTTTTAGTCTAATAAAACAAAAGAAAGAAACAAATTGCTACAAACACGAGAAAACGAGTTAGTAACGTTTGATAAATCGAATAAAGATGTAAATAAAATAATATGCATGATTTTGAAAAAGGTTTATGACACGTGATGGATTAACACGTGTTGACCGAGGTCGAAAAAGAGTATTTATCGAAATCTGAAAATATGTCGCGAAAGTCGCTTTTTATGTAAGATCCGAAAAGAATGGAAAAGCGAGAAAAAAAAAATAAAAGGCTCGGCCATCCAGGCCTCCGCGCGAGTCGTCTGACAGGCGCGCGACTCGCGTGGGGGTCTGCCCGTTTTTTTTTTATTTGTCGAAAATCGTTAATTTTTATAAATCGCGTACAAATATGAATTAATTTATACCCGATTCATATTTTCGATATTCGTCGTATTCGATATTCGATTATGAAATCGATATCGAATAGTCGGAATGTTTTAGAAAAGGTTTTAAAAAAAGTTTGTTTTGAACGAAAAGAGAAAAAAAGAATTTGAACGAAAAAAATGTTAATTCTCTCTGCGTTAAAAATCGTCGAATTTTGTTTAGAAAGATGTAACGATTTTCTTAGCATCAACGAGATTTAATTAATTTAGTTCTTGTTAGATACGATATTTGATTAGAGAATTGATATCGTATTTTAAGAACGTTATAAAAAATAGTTTTTTTAGTATCGATTATTAGAAATATGTGACGAACGACCCATATTAAAAATACGACCGACGATGACACGACCCATAAAAAACGTGAGAAAGGAAGAGAAGAAAGAGAAGAATCGGGTTTGATTTACACCCTCAACCTACATGCTTTATTTTCTCGGATAAGAGCTCGTCGGAAAGTGGTTTTAAACATGGGAGCGTCGAGATGATGAGGGATGAGTTAAGGTGTCGGTTTGGTCGTGTGATGTGGCAGGTTTCGGCCGGCGTGTGGGTCGGATTTGTCGGGTTGATTTGGACGGTATTTCGGTTCTTGTATGAACGATGAATGTGTGTAGAGGTTGATGAATAATTCTAGCATATTCTTGATTCATAGAGGGAGAGGAGTAATTCATGGCGTCTTCTATAGGTGGGGAGTTTAGATCAATCCTCAAGTTTTGCTCCAAAATCGTGGCTCGTATGCGGTTGAGGACCTCTCAATCTAGCAACCGTCCGTTGATGCGGCCCTAAGTTGTAAAGAAGAGGATGGTCACTACCTCTAGGCACAAAATGTAGACTAGGAGTAAACGTGAGAAGTCTAGTGCTTTTTGGGCACTAGAGAAGAAGGAAATAAACTTCACACACACAAGAAGCAAAGGAAAACAAAGAAAAAACACAAAAACAAAGACAAAGTCAAGTAAATAGGCAAACAAAGTCTAATCTAGCACCGTCCCCGGCAACGGGGCCAAATTGATGGGAGGGATTTTGCCGTCAATCCTACCAACAAATAAAACCAACTAATCCTAGCTAGGTAGCTAGGGCAAGTCGGGTCGATCCACGGAGACGGTAGGAGGTGTCTAGACTAAGGTTTACCCAAATACAAGACTAGGTCAACTAAGCTAAACAACTAGAACAAAGAAGGGGGATAAAACTATGACTATGACTAAGCTAAGCATAACAACTAAAGCTAAAAGATTCAACTAACTAGAGGAACAATAGCTAAGAAGATGAAGAAATCAAATAAGGAGAGAGTATGCACTACTACAAAACATCAAATAGAAAACTATTTTTTTTGGAATAGACAACTGATTTACAACAGTTGAGTAGTTCGGAGTTGTATATTGGTCTAAGCATAGACATCTGTTTTACAACAGTTGTCTATTCATTAATAGACAACTAATTTCTTAATAACAGTTGTCTATTATGTGTATAGACATCTGAGCTTAAAAATATCAGATGTATATTCTTTCTGTAGACAACTGTTTTCTAAAACAACAGTTGTTTATTCCGTGTATATATGAATCACATAATACACGTATTTGAACAATATGTCATGATTGAACTATATATTAACGAAACATAGGAAATGAATATCATATGGATTTGAAAAGGAAGTTCCATTTTTATATAATCCAACGTTTAAAAGGTACAAACCATTATCCATTTACATCTAAAAGGTACATAAAAACAATAATCCAACATAATAACACCTTGTCCGTATAACTTGTCGGATACATCATATATATACTGTTAATTATTAAAAAATAGTCCGCCCATAATTCACGAACCTCGTCAATATCTTCCTGAGAATATGGTCTAATCTCCTTGAAATGCTACAAAATCAACAACATAAATGAACTAATTATTTGGCTAAAGATTACAACAAAAAGGCATGCATTGGCAGGAAAGAGCAAACAAAGGTTCCATTCTTACTGGTTGCAATCATTTTAACATATGAATCACCAATATCAGAAAACAAACGACCAATGGCTTTCACACCTTCCACGTCCTGTTAGAAAACAAGAAGAAAAAAAGGGAAAAGGACGGAAGTTAATTGATAAAAAATACATACATAAAACGGGATCAATTGATAAAAATACATACACAAAAGCATACTGACACAAAGCAATAACATAATTGGGTAGTTCTAAGGCGTTATATAAAGAAACTTATGATACCTATTGAAGTGCTAACAACAGTTAAGTTGCAAAGCGTATCACATAGTTCTTGTTGTGTCTGCCCGTGAGTGACCAAGTATTCAATAGGCTTGGAGGAATCAGAACAGTCATCAGGAGGCATAGGCACTGCATTCAACTCCTCCTGGGTAAACTTCAACTCAGTATCTCGTTCTATTTGGAGCAATATTGACATCCGCTTTGTGAATTGGTCAATCTTACTCTGTATAGCTGTGATCTTGTTAGATTTAAGCCCTAGAACACCGGTAGTAGGCTTTGTCTGCAACGGTTTTCGTGCTATAACTTTGTGCTGAAAGTGATCTGTTTATTTGGTGTCTGTTTGTTTACAATGTACGTGCCCAAGTTCCCAAGTTTCAGAGTCAGAACCTCGTTATGATATTATTGTTACACCAAAAAACAGTATAAGTCGGATGTCATAAATACGTTGTATCCAAGCTCTGAAATAGAATAAAGTTTAATCTTCAAAGAAGAAATTACTTACCCCGTAGTCTATGTCAAACCCATCAATATCAACATTGTCACCATATTCCTGAAAGCAAAAACAGAATGTACACAAACTAATTACAGAGTTCTTCATACAAAATCGAACTGAATACTGAAACCAGAAGAAAAAACTTCTGCCAGGCAGTATTAGACTATATAAGGGATGACAACGGACTGAAACCTTTTCGTAAGACCCCCTGATGTGTCGGGTATGGATCACATCTTAACACATTACCTGGAGCTTTTCGAGCAGATGATTGATTGTCGAATCAGCTAGCTCAAGGAACTCATTCTCCTGCAGCACAGAGTTGTTGTCGCATTAATATTATCACACACTTACATCAATTCTCATGATTAAAATTACATCAGTTTAAGCTCAAATGCAGTCGAGACAACAAAATCCGCATTTCCATTTCCTTCTAATCCGCTAGCTCACAAAGATTCAAATTAAATCAACTGATCAACGGTGAAACGACAAATTCCACACTCTAATATCGATCATCACTACTGAAGACAAACTGAAACTATATAGAATGAAATCAAGGGAGTAATGCTTAATCTCACCTAAAAGAGTTGTTTTCTCCCGTTCCTTCCCAATAATATTAGATTGAGCCCAAAGGGTGCATGATGACGACATTTTCAAAATGCTCATCGACGTTTGTAGAGACATGGCTTCAACTCTGGCCATTCGATCTCCTTTGATTTTGAAGGTTTTTCCTGGTTAAACACAGAACATGAGCACAGAAAAGGAGCAAGAAACAAATATCGAACATAAGGCGTTAAGCATCTAAGAATATGCGAAAAAGATAAAATTATTAACAAATGTAGAGTTGGTTGGATGGCAAGAGTCAACTCAAACCTTTTTCTTGAAGTACAGCATGATAAACATTATATTTGAGAAATCCTGCGATAAAACGCAACAATGTAGAGGTCAGTTTGTGAAGCCTAGTAACTGTCAAATGAGCATGGTTTCTATTGATATGGGTATAGGTAGATCATGTAATCCGGACGGGTCAGTTACTGTTTGGGTAATTTTGGGGATATACATTTGGATTTGATCAATCACTTTAGGATCAGTATGTTTTGAGAGTACGAGTTGGTATGGGGTCACAAATTTTGGGCTGGACTGAATTCTAACGGGTCAACTAGGACATTGGGTCATATTCGGGTGCAATCGAGTCATCTTCACATTTTCAAAAATCATGTTCGTCCTCCACTCCTCCCTTCATCTCCAATTTACCCTTTTTTTGAACATATACCCAGTAGTTAAGGTAGTTTTATTCCACATTCTGCCATGAGTAGTCTCTCTGATCAAATACATAACCTTTTTGTCTCCTGCTTTTTTTTCTTTGATCGCACGTGTCTTTCATCTTCTTTTTTTCGTCGCATACCCATGTAAAATTAAGTCCATCACATTAACTTTATATACAAAGTGACAACATTAGTATTAGCCTGGCTAGCGTCTCGAGGGCTTCGGTATTTAGCCTGCCATACTTGTCAATAGATGTGGTTTTATTGAATTATTTCTATGGTTAAGAGTATTAATCTTGGTATAATTTGAGTTTGAGGCCTTTAAAGTTCAATTAATCCGTGGGTTGTCTTCTACGTATTTATTTTTTAACAATGAAATGGATCGTCGTTCTAGAGTTAGATGGTTGGGTGATCAAGGTAAATTTGGCAAAACTTAAAATATACTGTACACTGCATATACATACATATTCGAGGAGGATGATTAGTGTGAAGCTAAGGCATTCTTTAGTTGGTCTACTTAATTAAGATTGAGATCCCATGCCATCCATCCCATCTTATAACTTCCTTGGGCACAAATTAAAGTATAGAACCCTCACCCCACCATCTTTTAACTCAGTTTATTCCCAACCTGCTTACGTAAAGTTAGTACTCACGTATCTATACATTCAAGGATCTCATCCAAAACAGGTGATTATAATTAACTGTCTCATCCTCCTCCTGACATACTCCCTCCGTATCTATATGTCAATCTCCTACTATAAGCAACAGTTTGCAGCCCAATCTATGCAGCTTTGCCTTAACATTCATGATGTATGCACATTCTTTGGTATATTCCAAACAAATTTGACCCAAGGAGGGTCTGCCAGTCATACCCTCCCCTAATTGTGTAACCTTAGGGCTCAGGTATCCCTTACTAATATATCCCTACTACGGTACGGAGTATTTCTTAAAACATTTTTAGTCAATGGAACGATAAAAGTGAGATAGATGGATGGAGTATAATGTTACCGAGTAATATTACATTTGGGGCCGAGTACATATTAATTTGCTCCGTGACCGATGGTTTACTGTAATATACTCCGTAAACAATTTGTGTCAATCCTTAATTTCTAAATAGTTGCTAGTAATTTCCATTGAGTAATTGAGGCAGTGGCAGTGGGTATTGAATTGCTATGGGGAAGTGGAATGTTGATTCGATTGAGGATAGAACTTAGAAGTAGAAGGAAGAGTAGACCATTCAAAGCTCTAACTAATATCATCTGGCATCTTTTCAGAGATAATAAATCATATGAATACGACTACGAATACTCATATTCAAACATCCCACATACTTACTGTACTAAAGGCTTTAATTAAAATTAATACTACTGTAATTCCTACTACAACTTTTCTACTATGTTATGCTACTTAATCCAGTATTCAAACTACGGAGTAAGTAGGATGGATTATAATACTCCATCTACTGAGTAACTCTTACTACTACAGTACACTAGGTTTCAGTCTAAAATATACTGCACCAATTCAATAGCAACTACACTTGAAATAAAGACAGAGCAATCATAGTACATTTTCACCCGTTACAGATTTGCAACAAATATGTCACCCGTTACAGATTTGCAACAAATTATACTGAAGATTTGCAACCCGTTACTTCCCTTTAAATTCACTCCAATAAACCAACAATAACACGCAGCAACAGTCGCAACAACATATGAAAAAAAAAACGATGAACAATGGCGAAAGAGGGAATGAACAGAGAAAGGACTCAACAAGAAATGAAATAAGAACAAGGAGAAGAAGGAACGAAGGGAATACCTGAGTAACAACAACAGAGACGACGATTTAGGGCGAAGAACGAAGAACGGAGATGTGAAACCAATGAACTGAAACGAATGAAGATTTGAAACGAGAAGAAGGAGGGCGAACGGCGATGAACATAGAAAGGAATCAACGGAGAAGGAGATCAGAGCGTCGAGGAATTTCGTCGGAGCGTCGAGGGATTTCGATTTTGGTTCCCAGTTTGTTTCAATTTAGGGTTTGTTTCAATTAAGGGTTTATTTCAGATATTTTGTTTCAGTAACTCTGATTTTGATTTGGGTTATTTACTTGGGTTATTATATGTCAATAGACAACTGTGGTGGAGAAAACAGTTGTCTATTATATAGACAACTGTTGTCTTCACCCTCAGTTGTCTATTAGCCTATAAAGACATCTGTTTGTTAAAGAAAATAGATGTATATAGATTATACATTTGTGGTTAAGAATATCAGATGTCTATTAGGAGTTGTCTATTTGATTTTTGTAGTAGTGATGGTTAGGTCGGGTTCATAAGTGTAGTAGGACAGTTGGGTAATCGAGGGTGTAGGTTTCACCTAGTCACTAAAGTCGGTCCGCGCTCTCGCGTCAACGGGAAACCCAAATACTCATGCAAGATGCTACTCTAAACAAGAGGATTCAACCACCAATCAACCATACAATGAGAAGGAGGAAACTAGCAAGAGTAGTATTTGCAACTACCACCCTAAAAAATATTTCATCAAACACATGGTATGCACAACAAGTGACTAGTGACAAAGATTCAACCTTTACCCACAATCAACCCTAATCACCCATAATCAACACATAATCCCCCTACTAACCCCACAAGAATCTACTCTATCATATCTAAACTAACGTTAACCCAAACAAGAGGAAACATCAACATAACCATAACATTCATTATGAAGATTAGACTAGCAATAACAATGAACTATGAATAAAGATTAAAACTTGAATAACAAAGAAAGATTAAGAGAAAAGAGAGAAGAAAGATTATACCAACTAAACAAGAGATGAAAAGATGAACACTTGCATAGAAGAAAACCCAAACATCCACCAATGTTGTCAAGATTGGTAGATTCATCAAGAAATCCGATAATACAAGAGTAATCTAACTAGATTAAACTAAATGAAAAGTAATTAAAGAGGGATTAAGCTAATCTACACTAATCTAACCTAAAAGTAGTCTAGGGTTTCATAAGATAGAGTAATGTAAGGGTTGGTGCTTAAAACAATACAAGAGGGGGTATATATAGGGTTCCATAAGCAAAGGGAGGCGGAAAAGCAAAGGCGAGCTCAACTGGCTCCATCCCAGTCGGGATGAGGGTGGTCCCGGTCGGGATGGTGCTCATCCCGGTCGGGATGGCCCTTCTGTAAGTCATCTCTTCTTTGCACTTCATCCCGGTCGTGATGGATGTGTTCCCGACCGGGATGGGTCATGTAGGCTTCAATATGATCCCATAGGTCCCTACTTTCTCTTCCTAGGCTTCTTATCGATTCTCGGTGCTCGGGAATGGGCTCCAAGGGGCTCGGGAACGAGTCTAAGCAACCGAGTGATCGTCGCTTCTCTTCGTTGGCTCCAAATGTGTCGGAATCGTTCCATTTCTCCAAGATTGGTCTTAGGAACCTAGAACAAACTAGAAGAAGCGTAAGTAACCTCGAAACCGCTTCAATGAGTGATTCCACAAGAGAAACCGGGACCAAACACAAGGAATAAGCACTACAAAACACACTTATCACATAGCAAATCTGAAACACCCAAATCGATTTCTAGGGTATAAGCAAATTCGACTCAAATTCATACTAAACAAGTTCAAATCAACAATGGGTGAGTAAAGAGAACTTACTTGGGGTCGACATTATCAAGTTGAGCTAGAAGTAGAGCTTGAATTGATCAACAATGGTGAGAAAACGAAAGGGAAGCGAAAGGAAGGTCACGTCTGATTTTGGGACGAATGCCCAAACGCTCCTCAATTCGCGTTCTTATCCCAGATCGATAAAACAAATTCTCAGTCGCCCCACCCCAGGCGCCTGAGTTTTGGGACGGTAGAGATGGGGCGCCTGAATTTTGGGTCGCTTGAAAGAGCGCGCCTAAGTTTCCAACTGAAGACAAAACCGGGTTAGTCTAGACACAGTTCTCAGTACCCGAAAGACATCCATCCTTATACTAGCAAAAGAAACAATAGCAAACCACGTTAACCTCCCCGGTGGAGCAACTAGCTATATTATTCTGCCCAGCGGAACGTTACATAAGCCGGCACAGCCGGTCAAGCAAACCAATAAAAATCCCTAGCGATACCCCTTAGCTCAAGCCACTCTATGATACCAAATTGAAATAGCAAACCCTTCTACAAAACTACAAAAACAAATCAACTACCCTTAGCAAATCTTCAATGCACACAACCTGACTACTATCCCTAGTGAAAAACCATTAACCTAAAACCCAAACCCATCATCAACACAAAAACGAGCAAAAGCGAAACACGAAGCAAAAAGCACTAAAAATACAATTACGCACTCGTCGAGAGTAAGCGCTCGTCAAGAATTTATGCAATGATCCAAGGAAGGATCGAGACGCAAATATAATTCAGCAATGCAGCCACCCGTAAGGGATTAATACAATTCAATGCAGCCACCCGAAAGAGATTAATACAGTACAAGGCAGCCACCCGAAAGGGATTAATGCAATTCAATGTAGCCACCCGAAAGGGATTAATGCAATTCAATGTAGCCACCAGCAAGGGATTAAGTCAACCCCAAGTTACCCGAGAAGAACTTATTATAAGGGGTTTGTCTCACCAAATTTCAGTTACTCATAAGTAGACTCAAGCATGGGGTCCACTTCAAACAATTATGCAAAGGCCAGGGATAGGCGGGATTTATTCCAAAGAATACAATATGCAAAGTCTTGGAGTAGACAAGATCTATTCCAAAGAGTACAACTAAGCAAAGGCCAGGGGTAGACGGGATCTATTCCAAAGAATAGAATATGGAAAGACCAGAGATAGATGGATCTATTTCAAAGAATACAATAGGCCAAGACTAGGGTAGACAAGATCTATTCCAAATAATACAATAAGCAAAGACCAGGGGTAGACGGGATCTATTCCAAAGAATACAATATGCAAAGATCAGAGATGGACGAGATCTATTTCAAAGAATACAACTAAGCAAAGTCCAGGAATAGACAGAATCTATTCCAAAGAATAAAATTATGAAAAGGCCAGGGCAGACTCGAGCATGGGGTCAACTACGAAGATCAAGTTACAAAACAACCACAGCAACTCTTCAAATCAAACCAAAAGTAAGCAAATTCAGATCAAAACTACAATAGCAATCCCAAGGGAAGAGGTCAGATATAATTTCTAGCCTTGGCTGGCGAGCCTCAGTACGTAGTCTAATAGACTTAAAACGACCCGAGCGGATAGCCACCATGTTGTAATCCTCTATTGACCTAGGCGGCTATACTTTGACTTTCGCCTCGTCCAAGCCTCCGTCAAATTGGAGGCTTATGTAGACACCCAGATTTGGACCTGGTGGCTACTAAAGCGTCCGAGAAACACCCGATGACGATCGGACTGCAACACGACATGATTTTATGATGTTAAAGATGATTTTTCTATAGAACGGATCAAATAATTACTCGGAGAAACTAATCCAACATCAAGACGGTCTTATTCATGTCATTACGATCGCGTCAACACTAACTAGAGTCAATTCCGACTCCGGGGCTTCGAATCGGTCCCGAAATACGAAGTCAAATCCGAGTCAACGAACCGGACCGAGTCGAACCTCGTGATCCGCGCTCAAAAGCCCATAGGCGGGATCTAGAATACTTTGGAAGCAAAGCATTGGCAAGATCGCATATATCTTCGTTTTGGAAACTTTTCCTAATCGAACATTCAAAATCTCGGGTGCACGAAGTGGTGCGCTTGAGAATTGA
Source organism: Agrostemma githago (assembly GCA_958450325.1). NCBI lineage: Eukaryota > Viridiplantae > Streptophyta > Magnoliopsida > Caryophyllales > Caryophyllaceae > Agrostemma > Agrostemma githago. Next base: position 47,111,691 of record OY288255.1, read on the forward strand.
ATCACTGGAGGCTCACGGCGTGCTGTGCTCGAGATCTCGAAAGGAACTACGAGGAAAACTAAATATACCCCTCTCCTCCACTCATAATTGACACAACATCTCTCTCCCTCTCGAGAATTCCACACGGCTTGCAATTCTCTCTTTAGGGTCGCAATCCTCGACATTAGGAACGATTCAGTTGATCGTTATCTCTCCAATTCACATTCCACGAAACAATACTACTCTTCGGAGTTCTTGCGAGTTCCTACTTGATAAGAGCGAACAAGGGCACCTGTATTGATCCACTCGATCTGAATTAATTCAAGCGTTCCTACGCTCACCAGGTTCATCCGTCCAAGTCGATATCGTCACTATGTTGTCCTCTTAACCAAAATTTACGTATCGCTTTTCAATTATGCATTTTGATATTGTCGATCGATGAGGATTCTAAATTTTCCCAACGACGTGTACACCATCCGCACTCCGAATAGTGTACAAGCCTTACTTCTGTTCGGCTTAGTCAAGTGCATGTCCGACAAAGCCCCTAGACCAACTCATTTAAGATACGTAACGTCCACAACTTCAACCCTAATTACTAAAACACCTAAATCAAACCTGAGTAGTCGTTATTAGATTCGTTCTTTATCGTCTACACATCGTATTTTGTTTAGTGTACATTCTGAGGGTGCAACTCGATCCTCATACAACATGATTTACTTATGTTTCGCACTTTACTGCTTTCGTATGATTTACCGCTTTTATGACCATAATCGCATGCTTATTCATCTAACCGGAAGCTAAAGCGTAAACAACTAAGCTAACACTAATCAAAACGAGCAGTGGTCTAGTCTCGTATTAGTCCAGACGCTCATACTGTCGCACCTCGTTATCAGACCGCACGGTGGCGTGCGCCTGATTTCTAAACCGCATGGCTTGACGCGTCCCTATTTATGCAGTACAGACGCACTTTAAGTAGAATACCAGGTAAGGTATATTACGAGAACGACTAATATCCGTATTATCACGTTAAAACTGATTTGCTAATACGTATACTATTTAGTACTCTCTACTCTCCTACGTGCATCTTAACATGTTTGCTTGTCACGTGAAATCGCATGCAAAGAATATAAAATCATCAACTTCGACGTCAATTTACTTGCCCTTAAATCAACCGACTAGCTAAGACACTAGGCTTAAAACAACGATTGTTACCGCATTTTCACCACATTAGAACGAAATTACCCGTCCATCGATTGATTATTAAAGGTTCCTATGTGCAGGCGAGATTGAGTGTTGACGTCTACTCAATGTTGGCTTCCAAATACGTACCCTTACCTCTTATTCAGAATCTACGGTTTCCGGATGTCCGAAACCATTGGCAATGAGAGTCATTATAGAGATGAAATGCTTAAGGGTACAAGTCTTTATTCTTAGGTCCCATGCATGTTACTCATGTTACTCAACTTTGAGCCTACTAAGGGATTAATGTTGACTTGAACGGTTTTCGAGCATCACATAATTGTTCGGTGGCGACTCCACAAATCGACAACAAATTTGGTTCACTAAAACGGTCGCCGAACCAAATGATCCGACCTTTAAACATTTATAACCATATCTCGATCTATTTCAATGGAAACGTAGATGCGCTCATACATCTATCTAGTACAATTCAAATCGTCAACCAAATCGAGGTCACATCACCCCGAACGCGGGATCGGACCGACCCAACCGGAGACGGTGTTGGTAGCCGCCGCGGGGTCCGCGCGGGTGGCAGCGTCTACATTACTCCGTTCTAAATCGATGCTACATCCAAACCTACCTCAGCCCCATTTTGATAATTAGTTTTCAAACCGACCCGGTACATTAATTCGTTTATTTTTCAGCATTATTTTGATAAAAAAAATCAAGTTAAACAATGTCCTCCATTTTCCCTCCATCGTATTAACTAAACTAACATTATTCCATCATTATTATGAGTATCAATCATATCTTGTCATTCCTATCTAGTCACCAATATTTCATCATTATTGATCTTCTTCTCGATACTTTTCCGATTCTTTAATTTATGTACAAAAGATAATGGGACAAACATTAAAACCGGAGGGAGTGGTATCTATTCACGAGCCATAAAAGTATGAACAATGATACACTCCCTAGGGCCTATTCCATTTTACTTCATCCATACCTATTACAGTACTCCGTTGGTCTAAATGTGCAATTTGTTTGACAATGACTTTTTATGATGAAATTGAGACTAGACAACCATAAGACAACAGTTCTACAATCCAGCTAACACCAAATTGTAGAGTAATGCTTTCACAGTAGCAAGGGAATCTTACAATACTACGCTTTGCTTCATTCAACTCCCCACCTATCAAAAGACAAAATCGAAATGCTACAGTTAGAAGCAACCATGACTCGTATTCATCACTTCCAACAAACATTCATCAAGAACTCGAGCGTCTAAATATCTTCTTCTTTTTCTCGTGTTTTGACGCATACATAAGCAAAAGAGGTGTTTGCATCGTACACGCGAAAGGCCAATCATAGGAAGGACCCGAGTTCAAATCACTCTTTCCAAATTCTACCGGTTACCCTTAGTTTCAATTCCTTCCTTTGATCTCCTGAAAAGAAAAGGGCCATATTTCTTTGAATGATGAGGCCATCAAAATTGTCGCGCACCTTGCGATGGCTATCCCTAATGCTTCTTGGAACCCCGTGCCATATTAGCTTTCCTTCATTTCCTCCTACTTCGAGGCTGTAAGTGTAATTCTTTGCCTCGTTGTCGTCTCCCATGAATCTTAAGAAAGCTATGTACACAGGAGCCATCCCCAATTGGAATGCTTCAAAATGAAGGCAAAAGTATTGCCCAAAGCAACTGAAAACCTAAACCACAAAAATAAAGAATTACGGAGTACCAAACCAAAATAAAAAGCAACATTGCCCTAAAACTCCAATGCCTGACTCCCACACATGTACACAAGCTGAACTCCATGATCTTTGCAAACAATACATAATTAATACTCCATTTATTTCAATGAAAACTTTCACTTTTCCATTTTCATAAATTTCTTGGGTAGCTTCCACTTTATTTTTTTTGGTATCACCCTTCTCTCTTACATAAGTAACCCATCTACTTCACTTCCTCTCTACTTTTGAATATTTTATTATTTTCCTTCAAAAAAAATGTCTTTTTTTAGGTGGAAGCTTTTTTTTTGGTAAAGGGTAAGTGTATATATATATATATATATATATATATATATATATATATATATATATATATATATATATATATATATATATATATATATATATATCAGTGTGATCAATGTACAAATAAGTGACTACATCAGCTTATGTAGCCATCTAGCATCTTTAGCCTGTATCGGGTATTTGATCTTACACATTATTCTATTCTTAACATCCAATTTGATCAATTTAGCAATACTATGTGGATGCTGCAATTTTCCTTCAATTCTGCAAATATTTCGGCTCCTCCATATGTGATATATCGCTGCATTAATCATTGCTCTCATAATATTGCACTGGAGCTTAGTTCCCCGCAACTTGCTTGCCCATTTGAGTCCATCAAATCTCGGAATCGACTTCCCTACCCATTCACCGAGCAGTCCCATCACCCGTGTACTCCAATTACAACCAAAAAACATGTGATCAAGATTCTCCTCCTCCGACTCACAAAAGTAGCACCGGTCAGAATTCGAAACCCCGACCCTTGCCAATTTTTTCCTCGTGTTTAAAGCCCCCTAAACACTAGCCAAGAAATGAAACTATGTCTCGAGACACTACAACCACTCCAAACGAGTCTAGCCCAATCAACCTTCGGTTTAGCTGCCCTCAACTCGTGATAGGCCCTAGAGATCGAAAATCGAATAAGTGACCCATGCCAAAGACTAGGGGTGAGCAAAACCGGATATCCGATCCGGTTTTGTAAACCGGATCGGATATCCGGTTTTAAAAATCAAAAAAATTCCGATCCGTATCCGGTCCAGTTTTTTCCGTATATCCGGTTTCCGGATATCCGGTTTTTTCGGATATCCGATTTTCGGATATCCGGTATCCGGTTTTATATTTTTCTTTTATTTATCTTTTTTTTTTAAATAATTTTTTCATTTTTAATTAAGAGTAATTAATTGATTTTTAAGCAACGTTGCGTTTTATATAAATTGATATAATAAAATACATAAAAAAAACTCAAAAAAATGGTATATATGTCTTACGGTACAATTTTTCTAACAAAATATTACGTTTCAATACATAATATCATAAATTTACTAATAGTTTTGTTTTTTACCTTTGAAAATAATTGGTGAGTTTTGAATTCTTTATTGTATAATTCATATTAGGATTATATTTTTCATATTTTTTTATTGTTTTTACAAAACCGGATCGGAAACTGGATATCCGGTTTCTATTTTCCCCGATACGTATCCGCTACGGTTTTAAGGAAAACCGTATCGTATATCCTGTTATTCGTATCGGATATCCGGAAATTCGTATAATTGAAAGCGTATACCGTATCGTATACGTATAATAAAACCGTATCGTATATTTTTGCTCACCCCTACCAAAGACCATTCACAAACATATCCTTAATTTTGTCCTTAACTAGCAAATTTTCCTCCACGCCCAAGTAGCATCCGTATTTGGCTAATAATCACGTCAAACACTCCCTTTCAGATAGATGTTATTCACCCACCGGACCCAAAGACAATCCGGTTGATCAAACACCCACGAAGCCAACTTAGCCACAGCAGCCTCATTCCAAATGTACAAATCTCTAATACCCAATCCTCCTTCATCCTTCGGACAACACAACTTCTCCCAACTCACAAGAGCTCGATTAGTTCTATGAAGTATTGATGTACCCCGTATGAATTTATTCATAATAATGAAAATTGCTTCAAATACTAAAGAAATTGATGACTACTCTCTGCAACAAAAATAAGTACAGTCTATTTAGTGAACCATTTTGTTTTATTCATCATTAGCTAGATCAGAAAAGTTTGTGAATGGAACCACACTTCAAAAGCAAACCAAAATTTGGTTTCATCCCTCTCTAACTTTACTACCAACAAGCTTACCGTAAGCATCCATGTGGCATTTTCTACTTCATGAGGATTTGATTTGACATATCGATGATTGAATGTACTTCCCTCGTGCATGTCCACTTTATGATCATCCTTAAGGTGAGACACCAGATCCAGAATGTCACCCATGACAGTGCATTCCGATCCAGCATATGGACAGTTGTAGGGTCTAAAGGCACATTGGGATTCATGCTTCAGTTTGCTATAGTAAGGACTAAGGATATAAGCGCAAGCACCCAAGACTTTGATATTTGCAAGGGAAATCGAGGGACGCAGCAACTTTTTCCAGGGCAAGGCATCTGATATTGCCAAGGTCATGTCTGCAAGTTGGGCACCGGTTATGAACTCTAGGCTTGCAGCTAGCACATATAGTGTGCCCATTTGAGCACTACAACAATGATAAACGAACACAATTTAGAAGCTAGATTTAAAAGGTGAATATGAAGAGTAGACATGCACGACATAAACAGATGACGTAGGCTATAAACAATGAACCACCCCTATCCAGACGTGATCGTTTAAAGGAATACCGATGTTCCTCGTAGTCAACTGAAGTAACACTAACACAGTTGATAAGTGTTGCATCTTGAACTTTCATGTGAATTATTATACAATGTGCTGGGTGCACATGTTTTTCACTAAAAAAGTTACTTGGGCACAAAATTATAACAACTGCCCGAACACAATGGAAGGAACAGGCTTGTCAAACTACACTTGAACATCTTTAAAGCAAGGGTTCAACAGCTTTTGAAGCACCAAGTGGATAGACTTGGGATACAAAAAGGTAAATCCACATAAATTGGCAAGTATACTGAACAAAAGTAGCCATCAATGAACCTGGTGGATTGGAGGGTACATAGCAGTTAAGCATACAGGACACTCCAGTAGCTCATGGACACTACTTGAAACAGTTAAATTAGGTTTCACAGTACTTTGTGCAGGATCAACCACATTTTCAAGAACATCTGTTATCTCATCGCTTGATGGAGGATCAATAACTTCAGGATTCGCCCTGATATCATCAAAGTATGGATTTCCAGTAGCCATCTTCTATACGGAACAAGTAGATTGAACACAAAAGATATATTACAACCAATTCCAAAAAAAAAGTTAACAATAATTATGCAACTAAAAGTACTCGACTACTTGTCTTATTGAGTACCAAGGCAGAGCTAAGTTCAACTCACTTTAATAAGTTCTAGAGTCAGTTTGAACAATAACCACATTATATTAGAATGTTTGGATATAACATTCTTATATAAGAATACATCCTCACATTGCGAACAACGAAAAACCTATTTTATGTCCACCAAAGTACCAACTACCCAGCAACAACAATGTAATTTGCAAATATGCCATAAACTCATTGGTGATGATGCACTAAAAACTATCATGGACTGTGATCGGAAAGTTAAGGATTTTTTTCATTTCCACCTATTCTCAAATGACACGGTCTTACAATAAGTTTATTTCGAAACCTCTCGTACAACGGTGGTTACCCATTTTACTTTTTGGTGCATTATAGAAAGCTTCTCTTACATACTAAGCTTAAGTGAGACGGTATCACATGATATTAATGAGCAATATAATGATAATAATCATCCAACACAAAAGCATACAACCTACCATTCGTATATCCATATTGTATGTTTGGAACCGCTATGTTTCGTGGAAACTCCTGGAAAATGTAACGCCCTTGCCTGCATAAACAATTTCACAAAGTGAGCAACAAAACTTCCAGTACTAAAAAAAATCAAAATGTGCATCATGTATTAATTCAATCAGGTGGAAATCAGATATGAATCATAGTTACGTTCATCACCATCAGCTATGAGAAGAACGTGACTCAGAAAAAGGTTTGACATAAGCAAGAAACTGTGACAAACTGACAATCATAGGATTCATATCCTGCAAAAAAAAAATCGACACATTTAAGATTCATATCTTTTGATAACTACAGTTTTTATTCCCAGCAGAACTGATATGATAAAAAAAGTAAAAGTCCATAGCATAAGATTTGGATAAAAGATTAAGGGAGCATTTGTTAAAATCACACCACAGCAAAAAGACGGATCAAAAGCGAAATATTAGGGCTGGAAGATAGTCGCAAATAAGAACAACAACCATATATTACGATCAACAAGGAGTAATTATATAAAAAAAACACACTTTGTGAAATCAATGAAAATGCAGAATAATCAAGAAGAGTCCAAAAAGAAAGGGAGAAAAATCAAAGTACCCTGAAAAAGTGGGGGTTGGAAAATATAGAATTTCAAATTTCAAAACTCCATGGAGGAAGAAGAAGAAAAGGAGAAAGAGGCAGAAGAACCTGGAAGAGAATTTTGGGATGTTGCTGGAAAACCCGAGGACTTGATGCTACTTGACTTGGGTTTGAGAATGGAGTATTTATGAGTCAAGACTCAAGATCATAAATTTTGGCCAGCCCTAGGAGCAACCAATGGTTTGGGTTCCATTGCGGTTGATTTGCCGTCACGTCACCGCCACATCATTTACTTGCAAATCCAACATTTATCAATGGTACAAGTTTATCCAACATAAAAGGAAATTACTTGCTTACTTATCAACCTTCTCTCAGACTACTACCTAAACATGGACGGAGGAAGATATGTAAAGGTAATGAAGAAATCAAACCCCGGTAGGCAAATTAGGATACTGATTATACTACATAGTCATGCTATAATCAAGTCTATTTGCTTTGATATACAGAATATGACAAGATGAAGAGTAGAATTTGCGGAAGTCTGACGAGGGATATTCGTAATATATATACTTCGGTTTAGAAACATATAATTTAGAAGCATAGTTGATATTCACTGGCTTTGATGAATTGGAGTAGGTTCATCCTATTATGAACTTGTGATGCAATCTTATTGATATTGGGGAGAGATAAAAGAGTTCTTGAAGGGAAAATTGAGGATTATGAGGAATGAATAAAGGGGGTGAATGAATTAATTTAGTTTGATTAAGGAATGAAGTGATTAAAAGAGTAATAAAAATGAAGCAACCGTTAAATTTAACTTTTTTTTAACGGAATTGGGGCTTTGGTGCCTTTAAACAAAGAAATGAAAACTTAAGGTGATTTTGGGCAAAAAAAAACTTAAGGTGTTTTTTTTTTACAGAATATCTAAATGTTAGGTGTCTTCCGACAAAATGCCCAAATAATAAATCTTCGATAAAGTGAATTAAATTGATTTCTCGAGGAAAGGTAATAAATGTTTTGACGAAACATAAAATAAATGAGCTTCGAGCCGAAAATAGAATTCCGAGCTTAAATATAACTAAATAAAAAGAATTTAAAATTTAAATCGTCAAATAGACTTTCGATAAGAATTAAATTAAATGTATAAAATAAATCGAAACAGAAATAAAAATATGTTTTAAATATAAGAAGAGTTTCCGAGACAAATAAAATTTTAGAAGTTTGAAACGATTAAACGATGAATTCATTTTATAATAATTTTAAGAATTACGAGTTAAATCGTAAACAAAATAAAAATACGAACATAACAATAATTTACTTACATTTCGCATTTACAGCTTTCATATGATTTACCGCTTTTATGACCCTATAATCGCATGCTAAATCACCTAACACGAAATTCAAAACGTAAACAAGCTAAAACTAAACAAAGCGGTGGTCGGGCTCCGTATTAGTCCTGATGCTCACCACCCGTGGTTCGATGCATCCCTATTAATACCGAGTCGACGCATCCTAAGCAGAATATCAGGTAAGGTATACCACGAGAATGACTAATATCTGTATTATCGCATTAAACCTTATTTACTAATACGTATAATACTTACTACTTTCTACTCTCCTACGTGCATCTTTTCATGGTCTGCTTCTCACGTGAAATCGCATGCAAAGAATGTAAACACAACTACTTCGACAATAAAACTTACTTGTCCTTAAACAACAGACGTATCAAAGGCATAGGGTTAAAAAAACGGATGTTATCGTACTTCCGCCACAACTAAGGAATAAAGTTATCAGCCCACCGATTGATTAGTGGAGGCCGCTATGTGGGGACGGGATTGAGGGTCGACATCTAGCGAACGTTGGCTTCCCAATACGTACCCTTCACCCCTTACTCAGAATCGACGGTTTCCGGATGTCCAAAACCATTGGCGATGAGAGTCATTCCAGGCATGGAGTACTTATGGGTACAAGTCTTTATCATTAGGTCCCGTGCTCCTCAGCTTTGAGCCGGCTACAGATCAAAGTTGACTTGAACGGTTTCCGAGTCCCTATAATCGACTTGGTGGCGACTCCACAAATCGACAACGAATTTGGTTCACTAAAAAGGTCGTCTTACCAAACATATCGGCCTTTAAACATTAACAATCACGTCTTAATCGATTCTAACGGAAACACGGGTGCCTGCATCCGTCTAGTACTATCCGAATCGTCATCCAAATCGAGGTCCGACACATCGCCCCGCACACGAGATCGGACCGGCCCCCGACCGGGAAGGAACCGTGTGGGTCGCCGCCGCGAAAAAGAGGGAGGTCCCGCGCGGGCGCGCGCGGTGCGCCGGGTGTCCACAACTATCAGTTAAGATAAATTTTACGACGATTGATAATGTTTGTTTATCCTAAAATCGATATACATAAATTCCGTATGAACAACCGTACTTCCAGTCAATGTGTTACCTAAGCCGGTGATTAAACACGTTTTCACGAACGATGTTATCGATACCAATCATGGTGAAAATGGACATGTACCCTGGCAGTACCCTCTGAGTTGTCTTCACCATTCCATATTGTAATGACTTGTTCTGAGTCAATACACAGCCCACGGACCGGTGACCATTATGGAACCCGGTATTGTTTCATCCCTCTGGTCATCATAAATGTGCCCCACGATGACCGCTGAGCTCGATATTCCAGAGAGTCCGTCTTTATAAGACACCCAAATTCAGCCTACGTTTCGTGTTGGCTCTCTCTTGGTAAAGTTTAGAAGGTGATGCGATAGAAGACAGCTTTGAAAGTAGACAACGACACTCGGAGTCACTGCTATGGGAGGCCATGATGCATCCTGCCCGTGCGAGAAAATGCTAGGAAGTAAATGGGAAGCCAGCTCTTTATGAGTTTGTCGGTAGAGTAGTAGTTGACCAGTTGCCATTGAGGTGCTCGGTTGTGTACAGGTTCTCTTTCCCGAGACCAAGAGTATGAATTGGGTGTGTGAACATACATAGGGCACTGATCAACTTTCCCTCTCTATATCGGATATCTTTGGGGGTGGAATACCTCCCGACCTTTGCCTTAGCAGTGTATGGGACATGTTCTGTTTAGAGGGGCCTTTAAGTCCATGCACTTACAGTTCTTCTTCTTCATATGTCGGTCAACTAAACTGAGTGAATTTAGGTGTTCGATCCTATTGAGCACTAGGGGCGAGATGTAAACCTCCTAGTATCAGTATGATTGGCGGGATTGATGATCCCATCAGCACTTATGGTGAGATGGAAGCCTTAAGTACGCATGAGACATTAGTAGTCACGTCCCGTGCATTGTGTATAAATGAAACCTTGGTTTTTAATCTAAATGACTACAGTTTTCAAAATTACATGTTTCGGTATGGCTCCTTATTGTTCTAAATCCACTTGATAAATTAGTTTGAATGAACACATATGTTCAAAAGTGATATACTTGTCATGTTTCACATGTTACATGCTGAATGAGTTGATTCACATGACGTATGCTCGATGATGATATATCCATTATGTTTCTCATGTTATTCACAAGATGTATGCGCTACTGTTTACTTCTCCCATGTCATTCCCATGATGTACGCTTTACTGTTTTATTTCTCACATGATACTCACATGATGTATGTTTTACTGTTTTGCTATTCACCTCCTACTCAAATAATGTATGCTTTATCGTATTTCATATCGCATGCTTGTTTCACATGCCATTATGTTCACATGCTAAACTAAACTCACTTCATGTGTATCTCACATTTTATACATGTCGACTTGTAATGCGACATGCCCGCTTATCTGTTAATTAGATAACCTTAAGATTATATTGTACTACATTTATTATTCGGGGCCGTGTTACAAGGACGGCTAGGCTACTCCCACTAAGTGGGACATGTATATTTAAATATGCATTGATCAGGTTGACGAACCTTCAAAACTGGACATGGGAGCATGCATGAGTGCAAGAGATACAGCTTAGCAGATGAGAGTGTCAAACTATAAATCTTGTAAGATAAATTTTGTCTGACTATTGTATTAAGAAATTTGTAATTCCATTTTCAGTTGTTTTATTTTAACAAACGGTTCATTTTTTTTGGTAAAAGACTCCTTATGAGTCAACGGTTTTAATTGTTACCCCTTAATACGACTTAATTATTTTCCGCCTTATTAATTAATGTCATTAGAAGAACCGGGTTGTTACTGACCACCTCGTTAATCATGCCACGCTCGAGCCTAAGCTGATGCACACTTTGTCTCCTCCTATGAACGGTCCTGGAGGTCGACGTACCCGCCTCGAGAACCTCATCCTCTCTACCAGCTAGAGGCACCTCAATAAGACGCCCCACATCATCTCCAGCTGAAAACAAGGGGAAACAAATCATATCAGGTGAAGTCAAATAGGGTGAAACAGGTCAAAATAGGTCCAAAATTTGTAATCAAGCTAGCGAAATTCCGAAAAGCACCCCAGACCACATTATCAATCAAGGTCACAATAAAAGTAGTTTCGAGAAAATCGGGCATCGTTACGGCCTCATACGGTCTGTCGTAAGCCTCACGGCCTCACACAGAATGACGTAAAGTGCGTTTCGGATCACGAAAATCGACATACAAGCTTCCCACAACCCTATGAGCAAGGAACCGACAAGTTTACGGGAATTAAACATGGGAACGATCGGGAAGTCGACCCTAAACCCTAGCAAATTCGGATTTCGGCCATGGAGAAGCCAATAAAGGACCTTCAAGCTCCTAATTCAAGCTAATAATCACTTCTACAAGCTCCATACTACCCCAATTCACAAATGGGATAAAAAACAAGAATCAAAATCAAGCAAAAATGAAACCCCCAAATCGATTTCTTGAGTTACGCAAGTTCGACTTAAATCAAACACAAAGTAAGCATAAAATTGACATGGGTGAGTAAAGAACAATTACATAGGGTCGACATAAGGACGAAGGGGCTGTCGCGTTTGATTTCGAACAAAATGAATGAATCGACCCCAATTTCGCGTTCTTATTTCAGGGCTATGAAACAAAAGCTAAACCGTAGCAGGTATCTTGCCTCAGAATCGAGTCGCAAGAGACCCCGCTCCTGAATATCAAGGCGCCAGAGGGCTTACGCCTTCCTGCTAGCCCAAGACGAATCTTGTCCCGTTTAACGATTTCCTGGAATCCAAGGACGCATATTTCAAATTTCACAAATAAAGGTGACATGACGATCTTTTTCCGAATCCCCAGCAGACCCCCATACAGGGCAGATCTCCGTGCAGTGCAAACCGTTAAGCGAAGCTAAAATCCCCAACGGTACTGTAGACACCCACGTTTTGACCGCCAGGTGTCTATAGTAGTTTCCAACAAACACCAAATGATGATCGGACGCAAACGTGCTTTGATGGACTCGGATATGGGCTTGAAATCATGGACATTTGGCTTGGGCTTTTTACGGAGTACAAATCTCACAAAATCAACCTCAAAATCAGGCCCAGTGGGTCGTTTCGAGTCAAATAAGACTAATTTGGGCAGAATCCGACATCATGGGCGAAACCGTCTTTTAGCGACCGGGTCAAACCCGGTCAAAGATATTTTTTCGAGACACACGGACCAGCCGTGTCATCTCACGATTTCGGCCTAGACTCGAATACTACAAAAATCAGCCTCAAAAATATTAAACAAATCCATCAAAAGATGGAATTCGATCCTCAGTAGAATTCCCGACCGAGCACTCCACCGAGTACAAGGAGTACTCGACCGAGTACTCCATCACCAGCCAAAAACCGTGAATTCCCCATCAAGCAAGCGGAAGTCACGTCCCCCTCAAATTGCTTATTATTTCTATCCTTAGACGGAATTCTACCTCATCCCGACCGGTGACTTTTCTTCCTTTGCAAGTTAGTCATCTCCTATAAATAGGACCCTCCCATCACACACAAAACAGGAATTCCCGACATCTATCATTCATACACTTTTTACATCGATCATAAGCTACAAAAAATACCGACATTCATAACACCGAATAATCGTTATTACAACCCGGCAACTCCGACACCCCAAAAACCGGCCACAACCCGACTCTTCACACGCACCAAACGCACCACCTTAACTCACCGACATCATCTCGACGCTCCCGCGCCTAAGCCACATTCTGACGAGCCCCGTCCCGAGAAAACAAAGCATGTAGGTTGAGGGTGTAAAATCAAACCCGGTTCTTCCTTTGTCTCTTCCTTTCTCTTGTCCTTCTTTTTTTCCTTCTTCTTCGTCGGTCGGACCTTTTTTTAATATGGGTCGTTGTCGCTTTTTTTATTTCTAATAACGATATTACAAAATTATTTTCATAAAACAAAACATTCTTAAAAAAGATATCGATTCTCTAGTTGAATATCGTATCAAAAGAATAACATTAAACTCGTTGATGCTAGAAAGTCGTTATACGGTCTTAAAAATATAATACAACGATTTTCAACGCGGAGGGAGTCCACATCGTTTTTTTTTTAGTTTAAGACTTTTACAAAGCGATCTTCAAACCTTTTTTTTTATCTTTTATAAAAATCATTCCGAGTATTCGATATCGATTACATAATCGAATATCGAATACGACGAATATCAAAAATATAGATCGCGTATGAATTAAATCCATATTTGTAAACGATTTATTAAAATTATCGATTTTCGAAAAGCCAACCCGAGACAGCCACCCACGCGAGTCGCGCCCCTCCCGGGCGAGTCGCGCAGGGGCCTGTAAACCGCACCGTTTTTCTTCGTTTCTTCCTTTTTTTAGCATCGCTTTCTCAAATAAAACAGCGGCTTTCTCGGCATATTTCAAGTTTCGATAAATATTTCCTTGACCTCGGTCAACACGTGTTTAATCCATCACGCGTCACAAAACTTTTCGAAATTATGCATATCATCGTATTTACATTCTTATTCGATTTACGAACCGTTACTAACTTGGTTGCTCATGTTTGTAGCGATTTATTCTCATATGTTGTTTTATTAGACTAAAACGAATTTCACATGCTAAATATAACTTTGACATTATTAGTTTAAGATGCATTAAACGACTTAGCAACCCATTTAATTTTTCTCACATGCTTAGGGAAAATAATGTTTGCATATCATTCAACCGTCGAACTAACGCGTGTACACAAAAAATGAACGATATCCTAGTAAAGGCCGCTAAGTGAGGGCGGGGTTGGGTGTTCTTAGTGAACTTCTGTAGACACCCACATTTTGATCGCCAGGTGTCTATAGCAGTTTCCGACAAACACCCGATGATGATCGGACGCTAACGTGCTTTAACTACTCAGAAACGGGCTCAAAATCATTGGCATTTGGCTTGGGCTCATTATAGAGTACATATCTCACAAAACCAACCTCAAAATCAGGCCCAGTGGGTCGTTTCGAGTCAAATAAGACTAATTTGGGTCGATTCCGACACCAGGGGTAAAACCATCTTTTAACGACCGAGTCAAAACCCGGTCAAAGATTTTCCCAAGACACGTGAGTCAGCCGTGACACCTCACACGGCTGATTCCCACTCTAATCCTACAAAAATCAACTTCTCACAATATTAAACAAATCCGTTTAAGGATAGGATTCGATCTCAAGTAGGAATTCTATCCGGAAACCGAATCGGATATCGACCGAGCACCAAGTACTCGGCCAAGACACCCAAATCAGCCGAAATACTCCTCCATCCAGCCGAGATTTTGGCTTCTCCACCAAGCAACGGAATTTGCATTCCTTTCGAACTCTTGCATTTCCTATCCAAAAACCGATTCAAACACCCGACCGAGTACAAACACTCGGCCGAGCAACACACAACCAGCCGTGTCCCCTTTCTTTTTTGACAAGAAAGTGGAATTCTCATGCCTTACAACTTCTACATTTCCTATCCCAAGCGGTAGTTCAAACTCTCCTAGCCAAGGTCGGGAATATCCCTATAAATAGCCCCTTGCACAACTCAGAAAATATTCATAAAACAAACATCAATTAGCATCTACAATATACATTCATTATCAATCATCAATCATCTACAACATCAATTATTCCCATACACACACTCATAAGCATAAAATCTAGCATCGATACACCGAGACTACAAACCCGAAGGAAACCGGCCCGATACCCGATACCCTTCACACGTCACGCTCAAACCGAGCCACCATAACT
The DNA here is from genome assembly GCA_958450325.1 of Agrostemma githago. NCBI lineage: Eukaryota > Viridiplantae > Streptophyta > Magnoliopsida > Caryophyllales > Caryophyllaceae > Agrostemma > Agrostemma githago. The sequence goes on from OY288255.1 coordinate 47,127,169, forward strand.
CACCGACATCCACTCGACGCTCTTGTGCCTAAGCCACGTCCCGACGAGCCCCGATCCGAGTAAACAGAAGCATGTAGGTTGAGGGTGTAACAAAACCCAATTTCTTTTCTTCTTCCCTTCTTTTCTTCGTCGGTCGTCCTTTTTATTACGGGTCGTCGTCGTTTATTTTATTTTCTAATATCGATACTACAAAAACTATTTTCATATATCGAACATTCTTAAAAATATGATATCAACTCTATAGTTGAATATCGTATCAAAAAGAATTATATTAAATCTCGTCGAAGCTAAGAAAATCGTTACATCTTTTTTATACAAAATACAACGATTTCAAACGCGGAGAGAATTAACATCTTTTTCGTTCAAATTCTTTTTACAAAACCCTTTTCTAAAATTCATTCCGAATACTCGATATCGATTTCATAATCGAATATCGGGTACGACGAATATCGAAAACATAAAACGAGTACAAATTAATTCATATTTTGTACGCGATTTATCAAAATTAGCAATTTCGAACAAAAAATAAAAAACCGGGACAGACCCGCACGCGAGTCGCGCCACTCCCAGGCGACTCGCGCACGGGCCTGAAACCCGAGTCTTTTTTTTAGATTTTCCGTTCGTTTTATTTTATTATTCGACGAAACGATTTCAAAATTTATATCTTTTCTAAAACTATTTGAAGTATTTGATATTGATTTCGTAGTCAATTATCGAATATAACGAATATCGAAAATATTAAGTCGAGTACGAATTATGCAATATTCGTACGCGATTTAATAAAAGCATCGAATTTTCAAAAAACCGCTTTCGAAATCAGCCCGACACGCGACTCGCCGGCATCCCGGGCGAGCCGCGCGGCCGGCTGCCACGACGCGCCTTTCTCGTTTTTTTATTATTTTTTCGAACTTCGTTTTTTATACAAAACAGCGTTTTTAGCAATATTTTCAGATTTCGATTAATATTTATTTTCTCGATCTCGTATATTTATTTTATTTGCTATATTATTATTTACAAATCGATACTAACTCGTTTGTTTATCTTGTAGCAAATTCACATCTTTTTCATTTTTTGTTTTATTATACTAAAACGAACCTCACATGTTAAATTCAACTTTGACGTTAATTTTTCATGCATTAAACCGACTTAGCAACCCATTCAATTCCTCGCATGTTTAGGAAAACAATGTTTGCATATCATTCATCGTATTACTAACGCGCGTATTAAAAAATCATTCGATATCCTAGTAGAGGCCGCTAATGTGCGGGCGGGGTTGGGTGTTCTTAGTGAACTTCCCAACACGTACCCTCACCCCTTACTCAGAACCGTGGTTTCCGGATGTCCGAAACCATTGGCAACGAGAGTCATTCAATATACGATTAACCGCTCAAGTCGGCATCTATATCGATATGCAAAGGGACGAGCCCAATAAACTCTGACATCGGAACTGGGCCGTATTTTGTATACGGTCCATTACGACATAGAGTGGGCTCGAACGGTTCCGAATAACCATAAAATTCGGTGGCGATTCCAACTTCGATTTAAATTTCCATTTGACCATCTCATGGAGATTCATTCGCCTCCCCAAACCCGCGCGTGGCCGCGTCGGGGTGGACCTATGTCATGTCCACAATTTGGCGACTCTGCTGGGGATTAGCTGATACGTTACTGACCTTCAGCATCCTCAGGGTGAGACTCGAATAGAAATCATTTGACTAGTACAATACGCGTTTTAGTTTTACGGTTCATGCATAACCCCATATTTTCCCGGGCCGGTACTGGTGATCGACGTCCCACTATACTATCGATGTAGTCCAAATTGGATATGTCGAAGGTGTCCATTAGCCGATTCGTATGAGGTTTACGGCATGTTCTAAGCTCAACTCGACTTAGGAAGTCCGCCCCGATTCTCGATAGGCTGTGTACACTGAGACCCTTTCAGACTGACCGAGACTTAGAATTAGAGCATACATGGCGTCGTTATACTGTTTCCATGACTACGTGCTACCTGATTTACAAGTCTTTTTCAAAAACCGTCATTTTTTTCAAAAATTGCATCCTTTTCAAAATATCCAATTTTCAAAACCCGGGACATATACCGAATTTAGGATCCACGATTTTACTCAAAATAGCCTATTTTTAGCCGGTATTATGCCCATTTCAAAACTCGAAAATATTTTCGAACTTTCAAACCCGCTCCCCGGTTCGCCTTTCCGTTTTCTTTTTCGAAAAAAAAGGGGCCGGGCTCCTCTCCCCGATTTTACTCGGGCTTTCAAAAATCAATTCCAAAACCTTCCTCTTTTTAGGACTTCCCATATTTAGCAGTGTCGGGTCGTGTCTTAAGTCGTCAAGGTCTTCTAGCGTCGAAACTCCGTCGATCTTATATCACGGATTTCCTCCCTATCCCAGTCCGCTTTATTATACTAAGGCAAGGCCCACCTACGTAGGACATACTCCTACAAGGGTCGGCCCATCTACACAAATCGAGTCTAAAGTCTGGGGAACGACTCACGTGAACCTCCTTTCAAACAGGGCCCAGCCCACACAGTTGGATCCTAAAGGAGGCCCACCTTTCACAAGTCACCCGTCTAGGAGTCTTTTCCGAGTCAACCTTTTACAAGGCATAGCCCTATAACAAAAGGTCTGTGACCCACGTCTAAGGGTCACTCGTCCGACACTCGATTCTTAACAAAGTCTTCAGTCCCACTCGGGGGCTACCCTTCAGCAGAGCGATCAATCACGGTTGCTCTAAGGATCAGGTCTTACACGTGTTGTCTCAGGCACCCCACCTTTGAGTCACTTAGATGCCACACCATTTGAGTCCTTAGTCTCACTTGGGGGCTATTCCCCGACGGAACGATTAATCACAGTCACCCCGAGAATCGCACCCTACACATTTGTCTTAGGAGAGTCTAACCCGAGTCAAACATGGTCGCCCCATTTTCGGACTCACCCTCGTGCAGCTTGAGTCTCATCGTCAAGTCCAAGCCAGTGGTCGTTACCTTGTCCAGGTCAACGTTCGAGTATCCCGATCCAAGAATCCTAGTCATTCCAGTCACCCCGGGTCGCGTCTAGTTTGACTCCCTCTCTTGAATTTGCGCAAAACCAAGTTTAGGCGAGTCGTGGCACCTGTCGAAGACCTTACCAAAAAAAACAACCAACCAAGCATCCGAGTCCGGATCTGATTCGAGTCTAAGTCTGAGTCCGAGTCTAGGATACCCTACATCCTCATTTCCAAATCAGAGTCAGGGTCTTTTGCATTCTGTCCTCTTTTTCAAAATTCAATAAAATCAGCTTTTCTATTGCTCATATATATTTTCCTTATGTGTTTCCGAGAACATGATAAACACCATCATACACTGTGAGCACATGCACGTGACTATAGGCACATCTATAATGACTGCAGAAAATCGAGACCCGTGTTTTCCTTTACCTGTTCCATGTCTGACATAGGAAGCCACAAAACTACACTTAGCAGGAGCGGTATCTAATCCAATGACGAATCTAGGTAGTCTCCTAGTTTGGGTTCAAGACGGGAGGCAAGCCCATTTCCCACAATAAACACCCATCCAATAAGACTACCAATCCCTACCTTAGGTGTAAGTCTGACCAACAGGAAAAACAAAAAAAAAGCTGAAAGAAAAAAAAAATCAAAAGTCCAAGAAAAAAAAACAAAAGGCCAAAACAAAAAAGCAGGCCATCATAAAAAAAAAGAGCATCCACGACCAGAACGGTCAACACAAATGAAGATCCCATGACCGGGGCTAAGAGGTCAACCAACAAAAAATATTCAAATGCCCATGACCGTGGTCAACGGTCCACTTAAGATCAATACTCATACCATCCAATAAGGGAGAAACAATCAAGCTGGTCAACTAACACCACATTTAGCCTTCCCACATTACAACCCTCAAGACATTCCCGAGACCCAGGCTAAAGACAGCCCGGAATTTTGAGGATTCAAGCTCCATAGGATACCCCTAACCATTAGGGTCAGACATGGAAACCAGATCCCGCATCATCAAACATATCCCGATCAAAGTTCGAGCCATTTTACTCGGCTTCCCCTTTACATAACAAAATTCACAATCACCATATGCAAACCCGAGATCAAAACTCGTCAAAGACCCGAGAGCAAAACTCGTCAAACCCCTTACCTAATCATACACAATCCCGAGAGCAAAACTCGTTAAAATCCCCGAGAGCAAAACTCGTTAAAATCCCCGAGAGCAAAACTCATCAAATCCCCGAGAGCAGAACTCGTTAAAATCCCATCCCAATTCTTCTCATTCAAACCAGTTACCAACCCCAAACACGGGAATTCAACTTGTAGTCAGCATAGAACATGCCTAAATAGTTCACACCACCTCTGGGGGCTACCCCGGAAAACGCTCACGGTCACAGGATCAATATCCTAACCATTCTAGCCCTTTGATCAAGACATCATTGGGAATGCACCTAGCCTACACCATTGCTATGGCTAGTTACACACAAAGTCCTATTAGACTAGGCAGCATAATATATCTTTCAACACTGAACTACGGCATGGTTTGATTTCACTATACGTGAATACGTAGGCAGCCTTTCAACAGAGGCACAACCACCCACATTGACACACATTCAAAAAGCGCCATCATTCCGGTCACGACACCGTCATGTTCTCAACAGCTAGCTTTGTCGTCCTGGGGGCTTCTCTTAGGCAGAAAACCTCCATCCACTCACAACATCCATATAAATTCAAAAAATCTAGCCTCCTTTCTGTAGTGTGTCATATTACTCGGCTCAGTCGAAGACAAGAATCTGTCAGGACTCGAGGCAATACCCACTTTGGAAATGTACCCTAACATCAAAAATTCAGGAGAGTACTAGACTACAACAGTCTCATTACAGACTACTGCAACCTCGTATAGCATATCTATCCCACTTCGATGTTCGACCATGTTGCCACTCGTCTGGGCTACGGAATAGCGCAACTTAAGAGTCTTGTTAGGTGGCCCACCCCCCTACCGAGTCACGGTCCAACCCCTCGAGAGTCCAGTCGTGTCTGTCAACTCGTCCGGTCACGCCCAGCGTCGAGTCTGTCGATAGGTCTCTCCCTTCAAATTCTCATTTTTTAAAAATCTGCAAAACTTAGCCATTTGAGAAAACCCTTTTCGACAAGGTCAAATTTCGGTCTATTTAAATTGCAAATTTCTTTTCTACCCATTTCAGTTTTGAAAACCTATTTCCTAGCACGTGAGCTGTTTTCAGGACTTTGATTTCAAAACTAAGCAAAAATCATTTTTATTCCCCAGCGCGAGTCATATTTGTTTCACCTACATGTTGCATGCAAAATTTTATGTAACTTATACAGGTACAATTCAAGACCGTGCAATTCACATAACTCCCCATCGGCATAGACTTATACGACAAGTCTGATTCCCCACGGAGTTATCATCATCAACTCAGGTACATTTCTAGTCTCCGACCGGCGGGCCCTTTACGCAGGTCTAATGGACCTTAAACGACCCGACCGGAAGTCTGCCAGGTTTTAATCTTTGATTGACCTGGTAGCTACTCTGACTTTCGCCTTGTCCAAGCCTCAGTCAGAGTGGGGGCTCTGTAGACACCCACATTTTGATCGCCAGGTGTCTATAGCAGTTTCCGAACGACCCGATCGGACGCTAACGTGCTTTAACTACTCAGAAACGGGCTCAAAATCATTGGCATTTGGCTTGGGCTCATTATAGAGTACATATCTCACAAAACCAACCTCAAAATCAGGCCCAGTGGGTCGTTTCGAGTCAAATAAGACTAATTTGGGTCGATTCCGACACCAGGGGTAAAACCGTCTTTTAATGACCGAGTCAAAACCCGGTCAAAGATTTTCCCGAGACACGTGAGTCAGCCGTGACACCTCACACGGCTGATTCCCACTCTAATCCTACAAAAATCAACTTCTCAAAATATTAAACAAATCCGTTTAAGGATAGGATTCGATCTCAAGTAGGAATTCTATCCGGAAACCGAATCGGATATCGACCGAGCACCAAGTACTCGGCCAAGACACCCAAATCAGCCGAAATACTCCTCCATCCAGCCGAGATTTTGGCTTCTCCACCAAGCAACGAAATTTGCATTCCTTTCGAACTCTTGCATTTCCTATCCAAAAACCGATTCAAACACCCGACCGAGTACAAACACTCGGCCGAGCAACACACAACCAGCCGTGTCCCCTTTCTTTTTTGACAAGAAAGTGGAATTCTCATGCCTTACAACTTCTACATTTCCTATCCCAAGCGGTAGTTCAAACTCTCCTAGCCAAGGTCGGGAATATCCCTATAAATAGCCCCTTGCACAACTCAGAAAATATTCACAAAACAAACATCAATTAGCATCTACAATATACATTCATTATCAATCATCAATCATCTACAACATCAATTATTCCCATACACACACTCGTAAGCATAAAATCTAGCATCGATACACCGATACTACAAACCCGAAGGAAACCGGCCCGATACCCGACACCCTTCACACGTCACGCTCAAACCGAGCCACCATAACTCACCGACATCCACTCGACGCTCTTGTGCCTAAGCCACGTCCCGACGAGCCCCGATCCGAGTAAACAGAAGCATGTAGGTTGAGGGTGTAACAAAACCCAATTTCTTTTCTTCTTCCCTTCTTTTCTTCGTCGGTCGTCCTTTTTATTACGGGTCGTCGTCGTTTATTTTATTTTCTAATATCGATACTACAAAAACTATTTTCATATATCGAACATTCTTAAAAATATGATATCAACTCTATAGTTGAATATCGTATCAAAAAGAATTATATTAAATCTCGTCGAAGCTAAGAAAATCGTTACATCTTTTTTATACAAAATACAACGATTTCAAACGCGGAGAGAATTAACATCTTTTTCGTTCAAATTCTTTTTACAAAACCCTTTTCTAAAATTCATTCCGAATACTCGATATCGATTTCATAATCGAATATCGGGTACGACGAATATCGAAAACATAAAACGAGTAAAAATTAATTCATATTTTGTACGCGATTTATCAAAATTAGCAATTTCGAACAAAAAATAAAAAACCGGGACAGACCCGCACGCGAGTCGCGCCACTCCCAGGCGACTCGCGCACGGGCCTGAAACCCGAGTCTTTTTTTTAGATTTTTCGTTTGTTTTATTTTATTATTCTACGAAACGATTTCAAAATTTATATCTTTTCTAAAACTATTTGAAGTATTTGATATTGATTTCGTAGTCAATTATCGAATATAACGAATATCGAAAATATTAAGTCGAGTACGAATTATGCAATATTCGTACGCAATTTAATAAAAGCATCGAATTTTCAAAAAGCCGCTTTCGAAATCAGCCCGACACGCGACTCGCCGGCATCCCGGGCGAGCCGCGCGGCCGGCTGCCACGACGCGCCTTTCTCGTTTTTTTATTATTTTTTCGAACTTCGTTTTTTATACAAAACAGCGTTTTTAGCAATATTTTCAGATTTCGATTAATATTTATTTTCTCGATCTCGTATATTTATTTTATTTGCTATATTATTATTTACAAATCGATACTAACTCGTTTGTTTATTTTGTAGCAAATTCACATCTTTTTCATTTTTTGTTTTATTATACTAAAACGAACCTCACATGTTAAATTCAACTTTGACGTTAATTTTTCATGCATTAAACCGACTTAGCAACCCATTCAATTCCTCGCATGTTTAGGAAAACAATGTTTGCATATCATTCATCGTATTACTAACGCGCGTATTAAAAAATCATTCGATATCCTAGTAGAGGCCGCTAATGTGCGGGCGGGGTTGGGTGTTCTTAGTGAACTTCCCAACACGTACCCTCACCCCTTACTAAGAACCGTGGTTTCCGGATGTCCGAAACCATTGGCAACGAGAGTCATTCAATATACGATTAACCGCTCAAGTCGGCATCTATATCGATATGCAAAGGGACGAGCCCAATAAACTCTGACATCGGAACTGGGCCGTATTTTGTATATGGCCCATTACGACATAGAGTGGGCTCGAACGGTTCCGAATAACCATAAAATTCGGTGGCGACTCCAACTTCGATTTAAATTTCCATTTGACCATCTCATGGAGATTCATTCGCCTCCCCAAACCCGCGCGTGGCCGCGTCGGGGTGGACCTATGTCATGTCCACAACTTCCCAACACGTACCCTCACCCCTTACTCAGAACCATGGTTTCCGGATGTCCGAATCCATTTGCAACGAGAGTCATTTAATATACGATATCCGATAATGTCGGTATCGGTATCATAATGCAAAGGGACGAACCTAATAAGCTCTGACATCGGAAATGGCCCGTACTTTGTGCACGACCCACTACGACATAGAGTGGGTTCGAATGGGCCCGAACTCCCACAAAGTTCGGTGGCGACTCCTACTTCGATTTAAATTTCAATTTGACGATCTCATATGGAGATTCATTCGCCTCCCCGAACCCGCGCGTGGCCGCGTCGGGGTGGACCTATGTCATGTTCACAATTTGGCGACTCCGCTGGGGATTAACTGATGTGTCACTTACCATCGGCATCCTCAGGGTGAGACTCGAAAAGAAATCGTTCGAATAGTAATGTACACGTTTTAGTTCAATGGTTCGTGCATAACCCAATTTTTCCCGGGCCGGTTACTTGTGACCTACGTCCCACTATACCACGGTGCGTTCCTAAATAGGCGCGCTAAAGACTTCGATGGCGGAACTCGCATGGATTTTACGGCAGATTCTAAGACCAACTCGACTTAGGAGGACTGTCCTGATTTGCGAGAAAGCTATCGTCGTTGGTATAGACCCTTTTTCGACCGACCGAGACTTAGATTAAGAGCATACATGGTGTCGTTATACTGCTTCCGTGACTACATGCTACTTGATTTACATGTCTTTTTTCAAAAACCATCATTTCAAAAAGTGCATATTTTCAAAATATATCCAATTTTCAAAAATCGAAACGCTGCCAAAATTTAGACTTAAGATTTTACTCAAAACAAGCCTATTTTCTAGCCGGCATGCTATCCATTTCAATATTCAAATTCTGATCCTCATTCGATTTTCGAATTTTCAAAATTCCATTTCAATTTTCAAATTTCCAAAATTCTATTTTAACTTTCAAATCTTCGTGATGCCATTCTCAATTTTCAAATCTCCGAGATGCCGTTTTCGATTTTCAAATCTTAGGGATCTCATCTTCAATTTTCAAAATTGTCGGAATTATTTTTTTTTCGATATTCAAATTTTCAAATATTCAACTTTTCAAAAACCCAGTCCTATTGTCCCACTGCCAATTTCAGGCCCATCTTCTCAATTTTCAAAATTTAGTCATTTTTCAAAACCCTTCTTGTCCTTGGACCTACCGTTATTCGTGTGTCGGGTCTTTTCATAGGTCGTCGAAGGTCTATAGCGTCGAAACTCCGTCGATCCTACATCACGGGTTTCTTCCCCATCCTAGTCCGCCTTATTCTAAAGGCATAACCAACCAACACGAGTCATACACTCGTAAATGGAAGGTTCGTCTACACTCGAGTCCTAACTAGAAAGTCCAACGCGATCTTTCCCTCTAGCAAGACGGTCCCCACGACCTTTCCTAAAGAAATTTCGCCCGTCTTTCAATCCGTTAGTCGAGTCATCCCAATTCAAAAATCCTTTAACTTAAGGATCTATCCTTATTCAAGGCAAGTCGAGGGTCTCTAGCATCGAAACTCTGCCGATCTTACATCGCAAGTTTCTTCCCTTACCCCGTCTGCCTTTCCTCGAGTCCGAGTCAACCTTTTACAAGGCGTAGCCCTACAACAAAAGGTTCGTGACCCTTACGTCTGAGGGTCACTCGTCCAACACTCGAGTCTTAACACAACCTTCGATCCCATTTGGGGGCTACTCTTCAACAGAGCGATTAATCACGGTTGCTCTAAAGGTCATGTCTTACACGTGTTGTCACACTACCCCACTTTTGAGTCACTTAGATGTCACACCATCTGAGTCCTACCAAAGTCTTTAGTCTCACTCGGGGGCTGTCCTCCACTCGAGCAGTCAAACACGGTCGCCTCATTTTCGGACTCACCCTTCTGCAGCTCGAGTCTAATTCGCGGTCGTTACTTTGTCTAGGTCAACGTTCGGGGTTCCCGATCCAAGAGTCCTTGTCATCTCGTCACCCCAGGCCATGTCTAGTTTGACACCCTCTCTTGCATTTGCGCAAAGCCGAGTTTAGGCGAGTCGTGGCACCTGTCGTTCTCTCCAATCAAAGACATTACCAAAAAAAAAGAAACAACCAACCGAGCATCCAAAAGTCCAGATTTGATTCGAGTCTGAGTCCGAGTCTAGGATACCCTACATCCTCATTTCCAAATCAGAGTCAGAGTCATTTGTATTCTGTCATCTTTTCAAAATTCAACAAAATCAACTTTCAATATTCTTTCTCATATATTTTCTTATGTGTTTCCGAGAACATGATAAACAACATCATACACTGTGAGCACATGCACGTGACTATTACAGGCACATCTATAATGACTGCAGGAAATCGAGACCCGTGTTTTCCTTTACATGTTCCATGTCTGACATAGAAAGCCGCATAACTACCCTTAGCAGGAGCAATGTCGAATCCTATGACAAATCTAGGTAGTCTCCTAGTTTGGGTTCAAGACGGGAGGCAAGCCCATTTCCCACAATAAACACCCCTCCAATAAGACTGACCAATCCCTACCTTTGGTGTTAGTCTGACCAACAAAAAACTAATCAAAAGACCAAGAGGAAAAAAAGCAAAAGGCCAAAAAAAAAGTAGGCCATCATAAAAAGGAATTCAAAAACCCATGACCGTGGTCAACGGTCAACCCAAGTGAAAATCCTTGACCGGGGAACGGTCAATTCAAAAGTTATCAAAACCCTTATCGTCAAATAGGGGAGAGACAATCAAGCTAGTCAGCTAGCACCACACTTAGCCTTCCCACATTACAACCCTCAAGACCTTCTCGAGACCTAGGCTAAGAGGCAGCCCGAAATTTTTGAGGATTCAAGCTCTATAGGATACCCCTAACCATTAAGGCCAGACATGGAGACCAGATCCCGCATTATCAAACCTGCCTAATCGAGGTCCGAGTCATTTTTACTCGACTTCCCCCTTTCCTCCCACATTGCAATACCTTACCCTCGAAGCCTTAACTCCACAAAATCGAGCTCCAGATGTCAAAACATCAAAGCCACTTGCGACCTAGCCCCACATTTCAAAAAAACATCAAAACCAGTTACCAACCCCAATTACGGGAACTCAACTTGCAGTCGGCATAAAACATGCCCAAATAGTTCACACCACCTCTGGGGGCTATCCCGGAGAATGCTCACAGTCACAGGATCAACATCCTAACCATTCTAACCCTTTGATCGAGACATCATTGGGAATGCACCTAGCCTACACCATCGCTATGGCTAGTTACACACAAAGCCCTAATAAACTAGGCACCATAATATATCTTTCAAAACAGTGAACTACGGCTTGGTTTGATTTCACTACACGTGAATACGTAGGCAGCCTTTCAATAGAGGCGCAACCACCCACATTGTCACATTCAAAAAGCACCATTATTCTGGTCATGACACCATAATGTTCTCAGCATCAAGCTTTGTCATCCTGGGGGCTTCTCCTAGGCAGAAGTTCTCCTTCCACTCACAGAAATCCAAATACTTTTCAAACACTAGCTTCCTTTCTATAGAGTGTCCTAGTACTCGGCTCAGTTGAAGACGAGAATTTGTCAGGGACTCGAAGCAATACCCACTTCGGGAACATACCCCGAAGCAAAAAAAATAAATATAGAAAATAAATCAAAAGAGCACCAGACTACAGCATTGCCACTGCTAAGTCCTGCAAAAACAGTCCCATTACTGACTACTGCAACCACGTTTAGCACATCCTTCCCATTTCGACGTTCGACCGTGTTGCCACTCGCCTAGGCTATGGAATAGCGCAACTTAAGAGTCTTGTCATCTTAGGTGGCCCACCCCCCTACCGAGTCACGGTCCAACCCTTAAAGAGTCCAGTTGGTGTCTGTCAACTCGTCCGGTCACGTCCAGAGTCGAGTCTGTCGGTATACCTCTCTCCTCGAATTCCCGTTTTAAAAATTTGTATAACTTAGCTATTTGAGAAAATCCTTTTTTGACAAGGTCAAATTTCAGTCTATTTAAAACTGTAAGTTTCTTTTCTACCCCTTTCAATTTTGAAAACCTATCTCCTAGCACGTGAGTTGCTTTCAGGACTTCGATTTCAAAATGAATTTAAAATCATTTCTTCCCTAGCGTGAGTCGGTGTTTCGCCTAAATGTTACATACAAATTGCTATGTGTCAGCATACAGGTACACCCAAGACTCCAGAAGAAATCTCATTACAAAAAAAAACTCCCCAGCAGAAGCCCTATGCAGTATTTCTACTGGAAACAAGGGATGTGTCTGCAAACGGACACACCCATAGCTTCCAATGCAAGCTCCCGCGCAACTCCAAGATGGGATGCGTCTGCAAACGGACACACCCGAGACTTTTTAGGCGAGTCCCCATGAAACTATCGGCATCTATCCAGGTATGATTTCTGTCTTATGGCTGGCGAGCCCTTCACGCAAGTCCACTGGACTATAAGCGACCCGACCGAAAGTCTGCCAGGTGTAACACCCGCTATTTTTCCTAGCGCTTTTATCCTTTCCGCTATGACTTCGTCAAAACTCTATTTCGGCCTTATGTTTCATTATTTTTCCAAGCTTTATTTTTATTTTCGAGTCCAATGATATTTATTTTTATTTTAAAGGATTTTAATTCTTTTAAACCTATTTATTCAATTTTCATCGTAAACTAATTAATTTTCCGCGAGGAATTCTATTTCTATTCGAATTGACGTTTTTAAACTCGGATTTAAGTTATTCCTTTTCCTAAAAATGTTTGAATACGTTTATATAAAATTTTCAACTAGTAAATATTTTTATTTACAAGTATTTAGTCTTTAATAATTTTATTACGAAGCTTCGCGAATAATTATTTTCTTACGCGAGGTTTACTCGAATTACCTTGAAATGCCTTTAAGTATTTTACGATTATACTTTTTATCAACTTATAAATCATTTAAGACCTTTTCCTTATATTTTGGACCGACAAAGCTTCTTGTCACAATTTAACTATGTTTTATTAATACGTTTCATTTTATCACATTAAACCGTAAACATAGGATTCTTTTCTTTTCATTGAATTGAGGCTTTACTCTCGAGCTCTTCCTACTCCTCTTATTATCCCTTTGGCTAGCCATATTTGTCTAGATGCACTTAGGATTCTTCAACTATTTTACTATCATTTATGCTCTTTAAGTGTAGTAACCTCCTTCTCCTTTAATCTACTCTACATTCATTTTGTGCATTAACAAAAAAAAATACTACAACATATTCATCATCCTTTTTTCCTTCTTGGCCGAGTACTCCCTCCCCTATTCCAGACTGATTTTTGCTCCATTTCGAGTCTCAATCGAATCGTTTTTATCGTCATATTAATCCTCTTTTCGATTCCTTCGTTAAGGTAATAGTCGACGTCGTTTTTGATCATTATTTACCTTGATTTTTGTTAGTTTTCTCATGGTATTTTTCTGCCATGATTTTCGTGTTTGGAAGGATTTGTGGACGATCCCGAGGCCAACGAGTATATAATCGATTCAGACTTGGAGTAGAGGTAACGTCGATGTTACTCGGTATTTCATGATTTTAATTGTGTATTTGCATGTATATATTTTTATGTTTTATTTTGACAATATATGTATGTCACCAAATCTGGAAAATTTTTTAAAAGTTGAAAATTTGCATGTTTCGGTATTTTTATCGCTTTTACGAAATTAACGATTAAATTGTTATATTAATTTGTAAAATCATAATATTCGGCCTAAACATGTAATATATGTTTATATTCTGTAAAATTGATATTTTTGATGATTTATAATAATTTAGGATTTTTCTAATATTTTAAATATCGATTATTGAATTATTACCGTTTACGGACAAAAACGATTAAAAGCGATTTTTAGTTCTAGTACCTAAATATTTTTTTTAATCTGATTTTTGGTGTGGTGAAACTTTCTGGTGAAATAGAATTTTCTGGATTTTTTCATAATTTTTCGGAATTGTTAAGTGGATGAATTAATTAATCACTTTAAATCATCGTTTATCGTTAAAACCGTGTTTGTTGTTTAAATTCTCGAATTCTGGTCTTTGGTTTAAATCTGGAAAAATTTGTGATTCTGATGATTTCATATATTTTTACGATTTTTAGTGCCTTAATAAAATGTTAGGAATGATAAGTTTATTAATGAAATCGTTAATTGTGAAAACGGGTTTAAATGACGGTTTTGTTGGAATTTGTTGAATCTGGAATTTTGGAAAAATCTGAAAAATTTATATTCTGGAAAATCATGATTTTTAATTTTAATAATAATTTTTGCATATTAATATTTAAATCGTTTGGTAATTACTATTTTTATTAATCGTTATTGTTGAGATTAGACGATTAACGAGAAAACGCTTTAAAAACCGAGTTTTAGGATTCTGAAAAATTTCATTTTTGGACAGAATGTCCATAATTATGTTTTAACTATTTAACGTAATTTTTTTTTTACTATTTATTAAAGTCTTTAATTAATAATTATTGATTTTCGGACAAATTGTGCTTTATCGTTAAAATTCTTCGTCTTACCTAAAAGAATTATTTTTCCAGCAATTTTGAAAGTATTTAAATCTGAACTTTAAGATTTAAATCATCCCTTAATATATTCTAAATATATTCAATGGTTTAATTAAATAAAAGATGTTAAAAGATTTTATTTGACATTTGCCGTAAAATCCTATTTATAATCGTATTGTCGAAACTAATAATAATTAGGGAATTTTAGTTTTGTAGATTTTGGAAACACCCTAATTAGTAGTATTTAAAATGTTTGACACATTTCTAAATCATTTTATAAACACTTGTATGACGTTTCAATAATTTCACTAACGCAAAAGTTCTCGTTTTAAGAATTAATATCGTTAAGGCCGAAAGTACTAGTTTTATAAATCTATATCGTTTACTAATATTTTGCTATTTTCATATGATGCTATGTTTAGTAAGTTTCTGAAAATAGAAGTTCCCTAAAATAGAAAGTTTCCTCTTTTGGAAAGTGGTTCTTTTTCCTTTTGTTCTCTTATGGTTTATATTATTGAATACATCTTTTAATTATCGATAATGGCTTATTTTGGAGTTATGGAATAAGGAAAAGTGTGGGGTTAGAGTAATATAGTCTGGGCTGTACGTCTTGCCATCAACTATAAAGCTGGTGTGTCTATGTTGAGACACATTGGTCGTTGAACTGAGCATGGTTTGTGTTCAGGAGGGTGTATGTTTACCTTAAACTTAGATATCGCATCGTGTAAGTCGCGTCGGGTTGAACTGGATATGGTTTGTATCCAGGAGGGGTGTGCACTACTTAAGCCAGAACCTCGCTGCACGCAGTCCTGTTATAGTTGAGTTGCCTAGTTAGAGATCAAAGTCTGATTTGTTTTGACTAAGTTCTCGAAACTAGATTTTAGTATTGTCCTAGTGAAAGTCTAGATTCTACATTAATCCTATCCATAACGTCATTTTGATTATTTTATTTATTATCGATATAAATTGGTTTGCAGGTTGGCAAATATTTTTATGTTTCTTCTGTAATCCATTTTAATATTTTGGTTTTGTGCCGAAAACTTATTTTAATATTATGTTTTACTGTTTTCCATTTTTATTATTTTTCTATAGTAGTAAGTACAGTCTTAAAATCCTGTTATACGGCTGGGAGAACGTTGACGTTGCTCCCCACTGATTGTGGCTGTTATGTTTTAACATGGCAGGTATAAGTGTTTGTTTCCGGTGGGTGTGGGCTAACGAGCAGTCTTGGATCCTGCTTGATCTTTTTAATAATTATGTCTTATGGATTGTTTAACCTTTTTATGGATTGTTTTAAATTTTAGCCATTTTTATGTATGGCATACGTTTGACTTTACCAATTTAATTTACTAAGACATAGTTACAGTGTGTTTTAATCCCGACTCTACAGTGTTTCCCTCCCCTATTCCAGCCTGATTTTTGCTCCATTTCGAGTCTCAATCGAATCGTTTTTATCGTCATATTAATCCTCTTTCCGATTCCTTCGTTAAGGTAATAATCGACGTCGTTTTCGATCATTATTTACCTTGATTTTTGTTAGTTTTCTCATGGTATTTTTCTGTCATGATTTTCGTGTTTGGAAGGATTTGTGGACGATCCCGAGGCCGACGAGTATATAATCGATTCAGACTTGGAGTAGAGGTAACGTCGATGTTACTCGGTATTTCATGATTTTAATTGTGTATTTGCATGTATATATTTTTATGTTTTATTTTGACAATATATGTATGTCACCAAATCTGGAAAATTTTTTAAAAGTTGAAAATTTGCATGTTTCGGTATTTTTATCGCTTTTACGAGATTAATGATTAAATTGTTATATTAATTTGTAAAATCATAATATTCGGCCTAAACATGTAATATATGTTTATATTCTGTAAAATTGATATTTTTGATGATTTATAATAATTTAGGATTTTTCTGATATTTTAAATATCGATTATTGAATTATTACCGTTTACGGACAAAAACGATTAAAAGCGATTTTTAGTTCTAGTACCTAAATATTTTTTTTAATCTGATTTTTGGCGTGGTGAAACTTTCTGGTGAAATAGAATTTTCTGGATTTTTTCATAATTTTTCGGAATTGTTAAGTGGATGAATTAATTAATCACTTTAAATCATCGTTTATCGTTAAAACCGTGTTTGTTGTTTAAATTCTCGAATTCTGGTCTTTGGTTTAAATCTGGAAAAATTTGTGATTCTGATGATTTCATATATTTTTACGATTTTTAGTGCCTTAATAAAATGTTAGGAATGATAAGTTTATTAATGAAATCGTTAATTGTGAAAACGGGTTTAAATGACGGTTTTGTTGGAATTTGTTGAATCTGGAATTTTGGAAAAATCTGAAAAATTTATATTCTGGAAAATCATGATTTTTAATTTTAATAATAATTTTTGCATATTAATATTTAAATCGTTTGGTAATTACTATTATTAATCGTTATTGTCGAGATTAGACGATTAACGAGAAAACGCTTTAAAAACCGAGTTTTAGGATTCTGGAAAATTTCATTTTTGGACAGAATGTCCATAATTATGTTTTAACTATTTTACGTAATTTTTTTACTATTTATTAAAGTCTTTAATTAATAATTATTGATTTTCGGATAAATTGTGCTTTATCGTTAAAATTCTTCGTCTTACCTAAAAGAATTAATTTTCCAGCAATTTTGAAAGTATTTAAATCTGAACTTTAAGAGTTAAATCATCCCTTAACATATTCTAAATATATTCAATGGTTTAATTAAATAAAAGATGTTAAAAGATTTTATTTGACATTTGCCGTAAAATCCTATTTATAATCGTATTGTCGAAACTAATAATAATTAGGGAATTTTAGTTTTGTAGATTTTGGAAACACCCTAATTAGTAGTATTTAAAATGTTTTAACACATTTCTAAATCATTTTATAAACACTTGTATGACGTTTCAATAATTTCACTAACGCAAAAGTTCCCGTTTTAAGAATTAATATCGTTAAGGCCGAAAGTACTAGTTTTATAAATCTATATCGTTTACTAATATTTTGCTATTTTCATATGATGCTATTTTTAGTAAGTTTCTAAAAATAGAAGTTCCCTAAAATAGAAAGTTTCCTCTTTTGGAAAGTGGTTCTTTTTCCTTTTGTTCTCTTATGGTTTATATTATTGAATACATCTTTTAATTATCGATAATGGCTTGTTTTGGAGTTATGGAATAAGGAAAAGTGTGGGTTTAGAGTAATATAGTCTGGGCTGTACGTCTTGCCATCAACTATAAAGCTGGTGTGTCTATGTTGAGACACATTGGTCGTTGAACTGAGCATGGTTTGTGTTCAGGAGGGTGTATGTTTACCTTAAACTTAGATATCGCATTGTGTAAGCCGCGTCGGATTGAACTGGATATGGTTTGTATCCAGGAGGGGTGTGCACTACTTAAGCCAGGACCTCGCTGCACGCAGTCCTGTTATGGTTGAGTTGCCTAGTTAGAGATCAAAGTCTGATTTGTTTTGACTAAGTTCTCGAAACTAGATTTTAGTATTGTCCTAGTGAAAGTCTAGATTCTACATTAATCCTATCCATAACGTCATTTTGATTATTTTATTTATTATCGATATAAATTGGTTTGCAGGTTGGCAAATATTTTTATGTTTCTTCTGTAATCCATTTTAATATTTTGGTTTTGTGCCGAAAACTTATTTTAATATTATGTTTTACTGTTTTCCATTTTTATTATTTTTCTATAGTAGTAAGTACAGTCTTAAAATCCTGTTATACGGCTGGGAGAACGTTGACGTTGCTCCCCACTGATTGTGGCTGTTATGTTTTAACATGGCAGGTATAAGTGTTTGTTTCCGGTGGGTGTGGGCTAACGAGCAGTCTTGGATCCTGCTTGATCTTTTTAATAATTATGTCTTATGGATTGTTTAACCTTTTTATGGATTGTTTTAAATTTTAGCCATTTTTATGTATGGCATACGTTTGACTTTACCAATTTAATTTACTAAGACATAGTTACAGTGTGTTTTAATCCCGACTCTACAGTGTTTCCCTCCCCTATTCCAGCCTGATTTTTGCTCCATTTCGAGTCTCAATCGAATCGTTTTTATCGTCATATTAATCCTCTTTCCGATTCCTTCGTTAAGGTAATAATCGACGTCGTTTTCGATCATTATTTACCTTGATTTTTGTTAGTTTTCTCATGGTATTTTTCTGTCATGATTTTCGTGTTTGGAAGGATTTGTGGACGATCCCGAGGCCGACGAGTATATAATCGATTCAGACTTGGAGTAGAGGTAACGTCGATGTTACTCGGTATTTCATGATTTTAATTGTGTATTTGCATGTATATATTTTTATGTTTTATTTTGACAATATATGTATGTCACCAAATCTGGAAAATTTTTTAAAAGTTGAAAATTTGCATGTTTCGGTATTTTTATCGCTTTTACGAGATTAATGATTAAATTGTTATATTAATTTGTAAAATCATAATATTCGGCCTAAACATGTAATATATGTTTATATTCTGTAAAATTGATATTTTTGATGATTTATAATAATTTAGGATTTTTCTGATATTTTAAATATCGATTATTGAATTATTACCGTTTACGGACAAAAACGATTAAAAGCGATTTTTAGTTCTAGTACCTAAATATTTTTTTTAATCTGATTTTTGGCATGGTGAAACTTTCTGGTGAAATAGAATTTTCTGGATTTTTTCATAATTTTTCGGAATTGTTAAGTGGATGAATTAATTAATCACTTTAAATCATCGTTTATCGTTAAAACCGTGTTTGTTGTTTAAATTCTCGAATTCTGGTCTTTGGTTTAAATCTGGAAAAATTTGTGATTCTGATGATTTCATATATTTTTACGATTTTTAGTGCCTTAATAAAATGTTAGGAATGATAAGTTTATTAATGAAATCGTTAATTGTGAAAACGGGTTTAAATGACGGTTTTGTTGGAATTTGTTGAATCTGGAATTTTGGAAAAATCTGAAAAATTTATATTCTGGAAAATCATGATTTTTAATTTTAATAATAATTTTTGCATATTAATATTTAAATCGTTTGGTAATTACTATTATTAATCGTTATTGTCGAGATTAGACGATTAACGAGAAAACGCTTTAAAAACCGAGTTTTAGGATTCTGGAAAATTTCATTTTTGGACAGAATGTCCATAATTATGTTTTAACTATTTTACGTAATTTTTTTACTATTTATTAAAGTCTTTAATTAATAATTATTGATTTTCGGATAAATTGTGCTTTATCGTTAAAATTCTTCGTCTTACCTAAAAGAATTAATTTTCCAGCAATTTTGAAAGTATTTAAATCTGAACTTTAAGAGTTAAATCATCCCTTAACATATTCTAAATATATTCAATGGTTTAATTAAATAAAAGATGTTAAAAGATTTTATTTGACATTTGCCGTAAAATCCTATTTATAATCGTATTGTCGAAACTAATAATAATTAGGGAATTTTAGTTTTGTAGATTTTGGAAACACCCTAATTAGTAGTATTTAAAATGTTTTAACACATTTCTAAATCATTTTATAAACACTTGTATGACGTTTCAATAATTTCACTAACGCAAAAGTTCCCGTTTTAAGAATTAATATCGTTAAGGCCGAAAGTACTAGTTTTATAAATCTATATCGTTTACTAATATTTTGCTATTTTCATATGATGCTATTTTTAGTAAGTTTCTAAAAATAGAAGTTCCCTAAAATAGAAAGTTTCCTCTTTTGGAAAGTGGTTCTTTTTCCTTTTGTTCTCTTATGGTTTATATTATTGAATACATCTTTTAATTATCGATAATGGCTTGTTTTGGAGTTATGGAATAAGGAAAAGTGTGGGTTTAGAGTAATATAGTCTGGGCTGTACGTCTTGCCATCAACTATAAAGCTGGTGTGTCTATGTTGAGACACATTGGTCGTTGAACTGAGCATGGTTTGTGTTCAGGAGGGTGTATGTTTACCTTAAACTTAGATATCGCATTGTGTAAGCCGCGTCGGATTGAACTGGATATGGTTTGTATCCAGGAGGGGTGTGCACTACTTAAGCCAGGACCTCGCTGCACGCAGTCCTGTTATGGTTGAGTTGCCTAGTTAGAGATCAAAGTCTGATTTGTTTTGATTAAGTTCTCGAAACTTGATTTTAGTATTGTCCTAGTGAAAGTCTAGATTCTACATTAATTCTATCCATAACGCAATTTTGATTATTTTATTTATTATCGATATAAATTGGTTTGCAGGTTGGCAAATATTTTTATGTTTCTTCTGTAACCCATTTTAATATTTTTGGTTTTGTGCCGAAAACTTATTTTAATATTATGTTTTACTGTTTTCCATTTTTATTATTTTTCTATAGTAGTAAGTACAGTCTTAAAATCCTGTTATACGGCTGGGAGAACGTTGACGTTGCTCCCCACTGATTGTGGCTGTTATGTTTTAACATGGCAGGTATACGTGTTTGTTTCCGGTGGGTGTGGGCTAACGAGCAGTCTTGGATCCTGCTTGATCTTTTTAATAATTATGTCTTATGGATTGTTTAACCTTTTTATGGATTGTTTTAAATTTTAGCCATTTTTATGTATGGCATACGTTTGACTTTACCAATTTAATTTACTAAGACATAGTTACAGTGTGTTTTAATCCCGACTCTACAGTGTTTCCGCCACTGTATCGCGTTAGAATTTCTAGGGGATTACACCAGGTCTTAATACTTGATTGGCCTGGAAGCTACTCTGACTTTCGCCTTGTCCAAGCCTCAGTCAGAGTGGGGGCTCTGTAGACACCCACATTTTGACCGCAAGGTGTCTATAGTAGTTTCCGACAAACACCCGATGATGATCGGACGCAAACGTGCTTTGATGGACTCGGATATGGACTCGAAATCATGGACATTTGGCTTGGGTTTTTTACGGAGTACAAATCTCACAAAATCAACCTCAAAACCAGGCCCAGTGGGTCGTTTCGAGTCAAATAAGACTAATTTGGGTCGAATCCGACATCAGGGACAAAACCGTCTTTTAGCGACCGGGTCAAACCCGGTCAAAGATATTTTTTCGAGACACACGGACCAGCCGTGTCATCTCACGAGTTCGGCCTAGACTCAAATACTACAAAAATCAGCCTCAAAAATATTAAAAAAATCCATCAAAAGATGGAATTCGATCCTCAGTAGAATTCCCGACCGAGCACTCCACCGAGTACAAGGAGTACTCGGCCGAGTACTCCATCACCAGCCAAAAATCGTGACTTCCCCATCAAGCAAGTGGAAGTCACGTCCCCCTCAAATTGCTTATTATTTCTATCCTTAGACGGAGTTCTACCTTATCCTGACCGGTGACTTTTCTTCCATTGCAAGTTAGTCATCTCCTATAAATAGGACCCTCCCATCACACACAAAACAGGAATTCCCGACATCTATCATTCATACACTTTTTACATCGATCATAAGCTACAAAAAATACCGACATTCATAACATCGAAGAATCGTTATTACAACCCGGCAACTCCGACACCCCAAAAACCAATCACAACTCGACTCTTCACACGCACCAAACACACCACCTTAACTCACCGACATCATCTCGACGCTCCCGTGCCTAAGCCACATTCCGACGAGCCCCGTCCTGAGAAAACAAAGCATGTAGGTTGAGGGTGTAAAATCAAACCCGATTCTTCCTTTCTCTCGTCCTTCTTTTTTTCCTTCTTCTTCGTCGGTCGGTCCTTTTTTTTAATATGGGTCGTTGTCGCTTTTTTTATTTCTAATAACGATATTACAAAATTATTTTCATAAAACAAAACATTCTTAAAAATACGATATCGATTCTCTAGTCGAATATCGTATCAAAAGAATAACATTAAACCCGTTGATGCTAGAAAATCGTTATACGGTCTTAAAAATATAATACAACGATTTTCAACGTGGAGGGAGTCAAACATCGTTTTTTTTTAGTTTAAAACTTTTACAAAGCGATCTACAAACCATTTTTTTTATCTTTTATAAAAATCATTCCGAGTATTTGATATCGATTTCATAATCGAATATCGAATACGAAGAATATCGAAAATATAGATCGCGTATGAATTAATCCATATTTGTACACGATTTATTAAAATTATCGATTTTCGAAAAGCCAACCCGAAACAGCCACTCGCGCGAGTCGCGCCCCTCCCGGGCGAGTTGCGCAGGGACCTGTAAACCGCATCGTTTTCCTTCATTTCTTCCTTTTTTTAGCATCGCTTTCTCAAATAAAACAGCGGCTTTCTCGGCATATTTCAAGTTTTCGATAAATATTTCCTTGACCTCGGTGAACACGTGTTTAATCCATCACGCGTCACAAAAATTTTCGAAATTATGCATATCATCGTATTTACATTCTTATTCGATTTACGAACCGTTACTAACTTGTTTGCTCATGTTTGTAGCGATTTATTCTCATCTCTTGTTTTATTAGACTAAAACGAATTTCACATGCTAAATATAACTTTGACGTTATTAGTTTAAGATGCATTAAACGACTTAGCAACCCATTTAATTTTTCTAACATGCTTAGGGAAAATAATGTTTGCATATCATTCAACCGTCGAACAAACGCGTGTACACCAAAACTAAACGATATCCTAGTAAAGGCCGCTAAGTGCGGGCGGGGTTGGGTCTTCTTAGTGAACTTCCCAAGACGTACCCTCACCCCTTACTCGGAACCATGGTTTCCGGATGTCCGAATCCATTGGCAACGAGAGTCATTCAATATACGATATCTGATAATGTCGGTATTGGTATCATAATGCAAAGGGACGAACTTAATAAGCTCTGACATCGGAAATGGGCCGTACTTTGTGCACGGCCCACTACGACATAGAGTGGGTTCGAACGGGCCCGAACTCCCACAAAGTTCGGTGGCGACTCCTACTTCGATTTAAATTTCAATTTGACCATCTCATATGGAGATTCATTCGCCTCCCCAAACCCGCGCGTGGCCGCGTCGGGGTGGACCTATGTCATGTCCACAGGTACCTATCAACTTAAGCAAAGCTACTCCCACACTGAATACGAACATTTGTACCCCAGCAAAATACGAGATACAAAATCTATTTCCCTAGCAAATACAAGTCCACACAAATAAGCTATATTCCCGGTGGAAAAACCTTAAACCTAAGGCCCAAGCTTACGATCAACACAGAAACAACCGAAAACAAAATGCGAAGCAAAAAAGCAGTTCAAATACAATTACGCACTCGACACAGACACAGGTAAATCCGGCTGATACACTAGCTGATGCCCGTTCCAGTCTTTCGCCCGTGTAGGGTCCACCTAAGAAATCTCCTCGGCCGCCGGCAGCACCCGGGGACTCCACTGTCTCCTATATGCCATAACAGGTACCTTCCTTCCTTGAACCCGATCATAGTCCTCCTCGTTAATCGCGTCAGGTTCGAGCCTAGGCTGACGCACACTCTGTCTCCTCCGACGAACGTTCCTGGAGGTCGACGTACCCGCCCCGAGAACCTCATTCTCTCTACCAGCTAGAGGCACCTAAATAGGATGCCCGCATCATCTCCAGCTGAAAATAAGGCAAAACAAACCATTTCAGGTCAAGTCAAATAGCCTGAAACAAGTCATAACGGGTCCAAAATTTTCAATCAAGCTAGCGAAATTCCGAAAAGCACCCCAGACCACATTTTTTATCACGGTCACAATAAAAGCAGTTTCAAGAAAACCGGGCATCGTTAAGGCCTCATACGGTCTGTCGTAAGCGTCACGGTCTCACACAGAATGACCTAGAGTGCGTTTAAAATTGGGTCATGAAAATCGATATACAAGCTACCCACAAAACCCCTGAGCAAGGAACTGACAAGTTTACGGGAATCAAACATGGGAACGATCGGGAAATCGACCCTAAACCCTAGAACATTCGGATTTTGGCCATGGGGAAGCCATTAAAGGACTTTCAAGCTTATAATTCAAGCTAATAATCACTTCTACAAGCTCTATACTACCCCAATTCGTAAATGGGATAAAAAACAAGCATAAAAAACAAGCAAAAACGAAACCCCCAAATGAAAAACTTCAGAAATTTCTATTTCATCAGAAAGTTTCACCACGTCAAAAATCAGATTAAAATAAAATGTCTAAGTACTAGAACTAAAAATCGGCTTTTAATCGTTTTTGTTCGTAAACGGTAATAATTCAATAATCGATAACTAAAATATCAGAAAAATACTAAATTATTAAAAATCATCAAAAACTTCATTTTTACAGAATATAATTATATATTACAAGTTTAGGCCAAATATTACGATTTTACAATATTTTTTTTTGGGTGAAATGTGAGTAATATCATTCATCAAAAAATAGAGTTACAAGCATATTCTGTACAGCAATATAAGACAACAGAAGAAGAAGGTGAAAATCAATCAGATACAGACACCCTAGGTATTGTATCCAATCTGCCTGAAGAACCAAATATATTGACTAGTAAAACTATCTTTTTTCCCAAGTTTGATCCTTCCTCTAATCTCCGATGCAATTTTCCTCACAACTTTTTCAGGATGACTGATTCTATTATCCATTCTTGCCTTATTTCATTGTTCCCAGACATGATAGTAGCAGGCAGCAAGAAGAGCCGCATGAAGCTTCTTGTGGACATTATTAGAGTCAATATTAAGAAAGTAACCAAGTGTAAGAGTACAGCCTGAATACTGGTGAACAAGGTTCATCAATTTAATGGCATAGGGACAGTTAAAGAATAGGTGTTCCATCATTTCAGGGTATTGTTGGCATAAGCAACAGATATTATCCTCAATGTACCCCAAATTATATAATTTCTCCTTGACATTCAATCCTCGATGCATGATAATCCAACATAAATGAGCATGTTTAGGGATATTCCAAGAATTTCAAGTGAATTCAGTCCACAAAGGAGCTGTAACAGTTGGCCGGATCCACGAGTATCCGCTGCTAATGGAGTAGTCATCATCCCATTGCCCATTATCAAATCCCGACTTCATTCTATCCTTGACCTTACATATTGCTTTCCACGTCCATGGCGCATCTTTTTGAGGGATGTAGTCAGACCAGTTGGTGCTTCTAATATAGATAGCATTAATCCATTTGATCCATAGAGTGTTTCTCTCGCTATAAACCCAATGCACCAGCTTTGCTATTGCTGCAATATTCCAGTCGCTCGCTCTCTTTAACCCGAGCCCACCAGCATTCTTTGGGAGAGTGACGGTATCCCAAGCAATTAATGGACTCCTTCTATAATCCGCAGTCCCATCCCATAAGAAATTCCGACATATAGCTTCAATTCTTTTAATAGTGTGCTTAGGGATGACAAAAATTGAAGTCCAATAATTGTACAAGGAGCTTAAAACAGAAGAAATGAGCGTCACTCTACCTGCATAGGAGAGTTTTTGCGCTCCCAGGCTTCATATTTGGCTAATCGTCTTCTCGGCTAGCCTGTCACATTCCAATCTGCTCAGTTTGGTAGCGCTTTTGGGAACACCCAGATAACGGAATGGCAGCTCGCCTCTTTTGATACCTGCAACATTATAAATGTCCTGTGGAAGCTCGTCAGGAATACTGGCATAGAAAGCTTCAGATTTCTGTTTGTTCATACATAATCCAGTAGACTTGGAAAAAGTAGAGTATGCTTTCAATAACAACATAATCGAGCTAGTATCCCCCTTGCTAAATAATAGTAGGTCATCTGCGAACATAAGATGAGTAAGTTTAAGCTCCTTACAAAGAGGGTGATAATGAAACTTCCATCTCTCAGTTGCGTAGCTCAAAGTTCGGCTGAGATAATCCATACAAAGAGTTAATCTCGTAAAAGCGATAAAAATACCGAAACATGCAAATTTTCAACTTTTAAAATTTTTCCAGATTATATGACATACATATATTGTCAAAAATGAAATATAAAAATATACAGGCAATTACACAATTAAAAACACGAAATACCGAGTAACATCGACGTTACCTCTAATGCAAGTCTTAATCGATAATATACTCGTCAGCCTCAGGATCGTCCACGAATCCTACAATATATAAAAATCATGGAAGAAAAATACCATGCGAAATGCTAAAAAAATCAAGGTAAATAATGATCGAAGCGACATCGATTATTACCTTAACGAAGGAATTGGAAAGAGGATTGATTCGACGATAAAAATGTGACGATTAGGACTCGATTAAAAAAAATCAGCCTAGGGAGGATGGAGAGGGTACACGGCCAAGAGGGAAGGAAGAGAGGAAGTGTTATAAATTTTTTGTTAATGCACAAAATGAATGTATAGTAAAGGAGGAGAAGGAGGTTACTACACTTAAAGAGCATAAATGGCATTAAGGTGAATAAGAATCCAAGGTGTTTATCACCTATGTTGGACGGCTAAAATGAATAGGGAAGGAACGAATAGCTTGAGTATTAAAGCCTCAATTCAATGACAAGAAAAGAATCCTATGTTTACGGTTTATTATGATAAAATGAAACGTATTAATAAAACATAGTTAAATTGTGACAAGAAGCTTTGTCGGTCCAAAATATGAGGAAAAAGTCTCAAATGATTTATAAGTTGATAAAAAGAAGAATCGTAAAATAGTTAAAGGCATTTCGAAGTAATTCGAGTAAACCTTGCGTAAGAAAAGAATTATTCGCGAAGCTTCGTATTAAAATCATTAATGACTAAATTTTCATAAATAAAAATATTTACTACTTGAAAATATTATATAAATGTATTTAAACATTTTTAGTAAAAAAAACAACTTAAATCCGAGCTTAAAAACGTCAATTCGAAGAGAAATAGAATTCCCCGCGGAAAATTAATTAGCTTACGAAGAAAACCAAATAAATGGATTTAAGAGAATTAAAATCTTTTAAAATATAAATAAATATCATTAAACTCAAAATTGAAAATAAGCTTGGAAAAATGATGAAACATAAGCCAAAATATGATAGAGTTATAATGATGTCATAACGGTAGAATAAAAATGCAAGGAAAATAGTGGGTGTTACACGATACTTCAACCATGCCACTACATTTAGGAAGAGGAGGAATATTATCGATGACAAAGACGAGCAAGGTGCCGAAAATGATCATTGAGACGATGGAGATTATTGAGTTGCTAACCATTTGGTAGGCACGACTCTCTTTTCTTTTCCGTCTTCTATTTGCTTAGTTTTTCTTTGTTTATTCCCCTTCCTTTTATGCATTTGGTGTCATGGCGGCCCTCGGGGCCTTTGTGGTTATTGCTCCCGATTCTCGATGACGTGACTACATCGAGAATCCATTGAAAGTCCAAATTGTCAAGTTCTTTTCACTTTTTCTTTATTTTTTTTCCTGTTTTTGGTCGAATTTAGTCGGATTCGGGTGGAATCGGGGCTAGGTGACTTGATTACACCTACCCCTCCCCTCCCATTTCCTTTTATTTTTTTTTTTTTATTTCTTCCCCCATCCATATCTTTTCTCGTCTTGGCCCTAGGTGACTTGATTACACCTAGGCCCGACACATTCTACCCTTTCTTCACTTTCATTTTTGATTTTTAGCTTTATTTTCCCTTTTTCTCTTCTTTTTAATTTTTCCACACACTACCGATCGAGCATGAGGACATTGCTCGGTTTAAGTGTGGGGGAGTGATATCCTAGTCTAGTTTAGTTTTATTTTCGTAGTGTTTTCGAATTTTTTTTAAAATTCCTAAAAAAATTGAAAAAATTCATAAAAACCAAAAAGATTTTCTTTTGTGTCTTTTCATTTCGTGTCTTTGTGTCGTATATTTGTTGTGTTGTGTGTGCTTTGCCTACCCATTTCCTTGTAGGTTGCTTGATCGCCGTAAGTTTCGGAAAGCTCTTGACATCCGATAATATCCTTCTATCTCTTTCTCCTTTTCCGTTTTTGGAGTTTGGAGGAGAATTGGTGATGGTGTGTGCTCGGGTGGAGCTTTTTGGAGTTTGTGGATTGATGTGGTTGCTTGCTTGGAAGTTTCGGGTGGTGTTTGTTTACCTTTTTGTGTGTGTCTGTTTTATTTTATTTTGTTTGTCTCATTTTCTTTCGTCTTTGTTTTGTCTTGTATAGTTTGTGAGCCTAGTGTAGAAAAGGTTTTCGAAAACCCGGTTTTGAGGCTAGTGCGCAAGTGTTTACTTTCCCTTTTTAATGACATGAATCGATTCTTGGACTTTAGTCTAGTAGAATGACTTTAAATCAATAGTTTCGTTGGTTCTTTACCTTGTGTCCACCTAGCCTACTAGGGATTTACTGCGGGATTTGCATTTTGACCACCTTGACCAACCACGGAGTGAAAAGGCCTTGGTTGCCGAGTCCCGTTCTCTTAGGTGACCGTGTTCGAATTGTTTGATTAGTCCAAGTTTTTCCCCCTTTTTGTGGGTTTGAAGGGAAAGCGCGCGCCCGACTCAACCATTTTCCTACTTTTTACACATTTCCACAAATAAGTTGCATTTTATTGAGGCTTATCTCTTGGCTTATCGCTAAAGGGGGTGGGGTTTCACTTTACCTACAGTGTCGACTAACTCCGTGGTTCATCCTTTTTCCATCCCGCTTATCGTCCCGTAGTACGTTCTTAGAAGGTTAGGAGGACCTAGGTAAGTTACCAACGATTTTATTGCTTTGTTGTCATACTATTAGGATTTTGTCCATTTCGGTTTGTATTATTAGCTTGGGAACGTTATCACTTGCCTTGAGTCGTTAACCGGTGTTTCTTTCACCGCTTTGTTCAGGGAAGCGGTATTTGTTTCTTCTTGGATGCAACCGTTTGTTTGTTTGTTTGTGTGTTTTCGTGTTCGGTTGTATCCACAGTTTTGTCGCAAGACCTCACTTGCCTTGCAGAGAGCACTTTTCCTCTAAGTGTTCTCGCTCAAGTTGAAAGGGCATAGGGTGCGCTAATACCCGCTCGGTTAGTAGTGTTGTTTCTATTAGTTAGTAGTTAGTTCGTGCTTACTCGAGGGCGAGCAAAGGTTAAGTGTGGGGGAGTTGATAAGTGTGTTTTGTAGTGTTTATTTCACGTCTTTGGGGTCCCACTTTCTTTTGTGAAATCGCTCTTTAGAGCGGTTTCGAGGCTACTTAAGCTTCTTCTAGCTTGTTTTAGGTTCCTAATGCTCATCATGGAGAGATGGAACGATTTTGTTTCGTTTCTGATGCATATGGAGCCAATGAAGAGAAGCGACAATGATTCGGTGACTTAGACTCTCGATCCCAAGTCCCTTGGAGCCCACTTAAGAATATCTCGAGCACCGAGCATCGATAAGAAACCTAGGAAGAGCAAATAAGGACCCATCACGGACGGGAAAGACCCATCACGGTTGGGATGAGAAGACGAGAAGAAACAAGCCCCTGTAGGGTGGTCCCGATCGTGACAAAGACCGTCCCAGTCGTGACCAAGACCATCCCGGTCGTGACCACTTCCTTCCCGGTCAGGAAGGGCCCAGTTCGCACTCCGCTTCATTCATTTCATTCCCCTCGCTTATGGAACCCTATATATACCCCCTCTTGTATTGTTTTAAAGAGGGAGGAAACCCTAGATACACTTTAGAATAGATTATCTTAGATTAGTGTAGATTAGCATAATCCTTCTTTTAATCTTAGTTTAATCTTAGTTAGTTACTCTTGTATTATTGGATGAATCTACCAATTTTGACAACATTGGTGGAGGTTTTGGGTTTTCTTTATATACAAGTTTCAATCTTTTCATCTTCTCTTGTTTGGTATAATCTCTTTTCTCCCTTCTCTTAATCTTTTATTGTTAGTCAAGTTTTAATCTTTATCTTTTGTTTATTGTATTGTTCATCCTTATTGTTCTTCATTATGAATGTTCTTGCTCTTGTGTTTGTTTCTCTTGTTCATGTTAGTTTTAGTTTAGTCATGAGTGAGTAGACTCATTGTGGGGTTAGTAGGTGGATTAGGTGTTGATTATGGGTGATTAGGGTTGATTGTGGGTAAAGGTTGAATCTTTGTTGCTAGTCACTTGTTATGCATGCCATGTGTTTGATGAAATCCTTGTTAGGGTAGTAGTGGCCATACTACTCTTTCTAGTTTCCTCTTTCTTGTTGTATGTTTGATTGGTGGTTGAATTCTCTTGTTTTGGGTAACATCTTGCTTGAGTTTTCGGGTTTGTTCTTGACGCGAGAGCCCGGACTTACCTTAGTGACTAGGTGACACCTACACCCTCGATTTCCCTACTAGCCTAATGCACCTATGAACCCGACCTAACCTTACTCTTTCCCTATTTGATTTCTTCATCTTCTTAGCTATTATTCATTTATTTCATGATATACTTAGTTCCTTCATAGTAGTCATAGTTTCTTCTTCTTCATTGTTTACCCTTGTTTGTTAGCCTAGTGATTGTGTTAGTAATCAATTTTCTATAGTTATCCCCCATTGTGACCTAGTCTAGTCCTCAGGTAACCTTAGTCTAAACCCTTTTTCCGTCTCCGTGGCTCGACCCAACTTACCCTAGCTACTAGTTAGGATAAGTTGGTTTATTTATTTGGTGTTGGAATCCACGACAAATCCTACCATCAATAGCAGCATCTGGGCTTTTATTCACGATCGATCCCCCACATGTCGCATTCACTGTTCGTTCATCTTCCACACAAAGACCTCCACAAAAGTACATAACAAGGTCTTGAGGATTGTAGCCATGATAGGGGCATGTAGCACACAGCTTCTTAAAACGTTCCCAATACTCATACATCGTCTGACCATCTCGTTACTCCGCTTTACTAATCTGCTTCTTCAACTGGGACGCTCAAGATGCCGGAATTCGAGGAATGCCTTTTTCATCTTTACCCACGTATCAATACTTGCCGGTGGCAAGTAATACAACCAATCCCTAGCAGCATCCTTCAACGAGAATGGAAAGGCCCTTAGCTTAAGTTGCTCATCAGTGACGGACGCCGGTTTCATACTCAAGCAAACAATATGAAAGTCCGACAAGTGCTTGTTAGGGTCCTCATCGATTAAGCCATGGAATGTGGTTAGTTGATGGATCAAACCCGACTTCAATTCAAAAGTGGCATTCACACCCAATGGTGGGTACGTAATGCACAAAGGTTGTTGTGCGAGATCGGGTGCTGCCAGCTGCTTAATCGTGTTGGCCATGGTATACGACTCGTCTTCGGATTCGGAAGAAACTTCGTTCACCTCTGGAATAACAAGAATATCGTTATTCAACTCTAGATCCTCGAATTCCTGTGTTCCGATAACTATTGCTCCTTCTCTGATTCTTCGTGACCTGAAAAAGGTGCGTTCAATCTCCGAGTCGAATGGCTCGAGGTTCAAGTTAGTTGAACGAGTATTATACATAAACTACACAAAATAAAATAAAATTAGCTATAATAAAAAGAAAATTAAAAACTACACTAGAAAACACAAAAATAACTAACACCGATTGCTCGGCAACGGCGCCAAAATTTGACAGGCTAAAGTTGTATGCCTCAAATTACTAATTTATAATCACTTATAACCAACCAACTAAAACAATAGTATAATGGAAATAAGGGTCGAACTCACAGAGAATCGGTTCAACTATAACTGCGTACTAATGTAGAACAATAAATAACTAATTAATTAAATAATAAGAAAGAAGGGGGGGGGGGGTTGAGTAATTGTCTAATAACTAAAACTAATAAAGATGAAAACTTTATGTGAATCAAGTGATTAAAAGGTCTAGGGTCAAGTACAAATCCACAACTTAATCACAATTGATCATCGAAATCCGGTTCAAATTATTATTCTTTACTACTTTATCGTGAATCGAAGATTTCAATCCTCCTTATGAATAACTAATTAAAACGTATCCCGTTCTTAATTAGATCTAATTGTTAAACAACCTAAACAATCTAGTTCTAGATTTAATTCAACAGCAACATTAATAAATAGAGAATTCAATAAAGAGATAAATAAACACATACAATCCAGTTGTGCTATAAATCTATGATAATTGCTCCTAAATCATAATATCAACGAATCCCGTTCAATAATTAAGTCTTAGATGTTACTTAGGTCAAGTTAATCAACAAATCCTGTTCAATTAACAAAACTAACAATAGAACGATGAAATAGAAAACTAGTTGATCACTCTAGAAATCAATAACAACATTCATGTAATTAAACATAGCAATTAATCAATAATTAAGAATAAAGATTAGAACTTTCAAACTCACAACGGATAGTTAAGCGCTTTAATGTCTTGAACCGAGCAGAGAAATTAGTTACACATATTCTTGAGAAAATTTGGGTCTTCTGATGAACATACAACTGATGGATGGATAATGAATAATCATAAAACTGATTCTAATAATCTATACTAATAGTTGTCTGATAATAATTAAGGTAAGCCTACTACTTACCAAACTCTAGTAATAAAATAAAATAATAATATTACTAATAAATAATAATAAGTAGCGCGAGACTGTCGAGACTCCCGGTTTCGTTGCTTCGTCTAGTCTTGTTCTTCTAGATCTTTGTCTTGGGCCCACCTTATCTTCGTATATTATCTCATTCTCGACCCGAACCAAGGATCGAGTAATAACGTGCTTTAAAATCCTCAAAATAGCTCATATAACATTCATCCGCATATTATACAAATGTGACACAAAATTACTGAGTAAATCAATAAAACCACGCCTAAATCGCCGGTATGATACCGACTAAATACAACCCATCATGTAGCGTCCGACAAACACCCGATGATGATCGGATAGCAGCACAATGCGTTTATACGATGATTCAGATGATTTTTCTATAGTTGAATCAAATTGCTACTCGAAAAAATTGATTCAACACCAAGATGGTCTGAGTTGATTCATTTCGGTCGCGTCAACACTAATTAACGTCAATTCCGGCTCGGGGGCCCCAAATCGGTCCCGAAATGCAAAGTTAAACCCGAGTCAATAGGTCAAACCCAACTCGAGCCTTGAAACCCTAACCACAAGCCCATAATCCAAGCCTTCACGCGCGTTATGAATATCATTATTGGAAAAAAGCTAATTTGCGGCTCTTCATTTGCGACTTTTTAACCAAATAACAGCAAATAACTTTTTTTCTAATTTCTCACCCAAATTATTTATGTAAAAAATAAAGCCTCTTTTGTAAGACCCGTCGAATGGGTCGGACGGTCGGGTTTCGGGTTCGGTCATTTTGGGTTTGACTAAAATATGGGTCGGGTGTATATCGGGTTGAAAAATATGGGTTTTATACGGAGCGGGTTCATACGTTATTAACACACTTTGAAAACATTAATTTTCTTGTACTTTTTTGTATCATAAATACATTGTTTTTTTTATCATAATAGGCTCGGACGGGTTTTGACTCAAAGTATTCGAGTTATTGTCGGGTCGGGTCACTTTCGAATTTCGGTCATTTTCGGGCGGGTTTTTTAGGTTTTTTTTTCGGACGATTTCGAGTCGGATTTTTGGGTCGAGTCATTTTTATTAGTCTACTCTTATTCGGGTAGTTAAGCTATCACACATATTCACGACCAAAAAATTTTTAAAAAAATGACAATATACTATATTCAGTTCTTTCATTCATTCCACTAAAACCCAAAATATAATAAGTTCAAACAATGTTTTCTCGCTCCTTTCCTCCTTCCAATCTTCCCGTTGCCCTTCCAATCCCTCGTCGCCTCTGCCGGTCATCGGAATTCCCGCCGTCGTCAAAGGTTTTCTCCCTTTCCCCTTTCCTTCTTTCCCCTTTGCCCTTCGCCCTTCCCGCTTTCCTCTTTTTCTTCGCCGGACGTCGACTCGACCATCTTCTTCTTCTCCGGACGTCGTCTGTTCGTTTAGCCGCCATTCTTCTTCACCCACGACGACCTCTGACTACCGTTCTTGGCCGGACTCGACCCTGTGCTCTGAAATTCTGGTATGACCTAAACCCTAATTGTTTCTAATTATGAAATTCTGGTATGTTTTGTTTGGTTCTTAATGTTAGCTGTTTATTAAGTATTATTAAGAAGTTTTGGTAATTAATTCTTAATGTTTTGCTATTTGCATCCAATTTGAGTTGTATTTGGTGTTCTTGATGTTGGTTGCTGTACAAATACAAATTCTTATCTGAGATTTACGATTTTGTAACAAATGTGAGAGGTCGATTTAGTAGTAGAATTTGCATACCGATTAGTTTTCTAAAGTCTAGGTCTTTACTAATGAGTCTGGTCTGAAACCGGAACTTAATGTTTGGCAATTGTGTTGTTTAATTCATGGGAATGTTAGCTGCCAGATTGTGACGGTTTGGTCGGAGGAAAATAATGTTAACTGGACTAAAGGAGGACTGGACCTTGAATTTGTATAAAGTGATGGACTACTTATTCGTTATTGGATTTGTTTAGGAATTTTGATTTTAGAGAACATTTGATTTAATTGCGCAAAGTTTATATTTGAACATAAGCAACAATTGCACGGTTTCTTAAGATCATATTCTCAAATCGTTGACTCTATCTGAATTAAGCCTTAGAATCTTTGTAGGAAGCATAGACAGTAAGAGAAACCGATGCCCAAAACAACACCCACAACACAGTTTTCACTACTGGTTGATTATGTTGTTGTTGTTGTTGTTTTTCAATAAAGATTGGAACTTTGGGGTGATTGTTGGAAGTTAGTGAATTGGGGTTGTGGGTTACCCTTGGAAGGAGAAGATGGGGGTGGAAATGGGAATGTGAAGGAGTAAAAGAGGGGAATTGGAGGGTGGAGGGTAGGTTGGAATTGGAAATGGGTAGCCTGAGTCTGAGGTGAAGAAGAGAGGTGAATGATGAGGAGGAAGAAGGATGGGTTGTTTTGGGGAGGTGGAGAAGGTTGGTAGTGGTAGTGGTGGTGTAAGAAGCCATGAGTAACAAGGGTTTTAGAAAAGTGTTTTAGGTGACACTATCACTATCACTATGAAGGTAGAGTCTGTTTGCTGGCTATTTGTTTTGGATACAGTTTGTGAAATGAAGTCCGATTTGATATAATACTTGATATAATCCGATAATCAATGATCTGATCCGACTAATGAGATGGATAACTAACTAATTTAATCATACACAATAAAGTAGATATCTTCATCCATCAGTTGGTTGCTGGCTCAGGCTGGCTGCTAGCACACGGCACGGCCCCTGCCCCTCATCTCAACTTTGTTGTGTGGAAGTCAACTAGTCAAGGTGTGGAATATTTGAATGTAAGTTCAAGTTCCTCCTACAAATTTATGTGTTTTTTTAAGTAACAACGCAGAAGGTGTTGTTATCTTCTCCAAGTGGAATTCTCAAGGGATTTGACACTCACCTAACTCTCTCTCTAGTCTCTATATATGCTCGTATCTATCCTCAAGTCAAGTCTTTGCTATGGAGACTCTACTTATGCAGTACGCTCACGGTGCACTACTACTTTTCTCACTCCTTTTATACTACACCAATAAAAACTTTTCTCCTCTAAGCATAGACACAGTTAAATGGAATATATACACTATACAGTAAGTACAATTTGTTTATCGTTGACTTACTAGTACTCTTTCATTTGCGTATACTAATAAACTTTTAACATCTTTTTTTTATGTAGTAAGTATTGGGTGTTACTTGTGATTTGCCCTCGAGCTTACACCATTTATGAGTTTGACTCAATAACCCTTAAAGAAGGTCGCAAGTTATATGTGAAAATGGTGGTCAATAGGTAACTCAAAATTAAAAGCTTAATTTCGTTTGATCAACTATAAAAACAAAAGAAAAAAACATAATAATCTTTTTTCTGTAGGGCTCTAAAGAGGTTCAAAATGAGTGGTGGTGAAATGAAGGTCAAAAGAAATGAACCATTTTGGAAATCAATGAGGGTAAACGTTTAAAAATTCATTTCTTTGTGTTTTCATTTGAGCTTCAATTATTGGGATAAGAATACCGATATTTTTGTATTTGGCTTGGTAGTGCCCTCAACAAAGTGGAGACATGGACCATGGCTCCTATGTGATGCGGTTTATGCACGATATAGTAAAAAATCGCTCGACGACAAGTGACTTGGATAAGGTACGTTTTTCGTGACTCTTTCCAATGAGTTATGAAATTGGGTTCTTGAAGTTATGTTTAATTGGTCAATTTTGTGGGTATTGAAGTTCTTGAAATTGGATATTTTGTAAATATGGATGCATATGTAATATGAATATTGGTCGCTTTTGTGGTATTATATTAGGTTTGGATCTCACGCAAAGAGGAGCCTTACAACTATAGCGAAGATGAACTTAATAGAGTGCGGGACAAGTGAGCTTCTTACTTTACTTCTCGTTGTACGTAGAATGCTAAGTAATTCAGAATTTCTAGGTTCATTGTAGTAGAATGCTCTTTTGAATTGTGGATGAATATGTAAGTTGTCACTATGAATTATTTGGATTTGGCAATTTGTTGATGCCCTTTTGAATAGTATATTGGCATCTTTGGTGATATTGACAATTAGAATGGTAGAAAATTCTCAAAAAAATGGTTTTTTTTCATTTTAGAAATGTAGTTGCAGTGTATTTTTAGTTCTTAGTTGCAGTGTATTTGCGGCGTCAATCGCCCATAAAGTACCATAAAAAATTCATTATTTGAGGCGTTTTTAAAATTTGAGGCGACAGATAATGCGATTATTTGAGGCGTTTTTTTATTATGACGCCGCAAATATTACTTATTTGAGGCGTTTAAAAAACGCGGCAAATATTATTTTATTTGCTTCCCCTACATTTGCTCCTTAGCCTAAAACGCCGCAAATGATGGGTTTTTGGTAGCCGCAAATTAACTTTTTTCCACTAGTCCCTTTGTATTACAATATCATTTCCGAGTCATATGGACCCTATGATGGTCGTGTTAACGTCCCGGGGTTTCACACTAGTTTGATTTTCGTTGACTCATTATGAACGATATTTGACTACAGAGTCGGTATCGGACATTTTATAGCAATATTAATGATATATATGAAATGTGTATGCGAATGAGTATTCCTTGATCACGCCGTGTCGATATCCCTCCGTTTCACGATGTCTCCTATCGAATTTTGAGGATCGTGTGACAATTGGATTGACATCGTTGGGTTCCGTATCGAATTTGAGTTTGATAACTCGTGATGAACGATGATCGACTACAGAGTCGACATCAAACACTTAGAGTGATATATGCTGCTTATTGACAACTCAAAATGAGCGATGTTTAACTATAGAGCCGACATCAAACATATAAAGTAATATTTTGAAAATGAGATCAAATGCGCTGGATAACGAATAACTGTGATCATATTATAATCCGGTGTTTATGCGTACACCATAGGACGCCCTACCTTTAAGTGCCTAGGGCGGCGCGCCACGAAGGGCGCCACCTCCAGTACAACTTTCTCGTAGGATTATACAGACTTTAGGCGGCTTTTCATCGTCGATCATATTTGATCGGGGACTCGATCTCAAATATTGGGTCCTTTGCATTTCGATATCGTAGTTTGGCTTTTGAGGCCTACGATAATCGAGTTAGCGTCATCGGACATTTGCTCAAGTCAGTTATGAAAATTCTTTTGTTATTTCATAAGATACACGATATTATGCAAGAAAA
Source organism: Agrostemma githago (assembly GCA_958450325.1). Classification (NCBI taxonomy): domain Eukaryota; kingdom Viridiplantae; phylum Streptophyta; class Magnoliopsida; order Caryophyllales; family Caryophyllaceae; genus Agrostemma; species Agrostemma githago. Next base: position 47,165,446 of record OY288255.1, read on the forward strand.
ATATGTAAAATGCGATAAATAAAGGTTAAATGTTAGTAGTTAGATTGTTAGGAACAGAAAAGTAAAAGTTAGATGCAAAATGTAAATGTTATAATAGAAGAATTAAAATGTTAGTAGTCTTAGTGTATACAAAACGAAAAGAAGATTAGAGATTATAGAATGGGGTTTGACACCCTCAACCTACATGTTAATAGTCTCGTGAATAGGCTCGTATAGTGTCGTTGTAGGCACGGGAGAGATTTGAGATATGTAGGGTGAGTTATGGTGTATGATTAGGGAGAGGATGCTCTCAGTCTTTGACGAGTTTTGATCTCGGGATGGCTTGGTATGTATATATGTATGAGTGTACTGTATGATAATCAAAGGAAATGTATGGAAAAGGAGGTCAAAGAGGGTGAAAATGAAGTCCTCCCAAATGATGAGTTGCCAAAGGGGGTATTTATAACCTTTAACCCCGTCCAGGGTCACTCGATCGAGTGGCCCTATGTACACTTGATCGAGTGGCTCAAAAAAGGCATTCTGGTTGTTTTTTAGGGGGTCACTCGATCGAGTGCCCTCAACCGGGTGAGAAAAATCCGGGTTTGTTTATGGTAGGATTTGATTTGATTAGTTGATTGATTTCCTTTGATTTTGACTTGATTCGCTTTATACCTGGACGCAGCGCAAGGTTTGTTTCCTTCTCGGGTTTTCGACTTAGACCGGTTTAGGCTCGGTCGCTAAAGACGTTTTTGCCCCTGGTGATGGTTTTGGCTCAAATTAGCTTTATTTTATTGGGAACGACCCACTGAGTCGGAATTTGAGGTCCGTTTTGGGAGATTCATACTCTGCTAAGTGCCACACTGATACTATAGATTCTGAGACCGTATTCGAGCGTATTAATGCATTTTATCGTTCATCATCAGGCTTTTAAACACTTACAACCACGTCTCGATCGATTCTAATGGAAACACGGATGTCCGCGTCCGTTTAGTACAATTCAAAGCGTAAACCAAATTGAGGTCCGACACATAGCCCCGTACACGAGATCAAAGCGGCCCCATGGACGACGGGGCCGCGTGGGTGGCCGCCATGACAGGGTCCCGCGTGAGAGCACCGAAGCCGAGCAATGTGGGTGAGCGTCCACATATACACGTATACTCCAAAATGGACCCTATCAAGTACATCTTCTAAAAACCCGTCCTCAATGGACGACTATCTAGATGAACCCTAATGCTGGCGAAATTCGATCTAAAATATACACCTCTTAAGGTCATCAAGGGAAAGGTCGTAGCCGACTTCTTAGCATATAACCAAATAGAGGAAACACATTCAACCGACCATGGTTCTTTCTTGATGAGGACATTCTATTCCCCGACGATGAGTCGTGGGACCTATATTTTGATGGCGCCATGAGCATGAGGAGTTATGGTGTTGGAATCCTCTTAATATCTCCACAAGGTGATCATACACCCATATCCGTGAAACTAGACTTCCGCATAATCAACAATGCGGCCGAATATGGCACTTGTCGAATAGGATAATGAGCCGCAGTAACACTAAGGATTAAGAGTCTTAGGGTCCACGCAGACTCCTCACTGGTTGTCAACAAAGCCACCGATATTTGGAAGGTTTAGAACGAAAGCCTAGCTCCATACCAAACTGAAATCGTGCTTCAGCAAGTTCACAGAAATCGAATTTGTGCATATCCCGCGTGAGGAAAACCAATTTGCGGACGCACTGTCCAAACTAGCCTCACTAATAAACATGCTCGACAACCTCTTCTCCATGCCCATTTGTGTGGAAAGGAGCGAAAAATCGGCTTACATCCAAAATATTGAAGCCAATGATACCTGTAACACCCCGTGTTTTTGACCATTTTAGTTATTTATAATAACGATTAATATTAATAAATCGAGTCTTGAAAAACTATTTTAAATAGTAATATTCAATTCTTGTGCCTTTGGAACCTTTCTATTTCACTTCATTGTTTGCAAAACTGAAATTTCTATCGTTATCGCAATTATGCGCGATTTCGTAAAACGGTTCCTATTTTCTCATACGGACTTCGATTGAGGCGTTTCAAAAGCCTAACTTTATTAATGTTCAAAGATCTATACGATGGGGAAATTCAAAATTACAATTTATAAGTTCATCATAAAAATATTGTACTGGACAGCTCCTTTGCATCGAAAATCGTCACCCGACGAATCGTTTCTCGACTTTCGATTTCTGTACTTCTTTCCTAGCCTTTGTGGAACCAAAATATCCTCCTTAAACACTCCATACCGTCAATTTGAAGTCCAAGGGTCAATAAAAATGATTTTCTAATCAAAAACACCAAATAGGGTAATGTACCTTCAAAGGTATGACTAGCCATTTGAAGCAATTGTCATCTCTTTGTCCATTTCTTGCTCCCTAACCCATGGCACGACCAAGTGCTCTTATAATCACCTTCATATGACCCTTAAACTCATATTTTCATCCACCTAGCATCCTCCTTAAAATCCTTTCTAAAAACCAAAGAAAAACCATCAAAGTAATCCTAAGTTCTTAAGCCTTTAAACCACCATTTTTCAAAGACTCTCATTCCTTCTTTCTCTTATCTTATACTACTTATTTTCAAATTTATTTAATATTATAACTACTAACTCAGTTTGTTTTTGTGTCATTCTAACTAATTTATGAAGAGGAGCAAGAGAAAAGGAGCATCGATCTTCGTTTTCATATATGTTGTAGAATCGATTATTTTTGCTCAAGGTAACCTAACTTTTCTTCGCCCTCAAATAATGTAGTATAGTGTTTAGACTCTAACTAACATATAACATCATGTTTAGGACTAAATCATTAGATCACCAAGTTTAAAGTTAACTATTTGTTGATTTATCACTTAACAATACATGCTGTAAAATGGATTATGTGATATATGATGTATGTTCACGATTTTTCTTTGTAAAATATGTTTCGAATTAGCCTTATATACCTTCATGAAAGTTGTATATCCGAATGTCTAGAATATGATAAAAATATGAAAAGTAAGTTTTTATGAAAATATATATTTAATAATGATTTATTTCGTAAAGTGGTACTGTATGATTTTATGTACCGTCTGAGAAAATAATATGTTTTGTGATGTTAAACGTTTTTTTTAGACTTGGAAAAATTATTTTATGTTCCTGATGATGTTTATTATGTGTATGTCAAATTTCATATAAATCCATCATATATAATTTCATTTATAAAAATTGTACTAAAATGAATCAGATCTGAAAATAATTATTTATTTAAGAACATTTGTAAAGTATTTTAATCTATATTTTTGGGTATAGGTTATTTACAATAATATGTATCCAAAATAAAAAGTTTGTTCACTTTTATGATGTGTAAGTATTTTAAACGAATTAAAAGAAAGTGTTGAAAACCGTACTATTTTTGTTTTTAATTTGTTAAAAATAATAAAACTTATTATTTTTGAAAAATGAATTTATATCTTGAAGCCTATCTCATAAAAGTATGTTTTTTATGAAAATCGAAAGTTAAAAATAACATTTGAAAAATGACTCATTTAGTATCCTTAATAATATTATCGATTTTGTTATTACTTAAAGTTACTTTTGTAAAACTTTATGTTTTGAGAAATATGATACCTAATAAGGTTAAAATAATTTTTATAATTATTATAGATTTATTTGATGTTTGAAATATTTTACAAAGTATAAATAGGCTTTAAGAGATAAGTATACTTGTACAAATACGAAACCGTATAAAAATAGTAAATACGTACACTTGAACAATAAATGTACTAAATACATGTGCCCAAAAAGTTAGAGTACAAAAAGACGAATAACCCAAAAGTACTAAGTTAAACAATGCTTAAATATGCAAAACAACACTTAAACTTTATAATAAGCACTTAAGGACTAATTAGTGACTAAGTCAAAACTAAGGGTTGACTAGTCTATCTTGGTCAAACATTGGCTTTTTAAGTCAACATAGACCAAGTCAAGATAAAGGAACCCATCTTAAATAATTTACTTAGAAATAATTGAATCTTTAATCAAATCTCAACTAATGAACGCTTCAAATAATATATCTCAAATAAAATGTTCCAAATCACTTAAATCAGTATACTAAAAGTATCAGTTAAGATAAATTTTACGACGATTGATATTGTTTGTTAATCTTAAAATCGACACACTCAAATTCCATAGGAACAACCGTACTTCTAGTCGGTGTGTTACCTAAGCCGGTGATCAGACACGTTTTCACGAACGATGTTATCGATACCAATCATGGTGAAAATGAACATGTGCCCTGGCAGTATCCTCTGAGTCGTCTTCACCATTCCATGTTGTAATGACTTGTTCGGAGTCAATACACAGCCCACAGACCGGTCATCCTTATGGAACCCGATATTGTTTCATCCCTCTGGACATCAGACATGTGCCCCACGATGACCGCTGAGCTCGATATTCCAGAGACTCTGTCTCTATAAGACACCCAAATTCAGCCTACGTTTCGTGTTGGGCGCTATCTTGGTAAAGTTTAGAAGACGATGCGATAGAAGACAGCTTCGAAAGTAGACTACAACACTCGGAGTCATTGCTCATGGGAGGCCAAGATGCATCCTGCCGGTGCGAGAAAATGCTAAGAAGTAAATGGGCAGCCAGCTCTTTATTTATTTGTCGGTAGAGTAGTAGTCTTCCAGTTGCCATTGAGGTGCTCGGTTGTGTAAATGTTCTCTTTCCCGAGACCAAGAGTATGGATTGGGTGTGTGCGCATACATAGACAAGGGCACTGATCAACTCTCACTCTCTATATCGGATATCTTTGGGGGCGGAATACCTTCCGACCTTTGCCTTAGCAGTGTATGGGACATGATCGGTTTAGCGGGGCCTCTGAGTTCATGTACTTGCAGTCCTTCTTCTCTGTATGTCAGTCGACTAAACCGAGTCAATTTAGGTGTTCGATCCTATTGAGCACTAGGGGTGAGATGTAAACCTCCTAGTATTGATATGATTGGCGGGATTGATGTTCCCATCCGCACTTATGATGAGATGCAAGCCTTAAGTGTGCATGAGACATTAGTAGTCACATCCCGTGCATTATGTGAACGGAAACCATTATTTTTAAAAGTAAATGACTACAGTTTTTAAATCACATGTGCTAGTATGTTTTGTTACTGTTCTATACTCTTATGACTAATGATGTGATTGAAATGCTTGATAATGGGAAGTGATGTTTTGTTATATGTCTTGCTTGAATATTGATTATGATTGATATTATGTTTCATACGATTTGTATCATGTATGTCTTACTCTATTTTCACATGACACTTCTACGAAGCCATGATCTATTCTTTACTGTATTATTCACTTGATACTCATATGATGTTTGTATTACTTTATTCTATATAACCTACATGTCTTATATATTTAAATTGATTCGCATGTTAACTGAAATCAGTTCATGTATATCTCACATTGTATACATGTCGATTTGTAATGTGACATGCCTGCTTATCTGTTAATTAGATAACCTAAACGTTGTACTACATTGATTATTCGGGGCTGTGTTAGAAGGATGGTTAGGTCACTCCCACTAAGGGGGACATGTATATTTAAATATGCATTCAGGTTGACGAACTCTCAAGACTGGAGATGAGGGCATGCTTGAGTGCAAGAGATACAGTGTGGCAGATGAGAGTGTCAAACTATAAATCTTGTAACACAAATTTTGTCAGACTATTGTATTTAGAAATTTGTAATTCGGTTTCAGTTGTTGTATTTTAACAAACGGTTCATTTATCGGTAAAAGGCTCACTTGAGTCGACAATTTTTAATTTTTACCCCTTTTTACGACTTACTTATTTTCCGCCTTGTTAATTAATGTCAATAGAAGAACCGAGTTGTTACAGTTGGTATTAGAGCGACCTTAAGACCGTGTGTAATTATGTGCGATGCATATTTACATCACCTATCGAGGGAACGCGCCTGGAGCTCATGACACGTGTCTAGAGTGTCTAAAGTGTCTAAAACATGTAGAACATTTAAGATCACTAAATGAGAGATTCACTAGCATAACCCTAGGATCAAATAATATACTTGGGTAGAATATATAAATGGGTAGAACTACTAAGGATTACCCGTACTGTCCGATTTAGGTTTTGGCCCCTCGCTTGTTTTCATGTGCTATCTGAATAGTTGTATGTACAGTGATTATCTAACCTTAGCCAATTGGCTAGTTTTAATTTACTTGTGATCAACGCGATGACCAAGATAAAGCACTTGCAACCATGAGAGCTCAAGACTGGTAGAACACCATTGCAAGCACAAATGGACGCATCTTCCAAATCAACTATAGTTTCAAAATCAAGTTGGATCATGTTGAAGAATCGAGTGAAGTTATGCAGACGAGATGTAACATGCAAGAAGATAAAGTGCAGATGTACGTAAGATAGTAGTCCTCGAGTCCTATTTAGGTGTCGACTTAGACTTGACCGAGACTCTACTTACCTATATAACTCGTACATCGGAGATCATTTATTAGCCTAAATTGTAGTTATGGAAATGAACCTTCTTGCCCATATTCATTTCACAGTAACACCTTACACCACATCTAATTCATTTCTTTAGCTTATCCTTATCTTCTACCTTTGCCCCCACTTTCTTTATCTAACCAAGCAACGATTTGAGTTCAATTCCAAACTATCTTCAATCCTTCTGTCGAAATTCTTAAACATCACATACAAACCTTTCCTTCATGTCTAACATCCATACCTTCATAAATCGATGAACACCTTTTACTCTTTAATTATTAATTTTTTTGGTTAAATTGTTCACCAATCAGATCCTACATTTGAACCCATATCAGTATGCATAGACAAAATTCTTTCGAAGCTTAACCCTTCAACCATCAATGAACAATTTCTAATCTCTTCAAAAGAAGTAGAAACTTAACTAATTCATTCTCTTTTGTTTCTAAACTCATTTTGAACCCTTCTTGAACCAATTATTAGGTCTGACTCCTCATCTTGAGTCGGAAAAGAAGCCTTCAGTTTATTTCATCTTCGTATATTCTGGCTCAGCTAATCTTAGTTTGATGTCTTCCTATTTGATGGAACCTTTGATATGTACCGTTCTAATTTATCTCCTTTTTATTTATTCATCTTGCTTTCTCTTCTTTGAAATCACCATCAAACGGCATGTATCCTAACCTCATACATACACGTCGTCTTTTATCCTTACTTTTGTACCATCCCCTCTTTCCAAGCTTGTCATAACCTTCGACTATGGAGATAAACTTTAATACTCATATTTATTAATCTTATTAACCTACTAGTTTTCCACACTTGAATATTTATTCTTTCAATTAATTTCTTAAATACATTCCTACATCTTCAATGAATCACGGTTACTACTTATTAGAGTGCAAAGTTAGAAGCACAATGAACCCTTAGCCCACTCACAAAGACATAGTTATGCCCATGATTCTCAGTAGTGTAATGTACTTAAAGTATTGATAAGTGTAGTTTGTAGTGCCTATTTGTTGTGTTTTGGTCCCTTTTTCCTTGTGGAATCGCTCCTTTGGAGCGATTCATGGGCTTCTTATGCTTCCTTTAGTTCGTTTTAGGTTCCCGAGACCAATTTGGAAGAGTTGGAGCGATTCCGACTCAATACATACATATTTTGGAGCCAATGAGATAAAGGAACGATGACTCGAGGCCTTGGAATCGACCCCGAGACCTTGGGACCCAATCCCGAGCCTCCGAGACCCGATCCCGAGTCCCGAGAATCGGTGGGAAGCCCATGAGAGGCAAGGAAGGACCAAAGAGCGTTTAAGGAAGGCATACAAGGCCCATCCCGTTCGGGATGGCCTCATCCCGTTCGGGATGGCCTCATCCCGTTCGGGATGGGGTGCTACATTAGGATGGCTGCTGTGAGCCCATCCCGGTCGGGATCAATCCGTCCCAATCGGGATGACAGAGCCGTCCTGATCGGGATGATCCGTCCCGGTCGGGACCGTGATGCTGCTGCACGACTCTTTTTCTTTCTTCTCCTTCACTCTTGTACCGATATATATACTCCCTTCTTGTAATTTTAAGACATCTTATCTTACCCTAGATTAGTTTAAGCCTCCATTAGCATCTAAAACCCTAGATTTACTCTCACTCATTAGCTTTAATCTCTCTTTAATTATTAGTTAATTATTGTAATTAGTTCTTGTATTAAGAGGATACTTGAAAAATTCTCCAAGATTGACAACCTTGGGTTTTATTTGGGTTCTTATTTATACAAGATTTCATTTTTTCATCCTCTTAGTGTTGGTATAATCTTTCCTACTCTTAATCTTGTTTATTTAATCTTGTTTGCATCTTGTTATATTGCTATTGATAGTGTTCTTGTTAATCATTATGGATGTTTGTTTAGAGATAGTATTTTCTCTTGTTATGGTTGTTTCATTCATGATAATGAGTGAGTAGTCTTCTTGTGGGGTTAGTAGGGGGATTAGGGGTAGATTATGGATGATTATGGTTGATTAAGGGGAAAAGGTTACATCTTTGTTGTTAGTCACATTGTAGGCACTCTATGTGTTTGTTGATATGCTTGTGTGAGTTGTAGTGGCCATGCTTCCCATGCTTGTGTTCATCTTCTCATTGATTGCTTATTTTGTGGAAATGTTAAGAATAGTTTAGTCGCGAGAGCGCAGATTAGGGTCTAAGTTGCGAGAGCCCGGACCCACCTTGACATCGGTCTAAGTTGCGAGAGCCCGGACCGACTCTAGTAACTAGGAGACACCTATACCCTTGATCACCCCAATTACCCTTCTACTCCTATGAACCCGACCTACCCCACTCCTTTTCATATTTGAGTTCATCTTCTTAGTTAGACATCGTTTACTCTAGTTTATTTGTTAGTTCGATCATTAGCATTGCTTAGCATTGTTAGTATAGTCATACTTCTCCTTCATCATAATTTTCCTTTTTATCGCTTCTTCGTGTTTTTTGGTAATCTAGTCTTGTTGTAAGTAGACCTAGTCTAAGCTTTGATATACCATCCTCGTGGATACGATCCCGACTTGCCCTAGCTACTCACTAGGTTAGTCGGTGTTATATTGATTGGCTAGGGATGTGACGAAATCCCTACCATCAATTTGGCGCCGTTGCCGGGGACGGTGCATTGTTTAGACTTAGTTTGCTTATTTCTAGACTTAGTTACCCTTCTTTGTGCTCTCCCATCTTCTCTTGTAAATATTTTCTAGTTTCTCTTCTTGCCTTAGCTTTCTTTTCTCTTTGTCTCTAGTTGTGTTTGTTATTGTCGTTGCCTAGTGCCCATAAAGCACTAGGCGTTCTTACGTTTGTTCTAAGTGCGTAGTGCATCCCTAGGAGGGGAGGCGACTTCTATCTCTTTAATCCAGAGCCGGAGAGACTCTTTCGAGCCTTTCGCCAACGGACGATTAATCGGGTTAGGATCTCTCAACCAAGTGCAAGCACCACTCATCAAGGGCAAGCCCAAGGAGCCGACTTGAGCATTTCACCTCGAGAGACGGCCGGAGGGACCTTCATCAATTCCTTAGGTGATTCTTCTCCTAGTTCCCCCTCCTCTTCTACATCAACACCGTCTACACCACCATCGTCTCCCTTATATCCAATCATGCCTAAGTTCTCTTCTCACTCAACCTTTACGGAAGACATTTTGCCGGGTCCATCCACTTTACCGGAGGCATATACCGGGAATTTTGTGGCGAAAACGCAATTTATCCAATTGGTCTAGAGGAGTCAATTTAGTGGGTTACCAACCGAAGATCCTCATCAACACATGGAAACCTTTTCGGACTATTGTGACGCTATTTCACAAACGGGAATAACTCAAGACCAAATCCGGTGGGTATTATTTCCTTTCTCTCTTATCAGTAAAGCGAAGCAATGGTTCAAGGGGTTGGACAAAGAAAGACTTGGCATTGATACTTGGAAGAAGCTAGCCTTAGCCTTCTACCAACAATTCTATCCACCGGAGAAGACAAATCTATTGAGAGCCTCTATCACGGGTTTCCAACAACGCGATGATGAAAGCCTCTACGAATCGTGGGAATGATTCAAAGCCTTGATCCGTTCTTGTCCACACCATGGCTTATCACAATGGTTCCTCGTGCAACAATTTTGGAATGGGCTATATGAAGACTCGAGGGCCATACTCAACATGGGATCTAACGGTAGGTTTACCGAAGTGGAGGATGACCAAACTTGGTCAAGGATCGAAGAGATGGCGGTGCATAATTCACAATACTCAAGGCCTAGGAAGGCAAATCGGGGAGGTAGCCATGAGGTTGATGCCATTACACAATTGAGCATTGATCTTGGGGCTCAACTAAGAACTCACATGGAGACCATTGACAAAAAGCTCCAAAGCCACCTCAACCAAGTTCAAAGCTCTAGTTCCTCCAACCAACACTCGATCCATGATGTAAATGCTTTGGAGTTTGCACCTCCTTTGCCTTATTTTGGGATGTGTGATACTTGTGGAATCGTTGGTCATGATCCTATGCATTGTAGAGGGAGTATTGAGCAAGTGAACGCCTTTCAAGCGTTCAAGCAAGGTGCCTCCTACTCTAATCAATACCAAGCTTCCAATCAAGTCCCTCAACAACAAGCACTTCAACATCAACAACAACCTCGTCCTTATGTTCCACCTCCCTTACGGGACAACAATGAAAGTTACCAAGGTTATGTGGGTAACCAAAGACCCTTCAACAATTTCAAGCAAAATAACCAAGGCAACTTCAACAACAAGCAAGGGTTCCAACAAGGGAACTTCAATCAAGGCGGTTTCCAAGGAAACCAAAGCTTTCAAGGGTATCAAAACCGAAACCATGGCAACAATCAAGGCCATCATCAAGGCAACTTTCATGGGTTCCAAGGGAACCATCAACAACAAGCAAATCAAAGTCATCAACAACAAAGCAAGCCTAGGAGTAGGTCTCCTATCCATGACTATGGTACTCCGTTAGCCCTCACCGATACTCCACATAATCCATCATCCCCACCACGGGATTTCGACGCACAAAAGCATATGATGGAGATGCATAGGAGTAATCAAGAAATGGCAAGAAATCAACAAGAGTTCTTTGCTTACATTCAAAGGGACAACCAAGCAAGAGATGCTCATGCGAAGTCGATGGAAACCCGAATATCCCAACTTGCTTCGGAGATCTCTACAAGACAAAAGGGGCAACTACCTCCTCAAGGCGAAACACCTAAATTCGAGCATGTAAATGCTATTACTACGAGGAGTGGTACGTCTTATGAATCCCTTCTTTCCCTTAGTGAGCAAGAACCAAGACAAGAAGTCATACCCCCCTCTCAAGATAATGCAAGCTTTGACATTCCAATTGAGGAGCAAGTCTTATGGGAGGCCGAGAAACCCCAAGAAGACAACCCTCCCCCTCTTCAAGAGAAAGACAAGGGAAAAAGGAAAGTGTCCTTTGAAGAGTCCACCCCGATTGATCAAAACAAGTACCAAGTCAAGTTGCCTTACCCATCGACGCAAATGAAGACTAAGGTGGACACTCATTACGACAAGTTCCTTAGTATTGTGAAGAAATTGGATGTTAGCGTCCCGTTCACCGAACTACTTACCCAAATCCCGGCATATGGAAGATTTATGAGAGAAATCCTAGCTAGGAAGAGATCCGTCGACAAGGAAGAGACCGTAGCATTCACGAGGGTGGTGAGCGAGCTCATACAAGGTTCCACGCTTCCGAAGTTGAAGGATCCGGGTAGTTTTTCGATCCCTTGCACCATAGGCAACTTCTTGATCAAGAATGCGTTATGTGACTTGGGCGCGAGTGTGAGGATCATCTCTTATTCTATTTGTTGCCGACTCGGAATGAAGGAGTTGAAATGTACGTTCCTCACCCTCCAAATGGCCGATAAATCATTCAATCGACCACTAGGAATGTTAGAGGACGTACCGGTACGAGTGGGGAAATACTTCATTCCGGTCGACTTCATTGTGCTCGACATGCCGGAGGATGCCAACACTCCCATTATTCTTGGGCGCCCATTTATACACACCGCGGGTGCCATGATCGATGTGAAGAACGGTAGGATCACCTTTGAGTTAGGCGAGGAAAAGATAGTGTTCGACCTCCAACGCAACACTACGCCTACTAAGGATGAATCATGCAATATGATCCAAGCCAAGAAAGACATCGATCTAGGGGATGAATCGGGACAAAGCTTGAAGAAGTACTCTTATGTACTTGAGGATGACGACTCCGATATGGAGGAAGATGAGTGCCCATGTCATGGGCTTGATGACAAGTTGAAGTGTAATGACAAGAAAGAAGATGAGTCTCCCTTGGGGCCGTATGAGGACCGGTGGACGTTTGGGTATGTCCCCAAGGACCAAAAGTACAAGTTCAAGTTGTTGAACTTGGAAGAGCGGGATGCCCCGGGAACGTCAAGGCAAGGCCATGAGGAGGCTTGGGATATGGTTGGTTATATGACATGCCTAATTGAAGACTTCTCTAGGGCCTTCGACTTGTTCTTACGTGCCCTTGATGGAGATGGAACTAGTTTTGGTTGTTGAAAAAGAATGAAATTGCACCATCTTGGTTTGACGGAGTTCCACAAGAATCGGCTCCCGAGTATGTGGAGTTTAGATCAAACCCCATGCTTGCTCGAAAATCGTAGTCCATACCCGGTTGGAAACCACTCATCCTAGCAACCGTCCGTTTAAGCGGCTCTGAGTTGCGAGAAGAAGATAATCGCCACCTCTAAGCACAAACTGTAGACTAAGAACAAACGTGAGAAGTCTAGTGCTTTTTGGGCACTAGACAAGAGAGAAATAAACCACACACACACAAGAAGCAAAATAACAAAAAGAAAAAGAAAAACACAAACACAAAGACTAAGTCAAGCAAAAAGGAAAACAAAGTCTAAACTAGCACCGTCCCCGGCAACGGCGCCAAATTGATGGTAAGGGATTCGTCACGTCCCTAGCCAATCAATATAACACCGACTAACCTAGAGAGTAGCTAGGGTAAGTCGGGATCGTATCCACGAGGACGGTATATCAAGGTTTAGACTAGGTTGGCCTAAAACGAGACTAGATTACCAAACGAACACAAAGAATGCAATAAAAGGAAAACTAATGATGGAGGAGAGGCAAGATTAAGCTAATGATCGAACTAACAAATAAACTAGAGTAAACTATGACTAACTAAGGAGTTGAATCAAATATGGAAGAGAAGTGGGGTAGGTCGGGTTCATAGGAGTAGAAGGGTAATTGGGGTGATCAAGGGTATAGGTGTCTCCTAATTGCTAGAGTCGGTCCGGGCTCTCGCAACTTAGACCGATGTCAAGGTGGGTCCGGGCTCTCGCAACATAGACCCTAGTCGGCACTCTCGTGACTATGACTATTCTCAACATTTCCACAAAATAAGCAATCAATGAGAAGATGAACACAAGCATGGGAAGCACGGCCACTACAACTCACACAAGCATATCAACAAACACATAGAGTGCCTACAATGTGACTAACAACAAAGATACAACCTTTTCCCCTTAATCAACCCTAATCATCCATAATCTACCCCTAATCCCCCTACTAACCCCACAAGAAGACTACTCACTCATTATCAATGAGAAACTAACATTCACAAGAGAAAATAAACTCACAAACCAAACATCCATTATCATTAACAAGAACAATAACAATAAGAAAGGATTGAAACTAGATTAAATAACTAAGAATAAGAGTAGAGATGATTATACCAACACTAGATGAAGAAAAGATGCAATCTTGTATAAATAAGAACCCAAATAAAACCCAAGGTTGTCAATCTTGGAGAATTCTTCAAGTATCCTCTTAATACAAGAACTAATTACAATAATTAACTAAGAATTAAAGAGAGGATTAAACTAATGAGAGTAGCAATAATCTAGGATTTAGAATGATAATGGAGGCTTAAACTAATCTAGGGTAACATAAGATGTCTTAAAATTACAAGAAGGGAGTATATATATGGGTACAAGAATGAAGGAGAAGAAAAGAAGAAGCCCGTGCTGCCTCTGTAGCTTCCCGACCGGGACGGATCATCCCGATCGGAACGGCTCTGTCATCCCGATCGGGACGGGATGGTCCCGACCGGGATGGGCTCACAGCAGCCATCCTAATGTAGCACCTCATCCCGAACGGGATGAGGCCATCTCGAACGGGATGGGTCTTGTATGCCTTCCTTAAACACTCTTTGGTCCTTCCTTGCCTCTCATGGGCTTCCCACCGATTCTCGGGACTCGGGATCGGGTCTCGGAGGCTCGGGATTGGGTCCCAAGGTCTCGGGGTCGATTCCAAGGTCTCGAGTCATCGTTCCTTTATCTCGTTGGCTCCAAAATGTGTATGTATTGAGTCGGAATCGCTCCAACTCATCCAATTCGGCCCCGGGAACCTGAAACGAACTAAAGGAAGCATAAGAAGCCCATGAATCGCTCCAAAGGAGCGATTTGACAAGGAAAAAGGGACCAAAACACAACAAATAGGCACTACAAACTACACTTATCAACTCCCCCACACATAACCCTTACTCGCCCTCGAGTAAGCACATACTAACTACTAAACTAGCCGAATGGGTATTAGCGCACCCTACGCCCCTTCAACTCACGCGAGTGCACTTAGAGGACAACTGTACTCCGCAAGGCAAGTTGGGTCTTGCGACAAAACTGTGGATGCAACCGGACACAAAACACATAAACAACCAAACACACAAACAAACACATAGACGGTTGCACCCGAAACAAAAGAAATACCGCTTCCCTCTAAAAGCGGTGAATGAAACACCGGTTTAGGACTCGAGGTAATCGACAACGTTCCCAAGCTAGCAATACGAACCAAGGTGGACTAAACCCTAATAGTATGACGATAAAGCAATAAAAACGTTGGTAACTTACCTAGGTCCTCCTAACTTTCTAAAAATGTACTACGGGACGATCGGCGGAGTGGAAAAGTGAAGAACCACGGTGTTAGTCGACACTGTAGGTAAGTGAGACCCCGCCCCCTTTAGCGTGAGCCAAGAGGGTCGTTCCGTGTCCAAGACCGCCTAACTAGTCCAAGTAAAAAGGTGGAAAACATGCAAAATGAGGGAAGACCGACTAATGCCGCTATCATCCTTCCTAGGGACTCGGTCCTTTGGTAGGCTCTTCACGACAAAAGTCGGAAAAAGGCTTATTTTTGTGAGGATTTCTTTTTGTGAGATGGGTTTTCTTTTGGCATTTTCTTTCTTTTCGACGTTTTGATTTGTTTGTTGCCATGCCATTTCTTTTTCTTCTTTTCTACTTTCTTCTTGGCTTTTGTGTCTTTTCTTTTTTTCTTCATTTCATTTCTTTCTTTCATTTTTCTTTCTTTTCTTTTCTTTGTCCCTTTTTGGCAAGATTTGGCTTTTTGACATTTCCTTTGTATGACAAGAAAGGTAGAAATCATCAAATTACGTTTTATTGTGTGGACATGCGTAGGAGGTAGGGGAATGGGAGAGTCGGGGAGCGTCCTTCCCTTCAAACCCACAAAAAGGGGATAACTTGGACTAATCAAACGATCCTAAACACGGTCACCTAAGGGACGAGACTCGGTAACCAAGGCCTTTTCACACTGTGGGTGGTCATAATGGTCAAAATGCAAATCCCGTAGTAAATCCCTAGTAAGCTAGGTGGACTCAAGGTAAAGGACCAACGAATTCATTGATTTAGGGTCATTCTACTAGATTATAGTCCAAGACTCGATTTATACAACTAGGAAGGGAAAATATACACTCACACACTAGCCTCTAAACCGGGTTTTCGAAAACGGTTTACGCACAAGACACACAACACAAAATGAAGACATGACGAAGACGAACGAAAGAAAAAGAAACAAAAGCAACAAAACAAGAACAAAACAAAACGAACACACACAAAACAAACACCACCCCGAACTTCCAAATGAGCAACCAATCATCCACAAACTTTACAAAGCTCCACCCGAGCACACTACAACACATATCTCCTCCAAACTCCCCAAGAAACAAAGAGGAAAAAGGGTTGAAAAGATGTTACCGGGTGTCTTGAAAGCTCTCCAAAGCTAGCGGTGATTAAGCGACCTATAAGGAAAAAGGGAGGCAAAACACGCACAAAAAACAAATATACGACACAAAGACACAAAAGGAAAACACACAAAAGAAAAATCTTTTTTATTTTAGTGAAAAATTTTCAAATTTTTAGGGATTTTTAAGATTTTTTCAGAAAACTAAGAAAATAAAACTAACTAAACTAGAATATCGCTCCCCAACACTTAAATCGAGCCATGTCCTCATGCTCGATCGTAGGGTGCGGAGAGACAAAAGAAAAAGAAAAGAAACTACGAAAATAAAGCTAAAAATCAAAAAAAATAAAGTGAAGAAAAGGGTAGAGGGTGTCCGGCCGGGGTGTAATCAAGTCACCAAGGGCCGAGACGAGAAAAAGATATGGATGGGGGAAGTAATAAAAGGAGGAAATAAAAGGAAATGGGAGGGGAGGGCTAGGTTTAATCAAGTCACCTAGCCCGGATTCCGCCTAAATCCGACTAAATCCTCAAAAAGAGAAAGTGAAAATCTTGTAAAATTTGGATTTTGAAATGACTCTCGATGTAGTCACGTCATCGAGAGTCGGGAGCAACATATACCAAGGCCTTGAAGGCCACCATGACACAAATGATAAGGGAAGGGGAGTAAACAAAGGAAAACAAGCAACAACAAAAACGGAAAAGAAAGGATAGTTGCCGTACCATAGGTTAGCAACTCACTCTCTCCATCGTCTCATAGATCAAAATAGGCACTTGCTTGTCTTCATCATTGCTATCCCGCTTCAAGCTTGATAGAATCGCATGGTAGAGGTAGTAATGGTGCGAGGGGGTGGGATTTGATGTGGATCTCGGTGTAAAGTGAGGTGTACGGGTCATATGATAGGAGTAAGGAGGAGTAGGGAGGTTGGGAGGGGGCATAATGGATGGGTGGAGTCAAGGGGACCATCCCGGTCGGGATGGATGGTCCCGATCGGGTTGATAAACCCTTCCCGATCGGGAAGCTCTCTTCCCGGTCGGGAACGCACTCCAGTGAGTCCGATTTTCAGCACCTTCATCCCGATCGGGATGGCTTCTTCCCGGTCGGGATTCCTCATCCTTCCCGGTCGGGAAGCCCTCTTTCCGGTCGGGATGAGTCTTCTTTGCTTCCCCAAGCCCAAAAGCTTAACAAAGCTTCAAAAACCGACTTCCTCGCTCGCAAACCAAACTCCATCATCAACCACTCCTTTCTAGGAGTCACCTTCACTTCACCTATCACAATAAACTCAATCTATACATCAAATTCACTCCCTCACATCGCTCATCAAAATACCAAATCAATCACAAGAATCCCACAAAAACAAGGAAGTCCTAGAAACAAAAATCACAAATACAAGCACAAGAGTTCTAAAGAAGAGAGGAGGGGAATATACAACATGACGGTTCTTTAGGAACTCCGTCAAATCGAGGATGGTGGACTCTATTATTCAACCGTAGCCCTCAAGGGCATGGAGGAGCAAGTCGAACGCGCTACCGACATCATAGTGAAGGCCCAAGAAGCGCTCGAGCTTAACCGACCTCCACGGCCTCCAAGGAGGAGGCAAGAAGTAGGATTCCCAAGACCCAAAATCATCTTCAAAGTTGTCTCCGGGGTCTCTCCATCCTACGAGCTTCACCGATCTCTTCTTCCCTAAGCATTGCCTCTAATCACAAGCAAGCTTCATCTCCAAGAAACAAGGCAGAAAAAGCGGTTTTGGCCTCATTTCCTCGTTGCATACCCCCACACTTGCCTCAAGTTGTGGTTCCCCATCTTCATCACTCGGCCCCACATCATCTTGGAGAGGAGAATCGAAACTTCTACCGGCGGTTTCAATCTCTTCCAAGTCATCTCTCGGTGTACTAGCAAGGGGCTCATGATGCCTATCCACGTTCTCGGACAAGGGCAACTCGAGGCTAACAATTTCACCCAACAACTCTACAATCTCCACCAAACCATCCCACTCACTATCCTCCTCCAATTATTCACCAACGATGCCTTCACCGAGAGTCATCTCCTCATTCGTCTCTTTTTGGGTAGACGATTGAGGTTCTTCAAAGCAAACTTCTCTATCAAAGGGAATTACATCGGCGGCTTCGTAGTTAGGTTGCTCCTCTCTCTCAAGTGGGCACCCTCCATCTAAATACGATGCTCGGGATAAAGACATTACGGTTTGAACCGATAATGCATTTAAATGAGCATTCCTCGCCTCGTTTCCCCTTCGAATTTGGGCCAAGAGTTCCTTATTCTTTTGCAATTGGATGGCCATTTCTTGTTGCATTTGAAGCATCGTTCGATGAAACTCCGAGCTCGGCATTTGGTGGTCATTGGGGTCTTGTAAAGCTCCTTGATAATCTTGATGATGCCCAAGGGGTGGGGCATCATATTTTTGGTAGCAAGGTTGGGGTGATTGGTAGTATTGTGGGTCATGGGGTTCATATTGTGGTTGGGGTGTAGGGTAATATTGTGGGTCTTGGGGGTATTGGCTTCCACAGGGTGAATCTTGAGTGTACATGGTGGGGTCACAATCATAACTCGAGTAATATTCACCATGATCGTAGGATTGGTAATCGTTCACTTCTTGGTAGCCGTTTTCATAGCCTTGAAGTTCATACCCACTAGAGTCACCCCAAGAAGCTTGATAGTGGTAGGGGGACGTCATGTCATACCCTTGGTTCAAAGAAGAAGAGGGGTAGCTCATATCTGCTCCCGATTATGTGGAGTTTAGATCAAACCCCATGCTTGCTCGAAAATCGTAGTCCATACCCGGTTGGAAACCACTCATCCTAGCAACCGTCCGTTTAAGCGGCTCTGAGTTGCGAGAAGAAGATAATCGCCACCTCTAAGCACAAACTGTAGACTAAGAACAAACGTGAGAAGTCTAGTGCTTTTTGGGCACTAGACAAGAGAGAAATAAACCACACACACACAAGAAGCAAAGTAACAAAAAGAAAAAGAAAAACACAAACACAAAGACTAAGTCAAGCAAAAAGGAAAACAAAGTCTAAACTAGCACCGTCCCCGGCAACGGCGCCAAATTGATGGTAAGGGATTCGTCACGTCCCTAGCCAATCAATATAACACCGACTAACCTAGAGAGTAGCTAGGGTAAGTCGGGATCGTATCCACGAGGACGGTATATCAAGGTTTAGACTAGGTTGGCCTAAAACGAGACTAGATTACCAAACGAACACAAAGAATGCAATAAAAGGAAAACTAATGATGGAGGAGAGGCAAGACTAAGCTAATGATCGAACTAACAAATAAACTAGAGTAAACTATGACTAACTAAGGAGTTGAATCAAATATGGAAGAGAAGTGGGGTAGGTCGGGTTCATAGGAGTAGAAGGGTAATTGGGGTGATCAAGGGTATAGGTGTCTCCTAATTGCTAGAGTCGGTCCGGGCTCTCGCAACTTAGACCGATGTCAAGGTGGGTCCGGGCTCTCGCAACATAGACCCTAGTCGGCACTCTCGTGACTATGACTATTCTCAACATTTCCACAAAATAAGCAATCAATGAGAAGATGAACACAAGCATGGGAAGCACGGCCACTACAACTCACACAAGCATATCAACAAACACATAGAGTGCCTACAATGTGACTAACAACAAAGATACAACCTTTTCCCCTTAATCAACCCTAATCATCCATAATCTACCCCTAATCCCCCTACTAACCCCACAAGAAGACTACTCACTCATTATCAATGAGAAACTAACATTCACAAGAGAAAATAAACTCACAAACCAAACATCCATTATCATTAACAAGAACAATAACAATAAGAAAGGATTGAAATTAGATTAAATAACTAAGAATAAGAGTAGAGATGATTATACCAACACTAGATGAAGAAAAGATGCAATCTTGTATAAATAAGAACCCAAATAAAACCCAAGGTTGTCAATCTTGGAGAATTCTTCAAGTATCCTCTTAATACAAGAACTAATTACAATAATTAACTAAGAATTAAAGAGAGGATTAAACTAATGAGAGTAGCAATAATCTAGGATTTAGAATGATAATGGAGGCTTAAACTAATCTAGGGTAACATAAGATGTCTTAAAATTACAAGAAGGGAGTATATATATGGGTACAAGAATGAAGGAGAAGAAAAGAAGAAGCCCGTGCTGCCTCTGTAGCTTCCCGACCGGGACGGATCATCCCGATCGGAACGGCTCTGTCATCCCGATCGGGACGGGATGGTCCCGACCGGGATGGGCTCACAGCAGCCATCCTAATGTAGCACCCCATCCCGAACGGGATGAGGCCATCCCGAACGGGATGAGGCCATCCCGAACGGGATGGGTCTTGTATGCCTTCCTTAAACACTCTTTGGTCCTTCCTTGCCTCTCATGGGCTTCCCACCGATTCTCGGGACTCGGGATCGGGTCTCGGAGGCTCGGGATTGGGTCCCAAGGTCTCGGGGTTGATTCCAAGGTCTCGGGGTCGATTCCAAAGTCTCGAGTCATCGTTCCTTTATCTCGTTGGCTCCAAAATGTGTATGTATTGAGTCAGAATCGCTCCAACTCATCCAATTCGGCCCCGGGAACCTGAAACGAACTAAAGGAAGCATTAGAAGCCCATGAATCGCTCCAAAGGAGCGTTGGAGCGATTCCACAAGGAAAAAGGGACCAAAACACAACAAATAGGCACTACAAACTACACTTATCACCCTCCCCTCCCATTTCCTTTTATTTCTTTTTTTTATTTTTCTTCCCCGTTCCATATCTTTTTCTCGTCTCGGCCCATGGTGACTTGACTACACCCCGGCCGGACACCTTCTACCTTTTTCTCCACTTTGTTTTTAATTTTAGCTTTATTTTCGTAGTTTATTTTCTTTTCTTTTGTCTCTCCGCACACTACGATTGAGCATATGAGGACATTGCTCGGTTTAAGTGTGGGGGAGCGATATTCTATCGTAGTAGTTTTATTTTCATAGTTTTTCGAAAAACCTCTAAAAATCCTAAAAATTTGAAATTTTTTCACAAAAATCAAAAAGATTTTCTCTTTTGTGTTTTCATTTTGTGTCTTTGTGTCGTACATTTGTTTTGTGTGCGTGTTTTGCCTCCCTTTGTTCTTATAGGTTGCTTTATTCGCCAATGACTTTGGAAAGCTCTAAAGACTTCCGGTAACATCTTATCCCTTTTTCTCCTTTATTCCTTGTGATGATTGGAGAAGGTTGTGTTGAGGTGTGCTCGGGTGGAGCTTTGTGTATAATGGTGGATGATTTGGTGGCTTGTATGGAATATAGGGGTGGTGGTTGTTTTGTCTATGTGTTTTTTTTGCCTTGTTTTGTTTTTGTTGCTTTTGTTCCTTTTCCTTTTGTTTTTCGTCATGTCTTCATTTTGTGTTGTGTTGTGTGTCTTGTGCGTAAATGATTTTCGAAAACCCGGTTTAGAGGCTAGTGTGCGAGTGTGTACTTTCCCTTTTTAGTAGTGTAAATCGAGTCTTGGACTTTAGCCTAGTAGAATGACCCGAAATCAATGAATTCGTTGGTCCTTTACCTCGAGTCCACCTAGCTTACTAGGAATTTACTACGGGATTTGCACTTTTGACCATTATGACCACCCACGGTGTGAAAAGGCCTTGGTTACCGAGTCTCGTCCCCTAGGTGACCGTGTTTAGGGTTGTTTGATTAGTCCAAGTTCTCCCTTTTTTGTGAGTATGAAAGGAAGACGTCGTCCCGACATACCCATTACCCTACCTCCTACGCATATCCACACAATAAAATGCGATTTGTTGAGTTCTCTCTTTCTCATCACCCGAAGAATTGCCAAAAATGCCAAATCTTGCCAAAAGGTGCAAAGAAAAGAAAAAGAAAGAAATAAATGAAAGAAATAAAAGAATGAAGAAAAAGAAAAGGCACAAAAGCCAAAAAATAAAATTGAAAAGAAGAAAAAGAAATGGCATGGCAACAAACAAAGCAAAAACATCAAAAGGAAAGAAAATGCCAAAAGAAAACCTATCTCACAAAAAGAAATCCTCTCAAAATAAGGTTTTTTCCGACTTTTGCCGTGAAGAGCCTACCAAAGGACCGAGTCCCTAGGAAGGATGATAGCGGCATTAGTCGGTCTTCCCTCATTTTGCATGTTTTCCACCTTTTTACTTGGACTAGTTAGTCGGTCTTGGACACGGGATGACCCTCTTGGGTCACGCTAAAGGGGGCGGGGTCTCACTTACCTACAGTGCCGACTAACACCGTGGTTCTTCACTTTCCACTCCGCCGATCGTCCCGTAGTACGTTTTTAGAAAGTTAGGAGGACCTAGGTAAGTTACCAACGTTTTTGTTGCTTTATCGTCATACTATTAGGGTTTATTCCACCTTGGTTTGTATTGCTAGCTTGGGAACGTTGTCACTTACCTCGAGTCCTAAACCGGTGTTTCATTCACCGCTTTTAGAGGGAAGCGGTATTTCTTTTATTTTGGGTGCAACCGATTATGTGTTTGTTTATGTGTTTGTTTGTTTATGTGTTTTGTGTCCGGTTGCATCCACGGTTTTGTCGCAAGACCCGACTTGCCTTGCGGAGTGCACTTTTCCTCTAAGTGCACTCGCGTGAGTTGAAGGGGCGTAGGGTGCGCTAATACCCATTCGGCTAGTTTAGTAGTTAGTGTGTGCTTACTCGAGGGCGAGTAAGGGTTAAGTGTGGGGGAGTTGATAAGTGTAGTTTGTAGTGCCTATTTGTTGTGTTTTGGTCCCTTTTTCCTTGTGGAATCGCTCCTTTGGAGCGATTCATGGGCTTCTTATGCTTCCTTTAGTTCGTTTCAGGTTCCCGAGACCGATTTGGAAGAGTTGGAGCGATTCCAACTCAATACATACACATTTTGGAGCCAACGAGATAAAGGAACGATGACTCGAGGCCTTGGAATCGACCTCGAGACCTTGGGACGCAATCCTGAGCCTCCGAGACCCGATCCCGAGTCCCGAGAATCGGTGGGAAGCCCATGAGAGGCAAGGAAGGAGCAAATAGCGTTTAAGGAAGGCATACAAGGCCCATCTCGTTCGGGATGGCCTCATCCCGTTCGGGATGGGGTGCTACATTAGGATGGCTGCTGTGAGCCCATCCCGGTCGGCATCAACCCGTCCCGATCGGGATGACAGAGCCGTCCCGATCGGGATGATCCGTCCCGGTCGGGACCGTGATGCTGCTGCACGACTCTTTTTCTTTCTTCTCCTTCACTCTTGTACCCATATATATACTCCCTTCTTGTAATTTTAAGACATCTTATCTTACCCTAGATTAGTTTAAGCCTCCATTAGCATCTAAAACCCTAGATTTACTCTCACTCATTAGCTTTAATCTCTCTTTAATTATTAGTTAATTATTGTAATTAGTTCTTGTATTAAGAGGATACTTGAAGAATTCTCCAAGATTGACAACCTTGGGTTTTATTTGGGTTCTTATTTATACAAGATTTCATCTTTTCATCCTCTTAGTGTTGGTATAATCTTTCCTACTCTTAATCTTGTTTATTTAATCTTGTTTGCATCTTGTTATATTGCTATTGATAGTGTTCTTGTTAATCATTATGGATGTTTGTTTACAGATAGTATTTTCTCTTGTTATGGTTGTTTCATTCATGATAATGAGTGAGTAGTCTTCTTGTGGGGTTAGTAGGGGGATTAGGGGTAGATTATGGATGATTAGGGTTGATTAAGGGGAAAAGGTTACATCTTTGTTGTTAGTCACATTGTAGGCACTCTATGTGTTTGTTGATATGCTTGTGTGAGTTGTAGTGGCCTTGCTTCCCATGCTTGTGTTCATCTTCTCATTGATTGCTTATTTTGTGGACATGTTAAGAATAGTTTAGTCGCGAGAGCGCGGACTAGGGTCTAAGTTGCGAGAGCCGGGACCCACCTTGACATCGGTCTAAGTTGCGAGAGCCCGGACCGACTCTAGTAACTAGGAGACACCTATACCCTTGATCACCCCAATTACCCTTCTACTCCTATGAACCCGACCTACCCCACTCCTTTTCATATTTGAGTTCATCTTCTTAGTTAGACATCGTTTACTCTAGCTTATTTGTTAGTTCGATCATTAGCATTGCTTAGCATTGTTAGTATAGTCATACTTCTCCTTCATCATATTTTTCCTTTTTATCGCTTCTTCGTGTTTGTTGGTAATCTAGTCTTGTTGTAAGTGGACCTAGTCTAAGCTTTGATATACCGTCCTCGTGGATACAATCCCGACTTGCCCTAGCTACTCACTAGGTTAGTCGGTGTTATATTGATTGGCTAGGGACGTGACGAAATCCCTACCATCAAGTATGCGATATTCTTTCAAAACAACCACAATTGGATCACCCAATCTCTACCTTTAAGTCAGCTTGTAATTATTGGACTTAGGAACCTATTGATTTTTGGAATGACGAGAGGTTGCAAAAGATGAGAACTAACAAATGTTGTTGAGTGTTGAATTTAGGTTGAAAATTTTTGAGGATAGTAAAGAATAACGAAGGATTGGAAGATTTAAAATTGTAAGCTAAGGAAAGATAAGAAAGAATGACATTTATGGAAATCTAATTCACATACATAGTGACTACTTGATGAGAAATTAAGTCATAAAGATTTTTGTGGAATTTAGAACCCTTGTATTTTCAATGTTTTTGCGGATTATGTTAGCCAACAGACGATTTTTGTAGATGAGTAACTATTACTAATAACAAGAGTGTATTGACCTTTATGAAAAGATATCGGGGAAAGGAACTAGTAAAGAGTACTAAGGAATAGAATTTAACAATGCATGTGGTAGTTATTTTGAGGACTAAGAGAATTTTATGAAAATTTTGAAGAAGGAAACTTGTAATCCAATTATAAGATTCATAGTTCCGACTAAACGGATTTATGGAACTCTTTGGTAAATCATAAATAGCTTTAGAATTGGTAAATCGGGGTCAATAGCCAATGATTGTATAGAGAACCTGATTATCTGAGGATTTGTAATTTGAGTGGGGTAGACTTCCAATGAATTTGTTAATTATAATTTTTAAATTCGAGGATATAGACGAAACCTCATAAAAATTATTGGGATTGTTTAAATCCAAATTAGATGTAAGGTTGTGTAACCTTTAGAGAAAAATCCTTGATGAATGGAAACATCGATGGATCCTACCTTACCAGTTATCAGGGAGTTGACTGTAAGAATTTAGTTAATCAGTACAATTGAGCAAATAAAGGACATTCTTATACTATTGGATATGTATACCTACCCGAGATATACTCATATGAAATACCTGAGGACGGAATAATATGCCGAGAGTTTAAGGAACCAAACTTCTGAATATAAAGGTTAGAGAAACAACTGGAGGAACAAAAAAAATATTTTGAGGATTAACTAGAAAGGAATGTAGAATGACGAAGTTACTAAGAATAGAGACATGAGTGACCCAATCTAACCTGATTCTTGATTGATGTTGTGTTGTTTCCATTATCAGTTAAATTACTCCATATCAATTTTTGTGTGAAATATTTTCCAGCTACTCCTTAAACTAAGCCTTTCATGGATTAGTGATGTTCCCATTATGATCCTATACGTTCCTATTCGAATTATTATCTACAGTCGTGGTAACACTTCTTATCCCGACTTCGTACCATAACAGAACCTATGCAAATCTTCAACCATGACCTTTTGGTCTCGAATTCTGCTTTGCCTATTATCTGAAACCTCATAGGTTATTTGAAAACTCACTAATACTTCTACTCTTCTCATTGAGGAGTACATCAATAACGTATCTATCTCTATCCTTACCTTGATCTTTCCTTTGAAAAACAAACTTTGCTAGAAGTTGTCTTATATAAACTCAAATTATCTTCTCGTTCCTTCTATTGGGCGAGAAACTCTTCGGTCGGTTGGAACAATGTTCTATTGGGTGTCACTCCCCTTACCTCTTTTATGTGACAAACCCAATGACAATTTTTGGTTTCACTTACCACTTGTTTTCATATACGTTCTTTTGTGAAACGTAATCCAACTTCTTTGATCAACTGTGCCTACATACTTTCATTGAACTTTTCTATGCATCTCCGATCGAGTTAACCCAACCAACTAGAATATTGTTATTAACCTTTGACCTGACAATTTAGTACTTAGACGAGTAGATGTAACGTTGGAACTGCTGGGAGCAAGAGAACGACTTCACCAGGATCGTATAGAAGAAAGACTCTTAATATGATGAACCTATTCAAAGTTGATCTAGAAGGAAATCACCAAGAAGTATAGAGTTCAGAAACCTGATCAAGGACCATATCATCAAAGAAGACCTATGAGATCAATGTGCGAACCTTGGATTGAAGCGTTGCTAAACTAGTTTTTGTTTTTGTTTTGCTTGACCACTTGCCGACCTTAGAATACTCATAGGACTTGGAACCTTAAGTTAAGTTATCAGTGTGTGTCTTACGTGTAATCCTCTTTAAGCGATTACCTATCGTGAGACATAGCCTATAGTTTTCCAGTCAAAATCTTAATCACCCTAGTATGACAAAAAGAGAATACCTTTGAGGTCGGGAGATGTTCGCAATGTCATTACCTTTTATTTGTGGAATTATGTGTTCGAAAGAAGTATGCGAACGATAATCGATCGAATTTCCTTTGAGTATATCCTTTATAGAGATTAAAAGTTATTTTCAGGTATAATATGTGAACATGGCTTATCACGTACCTACAAATCCAGTGATTGATTGATTTATAACCATGATTTTTGGGAATCTTCAGGAAAACTGTATCTATTTTGGAGAATTACTTATATTTTGAATGGTGGTTGATAATATTACAACCCCGAGTGTCGTAATGATGATGGATACTTCAAAACCCAACACATTGTCAATTCGAGTTTTGGAATAACCTACCAATCGAGGAATCGAGAAACAAGAAAACAATTGGATATTTTGGAAACTTAAGAGAAATCAATACAAGAGTTTTGGGATTAACCCTAAGAGCCTATCATTGAAAGAACCACGCAACCCTAGGAGATCAAACTTTTTGAATATAATGTTTAGGGTGCCATAAGAACCATGAATTTCGATATGATTGATAATTTAGGTTATACAAGTAACAGTTGTGATAAACCTAAAGAGATCAAAACTAATAAACATTTTGAAATTTTATGGAAATTAGGACAATCTTTATTTGAAAAGATTTATACGTTAAGCCAAACCAAACATTTCCATAGAACATTCAATATTGTTTTTAAGGAACATAGATTATCATGTTATTTATGAAGTTAGAAATCACAATAAACCAAATCTCGAAATGACCCGAGATCGTTTTACTTTTGAAAACTTGAGAATATCCTACGGATAAAAACCAACCTCCAAAAAAATTAAAGGAAAACCTTAGCCTAACCTTAGTAAATATATACCGTACCAAGCTAGTAGTTGTGAATTTCGAGGACGAAATTTCTTAAGAGGGGTAGTCTGTAACACCCCGTGTTTTTGACCATTTTAGTTATTTATAATAACGATTAATATTAATAAATCGAGTCTCGACAAACTATTTTATATAGTAATATTCAATTCTCGTTCCTTTGGAACCTTTCTATTTCACTTCATTGTTTGCAAAATTGAATTTTTTATCGTTATCGCAATTCTGCACGATATCGTAAAACGGTTCCTATTTTCTCATACGGACTCCGATTGCGGCGTTTTAAAAGCCTAAATTTATTAATTTTCCATGATCTATACAATGGTGAAATTCAAAATTACAATTGTAAGTTTATCATAAAAATATTGTACTGGACAGCTCCTTTGCATCGAAAATCGTCACCCGACGAATCGTTTCTCGACTTTCGATTTCCGTATTTCTTTCCTAACCTTTGTGGAACCAAAATAACTCCAAAATATCATCCTTAAAAACTCCATACCGTCACTTTGAAGTCCAAGGGTAAAAAAAATGCTTTTCTAATCAAAAACACCAAATAGGGTAATGTACCTTCAAAAGTATGACTAGCCATTTGAAGCAATTGTCATCTCTTTGTCCATTTCTTTCTCCCTCACCAATGGCACGAAAAAGTGCCCTTATAATCACCTTCATATGACCCTTAAACTCATATTTTCATCCACCTAGCATCCTCCTCAAAATCCTTTCTAAAAACCAATATTTTTTAAGGGCTCTCATTCCTTCTTTCTCTTATCTTATACTACTTATTTTCAAAGTTATTTAATAGTATAACTACTAACTTAGTTTGTTTTTGTGTCATTCTAACTAATTTATGAAGAGGAGCAAGAGAAAAGGAGCATCGATCTTCGTTTTCATATATGCTGTAGAATCGATTATTTTTGCTCAAGGTAACCTAACTTTTCTTCGCCCTCAAATCTCGTAGTATAGTGTTTAGACTCTAACTAACATATAACATCATGTTTAGGACTAAATCATTAGATCACCAAGTTTAAAGTTAACTATTTGTTGATTTATCACTTAACAATACATGCTGTAAAATGGATTCTGTGATGTATGATATATGTTCACGATTTTTCTTTGTAAAATATGTTTCAAATTAGCCTTAGATTACTTAATTAAAGATGTAGATCAGAATGTCTCGAAAATGATAAAAATATGAAAAGTAAGTTTTTATGAAAATATATATTTAGTAATGATTTATTTCGTAAACTGGTACTGTATGATTTTATGTACAGTCTGAGAAAATAATATGTTTTGTGATGTTTAACGTTTCATTTGGACTTGGAAAAATTATGTTATATTCCTGATGATGTCTATTATGTGTATGTCAAATTTTGTAATCCTATAGAAATTATAACGCAATACAGTGGCGGAAACACTGTAGAGTTGGGATTAAAACACACTGACAGAAACAGCAGCAGCAGAGTAAAAAAAAGACGATAGCAACAACACCATTAGAACGCAGAAGCAGCAGCATTAGAATGCAGGAACACGAGTAAAAACAAAGACCCGAAAACCGAAACCAAGAATGAGAGAAGAGAGGGAAGAGAAGAAGAGGAACACGCATCAACAGCAGTGATAAGACAGAACAAACAACGAGACGACAGCAGTTGCAGGCGCAACGAAGAAGAAGAAGAAGAGGAAGCAGCAACAGATAGATGAACAAAAGACGAAGAAGGAGCGGAAAAACAAAAGCAGTAGCAGTACCGTAAGTCCGTAACAGCAGCAGAACAGAACGCAGCAGCCGCACACAACAGTACACAGCAGCAGCAGTACGAAGCAACAACAGAGACGGGACGAACCAAGGAAACAGAAGACGAATGAAGAGGAAGGAGGGAGGCAGATGAGATGAAGAGAAGGCTGGAAGGTGAAGAATCAAACGGTGGAACCAAAAGGGATGAATGAAGAGGTGGTGATAAAAACAAGGAGTAAGGGGGTGCTTACATGTTAAATGGGATTGAAAATGTAAATGGGGAATGAATCCCACTGATCTCCACAAATAAACAAAAACATAAATGGAAAACGGAGTTAGGAATATGGGTTAGTTAAATGAATCGGGAAAGAGACGAATCCCGTAACGATAAGTTCGCTGACCCACGAATTAAAATTAAATCGAGTCAATAAAATTAATAAAATAATAGGACCGTCAAATAAAATGAGCAAATAAATTATTCGGGACGAAATCGAAGTTGATAGAAATAAATAATTACACGATCAAATAGTATTTCCGGATAAATAATAAATCTTCGATAAAGAAAATTAAATTGATTTCTCGAGGAGAGGAAATAAATGTTTTGACGAAATAATAAAATAAATGAACTTCGAGCCAAAATAGAAATTCGAGCTTAACTATAAATAAATAAAAAGAATTTAGAATTTAAATCGTCGATATAGACTTTCGATAATAATTAAATTAAACGTATAAAATGAATCGAAACAGAAATAGAAATATGTTTTAAATATAAGAAGAGTTTTCGAGACAAATAGAATTTTAGGAGTTTGAAACGATTAAACAATAAATTCGTTTTATAATAATTTTAAGAATTACGATTTTATTCGTAAAATAAAAATACGAACAAAATTTTAATTTAATTAATTTATAAAATCAGGGGTGTTACAAATTTCATATAAATACATCATATATACTTTCATTTATAAATTTTGTACTAAAATGGGTCACATCTGGAAATAATAGTTTTTTTAAGAACATTTATAAAGTATTTTAATCTATATTTTGGGTATAAGTTATGTACAATAATATGTATCCAAAATAAAACTTTTGTTCATTTTTATGATGTTTAAGTATTTTAAACGAATTAAAAGAAAGTGTTGAAAATCGTACTATTTTTGTTTTTAATTTGTTAAAAATAATAAAACTTATTATTTTTGAAAAATGAATTTATATCTTGAAACCAAAATAATAAAAGTATGTTTGTTATGAAAACCGAAAGTTAAAAATAACATTTGAAAAATGACTCATGTAGTATCCTTAATAATATTATCGATTTTGTTATTACTTAAAGTTACTTTTGTGAAACTCTATGTTTTGAGAAATATGATACCTAATAAGGTTAAAAATAATTTTTATAATTATTATTGATTTATTTGGTGTTTGAAATATTTTACAAAGTATAAATAGGCTTTAAGAGATAAGTATATTTGTACAAATACGAAACCGTATAAAAATACTAAATATGTACACTTGAACAATAAATGTACTAAATACTTGTGCCCAAAAAGTATAGAGTACTAAAAGACAAATAACCTAAAAGTACTAAGTTAAACAATGCTTCAATGTGCAAAACAACACTTAAACTTTATAATAAGCACTTAAGGACTAATTAGTGACTAAGTCAAAACTAAGGGTTGACTAGTCTATCTTGGTCAAACTTTGGCTTTTTAAGTCAACATAGACCAACTCAAGATAAAGGAACCCATCTTAAATAATTTACTTAGAAATAATTGAATCTTTAATCAAATCTCAACTAATGAACGCTTCAAATAATATATCTCAAATAAAATGTTCCAAATCTTTTACACCAGTATACTAAAACTATCAGTTAAGATAAATTTTACGACGATTGATATTGTTTGTTAATCTTAAAATCGACACACTCAAATTCCATAGGAACAACCGTACTTCTAGTCGGTGTGTTACCTAAGCCGGTGATCAGACACGTTTTCACGAACGATGTTATCGATACCAATCATGGTGAAAATGAACATGTGCCCTGGCAGTACCCTCTGAGTCGTCTTCACCATTCCATGTTGTAATGACTTGTTCGGAGTCAATACACAGCCCACAGACCGATCATCCTTATGGAACCCGATATTGTTTCATCCCTCTGGACATCAGACATGTGCCCCACGGTGACCGCTGAGCTCGATATTCCAGAGACTCTGTCTTTATAAGACACCCAAATTCAGCCTACGTTTTGTGTTGGGTGCTATCTTGGTAAAGTTTAGAAGACGATGCGATAGAAGATAGCTTCGAAAGTAGACTACGACACTCGGAGTCACTGCTCATGGGAGGCCATGATGCATCCCGCCGGTGCGAGAAAATGTTAAGAAGTAATTGGGCAACCAGCCCTTTATGAGTTTGTCGGTAGAGTAGTAGTCTTCAAATTGTCATTGAGGTGCTCGATTCTGTAAAGGTTCTCTTTCCTGAGACCAAGAGTATGGATTGGGTGTGTGCGCATACATAGACAAGGGCACTGATAAGCTCTCACTCTCTATATCGGATATCTTTGGGGGCGGAATACCTTCCGACCTTTGCCTTAGCAGTGTATGGGACATGTTCAATTTAGCGGGGCCTCTGAGTCCATGCACTTGCAGTCCTTCTCTGTATGTCAGTCAACCAAACTGAGTCAATTTAGGTGTTCGATCCTATTGAGCACTAGGGGTGAGATGTAAACCTAGTATCGATATGATTGGCGGGATTGATGTTCTCATCCGCACTTATGGTGATATGCAAGCCTTAAGTGTGCATGATACATTAGTAGTCACATCCCCTGCATTATGTGAACGGAAACCATTGTTTTTAAAAGTAAATGACTACAGTTTTCTAAATAACATTTGCTAGTATGCTTTGTTGCTGTTCTATACTCTTATGACTAATGATGTGATTGAAATGCTTGATAATGGGAAGTGATGTTTTGTTATATGTCTTGCTTGAATATTGATTAAGATTTATATTATGTTTCATACGATTTGTATTATGTATGTCTTACTCTATTTTCACATGACACTTCTACGAAGCCATGATCTATGCTTTACTTTATTTTTCACATGATACTCATATGATGTATGTATTAATTTATTCTATATAACCTACATGTCTTATATATTTAAATTGATTCGCATGTTAACTGAAATCACTTCATGTGTATCTCACATTGTATACATGTCGATTTGTAATGTGACATGCCTGCTTATCTGTTAATTAGATAACCTAAACGTTGTACTACATTGATTATTCGGGGCCGTGTTAGAAGGACGGTTAGGTTACTCCCACTAAGGGGGACATGTATATTTAAATATGCATTCAGGTTGACGAACCGTCAAGACTGGACATGGGGGCATGCTTGAGTGCAAGAGATACAGTGTGGCAGATGAGAGTGTCAAACTATAAATCTTGTAACACAAATTTTGTCACACTATTGTATTTAGAAATTTGTAATTCGGTTTCAGTTGTTGTATTTTAACAAACGGTTCATTTATCGGTAAAAGACACACTTGAGTCGACAGTTTTTAATTTTTACCCCTTTTTACGACTTAATTATTTTCCGCCTTGTTAATTAATGTCATTAGAAGAACCGGGTTGTTACTGTTGGTATCAGAGAGCCCTGGTACAAAACAATCCTAAATTTCAAAACCAATAGATCATATCCTCCCAATACAAGCACCAACATCAAGCGCGCCCTATTAATTCTTGCAACTCAGTACGTCCTTAGTTAAGGACTATTATAAAAACGAATCCCGCAATGAGTGCTCCTTATGTGCTTAAACAAAACCAAATCCCAAAAAGTCATGGAAGAAGTACATGAGGGGAATGCAGACCCTACATGAGTTCACACATACTAGCCCGTAAATAAAGATGCTGGGATATTATTGGATGACCCTAGAAGCAGATTGTCGGCACCATGTCAGGCACTGTCACAATTGCGAGATATTCGCTAATATTCAACATATACCACCATACCCACTACACACTACAACAACACCCTGGCCCTTCGTCACCCGGGGAATCAACATCATAGGAAAAGTACACCCATCCGAAACGGACGGATATTGTTTCGTAATAGTGGCCGTCGATACGTTACCAAATGGGTCGAATCGGCATCCAACATAATATTAACCTCTAGACAAGTAGTCAAATTCCTCAAAACAACATCATTTGCCGCTACGACATACCATACGTGATCATTAGTGATCAGGGGGCCTACATTAGAGCTGATACTCAAGTGCTCCTAGACAAATACAAAATGCAACGACATAGGTCGTCACTCTACAAGCCTCAAACTAATGGAGCCGCAGAAACAACCAACAAAACCATCATCACCATCCTTAAGAAGATGATAGATAATTATCGAGATTGGCCCAACAAAATACCATTCGCCTTTTGGGGATACCGGACATCCTACCGAACTCCTACCGGAGCCACATGATATTAATTAAACTATGATTCAGAAACAGTACAACCAATAGAAATAAAAATCCCCTCTCTAAGGACATCAACCAATAGCCCACTTTCCCTTTACCTCACCATAACCGAAACCGCGATGGGAGCCACAATAGCACAAACCATAGACAAAGAAGAGAGAGCGATTTACTACATCAGTAAAAAGTTCCTCGAATGCAAACAAAATACACCCCCCTAGAGAGAACAATCCTCACTTTGGTGCGGCCAACCAAGAAGTTACGAAAATACATGCTTAGCCACACTAAACACGTATACTCCAAAATGGACCCTATCAAGTACATCTTCGAAAAACCCGTCCTCAACGGATGACTATTTAGATGGACCCTAATTCTGGCAGAATTCGATCTAACCTATACACCCCTTAAGGTCATCAAGGGAAAGGTCGTAGCCGACTTCTTAGCAGAAAACCAAGTAGGGGAAACACATTCAACATACCATGGTCCTTTCTTGATAGAACATTCTATTCACCGACGATGAGTCGTGGGACCTATATTTTGATGGCGCCACGAGTATGAGCGGTTACGGTTTTGGAATCTACTTAATATCTCCAAAAGGTGATCATACACCCATATCCGTGAAACTAGACTTCCCAATAACCAAATATGCGGGCGAATATGGGACTTGTCTAATAGGATTACGAGCCGCAATAACACTAAGGATTAAGAGCCTTAGGGTCCACGCAGACTCCTCACTGGTTGTCAACAAAGCCACCGACATTTCTAAGGTTTACAACGAAAGCCTAGCTCCATACCAAACTGAAATCGAAACAAGCTTCAGGAAGTTCACAGAAATCGAATTTGTGCATATCCCGCGTGAGGAAAACCAATTTGCGGACGCACTGTTGAAACTAGCCTCACTAATAAACATGCTCGACAACCTCTTCTCCATGCCCATTTGTGTGGAAAGGAGCGAACAATCGGCTTAAATCCAAAACATCGAAGCCAATGATACCCCCGAAGAGCCTTGGTACAAAACAATCCAAATTTTCAAAACCAATGAATCATATCCTCCCAATATAAACACCAACACCAAGCGCGCCCTAAGAATGCTCACAAACCACTACGTCCTTAGTCAAGGACTATTATACAAACGAATCCCGCAAGGAGTGCTCCTTAGGTGATAAACAAAACTGAATCCCAAAAAGTCATGGAAGAAGTACATGATGGGGGATGTGGACCCCATATGATTTCACACATACTAGCCCTTAAAATAATGAGGCTGGGAGACTATTGGATGACCCTAGAAGTAGATTGTCGACACCATGTCCGACATTGTCACAATTGCCAAATATTCGCTAATATTCAACATGTACCACCATACCCACTAAACACTACAACAACACCTTGACCCTTCACCACCTGGGGAATCAACATCATAGGAAAAGTACACCCATCCGAAACGGACGAATATTGTTTCATACTAGTGGGTCGAAGTAGTATCCTACACAACTATTAACCTCTAGAGAAGTAGTCAAATTTCCCAAAACAACATCATTTGCCGCTACGGCATACCATACGTGATCATTAGTGATTAGGGGGCCTACATTAGAGCTAATACTCAAGTGCTCCTAGACAATACAAAATGCAATAACATAGGTCGTTACTCTACAGGCCTCTAACTAATGGAGCTGCAGAAGCAGCCAACAAAACCATCAACACCGTCCTTCAGAAGATAATATATAATTACCGGGATTGGCCCAACAAAATAACATTCGCCTTATGGGGATACGGGACATCCTACCGAACTCCTACCGGAGCCACATCATATTTATTAACCTATGATTCAGAAACAGTACAACCATTAGTAATAAAAATCCCTTCTCTAAGGATACTAGCCGAAAGCGGCATTCCCGAAGAGGAATGGAACCAAAAACGTTACGACGAGCTAGTCATTTTAGATGAGCGCAGAATACACACACTGTCTAATGTGCAAGCCTATCAACAATGGATACAACAAGCCTTTAACAAACGAGTCAAATCTCGAAACATACACGAGGGAGATTTAGTGGTTGAATCCATTAGAGCCCCTCTGCCCGTCGATCCCAGGGGAAAATTTAAACCCAACTGGGCAGGCCCATATCTTGTCACCAAAATACTCACGGGATGTGCCGTGATAATCACCGACTTAGACGGACAATAATTCTCAACCCCTACCAACATTGACCAACTTAAACGCTATTACCCTTAGCTTCCTAACATCTCATCCCGATCCTTAAACTAGGGTGAAAACCAATGCAAAACACACTCGCACTATACGAACTACGAACATGGTTTGATTTCGTCTGACCAAGGATACGTAGGCGGCCCTCTCAAGGGTACAACCAAAAAACAAAATCGACTACGATCAATTCGTGCAATAATCAGAACTCATCATACGCTCCGATTAATGAAGTGATTACAATGACGAAGCACACTCATAAAAAAATGACGAGCCGAGGATGGAATGAAAACCCGAAAGGGCGCTCCGGGCAAAATGAAGAATCGAGTTGCGAGCCGTAAAAAAAATAAAAAATAAAATGACGAGCCGAGGATGGAGTGAAAACCCGAAATGGCGCTCCGGGCAAAATGAAGAATTGAGTTGCGAGCCACCACAATAGACAAAACGTGTTCTTCTCATTAAATTCAATTAAATCAAGCAAAATCGAGCCTTTGTCTAGGCCCTTACATCAACATCCATCATCCGGATGCCCTAAAAGCAAAAGACAACGTACTAACAAACTCCACAAAAAACTAGTACTAATACGGCACATAATACTAATGGATGGGCCTTATATGTCCAACCTTTCTTTTCCCTTGCCCTTTGGGCGCGCTTTGTTAAGCCTCTCGTCGCAAGCCTCACGAATACAAGCAGTCACCTTCTTAGCCATTTGTGCGCCTAGCCAGTCCCACACGTCTTCTACATCTGTGTCTTTAATATGGATCTTGTTCGTCTTTACCCGTTTTGACGAATTTACTGTACTAGGATCGGTAAGACTGTCTTCGGTCGGGCGCTTAGTGACATTAGCCCGCATAGCATCCTTATTCTGTAGCTATGCAATCTTTGTTGTCCTTAACTTCTCCCGCTCTGCCGGATCTTTACAAATCCTCCATTGGGAATAAGAGGGAGATGTCCATCGAATGTATACTTCTGGAACGACATATATAGTCCTCTGTCTCCAAGTCATTTCGAATTCCCTAAAGGTGTCCTCCCCCCAAGGATGGGAATCAGTGACGATAATGTCAATCTTAGGAATGGTTTGTGCCTTACTAATTTGGCCCATCAACCTATCTGGATAAACGTAGACACATGCGCTCAAGGACAAAATCCGCATGGTACGAGCCGACGATAAAAACGAAAGGCCGATGTATCTCTTAACGAGCCACCATGGGACAATCTATCTGATAATGATCCCTTCGTCGCCTGTAGATGAGGAACCAATTGATCTTCGGTGCCATTGAAATCTGGAAGGCATACTACACTCCGCAAGGCAAACTTCTTAGAATTGTAACCTTCAATAAGACAAGGTGGCTCGATAAGCCGTAGACTCTTTTGTAACCAAACCTACATCGGCCCGATACGATACCGTGTCCTAATTTTGAACTAGGAAAACTTTGAATAAAATTGAAAAAGTCACACAATGACATACCTGCACAATGGCTCTAGAACCACGAAATGGGGCATGATGGATACGCGCACGCGTGTCAAGACCCATTATAATCTCACCCAAAATGAGCCAGGAGGGCGATCGTCCGTGCTCTATATCCATTATAATGTTAATAACACGAGGGTTACCCCAGCCAGCTTGCACCGATGAATCCTCAAAGAAGTAGTAGCACACTATCGGAATACTAAGAGAATGCTTGCGAGCTAGAGTTAAAACATCATGAGCATCCTTTTGCGAGAACTCCATAACAAGGTGTTCCAAGTTAATACCACATTTGCGAAAGAAACATTAGGACTCTTCCGGCAAATAAATATCTAAAGACCGATGAAACCGCTCCATAGGAACATCACCTTGAATTGGAATTGAAGGGTGAAATGAATGTCACCCGCCAATTGCATCTATTTCTTTGAGCAAAGAGCACACATCACCTCGTTGAAAGACAAATACATGATATTCAGGATTCCAAAAGCGTGAGCACGTGCTTAAGAAGTACTCTTTCACCTTAATTTGCTACAACAACGTGACAACGAACAAAACATTACTAAAAAACTCTTCAAGTTCACCTCTCTTGAAGAAATTCATCCAATCGGTTAAACGTCGACCGAAACCCGACATGACTCAATAATTCGAAGGAGATATCAAGACACACTTGGTTGTTAATTATGTCTAAAAGAGAGAACATGGACTTGAATATATAGCTAAAACAACAACGTAATTAGAAAAGATACGAAAATTTCCATAATCACGCGCTCTGCCGCCTCAGGCCCGACGAGATGCGTCTCACTGCTTTGATATCCGACAACCCCAAGCAGTAGTAATGATTTCCTAAATCGATCATCTTCTTCTCCAAGGCTTACAAGCACAATGAAAGCACGATACAAGAACAAAAATTCCCTTATCGGTGACAGATGACCCATTTCGTCACCCCGACCCACCATACTTGGACGTTTTTTTCTTTGTTGTTTAGGGGGATAAGCTTCCCCACATAGGATTGTTGTAGCCTTACGCGACACTGTTGTTAAAGTATAAAAAGTGGTCCAACTTCTTTTTTTACCAAAGCGTCGTACACAAGCATTGTTATCCAAACGTTTTTATATTTTTATACACGTCTTAAGAATCGCATACACACTTGGTCAAAATATTCGGTCCTAAAACATTTTATACATATTTAAAACGTTCCGTACACATTCCGAGTCAAATGTTTTAATCGACGTTCTACTTGATCCTATTCTCGGCTCAAACTAACAAATTTTGGCATCCTGAAAGCATTTTCGCACTCTCGATCAATCCTAAAGCATTTAAAACACCTTAAATTGCGGCTCAACCAAAAAAAAATCATCTCTGAAGTGTTTACGTGTTGTCTAAGCTAACATTTCAGGATTCCTAATAAAAGCAAGCCGATAAAGCGCGGTCCTAAAACAACTTTGGCAACGAGAAAGTTTAATCAAACACACAAATCCGATAAAAAAACTGAGTTACAAACTAGGGAGGACTCATTGATGCTGCTGCTAAACCTAATACAAACTCACCACTATCGTCATTTAAGCCTTGGTCCTCGAGCTTAAAAGTGGTGGACCACATCCCGTCATCTATCGAATGGTCTAGACCCGCCAACAAATCAACGGTAGTCATATCCGTGTTTGAGACCCCTCCTGTAAACTCAAGCTCCTCAGGGGGACCGGTAGCTTGATCCTCAGCCGTAGCTTCAGTCTCAGCTCTAGCTTTGCCTCGTTCCGAGGGCTCCCCTTAAAACCATGGCAACTGCTCCATAATCCTAGCAATCTCAGCATCCCAAGTACGCACAGACTAGATCAAGCTAAGCTCGATTGCCTCAAGCTCAGATACCCTTGCTCCAAGTTGTGACACCATGTTAGGGACATCCTGCAAGAAAACATATTATCCTGAGAAAACCCAAAACACTGTTAGCAACTAACCTAAAACCATCTACAAGAACAACATGTACCAATTGAGGCCCTGACGTATAGCGAGCCGATGCAAGAGCCCTCCCCAATGCGTAAGCCTGTAAGCGGTTTGCAGCTTGCCATAACCATTGGTGAGTAGCCGACGAGACCTGAACAACGAAACCAAACAAGTTAGCAACAAAAGCCTAACCCACAAAAGCAAACTCAAAATAAAATTACAAAAAAAAAGTCACACTATACATACA
Organism: Agrostemma githago; assembly: GCA_958450325.1. Lineage (NCBI taxonomy): Eukaryota > Viridiplantae > Streptophyta > Magnoliopsida > Caryophyllales > Caryophyllaceae > Agrostemma > Agrostemma githago. Next base: position 47,204,940 of record OY288255.1, read on the forward strand.
GTTGCGCCACTCCATTCTGACCTCCAACTCTTCCTCGGAGCAGGGAGGAAGAGACTCAGTAAAGACCACCCCGACCGCATCTACCCTAAGCAATGTCAGGGAAAGTCTGAGGGCTGAACAACGTCAAACGGATCAGCCAACTAGAGCACAAAGCAATGAAAAACCATTTCAAAAATAATAAACCCAAAAGCAACAAACAAACATACGACAACCAAAAGATTTATCACGATATGGTGGCAAACATGGGACACGTAGGAGGCATTAGGCACCAACAATGCCTCACCCCTTCGCCGTCCCTATCCTCACGAGCCTCAACAGTAGTAGGAGATCTGAAAATGGTTCGGGGAGGGTCAACAGGGACCCAGAACTCATTATAAAGGCACTGACGCACTAGACTGTCCCCTAGATTCCAAACCGAACGAAAAAACGTAGGGAGGATCATCCTTCGGTAGCTCCTCGGCCTTAGCTCTGCTGCCACATACTCAGGCAGACCCTCGTAGTTAGTCCAAGGACGGACCACAAACTACGAAACAAACTGTGGACATGGCAAAGTCCACACCGACACGGCCACGCGCGGGTTTTGGTAGGCGAATGAATTTCGTGGTAAGATTGTTCTCGGGACGAAATTGAAATTCAAGTTGGAGTTGCCATCAAAATTTGTGGGAGTTTGGACCTATTCGAACCCACTCTACACTTGGGGATAACCTGCACTAAGCACGGCCCGCTTTAGTACTAGATCTTGTGGGGGTTCATCCCTTTGCATAGCGATACAGATGTCGAGTTATCGAGTATCGTGTTTCGAATGACTCTCGTTAGCCCATGGCTACGGGCATATGGAAACCAAAGGTTCTAAGTAAGGGGTGAGGGTACGTGTTGGGGATCCCACGAAGGACACGCAACCCCGCCCGCACATAACGACCTCTACTAAGATATCGATCGGTGTTCGTGTACGCGTGTTAGTAAAATGATGAAATGATATGTAAACAGCGTTTTGAGCTACGCATGCGAAATACGTGTTTTGATACATTGTTTAATGCATCTTAAATATGTCGAAGTTGTTTTAGCATGTGGGTTCATTTAAAAGCAATAAATGCCACATAACGTAAACAGTTAAGTTGAAAGTAAAATACAAATTACACGGGCGGAATACAACCCGAAATTCACAATACAACAAGCAAATATATAATATCGGATTATAACCGGTAAACGTAAACTACAAACGGACTCGTAAATAAAAAACGTAAGCTGAAACCGTAAAAAAAATAATTGGACAGACTCTAATCAACTACGTATTGTGCTACGTATTGACTAGAGGATAGAGGCTCGGACGCATGAAGTGGTGCAGCCTGGAACACATGCGCATGAAGTGGGGCAGCCTGATGTTCAGGCGCCTGAGGTGGGGCGGCTTGAAGTTCAGGCGCTTGACCCTAGGCGCCCAGGCAGGCTACGTGTAGGACCAAAGCGTGATGCTAGCTTGATCCTAAAACCTCGATGTCTCGTCCCGACTTATCATAGCGACAACTGACTGTCTCAATTTGTCGTATATCGAGTCCGACTAAAAAGTTGTCGATATAAGACTAACGTAACAAGACGTTCGCTCAAAGTCGTAAAATGGCAAAAATGAATATGAAATGTGAATTTGAAAAGAAGGCGTGTGATTGATTAACGCACGTTGACTAACATCTCAAGTATTATTCCCTAGGCAAAATTCGTATCGTTGTGAACTATATTGGAAGTCTACGATAACTCACTTAGACTATAATGGGGTACTTGTCCTTAACCGTCTCGATTTATGACAGATCGACCATATCGACTTAATACGAATATCGGAGCCCTCCGTATCACGATGTGGCTATCGGGTCACGTAAGCCGTACGACTTTCGGATTGATATCATGAGGTTTCGTATTACTTCGATTATCGATAGTTCTTAACGCGCGACGTTTGGTTACGAAATTGACATCAGGCGCTTAGAGCGATATTTGAAAATGGTATCGAACATGCTCGATAACGAATGTTGCGATCACATTATAACCCGAAGGGTCAGGCGCACGCCATAAGGTGCCCTGACCCTCAAGCGCCTGGGGCAGCGCGCCTCAAAATTGGTGCGCCACCTTCGGTGCGGGTTGTTCAGGGGTTATACGAACTTTAGGCAGCGTTAATTATCGAATGTATTCGATCGAAATGTACGATTTGTGGTCGCAAACATTAGCCCCTTTGCATTTCGACGTCGTACGTTGGCCTTTAAGGCCTACGATGCTCGATTTAGCATTATTGGACGTTTGCTCAAATCGGTTTTGATTTTTTTTTTGTATTAGTATACGCGGTATTAATATAACGGTAAATTAAAGTTTGTATACGATAACAAAATGTTGGTATACAAAACGAAATGTTAGTAAAGTTAGGAACGAGAAATAAAATGTTAGAGGCGGACATGAAAAGTGTTAATAACGTTAGTAGTGTTAGTTATGCGATAAATAAATGAATTTAAGGGATTGGAAATCGGGATTTGAATACCCTCAACCAACATATCAATGTTTTGAAATATGGGCTCGCGGAGTATCGTCGTAGCCACGGGGAGCGGTTCGGTATATCTAAGTGAGTTAATGTGTTTATATGGGTTGATGATGCTCTCGGTTTTCTGAGAATAAGGTTTCGAGAAATGAAAAATGTTACCCATGAAATGATGGACGTGAGGGTGTATATATTAGGTTTTACGAAATTCTCTGACCCAGGATTCGGGCGTCCGGAGGGTTGCGATTCAATGCTGGAACGCCTCTGCTGAGGCGGCTTGGTTCTGGGGCGCCTGGTTGCAAGCGGTTGAAATCGCGTGTATAGGAAGTTACTAAAAATACGGATTGATATCCGGTTTATTCGAGGTTAGAGCGAATTCCGTTTTGACTTTGTTTTGAGTGATCTTCGACGCTTTTTGGTTTGTTTTGTTTTTGGGTTTCGACATTGACCGGGTTTGACTCGCTCTAGAAAAGATGGTTTTGCCTCCGGTGGCGGTTTTGGCTCAAAGTAGCTTTATTTTGTTGGAAACGACCCACTGAGTCTGGATTTGAGGTCGGTTTTGAGAGTTTCGTACTCCTTTAAGTGCCCACGTCGAATACTATTGATTCCGAGCCGATATTTTAGCGTATTGATGCATGTTAACGTTCGATCATTATAGGGTGTTTTGTTTGAGAATGCTATAGACACTAGCAGGCAAAAAGCGGGTGTCTACAGAGCCCCCACTATAACTGAGGCACGGACAAGGCGAAAGTCAGAGTAGCCACCAGGTCAATCGAGGAGTACAACCTTGCAGCCTTCTGGTCGGGTCATTTAAAGTCCGTTACACTCACGTGAAGGGCTCGCCAGCCATAAGTAAAGGGTCATATATGTCTTGATGATGATAGCTCCGTGGGGAGTTGGACTTGCCTTCGAAGTCCTAGGTGTACATGTACGCAGACATATTATATCTCGAATGAAGCATTAAGGATGGACACCGACTCGTTTTATCCGCTGGGGAGTAAATTTTTTTTTTTTTATGTTTTAAAAATTTGAGAATTTAAAAGGAGGAATGCTATGACTCGATTCCTATATTGGGGCTTAGAAAGGCGTACGAACATGGACCGGGCGTGCGCCCAAAGGCGCATAACCTGAAGCGGCCCAGATTTCAGGTGCGGGCTCCCGCGCGTCCTAGAATTCAGGCACCAGGGCCCAGGCGCCCCAACTTTTGGGCTTTTTTTTTCGCGCTGAGGCGCGGATTTTGATATGTCGTAGGGTTTTCGTGTTTATATACGGCCCTTTCGCTCGTCTTTTCATACTTGACTTTGCGTGTTTCCATAAAACCTCTCAGATAAAACCGAGTGATTCTGCCATGGGTATTGAGAATTTGACTCCGCCTTTGCAGGTATGGTCCCGAGGCTTTAGTGATGAATAGAAGGTTCATCTTAACCAGATGGGAATTTCCACCTTGTTTCCGTTGCAGCGTCTTAAGGTTGATTCTTCTTTCTTAGACGCTTGTCTTTCTTTCTTTCTGGGATACTACCTGTCATGTTTTTGAGCTTCCTCGGGGAGAAATTTATCCTCTCCTTGAGGTAATATCTGCTATTGGAGGACGTTGTCCTATTGCGCGTCCTACTATTCCTTCGTTTTATCCTGAGGCGAGCAGGAAATTGAGGGAATTTTTAGGTTTGTCTCATGCTAAGGTAGATCGAATGGTGCAGGGAAATTTTGTTTCCCTATTTGATTTAGGTGACAAATTTATGAACGGGATGAAGGATGTGAGGATCATTGCTTCTCATAGGCGCAGAGCCTTTGCTTTCTGCATGCTTTATCATTATACCTTTGAGGGGCGAATGGAGGCTAACTCGTGCATGGGCCAGATTCGGTTGCTTTGCGTGGTGGACCCAAAGGGGACTGGTCACCGCCAGCTTGGTTAATAACCGTGGAGATCATAATGGGTCTCGATGCTAGGAAGATTGACTCCGAAAGGCAATTGGCAGGCAGCTGTCGACTTTTGCAGGTATACTCCTCATTTGGTTTTTTTTCGAATCTTACAAGAATTTGTTCTGCCAGACTTTGCTGTACGAGAGGCAGTCGATCATGGAGCCCCCTCTTGACGTACATAGTTACCACAACAGTCAAGTGAGTTCAAGGAAGAGGCGCATGAGCCCGAGCCTCGACATAAATCAGGCACACTGGGAGGAGGAACTGGTGTTCCACGGAGGTCCTTTGATTAGATGAACTGTTGCTTGGTGGTTTTTGTCCACCTTAACAGGGTTAGCCAAGAGGGACCAGGATCGGTATTTAGTGGTCCTGTCACTAGATTGGTCCGTTCATATTGTGGACATGACATAGGTCCACCCCGACGCGGCCACGCACGGGTTTGGGGAGGCGAATGAATCTCCATATGAGAATGGATCAGATTGAAATTTAAATCGAAGTGGAGTCGCCACTGAACTTTGTGGGAGTTCGGGCCCGTTCGAACCCACTCGATGTCGTAGTGGGCCGTATTCAAAATAAGGCCCATTTCCGATGTCAGAGTTTATTGGGCTCGTTCCTTTGCGATACCGATACCGTCACTACCGGTTATCGTGTATTGAATGACTGTCGTGCGCCAACGGTTTCGGGTATCCGGAAACCGAGGTTCTGAGTAAGGGGTGAGGGTACGTGTTGGGAAGCCCACAAAGGACACCCAACCCCGCCCGCACATTAGCGGCCTCTACTAAGATATCGAATGATTTTTGAATACGTGCGTTAGTTGAACGATGAAAATGCTTATGCAAACATTGTTTTCCCTAAGCATGTGAATGAAATTGAACGGGTTTCTATGCGATTTAATGCAGCTAAAGTTAACGTCAAAGTTGTATTTAAGCATGCGAGTTCATTTTAGTACATTAAAACAAACGATAAATCAACAAGAAGGGTAACAAACGGTTAGTAACGGTATAACGATATTAACAGTTTGCGCAAATATAGAATGAGTTTGAATAATGTAAACATAATGCATGGTTTTTAAAAAGAGTAGTAATACACGTGATTGATTCGACACGCGTTGACCTAAGTCATAAAAATATTATCGAAACTAGAAAACAATGTAGGACTCACGGTTTTGTCGTGATAAAGGGCCACTTGACCGAGTCATTGTAGGACTCGACCGAGGGGACCTCTGAAAATGCTTCTGTCCCGTATTTTAGACCGTACTCGATCGAGTTATTGACCAACTCGACCGAGTACGTTGCCACTCGACCGACTCACTGTGAGACTCGACCGAGTGGAGGTCGTGAATACATTCTGTTTCGGTTGTCGGGGTGCCACTCGACCGAGTGGGCTAGGCACTCGGTCGAGTGCCCCCTGTACGAACATGGGGTTCGCTAGCAATTTTGTATCGGTTTTGAAGTTGCTTTTGATTTTTGATAATTTGATGAGTTTGTTGAGTCGGACACAAATATTGTGAAATTTATGCTCGAAACTTAACTTCGATACTCGTCATATCCGATATTCGATTAGCGAATCGATATGGAATACTAGAGTGGAAACAAAAGAAAATTGCTTTAAGTCGTTTTATGTTAAATATCGCGATATGAGTAGATTTCCTCCGCGTTTCATAATGTCGTAATTCTAACAAATTGTATGACCATTATGTTAGCATCAACGAAAATCGCATTAGTTTATTTGACTAGATCGTTAGATTCGACATCCAATTATGGAATTGGTATCGAATCTAAAAGATCGACGCTTTGCTTGAATTAAAAGACTTGATTCCCTCGGCTTCCCCGATATCGAAATAAATCTCTAGGGATTGTAAGATGTCGAATCCACGTCTACGGGTTTCGACCCTTATTAAAAAATGTATTTGTTTTTAAAAAAAAAAAGGTTTTAGGAGATCGATGAAGTATGCGATTAGATGATGATGAGAACGAAAATAAAAATTATTATTTAGGTTGACTTGTTTCAATAATCAAGTAATCGGGGTGTCGGGATAAGCAACCGGCAACGCTGTGTGCGGTACACTTGTATATTCGGGTTTCCAGCTTATTCCGACATCCCTCATACTCGATACAAATCTACAAGTATTTTAATATCTTTTAGTACTAGCGGTATTAATGATATTAGGACGCGAATAAAACAAAAAAATGAGACAACGACGACGATAAAGACGACGCACGACTCGAGAGAGGAGGAGAAGAGAGAAAACACGAGGTTTTGGCACCCTCAACCTACATATTTCTTATGCTCGGATGGGACTCGTAGTGGCGGCTTGCACGAGAGTTTCGAGTATGTAGGCAAAGTTGTGGTGGTTATGGTTTCGATTCCTAAAGCTAGGTTTAGGGTTTGCCAGTATAGTGTTAGGGTTTGATTAGGGTAGAATTAGGGTTTTTAGGATAGATAAAAGTTGTGTCAATGTGTATTGCATGGGGTGTTTATATAGGCATGGCCATGTACCCCCGGCTAGGGTTACTCGACCGAGTAACTAGTTGACTCGGTCGAGTGACCCAGTGTGCCTGCAGCCGGGCTTGAATAAGGGCCCACTCGATCGAGTGGAGCTGACACTTGATCGAGTGGGTCAGCTGGATCGAGTGGTCCGGGCTTTGGACCTTCAATTGGATATTTTGTGGGTTTTGCTTTTGAGTGGACTTTTTGATGTTTGTGTGGCTGTTTTTTGTGTGTCTCGGAAATGACTTTGACCGGGGTTGACCCAATCGCTAAAAAACGGTTTTATTTCCGTTGTCGGTTTTGACCCAAATTAATCTTGTTTGACTGGAAACGACCCAATGGGCCTGAATTTGAAGTCATTTTTGTGAGATTTGGATTCCGTAAGTGCATTACCCAGCAACTAATGGTTTTGAGCACATACTCGAGCGCGTAGAAACACGTTAGCGTCCGATCATCATCGGGTGTTTTTTGGAAACTACCATAGACACCTGGCAGTCAAAATGCGGGTGTCTACAGAGCCCCCACTCTGACTGAGGCTTGGACAAGGCGAAAGTCAGAATAGTTACCAAGTCAATTAAGACCTGGTAGACTTCCGATCGGGTCGTTTATAGTCCATTAGACTCGCGTGAAGAACTCGCCAGCCATAAGATAGGAGTCATACCTGAGTTGCTGATAATACCTCCGTGGGGAATCGGACTTGTCGCATAAGTCCTGGGTGTGCCAATGTGTGGGCCCATCCCGTGGTATTCCGGGGAAAGTGCCGCCTGGGGCTTTCCGTTGGGGAGATACAGTGGGTTACATGTCCCTGCTTGAGTCATACCTGTATAAGTCACATAAAATTTGCATGCAACACGTAGGTAGTAAAATGACTCGCGCTGGGGAAAAAATGATTTTTGAATTTTTGAAACTTTGGATTTTTTTAAATTTTGAAATTTGCAATTTTTTTGGAAATTTTTGACTCCTAAAGAAATTAGGAAAGTTCGGGATGAATATCTCCGTGCTAGTATCGAGACTAGGCTTGTGGGTTGATTGCGTTTTGGATTAGGAAACTATTGTGCAAGGAAAGATATGGAAAGAAGATTCTAAGGTTGATGCTATATATAGTCTCCCTTGTCTTTGATTTTCTTCATAAACTCCTCATAATTCATCCATCCTCAAAAAATAAAGTCTCTTTATTCCTTTCGAGAAAGTTAGCCATAGGAATCGACAGATTGAGCGTTATGCTGCAGGAATGGTCCCGACGCTTTAGGGACGCCGATAGGGTGGCTTTGAACCAGACGGGTATTGCCCAGCTGTATACATTCCGTCAGATGCAAGTTGATCGCTACTTTCTGGATGCATACTTGTCTTACTGGGATGACATATATCATGTATTTGCCTTTCCTCGGGGCGAAGTCTGCCCTTTACCTGAGGAGATTGCTGCGGTGGGAGGATGGAATCCGATACTCCGACCTGCCATACCTTATTCGATCTATGACCCAAGGAGGAAGCTTCGAGAATTTTTAGGGCTTTCTCACAACGAGGTATCCCGAATGGCCGGAGATGACAACACTGTTTCCTTAATTGATTTGGCTGAGAAATTTATGAACCCGCATGATGTCCGTGTCAGGCCGATTCATAGCCGTAGGGCTTTCTCCTTCTGTATGCTCCATGTTTACGCTTTCGAAGGTCACATGGATTTATTATCATGCATGGGAACATCCGTCTCTTGACCGTGGTTGACTTGATGGAGACGGAGGACAGCCCAACTTGGCTGATTACAGGCGAGATTATCCAGGGCTTAGACAACCGTAAGAGGGATTCATCGGTTCGTCTTACCGAAAGCACTCGTTTATTGCAGGTATGTTACCTTGAGTTTTCCTTATTCGTCTTGATTTCTCGATTTTTGATTTCTTTTTCGTGATTTTTCTTGCTGCAGGGGCACTCGATCGATTCACCCCGGCACTCGATCGAGTGCCCTCGTTAAAAACCTCCTGATCTGTTTTCAGAGGTACCACTCGATCGAGTGCCCTTAGGCGGATGCCTATTTCGTCTTGGAAAATCATGTTTTTGCTTCCTTTTTCAGATTTGGCTTTAAGAGAGGCTATCAGTGATAGATCCTCCCCTTGATGCCAGCAACTACAGTCACAACCAATTGATGACAAGGAGACGGGCTATTGACTTTTCTCGCCAGATTACTCAGAAGTATTGGGACGAGGTGCTATCGCTCCATGGCGGTCGGTTAATTCAATGGGTAGTGCCGTGGTGGCCCATCTACGTTTGGACCGGCTTGGAACCGAGGGACAGAGCTCGTTACCAAGTAATCCTGTCTTTCAGGCAAATGGTTCATCTCTACCTGGATCGCATACTAAGGCAGTACGGATGGACCCAGCGAATCCCAGAAATTGAAGCAGTTGTGAGTGACCCTACCCAACTGACTGATGTGATGTGTGATACCTGGATGCAAAGATGGTACACCCGGCATACTTGGCCTATTCCCAAATCTTGCCACTCGATCTGGGTTTTAGACTCCTATGTGAAGTGGACTAAAGCAGGTGATGCCAAAGCCCGAGCTGCTTTGAAGGTTGTTGAGGCTTTCGATTTGCTGCGAAGGGAGCAGGCTAAAGACAACAGGGGCTTCTTTGATGAAGGAGACATTCAGGCCACCCTAGTTCGCCTAATGTCAGGTAAGAAAAAGAAGACTAAGACTCAAGCTGAGAGGTCTAGTGCTAAACGTGTGCGGGGGAAAGTGAGCCCCCAGACTGACTTGGAGAGGAGACTGGGCCCAAGATTAGCCGTGTAGGACCGACTTGGCCCACGAGATAGACTGCCTGAATACGTGCGGGCTCGACTTGGACCAAGGACAATAGCAGAAGACTCGTTGTCGAAGAAACGGGTTCGAGCTAAGGAGGTTCCCCTCGTGATTCGGGAACGCTCGCCCCCACCCCGGCGACCTCGGGCTCCATGTGACCCAAAGGATAAAGGGAAGGGCAAGATGCCCGGCTATTAGTCTCCTTTATGTTATTATGTTATTATTTGAGTATTATTATTACTTTTTGGTGTGATTTTTCTTTTGTGAGTGTGCCGATTTCGGCGTTTTTTTTTTTTTTTTTTTTTTTGTAATTTGAATTTCCCGAGTTTATCGGTTTTTAATAAAGACCTATTAGTGAATACCATTTCCGTCTTTTCGTTATTGCAGTGGTTGTACCCTTTTGAGGGGTTGCCTACGTATCTATAATTAGCGGAATCAAACTAAACGTAGTTCAAAGTTGATTTTTTTTGCAATTTTCGAAATACATCAAGATTATTAATTCGAGATGTGTGATAGTAGAATAGTTAATTCTAACTTATTGACTTGTCTATAATTTTTGAAAATTTTTAAAAACACAAATTTTTATAAATTTTTGCATATGACATTGAGAGAGGGTTTATGGGTAGTAGCGCTTCAACTGGTCCAAGTTGGTCGGGTTGACGAACTCGTTCCTGTCCAGGTCTGTCAGCATTACCGCTCCTCCTGATAGGACTTTCTTGACTAAGTATGGCCCAGCCCAATTGGGTTTAAATTTTCCTCTTGGGTCAACCGGTAGTAAGGCACGAACCGATTTTAGGACCAGATCCCCTTCTTTGATGTTCCTAGGCCTAACCCTCTTGTTGAAGGCCCGTTGGATCCTCTTTTGATATATTTGGATATTGTTGAGGGCCCGGGATCGCCGTTCGTCTAAAAGGACTAGCGAATCGTATCGGGCTTGGACCCAATCTTCTTCAGGTACTTGACTTTCAGGTAGAATCCTGAGGGATGGCACTTCTAGCTCGATTGGTTGGACAACTTCCATTCCATAAGTCAGGTAATATGGAGTAGCCCCGGTTGCGGTGCGGATCGACGTTCGATACCCCCATAAGGCAAAGGGTATCTTGTCGGGCCAATCCCGATAATTCTCAGCCATCTTTTTAAGTATGGTGACAATTGTTTTATTAGCCGCTTCTACCGCTCCATTTGTTTGGGGTCGGTAGGGTGAAGATGTATGCCTCTGAATCTTGTGTTTTGCTAGCAATGTAGCAGTCTCGGCTTGGAAATGGGTCCCGTGATCACTGATAAATTCGTGAGGGATCCCATATCGGCGTATGATCTTATTCTGGACAAATTTGGCTACGTGCTTGGCGTTCAAGACACGTTATGACTCGGCTTCGACCCATTTGGTGAAGTAGTCGATGGCCACTGAAATGAAGCAATGACCTCCCGTCCCGGAAGGGTGCACCTTGCCAATTATGTCAATACCCCATGTCGAAAATAGTCATGGTGATGTCATGGTATATAATAAGGAAGATGGCATATGTTGTACATTAGCAAAGATCTGACAATTATGGCAATGATTGACGTATAATTGGCAATCCGTTTCCATGGTGTTCCAATAATACCCGAGCCTCATGATTTTCGGGCTAGCATATGGGCGTTCATATGCGGACCGTTTTCACCATCGTGTACCTCGGCAATAACCTTTTCGGCCTGTATTTTGTCGATACACAGGAGGAGAGCCCCCTGTGCCGTCTTTTTGTACAATTGCCCGTCGTCCGTACGAATAAATTGGGTCGCCAATCCTCGCAAAGCCTTCTTGGCCCGGTTTTCAGTTCTCGGGGGGTATTCTCCCGTTGTCAAATAGGTTAGGACGGCTTGATACCAAGGTTCTGGGTCAGTTATCTCGATATCTTGAATGGCGTGGATATAAGCCGGCTCGGACCGCCTTTCAACACAGAATGGAATGCTGGTAAGATGGTCCGGTATGATTAGTAGGGATACTAATTTGGAAAGTGCATCTACAAATTGATTTTCCTCTCGGGGCAGGTAGATATATTCTACCTTCTGGAATTGTTTCTCTAGAACCCTTACCCGTGCTTGGTAAGCCACGAGATTGGCGTTCCGAGTTTTCCATTTTTGGAGTGCTTGATTGATGACCAATGATGAATCACCGTGTACCCGGAGGTTTGTTACCCCTAAATCAGCGGCGGCTTGCAACCCGTGAATGCATGCTTCGTATTCGGCTGCGTTGTTGGTCACGTCAAAGTCTAACTTGATGGATAATAGGGTGTGCTCCCCCGTGGTGAGATCAACAGAATCCCGACCCCAAATCCTCGGAAGTTGGATGCTCTGTCAAAATACAAATCTCATGTCTCGGTATCGGTATGGAATATGTCTTCGACAGGGAAGGCCCAAGTATTGGTGTGGCCCTCTTCGGATATCGGGCTATCAGTGAAGAACTCGGCTACTACCCGGCCTTTGATTGCTTTTAATGGTACAAACTTGAGATCGAACTCAGATAACATTAAAGTCCATCTGGACATCCTGCCGTTGAGGATGGGCTTCTCGAACAGGTACTTGATAGGATCCATTTTGGATAATACATGTACCTCGTGACTGAGCATGTAATGTCGGAGCTTTTTAGTGGCCCAAACCAATGCTAGGCACGTCTTCTCGAGCATTGTATACTTGCATTCGTAATCGAGGAACTTTTTACTAATGTAGTAAATAGCCCGTTCTTCTGAATCGACTGTCTGAGCCAGCATAGCCCCCATGGCTGTCTCGGTCGTTGTTAGGTATAACGACAAAGGCAAACCGGGTTGAGGTGGCATTAATACCGGCGGAGCAGACAGAGTCTCCTTGATTTTGTCAAAAGCCGTTCATTTGTCGTCCCATAGCACCCGTTCTCCGATTTTCAGTTTCTTGAAAATGGGCTCACATACCATGGTTAGTTTTGAAATGAACCGGCTGATGTATTGGACATTCCCGAGAAACCCTCTTATTTCCTTTTCTGTCTTGGGTGGTTGCATCTCGGTGATGGCTTTGATTTTAGCTGAGTCGACCTCGATGCCGCGTTGGCTAACGATATGGCCCAGTAATTTGCCCGATGTTACCCCGAAACTGCACTTCTGTGGGTTCAGTCTGATGTTGTATTTACGCAGCCGGGTGAAGAACTTTCTTAGGGCCGTGATATGTCCGCTTCGATCTTTGGATTTGACGATCATATCGTCCACGTAGACCTCCACTTCTTTATGCATCATGTCATGTAACAAAGTGGTGGCGGTCCGTTGATAAGTTGCCCCGGAATTGATAAGCCCAAATGGCATAACGGTGTAACAGTAAGTCCTCCATGGCGTAATGAAGGTGGTCTTACTCATATCCTTTTCTGCCATTTTAATCTGATTGTATCCGGCATACCCGTCCATGAATGATAGAAGGGCATGATCGGCCGTATTATCCACCATGTCGATGTGTGGTAACGGAAAAACGTCTTTTGGGCTGGCCTTGTTAAGGTCCCGGAAGTCCACACATACCCGCACCTTGCCGTCCTTCTTGGGTACCGGCACGATGTTTGCAACCCAGTTTGGATATTCAGACACTTGTATAAAGCCTGCTTTGAATTGTTTGTCTACCTCCTCTTTGACCTTGAGAGACCATTCGGGCTTCATCCTTGTGTCATGCCGGCCGGCTGGCAGGCCGCCGGTCATATGCAGGCTGGCGTGCACGCATTGATAAAAGGAGTAATGGGCCGCTTCCCATGGCCCAGTGAATTGACACCTCCCATTTCTTCTTCGCCTAAACGTCTTGAAACATGGGTTTTGTCTCGGGATCGTTCTGCTAACCAGATATGAGTGTAAATGCACATAAAGACCTGAAATCGTGTAGAATCTACAAAAACACTCACTCAAAGCAAAATGTTAGAAGAAACGGCTCTAAAGAGCGCGTTCCGACCGGAAAAGACAACGGAATCGAGGGAATAAAGTTATATAAACACGACACATCAGATGGGTGTAAGCCGGTAAAGCAGAAACTCCGAAGGATGAAGCCCGAATGGTCTCTCAAGGTCAAAGAGGAGGTAGACAAACAATTCAAAGCAGGCTTTATACAAGTGTCTGAATATCCAAACTGGGTTGCAAACATCGTGCCGGTACCCAAGAAGGACGGCAAGGTGCGGGTATGTGTGGACTTCCGGGACCTTAACAAGGCCAGCCCAAAAGACGTTTTTCCGTTACCACACATCGACATGGTGGATAATACGGCCGATCATGCCCTTCTATCATTCATGGACGGGTATGCCGGATACAATCAGATTAAAATGGCAGAAAAGGATATGAGTAAGACCACCTTCATTACGCCATGGAGGACTTACTGTTACACCGTTATGCCATTTGGGCTTATCAATTCCGGGGCAACTTATCAACGGACCGCCACCACTTTGTTACATGACATGATGCATAAAGAAGTGGAGGTCTACGTGGACGATATGATCGTCAAATCCAAAGATCGAAGCGGACATATCACGGCCCTAAGAAAGTTCTTCACCCGGCTGCGTAAATACAACATCAGACTGAACCCACAGAAGTGCAGTTTCGGGGTAACATCGGGCAAATTACTGGGCCATATCGTTAGCCAACGCGGCATCGAGGTCGACCCAGCTAAAATCAAAGCCATCACCGAGATGCAACCACCCAAGACCGAAAAGGAAATAAGAGGGTTTCTCGGGAATGTCCAATACATCAGCCGGTTCATTTCAAAACTAACCATGGTATGTGAGCCCATTTTCAAGAAACTGAAAATCGGAGAACGGGTGCTATGGGACGACAAATGAACGGCTTTTGTTAAAATCAAGGAGACTCTGTCTGCTCCACCGGTATTAATGCCACCTCAACCCGGTTTGCCTTTGTCGTTATACCTAACAACGACCGAGACAGCCATGGGGGCTATGCTGGCTCAGACAGTCGATTCAGAAGAACGGGCTATTTACTACATTACTAAAAAGTTCCTCGATTACGAATGCAAGTATACAATGCTCGAGAAGACGTGCCTAGCATTGGTTTGGGCCACTAAAAAGCTCCGACATTACATGCTCAGTCACGAGGTACATGTATTATCCAAAATGGATCCTATCAAGTACCTGTTCGAGAAGCCCATCCTCAACGGCAGGATGTCCAGATGGACTTTAATGTTATCTGAGTTCGATCTCAAGTTTGTACCATTAAAAGCAATCAAAGGCCGGGTAGTAGCCGAGTTCTTCACTGATAGCCCGATATCCGAAGAGGGCCACACCAATACTTGGGCCTTCCTTGTCGAAGACATATTCCATACCGATACTGAGACATGAGATTTGTATTTTGACGGAGCATCCAACTTCCGAGGATTTGGGGTCGGGATTCTGTTGATCTCACCACGGGGGAGCACACCCTATTATCCATCAAGTTAGACTTTGACGTGACCAACAACGCAGCCGAATACGAAGCATGCATTCACGGGTTGCAAGCCGCCGCTGATTTAGGGGTAACAAACCTCCGGGTACACGGTGATTCATCATTGGTCATCAATCAAGCACTCCAAAAATGGAAAACTCGGAACGCCAATCTCGTGGCTTACCAAGCACGGGTAAGGATTCTAGAGAAACAATTCCAGAAGGTAGAATATATCTACCTGCCCCGAGAGGAAAATCAATTTGCAGATGCACTTTCCAAATTAGTATCCCTGCTAATCATACCGGACCATCTTACCAGCATTCCATTATGTGTTGAAAGGCGGTCCGAGCCGGCTTATATCCACGCCATTCAAGATATCGAGATAACTGACCCAGAACCTTGGTATCAAGCTGTCCTAACCTATTTGACAACGGGAGAATACCCCCCGGGAACTGAAAACCGGGCCAAGAAGGCTTTGCGAGGATTGGCGACCCAATTTATTCGTACGGACGACGGGCAATTGTACAAAAAGACGGCACAGGGGGCTCTCCTCTTGTGTATCGACAAAATACAGGCCGAAAAGGTTATTGCCGAGGTACACGATGGTGAAATCGGTCCGCATATGAACGCCCATATGCTAGCCCGAAAATCATGAGGCTCGGGTATTATTGGAACACCATGGAAACGGATTGCCAATTATACATCAAACATTGCCATAATTGTCAGATCTTTGCTAATGTACAGCATATGCCATCTTCCTTATTATATACCATGACATCACCATGACTATTTTCGACATGGGGTATTGACATAATTGGCAAGGTGCACCCTTCCGGGACGGGAGGTCATTGCTTCATTTCAGTGGCCATCGACTACTTCACCAAATGGGTCGAAGCCGAGTCATACCGTGTCTTGAACGCCAAGCACGTAGCCAAATTTATCCAGAATAAGATCATACGCCGATATGGGATCCCTCACGAATTTATCAGTGATCACGGGACCCATTTCCAAGCCGAGACTGCTACATTGCTAGCAAAACACAAGATTCAGAGGCATACATCTTCACCCTACCGACCCCAAACAAATGGAGCGGTAGAAGCAGCTAATAAAACTATTGTCACCATACTTAAAAAGATGGCCGAGAATTATCGGGATTGGCCCGACAAGATACCCTTTACCTTACGGGGGTATCGAACGTCGATCCGCACCGCAACCGGGGCTACTCCATATTACCTGACATATGGAATGGAATTTGTCCAACCAATCGAGCTAGAAGTGCCATCCCTCAGGATTCTACCTGAAAGCCAAGTACCTGAAGAAGATTGGGTCCAAGCCCGATACGATTCGCTAGTCCTTTTAGACGAACGGCGATCCCGGGCCCTCAACAATATCCAAATATATCAAAAGAGGATCCAACGGGCCTTCAACAAGAGGGTTAGGCCTAGGAACATCAAAGAAGGGGATCTGGTCCTAAAATCGGTTCGTGCCTTACTACCGGTTGACCCAAGAGGAAAATTTAAACCCAATTGGGCTGGGCCATACTTAGTCAAGAAAGTCCTATCAGGAGGAGCGGTAATGCTGACAGACCTGGACAGGAACGAGTTCGTCAACCCGACCAACTTGGACCAGTTGAAGCGCTACTACCCATAAACCCTCTCTCAATGTCATTTGCAAAAATTTATAAAAATTTGTGTTTTTAAAAATTTTCAAAAATTATAGACAAGTCAATAAGTTAGAATTAACTATTCTACTATCACACATCTCGAATTAATAATCTTGATGTATTTCGAAAATTGCAAAAAAAATCAACTTTGAACTACGTTTAGTTTGATTCCGCTAATTATAGATACGTAGGCAACCCCTCAAAAGGGTACAACCACTGCAATAACGAAAAGACGGAAACGGTATTCACTAATAGGTCTTTATTAAAAACCGATAAACTCGGGAAATTCAAATACAAAAAAAAAAAAAAAAAAAAAAACGCCGAAATCGGCACACTCACAAAAGAAAAATCACACCAAAAAGTAATAATAATACTCAAATAATAACATAAAGGAGACTAATAGCCGGGCATCTTGCCCTTCCCTTTATCCTTTGGGTCACATGGAGCCCGAGGTCGCCGGGGTGGGGGCGAGCGTTCCCGAATCACGAGGGGAACCTCCTTAGCTCGAACCCGTTTCTTCGACAACGAGTCTTCTGCTATTGTCCTTGGTCCAAGTCGAGCCCGCACGTATTCAGGCAGTCTATCTCGTGGGCCAAGTCGGTCCTGCACGGCTAATCTTGGGCCCAGTCTCCTCTCCAAGTCAGTCTGGGGGCTCACTTTCCCCCGCACACTTTTAGCACTAGACCTCTCAGCTTGAGTCTTAGTCTTCTTTTTCTGACCTGACATTAGGCGAACTAGGGTGGCCTGAATGTCTCCTTCATCAAAGAAGCCCCTGTTGTCTTTAGCCTGCTCCCTTCGCAGCAAATCGAAAGCCTCAACAACCTTCAAAGCAGCTCGGGCTTTGACATCACCTGCTTTAGTCCACTTCACATAGGAGTCTAAAACCCAGATCGAGTGGCAGGATTTGGGAATAGGCCAAGTATGCCGGGTGTACCATCTTTGCATCCAGGTATCACACATCACATCAGTCAGTTGGGTAGGGTCACTCACAACTGCTTCAATTTCTAGGATTCGCTGGGTCCATCCGTACTGCCTTAGTATGCGATCCAGGTAGAGATGAACCGTTTGCCTGAAAGACAGGATTACTTGGTAACGAGCTGTGTCCCTCGGGTCCAAGCTGGTCCAAACGTAGATGGGCCACCACGGCACTACCCATTGAATTAACCGACCGCCATGGAGCGATAGCACCTCGTCCCAATACTTCTGAGTAATCTGGCGAGAAAAGTCAATAGCCCGTCTCCTCGTCATCAATTGGTTGTGACGGTAGTTGCTCGCATCAAGGGGAGGATCTATCACTGATAGCCTCTCTTAAAGCCAAATCTGAAAAAGGAAGCAAAAATATGATTTTCCAAGACGAAATAGGCATCCGCCTAAGGGCACTCGATCGAGTGGTACCTCTGAAAACAGATCAGGAGGTTTTTAACAAGGGCACTCGATCGAGTGCCGGGGTGAATCGATCGAGTGCCCCTGCAGCAAGAAAAATCACGAAAAAGAAATCAAAAATCGAGAAATCAAGACGAATAAGGAAAACTCAAGGTAACATACCTGCAATAAACGAGTGCTTTCGGTAAGACGAACCGATGAATCCCTCTTACGGTTGTCTAAGCCCTGGATAATCTCGCCTGTAATCAGCCAAGTTGGGCTGTCCTCCGTCTCCATCAAGTCAACCACGGTCAAGAGACGGATGTTCCCATGCATGATAATAAATCCATGTGACCTTCGAAAGCGTAAACATGGAGCATACAGAAGGAGAAAGCCCTACGGCTATGAATCGGCCTGACCCAGACATCATGCGGGTTCATAAATTTCTCAGCCAAATCAATTAAGGAAACAGTGTTGTCATCTCCGGCCATTCGGGATACCTCGTTGTGAGAAAGCCCTAAAAATTCTCGAAGCTTCCTCCTTGGGTCATAGATCGAATAAGGTATGGCAGGTCGGAGTATCGGATTCCATCCTCCCACCGCAGCAATCTCCTCAGGTAAAGGGCAGACTTCGCCCCGAGAAAAGGCAAAGACATGATATATGTCATCCCAGTAAGACAAGTATGCATCCAGAATGTAGCGATCAACTTGCATCTGACGGAATGTATACAGCTGGGCAATACCCCTCTGGTTCAAAGCCACCCTATCGGCGTCCCTAAAGCGTCGGGACCATTCCTGCAGCATAACGCTCAATCTGTCGATTCCTATGGCTAACTTTCTCGAAAGGAATAAAGAGACTTTATTTTTTGAGGATGGATGAATTATGAGGAGTTTATGAAGAAAATCAAAGACAAGGGAGACTATATATAGCATCAACCTTAGAATCTTCTTTCCATATCTTTCCTTGCACAATAGTTTCCTAATCCAAAACGCAATCAACCCACAAGCCTAGTCTCGATACTAGCACGGAGATATTCATCCCGAACTTTCCTAATTTCTTTAGGAGTCAAAAATTTCCAAAAAAATTGCAAATTTCAAAATTTCAAAAAATTCAAACTTTCAAAAATTCAAAAATCATTTTTTCCCCAGCGCGAGTCATTTTACTACCTACGTGTTGCATGCAAATTTTATGTGACTTATACAGGTATGACTCAAGCAGGGACATGTAACCCACTGTATCTCCCCAACGGAAAGCCCCAGGCGGCACTTTCCCCGGAATACCACGGGATGGGCCCACACATTGGCACACCCAGGACTTATGCGACAAGTCCGATTCCCCACGGAGGTATTATCAGCAACTCAGGTATGACTCCTATCTTATGGCTGGCGAGTTCTTCACGCGAGTCTAATGGACTATAAACGACCCGATCGGAAGTCTACCAGGTCTTAATTGACTTGGTAACTATTCTGACTTTCGCCTTGTCCAAGCCTCAGTCAGAGTGGGGGCTCTGTAGACACCCGCATTTTGACTGCCAGGTGTCTATGGTAGTTTCCAAAAAACACCCGATGATGATCGGACGCTAACGTGTTTCTACGCGCTCGGGTATGGGCTCAAAACCATTAGTTGCTGGCTAATGCACTTACGGAATCCAAATCTCACAAAAATGACTTCAAATTCAGGCCCATTGGGTCGTTTCCAGTCAAACAAGACTAATTTGTGTCAAAACCGACAACGGAAATAAAACCGTTTTTTAGCGATTGGGTCAACCCCGGTCAAAGTCATTTCCGAGACACACAAAAAACAGCCACACAAACATCAAAAAGTCCACTCAAAAGCAAAACCCACAAAATATCCAATTGAAGGTCCAAAGCCCGGACCACTCGATCTAGCTGACCCACTCGATCGAGTGGGCCCTTATTCAAGCCCGAATGCAGGCACACTGGGTCACTCGACCGAGTCAACTAGTTACTCGGTCGAGTAACCTTGGCCGGGGGTACATGGCCATGCCTATACAAACACCCCATGCAATACACATTGACACAACTTTTATCTATCCTAAAAACCCTAATTCTACCCTAATCAAACCCTAACACTATACTTGCAAACCCTAAACCTAGCTTTAGGAATCGAAACCCTAACCACCACAACTTTGCCTACATACTCGAAACTCTCGTGCAAGCCGCCACTACGAGTCCCATCCGAGCATAAGAAACATGTAGGTTGAGGGTGCCAAAACCTCGTGTTTTCTCTCTTCTCCTCCTCTCTCGAGTCGTGCGTCGTCTTTATCGTCGTCGTTGTCTCATTTTTTTGTTTTATTCGCGTCCTAATATCATTAATACCGCTAGTACTAAAAGATATTAAAATACTTGTAGATTTGTATCGAGTATGAGGGATGTCGGAATAAGCTGGAAACCCGAATATACAAGTGTACCGCACACAGCGTTGCCGGTTGCTTATCCCGACACCCCGATTACTTGATTATTGAAACAAGTCAACCTAAATAATAATTTTTATTTTCGTTCTCATCATCATCTAATCGCATACTTCATCGATCTCCTAAAACCTTTTTGTTTTAAAAACAAATACATTTTTTAATAAGGGTCGAAACCCGTAGACGTGGATCCGACATCTTACAATTCGTAGAGATTTATTTCGATATCGGGGAAGCCGAGGGAATCAAGTCTTTTAATTCAAGCAAAGCGTCGATCTTTTAGATTCGATACCAATTCCATAATTGGATGTCGAATCTAACGATCTAGTCAAATAAACAAATGCGATTTTCGTTGATGCTAAAATAATGGTCATACAATTTGTTAGAATTACGACATTATTAAGCGCGGAGGAAATCTACTCATATCGCGATAGTTAACTTAAAATGACTTAAAGCAATTTTCTTTTGTTTCCAATCTAGTATTCCATATCGATTCGCTAATCGAATATCGGATATGACGAGTATCGGAGTTAAGTTTCGAGCATAAATTTCACAATATTTGTGTCCGACTCAACAAACTCATCAAATTATCAAAAATCAAAAGCAACTTCAAAACCGATACAAAATTGCGAGCGAACCCCATGTTCGTACAGGGGGCACTCGACCGAGTGCCTAGCCCACTCGGTCGAGTGGCACCCCAACAAACGAAACAGAATGTATTTACGACCTCCACTCGGTCGAGTCTCACAGTGACTTGGTCGAGTGGCAACGTACTCGGTCGAGTACGGTCTAAAATACTGGACAGAAGCATTTTCAGAGGTCCACTCGGTCGAGTCCTACAATGACTCGGTCGAGTGGCCCTTTATCACGACAAAACCGTGAGTCCTACATTGTTTTCTAGTTTCGATAATATTTTTATGACTTAGGTCAACGCGTGTCGAATCAATCACGTGTATTACTACTCTTTTCAAAAACCATGCATTATGTTTACATTATTCAACCTCATTCTATATTTGCGCAAACTGTTAATATCGTTATACCGTTACTAACCGTTTGTTACCCTTCTTGTTGATTTATCGTTTGTTTTAATGTACTAAACTGAACTCGCATGCTTAAATACAACTTTGACGTTAACTTTAGCTGCATTAAATCGCATAGAAACCCGTTCAATTTCATTCACATGCTTAGGGAAAACAATGTTTGCATAAGCATTTTCATCGTTCAACTAACGCACGTATTCAAAAATCATTCGATATCTTAGTAGAGGCCGCTAATGTGCGGGCGGGGTTGGGTGTCCTTTGTGGGCTTCCCAACACGTACCCTCACCCCTTACTCAGAACCTCGGTTTCCGGATGCACGAAACCGTTGGCGCACGAGAGTCATTCAATACACGATAACCGGTAGTGACGGTATCGGTATTGCAAAGGAACGAGCCCAATAAACTCTGACATCGGAAATGGGCCTTATTTTGAATACGGCCCACTACGACATCGAGTGGGTTCGAACGGGCCCGAACTCCCACAAAGATTCGAAAAAAAACCAAATGAGGAGTATACCTGCAAAAGTCGACAGCTGCCTGCCAATTGCCTTTCGGAGTCAATCTTCCTAGCATCGAGACCCATTATGATCTCCACGGTTATTAACCAAGCTGGCGGTGACCAGTCCCCTTTGGGTCCACCACGCAAAGCAACCGAATCTGGCCCATGCACGAGTTAGCCTCCATTCGCCCCTCAAAGGTATAATGATAAAGCATGCAGAAAGCAAAGGCTCTGCGCCTATGAGAAGCAATGATCCTCACATCCTTCATCCCGTTCATAAATTTGTCACCTAAATCAAATAGGGAAACAAAATTTCCCTGCACCATTCGATCTACCTTAGCATGAGACAAACCTAAAAATTCCCTCAATTTCCTGCTCGCCTCAGGATAAAACGAAGGAATACTAGGACGCGCAATAGGACAACGTCCTCCAATAGCAGATATTACCTCAAGGAGAGGATAAATTTCTCCCCGAGGAAACTCAAAAACATGACAGGTAGTATCCCAGAAAGAAAGAAAGACAAGCGTCTAAGAAAGAAGAATCAACCTTAAGACGCTGCAACGGAAACAAGGTGGAAATTCCCATCTGGTTAAGATGAACCTTCTATTCATCACTAAAGCCTCGGGACCATACCTGCAAAGGCAGAGTCAAATTCTCAATACCCATGGCAGAATCACTCGGTTTTATCTGAGAGGTTTTATGGAAACACGCAAAGTCAAGTATGAAAAGACGAGCGAAAGGGCCGTATAGAAACACGAAAACCCTACGACATATCGAAATCCGCGCCTCAGCGCGAAAAAAAAGCCCAAAAGTTGGGGCGCCTGGGCCCTGGTGCTTGAATTCTAGGACGTGCGGGAGCCCGCACCTGAAATCTGGGCCGCTTTAGGTTATGCGCCTTTGGGCGCACGTCCGGTCCATGTTCGTACGCCTTTCTAAGCCCCAATATAGGAATCGAGTCATAGCATTCCTCCTTTTAAATTCTCAAAATTTTAAAACATAAAAAAAAATTTACTCCCCAGCGGAAAAAACGAGTCGGTGTCCATCCTTAATGCTTCATTCGAGATATAATATGTCTGCGTACATGTACACCTAGGACTTCGAAGGCAAGTCCAACTCCCCATGGAGCTATCATCATGAAGACATATATGACCCTTTACTTATGGCTGGCGAGCCCTTCACGTGAGTGTAACGGACTTTAAATGACCCGACCAGAAGGCTGCAAGGTTGTACTCCTCGATTGACCTGGTGGCTACTCTGACATTCGCCTTGTCCATGCCTCAGTTAGAGTGGGGGCTCTGTAGACATCCGGTTTTTGCCTGCTAGTGTCTATAGCATTCTCAAACAAAACACCCTATAATGATCGAAAGTTAACATGCATCAATACGCTAAAATATCGGCTCAGAATCAATAGTATTCGACGTGGGCACTTAAAGGAGTACAAAACTCTCAAAACCGACCTCAAATCCAGACTCAGTGGGTCGTTTCCAACAAAATAAAGCTACTTTGAGCCAAAACCGCCACCGGAGGCAAAACCATCTTTTCTAGAGCGAGTCAAACCCGGTCAATGTCGAAACCCAAAAACAAAACAAACCAAAAAGCGTCGAAGATCACTCAAAACAAAGTCAAAACGGAATTCGCTCTAACCTCGAATAAACCGGATATCAATCCGTATTTTTAGTAACTTCCTATACACGCGATTTCAACCGCTTGCAACCAGGCGCCCCAGAACCAAGCCGCCTCAGCAGAGGCGTTCCAGCATTGAATCGCAACCCTCCGGACGCCCGAATCCTGGGTCATAGCATTTCGTAAAACCTTATATATACACCCTCACGTCCATCATTTCATGGGTAACATTTTTCATTTCTCGAAACCTTATTCTCAGAAAACCGAGAGCATCATCAACCCATATAAACACATTAACTCACTTAGATATACCGAACCGCTCCCCGTGGCTACGACGATACTCCGCGAGCCCATATTTCAAAACATTGATATGTTGGTTGAGGGTGTTCAAATCCCGATTTCCAATCCCTTAAATTCATTTATTTATCGCATAACTAACACTACTAACGTTATTAACACTTTTCATGTCCGCCTCTAACATTTTATTTCTCGTTCCTAACTTTACTAACATTTCGTTTTGTATACCAACATTTTGTTATCGTATACAAACTTTAATTTACCGTTATATTAATACCGCGTATACTAATACAAAAAAAAATCAAAACCGATTTGAGCAAACGTCCAATAATGCTAAATCGAGCATCGTAGGCCTTAAAGGCCAACGTACGACGTCGAAATGCAAAGGGACTAATGTTTGCGACCACAAATCGTACATTTCGATCGAATACATTCGATAATTAACGCTGCCTAAAGTTCGTATAACCCCTGAACAACCCACACCGAAGGTGGCGCACCAATTTTGAGGCGCGCTGCCCCAGGCGCTTGAGGGTCAGGGCACCTTATGGCGTGCGCCTGACCCTTCGGGTTATAATGTGATCGCAACATTCGTTATCGAGCATGTTCGATACCATTTTCAAATATCGCTCTAAGCGCCTGATGTCAATTTCGTAACCAAACGTCGCGCGTTAAGAACTATCGATAATCGAAGTAGTACGAAACCTCATGTTATCAATCCGAAAGTCGTACGGTTTACGTGACCCGATAGCCACATCGTGATACGGAGGGCTCCGATATTTGTATTAAGTCGATGGTCGATCTGTCATAAATCGAGACGGTTAAGGACAAGTACCCCATTATAGTCTAAGTGAGTTATCGTAGACTTCCAATATAGTTCACAACGATAAGAATTTTGCCTAGGGAATAATACTTGAGATGTTAGTCAACGTGCGTTAATCAATCACACGCCTTCTTTTCAAATTCACATTTCATATTCATTTTTGCCATTTTACGACTTTGAGCGAACGTCTTGTTACGTTCGTCTTATATCGACAACTTTTTAGTCGGACTCGATATACGACGAATCGAGACAGTCAGTTGTCGCTATGATAAGTCGGGACGAGACATCGAGGTTTTAGGATCAAGCTAGCAACACGCTTTGGTCCTACACGTAGCCTGCCTGGGCGCCTAGGGTCAAGCGCCTGAACTTCAAGCCGCCCCACCTCAGGCGCCTGAACATCAGGCTGCCTCACTTCAGGCGCATGTGTTCCAGGCTGCACCACTTCATGCGTCCGAGCCTCTATCCTCTAGTCAATACGTAGCACAATACGTAGTTGATTAGAGTCTGTCCAATTATTTTTTTTACGGTTTTAGCTTACGTTTTTTATTTACGAGTCCGTTTGTAGTTTACGTTTACCGGTTATAATCCGATATTATATATTTGCTTGTTGTATTGTGAATTTCGGGTTGTATTCCGCCCGTGTAATTTGTATTTTACTTTCAACTTAACTGTTTACGTTATGTGGCATTTATTGCTTTTAAATGAACCCACATGCTAAAACAACTTCGACATATTTAAGATGCATTAAACAATGTATCAAAACACGTATTTCGCATGCGTAGCTCAAAACGCTGTTTACATATCATTTCATCGTTTTACTAACACGCGTACACGAACACCGATCGATATCTTAGTAGAGGTCGCTATGTGCCGGCGGGGTTGCGTGTCCTTCGTGGGATCCCCAACACGTACCCTCACCCCTTACTTAGAACCTTTGGTTTCCATATGCCCGTAGCCATGGGCTAACGAGAGTCATTCGAAACACGATACTCGATAACTCGACATCGGTATCGCTATGCAAAGGGATGAACCCCCACAAGCTCTAGTACTAAAGCGGGCCGTGCTTAGTGCAGGTTATCCCCAAGTGTAGAGTGGGTTCGAATAGGTCCAAACTCCCACAAATTTTGATGGCAACTCCAACTTGAATTTCAATTTCGTCCCGAGAACAATCTTACCACGAAATTCATTCGCCTACCAAAACCCACGCGTGGCCGTGTCGGTGTGGACTTTGCCATGTCCACAGTTTGTTTCGTAGTTTGTGGTCCGTCCTTGGACTAACTACAAGGGTCTGCCTGAGTACGTGGCAGCAGAGCTAAGGCCGAGGAGCTACCGAAGGATGATCCTCCCTACGTTTTTTCGTTCGGTTTGGAATCTAGGGGACAGTCTAGTGCGTCAGTGCCTTTATAATGAGTTCTGGGTCCCTGTTGACCCTCCCCGAACCATGTTCAGATCTTCTACTACTGCTGAGGCTCGTGAGGATAGGGACGGCGAAGGGGTGAGGCATTGTTGGTGCCTAATGCCTCCTACGTGTCCCATGTTTGCCACCATATCGTGATAAATCTTTTGGTTGTCGTATGTTTGTTTGTTGCTTTTGGGTTTATTATTTTTGAAATGGTTTTTCATTGCTTTGTGCTCTAGTTGGCTGATCTGTCTGACGTTGTTCAGCCCTCAGACTTTCTCTGACATTGCTTAGGGTAGATGCGGCCGGGGTGGTCTTTACCGAGTCTCTTCCTCCCTGCTCCGAGGAAGAGTTGGAGGTCAGAATGGAGTGGCGCGACTGTATGTATAGTGTGACTTTTTTTGTTGTAATTTTGTTTTGAGTTTGCTTTTGTGGGTTAGGCTTTTGTTGCTAACTTGTTTGGTTTCGTTGTTCAGGTCTCGTCGGCTACTCATCAATGGTTATGGCAAGCTGCAAACCGCTTCCAGGCTTACGCATTGGGGAGGGCTCTTGCATTGGCTCGCTATACGTCAGGGCCTCAATTGGTACATGTTGTTCTTGTAGATGGTTTTAGGATAGTTGCTAACAGTGTTTTGGGTTTTCTCAGGATGATATGTTTTCTTGCAGGATGTCCCTGACATGGTGTCACAACTTGGAGCAAGGGTATCTGAGCTTGAGGCAATCGAGCTTAGCTTGATCTAGTCTGTGCGTACTTGGGATGCTGAGATTGCTAGGATTATGGAGCAGCTGCCATGGTTTTAGGGGGAGCCCTCGGAACGAGGCAAAGCTAGAGCTGAGGCTGAAGTTACGGCTGAGGATCAAGCTACCGGTCCCCCTGAGGAGCTTGAGTTTACAGGAGGGGTCTCAAACACGGATATGACTACCGTTGATTTGTTGGTGGGTCTAGACCATTCGATAGATGACGGGATATGGTCCACCACTTTTAAGCTCGAGGACCAAGGCTTAAATGACGATCGTGGTGAGTTTGTATTAGGTTTAGCAGCAGCATCAATGAGTCCTCCCTAGTTTGTAACTCAGTTTTTTTATCGGATTTGTGTGTTTGGTTAAACTTTCTCGTTGCCAGAGTTGTTTTACGACCGCGCTTTATCGGCTTGCTTTTATTAGGAATCCTGAAATGTTAGCTTAGACAACACGTAAACACTTCAGAGATGATTTTTTTTGGTTGAGCCGCAATTTAAGGTGTTTTAAATGCTTTAGGATTGATCGAGAGTGCGAAAATGCTTTCAGGATGCCAAAATTTGTTAGTTTGAGCCGGGAATAGGATCAAGTAGAACGTCGATTAAAACATTTGACTCGGAATGTGTACGGAACGTTTTAAATATGTATAAAATGTTTTAGGACCGAATATTTTGACCAAGTGTGTATGCGATGCTTAAGACGTGTATAAAAATATAAAAACGTTTGGATAACAATGCTTGTGTACGACGCTTTGGTAAACAAAGAAGTTGGACCACTTTTTATACTTTAACAACAGTGTCGCGTAAGGCTACAACAATCCCATGTGGGGAAGCTTATCCCCTTAAACAACAAAGAAAAAAACGTCCAAGTATGGTGGGTCGGGGTGACGAAATGGGTCATCTGTCACCGATAAGGGAATTTTTGTTCTTGTATCGTGCTTGCATTGTGCTTGTAAGCCTTGGAGAAGAAGATGATCGATTTAGGAAATCATTACTACTGCTTGGGGTTGTCGGATATCAAAGCAGTGAGACGCATCTCGTCGGGCCTGAGGCGGCAGAGCGCGTGATTATGGAAATTTTCGTATCTTTTCTAATTACGTTGTTGTTTTAGCTATATATTCAAGTCCATATTCTCTCTTTTAGACATAATTAACAACCAAGTGTGTCTTGATATCTCCTTCGAATTATTGAGTCATGTCGGGTTTCGGTCGACGTTTAATCGATTGGATGAATTTCTTCAAGAAAGGTGAACTTGAAGAGTTTTTTAGTAATGTTTTGTTCGTTGTCACGTTGTTGTAGCAAATTAAGGTGAAAGAGTACTTCTTAAGCACGTGCTCACGCTTTTGGAATCCTGAATATCATGTATTTGTCTTTCCACGAGGTGATGTGTGCCCTTTGCTCGAAGAAATAGACGCAATTGGCGGGTGACATTCATTTCACCCTTCAATTCCAATTCAAGGTGATGTTCCTATGGAGCGGTCTCGTCGGTCTTTAGATATTTATTTGCCGGAAGAGTCCTAATGTTTCTTTGGCAAATGTGGTATTAACTTGGAACACCTTGTTATGGAGTTCTCGCAAAAGGATGCTCATGATGTTTTAACTCTAGCTCGCAAGCATTCTCTTAGTATTCCGATAGTGTGCTACTACTTCTTTGAGGATTCATCGGTGCAAGATGGCTGGGGTAACCCTCGTGTTATTAACATTATAATGGATATAGAGCACGGACGATCGCCCTCCTGGCTCATTTTGGGTGAGATTATAATGGGTCTTGACACGCGTGCGCGTATCCATCATGCCCCATTTTGTGGTTCTAGAGCCATTGTGCAGGTATGTCATTGTGTGACTTTTTCAATTTTATTCAAAGTTTTCCTAGTTCAAAATTAGGACACGGTATCGTATCGGGCCCATCTAGGTTTGGTTACAAAAGAGTCTACGGCTTATCGAGCCACCTTGTCTTATTGAAGGTTACAATTCTAAGAAGTTTGCCTTGCAGAGTGTAGTATGCCTTCCAGATTTCAATGGCACCGAAGATCAATTGGTTCCTCATCTACAGGCGATGAAGGGATCATTATCAGATAGATTGTCCCATGGTGGCTCGTTAAGAGATACATCGGCCTTTCGTTTTTATCTTCGGCTCGTACCATGCGGATTTTGTCCTTGAGCGCATGTGTCTACGTTTATCCAGATAGGTTGATGGGCCAAATTAGTAAGGCACAAACCATTCCTAAGATTGACATTATCGTCACTGATTCCCATCCTTGGGGGGAGGACACCTTTAGGGAATTCGAAATGACTTGGAGACAGAGGACTATATATGTCGTTCCAGAAGTATACATTCGATGGACATCTCCCTCTTATTCCCAATGGAGGATTTGTAAAGATCCGACAGAGCGGGAGAAGTTAAGGACAACAAAGATTGCGTAGCTACAGAATAAGGATGCTATGCGGGCTAATGTCACTGAGCGCCCGACCGAAGACAGTCTTACCGATCCTAGTACAGTAAATTCGTCAAAACGGGTAAAGACGAACAAGATCCATATTAAAGACACAGATGTAGAAGACGTGTGGGACTGGCTAGGCGCACAAATGGCTAAGAAGGTGACTGCTTGTATTCGTGAGGCTTGCGACGAGAGGCTTAACAAAGCGCGCCCAAAGGGCAAGGGAAAAGAAAGGATGGACATATAAGGCCCATCCATTAGTATTATGTGCCGTATTAGTACTAGTTTTTTGTGGAGTTTGTTAGTATGTTGTCTTTTGCTTTTAGGGCATCCGGATGATGGATGTTGATGTAAGGGCCTCGACAAAGGCTCGATTTTGCTTGATTTAATTGAATTTAATGAGAAGAACACGTTTTGTTTATTGTGGTGGCTCGCAACTCAATTCTTCATTTTGCCCGGAGCGCCATTTCGGGTTTTCACTCCGTCCTCGGCTCGTCATTTTATTTTTTATTTTTTTTAAGGCTCGCAACTCGATTCTTCATTTTGCCCGGAGCGCCCTTTCGGGTTTTCATTCCATCCTCGGCTCGTCATTTTTTTATGAGTGTGCTTCGTCATTGTAATCACTTCATTAATCGGAGCGTATGATGAGTTCTGATTATTGCACGAATTGATCGTAGTCGATTTTGTTTTTTGGTTGTACCCTTGAGAGGGCCGCCTACGTATCCTTGGTCAGACGAAATCAAACCATGTTCGTAGTTCGTATAGTGCGAGTGTGTTTTGCATTAGTTTTCACCCTAGTTTAAGGATCGGGATGAGATGTTAGGAAGCTAAGGGTAATAGCGTTTAAGTTGGTCAATGTTGGTAGGGGTTGAGAATTCTTGTCCGTCTAAGTCGGTGATTATCACGGCACATCCCGTGAGTATTTTGGTGACAAGATATGGGTCTGCCCAGTTGGGTTTATATTTTCCCCTGGGATCGACGGGCAGTGGGGCTCTAATGGATTCAACCACTAAATCTCCCTCGTGTATGTTTCGAGATTTGATTCGTTTGTTAAAGGCTTGTTGTATCCATTGTTGATAGGCTTGCACATTAGACAGTGTGTGTATTCTGCGCTCATCTAAAATGACTAGCTCGTCGTAACGTTTTTGGTTCAATTCCTCTTCGGGAATGCCTCTTTCGGCTAGTATCCTTAGAGAAGGGATTTTTATTACTAATGGTTGTACTGTTTCTGAATCATAGGTTAATAAATATGATGTGGCTCCGGTAGGAGTTCGGTAGGATCCCGATCGTGATGGCTCCTTCCCGGTCGGGATGCCTTACCCTTCCCGGTCGGGACGCCTCATCCCGGCCGGGATGGGTATTCTTCAACTTCCACAATCCCCAAAAGCTTCCTCCAAGCTTCAAAAACCCGATCCTCATGCCTATAACCCAAAGTATATCATAGCCAACCCTCTCTAGGAGCGCTCTCACTTCACCTATCAAGCAATACTCAAACACACATCAAACTCTCTCCCTCACAACTCTCATCAATCAATCCAAATAACAAGAATTCACAAAAATTCCAACTAACTACAAGAAAGAGATATATACAATGAGACGGTTCTTGTGGAACTCCGTCAAACCAAGGTGGTGCTTTCTTCAATCTTTTTCAACAACCTTGAACAATTCCATCTCCATCAAGGGCACGTAAGAACAAGTCGAAGGCCCTAGAGAAGTCTTCAATCAAGCTCGAGATATAACCGACCACATCCCGAGGCTCTCTAAGGCCTTGCCTTGTCGTTCCCGGGGAATCCCGCTCTTCCAATTTCAACGACTTGAACTTGTACTTTTGGTCCTTGGGGACATACCCAAACATCCAACGATCCTCATGTGGCCCCAAGGGAGGCTCATCTTTGTCCTTGCTTAGCAACTTGTCGTCAAGCCCATGATTCGGGCACTCATCTTCCTCCATATCGGAGTCATCATCCTCAAGTACATAAGAGTACTTCTTCAAGCTTTGTCCCGATCCTTCCTCTAGATCGATGTCTTTCTTGGCTTGGATCATATTGCATGTCTCATCGCTAGTAGGCGAGGTGTTGCCTTGGAGGTCAAACACTATCTTCTCCTCACCTAACTCAAATGTGATCCTACCATTCTTCACATCGATCATGGCACCCGTGGTGTGTAGAAATGGGCGCCCAAGAATAATGGGAGTGTTGGCATCCTCCGGCATGTCGAGCACAATGAAGTCGACCGGAATGAAGTATTTCCCCACTTGTACCGGTACGTCCTCTAACATTCCTAACGGTCGATTGAATGATTTATCGGCCATTTGGAGGGTAAGGGATGTACATTTCAACTCCTTCATTCCGAGTCGGCAACAAATAGAATAGGGAATGATGCTCACACTTGCGCCCAAGTCGCATAACGCATTCTTGATCAAGAAATTGCCTATGGTGCAAGGGATCGAAAAACTACCCGGATCCTTCAACTTCGGAAGCGTGGAAACTTGTATGAGCTCGCTCACCACCCTCGTGAACGCTACGGTCTCTTCCTTGTCGACGGATCTCTTCCTAGCTAGGATTTCTCTCATAAATCTTCCATATGCCGGGATTTGGGTAAGTAGTTCGGTGAACGGGACGCTAACATCCAATTTCTTCACAATACTAAGGAACTTGTGGTAATGAGTGTCCACCTTAGTCTTCATTTGCCTCGATGGGTAAGGCAACTTGATTTGATACTTGTTTTGATCATTAAGGGTGGACTCTTCAAAGGACACTTTCCTTTTTCCCTTGTCTTTCTCTTGAAGAGGAGGAGGGTTGTCTTCTTGGGGTTTCTCGGCCTCCCTTGAGACTTGCTCCTCAATTGGAATGTCAAAGCTTGACTCTTCTTGATTTGGAGATGTCATTTGCATTGTCGGTTCTTGCATTGGCTCTTGCTCATTAGGATATGGAGGGGAGTCATAAGAGGTACCTCTCCTTGTGGTGATGGCATTTACATGCTCAAATGTTGGTGTTTCACCTTGAGAAGGTAGTTGCCCCTTTTGCCTTGAGGAGCTCCCCGAAGCTAGTTGAGATATTTGATTCTCAAGTATCTTCATACGGGTATCTCTCATTGCGTTTTCCCCTTGAATATAAGTGAAGAGCTCATGATGATGCCTTGACATGTCCAGTTGAATTTCTTGCAAATCTTGATTACTCCTTTGTATTTCCGTCAAAGTCTTTTGAATGTCAAAATCCCGAGGTGGGGACGATGGATTATGTGGAGTGTCGGTGATGGCGAGAGGAATGCTATAATCATGAGTAGGAGATCGGCGCCTAGGCTTGCTTTGTTGTTGTTGATTTTGGGTTGCTTGTTGACGGTTCCCTTGGAACCCATGAGAATTACCTTGTTGATGGCCTTGATTGTTGCCATGGTTTCGGTTTTGATACCCTTGAAAATTTTGGTTTCCTTGGAAATCACCTTGATTGAAGTTCCCTTGTTGGAACCCTTGCTTGTTGTTGAAGTTGCCTTGGTTATTTGGCTTGAAATTGTTGAAGGGTCTTTGGTTACCCACATAACCTTGGTAACTTTCATTGTTGTCACGTAAAGGAGGTGGAACATAGGGACGATGTTGTTGTTGATGTTGAAGGGCTTGTTGTTGGGGGACTTGTTGGGAAGCTTGGAATTGATTAGAGTAGGAGGTACCTTGCTTGAACGCTTGAAAGGCGTTCACTTGCTCTATACTTCCACGGCAATACATAGGTTCATGTCCAACTATTCCACAAGTATCGCACATCCCATAGTAAGGTAAAGGAGGTGCGAACCCCAAAGCATTCACTTCTTGAATCGGTGGATGGTGTGAGGAACTAGGGCCTTGGACTTGGTCGAGGTGACTTTGGAGCTTCTTGTCAATAGTCTCCATGTGCGTTTTCAATTAAGCTCCGAGGTCAATGCTTAATTTGGTGATAGCATCGACCTCATGTATACCTCCTCGATGTGCCTTCCTAGGCCTAGAATATTGCGAATTATGCACCGCCATCTCTTCGATTCTCGCCCATGTTTGGTCGTCATCGACCTCGGTGAACCTACCATTTGAGCCCATGTTGAGAATGGCTCTCGAGTCCTCATAAAGTCCATTCCAAAATTGTTGTACTAAGAACCATTGTGAGAGTCCATGATGAGGGCACGATCTTACCAAAGACTTAAACCGCTCCCAAGCTTCATATAGGCTCTCTTCATCCCTTTGTTGGAACCCGGTGATGGAGGCCCTAAGCAAATTCGTCTTTTCCGGAGGGTAAAACTTTTGGTAGAACTTCCAGTGTCGATACCCATGGTTGCCCTATCGAGACTCTTCATCCATTGCTTCGCTTTTCCAATAAGAGAAAACGGGAAGAGTACCCAACGAATTTGGTCTTGAGTAACCCCGGTTTGAGATATAGCGTCACAATAATCGGAGAAAGTCTCCATATGTTGGTGCGGGTCTTCGGTGGGCAAACCACTAAATGGGCTCCTCTCCACAAGTTCGATAAATTGAGTCTTTGCTACAAAATTCCCGGTATAGGTTTCCGGTAATGCACTCGGTCACGGCAAGACATACTCGGTGAATGTGGAGTGAGAGGAGAACTTAGGCATTCTTGGATGTAAGGGAGAGGATGGGGGTGTAGAGAGTGTTGATGTAGAAGAAGAGGGGGAACTAGGAGAAGAATCACCGAAGGGATTGATGAAGGTCCCTCCGGCCGTCTCTCGAGGTGAAATGCTCAAGTCGGCTCCTTGGGCTTGCCCTTGATGAGTGGTGCTTGCACTTGGTTGAGATATCCTAACCCGATTAATCGTCCGTTGGCGAAAGGCTCGAAAGAGTCTCTCCGGCTCTGGATTAAAGAGATAGAAGTCGCCTCCCCTCCTAGGCATACACTACACACTAGAACAAACGTGAGAACACCTAGTGCTTTGCGGGCACTAGGAAACGACAATAACAAACACAACTAGAGACAAAGAGAAAAAGAAAGCTAAGGAAAGAAGAGAAACTAGAAAATATTCACAAGAGAAGATGGGAGAGCCCAAAGAAGGGTAACTAAGTCTAGAGATAAGCAAACTAAGTCTAAACAATGCACCGTCCCCGGCAACGGCGCCAAATTGATGGTAAGGGATTCGTCACGTCCCTAGCCGATCAATATAACACCGACTAACCTAGTGAGTAGCTAGGGTAAGTCGAAATCGTATCCACGAGGACGGTATATCAAAGTTTAGACTAGGTCGGCCTAAAACGAGACTAGATTACCGAACAAACACAAAGAAGCGATAAATGGAAAACTATGATGGAGGATGAGTATGAACTAAACTAATGATCGAACAAATGAATAAACTAAAAGGATGATAGCTAACTAGGAGGATTACACAAATATGGAGAGAAGTGGGGTAGGTCGGGTTCAAAGAGGTAGAAGGGTAATTGGGATGATCAAGGGTATAGGTGTCTCCTAATCGCTAGAGTCGGTCCGGGCTCTCGCAACTTAGACCGATGTCAAGGTGGGTCCGGGCTCTCGCAACTTAGACCCTAGTCGGCACTCTCGTGACTATGACTATTCTCAACATTTCCACAAAATAAGCAATAAATGAGAAGATGAACACAAGTATGGGAAGCATGGCCACTACAACTCACACAAGCATATCAACAAACACATAGAGTGCCTACAATGTGACTAACAACAAAGATGCAACCTTTTCCCCTTAATCAACCCTAATCATCCATAATCTACCCCTAATTCCCCTACTAACCCCACAAGAAGACTACTCACTCATTATCAAGAATAAAACAACCATAACAAGAGAAAATATTATCACTAAACAAACATCCATAATGATTAACATGAACAATGATACTAACAATATGAAAGGATTCAAACAAGATTAAATAAACAAGATTAAGAGTAAGAAAGGTTATACCAACACTAAGGAGATGAAAAGATGAAATCTTGTATAAATAAGAACTCAAATAAAATCCAAGGTTGTCAATCTTGGAGAATTCTTCAAGTATCCTCTTAATACAAGCACTAATTACAATAATTAACTAAGGATTAACTAAGATTAAGGGAAGATTAAAGCTAATGAGTGAGAGTAAATCTAGAGTTTTGGAGGCTTAAACTAATGTAGGGTAACATAAGATGCCTTAAAATTACAAGAAGGGAGTATATATATGGGTACAAGAATGAAAGAGAAGAAAGAAAAAGAGTCGTGCAGCAGCATCACGGTACCGACCGGGACGGATCATCCCGATCGGGACGGCCCTGTCATCCCGACCGGAACGGGATGGTCCCGACCGGGATGGGCTCACAGCAGCCCTCTTAATGTAGCACCCTATCCCGAACGGGATGAGGCCATCCCGAACGGGATGGGTCTTGTATGCCTTTCTTAAACACTCTTTGATCCTTCCTTGCCTCTCATGGGCTTCCCACCGATTCTCGGGACTCGGGATCGGGTCTCGAAGGCTCGGGATTGGGTCCCAAGGTCTCGGGGTCGATTCCAAGGCATCGAGTCATCGTTCCTCTACTCCGTTGGCTCCAAAATGTGTATGTATCGAGTCGGAATCGCTCCAACTCTTCCAATTCGGCCTCGGGAACCTGAAACGAACTAAAGGAAGCATAAGAAGCCCATGAATCGCAACAAAGGAGCGATTCCACAAGGAAAAAAGGAACAAAACACAACAAATAGGCACTACAAACTACACTTATCATCGAGTGGCACCCCAACAACCAAAACAGAATGTATTTACGACCTCCACTCGGTCGAGTCTCACAGTGACTCGGTCGAGTGGCAACGTACTCGGTCGAGTTGGTCAATAACTCGATCGAGTAGGGTCAAAAATACGGGACAAAAGCGTTTTCAGAGGTCCACTCAGTCGAGTGGCCCTTTATCACGACAAAACCGTGAGTCCTACATCGTTTTCTAGTTTCGATAATATTTTTATGACTTAGGTCAACGCGTGTGGAATCAATCACGTGTATTACTACTCTTTTCAACCTCATTCTATATTTGCGCAAACCGTTAATATCGTTATACCGTTACTAACCGTTTGTTACCCTTCTTGTTGATTTATCGTTTGTTTTAATGTACTAAAATGAACTCGCATGCTAAAATACAACTTTGACGTTAACTTTAGTTGCATTAAATCGACATAGAAACCCGTTCAATTTCATTCACATGCTTAGGGAAAACAATGTTTGCATAAGCATTTTCATCGTCAACTAACGCGCGTATTCAAAAATCATTCGATATCTTAGAAGAGGCCGCTAATGTGCGGGCGGGGTTGGGTGTCCTTTGTGGGCTTCCCAACACGTACCCTCACCCGTTTCTCAGAACCTCGGTTTCCGGATGCTCGAAACCGTTGGCGCACGAGAGTCATTCAATACACGATAACCGGTAGTGACGGTATCGGTATCTAAATGCAAAGGGACGAGCCCAATAAACTCTGACATCGAAAATGGGCCGTATTTTGTATACGGCCGACTACGACATAGAGTGGGTTCGAAAGGGCCCGAACTCCCACAAAGTTCGGTGGCGACTCCACTTCGATTTAAATTTTAATTCGATCCATTCTTATATGGAGATTCATTCGCCTCCCCAAACCCGCGCGTGGCCGTGTCGGGGTGGACCTATGTCATGTCCACAATTTGGCGACTCCGCTGGGGATTAACTGATGCGTGACTTACCATCGGCATCCTCAGGGTGAGACTCGAATAGAAATCGTTTGACTAGTACAATACGCGTTTTAGTTTTACGGTTCATGCATAACCCATATTTTCCCGGGCCGGTACTCGCGACCGACGTCCCACTATACCATGATGTACTCCAATATGGATATGTCAAAGGTGTCCATAGTCGATTCTAGTGGGTTTCGCGGCATGTTCTAAGATCAACTCGACTTAGGAAGTCCGTCCCGATCAACGTCTAGACTATACTATGTGCACTGGTCTAGACCCTCTATAGACCGACCGAGACTTAGTGTAAACCATACATGGCTTCGTTATAATGCTTGCCTGACTACATGCTACTTGGTTTCTGTGTCGTTTTCAAAAACCGTCAACTTTTCAGAAATACATCTTTTTCAAGATATCCAATTTCAAAACCCGGGACGTATACCGAATTTAGGACTTATGATTTTACTCAAAATAGCCTATTTTTCTAGTCGGTATGCTGCCCATTTCAAAACTCGAAAACATTTTCGAACTTTCAAAACCGGGGCCCGGTACACTTTCCGATTTTCTCGAAAAATCGGGCCCTTCCCCGAGTTTTCTCGGATATTCCAAAAACAACCCATTTTCAAAACATTCCTCTCCTTTAGGACTTCCCGTATTTAGCAGTGTCAGGTCGTGTCTTAAGTCGTTGAAGTCTCTAGCGTCGAAACTCCGTCGATCTTACATCACGAGTTTCTTCCCCATCCCAGTCCGCCTTATTAGACTAAGGCAAGGCCCACCTACGTAGGACATACTCCTACAAAGGAGGGCCCGTC
Source organism: Agrostemma githago (assembly GCA_958450325.1). Classification (NCBI taxonomy): domain Eukaryota; kingdom Viridiplantae; phylum Streptophyta; class Magnoliopsida; order Caryophyllales; family Caryophyllaceae; genus Agrostemma; species Agrostemma githago. The sequence goes on from OY288255.1 coordinate 47,242,830, forward strand.
TACACAATCAAGTCCAAAGTCTAGGGATGTCTCACGTAAACCTTCCCTCGAACAGGACTCGGCCAACCCGCCGATTCCTAAGGAAGGCCCACCGTTCACAAGTCACCCATCTAGGTGTCTTTTCCGAGTCATTTTCCTTTTTTAATCTTGTTCGGGATGTACTTTCCATTCCGGGATTTGGGCTAGTTTCTGATCACGCGGTGTTCTTACAGATAGGCCACCCGAGACAAGATATCAACGCAAGATGGATGAATTAAAAGACGCTCTGACCAAGATCGAGACTCAACTAACTTCCATCTAGGATAGCCAAGCAACTCTAGCCACTCGCCTGAGCGCCGTAGAGAAGACGACCCCTGTTGAAGGAGCTGAGCCCACTGGGCCCATAGCTGAACTGATCAGCGTTGTTCGCAGGCTCGAGGAACAAGTTCACCTATCGACGAACAACTCGATCCACACTGAAAATGCTCGTCCCTATTCGCCTTTGAATGACGAGCTACCTGCTAACCTCAACCTTACGGGAATTCCGATTTTTGAGGGTACTGAAGACCCGGTCCACCATATCCGGGCTTTCAAAGATTTCATGGCGGTCAAGGGGGTGAAGTCCACCATGTTTAAGCACTTATTCCCTTCCTCCCTTGAAAAGCATCTTAAGGCCTGGTTCTACAGGCTCGATTCCAAGAAATATAAGACTTGGGATGATGTGGCGACCGAATTTGCTCGAAATTACGCCGATAATACCAAGATCCAGACTACAATGCGTACTCTGGAAGTCATGGCCCAAGAGCCCAAAGAAGGGTTCACAAAATATCTGCAAAGATGGAGGGCCGAGAGTGTGAAGCTGGTCGACAAGCCCAGTGAGAAGGTCCTAGTGGAGGCTTTCGTCAAGAACCTCCTCCCATCCTACCGGGTCCATCTCCAGTATGCTATCATCCCCAATTTTGCCGCCCTTACTGAAATGGGCACAAGAATCGAGGATGACCTAAGGTTAGAGAGCCTGACTAAGGCCTCTACCAAGGGCTATGAAGGGGCCAGTTCATCTGTGAGCAAGCCCACATCTGCAGCTGCAACTCGCAGCATCTTCGACGAGGTAAATCTGCTTGACACCTCATCCAAGAAGAATACACCAAATTGGGTATTTACGTATATAGGGACTACCTATACCTACGCCTTACAATGGTTATCTTCAAAAGGCCTTATCCAACCAATAGGCCCGACTCCCGAACTTCCAGTGGAGAAAAGGCCCAAGAGCTATAACGTCCAAGCCTATTGCCAGTATCACCGAGGTAATGAGCACGACACGGAAAAATGTTGGAAGTTGAAGCACCTGATCCAGGATCTCATCGAGAATGGGAAAATACCGTTGCCCGGAGACAAGCCGAGTAACAAGGAAAACCCATTCAGTGCCCATGCTATATTCACTGGTGAGGTAATGGACTGTTCATACCTCATCTCCCCTTATATCCCACAAATCAATGGGATATGGTTCGATGACGAGGACGATGTGTACCTAGCCAAAGGGGAAGCTGTCCCCATCACTAGTGAAGAGGTCCGAAAGGCTAAGTCCAAAGCCTTAGCCACTAACCACCTCGCTACAGCCGGACGTTCTACTCCGACAACCGTCACTGAACCTGCCAGGACGGGATCTACCCTTGAAGAACCAAGCAATGACACAGCTCTGGTCCAACAATTGAAAAGGGTTCGAGCTGACTTAACCATATGGCAACTACTAGTTAGCTCGCAAGCACATCGAGAAGCGCTGACTAAGGCTCTCGATGAAATTAAGGTCGACTCACAGGCTACCCCTGCTGAAATGGTAGCCACTATCATGCCCTATCTCAAGGGCAAGTCCAAGAATAAAGGCCCACTCATAACCTTCTCTGAGTCCGATCTACCGCCATTTGGGCCCAATCATAATCTGGCTCTGTACATCACGGTCTTCTGCCGAGGTAAGTACCTCCCGATAACGCTTATCGACGACGGATTTGCCGTAAATGTCCTTCCCCGGAGGACCGCTAGGGCCCTCGGCATCACTGATGCCGACTATCTCCCGACGGCGCAGACTATCCAGGCTTTCGACGGAAGCCCAAAACCGGTAGCCGTGGCCGTTAAACTAACAATCATAACGGGCCCAATCGAAAAAGAGTTGGAGTTTCAGGTGATCGATGTCACCTCATCCTTTAACTTACTTCTAGGAAGGCCTTAGATCCATGCAGTCAAGGCCGTATCCTCTACCCTCCACCGAAAAGTCAAGATGCCACTTCAAGACGGTGTCATCACATTGGAGGCGACCCCTATGACCGTGGCTAGCTGCAACGCCACAAGCCGGGCCGAACCACGAGGATTCGATTTCGTGGGTATGATCGAGGAGGAATATCTCTTCACGCCCTACTTCACTACTAGCATCGACAGGATGCTACAAAACTTGGGCTACTTATCGGAGGCTACCTCGAGACCACATCTTCCAGCTGGGAAGATTATCGAAGTCCTAAATGATGGCGAATCACAGTTCGGATTGGGGTATGCCATAACCCCGGAAAACGTGGTCCGGACCGGTATCCATAAGGCCACCAACATCCTCAAGGGTACTTACATAGGCCCTTATAGCCCGAAGTTAACTGACTACTTCGTCACCCCTGTATTCGGAGCTATTCAAGTGGGCCTCTACCAACCCACCATCACATATCCCGAGACCAAAACGGCTCGGGAATGCAATTTCATCCTCGATGATATATTCACCATTGTCCAGGCCGAGTCCAAGGAAGGGGAAAACAACTCCGAGCCCGCGCTGGGGCTCTTATTTGGAGAAGACAAGGTCGTCCCTGCTCCAAAGGACGATTTGGTCAAGCTGATCCTTCGCAGCGATCGGTTGGACCCAACCAAGCTAATCTCCGAAGTCGGTGCAAACACCGAGAAAAGGGCCTGGAGGAAGACCATAAAATGGACCGACAGTCAAGGACGGGTCTACAAGTTGACCACCGGCAAGGGTGACATAGGCGGACTGGGATGGGGAAGAAACTCGTGATGTAAGATCGACGGAGTTTCGACGCTAGAGACTTCAACGACTTAAGACACGACCTGACACTGCTAAATACGGGAAGTCCTAAAGGAGAGGAATGTTTTGAAAATGGGTTGTTTTTGGAATATCCGAGAAAACTCGGGGAAGGGCCCGATTTTTCGAGAAAATCGGAAAGTGTACCGGGCCTCGGTTTTGAAAGTTCGAAAATGTTTTCGAGTTTTGAAATGGGCAGCATACCGACTAGAAAAATAGGCTATTTTGAGTAAAATCATAAGTCCTAAATTCGGTATACGTCCCGGGTTTTGAAATTGGATATCTTGAAAAAGATGTATTTCTGAAAAGTTGACGGTTTTTGAAAACGACACAGAAACCAAGTAGCATGTAGTCAGGCAAGCATTATAACGAAGCCATGTATGGTTTACACTAAGTCTCGGTCGGTCTATAGAGGGTCTAGACCAGTGCACATAGTATAGTCTAGACGTTGATCGGGACGGACTTCCTAAGTCGAGTTGATCTTAGAACATGCCGCGAAACCCACTAGAATCGACTATGGACACCTTTGACATATCCATATTGGAGTACATCATGGTATAGTGGGACGTCGGTCGCGAGTACCGGCCCGGGAAAATATGGGTTATGCATGAACCGTAAAACTAAAACGCGTATTGTACTAGTCAAACGATTTCTATTCGAGTCTCACCCTGAGGATGCCGATGGTAAGTCACGCATCAGTTAATCCCCAGCGGAGTCGCCAAATTGTGGACATGACATAGGTCCACCCCGACACGGCCACGCGCGGGTTTGGGGAGGCGAATGAATCTCCATATAAGAATGGATCGAATTAAAATTTAAATCGAAGTGGAGTCGCCACCGAACTTTGTGGGAGTTCGGGCCCTTTCGAACCCACTCTATGTCGTAGTCGGCCGTATACAAAATACGGCCCATTTTCGATGTCAGAGTTTATTGGGCTCGTCCCTTTGCATTTAGATACCGATACCGTCACTACCGGTTATCGTGTATTGAATGACTCTCGTGCGCCAACGGTTTCGAGCATCCGGAAACCGAGGTTCTGAGAAACGGGTGAGGGTACGTGTTGGGAAGCCCACAAAGGACACCCAACCCCGCCCGCACATTAGCGGCCTCTTCTAAGATATCGAATGATTTTTGAATACGCGCGTTAGTTGAACGATGAAAATGCTTATGTAAACATTGTTTTCCCTAAGCATGTGAATGAAATTGAACGGGTTTCTATGTCGATTTAATGCAACTAAAGTTAACGTCAAAGTTGTATTTTAGCATGCCAGTTCATTTTAGTACATTAAAACAAACGATAAATCAACAAGAAGGGTAACAAACGGTTAGTAACGGTATAACGATATTACCGGTTTGCGCAAATATAGAATGAGGTTGAAAAGAGTAGTAATACACGTGATTGATTCCACACGCGTTGACCTAAGTCATAAAATATTATCGAAACTAGAAAATGATGTAGGACTCACGGTTTTGTCGTGATAAAGGGCCACTCGACCGAGTCATTATAGGACTCGACCGAGTGGACCTCTGAAAACGATTTTGTCCCGTATTTTTGACCCTACTCGATCGAGTTATTGACCAACTCGACCGAGTACGTTGCCACTCGACCGAGTCACTGTGAGACTCGCCGAGTGGAGGTCGTAAATACATTCTGTTTCGGTTGTTGGGGTGCCACTCGATGATAAGTGTAGTTTGTAGTGCCTATTTGTTGTGTTTTGTTCCCTTTTTCCTTGTGGAATCGCTCCTTTGGAGCGATTCATGGGCTTCTTATGCTTCCTTTAGTTCGTTTCAGGTTCCCGAGGCCGAATTGGAAGAGTTGGAGCGATTCCGACTCGATACATACACATTTTGGAGCCAACGGAGTAGAGGAACGATGACTCGATGCCTTGGAATCGACCCCGAGACCTTGGGACCCAATCCCGAGCCTTCGAGACCCGATCCCGAGTCCCGAGAATCGGTGGGAAGCCCATGAGAGGTAAGGAAGGACCAAAGAGTGTTTAAGGAAGGCATACAAGACCCATCCCGTTCGGGATGGCCTCATCCCGTTCGGGATAGGGTGCTACATTAAGAGGGCGGCTGTGAGCCCATCCCGGTCGGGACCATCTCGTCCCGGTCGGGATGACAGGGCCGTCCCGATCGGGATGATCCGTCTCGGTCGGTACCGTGATGCTGTTGCACGACTCTTTTTCTTTCTTCTCTTTCATTCTTGTACCCATATATATACTCCCTTCTTGTAATTCTAAGGCATCTTATGTTACCCTACATTAGTTTAAGCCTCCAAAACCCTAGATTTACTCTCACTCATTAGCTTTAATCTTCCCTTAATCTTAGTTAATCCTTAGTTAATTATTGTAATTAGTGCTTGTATTAAGAGGATACTTGAAGAATTCTCCAAGATTGACAACCTTGGGTTTTATTTGAGTTCTTATTTATACAAGATTTCATCTTTTCATCTCCTTAGTGTTGGTATAACCTTTCTTACTCTTAATCTTGTTTATTTAATCTTGTTTGAATCCTTTCATATTGTTAGTATCATTGTTCTTGTTAATCATTATGGATATTTGTTTAGTGATAATATTTTCTCTTGTTATGGTTGTTTTATTCTTGATAATGAGTGAGTAGTCTTCTTGTGGGGTTAGTAGGGGGATTAGGGGTAGATTATGGATGATTAGGGTTGATTAAGGCGAAAAGGTTGCATCTTTGTTGTTAGTCACATTGTAGGCACTCTATGTGTTTGTTGATATGCTTGTGTAAGTTGTAGTGGCCATGCTTCCCATACTTGTGTTCATCTTCTCATTTATTGCTTATTTTGTGGAAATGTTGAGAATAGTCATAGTCACGAGAGTTCTGACTAGGGTCTAAGTTGCGAGAGCCCGGACCCACCTTGACATCGGTCTAAGTTGCGAGAGCCCGGACCGACTCTAGCGATTAGGAGACACCTATACCCTTGATCATCCCAATTACCCTTCTACCTCTTTGAACCCGACCTACCCCACTTCTCTCCATATTTGTGTAATCCTTCTAGTTAGATATCATCCTTTTAGTTTATTCATTAGTTCGATCATTAGTTTAGTTCATACTCATCCTCCATCATAGTTTTCCATTTATCGCTTCTTTGTGTTTGTTCGGTAATCTAGTCTCGTTTTAGGCCGACCTAGTCTAAACTTTGATATACCGTCCTCGTGGATACGATCCCGACTTACCCTAGCTACTCACTAGGTTAGTCGGTGTTATATTGATCGGCTAGGGACGTGACGAATCCCTTATCATCAATTTGGCGCCGTTGCCGGGGACGGTGCATTGTTTAGACTTACTTTGCTTATCTCTAGACTTAGTTACCCTTCTTTGTGCTCTCCCATCTTCTCTTGTGAATATTTTCTAGTTTCTCTTCTTTCCTTAGCTTTCTTTTTCTCTTTGTCTCTAGTTGTGTTTGTTATTGTCGTTGCCTAGTGCCCGCAAAGCACTAGGTGTTCTCACGTTTGTTCTAGTGTGTTGTGTATGCCTAGGAGGGGAGGCGACTTCTTTCTCTTTAATCCAGAGCCGGAGAGATTCTTTCGAGCCTTTCGCCAACGGACGATTAATCGGGTTAGGATCTCTCAACCAAGTGCAAGCACCACTCATCAAGGGCAAGCCCAAGGAGCCGACTTGAGCATTTCACCTCGAGAGACGGCCGGAGGGACCTTCATCAATCCCTTCGGTGATTCTTCTCCTAGTTCCCCCTCTTCTTCTACATCAACACTCTCTACACCCCCATCCTCTCCCTTACATCCAAGAATGCCTAAGTTCTCCTCTCACTCCACATTCACCGAGGATGTCTTGCCGGGACCGAGTGCATTACCGGAAACCTATACCGGGAATTTTGTAGCAAAGACTCAATTTATCCAACTTGTGGAGAGGAGCCCATTTAGTGGTTTGCCCACCGAAGACCCGCACCAACATATGGAGACTTTCTCCGATTATTGTGACGCTATATCTCAAACCGGGGTTACTCAAGACCAAATTCGTTGGGTACTCTTCCCGTTTTCTCTTATTGGAAAAGCGAAGCAATGGATGAAGAGTCTCGATAGGGCAACCATGGGTATCGACACTTGGAAAAAGCTTGCCTTGGCGTTCTACCAAAAGTTTTACCCTCCGGAAAAGAGGAATTTGCTTAAGGCCTCCATCACCGGGTTCCAACAAAGGGATGAAGAGAGCCTATATGAAGCTTGGGAGCGGTTTAAGTCTTTGGTAAGATCGTGCCCTCATCATGGACTCTCACAATGGTTCTTAGTACAACAATTTTGGAATGGACTTTATTAGGACTCGAGAGCCATTCTCAACATGGGCTCAAATGGTAGGTTCACCGAGGTCGATGACGACCAAACATTGGCGAGAATCGAAGAGATGGCGGTGCATAATTCGCAATATTCTAGGCCTAGGAAGGCACATCGAGGAGGTATACATGAGGTCGATGCTATCACCAAATTAAGCATTGACCTCGGAGCTCAATTGAAAACGCACATGGAGACTATTGACAAGAAGCTCCAAAGTCACCTCGAACAAGTCCAAGGCCCTAGTTCCTCACACCATCCACCGATTCAAGAAGTGAATGCTTTGGGGTTCGCACCTCCTTTACCTTACTATGTGATGTGCGATACTTGTGGAATAGTTGGACATGAGCCTATGTATTGCCGTGGAAGTATTGAGCAAGTGAACGCCTTTCAAGCGTTCAAGCAAGGTACCTCCTACTCTAATCAATTCCAAGCTTCCCAACAAGTCCCCCGACAACAAGCCCTTCAACATCAACAACAACATCGTCCCTATGTTCCACCTCCTTTACGGGACAACAATGAAAGTTACCATGGTTATGTGGGTAACCAAAGACCCTTCAACAATTTCAAGCCAAATAACCAAGGCAACTTCAACAACAAGTAAGGGTTCCAACAAGGGAACTTCAATCAAGGTGGTTTCCAAGGAAACCAAAATTTTCAAGGGTATCAAAACCGCAACCATGGCAACAATCAAGGCCATCAACAAGGTAATTCTCATGGGTTCCAAGGGAACCGTCAACAAGCAACCCAAAATCAACAACAACAAAGCAAGCCTAGGAGCCGATCTCCTACTCATGATTATGGCATTCCTCTCGCCATCACCGACACTCCACATAATCCATCGTCCCCACCTTGGGATTTTGACATTCAAAAGACTTTGACGGAAATACAAAGGAGTAATCAAGATTTGCAACAAATTCAAGTGGACATGTCAAGGCATCATCATGAGCTCTTCACTTATATTCACGGGGAAAACGCAACGAGAGATACCCGTATGAAGATACTTGAGAATCAAATATCTCAACTAGCTTCGGGGAGCACCTCAAGGCAAAAGGGGCAACTACCTTCTCAAGGTGAAACACCAACATTTGAGCATGTAAATGCCATCACCACAAGGAGAGGTACCTCTTATGACTCCCCTCCATATCCTAATGAGCAAGAGCCAATGCAAGAACCGACAATGCAAATGACATCTCCAAATCAAGAAGAGTCAAGCTTTGACATTCCAATTGAGGAACAAGTCTCAAGGGAGGCCGAGAAACCCCAAGAAGAAAACCCTCCTCCTCTTCAAGAGAAAGACAAGGGAAAAAGGAAAGTGTCCTTTGAAGAGTCCACCCTTAATGATCAAAACAAGTATCAAATCAAGTTGCCTTACCCATCGAGGCAAATGAAGACTAAGGTGGACACTCATTACGACAAGTTCCTTAGTATTGTGAAGAAATTGGATGTTAGCATCCCGTTCACCGAACTACTTACCCAAATCCCGGCATATGGAAGATTTATGAGAGAAATCCTAGCTAGGAAGAGATCCATCGACAAGGAAGAGACCGTAGCGTTCACGAGGGTGGTGAGCGAGCTCATACAAGGTTCCACGCTTCCGAAGTTGAAGGATCCGGGTAGTTTTTCGATCCCTTGCACCATAGGCAATTTCTTGATCAAGAATGCGTTATGCGACTTGGGCGCAAGTGTGAGCATCATTCCCTATTCTATTTGTTGCCGACTCGGAATGAAGGAGTTGAAATGTACATCCCTCACCCTCCAAATGGCCGATAAATCATTCAATCGACCGTTAGGAATGTTAGAGGACGTACCGGTACAAGTGGGGAAATACTTCATTCAGGTCGACTTCATTGTGCTCGACATGCCGGAGGATGCCAACACTCCCATTATTCTTTGGCGCCCATTTCTACACACCACGGGTGCCATGATCGATGTGAAGAATGGTAGGATCACATTTGAGTTAGGTGAGGAGAAGATAGTGTTTGACCACCAAGGCAACACCTCGCCTACTAGCGATGAGACATGCAATATGATCCAAGCCAAGAAAGACATCGATCTAGAGGAAGGATCGGGACAAAGCTTGAAGAAGTACTCTTATGTACTTGAGGATGATGACTCCGATATGGAGGAAGATGAGTGCCCGAATCATGGGCTTGACGACAAGTTGCTAAGCAAGGACAAAGATGAGCCTCCCTTGGGGCCACATGAGGATCGTTGAACGTTTGGGTATGTCCCCAAGGACCAAAAGTACAAGTTCAATTAGTTGAAATTTGAAGAGCGGGATCCCCCAGGAACGTCAAGGCAAGGCCTTAGAGAGCCTCGGGATGTGGTCGGTTATATCTCGAACTTGATTGAAGACTTCTCTAGGGCCTTCGACTTGTTCTTACGTGCCCTTGATGGAGATGGAATTGTTCAAGGTTGTTGAAAAAGATTGAAGAAAGCACCACCTTGGTTTGATGGAGTTCCACAAGAACTGTCTCATTGTATATATCTCTTTCTTGTAGTTAGTTGGAATTTTTGTGAATTCTTGTTATTTGGATTGATTGATGAGCGTTGTGAGGGAGAGAGTTTGATGTGTGTTTGAGTATTGCTTGATAGGTGAAGTGAGAGCGCTCCTAGAGAGGGTTGGCTATGATATACTTTGGGTTATAGGCATGAGGATCGGGTTTTTGAAGCTTGGAGCAAGCTTTTGGGGATTGTGGAAGTTGAAGAAGACCCATCCCGGCCGGGATGAGGCGTCCCGACCGGGAAGGGTAAGGCATCCCGACCGGGAAGGAGCCGTCCCGATCGGGATGGGTGCGCCATATTTGGAGCATCCTGTGAGTCCGTCCCGACCGGGATGAGGGCGTCCCGACCGGGACGGGTGCGGCATCCCGACCGGGAAGGAGCCGTCCCGATCGGGATGGGCGTACCAAGGTTTGAGCTCACTATGTGTCCGTCCCGACCGGGATGGGTGAGGTAACCCGATCGGGATCAGTCTTCCCGACCGGGATGGTCCTCTGCTCCCCCTTTGTGATTCTTCTTCGCAATCAAGTCCACCCAACCGTTTTATGCCCCCTCCCAACCTCCCTACTCCTCCTTGTCCCTATCATACGACCCATACACCTCACTTTACACTGAGATCGACATCAAATCCCACCCCCCTTCGCACCTTTGCCAACTCTACCATGTGATGTTATCAAGAATGAAGCGGAAAAGCAATGATGAAGACAAGCAAGCGCCGTTATTGATCTATGAGACGACGGAGAGAGTAAGTAGCTAACCTATGGTATAGCAACTATCTTCTCCTTTCCGTTTTTGTTGTTGCTTGTTTTCCTTTGTTTATTCCCTTCCCCTTGTGTCTTGATGTCGTGGTGGCCTTCGAGGCCTTGGTGTTGATTGCTCCAGACTCTCGACGACGTGATTGCGTCGAGAGTCAATCGAAAAATCCAATTTTTTACAAGATTTTCACTTTCTTTTTTGAGGATTTAGTCGGATTTAGGCGGAATCCGGGCTAGGTGACTTGATTACACCTAGCCCTCCCCTCCCATTTCCTTTTATTTCCTCCTTTTTATTTCTTCCCCCATCCATATCTTTTTCTCTTCTCGGCCCATGGTGACTTGACTACACCCGGCTGGACACCTTCTACCATTTCTTCACTTTATTTTAAATTTTTAGTTTTATTTTCGTAGTGTAAACCGTTTTCGAAAACCCGGTTTAGAGGCTAGTGTGTGAGTGTCTATTTTCCCTTCCTAGTAGTGTAAATCGAGTCGTGGACTTTAATCTAGTAGAATGACCCTAAATCAATGAGTTCGTTGGTCCTTTACCTTGAGTCCACCTAGCTTACTAGGAATTTACTACGGGATTTGCACTTTTGACCATTATGACCACCCACGGTGTGAAAAGGCCTTGGTTACCGAGTCTCGTCCCTTAGGTGACCGTGTCTAAGGTTGTTTGATTAGTCCAAGTTCTCCACTTTTTGTGGGTTTGAAGGGAAGGCGCCGTCCCGACTCTTCCATTACCCTACATCTTACACATACCCTCACAAATAAAATGCAAATTGTTGATTCTCTCTTTCTTAAGTGTCGAGAAATGCTAAAAATGCCAAATCTTGCCAAAAGGGCAAAGAAAAGAAAAGAAAAAGAAAGAAAAAAATGAAAGAAAGAAAAGAATGAAGAAAAAGAAAAGGCACAAAAGGCACAAAAGCCAAAAAGAAAATAGAAAAGAAGAAAAAGAATGGCATGGCAAAACAAAGCGAAAATGCAAAAGAAGAAAGAAAATGCTAAAAGAAAACCCGTCTCACAAAAAAAAAGAAATCCCCACAAAAATAAGCCTTTTTCCGACTTTTGCCGTGAAGAGCCTACCAAAGGACCGAGTCCCGAGGAAGGATGATAGCGGCATTAGTCGGTCTTCCCTCATCTTGCATATTTCCACCTTTTTACTTGGACTAGTTAGGCGGTTTTAGACACGGGACGACCCTCTTGGCTCACGCTAAAGGGGGCGGGGTCTCACTTACCTACAGTGTCGACTAACACCGTGGTTCTTCACTTTTCCACTCCGCCGATCGTCCCGTAGTACGTTTTTAGAAAGTTAGGAGGACCTAGGTAAGTTACCAACGTTTTTGTTGCTTTATCGTCATGCTATTAGGGTTTAGTTCACCTCGGTTTGTATTGCTAGCTTGGGAACGTTTTCACTTACCTCGAGTCCTAAACCGGTGTTTCATTCACCGCTTTTAGAGGGAAGCGGTATTTCTTTTGTTTTGGGTGCAACCGATTAGGTGTTTGTTTGTTTATGTGTTTTGTGTCTGGTTGCATCCACAGTTTTGTCGCAAGACCCAACTTGCCTTGCGGAGTGCACTTGTCCACTAAGTGCACTCGCGTGAGTTGAAGAAGCGTAGGGTGCGCTAATACCCATTCGGCTAGTTTAAGTAGTTAGTGTGTGCTTACTCGAGGGCGAGTAAGGGTTAAGTGTGGGGGAGTTGATAAGTGTAGTTTGTAGTGCCTATTTGTTGTGTTTTGGTCCCTTTTTCCTTGTGGAATCGCTCCTTTGGAGCGATTCATGGGCTTCTTATGCTTTCTTTAGTTCGTTTCAGGTTCCCGAGGCCGAATTGGAAGAGTTGGAGCGATTCCGACTCAATACAAACACATTTTGGAGCCAACGAGATAAAGGAACGATGACTCGAGACCTTGGAATCGATCCCGAGACCTTGGGACCCAATCTTGAGCCTCCGAGACCCGATCCCGAGTCCCGAGAATCGGTGGGAAGCCCATGAGAGGCAAGGAAGGACCAAAGAGTGTTTAAGGAAGGCATACAAGACCCATCCCGTTCGGGATAGGGTGCTACATTAAGAGGGCTGCTGTGAGCCCATCCCGCTCAGGACCATCCTGTCCCGGTCGGGATGACAGGGCCGTCCCGATCGGGATGATCCGTCCCGGTCGGTACCGTGATGCTGCTGCACGACTCTTTTTCTTTCTTCTCTTTCATTCTTGTACCCATATATATACTCCCTTCTTGTAATTTTAAGCCATCTTATGTTACCCTACATTAGTTTAAGCCTCCAAAACCCTAGATTTACTCTCACTCATTAGCTTTAATCTTCCCTTAATCTTAGTTAATCCTTAGTTAATTATTGTAATTAGTGCTTGTATTAAGAGGATACTTGAAGAATTCTCCAAGATTGACAACCTTGGGTTTTATTTGAGTTCTTATTTATACAAGATTTCATCTTTTCATCTCCTTAGTGTTGGTATAACCTTTCTTACTCTTAATCTTGTTTATTTAATCTTGTTTGAATCCTTTCATATTATTAGTATCATTGTTCTTGTTAATCATTATGGATGTTTGTTTAGTGATAATATTTTCTCTTGTTATGGTTGTTTTATTCTTGATAATGAGTGAGTAGTCTTCTTGTGGGGTTAGTAGGGGGATTAGGGGTAGATTATGGATGATTAGGGTTGATTAAGGGGAAAAGGTTGCATCTTTGTTGTTAGTCACATTGTAGGCACTCTATGTGTTTGTTGATATGCTTGTGTGAGTTGTAGTGGCCATGCTTCCCATACTTGTGTTCATCTTCTCATTTATTGCTTATTTTGTGGAAATGTTGAGAATAGTCATAGTCACGAGAGTGCCGACTAGGGTCTAAGTTGCGAGAGACCGGACCCACCTTGACATCGGTCTAAGTTGCGAGAGCCCGGACCGACTCTAGCGATTAGGAGACACCTATACCCTTGATCATCCCAATTACCCTTCTACCTCTTTGAACCCGACCTACCCCACTTCTCTCCATATTTGTGTAATCCTCCTAGTTAGCTTTCATCCTTTTAGTTTATTCATTTGTTCGATCATTAGTTTAGTTCATACTCATCCTCCATCATAGTTTTCCATTTATCGCTTCTTTGTGTTTGTTCGGTAATCTAGTCTCGTTTTAGGCCGACCTAGTCTAATCTTTGATATACCGTCCTCGTGGATACGATCCCGACTTACCCTAGCTACTCACTAGGCTAGTCGGTGTTATATTGATCGGCTAGGGACTTGACGAATCCCTTACCATCACTCGACCGAGTAGGCTAGGCACTCGGTCGAGTGCCCCCTGTACGAACATGGGGTTCGCTCGCAATTTTGTATCGGTTTTGAAGTTGCTTTTGATTTTTGATAATTCGATTAGTTTGTTGAGTTGGACACAAATATTGTGAAATTTATGCTCGAAACTTAACTCCGATACTCGACATATCCCATATTCGATTAGCGAATCGATATAGAATACTAGAGTGGAAACAAAAGAAAATTGCTTTAAGTCGTTTTAAGTTAACTATCGCGATATGAGTAGATTTCCTCCCCGTTTAATAATGTCGTAATTCTAACTAATTGTATGACCATTATTTTAGCATCAACGAAAATCGCATTAGTTAGTTTATTTGACTAGATCGTTAGATTCGACATCCAATTATGGAGTTGGTATCGAATCTAAAAGATCGACGCTTTACTTGAAATAAAAGACTTGATTCCCTCGGCTTCCCCGACATCGAAATAAATCCCTAGGGATTGTGAGTTGTCGGATACACGTCAACTGGTTTCGACCCTTATTAAAAAAGTATTTGTTATTAAAAAAAAGGTTTTAGGAGATCGATGAAGAATGTGATTAGATGATGATGAGAACGAAAATAAAAACTATTATTTAGGTTGACTTGTTTCAATAAAAAGGTTTTAGGAGATCGAGTGGGTCAGCTGGATCGAGTGGTCCGGGCTTTGGACCTTGAATTGGATATTTTGTGGGTTTTGCTTTTGAGTTAGACTTTTTGACGTTTGTGTGACTGTTTTTTGTGTGTCTCGGAAATGACTTTGACCGGGGTTGACCCAATCGCTAAAAGTCGGTTTTATTTCCGGTGTCGGTTTTGACCCAAATTAGTCTTGTTTGACTGGAAACGACCCACTGGGCCTGAATTTGAGGTCAGTTTTGTGATATTTGTACTCCGTAAGTGCATTAACCAGCAACTAATGGTTTTGAGCCCATATCCGAGCGCGTAGAAACACGTTAGCGTCCGATCATCAACGGGTGTTTTTTTGGAAACTACCATAGACACCTGGCAGTCAAAATGCGGGTGTCTACACATATCTATTCGGACCACATTCTGAGGCAGTTTGGATGGACTTAGAGGATTTCTTAGACCGAGCCCATATCAACGTTCAACTCTAATTGACGGACGCGATGTGCGATACATGGTTGGAGCGATGGCACACCCGTCTCATTTGGACTATACCCAGTCCTTGTCATTCTATCTGGGTTTCTGAGTCATATCGAAAATGAAGTTTCGAGGAGTCGGAGGAGGCCCGCAAGGCTCTGAAGGTCTGTGAGGCCTTCGATCTGGTTTACCGTGAGACGGCTAAAGACAACAGGGGTTTCTTTGGTGACGGAGATACTCCTGCTACCTTGGTACGATTAGAATCAGGTCCTAAGTTAAAGACTAAGACTTGAGCTAGAGATGCCGGTGCTCTAGGCGTTTTGGGGTGAGTGAGCCCCCAGACCGATTTGGAGAAGAGGCTTGGGCCGAGACTGGCGGCTAAGGATCGACTGGGCTCGCGTGATAGGCTGCCTGAGCACGTGAGGGCCCGACTCAGGCCGATTGAAGTGGTCAAAGATCCGTATTCGAAGAAACGGGTCCGGGCCAATTAAGGAAGTTCCTGTAGTGATTCAGGAACGTCTGCCTCCGCCTCGTCGTCAGTGGACGACCAAAGAGGCCAAGGATAAGGGTAAGGGCAAGATGCGCTGAATACCCGAGTCCTTAGATTTATTATTATTTAAGTAGTACTACCATTTTATTTGTAGTGTCATGTGCTTTTTCTTTTGAATTTTTGTATTTTGAATTTCTCTACTTTATCGAGGTTTTCGTGATTGCGGTGGTTGTGCCCTTGTGTGTGTGGCGGGGGGGGCTGTTTACGAATCTACAGTTAGTGGAATCAAACCAGACGTTGTTCAAGCTTTGTATAATTTTGCAATCTAGAAATACACCAAGACTAATGGTTAGAGATGTATATGACCGTAGGATAAATAGATCCAGCTTATTGACTTTTTTTTTTAAGTTTATGTTTAAAAAGACAGTTTTTCTAATATATTATTTTTAAATCGTGTGGTTTATAAATATTTTACAACTTTCGATATTGTTTTATAAATCGTTAGTAATAATATTAATGATTGTTATAATACTTTGTTGGTTATCGAGACACTAGTAACTAAATAATATTGATTTCATATTTTCATCGTATTTCGTTAATTTATATTTTTAACCTTTAAATTTAATAATCGAGATTTATATACTCATTTAATAAATTAGTTTTTGTTTCACGATTTATACTAATAAATGAGAAAGTAGTCGATTTTGTTTTAAATATATTTTTAGTCGAGATTATTTTAACTAAAAATTTCCTATTTGTTTATGATTGACTAGTTTTAATAAAATCCGTATTATTCAATAAAAAAAGAAGCTATTTTTTTAAAAAAAATTGAAATCTTTGTAAATCTCATTTCATTTATAAAACTCGTTGACTCAATTAATTTTATATCATTTATCTTAAAACATCTCTTTTCTAAAGTTTATAGTTTTAACTCGATTTCCTAATTATTTATAAAATACTATATAATGACTTTTTATATTTTATTTATATTTTGAGTAACGAATATAGAAATATAATGATAACAACGATAATAATAAAATGTTAATTTCGTCAGAAATGTTATTTTTTATACATTTCACTTATTTTAATGATTTACGTATTTTCTATAAGATAATTTCTATTTTAAGTAAGGTTCTAAAATTAGTAAGTTTCTATTTATAGAAAGTTTTCCCTTTTAAATAAACTGTTTATTTCATTTTATCTTTATACTGTTTACAATGATTATCTCGTTTGAATATCGATAATGGGTTTGTTTTTGAGTTACGGAATAAGGACAAGTGTGAGGTTTAGAGTAATATAATCTGGGGTTTACGGTTTTGCCATCAACTATAAGGCTAGTGTATCAGGAATCCGTACATTAGTTGTAGAACCGGGTGACAGGCATCCCGAGAGTTTTGTACATTTTTACCTTATGCTTAGGCCTCGCAGTAAGTCGATGTCGTAAGTTGAAATGGGTGACAGGTAATCCCAAGAGGGTGTGCATTGTCTTAAACTAGGGCCACATATTTAGAAGTCGTCGTCCTGTTATGGTTGAGTAGCCTAGTTAGAGACCGAAGTTTGATTTGTTTGAACTAGGTTCTCGAAGCTAGTTTTTAGTATTCTCCTGGTGAAAGTCTGACCTTCTACACTGAATATTTCCATAACTTCATTTTGAATATTTTTATTATTATCGATTTGTTTTGATTTGCAGGTTGGCAAATATTTTAAGTTTTCTCCGAAAGCTTATTTTTATTATATCATTTTAATCTTTTCCATTTTAACTATTTTGATATAGTAATACTATTTGATGGTAAGGGATTCGTCACGTCCCTAGCCGATCAATAAAACACCGACTAACCTAGTGGGTAGCTAGGGTAAGTCGGGATCGTATCCACGAGGACGGTAAGGTAAAGTTTAGACTATGTCGGCCTATAAACGAGACTAGGTCACCAAAACAAACACAAAGAGACGATAAAAGGAAAACTAATGGTGGAGGAGAAGTATGAATAAGCTAATGATCGAACTAATAAATAAACTAAAAGGACGAAGGCTAACTAGGAGGATTAACACAAATATGGAAGGAAAGTGGGGTTGGTCGGGTTCATAGGAGTAGAAGGATAATTGGGGTGATCAAGGGTATAGGTGTCTCCTAATCGCTAGAGTCGGTCCGGGCTCTCGCAACTTAGACCGATGTCAAGGTGGGTCCGGGCTCTCGCAACTTAGACCCTAGTCCGCGCTCTCGCGACTAAACTATTCTCAACATTTCCCCAAAGTAAGCAATCAATGAGAAGACGAACACAAGTATGGGAAGCATGGCCACTACAACTCACACAAGCATATCAACAAACACATAAAGTGCCCCAATGTGACTAACAACAAAGATGCAACCTTTTCCCCTTAATCAACCCTAATCATCCATAATCTACCCCTAATCCCCCTACTAACCCCACAAGATTACTACTCACTCATCATTAAGAGAAAACCAACCATAACAAGGGAAAACAAACTCACTAAACAAACATCCATAATGATTAACAAGAACAATAACAATAACAATATGAAAAGATTTAAACAAGATTAAATAAACTAAGAACAAGAGTAGAGATGATTATACCGACACTAGATGAAGAAAAGATGCAATCTTGTATTAATGAGAAACCCAAATACAATCCCAAGGTGGTCAAGCTTGGAACAATCTTCAAGAATCCCTTAAAACAAGACTAATTATAATGATTAACTAAGGATTAAAGAGAAGATTAAACTAATGAGAGTAGCAATAATCTAGGGTTTTAAATGTTAATGGAGGCTTAAACTAGTCTAGGGTATGATAAGATGTCTTAATATTACAAGAAGGGAGTATATATATGGGTACAAGAATGAAGGAGAAGAAAAGAAACAATGCGGGTGAGCTGTAGCCCGTCCCGACCGGGATGGATCATCCCGATCGGGAAGGGTTCTGTCATCCCGATCGGGAAGGGTTCAACCCGAACGGGACTGACCCACAGTGGCACTCCTAATTGTGCACCCCTTCCCGATCGGGAAGGCCACTATCCCGACCGGGAAGGGTCTTGTATGCCTCCAATAAGAGCTCTAGGGTCTCTCCTTGTATTTTATGGGCTTCCCGTCGATTCTCGGGACTCGGGATCGGGTCTCGGAGGCTCGGGATTGGGTCCCAAGGTCTCGGGGTCGATTCCAAGGCCTCGAGTCATCGTTCCTTTATCTCATTGGCTCCAAAATGAGTATGTATTGAGTCGGAATCACTCCAACTCTTCCAAATCGGTCTCGGGAACCTGAAACGGACTAAAGGAAGCATAAGAAGCCCATAAATCGCTCCCAAGGAGCGATTCCACAAGGAAAATGTGACCAAAACATAGTAAAATAGGCACGATTCGAGAGAACGTGTTATAGCCGACTAGCATGTTTATGTGTTTATTATTATTGTTGCATAATTGTCGGACATATATCGTGAACCCGTGACCTTAGTTTTCCGCTCATTTTAGAATCCTTTATTCATATTCGTATTTTAGTAGTTTTCTATATTTTTCCATCAATCAAACCGTTTAGAGCATTTAGAATCACCATAGCTATTAGACTTGTTTAACCGTTTCCCTGTGGATTCGATACCTTACTTGCCGCTATCTTCTGGTTAGTAGCATTACGTTTTTTCTTGATTGGGTGAGACGACTTAACCCATATCACCATCTTTGATGGGTATTCGGTGTTCAGCTATTTCCCGGTCTATACCCGGCATGTCCTTGTAGGACCATGCGAAGACGTCCTTGAACTCTTGGAGGAGGTCTGTGAACCATTTTCTATCCTCTAGATCTAAGGATAGGCCCAACTTAAGCATCTGGGGCTCTAAAGTGGTTCCCACATTGATGGACTCGGTTTCTTCGATTACCGGATCTCGGGACTCCCTTTGTTCGAGTTGTTCGATCAGATGCGGAGACAAAGGTACCTGTTCGTCGGGTTTCTCAATGTCATTGCATATAAAATTTTTGAAATTGAGAGAATTTTGGAAATAAGACAAGTCGTAAGCAGAACGGTTTTCGTTATTCTTATTAATGGTAAATTTTGAGAACAGCTCGAAAAGAGCGGCCATCTGCTCGTTGGTTAGTGGCAGGATAGGGAGAGGTCTTGGGACAGGCCCCGAGACCTCAGTGGAAGTGGCTAAGGGAAGAGGGGTTACAGACTCGATTCTAGCACCAGACCCTCTAGACTCGGACTCGGACTCTGACTCTGACTCTAACTCAGACTCGGTATCCGGCATGTCACCCTCGCCGGTGGTCAACTTGTAGACCCGTCCTTGACCGTCGGTCCATTTTATCGTCTTCCTCCAGGCCCTTTTCTTGGTGTTTGCACCGACTTCGGAGATTAGCTTGGTTGGGTCCAACCGATCGCTGCGAAGGATCAGCTTGACCAAATCGTCCTTTGGAGCAGGGACGACCTTGTCTTCTCCAAATAAGAGCCCCAGCGCGGGCTCGGAGTTGTTTTCCCCTTCCTTGGACTCGGCCTGGACAATGGTGAATATATCATCGAGGATGAAATTGCATTCCCGATCCGTTTTGGTCTCGGGATATGTGATGGTGGGTTGGTAGAGGCCCACTTGAATAGCTCCGAATACAGGGGTGACGAAGTAGTCAGTTAACTTCGGGCTATAAGGGCCTATGTAAGTACCCTTGAGGATGTTGGTGGCCTTATGGATACCGGTCCGGACCACGTTTTCCGGGGTTATGGCATACCCCAATCCGAACTGTGATTCGCCATCATTTAGGACTTCGATAATCTTCCCAGCTGGAAGATGTGGTCTCGAGGTAGCCTCCGATAAGTAGCCCAAGTTTTGTAGCATCGTGTCGATGCTAGTAGTGAAGTAGGGCCTGAAGAGATATTCCTACCCGATCATACCCACGAAATCGAATCCTCGTGGTTCGGCCCGGCTTGTGGCGTTGCAGCTAGCCACGGTAATAGGGGTCGCCTCCAATGTGATGACACCGTCTTGAAGTGGCATCTTGACTTTTCGGTGGAGGGTAGAGGATACGGCCTTGACTGCATGGATCCAAGGCCTTCCTAGAAGTAAGTTAAAGGATGAGGTGACATCGATCACCTGAAACTCCAACTCTTTTTCGATTGGGCCCGTTATGATTGTCAGTTTAACGGCCACGGCTACCGGTTTTGGGCTTCCGTCGAAAGCCTGGATAGTCTGCGCCGTCGGGAGATAGTCGGCATCGGTGATGCCGAGGGCCCTAACGGTCCTCAGGGGAAGGACATTTACGGCAAATCCGTCGTCGATAAGCGTTATCGGGAGGTACTTACCTCGGCAGATGACCGTGATGTACAGAGCCAGATTATGATTGGGCCCAAATGGCGGTAGATCGGACTCAGAGAAGGTTATGAGTGGGCCTTTATTCTTGGACTTGCCCTTGAGATAGGGCATGATAGTGGCTACCATTTCAGCAGGGGTAGCCTGTGAGTCGACCTTAATTTCATCGAGAGCCTTAGTCAGGGCTTCTCGATGTGCTTGCGAGCTAACTAGTAGTTGCCATATGGTTAAGTCAGCTCGAACCCTTTTCAATTGTTGGACCAGAGCTGTGTCATTGCTTGGTTCTTCAAGGGTAGATCTCGTCCTGGCAGGTTCAGTGACGGTTGTCGGAGTAGAACGTCCGGCTGCAGCGAGGTGGTTAGTGGCTAAGGCTTTGGACTTAGCCTTTTGGAACTCTTCACTAGTGATGGGGACAGCTTCCCCTTTGGCTAGGTACACATCGTCCTCGTCATCGAACCATATCCCATTGATTTGTGGGATATAAGGGGAGATGAGGTGTGAACAGTCGATTACCTAACCAGTGAATATAGCATGGGCACTGAATGGGTTTTCCTTGTTACTCGGCTTGTCTCCGGGCAACGGTATTTTCCCATTCTCGATGAGATCCTGGATCAGGTGCTTCAACTTCCAACATTTTTCCGTGTCGTGCTCATTACCTCGGTGATACTAGCAATAGGCTTGGACGTTATAGCTCTTGGGCCTTTTCTCCACTGGAAGTTTGGGAGTCGGGCCTATTGGTTGGATAAGGCCTTTTGAAGATAACCATTGTAAGGCGTAGGTATAGGTAGTCCCTATATCCGTAAATACCCGATTTGGTGTATTCTTCTTGGATGAGGTGTCAAGCAGATTTACCTCGTCGAAGATGCTGCGAGTTGCAGCTGCAGATGTGGGCTTGCTCACAGATGAACTGGCCCCTTCATAGCCCTTGGTAGAGGCCTTAGTCAGGCTCTCTAACCTTAGGTCATCCTCGATTCTTGTGCCCATTTCAGTAAGGGCGGCAAAATTGGGGATGATAGCATACCGGAGATGGACCCGGTAGGATGGGAGGAGGTTCTTGACGAAAGCCTCCACTAGGACCTTCTCACTGGGCTTGTCGACCAGCTTCACACTCTCGGCCCTCCATCTTTGCAGATATTTTGTGAACCCTTCTATGGGCTCTTGGGCCATGACTTCCAGAGTACGCATTGTAGTCTGGCTCTTGGTATTGTCGGCGTAATTTCGAGCAAATTCGGTCGCCACATCATCCTAAGTCTTATATTTCTTGGAATCGAGCCTGTAGAACTAGGCCTTAAGATGCTTTTCAAGGGAGGAAGGGAATAAGTGCTTAAACATGGTGGACTTCACCCCCTTGACCGCCATGAAATCTTTGAAAGCCCGGATATGGTGGACCGGGTCTTCAGTACCCTCAAAAATCGGAATTCCCGTAAGGTTGAGGTTAGCAGGTAGCTCGTCATTCAAAGGCAAATAGGGACGAGCATTTTCAGTGTGGATCGAGTTGTTCGTCGATAGGTGAACTTGTTCCTCGAGCCTGCGAACAACGCTGATCAGTTCAGCTATGGGCCCAGTGGGCTCAGCTCCTTCAACAGGGGTCGTCTTCTCTACAGCGCTCAGGCGAGTGGATAGAGTTGCTTGGCTAGCCTAGATGGTAGTTAGTTGAGTCTCGATCTTGGTCAGAGCGTCTTTCAATTCATCCATCTTGCATTGATATCTTGTCTCGGGTGGCCTATCTGTAAGAACACCGCGCGATCAGAAACTAGCCCAAATCCCGGAATGGAAAGTACATCCCGAACAAGATTAAAAAGGGAAATGACTCGGAAAAGACACCTGGACGGGTGACTTGTGAACGGTGGGCCTTCCTTAGGAATTGGCGGGTGGGCCGAGTCTTGTTCGAGGGAAGGTTTACGTGAGACATCCCCAGACTTTGGACTTGATTGTGTAGACGGGCCCTCCTTTGTAGGAGTATGTCTTACGTAGGAGGGCCTTGCCTTAGTCTAATAAGGCGGACTGGGATGGGGAAGAAACTCGTGATGTAAGATCGACGGAGTTTTGACGCTAGAGACTTCAACGACTTAAGACACGACCTGACACTGCTAAATACGGGAAGTCCTAAAGGAGAGGAATGTTTTGAAAATGGGTTGTTTTTGGAATATCCGAGAAAACTCGGGGAAGGGCCCGATTTTTCGAGAAAATCGGAAAGTGTACCGGGCCCCGGTTTTGAAAGTTCGAAAATGTTTTCGAGTTTTGAAATGGGCAGCGTACCGACTAGAAAAATAGGCTATTTTGAGTAAAATCATAAGTCCTAAATTCGGTATACGTCCCGGGTTTTGAAATTGGATATCTTGAGAAAGATGTATTTCTGAAAAGTTGACGGTTTTTGAAAACGACACAGAAACCAAGTAGCATGTAGTCATGCAAGCATTATAACGACGCCATGTATGGTTTACACTAAGTCTCGGTCGGTCTATAGAGGGTCTATACCAGTGCACATAGTATAGTCTAGACGTTGATCGGGACGGACTTCCTAAGTCGAGTTGATCTTTGAACATGCCGCGAAACCCACTAGAATCGACTATGGACACCTTTGACATATCCATATTGGAGTACATCATGGTATAGTGGGACGTCGGTCGCGAGTACCGGCCCGGGAAAATATGGGTTATGCATGAACCGTAAAACTAAAACGCGTATTGTACTAGTCAAATGATTTCTATTCGAGTCTCACCCTGAGGATGCCGATGGTAAGTCACGCATCAGTTAATCTCCAGCGGAGTCGCCAAATTGTGGACATGACATAGGTCCACAACGACACGGCCACGCGCGGGTTTGGGGAGGCGAATGAATCTCTATATGAGAATGGATCGAATTAAAATTTAAATCGAAGTGGAGTCGCCACCGAACTTTGTGGGAGTTCGGGCCCTTTCGAACCCACTCTATGTCGTAGTGGGCCGTATACAAAATACGGCCCATTTCCGATGTCAGAGTTTATTGGGCTCGTCCCTTTGCATTTAGATACCGATACCGTCACTACCGGTTATCGTGTATTGAATGACTCTCGTGCGCCAACGGTTTCGAGCATCCGGAAACCGAGGTTCTGAGTAACGGGTGAGGGTACATGTTGGGAAGCCCACAAAGGACACCCAACCCCGCCCGCACATTAGCGGCCTCTTCTAAGATATCGAATGATTTTTGAATACGCGCGTTAGTTGAACGATGAAAATGCTTATGCAAACATTGTTTTCCCTAAGCATGTGAATGAAATTGAACGGGTTTCTATGTCGATTTAATGCAACTAAAGTTAACGTCAAAGTTGTATTTTAGCATGCTAGTTCATTTTAGTACATTAAAACAAACGATAAATCAACAAGAAGGGTAACAAACGGTTAGCAACGGTATAACGATATTAACGGTTTGCGCAAATATAGAATGAGGTTGAAAAGAGTAGTAATACACGTGATTGATTCCACACGCGTTGACCTAAGTCATAAAAATATTATCGAAACTAGAAAACGATGTAGGACTCACGGTTTTGTCGTGATAAAGGGCCACTCGACCGAGTCATTATAGGACTCGACCGAGTGGACCTCTGAAACGCTTCTGTCCCGTATTTTTGACCCTACTCGATCGAGTTATTGACCAACTCGACCGAGTACGTTGCCACTCGACCGAGTCACTGTGAGACTCGACCGAGTGGAGAACGTAAATACATTCTGTTTCGGTTGTTGGGGTGCCACTCGACCGAGTGGGCTAGGCACTCGGTCGTGTGCCCCCTGTACGAACATGGGGTTCGCTCGCAATTTTGTATCGGTTTTGAATTTGATTTTGATTTTTGATAATTCGATGAGTTTGTTGAGTTGGACACAAATATTGTGAAATTTATGCTCGAAACTTAACTCCGATACTCGACATATCCCATATCCGATTAGCAAATCGATATGGAATACTAGAGTGGAAACAAAAGAAAATTGCTTTAAGTCGTTTTAAGTTAACTATCGCGATATGAGTAGATTTCCTCCCCGTTTAATAATGTTGTAATTCTAACGAATTGTATGACCATTATTTTAGCATCAACGAAAATCGCATTAGTTAGTTTATTTGACTAGATCTTTAGATTCGACATCCAATTATGGAATTGGTATCGAATCTAAAAGATTGACGCTTTGCTTGAAATAAAAGACTTGATTCCCTCGGCTTCCCCGACATCGAAATAAATCCCTAGGGATTGTGAGTTGTCGGATACACGTCAACTGGTTTCGACCCTTATTAAAAAAGTATTTGTTATTAAAAAAAAAGGTTTTAGGAGATCGATGAAGAATGTGATTAGATGATGATGAGAACGAAAATAAAAATTATTATTTAGGTTGACTTGTTTCAATAATCAAGTAATCGGGGTGTCGGGATAAGCGATCGGCAACGCTGTGTGCGGTACACTTGTATATTCGGATTTCCTTATTCCGACATCCCTCATACTCGACACAAATCTACAAGTATTTTAATATCTTTTAGTACTAGCGGTATTAATGATATTAGGACGCGAATAAAACAAAAAATTGAGACAACGACGACGATAAAGACGACGCATGACGCGAGAGAGAAGGAAAAGAGAGAAAAGACGAGGTTTTGGCACCCTCAACCTACATGTTTCTTATGCTCGGACGGGACTCGTAGTGGCGGCTTGCACATGAGTTTCGAGTATGTAGGCTAAGTTGTGGTGGTTAGGGTTTCGATTCCTAAAGCTAGGTTTAGGGTTTGCTAGTATAGTGTTAGGGTTTGATTAAGGTAGAATTAGGTTTTTTAGGATAGATAAAAGTTGTGTCAATGTGTGTTGCATGGGGTGTTTATATAGGCATGGCCATGTACCCCCGGCTAGGGTTACTCGATCGAGTAACCGGCTGACTCGGTCGAGTGGCCCAGTGTGACTGCAGCCGGGCTTGAATAAGGGCCCACTCGATCGAGTGGAGCTGACACTCGATCGAGTGGGTCAGCTGGATCGAGTGGTCCGAGCTTTGGACCTTGAATTGGATATTTTGTGGGTTTTGCTTTTGAGTTAGACTTTTTGATGTTTGTGTGGCTGTTTTTTGTGTGTCTCGGAAATGACTTTGACCAGGGTTGACCCAATCGCTAAAAGTCGGTTTTATTTCCGGTGTCGGTTTTGACCCAAATTAGTCTTGTTTGACTGGAAACGACCCACTGGGCCTGAATTTGAGGTCAGTTTTGTGATATTTGTACTCCGTAAGTGCATTAACCAGCAACTAATGGTTTTGAGCCCATATCCGAGCGCGTAGAAACACGTTAGCGTCCGATCATCAACGGGTGTTTTTTTGGAAACTACCATAGACACCTGGCAGTCAAAATGCGGGTGTCTACACATATCTATTCGGACCACATTCTGAGGTAGTTTGGATGGACTTAGAGGATTTCTGAGACCGAGCCCATTTCAGCGTTCCACTCTAATTGACATACGCGATGTGCGATACATGGTTGGAGCGATGGCACACCCGTCTCATTTGGACTATACCCAGTCCTTGTCATTCTGTCTGGGTTTCTGAGTCATATCGAAAATGAAGTTTCGAGGAGTCGGAGGAGGCCCGCAAGGCTCTGAAGGTCTGTGAGGCCTTCGATCTGGTTTACCGTGAGACGGCTAAAGACAACAAGGGTTTCTTTGGTGACGGAGATACTCCTGCTACCTTGGTACGATTAGAATCAGGTCCTAAGTTAAAGACTAAGACTTGAGCTAGAGATGCCGGTGCTATAGGGGTTTTGGGGTGAGTGAGCCCCCAGACCGATTTGGAGAAGAGGCTTGGGCCGAGACTGGCGGCTAAGGATCGACTGGGCTCGCGTGATAGGCTGCCTGAGCACGTGAGGGCCCGACTCAGGCCGATTGAAGTGGTCAAAGATCCGTATTCGAAGAAACGGGTCCGGGCCAATTAAGGAAGTTCCTGTAGTGATTCAGGAACGTCTGCCTCCGCCTCGTCGTCAGTGGACGACCAAAGAGGCCAAGGATAAGGGTAAGGGCAAGATGCGCTGAATACCCGAGTCCTTAGATTTATTATTATTTAAGTAGTACTACCATTTTATTTGTAGTGTCATGTGCTTTTTCTTTTGAATTTTTGTATTTTGAATTTCTCTACTTTATCGAGGTTTTCGTGATTGCGGTGGTTGTGCCCTTGTGTGTGTGGCGGGGGGGGGGGGGGGGGGGGCTGTTTACGAATCTACAGTTAGTGGAATCAAACCAGACGTAGTTCAAGCTTTGTATAATTTGGCAATCTAGAAATACACCAAGACTAATGGTTAGAGATGTATATGACCGTAGGATAAATAGATCCAGCTTATTGACTTTTTTTTTTAAGTTTATGTTTAAAAAGACAGTTTTTCTAATAAATATTATTTTTAAATCGTGTGCTTTATAAATATTTTACAACTTTCGATATTGTTTTATAAATCGTTAGTAATAATATTAATGATTGTTATAATACTTTGTTGGTTATCGAGATACTAGTAACTAAATAATATCGATTTCATATTTTCGTCGTATTTCGTTAATTTATATTTTTAACCTTTAAATTTAATAATCGAGATTTATATACTCTTTTAATAAATTAATTTTTGTTTCACGATTTATACTAATAAATGAGAAAGTAGTCGATTTTGTTTTAAATATATTTTTAGTCGAGATTATTTTCACTAAAAATTTCCTATTTGTTTCTGATTGACTAGTTTTAATAAAATCCGTATTATTTAATAAAAAAAGAAGCTATTTTTAAAAAAGAATTGAAATCTTTGTAAATCTCATTTCATTTATAAAACTCGTTGACTCAATTAATTTTATATCATTTATCTTAAAACATCTCTTTTCTAAAGTTTATAGTTTTAACTCGATTTCCTAATTATTTATAAAATACTATATAATGACTTTTTATATTTTATTTATATTTTGAGTAATGAATATAGAAATATAATGATAACGACGATAATAATAAAATGTTAATTTCGTCAGGAATGTTATTTTTTATACATTTCACTTATTTTAATGATTTACGTATTTTCTATAAGATAATTTCTATTTTAAGTAATGTTCTAAAATTAGTAAGTTTCTATTTTGAGTTTGTTTTTGAGTTACGGAATAAGGACAAGTGTGAGGTTTAGAGTAATATAATCTGGGGTTTACGGTTTTGCCATCAACTATAAGGTTAGTGTATCAGGAATCCGTACATTAGTTGTTGAACCGGGTGACAGGCATCCCGGGAGTTTTGTACATTTTTACCTTAAGCTTAGGCCTCGCAGTAAGTCGCTGTCGTAAGTTGAACTGGGTGACAGGTAATCCCAGGAAGGTGTGCATTGTCTTAAACTAGGGCCACATATTTAGAAGTCGCCGTCCTGTTATGGTTGAGTAGCCTAGTTAGAGACCGAAGTTTGATTTGTTTGAACTAGGTTCTCGAAGCTAGTTTTTAGTATTCTCCTGGTGAAAGTTTGACCTTCTACACTGAATATTTCCATAACTTCATTTTGAATATTTTTATTATTATCGATTTGTTTTGATTTGCAGGTTGGCAAATATTTTAAGTTTTCTCCGAAAGCTTATTTTTATTATATCATTTTAATCTTTTCCATTATAATTTTTATATAGTAATACTATTTGATGGTAAGGGATTCCTCACGTCCCTAGCCGATCAATAAAACATCGACTAACCTAGTGGGTAGCTAGGGTATGTCGGGATCGTATCCACGAGGACGGTAAGGTAAAGTTTAGACTATGTCGGCCTACAAACGAGACTAGGTCACCAAAACAAACACAAAGAGACGATAAAAGGAAAACTAATGGTGGAGGAGAAGTATGACTAAGCTAATGATCGAACTAATAAATAAACTAAAAGGACGAAGGATAACTAGGAGGATTAACACAAATATGGAAGGAAAGTGGGGTAGGTCGGGTTCATAGGAGTAGAAGGATAATTGGGGTGATCAAGGGTATAGGTGTCTCCTAATCGCTAGAGTTGGTCCGGGCTCTCGCAACTTAGACCGATGTCAAGGTGGGTCCGGGCTCTCGCAACTTAGACCGTAGTCCGCGCTCTCGCGACCAAACTATTGTCAACATTTCCCCAAAGTAAGCAATCAATGAGAAGATGAATACAAGTATGGGAAGCATGGCCACTACAACTCACACAAGCATATCAACAAACACATAGAGTGCCCCAATGTGACTAACAACAAAGATGCAACCTTTTCCCCTTAATCAACCCTAATCATCCATAATCTACCCCTAATCCCCCTACTAACCCCACAAGATTACTACTCACTCATCATTAAGAGAAAACCAACCATAACAAGGGAAAACAAACTCACTTAACAAACATCCATAATGATTAACAAGAACAATAACAATAACAATATGAAAAGATTCAAACAAGATTAAATAAAATAAGAACAAGAGTAGAGATGATTATACCGACACTAGATGAAGAAAAGATGCAATCTTGTATTAATGAGAAACCCAAATACAATCCCAAGGTGGTCAAGCTTGGAACAATCTTCAAGAATCCCTTAATCCAAGACTAATTACAATGATTAACTAAGGATTAAAGAGAAGATTAAACTAATGAGAGTAGCAATAATCTAGGGTTTTAAATGTTAATGGAGGCTTAAACTAGTCTAGGGTATGATAAGATGTCTTAATATTACAAGAAGGGAGTATATATATGGGTACAAGAATGAAGGAGAAGAAAAGAAACAATGCGGGTGAGCTGTAGCCCGTCCCGACCGGGACGGATAATCCCGATCGGGAAGGGTTCTGTCATCCCGATCGGGAAGGGTTCAACCCGAACGGGACTGACCCACAGTGGCACTCCTAATTGTGCACCCCTTCCCGATCGGGAAAGCCACTATCCCGACCGGGAAGGGTCTTGTATGCCTCCAATAAGAGCTCTAGGGTCCCTCCTTGTATCTCATGGGCTTCCCGTCGATTCTCGGGACTCGGGATCGGGTCTCGGAGGCTCGGGATTGGGTCCCAAGGTCTCGGGGTCAATTCCAAGGCCTCGAGTCATCGTTTCTTTATCTCGTTGGCTCCAAAATGAGTATGTATTGAGTCGGAATCACTCCAACTCTTCCAAATCGGTCTCGGGAACCTGAAACGGACTAAAGGAAGCATAAGAAGCCCATAAATCGCTCCCAAGGAGCGATTCCACAAGGAAAATGGGACCAAAACATAGTAAAATAGGCACTACAAACTACACTTATCACTATTATTTTTCCATATCGTATAATATGGCCGGGAGAACGTCCGAGTTACTCCACACTGACGTGGCTGTTATGTTTATAACTTGATGTGACAGGTATTTGCTGCTGGGTGGTGTGAGCTAGTGAGTAGCGTGGATCCTACTCTGTCTTCATTCATGTTTATTTATGGATTTTTGTAACCCTGTTTGGAGAATATTTATTTTAGCCCTTTTGTAAAAAGTGGCCTCTGTATTGACTGACTGTTCTCTTATTAAAATAATAGAACATCAGTGTGTTTTAATCCCAAATCTACAGTGTTTCCGCCACTGTATTGCGTTAGAGTTTCTAGGGGATTACATGCACTCTATCCTTCAAAACACCGCTACCACAACCTAAATTCCCGTAATGAGACTTAGCTACACAATTTCCATTTTAAAACTCCACCACGGTCATCATGTTTTCTTAAAAAACACGCCTTCTACATTGCAAACATCTAAGTAATAACTAATAGAAGTCTCGACAACAACGCAACGTCACAATTCACGCGTCTCTTCAAACCGGTTCTTCTACATTGTCATTTTGTAAAATTACAATCTGAAGCCGTCATCATCATCAATTTTTCAACTCATGAACTATTTACACCCACGTAGCAACATCTTCCGACATACCAAAAATGATGTTACTTAACCGCCGTAATATCGATTTCGAAACTCTCACTACATCCATTTTCGAAAACATCAAAATCCTTTGATTCCAAGTCGTGATCGAGATCAATTTCTTACGTCGTACAACTGTGTGCTTAACTGTCTCTGCTAAAATCACCTATGTCCTAGGTTTTACATTTTAGGTCATCCCATCACGAGATTCTTCTATAAATCTCACTCCGAGATTTGTGTCAATTCATCTCTCTTTAGAAATCCGAGTCTGTTAGGCGTCGCGCTGAATACACCAAATGTCTACAAGTACATGAGTCCCAAAGCTCGATGACCGCCAACACACGCGAATCAAGAGTGTCATTTCCATGTCGCTCACCTATATGCATTTCGTCGGGTCAATATCGAGTCTCTTTTACTTTTCCCGGTGGGTCAATTCTCATTTCCTATCATGTCATGCAGAATTACTCCATAATATGTCTTCGATTCAAACGCCATCGAAAGAATCCGCAACGATGTCAACCCCCTAACCGTGGTTATTTCGCAACGTCCATGCCTCGGTAACCCATTTGACCAGTTCTAGAAAGTAATGGCCTCGATTTCCTAGAAAGTAGAGACACGAAAAGTGAGGCAAATACCAATTCAGTCGATTACAACATCCGGGGGGCTTACTCCAAGTGGGTCGTCTGAATGTTCCACACGAGCAAACCTTCCTAAGACTAATACGACAAAAATCTCAAGACCTTCTGAAGTCATATCCAACAAGGTAGTTGCGTCACGAAGGAAGTTTACCGCAATTGACTTGTCTTACACCGAGATTCTCAAACAGTTGGTCGAACAAGGATTACTATTGCCCATGGGTCCAACTCCGGACCCACCAATCAACAATCGAAGCAAAAAATGGAGTTCTAATGCCTATTGCCCATTTCATCACGGTAATGGACACGATACCGAAACATGGTTTGCACCAAAGTACGTGATCCAAAACATGATCGAGGAAGGAACATCTCCTCCCTCGAAACAACAAAAAGCAGACTTCACCTTCAGAAACATTGAGGGAGAGATAGTGACATTAGTGTTTGTCACGAATTATTTCAAATCCTTCAACAGTCCATTAATCGAGACTAGTCCAGATGACTACCAACGGGTCGCATCCCCGGAGGATTTCATAGGGATCTAAGACTAAGAAGAAGGTCCCGAGCCTAGGTCAATGTCATTGTAGGGTCAAGTCACACTATCGTAATTTTACTTCTAGCGTCATTGTTATGTTGAGTCTGAGGTACAGGGGATATGGCCCGACCTCCCTAGTCCCATTTAAACATTAATCCCTTTGGAGTCTATCAATAAATGTAATTCTTTCTTTTCTATTATGAGCGTTGACAATGCTTGATTTGAACAATAATACAAATACATTCGCTTACGACTCGTCACGTTTAGATAACATGCCATGCAATTATCGACTTCTCAAAACAACGAGGAATTACAAAAAAGAGAGATTCCGTGTTCTCTTTTACCTATTCCATGTCTGATATAGAAAGCTACATAACTATCCGTAGAACGAGCATTTTAGAATCCTATGACGAATCTAGATAGTTTCTTAGCTTGTGATCAAAGACGGAAGGCAAACCCATTTCCCACAATAAACATCCCTCAAATAAAGACCGACCAATTCCTACCATAGGTGCTAGTTTGAAAAAAAAGGATACCTGAAAGGCCAAAAAGGGCCGAAAAAAAAACAAAGGCCTAAACAAACAGGCCATATGAAATGATACAAATTAACCGAGACCAAATCAATGGTAAAATCAGGTTGTCAAGATCAATTATCCCAATTTCAAATACCAAACAAAAGAAAAGAACATAGAAAAAAAATATGTCGGTCAGCTAACACCAAAATTTAGCCTTCCTACATTACAACCCTTAAGACCTTCCCGAGACACTTGTTAGGAGACAGTCGGAATTTCGAGGATTGAAGCTCAATAGGATAATCCCAACCATTAGGGCCGGACATGGAAACCAGATCCCACATAATATATATATCCCGCCCGATTTAAGTTTGAGTCATTTTTACTCAACTTGCCCTTTCCTACCACATACGAAACCGTAACCTCATAGCCTTAAGTCCACAAAAATCAAACTCCAGATTTTGTTTCATCAAGACCACTCACTACCTAGCTCCATACTCCAAAAACATCCAAACCAGTTACCTTGACCTAAACGCGGTATCTCGGTAATTTTCACTTTCAAGGGATCACGCCCAATCACTTCACCTTAGTTCTTAATTAGGGTGGAAGCCCATACAAAAGACACTCTAAACATTCCGCATCAATAATCGACATAACGAGTCTAAAGAACAAAATCACTCGCACTTGACGTACTACAAACACGATTTGATTCCGTCTAACCACGGATACGTAGGCAGCCCTTTCGAGGGTACAACCAAAATAACAAAGTCGACTTAAATAGATTCGTGCACAAGTCGAAACTTATCATATGCTCCGATTAACAAAGTGATTACAATGACGAAGCACACTAAACAAAAAAATACGAGCCGAGGACGGAGTAAAAACCTTAAAGGGCGCACCGGGCAAAATGAAGAATTGAGTTGCAAGCCGAGGACAGAGTGAAAACCCGAAAGGACGCTCCGGGCGAAATGAAGAATCGAGTTGCGAGCCTTAAAAAAAGAGCAAAAAAAAACCAATAAAATAATATAAAATAAAATAAAAAGGTAAGCAAAGGACGGAGCGAAAACTCGTAAGGGTGCTCAGGACAAAATGAAGAATCGATTTGCGAGCCACCACAATGAAAAAAAAAAAATGTACTTCTCAACAATGCAAATCAAGCAAATTCGAGCCTTTGTCGATGCCTTTAAAACAAGCATCCATCATCCGGATACCCCGGAAGCAAAGACAACGTGTTAGCAAACTCCACAAAAAACAAGTACTAATACACAACATAATACGACATAACACTGATGGTTGGGCCATACCGGTCCATCTTTTCCTTTCCCTTGCACTTTGGGTGCGCTTCCTTAGACCTCTCATCATGGGCCTCTCGAATACAAGCGTTCACCTTTTCAGCCAATTGTGGGCCCAATCAATCCCACATGTCTTCTTCATTCGCGTTTTTAATATGGGTCTTGTCCGTCTTGACCCGCTTGGACGAATTGACGGTACTAGGATCGGAAACACTGTCCTCGGTCAGGCGATTAGTGACATTAGCCCGCATAGCTTCCTTATTCTGTAGCTCCGTAGTGTCCACGGTTCTTATCCTCTCCCGCTCCGTCGAATCTTCATAGACCCTCCTCGAAGTATAGGAGGGGGAAGTCCACCGAGTGTTTGCCTTGGGTACGGGATGAATAGTCCTCTGTCTCCAAGTCATTCTGAATTCCCTAAGAGCATTCTTTCCCCACGGATGAGAATTGGTAACAATAGTGTCAACCTCGGGATTGGTTTCTACCTCGCCCATTTGGTGCATCAACTTGTCAGGATAAACATAAACACAACCACTTAAGGAACAAAACCTACATAATACGGGCCGACGATAAGAACGGAAGGCCAATATATCTCTTAACATGCGACCACGGGACAATAAATCTAATGACGATCCCTCCATCGGCAGGCAGACGAGAGAACCATTCGTCTTCGGGGCCATTAAAATCCCGAAGGCGTATTACGCTCCGCATGGCAAGTCTCCTGCAGTTGTAACCTTCGATTAGCCGAGGTGGCTCGATTAGACATAGTCTCTCCTGTAGCCAAACCTACATGAACACAATATAACACGGTGTCACAACTTCGAACTAGGACAGCTTCGAATAAAATAAAAAATTACACCATGACATACCTGTAAAATGGTTCTAGAAGTGCGAAATGGAGCACGATGAATGTGTGCGCGCGTGTCGAGACCTATTATAATCTCACCCAAAATAAGGAAAGAGGGTGATTACCCGTGTTCCAACTACATTAAAACGTCAAAAACGCGAGGGTTACCCAAACCAGCTTGCACCGATGCATCCTCAAACAAATCGTAACACACTATCGCCATGCTAAGAGCATGCTTGCGAGCAAGAAGTGAAACACAATGAGCATCCTTCCGTGAGTATTCCATAACAAGGCACTCCAAATTAATACCATCCTCACCAAAGAAAACCTCGGCCTCTTCCTGCAAAGGAATATCCAAAATCTGGCGAAACCGCTCCACGAGAACATCCCCTTGAACAGGGATACAAGGGTGAAACGAATGCCACCCTCAAATTGCGTATATTCCTCAGGCAAAGGACACACATCACCCATCGGAAAAGGAAATACATGATACTTAGCATTCCAAAAGCACGAACATGCAATTAAGAAGTCATCTTGCACCTTAATTTGCTTCAATGACGTAACAACAGACAAACCGTCACTTAACAAATCTACAAGTTCACCTTTCTTGAAAGAATTCATCCACTCGGTCAAAAGACGGCGGAAACCCGACATGACTCGATAAATCGAGAAGAGCTATAAAGACACTTGGGTGTTAATTATGTCTAAAAGAGAACACCCATAACCCATATATATAGCTACAATGGCGCCGTTATTAAGAAATTACGAAAAATTCCATAATCGAGAACCCGGCCGCCTCAGGCCAGGTGCCTAAAAACTCGGCCGCCTCAGGCCAGGCACCTAAGCACCAGGACGCCGGAGGGCCAGCGCCTCAGTTTTAGGTTGCCCGACGTGCCGCACCTCATTCCGCTACTATTCGACGACTTCGAGCGATAGGAATGGTTTCCTAAATCAGTCATATACTTTTCCAAAGCCCAAAAATATAATACAAGCACAAAGCAAGAACGAAAATTCCGTCATTAGCGACGGATGATCCATTTTCGTCACTCCGATCCACTGGACTTAGACGTTTTTTTAAAAAAAATTATTTGGGGTATAAGCTACCCTACCTAGGCGTGTTGTAGCCATACCCAGCATGGTCATTTAATCATAAAACGTTGTCAATAAAGCATAAAATGGGGTCCAACTTTTTTTCTACTTTGTACACAAGCATCATTATCCGAACACGATTATACACGTCTTCAGCATTGCACACACACTTGGTCAAAAAATTTAGTCAAAAAATGTTTTCTACATGTTTCGAACGTTGCTTCCTCAGTTCGAGTCAAATGTTTTAATAGCCGTTCTACTTGATCCAATTCCCGGCTCAAACTAGCAAAGTTTAAGCATCCCGGAAAAAAAACATTTTCGCACTCTCGTTCGATCCTAACCCATTTAAAACACCTTAAATCGCGGCTCAACCATAACCAAATCAACCTTGAAGTGTTTACGTGATTACGTGTTATCTAAGCTAACATTTCATGGATTTAAAGCAAGCTGATCAAGCACAAGAAAGTTTGGTCAAATATAGAAATCCGAGTTTACAAACTAGGAAGGAACCCTAGAGGCTGCTGCTACAGCCAATACAAGCTAATCGATGTTATCAAATAGGCCTAGATCCTTGAGATAGAAAGTAGGAGACCTTGTCCCGTCATCTGCTTAACGACCTAGACCAGCCTGCATATCCACAGTAGCCATCCTCGTGTTGAGAACCTCTCTTGTAGGCCCCACCTCATAAGTAACACAGGTAGCCTGATCCTCAGCCATAGCCTCAGCCTCCGCCTCAACCTCAGCGTCAGCCTCCGCCCTGGCCTCGCCTTGCCCGAGGTCTCTCCTTAAAACCGAGCCAGTTGTTTCCTCAGCCTGGCATTCTCGATGTCCCGAACCCGCATAAACTGGATTAGACTGAGCTCAACCGCCTCTAGCTCAGCTACCCGCGCTCCCAACTGCGCTACCATGTTAGGAACATCCTACAAAAGGCATACTATCCTTAGAGAAAAACAAAAAGAAAGACAAACGAATAACCAAATGCTCATTGGTTTGAATTTTTCGGTGAATTTCAGAGCAAAAGTTATGGCCTGTGTGACTTCTCCTTCTTACACTTTGAGCCTGAATGGCAATTGTTTTGGGTATTTCAAGGGGAAAAATAGGTTGAGGCAAGGGGACCCTATTTCCCCTCTCCTCTTCACTCTTTGTATGGATTATTTGACGAGAATGATTGCTTATGCAACAGACAAATGGCCTTTTCAGTACCATCCCCTATGCAAAAGTCTGAAACTAACCCATTTAATGTTTGCATATGATCTTTTAATGTTCTGTAAGGGTGATATTAACTCCTTTATGCTTCTTATTAGAGCCTCTTCATCCTTTTCTAGAGCTTCAGGGCTCACGATGAATGGCTCAAAGTCTGAGGTATTCTTTAATGGGGTTAATGAGACTGTTAAGAACGACATAAAGCAGGTTGTGGGCTTCAGTGAGGGATCTTTGCCTTTTAGATATTTGGGGGTTCCAATTCAAACAGGAAGGCTGACTAAACTGGAATGTAATATTTTGATTGAGAGAATTGTCAAGAGAATTAGAAGCATTGGTCCTCGGAAGTTTTCATATGCAGGAAGATTAACCATTGTGAACTCGATTTTAAGCGCACTACATTCTTATTGGGCTAGTATCTTTGTTTTACCTAAGGCGATCATTAGAAGAATCGAAGGAATAAGCAGGAATTATCTTTGGGATGGATCTTCTGAGTATCTTAGGGTCCCCCTTGTGGCGTGGGAGAAGGTCACTTTAGACAAGCAGGAGGGTGGTTTAGGGATTAAAAAGCAGAGACTATGAATATTGCTGCCATCACTAAACTGGTTCATTGGATCTACCGAAATGAAGAACGATTATGGGTCAAGTGGGTCAATAGCATCTATCTCAAAGGGCAAGATTGGGGTCCATATCAGGCTCCAAGTACTGCCTCTTGGGCTTGGAAATGTATCTGTAAGGTAAAAGAAAAGGTTAAGCATGGTTTCCCGAATGGATTATGGCAAGGAAACTATGGTGACTACTATATCAAAGATGGATATAATTGGCTTAGGGGATCTTACCCTGTTGTGGATTGGCACCCGATTATTTAGAATAGCTGGAATGACCCTAAGCATGCTTTTGTTACATGGTTAGTGAAGCAAAAAGGTCTGAATTGCAGAGGTAGATTACAAGAACTGGGATTCTGTCAGGAGGAAGAATGCTGTCTTTGTGAGACTGATACAGAGACCATTGAGCATTTATTTTTTGAATGCGTGTATAGTGCCAAAGTTATTAGACATGTTGAGGATTGGTGTGGATTTAAATTGAATATCTCCATGGCAGGTGCAAATCAGTTGCATACGTTGAAGTGTAAGTTACATACGATGCTGTGGACTTCTGTACATTACCAGGTCTGGATGCAAAGGAATAATGCGAGAGTGAATTATGTGCTGAAAATGCCTAATCTGGTGGCTAACTTAGTTATCCAGCAGGCCAAGAAGAGGATGAAAGCAAAACTGCCCCATTTGATTCTGGAGGATGCTTATTTCAGTAGACTACGGAACAATTGATTTTCACTTGTTTCTGTTAGTTTTTATTTGTGTATCCTGAAAACGTGTTGATCAGCTATTTCTGATCAGTTTTAAATTCTTTATCAATACCATTTCACATTTTACCAAAAAAAAATGACAAATGAATAGCCTAAAACCGTCTACAAAAACAGCACTCATCGATCGAGGCCCAGATGTGTCGCGAGCTGAGGGAAGAGCCCTCGCCGAAGCGTAGGCCCGGAAGTGGTTGGCAGACTGCCATAACCGATGATGGGTAGCCGACGAAACCTGAGCAACAAAACCAAACAAGTTAGCCGACGAAACCTAACCCACAAAAAACAATTTCAAAGCAAATTCACAAAAACTTACCCAATACACCCGATCGCCAACTCGTCCATGGAGCAGAGATGAAGAGGCTCAGTGAAGGCGTCCTCAGCCGCATCCACCCTTATAAGTGTCAGGGAAAAGTCCGGGGGCTAAACGGTGTCAGCTGGATCGGCCAGCTAGAACAAAAATTCACCGTTTCAAAATACAAAAAAACCAAACCCGACAGCAGAATAAACAAACAATAATCAAATACTTACCTCGATGCGGTGGCAATCCAACTGCTGACAGACGTGAGACACATAGGAGGGACCGGGCACCTATAACGCCTTACCACCTCACCGTTCCTGTCCTCACGAGCTTCAGCCGTAGGGGACCAAAACATGGTCCGGGGAGGGTCAACTGAGACCCTAAACTCGTTGTAGAGGCATTGGCGCACTAGCCTCTCCCATAGATACCAAACCGGGCAGAATAACGAGGGGAGAAGCATCCTTCTTTAGCTCCTTGGTCTCAACACTGCCTTCACATACCCGGGCAAACCCTTGTAGTTGGCTCAAGGACGGGCCACAAACTGCAAAACCAAACATACTGAAGACACCCACATTTGGCCGATAGGTGTCTATAGCAGTTCCCAAAAAACACCCGATGATGATCGAACGTAAACATGGCTTAGTATACTCGAATATGGGCTCAAAATCATTAGAATTTGGCTTGGGTTTTTTACGGAGTACAAATATCACAAAACCGTCAAAAAATTCAGGCCCAGTGGGTTATTTCCAATCAAATAAGACTAATTTAAGTCAAAACCAACACCAAGGGCAAAACCGTGTTTTAGCGACCGAGTCAAACCCCGGTCAAAGACGTTTCCGAGGCATAAAAATATGCCGCATCACTTCGCAAATCCAACTTGGAATCAAAAACTACAAAAATCAGCTACAAAAAAGATTAAACAATTTCGTTAGAGAAAGAATTCGATCTCTAAAAAGCCTTCTACCCGAGCCAAACCCACTCGATCGAGTAGACCAGCACACTCGGTCGAGTAGGCTTGTAAAACCCGCAAAACCGGCGTCATACCGGGCACTCGACCGAGTACTAGGCATCACTCGGTCGAGTGACTCCTTTTCCAGCCGGAAAAGGATTCCTCTTCCAGCCAACGACGGAATCCCTTTTTCTCTAGGATTGTGTGCTTTTCCTATCCAAAGCGGTGTTTCTTCTCACCCAAGCAAAGCTACCACTCCTAGTCAAGGTCAGGCAGCTCTCCTATAAATAGATCCCCTTGCACAACACAATGAAAACATCAACAATTACAATCCCCAAACAATTCCCGACATCAATTCACAACCCGAGTTTCTAGGCAAACTATACAAAAACATCATCCCGATTTTTCCTATAGAAATCCTTTAGGAAACACGAGATCAAAACTCGTCAAAGACCCGAGAGCAAGACTCGCCAAATCCCTTCCCAATCATAAACCACCATAACTCTTCCTATATCATCTCGACGCTCCCGTGCCTAATAAGCCACAACTAGACGAGCCCCATTCCGAGAAACTAAAGCATGTAGGTTGAGGGTGCAAATTCAATCCCGTCTTCTCCTTTTTCTTCTTCTCTCTCTCTCTCTCTCTCTCTCTCTCTCTCTCTCGTTTTTCCATTGTGTCGTCCGTCCGTCATTATCGAGTCAGTCGTCACTTTTTTTTATTTCTTTTTTCATCGTTTCTAATACCGATATTATCGCAACTATCTAATTTTATACAAAAACGGTCATTCTTAAAATATGATCCGACTCTATAGTCGAATATCATATCTACAAGAATCAAATTAATCTTGTTGATGATAAGATAACCGTCACATAAGTCCAAAACGATTTCAACGCGGAGAGAATCTACTTTTTTTTTAAATTTGATTTTCAAACGATTTACAAAACATCTTTTCTAAAAAGAGTCGCCCCGAATATTCGATATTGATTCCATAATCAAGAGTTGAATATAACGAGTATCGAAAATTTAAGTCGAGTATAGATCTTATTATATTTTTATGCGACTTAATAAAATTATCGATTTTTCAAAAAAAACAATGTCGAGACCAAAATCAAACCGGACAGCAGTCCGTAGAAGGGGCACTCGATCGAGTGGCACCCTAAAAACCGAGACAAAAGCTTTTTTTCGAGACTACTCGGTCGAGTCCCGCGATGACTCGATCGAGTGGCTCCTGATCTAGCAAAACAACGAGCTTTTTAGCATATTTCGAGTCTCGATAAATATTTTTATGACTTCGGTCAACACGTGTCAAATCAATCACGTGAATTATCTTTTCAAAATCATGCATCGTATCGTGTTACATCATTTATTCAATTTTCAAATCGCTACTAACTCATTTGTTCTTTGTCTTTGTATATCTTACTTTCGTTGTTTTGTTTTATTATACTAAAACGGACCTCGCATGCTAAATACAACTTCGACATAAATTCAATGATGAATTAAATGACATAGATCAAACGTAATTCGCATGTTTAGTCGAACATACTATTTGCATATTATTCATCGTATTACTAACACGCGTATTTCAAAATCAAACGATATCTTAGTAGAGGCCGCTAAGTGCGGGCGGGGTTGGGTGTTCTTTGTGAACTTCCCAACACGTACCCTCACCCCTTACTCAGAACTTCGGTTTCCGGATGTCTGAAACCGTTGGCGCACGAGAGTCATTTAATACACGGTATCCGATAATGTCGGTATCGGTATCAAATACCAAGGGACGAACCCAATAAACTCTGACATCGGAATGAGCCATACTTTGTCCATGGCCCACTAAGATATAGAGTGGGTTCGAACGGGCCAGAACTCCCACAAAGTTCTGTGGTGACTCCACTTCGATTTAAATTTCAATTTGACCCATCTCAAATGGAGATTCATTCGCCTTTCAAAACCCGCTTGTGACCGCGTCGGGGTTGACATATGTCATGTCCGGAATTTAGCAACTCTGCTGGGGGTAACTGATGCGTGACATACCATCGGCATCCTCTGGTTGAGACTCGAATAGAAATCGTTTGACTAGTACAGTACGCGTTTTAGTTTTACGGTTCATTCATAACCCTATCTTTTCCCGGGCCGGTACTGGTGACCGACGTCCCACTATACTGTTGATGTAGTCCAAATTGGATATGTCAAAAGGTGTTCATAGTCGATTCGTATAGGTTTCGCGGCATGTTCTAAGCTCAACTTGACTTAGGAAGTCCCTCCCGATTCTCGGATAGGCTATGTCCACTAGTATAGACCCTGTATAGACCGACCGAGACTTAGTGTAGAGCATACATGGTGTCGTTATTATGCTTGCGTGACTATGTGCTACTTGGTTTCTAAGGTCGTTTTTTTTCAAAAACCGTCATTTCAAAAAATGCATCTTTCCATAAATATTCAATTTTCAAAAAATTGGGATGCTGCCGAAAATTAGACTTAAGATTTGACTCAAAACAAGCCTATTTTCTAGCCGGCATGCTGCCCATTTCAAAATTCGAATCCGATCCACCTTTCGATTCTCGAATTTTCAAAATTCAATTTCAATTTTCAAATCTTCGTGATGCCATTCGCGATTTTCAATTTTTCGAGATGCCATTTTCGATTTTCAAATTTTCCGAGATGCCATTTTCAATTTTCAAATCTTCGAGCTGCCGTTTTCGATTTTCAAATCTTCGGGATTCCGTTTCCAATTTTTCAAATTATCGGAAATTCTTTTATTCGATATTCAATTTTCAAAATTCCAAATATTCAACTTTTCAAAAACCCGGGAAGCTACCGAATTTAGGACTTATGATTTTACTCAAAACAACCTATTTTTAGCTGGTATGCTGCCTATTTCAAAATTTAAAAATCTTTTCAAACTTCAAAATTGCGGCCGAACGGCATTTTGCCTGTTTCAAAAGTCGGGCCCTCCACCGACTTTCTCGGAATTCTAACTTCCTTTTCAAAACTTTCCTCTTTTTTAGGACTTCCCGTATTTAGCAGTGGCGGGTCTTGTCATAAGTCGTCGAAAGTCATTAACGTCGAAAGTCCATCGATCTTACATCACGGGTTTCCTCCCTATCCCAGTCCACCTTATTTGACTAAGGCATGGCCAACCTACGTAGGACATACCTATACCAAGGAAAGCCCGTTTAAACACTCGAGTCCTAACTAGAAAGTCCCACGCGATTTTTCCCTTCAACAGGACGGTCCCTACGACCTTTCCTATGAGAATTTCGCCCGTCTTTCAATCCGTTAGTCGAGTCACCCTAATTCGAGAATCCTTTAACTTAAGGGTCTACCCTAATCACAGGGTTCATCCTTATTCAAGTCAAGTCGAGGGTCTCTAGCGTCGAAACACTGCCGATCTTACATCGCAAGTTTCTTCCCTTACCCCGTCTGCCTTTCCTCGAGGCCGAGTCAACCTTTTACAAGGCATAGCCCTACAACAAAAGGTTCATGATCCTTACGTCTAAGGGTCGCTCGTCCGACACTTGAGTCTTAACAACCTTCGATCCCACTCGGGGGCTACCCTTCAGCGGAGTGATCAATCACGATTGCTCTAAGGGTCATGTCTTACACATGTCATCTCACGTACCTCACTTTCGAGTCACTTAGACGTCACACCATCTGAGTCCTATCAGAGTCCTTAGTCTCACCTGGGGGCTATTCTCCGACGGAGTGATTAATCACACAGTCACTCCGAGAATCGCACCATACACATTTGTCTTAGGAAAGTCTAACCCGAGTCAAACTGGAGTCGTCTCTCCTCCCGCGCTATTTCCTATACCTTGGCGTATTTAAGTTCCGAATCAACTTTCCTGATTACGCGGTATTCTTACAGATAGGCCACCGGTAACCAGACATAAGCACAAGATGCAAGAAGCTTTGGACCAACTGACCGCCTCACTGGCTAAGATGGAGGCCCAACTGACAGCCATCAAGACCGACCAAACCGCCATTGCCACCCGTTTGAGTGTCGTGGAGCAAGGGACTCCTAAGGTCGGGAATGAAACCACAGGGCCCATAGCTGAACTGGTCACCACCGTTCGCAAACTTGAAGAACAGGTCCATTTGTCAACAAATAAATCGATCCATACGGAAAAAGTTCGTTCCTATTCGCCTCTGAATGACGAGCTACCCGCCAACCTCAACCTTACGGGCATACCGATGTTTGAGGTACTGAAGACCCGGTTCAACACATTCGGGCTTTCAAGAAGTTCATGGCTGTCAAGGGAGTGAAATC
Source organism: Agrostemma githago (assembly GCA_958450325.1). NCBI lineage: Eukaryota > Viridiplantae > Streptophyta > Magnoliopsida > Caryophyllales > Caryophyllaceae > Agrostemma > Agrostemma githago. The sequence continues at coordinate 47,286,480 of OY288255.1, forward strand.
CACCATGTTCAAGCACTTGTTTGCTTCTTCCCTCGAGAAGCACCCGAAAGCCTGGTACTACAGGCTCCATTCCAAGAAGTACAAGACTTGGGATGATGTGGCAACAGATTTCGCTCGGAATTACGCTGATAATACCGAGATCCAGACTACGATGCGTACTCTGGAGGTTAAGGCACAAGAGCCCAAAGAAGGTTTTACCAAGTACCTTCAAAGGTGGAGGGCCGAAAGTGTAAAGTTGGTAGACAAGCCCAACGAGAAAACTTTAGTGGAGGCCTTCATCAACAACCTCCAACCTTTCTACCGCGTCCATCTTAGGTATGCCGACATTTCAAACTTTGCGGTGCTTACCGAAATGGGCATTAGGATTGAAGACGATCTTCGACATAATGAAGATATGAGTGAAGCTTCTACTGAAGGCTATACTGGACATCAACTTGAGTCCTTAGAAGCTGAAGACTATTGACAACATCCGAGAGTCCAGATTTGATTTCAGTCCGAGTTTGAGTCCGAGACTAGGATGTTCTATTTCCTTCACTTTCCAAGTCAGAGTCGGAGTCAGTTGTATTCTGTCCTCTTTTTCAAAATTCAATAAAATCAGCTTTTCTATTTGATGGTAGGGATTCGTCACGTCCCTAGCCAACAATATAACACCGACTAACCTAGTGGGTAACTAGGGCAAGTCGGGATCGTATCCACGAGGACGGTATATCAAGGTTTAGACTAGGTCGGCCTACAACGAGACTAGATTACCAAACAAACACGAAGAAGCGATAAAAGGAAAACTAATTATGGAGGAGAAGTATGACTATACTAACAATGCTAATGATCGAACTAACAAATAAACTAGAGTAAACGATGTCTAACTAAGAAGATGAACTCAAATATGAAAAGAAGTGGGGTAGGTCGGGTTCATAGGAGTAGAAGGGTAATTGGGGTGATCAAGGGTATAGGTGTCTCCTAATCGCTAGAGTCAGTCCAGGCTCTCGCAACTTAGACCGATGTCAAGGTGGGTTCGGGCTCTCGCAACTTAGACCCTAGTCGGCACTCTCGTGACAATGACTATTCTCAACATTTCCGCATCATAGACAAACAATGAGAAGATGAACACAAGTATGGGAAGCATGGCCACTACAACTCACACAAGCATATCAACAAACACATAGAGTGCCTACAATGTGAGTAACAACAAAGATGTAACCGTTTCCCCTTAATCAACCCTAATCATCCATAATCTACCCCTAATCCCCCTACTAAACCCACAAGATTACTACTCACTCATTATCAAACTACTCATAACATTAACAAGAGAAAACAAACTAAACATCCAAGCATTCCTTATGAACAACTAACAACAATAACAATATAAAAAGATGAGACAAGATTGAATAAACAAAGATTAGGAGTAGAGACGATTATACCAACACTATGAAGATGAAAAGATGCAATCTTGTATAAATAAGAAACCCAAATAAAACCCAAGGTTGTCAAGCTTGGAGAATTCTTCAAGTATCCTCTTAATACAAGAACTAATTACAAAGATTAACTAAGAATTAAAGAGAGATTAAAACTAATGAGTGAGAGTAATTCTAGGGTTTTAGGTGCTAATGGAGGCTTAAACTAATCTAGGGTAAGATAAGATGTCTTAAAATTACAAGAAGGTAGTATATATATGGGTACAAGAATGAAGGAGAAGAGAAGAAAAAGAGTCGCGCTGCCAGTTCTTCGTCCCGACCGGGATGGATCATCCCGATCGGGACGGCTCTATCATCCCGATCGGGACGGGTTGGTCCCGACCGGGATGGGCTCACAGCAGCCATCCTAATGTAGCACCCCATCCCGAACGGGATGGGCCTTGTATGCCTTCCTTAAACGCTCTTTGGTGCTTCCTTGCCTCTCATGGGCTTCCCACCGATTCTCGGGACTCGGGATCGGGTCTCGGAGGCTCGGGATTGCGTCCTAAGGTCTCGGGGTCCATTCCAAGGCCTCGAGTCATCGTTCCTTTATCTCGTTGGCTCCAAAATGTGTATGTATTGAGTCGGAATCGCTCCAACTCTTCCAAATTGGTCTCGGGAACCTGAAACGAACTAAAGGAAGCATAAGAAGCCCATGAATCGCTCCAAAGGAGCGATTCCACAAGGAAAAAGGGACCAAAACACAACAAATAGGCACTACAAACTACACTTATCAATTCCCCCACACTTAACCCTTACTCGCCCTCGAGTAAGCACACACTAACTACTAAACTAGCCGAATGGGTATTAGCGCACCCTACGCCCCTTCAACTCACGCAAGTGCACTTAGAGGAAAAGTGCACTCCGCAAGGCAAGTTGGGTCTTGCGACAAAACTGTGGATGCAACCGGACACCAAACACAAAAACAAACAAACATACAAACAAACACATAATCGGTTGCACCCAAAACAAAAGAAATACCGCTTCCCTCTAAAAGCGGTGAAAGAAACACCGGTTTAGGACTCGAGGTAAGTGACAACGTTCCCAAGCTAGCAATACAAACCAAGGTTAACTAAACCCTAATAGTATGACGATCAAGCAATAAAAACGTTGGTAACTTACCTAGGTCCTCCTAACTTTCTAAAAACGTACTACGGGACGATCGGCGGCGTGGAAAAGTGAAGAACCACGGTGTTAGTCGACACTGTAGGTAAGTGAGACCCCGCCCCCTTTAGCGTGAGCCAAGAGGGTCGTCCCGTGTCCAAGACCACCTAACTAGTCCAAGTAAAAAGGTGGAAAACATGCAAAATGAGGGAAGACCGACTAATGCCGCTATCATCCTTCCTCGGGACTCGGTCCTTTGGTAGGCTCTTCACGGCAAAAGTCGGAAAAAGGCTTATTTTTGTGAGGATTTCTTTTTGTGAGACGGGTTTTCTTTTGGCATTTTCTTTCTTTTCGACGTTTTGAGTTGTTTGTTGCCGTGCCATTTCTTTTTTTTTCTTCTTTTCTATTTTCTTTTTGACTTTTGTGCCTTTTCTTTTTTTTCATTCTTTTCTTTTTTTTTCATTCTTTTCTTTTTCTTTGCCGTTTTTGGCAAGATTTGGCTTTGTTGGCATTTTCATTGTATAACAAGAAAGAGAGAATCAACAATTTGCAAGTTATTGCGTGGATATGTGTGAGATGTAGGTGAATGGGTAAGTCGGTACGGGCCAAGACCCTTCAAACCCAGAAAAAGTGGAGAACTTGGACTAATCAAACGATCCTAAACACGGTCGCCTAGGGGACGAGACTCGGTAACCAAGGCCTTTTCACACCGTGGGTGGTCATAATGGTCAAAATGCAAATCCCGTAGTAAATCCCTAGTAAGCTAGGTGGACTCGAGGTAAAGGACCAACGAATTCATTGATTTAGGGTCATTCTACTAGGCTAAAGTCCAAGACTCGATTTACACTAAAAAAAAGGGAAAGTACACACTCACACACAAGCCTCTAAACCGGGTTTTCGAAAACAATTTACACACAAGACACACAACACAACACAAAATGAAGACATGACGAAAACAAAAGGAAAAGGAACAAAAGCAACAAAAACAAAACAAGGCAAAACAAAACACATAGACAAAACAAACATCACTCCTATCATCCAAACAAGTCTCCAAATCAACCTCAAACTCTACAAAGCTCCACCCGAGCACACCACAACACACAAATCCTCCAAACTCCACAAGGAACAAAGATGAAAAAGGGGTGAAGAGATGTTACCGGAAGTCTTGAAAGCTCTCCACCGCTATCGGCGATTTAAGCAACCTATAAGGAAAAAGGGAGGCAAAACCCGCACACAAAACAAATATATGACACAAAGACACAAAATGAAAACACAAAAAATAAAAATCTTTTTGATTTTTGCGAAATTTTTCAAATTTTTAGGGTTTTTTAAGATTTTCTAGAAAAAAGGGAAAATAAAACTAACTACGATAGAATATCGCTCCCCCACACTTAAATCGAGCAATGTCCTCATATGCTCAATCGTAATGTGTGGAGAGACAAAAGAAAAAGAAAAAAACTACGAAAATAAAGCTAAAAATCAAAAATGAAGATGAAGAAAAGGTAGAAGGTGTCCGGCCGGGGTGTAATCAAGTCACCATGGGCCGAGACGGGAAAAAGATATGGAAGGGGGAAGAAAATAAAAGAAGGAAATAAAAGGAAATGGGAGGGGAGGGCTAGGTGTAATCAAGTCACCTAGCCCGGATTCCACCTAAATCCGACTAAATCCTCAAAAAAAGAAAGTGAAAATCTTGTAAAATTGGGATTTTTCGATTTGACTCTCGACGTAATCACATCGTCGGGAGTCGGGAGCAACCATACCATGGCCTCAAAGGCCACCATGACATCAAGACACGAAAGTGTACAAGGGGAAGGGAATAAACAAAGGAAAAACAAGCAACAACAAAAACGGAAAAGAAAGGAAAGTTGCCATACCATAGGTTAGCAACTCACTCTCTCCATTGTCTCATGGTTCAATAAAGGCGCTTGCTTGTCTTCATCATTGCTTTTCCGCTTCATTCTCGATAACATCGCATGGTAGAGGTGGTAGAGGTGTGAGGGGGGGGGGGGGGGGATTTAATGTGGATCTCGGTGTAAAGTGATGTGTATGGGTCATATGATAGGAACAAGGAGGAGTAGGGAGGTTGGGAGGGGGCATAAAACGGTTGGCCTGGGTGGACTAGATTTGTGAAGAAGAATCACAAAGGGGGAGCAGAGGACTATCCCGGTCGGGAAGATTGATCCCAATCAGGTTACCTCACCCGTCCCGATCGGGACGACCTCATCCCGGTCGGGACAGAGCTACAGTGAGCTCAAACCTTGGTACACCCATCCCGATCGGGACGGCTCCTTCCCGGTCGGGATGCCACACCCGTCCCGGTCAAGACGCCCTCATCCCGGTCGGGACGGACTCACAGGAAGCTCCAAATATGGCGCACCCATCCCGATCGGGACGACTCCTTCCCGGTCGGGATGCCTTACCCTTCCCGGTCGGGACGCCTCATCCCGGCCGGGATGGGTCTTCTTCAACTTCCACAATCCCCAAAAGCTTGCTCCAAGCTTCAAAAACCCGATCCTTGTGCCTACAACCCAAAGTATATCATAGCCAATCTTCTCTAAGAGCGTTCTCACTTCACCTATCAAGCAATACTCAAACACACATCAAACTCTCTCCCTCGCCGCGCTCATCAATAATCCAAACAACAAGAATTCACAAAAATCCAAAGCAAATATAATACAAGGATATATACAAGGAGACGGTTCTTGTGGGACTCCGTCAAACCAAGGTGGTGCTTTCTTCAATCTTTTTCAACAACCTTGAACAATTCCATCTCCATCAAGGGCATGTAAGAACAAGTCGAAGGCTCTAGAGATGTCAACAATCAAGCTCGAGATATAACCGACCACATCCCGAGGCTCTTCAAGGCCTTGCCTCGACGTTCCCGGGGCGTCCCGATCTACTAAGTTCAATGGCTTGAACTTGTACTTGCGATCCTTCGGGATATACCCAAACGTCCAACGATCCTCATGTGGCCCCAAGGGAGGCTCATCTTTGTCCTTGCTTAGCAACTTGTCATCAAGCCCATGATTCGGGCACTCATCTTCCTCCAAATCGGAGTCATCATCCTCAAGTACATAAGAGTACTTCTTCAAGCTTTTTCCCGACCCTTCCTCTAGATCGATGTCTTCCGTGGCATGGATCATATTACATGTCTCGGTCATAGGCGAAGTGTTGCCTTGGAGGTCGAACACTAACTCCTCGTCGCCTAATTGAAAGGTGATCCTACCCTTCTTTACATCGATCACGGCACCGGCGGTGTGTAAAAATGGGCGTCCAAGGATGATGGGAGTGTTAGCATCCTCCGGCATGTCAACCACAATGAAGTCGACCGGAATGAAGAACTTCCCTATTTGCACCGGCACATCCTCTAACATTCCCAATGGTCGGTTAAGAGACTTATCGGCCATTTGGAGTGTAATGGAAGTACATTTCAACTCCGTCATCCCTAATTGCTCACAAATGGTGTAGGGAACAATGCTCACACTCGCGCCCAAATCACACATAGCTCTCTCGATCTTGTAATTGCCGGTGGTGCATGGGATAGAGAAACTACCCGGGTCCTTCAACTTTTGAAGCGTGGAACCTTGAATAAGCTCGCTCACCACCCTAGTGAACGCTACCGTCTCTTCCTTGTCGATGGACTTCTTCCTTGCTAGGATTTCCCACATGAATTTTCCATATGCCGGGATTTGGGTAAGTAACTCGGTAAACGGGACACTAACATCCAATTTCTTCACAATACTAAGGAACTTGTCGTATTGAGTGTCCACCTTAGTCTTCATTTGCCTTGATGGGAAAGGCAACTTGATTTGGTACTTGTTTTGTTCAATTGAGGTGGACTCTTCAAAGGACACTTTCCTTTTTCCCTTGTCTTTCTCTTGAAGAGGGGGAGGGTTGTCTTTTTGGGGTTTCTCAACTTCTCATAAGACTTGCTCCTCAATTGGATTGTCCAAGCTTGATTTTTCTTGATTTGGAGATGCCATTTCCATTGTTGGTTCTTGTGTGGGCTCTTGCTCATTAGGATGTGGAGGGGAGTCATAAGAGGTACCTCTCCTTGTGGTGATAGCATTTACATGCTCAAATATCGGTGTTTCACCTTGAGAAGGTAGTTGCCCCTTTTATCTTGAGGAGCTCCCCGAAGCAAGTTGAGATACTTGAGTTTCAAGCATCTTCATACGGGCATCTCTTGACGCGTTTCCCTCTTGAATATAAGCAAAGAGCTCTTGATGGGTTTTTGACATCTCATTTGACCTTGTTGCATATCCATCAAAGTCTTTTGAATGTTGAAATTCCGAGGTGGGGATGATAGATTATGTGGAGTGTCGGTGATGGCGAGAGGAATGCCATAATCATGAGTAGGAGACCGGCTCCTAGGCTTGCTTTGTTGTTGATTTTGAGTTGCTTGTTGATGGTTCCCTTGAAACCCATGAGAATTGCCTTGATTAAGGCCTTGATTGTGGTTTTGTTGTTGTTGGAAGCCTTGGTTTCCTTTGAAACCGCCTTGATTGAAGTTCCCTTGTTGGAACCCTTGATTGTTGTTGTGAAAGGTACCTTGGTTATTTTGCTTGAAATTGTTGAAGGTTCTTGGATTACCCATGTAACCTTGGTAACCTTGGTTGTTGTCCCTTAAGGGAGGTGCAACATAGGGACGATGTTGTTGTTGATGTTGAAAGGCTTGTTGTTGGGGGACTTGTTGGGAAGCTTGGAATTGATTAGAGTAAGAGGTACCTTGCTTGAACGCTTGAAAGGGGTTCACTTGCTCGATACTTCCACGGCAATACATAGGATCATGTCCAACTATTCCACAAGTATCGCACATGCCATAGTAAGGTAAAGGAGGTGCGAACCCCAAAGCATTCACTTCTTGAATCGGTTGATTGTGTGAGGAACTAGTGCCTTGGACTTGGTCGAGGTGACTTTGGAGCTTCTTGTCAATCGTCTCCATGTGTGTTTTCAATTGAGCTCCAAGGTCAATGCTTAATTTGGTGATAGCATCGACCTCATGTATGCCTCCTCGATGTGCCTTCCTAGGCCTAGAATATTGCGAATTGTGCACCGCCATCTCTTCGATTCTCGCCCAAGTTTGGTCGTCATCGACCTCGGTAAACCTACCATTGGAGCCCATGTTGAGAATAGCTCTCGAGTCCTCATAAAGTCCATTCCAAAATTGTTGCACCAAGAACCATTGTGAGAGTCCATGATGAGGGCACGATCTTACCAAAGACTTAAACCGCTCCCAAGCTTCATATAGGCTCTCTTCATCCCTTTGTTGTAACCCGGTGATGGAGGCCCTAAGCAAATTCGTCTTTTCCGAGGGTAAAACTTTTGGTAGAACGCCAAGGCAAGCTTTTTCCAAGTGTCGATACCCATAGTTGCCCTATCAAGACTCTTGATCCATTGCTTCGCTTTTCCGATAAGTGAAAACGGGAAGAGTACCCAACGAATTTGATCTTCAGTAACCCCGGTTTGAGATATAGCGTCACAATAATCGGAGAAAGTCTCCATGTGTTGGTGCGGGTCTTTGGTGGGCAAACCACTAAATAGGCTCCTCTCCACAAGTTGGATAAATTGAGTCTTTGCCACAAAATTCCCGGTATAAGCTTCCGGTAATGCACTCGGTCCCGGCAAGACATCTTCCGTGAACGTGGAGTGAGAGGAAAACTTAGGCATTCTTGGATGTAAGGGAGAAGATGGTTGTGTAGAGAGTGTTGATGTAGAAGAGGAGGGGGAACTAGGAGAAGAATCACCGAAGGGATTGATGAAGGTCCCTCCGGCCGTCTCTCGAGGTGAAATGTTCAAGTCGGCTCCTTGGGCTTGCCCTTGATGAGTATTGCTTGCACTCGGTTGAGAGATCCTAACCCGATTAATCGTTCGTTGGCGAAAGGCTCTAAAGAGTCTCTCCGGCTCTGGATTAAAGAGATAGAAGTCGCCTCCCCTCCTAGGCATACACTACACACTAGAACAAACGTAAGAACGCCTAGTGCTTTATGGGCACTAGGTAACGACAATAAACAAACACAACTAGAGACAAAGAGAAAAAGAAGAAATAAAACTAAAGAAAGAAGAAAAATCTAGAGAATATTTACAAGAGAAGATGGGAGAGCACAAAGAAGGGTAACTAAGTCTAGAAATATGCAAACTAAGTCTAAACAATGCACCGTCCCCGGCAACCGCGCCAAATTGATGGTAGGGATTCGTCACGTCCCTAGCCAACAATATAACACCGACTACCCTAGTGGGTAGCTAGGGCAAGTCGGGATCGTATCCACGAGGACGGTATATCAAGGTTTAGACTAGGTCGGCCTACAACGAGATTAGATTACCAAACAAACACGAAGAAGCGATAAAAGGAAAACTAATTATGGAGGAGAAGTATGACTATACTAACAATGCTAATGATCGAACTAACAAATAAACTAGAGTAAACGATGTCTAACTAAGAAGATGAACTCAAATATGAAAAGAAGTGGGGTAGGTCGGGTTCATAGGAGTAGAAGGGTAATTGGGGTGATCAAGGGTATAGGTGTCTCCTAATCGCTAGAGTCAGTCCGGGCTCTCGCAACTTAGACCGATGTCAAGGTGGGTCCGGGCTCTCGCTACTTAGACCCTAGTCGGCACTCTCGTGACAATGACTATTCTCAACATTTCCGCATCATAGACAAACAATGAGAAGATGAACACAAGTATGGGAAGCATGGCCACTACAACTCACACAAGCATATCAACAAACACATAGAGTGCCTACAATGTGACTAACAATAAAGATGTAACCTTTACCCCTTAATCAACCCTAATCATCTATAATCTACCCCTAATCCCCCTACTAACCCCACAAGATTACTACTCACTCATTATCAAATTACTCATAACATTAACAAGAGAAAACAAACTAAACATCCAAGCATTCCTTATGAACAACTAACAACAATAACAATATAAAAAGATGAGACAAGATTGAATAAACAAAGATTAGGAGTAGAGACGATTATACCAACACTATGAAGATGAAAAGATGCAATTTTGTATAAATAAGAACCCAAAAAAAACCCAAGGTTTTCAAGCTTGGAGAATTCTTCAAGTATCCTCTTGATACAAGAACTAATTACAAAGATTAACTAAGAATTAAAGAGAGATTAAAACTAATGAGTGAGAGAAATTCTAGGGTTTTAGGTGCTAATGGAGGCTTAAACTAATCTAGGGTAAGATAAGATGTCTTAAAATTACAAGAAGGGAGTATATATATGGGTACAAGAATGAAGGAGAATAGAAGAAAAAGAGTCGCGCTGCCAGTTCTTCGTCCCGACCGGGACGGATCATCCCGATCGGGACGGCTCTGTCATCCCGATCGGAACGGGTTGGTCCCGACCGGGATGGGCTCACAGCAGCCATCCTAATGTAGCACCCCATCCCGAACGGGATGAGGCCATCCCGAACGGCATGGGCCTTGTATGCCTTCCTTAAACGCTCTTTGGTCCTTCCTTGCCTCTCATGGGCTTCCCACCGATTCTCGGGACTCGGGATCGGGTCTCGAAGGCTCGGTATTGGGTCCCAAGGTCTCGGGGTCCATTCCAAGGCCTCGAGTCATCGTTCCTTTATCTCGTTGGCTCCAAAATGTGTATGTATTGAGTCGGAATCGCTCCAACTCTTCCAAATTGGTCTCGGGAACCTGAAACGAACTAAAGGAAGCATAAGAAGCCCATGAATCGCTCCAAAGGAGCGATTCCACAAGGAAAAAGGGACCAAAACACAACAAATAGGCACTACAAACTACACTTATCACTATTTCTCATATATACTTTCTTTATGTGTTTCCGAGAACATGATGAACACCGTCATACACTGTGAGCACATGCACGTGACTATTATAGGCACATCTATAATGACTGCAGGATTTTGAGACCCGTTTTTTCCTTTACTTGTTCCATGTCTGACATAGAAAGCCACATAACTACCCTTAGCGGGAGCGATATCGAATCCTATGACAAATCTAGGTAGTTTCCTAGTTTGGGTTCAAGAGGGGAGGCAAGCCCATTTTCCACAATGAAACACCCCTCTAATAAGACTGACCAATCCCTACCATAGGTGTTAGTCTGACCAACAGAAAAAAAAAGACAAAAATCAAATGTCCAAGGAAAAAGCAAAAGGTCGAAATAAAAGAGCTGGCCATGATCAAAAAAATTTCACCATCCCAAGACCGGGGCTAAGAGGTCAACCAAAAAAATTGAAAACCCATGACCGTGGTCAACGGTCAACTCAAGTGAAAGTCCATTGACCAGGGTACGGTCAATTCAAAATTATCAATGCCCATACTATCCGATAGAGAAGAGATAATCAGGTTGGTCAGCTAACACCACATTTAGCCTTCCCACATTACAACCCTCAAGACATTTCCGAGACCTAGGCTAGAGACAGCCCGGAATTTTGAGGATTCAAGCTCTATAGGATACACCCTAACCATTAGGGCCAGACATGGAAATCAGATCCCGCATTATCAAACCTACCCCGATCGAAGTTTGAGTCATTTTTACTCGACTTCTCCTTTCCTACCACATTACAATACCTTACTCTCGAAGCCTTAGCTCCACAAAATCAAACTCCAAATGTCAAAACATCAAAGCCACTTGTGACCTAGCTCCACATTTCCAAAATTATCCAAACCAGTTACCAGCCCCAAACACGGGAACTCAACCTGCGGTTTGCATAAAACATACCCAAATAGTTCACCCCACCTCTGGGGGCTACCCCGAAGAATGCTCACAGTCACAGGATCAACATTATCCTAACTATTTTACCCCTTTGATCAAGACATCATTCGGAATGCATCTAGCCTACACCGTCAGTATGGCTAGTTACACACCAAGTCCTAATAGACTAGGCACCATAATATATATTTCGATTCACTGAACTACGGCTTGGTTTGATTTCATCACACGTGAATACGTAGGCAGCCTTTCAACAGAGGTACAACCACCCACATTGACACACATTCAAAAAGCGTCATTCCGGTCACGACACTGTCATGTTGTCAACAGCTAGCTTTGTCACCCTAGGAGCTTCTCCTAGGCAGAAGTTCTCCATCCACTCACCTAATCCAAATACCTTCAAAAATCTAGCCTCCTTTCTATAGTATATCCTAGTAGTTAGCTCAGTCGAAGACGAGAATCTGTCAGGACTCGAAACAACACCTACCTTGGGAATATACCCAAAAACTGAAAAATCCAAAAGAACACTAGACTACGAGATTGTTGCGGTCATGCAGAAACAGTCTCATAACAGGCTATTTCAGCTCCCCTATAGCACATCCTTCCCATTTCGATGTCCGACCATGTTGCCACTCGCCTAGGCTACAGAGTAGCGCGACTTAAGAGTCTTGTTAGGTGGCCAACCCCCTTAACGAGTCACGGTCCAACCCCTCGTGAGTCTAGTCGTGTCTGTCAATTCGTCCTGTCGCGTCTAGAGTCGAGTCTGTCGGTATGTCTCTCTTCAAATTCCCGGTTTGAAATTTGCAAAACTTAACAATTTGACAAAATCCTTTTTGACAAGGTCAAATTTCAGTCAATTTAAACTGCAAATTTCTTTTTGATAAGTGTAGTTTGTAGTGCTTATTTGCATGTGTTTTGCTCCCATTTTCCTTCTGGAATCGCTCCTTGGGAGCGATTTATGGGCTTCTTATGCTTCCTTTAGTTCGTTTCAGGTTCCCGAGACCGATTTGGAAGAGTTGGAGCGATTCCGACTCTATACATACACATTTTGGAGCCAACGGAGTGAAGGAACGATGACTCGATGCCTTGGTATCGACCCCGAGACCTTGGGACCCAATCCCGAGCCTCCGAGACCCGATCCCGAGTCCCGAGAATCGATGGGAAGCCCACGAGAACCAAGGAGGGACCAAAGAGCTCTTAAGGGAGGCCTACAAGACCCATCCCGTTCGGGATGGCCTCATCCCGTTCGGGATGGCCTCATCCCGTTCGGGATGAGGTGCGCTTTGGAGGGTGCTACTGTGAGCCCATCCCGATCGGGACCAACCCGTCCCGGTCGGGATGACAGGGCCGTCCCGATCGGGATGATCCTGTCCCGATCGGGACGAAGAGATGGCAGCCGCGCATCTTTTCTTTCTTCTCCTTCATTCTTGTACCCATATATATACTCCCTTCTTGTATTGTTAATACAACTTATCTTACCCTAGACTAGTTTAAGCCTCCAATAACATTCAAAACCCTAGATTATTGCTACTCTCATTAGTTTAATTCTCTCTTTAATCTTTAGATAATTATTGTAATTAGTCTTGGATTAAGGGATTCTTGAAGATTGTTCCAAGCTTGCCAACCTTGGTATTGTATTTGGGTTTCTCATTAATACAAGTTTTCATCTTTCCTTCATCCTAGTGTTGGTATAATCTTTCTTACTCTTGTTCTTTGTTTATTCAATCTAGTTTCATCTTTTCATATTGTTAGTATTATTGTTCTTGTTATTCATTATGGATGTTGGTTTTGTAGTATTGATTTCTCTTGTGAATGTTAGTTTTCTCTTTATAATGAGTGAGTAGTGATCTTGTGGGGTTAGTAGGGGGGTTAGGGGTAGATTATGGATGATTAGGGTTGATTAAGGGGAAAAGGTTACATCTTTGTTGTTAGTCACATTGTGGGCACTCTATGTGTTTGTTGAAATGCTTGTGTGAGTTGTAGTGGCCATGCTTCCCATACTTGTGTTCATCTTCTCATTGTTTGTCTATGATGCGGAAATGTTGAGAATAGTTTAGTCGCGAGAGCGCGGACTAGGGTCTAAGTTGCGAGAGCCCGGACCCACCTTGACATCGGTCTAAGTTGCGAGAGCCCGGACCGACTCTAGCGATTAGGAGACACCTATACCCTTGGTCACCCTTGGTCACCCCAATTACCCTTCTACTCCTACGAACCCGACCTACCCCACTTTCTTCCATATTTGAGTTCATCGTCTTAGTTAGTCATCATTTCTATAGTTTCATTGTTTAGTTAGTTCTCATAGTTAGTTCATCATTAGTCTAGCTATCTCTTCTCCTCCATCATAGTTTTCCATTTATCGTTTCTTTGTGTTTGTTTGGTGACCTAGTCTCGTTTTTAGGTAGACATAGTCTAAACTTCGCCTTACCGTCCTCGTGGATACGATCCCGACTTACCCTAGCTACCCACTAGGTGTAATCAGTAGTTTATTGACGGTTAGGGACGTGACAAATCCCTACCATCACTTTTCTACCCCTTTCAATTTTGAAAACCTATCTCCTAGCACATGAGTTGCTTTCAGGACTTCGATTTCAACATAAAGCAAAAATCATTTTCCCCAGCGCAAGTCAATTTGTGGATGCTAATTGCATTTCCTATCTGCTATATTTGCTATTTCTGCCTATAGAACTAACATTTCAGGTACCAGCTTGTGCTTCCCAAAGGAACATGAAGTTTTTATCTCCCCAGCGTGAGTTCACCTAAGTGATGCATGCAATTTGGGATGTGTTTGCAAACGAACACACCCTGGGCTTCTTAGGCAGGCTCCCGCGTAATTTCGGATCGGGATGTGTCTACAAACGGACACACCCAGGGCTTCTTAGGCAAGCTCCTGCATAGTTCTGAGATGGGATGTGTCTGCAAACGGACACACCCAGGGTTTCTTAGGCAAGCTCCCGCATAGCTCGTACATCTCCCCAGCGGAAAGCCCAAGACGACATTTTCCCCGGAATAGCACGGGATGGGCCCATTTATAGGCGCACCCGGGACTTATACGACAAGTCCGATTCCCCACAGGTATGATTTCTATCTTATGGCGGGCGTGTCCTTTCACGCAAGTCTAATGGACTATAAACGACCCGATCGGAAGTCTGCTAGGTCTTAATCCTCGATTGGTCTGGTAGCTACTCTGAATCTCGCCTTGTCCAAGCCTTAGTCAGAGTGGGGGCTCTGTAGACACCCACATTTGGCCGCTAGGTGTCGGTAGCAGTTTCCAAAAAACACTCGATGATGATCGGACGTAAACATAGCTTAATATACTCGAATATGGGCTCAAAATCATTAGTATTTGGCTTGGGATTTTTACGGAGTACAAATCTCACAAAAACGTCCCAAAATTCAGGCCGAGTGGGTTATTTCCAATCAAATAAGAATAATTTGGGTCAAAACCGACACCAAGGGCAAAACTGTCTTTTAGCAACCGAGTCAAACCCCGGTCAAAGACGTTTCCGAGGCATAGAAATCTGCCGCATCACTTCGCAAATCCAACTTGGAGTCAAAAACTACAAAAATCAGCTACAAAAAAGATTAAACAATTCCGTTAGAGATAGAATTCGATCTCTAAAAAGCCTTCTACCCGAGCTAAACCCACTTGATCGAGTCGACCAGCCCACTCGGTCGAGTAGGCTTGTAAAACCCGCAAAACCAGCGTCAGACCGGGCACTCGACCGAGTACTAGGCATCACTCGGTCGAGTGACTCCTTTTCCAGCCGGAAAATGATTCCTCTTACACCCAACGACGAAATCCCTTTTTCTCTAGGATTGTGTGCTTTTCCTATCCAAAGCGGTGTTTCTTCTCACCCAAGCAAAGCTACCTCTCATAGTCAAGGTCGGGGAGCTCTCCTATAAATAGACCCCCTTGCACAACATAATAACAACATCAACAATTACAATCCCCGAACAGTTCCCAACATTAATTCACAACCCGAGTTACTAGGCAAACTATACAAAAACATCGTCCCGATTTTCCTCTAGAAATCCTTTAGGAAACCTGAGATCAAAACTCGTCAAAGACCCGAGAGCAAAACTTGTCAAATCCCTTCCCAATCTTTAAACCACTATAACTCTTCCTATATCATCTCGACGCTCCGGTGCCTAAGCCACAACTAGACGAGCCCCGTTCTGAGAAAGTAAAGCATGTAGGTTGAGGGTGCAAATTCAATCCCGTCTTCTCTCTCTCTCTCTCTCTCTCTCTCGTTTTTTCCTTTGTGTCATCCGTCCATCATTATCGAGTCAGTCGTCACGTTTTTTTTATTTCTTTTTTCATCGTTTCTAATACCGATATTATCGCAACTATCTAGTTTTATACAAAAACGGTCATTCTTAAAATATGATACCGACTCTATAGTCGAATATCATATCTACAAGAATCAAATTAATCTCGTTGATGATAAGATAACCGTCACATAAATCCTAAACACGAAATACGACGATTTCAATACGGAGAGAATCTACTTTTTTTAAATTTGATTTTCAAACGATTAACAAAACATCTCTTCAAAAAAGGGTCGCCCCGAATATTCGATATTGATTCCATAATCAAGCGTCGAATATAACGAGTATCGAAAATTTAAGTCGAGTATAAATCGTATTATATTTTTACGCGACTTAACAAAATTATCGATTTTTCAAAAAAACAATTTCGAGATCAAAATCAAACCGGACAGCAGTCCGTACAAGGGGCACTCGATCAAGTGCCTAGCCCACTCGATCGAATGGCACCCTAAAAACCGAGACAGAAGCTTTTTTTCGAGACTACTTGGTCGAGTCCCGCGATGACTCGATCGAGTGGCTCCTGATCTAGCAAAACAGCGAGCTTTTTAGCATATTTCGAGTCTCGATAAATATTTTTATGACTTCGGTCAACACGTGTCAAATCTATCACGTGAATTATCTTTTCAAAATCATGCATCGTATCGTGTTACATCATTTATTTAATTTTCAAATCGCTACTAACTCGTTTGTTCTTTGTCTTTGTATCTTACTTTCGTTGTTTTGTTTTATTATACTAAAACGGACCTCGCATGCTAAATACTTCCTCTGTTTCTTTGATATCTTCCACATTTCCTTTTTCAACCATTTCTTTGATTTCTTCCACTTTCCTCTTTTCTATCACACTTCTCTCTTACCTAGGTGGCCCACTTACTTTACTCCCTCTCTACTTTTACTTATTTTATTGTTTTTATTAAGAAATGTGCCACTTTTAAGGTGGAAGAAATCATAGAACGGAGGGATTACAACTTCGACATAAGTTCAAAGATGCATTAAACGACGTAGATCAAACATAATTCGCATGTTTAGTCGAAAATACTGTTTGCATATTATTCATCGTATTACTAACACGCATATTTCAAAATCAAACGATATCTTAGTAGAGGCCGCTAAGTGCGGGCGGGGTTGGGTGTTCTTTGTGAACTTCCCAACAAGTACCCTCACCCCTTAATCAGAACCTCGGTTTCCGGATGTCCGAAACCGTTGGCGCACGAGAGTCATTCAATACACGATATCCGATAATGTCGGTATCGGTATCAAATGCAAAGGGACGAACCCAAAAAACTCTGACATCGGAATGGGCCATACTTTGTGCATGGCCCACTAAGATATAGAGTGGGTTCGAACGGGCCCGTACTCACACAAAGTTCGGTGGTGACTCCAGTTCGCCTATGGAGATTCATTCGCCTCCCCAAACCCGCGCGTGGCCGCGTCTGGGTGGATCTTTGTCATGGCCACACATACGTTCAATTTCAAAACTCCTAACCTTGGGGGGGCTACCTTAGGCAAGTAAATGAAGGGAAGACTTACATCCTCGAGACGTACCTGGTTCACCAGCACGGTCTCCGTCGATTAGTGGCTTGTAGTCATCTTGGTCTGAGCCAACCTCCAGTCGATCCGAGCCGCGAACCTAGTTGGGTGAACCGACACCGTCTTAGGCGCCAAACACGGAAATTAAGAATAGATCCAAGCGTGCAAAACCTGATACAATGTCAACAAACAAAAACAAAACCAACAAAATCAAAACCAAGTACAAGTTGAGTAACTAATCTCCATCACGAGACCTGGACCAACGATGGGTATGGCTAAATCCGAAGCCAGCATTTGCGTCCTAACCATGGTTTGGAAACAACGGGTCATCTCCGTAAAACCTGTTGTAGCCCAGTCAAAATGACCTAGCTGCCTTAAGTTAGCCAAGAAAGGCAAAATCCTAGTATTAACCTCTCGCTCTTAACTGAGAAGTGAGACGAACCTAGGAAATACCACAACCACAGACGGGCGTCCTGCACCGCTGTGTTGGTCTCCGGACCCTCCAAAACAGCCAGTCTCTCAAAGTGGTTGGTGATATAAGAACTGGCCAAGGCATGGGGCGAGTTGTAAGCGGAAGGCTCGAGAAAATCCCCAATCCAAACCCTAACCTCGGCACTATCCAACCTAGGGCCCTCCGACGCCCACCTGATCAACTCAGGACCCCAAGGAAACCCCGTGATCACTCCAAAATCTTCCAACGTCATCCCGACCTGTCAAAACGACATATAAATGTCGTAAACCTCCAAACATGTCGTAAACCCCGAATCTACCATCGCTCTGATACCATTAGCTTAGGTTTTCTCTTGGTTTTGCAACCGACGAATCGAACCCAATGCCCGACTAAGGAACCCAAGGCCGTCCCCATGATCAACTTCTTAGCCTCAAGGCTAAGCTTCTTGGAGTATACCTCCAAACATGTCGTAAACCCCGAAAAGGTCCTCATTGGACCTAGTGACTGCAAGGCATGATGATACGAGAGTATAAGCGAATCTTACAAATAAAAGTCAATATCAAGTACAAATCGATGTCGAAAATAATCAAAGGTACTCACCTTGCCGTTAATGGTATGGCTAGAGATATGCAAGTCCGGACGGAGTATTAATTGTCGTTTGTCCCAATCCTTAGCACTTATTTTTGATCCCGGTCACATTAAAAGTGGTTTCGGGAAAATCCGGCATTGTTACAGTCTCATTTGGTTCGTCGTAAGCCTCACAATCTCACACAAAATGACCTAAAGTGCATTCCGGGTCACGAAAATCGACGTACAAGCTACCCACAACATCACAAGCAAGAAACTAGCAGGTTCACTAGAATCAAGTACGGGAACAATCGTGAAATTGGTCCCTCACCCTATTTTTCGAAATATGGCCATGTAAAGGCTGTTAAAGGACCTTCAAGTTTTCATTTCTAGAAAATAACTACACCTACATGTTCTATACTGTCATAACTCGAGGAGGTAATAAAGAACAATCATCAAAACATAGCGAACAAAACACCCAAATCAATTTTTAGGGTTAAAGGAATTTCAATTCAAATCGTACTAATCAAGTTTAAATCGACAATAGTGAATAAAGGACACTTACTTGGGGTCGACATTATCGAGATTGAGCAAAAATCGAGTTTGAAATAAGTAACAATGGCGAAGGGATGAATGTGCGTGAGATGATAGAGTAGAGGCGTCGGGTTTTTAAAATTAATGAACCATCGCCCCTAGCTCAAATCGCGCTTTTCTCTTGGGTCGATAAAACAAAATATCAACCGCCTAATTGCAGGCGCCTGATTTCTGTGGCGATGGAGTCCAGGCGCCTCAGTATTGGGTAGCCCGAAGGCCCACACCTAACCTTTCAGCATAAGACAAAGCTGGGTTAATCCAGACACATTTCTCAGTACCCGAAGGACGTGTACTCGTCCACTAGCAAAGAAACAATAGCAAACCGCATTATTATCTCAAGCAAGACAACCCATTATACTACACCATCCCCAGTAGAGCATCTTGTAAAGCCGCCACACCCGTTATGCAAACCAACAAAAATACCCAGCAGTACCCATCAATTCAAATCACTCTCGCAATACCAAGTACAAATAGCAAACCCTTCAACAAAATTGCAAAAATAAATCAACTACCCCAGCAAATCTCCAATCCTAGCAGAAAACCACGAATCCCAGTCCAGAATACAAAAGAGCAAGAAGCAATACAGACACAAATTATGGACTCACCAAGAGTTTATGTAACGATCCCAGGAAAGATCAGAGTAAAACTACCAAAAACCTATGCAGCCACTCGTCAGTTTGGAAAGTCCAGGAACAGACAAGAATTTGTTCTAAAGAATACAATATGTAAAGTCCAGGAATAGACAAGGATCTGTTCCAAAGAATACAATATACAAAAGTCAAGGAACAGACAATAATCTGTTCCAAAGAACACGATATGTAAAGTCCAGGAATAGATAGGGATCAATTCCAAAGAATACAATATACAAAGTCCATGAATGAACGGGATCTATTCCAAAAAATACAATATGCAAAGTCCAGGAACAGACAACGATCTATTCCAAAGAATACAATATGTAAATTCCGAGAACAGAGAGAAATTTGTTCCAAATAATACAATATGCAAAGTGCACGAACAGACAGCGACATGTTCCAAAGAATACGATATGCAAAGTCCAAGAATAGATAGGGATCTATTCCAAAGAAAACAATATGCAAAGTCCATGAATAAACAAGAATCTATTCCAAAAAATACAATATGCAAAGTCCAGGAACAGACAACGATCTATTCCAAAGAACACAATATGTAAATTCCGAGAACAGAAAGAAATTTGTTCCAAATAATACAATATGCAAAGTGCACGAACAGACAGTGACCTGTTCCAAAGAATACGATATGCAAAGTCCAGGAATAGATAGGGATCTATTCCAAAGAAAACAATATGCAAAGTCCGTGAATAAACAAGAATCTGTTCCAAAGAATACAAGATGCAAAGTCAAGGAATAGACAGGGATCTGTTCCATAGAATACAATTTAATTACAAAGTACAGAGATAGACGGGATCTATTCCAAAGAATACAATATGCAAAGTCAAGGAACATACAAAAATCTATTCCAAAGAATACAATATGCAAAGTCAAGGAATAGACAGAAATCTGTTCCAAAGAATATAATATGCAAAGTGCAGGAACATACATCGATTTGTTCTAAAGAATACGATATGAAACGTCCAGGAACAGACATGATGTGTTCCAAAAAATACAATATGCAAAGTCCGAGAACAGACATGAATCTGTTCCAAAGAATACAATATAAAAAGTTCAGGAATAGATAGGGAATCAATTTAAAAGAATACAATTGCAAAGTCCATGGATAGATGGGGTCTATTCCAAAGAATACAATCACAAAGGCCAGGGACAAACTAAAACACGGGGTCTATTCCGAAGAACAAAGCACAAATCAACTACAAATAACTCTTCAAATAACTATTCCGAAGAACAGACATGATTTTTGTGTTCTCTTCTCGTTGTGTATCTCCGTTTCTCTTCTTGTGTTACTCTCTCTTCCTAGTGCCTCAAAAGCACTAGGATACTAACGTTTGCTCAAGTGCTTCTAGCTCATCCTAGGTACCAAAGCGACGTTATGGACATGGCTTGTCCAAGCTACCATCAATCATCACGAGACAACTATGGGGCGAATTACCAAAACCCACAACTTTACCAACCATATCAACCTCATCAACAATCTTATGAACCCTCTTCTTATGGTTACCAAGAAAGTTGTCAAGGATCGTTCCCACATCCTAACAACTACCAAACACCCTCACATAACCCACAACCGCAAAATCCCAACTTTGAGACTTGTCAAATGATGATTCAATTGCTTAAGAGCCAACAAGAGTCGATGACTCTATTGCAAAAGAATCAACAAGCGATGGTGGCTCAAATAATAGGGGTTAAAGAGGAGTTCAAGGCCCAAATAGAGGTCCAAGATGCTCGCATCAATGCACTCATGGCTCATATCACGATGTTGGCCTCTCGAACTCCGCAACATGTTGAGGAAGGTTCATTTTGGCAAGAAGGTCGGGTGCCTCCACAAGTAAGTCAACCCGATTGTGAAGCTACAAATGAAGAAGAGGGGGTCGATCAAGAGACCATTGTTGAGTGTTGCTTGGGCGGTGAAGATAGGGGAAGAATAGAGGAAGTTGAGGCTTCAAGGGCCAACAATGAGGAGGGAGTTGAGCATGATTATCAAGATAGCTCTTGGGGAGCCAATGTATTGGCTATAAAGTTGGATTTGTTTGATTTTCTTCGTGATGAATCGGGTGTTGACAATCCAAACCCAAGTGAAGAGATGACCCCTAATGACCATTTTGACAAGGTGAGTGAAAAGGAGCGCAATACTTGGGAAAAAGAAGTAGATGCCTTGGAACTTGCTTTGTATGGGAATTTGGAGGATCCTAAAGGCTCCAATGAAGAAAACTTGATGCTTTCTCCTCCTCTACCGCACTCGATGTCTAGCCCTTTGTCTTGTGAGACGGTTGGTGAAGAGGATCCTTGTCGGGCGGTGGAAAAGAGTTCCACTCTCGACCCCGTAGAAGAAGCGACACCTCTAGGGTGTGATCTCCCACATCATGACACCGAGCACGACTCTAGACCACTATACCTACCGGATGGTCATAAGAGTCGTAGCTATGTTGGTTTAGAAGACCCGGAAGATCACGAGAGCCCCGAGCATAATGAAGATGATCGCTTCTTCCCTCCGACTTGGAAACTTTTGGGAGTGGCTTGGCTCGGCCATGTGAGCTTAAATGAAGATGTTGCTAGGGCATTTGACTTACTCCTGAGAGTAATTAGTGTAAATATCTTTTCCCTTTCTTTTGTGCTTGTATTTGTGTTTATGGTTGTTTGTATAGTTTGGTTTCTAGGATTTGTTAGCCTTTGTGGAATTCTTGTTTATTTGGATTGTTGATGAGCGATGTGAGGGAGGGAATTTGATGTTGTATCTGAGCTTATTGTGATAGGTGTGAAGTGAAGGTGATTCCTAGAGAAGAGTAGATAATGATAGAGCTTGGATCGTGGGAATGGAAGTCGGTTTTTGAAGCTTCGGTGAAGCTTTTGGGGTTTTGGAGGTCAAGAAGACCCATCCCGGCCGGGAAGGGAGCTTCCCGACCGGGAAGGGTATGCCATCCCGACCGGGAAGGAGCCGTCCCGATCGGGATGGAGGTGCAAAAATTGGAGCTTGCTGGAGTGCCGTCCCGACCGGGAAGGTGGCTTCCCGACCGGGATGAGTGTGTCTTTCCGATCGGGACCATCCATCCCGATCGGGATGGTCTCTTTTCTCCTCTTTTGGCCTCTTCTTTGACATTTGAGCCCACCCATCCATTGTTTACCCCCACCCAACCTCCCTACCCATCCTTGCTCATGTCATATGACCGTCACACTTCATTTACATACCCTCACCTCGTTTCTCTTCAATTTACACCGAGTTTCACATCGAATCCCACTCCCCTCACACCATTACTACCTCTACCAAGCGTACCTATCGAGCTTGAAGAGGGATAGCAATGATGAAGACAAGCAAGTGCCTATATTGATCTATGAGATGATGGAGCGAGTGAGTTGCTCACCTATGGTATGGCAACTATCCTTTCTTTTCCGTTTTTGTTGTTGCTTGTTTTCCTTTGTTTATTCCCTTCCCCTTGTACACTTTTGTGTCTTGATGTCATGGTGGCCTTCGAGGCCTCGGTAGTTGTTGCTCCCGACTCTCGATGATGTGACTACATCGAGAGTAATTTTCAAAATCCAAATTTTACAAGATTTTCATTTTCTTTTTTGAGGATTTAGTCGAATTTAGGCGGAATCCGGGCTAGGTGACTTGATTACACCTAGCCCTCCCCTCCCATTTCCTTCTATTTCCTTTTTATTTTTCTTCCCCCTTCCATATCTTTTTCTCGTCTCGGCCCATGGTGACTTGACTACACCCCGGCCGGACACCTTCTACCCTTTTCTTCACTTTATTTTTGATTTTTAGCTTTATTTTCATAGTTTCTTTTCTTTTTCTTTTGTCTCTCCGCACACTAAGATCGAGCATGAGGACATGGCTCGGTTTAAGTGTGGGGGAGCGATATTCTATCATCGTTAGTTTTATTTTCTTAGTTTTTCGAAAAATTCTTCAAAAAAAAACCCTAAAAATTTGAAAAATTTCACAAAAATCAAAAAGATTTTCTTTTTGTGTCTTTTCCTTTTTTGTGTCGTTGTGTCGTATATTTGTTTTGTTGTTTGTGTTTGTCTCCCTTTTTCCTCTTAGGTCGCTTAATCGCCGTTAACTTTGGATAGCATGCAAGACATCCGGTAACATTTTTATCCCTTCTCTTCTTCATTTGTCTCTTGCGGAGTTCGGAGAAGATTGTGATGTTCGGAATCGTTAGATCAGTCCAAGTTCTCCCCTTTTTGTGAGTATGAAGGGAAGACGCCGTCCCGACATACCCATTTCCCTACTTCCTGCACAAATCCACACAATAAAAATGCAAATTGTTGAAATCTCTCTTTCTTGTTACAAAGAAATGCCAAAAAGGGCAAAGAAAAGAAAAGAATGATAATGAAAGAAAGAAAAGAATGAAGAAAAAGAAAAGGCACAAAAGCCAAAAAGAAAATAGAAAAGAAGAAAAAGAAATGGCATGGCAACAAACAAAGCAAAACGTCAAAAAGAAAAGAGAAAATGCCAAAAGAAAACCCGATTCACAAAAATAACCTCTACCTCTCAAAATAAGCCTTTTTCCGACTTTTGCCGTGAAGAGCCTACCAAAGGACCGAGTCCCTAGGAAGGATGATAGCGACATTAGTCGGTCTTCCCTCATTTTGCATATTTCCATCTTTTCACTTGGACTAGTTAGGCGGTTTTGGACATGGGACGACCCTCTTGGCTCATGGCTAAAGGGGGCGGGGTCTCACTTACCTACAGTGTCGACTAACACCGTGGTTCATCCTTATTCCACTCCGCCGATCGTCCCGTAGTACGTTCTTAGAAAGTTAGGAGGAATCTAGGTAAGTTACCAACGTTTTTGTTGCTTTATCGTCATACTATTAGGGTTTAGTTCACCTTGGTTTGTATTTCTAGCTTGGGAACGTTGTCACTTGCCTCGAGTCCTAAACCGGGGCTTCTTTCACCGCTTGTTTGAGGGAAGCGGTATTTGTTTTCTTTTGGGTGCAACCGATTATGTGTTTGTTTGTGTGTTTGTTTGTTTGTGTGTTTGGTGTCCGGTTGCATCCACAGTTTTGTCGCAAGACCCGACTTGCCTTGCGGGGTGCACTTCCCCTCTAAGTGCACTCGCGTGAGTTGAAGGGGCGTAGGGTGCGCTAATACCCACTCGGATAGTTTAGTAGTTAGTATGCGCTTACTCGAGGGCGAGTAAGGGTTAAGTGTGGGGGAGTTGATAAGTGTGGTTTGTAGTGCCTATTACGTAGTGTTTTGGTCCCATTTTCCTTGTGGAATCGCTCCTTGAGAGCGGTTTATGGGCTTCTTATGCTTCCTTTAGTTCGTTTCAGGTTCCCGGGACCGATTTGGAAGAGTTGGAGCGATTCCGACTCGTTACATACACATTTTGGAGCCAACGGAGTAGAGGAACGATGACTCGATGCCTTGGAATCGACCCCGAGACCTCGGGATCCAATCCCGAGCCTCCGAGACCCGATCTCGAGTCTCAAGAATCGACGAGAAGCCCATGAGAGGCAAGGAGGGACCAAAGAGCTCTTAAGGGAGGCCTACAAAGACCCATCCCGTTCGGGATGGCCTCATCCCGTTCGGGATGAAGGGAACATGAAGCACGGCTACTGTGAGCCCATCCCGATCGGGAAGGTCCTTCCCGACCGGGAAGGATGGCCCATCCCGATCGGGACCAAGCCTTCCCGACCGGGAAGGGTCAGTTACAGCCCGCATTGTTTCCTTTCTTCTCCTTTTCATTTGTAACCCTATATATATTCTTCCCTTGTTATGTTATCTTAGGTTAGACATTAAGAGACTAAACCCTAGATAGTTTTAGCATAGATTAGTGTAGATTAGTCTTTAGATTATCGTTAATCTTAGATTAATGCTTGTAATTTGGGAATTCTTCAAGATCTTCACCAAGCTTGACAAACTTGGATGTTTGTTTTGGGTTATTCTCATTTATGCAAGTTTTCTTCTTCTTTTCATCTTCTAGTTTGGTATTATCTCTTTCCCTTTCTCTTGTTCATTTTTTTCCTAATCAAGTTTGAATCTTTAGTTCTTGTTAGTGTTTAGTTCTTCATTCTTGATAGTTTCTTCATGTTAGTTTTGTTGTTTGGTTTGATTTCTCTTGTTAGTGATAGTTTTAGTTTAGATATGTTAGAGTAGTGTTCTTGCTAGGGTTAGTAAGGTGATTAGGGTGTTAATTGGATGATTAAGGGATGGTTGGAGATGTTGGTGGAAGATTTGGGTTTCCTCTTGTTTGATGCACATCACATGTTTGTTGAATTGCTTGAATGACTAAGTATGTGCGAATGCTTGTTTTCTTGCCTTTCTTTCGTGGGTATTAGTTTGTTTGTGGGTTCGGTCCTCTCATTAAGTTGCGAGAGCCCGGTGAGGATGACCCCTAGGCCGGTCTAAGTTGCGAGAGCCCGGATTCGACCTAGGATCATAGCGCGCTAGAACCCCGTTTGTGTTGTGTATCGCCGAGATGGGTTTTAGGTGGAACCTCTAGGTGAGTCTAAGATGCGAGAGCCCGGACCAACCTAGATTACCCTACTACCTCCTTCACTCTAGTCCTCCCTTGACCATTCCGTTACCCCTTTGACCCCGACCTAATCCTAGCCCGTTCTCCTTTGTTTGTTTCCTTTGTTTAGACCTTAGATTAGTCCATAGCCATCCCCCTTAGACTAGCTTGTCTCGAACCTAGTCCTTGACCGTGGCATACCTTAGTCCATCCTCCCGTCCCTGTGGATTCGACCCGACTTACTCTAGCTACCCACTAGGTATAGCCGGTTTTGTTTGACGGTTGGGATTCACGACAAATCCCACCCATCACTTCTTCAATTGCAAAAGAGCAACCAAGAAATGGCCACCCAAATTCAAAAACAACAAAATGAATTATGGGTCCAAATTCGAAGGGCAAACGAGGCGAGGGATGCTCGATTAGATGAAGGGTGCCCACTTGAGAAAGAGGAGCAACCTAATCACGAAGCCGCCAACGTAGTTCCCTTTGGAGGAGAAATTTGCTCTGAAGAACCTCAATCGTCTACCCAAAAAGAGACGGATGATGAGATGACCCTTGGTGAAGGCAACATTGGTGAGGAATTGGAAGAGGATGGTGAGTTGGACGATTTGGTGGAGTTTGTGAGGTTGTTGGGTGAGATTGATAGCCTTAAGTTGCCCTTGTGCGATAATGAGACTACGCATCAAGAGCCCCTTGCTAGTACACCGAGAGATGGTTTGGAAGAGATTGAAACCGCCGGTAGAAGTTTCGATCCTCTCCTCCAAGATGATGTGGGGCCAAGTGATGAAGGTGGGGAACCACAACTTGAGGAACGTGTGGGGGTGCGCATTGAGGAGATGAGGCCAAAGCCGATTTTTGTGCCTCGTTTCTTGGAAATGAAGCTTGCTTGTGATTGGAGGCGATGCCTAGGGAGGAAGAGGTCGGTAAAGCTCGTAGGATGGATAGACCCCGGAGACGATTTGAAAGATTATTTTGGGTCTTGGGATTCCTACTTCTTGCCTCCTCCTTGGAGGCCGTGGAGGTTGGCTAGGCTCGAGCGCTTCTTGGGCCTTCACTATGATGTTGGTAGCGCGTTCGACTTGCTCCTCCATGCCCTTGAGGGCTACGGTTGAAGAAGAGTCCACCATCCTAGGTTTGACGGAGTTCCTAAAGAACCGTCATGTTGTATATTCCCCCTCTCCTCTTCTTTAGAATTCTTGTGTTCGTATTTGTGTGTTTTTTCTATTGATTTTGTTTGTTTTGTGAATTCTTGTAATATTGGATTGTTGATGAGCGATGTGAGGGAGGGAATTTGATGTTGTATTCGAGTTTATTGTGATAGGTGTGAAGTGGTGGTGATTCCTAGAGAGGAGTGGTTAATGATAAAGCTCGGTTCGTGAGTAGGGGAGTCGGTTTTGGGGTCATGGGAGTCATGAAGACCCTTCCCGATCGAGAAGGGTGTGTCGTACCGACCGGGATGGGGCCGTCCCGATCGGGATGAGGGTGCCAAAAATCGAGTCCACTGGAGTGTCATCCCGATCGGGAAGGAGGTTTCCCGAGCGGGAAGGGTTTATCAACCCGACCGGGATCATCCATCCCGACCGGGATGATCCCCTACTCCTTTTTGGTGCTTCTTCTTCGATATTTATGCCCACCCAACCATTGTATACCCCCACCCAACCTCCCTACCTTCCTTGCTCATATCATACCACCCACATACTTCATTTTCATACCCTCACTTCATCTTCTATCTACTTTAGACCGGTATTCACATCAAATCCCACCCCCTACCATTACTACCCCAACCATGCGTTTTATCAAGTTTGACGCGGGATGACAATGAAGAAGACAAGCTTTGTGCCAATATTGATCTATGAGACGATGGAGCGAGTGAGTTACTAGCCGATTGGTTTTGGTAACTATCCTCACTTTTCCGTCTTTTATTGCTTGTTTTTCTCTTGTTTGCCCCCTTTCCCCTTGAGTCATGGTATCTTGGTGGCCTTCGAGGCCTCGGTAGTTGTTGCTCCCAACTCTCGATGATGTGACTACATCGAGAGTCATTTTCAAAAATCCAATTTTTACAAGATTTTCACTTTCTTTTTTGAGGATTTAGTCGGATTTAGGCGGAATCCGGGCTAGGTGACTTGATTACACCTAGCCCTCCCCTCCCATTTCCTTTTATTTCCTTCTTTTTATTTCTTCCCCCATCCATATCTCTTTCTCGTCTCGGCCCGTGGTGACTTGACTACACCCCGACCGGACACCTTCTACCTTTTCTTCACTTTATTTTTGATTTTTAGTTTTATTTTCGTAATTTTTTTTCTTTCTTTTGTCTCTCCGCACCCTACGATCGAGCATGAGGACATGGCTCGGTTTAAGTGTGGGGGAGCGATATTCTAGTATAGTTTAGTTTTTTTTCTTAGTTTTTTTTCGAAAAATCTTCAAAAAACCCTAAAAATTTGAAAAATTTTCACAAAAATCAAAAAGATTTTCTTTTGTGTGTCTTCCTTTTTTGTCGTTGTGTAGTATATTTGTTTTGTGTGCGTGTTTTGCCTCCCTTTCTCCTCTTAGGTCGCCTAATCGCCGCTAACTTTGGAAGGCTTTCAAGACATCCGGTAACGCCTTTTATCCCTTTCCCCTCTTAACTTCTTGTGATGTTCGGAGGTGATTTGTGATGATGTGCGCTCGGGAGGAGCTTTGTAAAGTTTGGTGTTGGTTGGTTGCTTATTTGGATGTTCGGGGTGGTGTTTGTTTTGTTTTGTGCTTGTCTTGTTTTGTTTTATTTTGTTGCCTTTTGTCTCTTTTTCTTTCATTTTCGTTGTGTCTTTGTTTTGTGTTTTGTTGTGTGTCTTGTGCGTAAACCGTTTTCGAAAACCCGGTTTAGAGGCTAGTGTGTGAGTGTCTATTTTCCCTTCCTAGTTGTATAAATCGAGTTTTGGAATTTAATCTAGTAGAATGACCCTAAATCAATGATTTCGTTGGTCCTTTACCTTGAGTCCACCTAGCTTACTAGGGATTTACTACGGGATTTGCAGTTTGACCATTATGACCACCCACGGTGTGAAAAGGCCTTGGTTACCGAGTCTCGTCCCTTAGGTGACCGTGTTTGGGATTATTTGATTAGTCCAAGTTCTCTACTTTTTCGTGGGTTTGAAAGGAAGGCGCCGTCCCGACTCACCCATTACCCTACCTCCTACACATATCCACACAATAATTTGCATTTGTTGAATTCTCTCTTTCTTACTACACTAAGGATTGCCAAAAAGCCAAATCTTGCCAAAAAGGACAAAGAAAAGAAAAGAAAAAAGAAATAGAAAGAAAGAAAAGAATGAAGAAAAATAAAAGGCACAAAAGCCAAAAGAAAATAGAAAAGAAGAAAAAGAAATGGCACGGCAACAAACAAAGCAAAATGTCAAAAAGAAAGAAAAATGCCAAAAGAAAACCCGTCTCACAAAAAGAATCCCTACATCACAAAAAAATAAGCCTTTTTCCGACTTTTGCCGTGAAGATCCTACCAAAGGACCGAGTCCCTAGGAAGGATGATAGCAGCATTAGTCGGTCTTCCCTCATTTTGCATATTTCCATCTTTTTACTTGGACTAGTTAGACGGTATTGGACATGGGACGACCCTCTTGGCTCACGCTAAAGGGGGCGGGGTCTCACTTACCTACAATGTCGACTAACACCGTGGTTCTTCACTTTTCCACTCCGCCGATCGTCCCGTAGTACGTTTTTAGAAAGTTAGGAGGACCTAGGTAAGTTACCAACGTTTTTGTTGCTTTATCGTCATACTTTTAGAGTTTAGTTCACCTTGGTTTGTATGTCTAGCTTGGGAACGTTGTCACTTGCCTCGAGTCCTAAACCGGTGCTTCTTTCACCGCTTGTTTGAGGGAAGCGGTATTTGTTTTCTTTTGGGTGCAACCGATTATGTGTTTGTTTGTGTGTTTGTTTGTTTGTGTGTTTTATGTCCGGTTGCATCCACAGTTTTGTCGCAAGACCCGACTTGCCTTGCGGAGTGCACTTTTCCTCTAAGTGCACTTGCGTGAGTTGAAGAGGCGTAGGGTGCGCTAATACCCATTCGGCTAGTATAGTAGTTAGTATGTGCTTACTCGAGGGCGAGTAAGGGTTAAGTGTGGGGGAGTTGATAAGTGTGGTTTGTAGTGCCTATTTCGTAGTGTTTTGGTCCCATTTTCCTTGTGGAATCGCTCCTTGGGAGCGGTTTATGGGCTTCTTATGCTTCCTTTAGTTCGTTTCAGGTTCCCGAGACCGATTTGGAAGAGTTGGAGCGATTCCGACTTGATACATACACATTTTGGAGCCAACGGAGTAAAGGAACGATGACTCGATGCCTTGGAATCGACCCCGAGACCTTGGGACCCAATCCCGAGCCTCCGAGACCCGATCCCGAGTCCCGAGACTCCGAGACCTGATCCCGAGTCCCGAGCCTCCGAGACCCGATCCCGAGTCCCGAGAATCGATGAGAAACCCAGGAGAAGCAAGGAGGGACAGAAAGAAGCTTAAAGGAGGCCTACAAGGCTCAACCGGTTCCGGTTGAGGTGCACAAAAGAGAGGTGTTCTGTGAAGAGTCCATCCCGAACGGGATGCGCCCAATTCAGGCCGCACTCCTTTCTTTCTTCTCCTTTCCACTTGTAACCCTATATATACTCTTCCCTTGTTTTGTTAATGAGGAGGCACTTCATTAGACCTTAAACCCTAGACTACTTTAGGTTAGATTAGATTAGATTAGAGTAGATTAGTCGGTAATTAGTTGTTAATCTTAGATTAGCCCTTGTATTAAGGAATTCTTGAAGATCTTCACCAAGATTGACAACCTTGGATGATTATTTTGGGTTTTCTCTTCTATACAAGTTTTCATTCTTCCTTTCTTCCTCTAGTGTGGTATAATCTCCTTTTCCTTCTCTTTAATCTTGTTTTATTAATCCAAGTTTGAATATTTATTATTGTTTGTTCTTGTTCTTGTTAGTTTGATTGAGTTTGTTTATGTTTGTTTTGTTTCTTATGATGATTCCTCTTATTAGTGTTAGTTGTAGTTTGATTATGTTAGAGTAGTGTTCTTGCTAGGGTTAGTAGGGTGATTAGGGTGTTAATTGGATGATTAATGGATTGTTAGAGATGTTGGTGGAAGATTTGGGTTTCCTCTTGGTTTGGTGCACATCACATGTTTGTTGAAATGCTTGATTGACTAGTAGTTGCAAATACTTGTTTTTCTTGCCTTTCTCTTGTGGGTGATAGTTTGTTTGTGGGTTCGGTTCCCTCACTAAGTTGCGAGAGCCCGGTGAGGACGACCCCTAGGTCTATCTACGTAGCGAGAGCCCGGATTCGACCTAGGCCACTATAGCGCGCTAGAACCCCGTTTGTCATGTGTGTCGCCAAGATGGGTTATAGGATGAACCTATAGGTAGGCCTAAGTTGCGAGAGCCCGGACCAACCTAGATTACCCTACTACCTGCTTCGCTCTAGTTATCCCTCGACCATTCCGTTACCCCTTTGACCCCGACCTAACTCTAGCCCGTTTTCTTATTTGTTTCTCTTAGTCTTAGTCTAGTCTAGCTTTCTCCCCTTTTAATCATTCTTGTTTAGCTTAGCTCGTTGACTTAGTCTCGTATTTAGGCCGACCTTAGTCTAGACTTTACATTACCGTCCCCGTGGATTCGACCCGACTTGCCCTATCTACCGTAGTAATAGCCGGTTATATTATTGACGGTTGGGATTCCACGACAAATCCTTCCCATCAGCTCAGCTCAGCTCCTTCGCCTTCTTTCGACTCCCTTACTTACGGAACCCTATTTATACCTTCCTCTTGTATTGTTTTAAGCACATTACCTTAGATGAAACCATAGATAGAAATTAGTGTAGCTTAGCTTATAAGCTAGTAGAAAAAGGTTCAATTGCTGCTCCTCATTTGAGGCGTTTTAACTGAATAGCAGCAATTTATTTTCTTTTTTTTTTAGTAAAATTACTTAAGGAGTCTATCCAAATACATGCCCCCACGTACTTCAAAAAGTGCGGCGGCTATCCTCATAAATGACGCCTCACCAATTTTTTTTTAAAAAAACAGGAACACCAATTTAATTAGTCAGATTTTCAGCCAAATCCAAACACCTCTCGTCTCCCTCTTCGCGCAGTACTCCATGTTAACCTCCAAAACTGACACACCGTCCAGCCATTACAAACCCTGAATCCAAACGCCTCACCTGTCTCTCACTTCACCTGTCTCACTTCTCCCCTTGCAGACATCAGCCTCACCTTCATCTTGCTGGAGAACACTCGAAATGAGGGTTCTTAGGTGATTTAGGGTTTTTTCGATTTTGCTAAATTTTTGCTTATTTTTGTTCCAGATGATAATTCCAATCTTATCTTGGCTTTAATTTGATCTCTTTACTATCCCTTTCTTAATTGTTGCTGTTTTGTATCAAAGTTGTGTTTTTTCTATTGTCTTTCAGGTATCTTAATTAGCTTAAATTTGTGTACCCATCTCTTAATTTTTCCCTTGTCTAATTGATTATGTGATTTATGTCTAGCTGTATTATGCAAGTTGTGTTTTTTAAATGTTTTGTACGTATTTGATCTCTTTACTTTGCTTGGATTTTGTAGTTGATTATGTGATTTTTATCTAACACTATTGTGCAGCTTTAATTTTGATGGTTAATTGTTTTGGTAGGCTCCTTGATAGATATGTTTCATTGAGTTTGTGTCTGAGTTCTGTTAATATTGTTTTTTTTTGTCGAATTTAGTGTGTATCATTTTGTGATTTGTGATGAATTTTGTTGTGGGGAACTCGATCATGTAAGGTTACTGGCTTGTTGCAGTTTGTGTGCTATAATTACTGGCGTTGGAGTCCTGGATCAATCACAAAAAAGATATAACAAAGAAACCATTTAATTATTAAATGATGTCTTATGTACTAGTTAACAAAGAAACCATTTACTCCAATGGTTTCTTAGCAAATACTCGGTATCTTTCTTTCACATCCTAGTATATGACCAATGGTTTCACTGCCTAATACTCCGTATATGGTTTCCCCACTCTCCAATTCTCCACTAATCTTCATCGGCATTCTTCACTCCAGGTTCTCGTTCTTCATCTCCAGGTTCACTGCATTATACTTTAATCTTCGTTCGACTTTTTCAATTTTAATCAATTTTCCTGGTACTTCCCTTTCCCCACTCTCCAATTCTTTCTTTTTCTATCAATTGATTTCTGCTCAGTTAAGTATGCTCAGTTAGCAAATTAAGGTTTGTCTGAATTACTCTTGTTCTTCTTCGTCGTCTGCTTAATCAGGAAAGGGAGCGGTCATCTTCCGAACAACTTCATCTCTTATTTCAGGTTTTTTTCAACATCTAATGCGATTGATGTTGATTGTGCGTTTTCTTAATTCTGCGTGAATTTTTGAAAATTTATGGTTATTCGTTTGTTTGTTTGATTGATTGTAATATGTGTGATTAGACGCAGAAGCAATTGGAGGAGGAATTCGCGAGGAAATTGTGGAGCATGAGCTAGTGTCGTCAATCGAGTTAGAGCAAAAGAGCGAAAGGAAGGTGAGAAAGGAGATGCAACTTAACTGTTTGATTAAATTCCTCTGTGAAAGAAGAAATTATATGAATTGTGATATAGTATATGATTAATGCGTGCGGTTTTAGATAATTTAGTTTCGATTGCATTTCAAAAATGAGTAGTTTGAGTGAAAAAGAACAAGTGAATATATTGTTGAGACGTTGCAATTGAATGTAGGTAAACTGTTTGACGGAATTCGTTGGAGGAATTCAGGTAGCTTCATTTGTATGTGATGTGAATTGTTCGATGTGAAATCGTCTTTGTATGATATTTTCCACCTTTGAAAAATGAATAGTTTGAGTGAAAATGAACAAATGAACAAATCATCGAGTCGTTGCAACAAAATGTAGTTAAACTGTTTGACTGAATTCATTGGAGTAATTCAGATAAGCTAATGTTCATATTTATTTGATTTTTCTATGTTTGGTTATGTTTGATTTCATCACCATAATTGTTGTGCTGAGATTCCTTGTGATTTCTGGTAGTAGGAAATTTAATAATAGCTTGTTCATTGTTCGTGTTTTTCGTTTGGTTCTTGTTCCCTGGTGTTATCTGTTTCTTGGTAGGTGATGGACTTATAATACAACTTTATAAGTTAACTACTACTACTAGAGTACAAGTTGGATGCAGTATATGTTAGGTAAGTATAGCAAGAAGGCTGAAGGCTGAAGCATAGTATATGAAACCTGGTTAACAGAAAGTTGGAGTCAGTCATATAGAGGGAGGGTAAAGGCTGAGAATAGTATATGAAACCTCGTTAACAATGTCTAGTCGACCTTTATATACTCCGCATATACAAATGTGATGGTCATAATATACACAAATTCTTGTTTGTGACGGTGTTACAGTGAGTATTGTGAAACAAACATATAACCACTCGTATTTCTGAGATCATCTGGCTACAAGAGTTAGGATGGAAACACAGATTCGTTACGGAATTTACCAAGGGGTAGGGTACTAGGGTGTAGATATGGGAATTGCTGATGAGCAACTTGAACACCCGTTTTTTCCTCTTATCCTATCTCCCCCAAAATTCTCGGGAGCCCTTGAGACACTATGTTATTGTTGTCGTCGTTGGTAATGCTACTGCGTATGGTTGTTTTATATGGAGTACTCTGTAGGATTTTGGGGTATGGTTGTTTTATAGGATCTTGGAGGCATAATGACCCTTGAAAAAATCTCTTTGAAACTTTTGCATGAACAACCACTTGTATATACCTAAGTTTAGATCCCCCGCGCTAACTCCACTTGGGAGCAGGAGCATGTTTGAATAAACTGAAGTGAAATGTTTGTTTTACCAATGTTGTCCTGTTTTTAATGTCTTTTTTTAGCTTCTCATGTATGAAGGAGGCGACGACAATGATGAAGACAGATCAAAATATGTCAGGTACTTGTATGTTATAGTATCTTTGGCTTTTTGTTGCTTGTATTGTATGTTATAGTGTGGGATGTGATGTATATGTAATGGATCTTTGGACGTGGAAAAACTATATACAAAACTTCTTAGGAGAACGAAAGATGAATAGTGTTCTTCTCCTTCATAATGACAATCGCAATAACCAAGTAAGATGGTACTTCAATAAAGTGTATCCGGCCTTCAATCACTTCCGAAGACTTTTCTTTTTTCCTTCAAAAAGAGAATGTCTTTTTGATATTTAAGACGTGATTATGGTGGAGTAGCTCACGTTTGACTTCCCTTATAAATTTTTAAGTTTTAACGTTGTATAGTTGTTGTATATATGAGCCAGTTGCCTGAAATGTGAAACTATTCACATTGAGAGTATATGAGTTAGATATATGATCGCTGCCATGTTAAATAAATTCTATCTTTCATACTGAACATGTCGGTGTTTTC
This sequence comes from Agrostemma githago, assembly GCA_958450325.1. NCBI lineage: Eukaryota > Viridiplantae > Streptophyta > Magnoliopsida > Caryophyllales > Caryophyllaceae > Agrostemma > Agrostemma githago. The sequence continues at coordinate 47,321,725 of OY288255.1, forward strand.
TAGTTATTGTTACTTAGTGATAGTGAAACGTCCTTGTTTCTCAAATAATTCAATTCAATGTTCCCTTGTTTACATTTGTTTTCATTCATCCTTCAGATAGGACGGTATTTGGTACACGCAATGTTTAATTTTTACACATATCAGGTATGAAGATTTCTATATGCCAAATAAGAAGCCAAAAAGCAGAGTGAAATAAATGGATAAATCAAATGAATCAGAGATGGAAGATGACAAAAAACCTAAGCCAAAAAGAAGCCGATAACAAGTTAGTGTATTAGATCAATCTGACGAACAGGAATCAAATGATGACGATGAACCAAAATCAGATGATGGAGATGAACCTCTGGTTACTCTTCCTCATCGAGACGGCTTACATTTGTATTTTATACCGTTATCTTTTTTTTTGCATGTGTTATTATGAGTTGCTAATGTACTTGATATGGTGTCACTTTTTCAAAACAATAAAAAACTTTCTACTCACAAGAGGGAGCACAAGAAGCTTCAACCCAAATTAAAACAGATGGAGAACAAAACTTAGCCGCCGAAAACCGGACCATGCAATGGGAGGTAACTGTTTACGTTTCAGAAAGTTGTCTTGACAAGTCGTCGTGATGAATTGTGCTCGGATCGTGCACAGTTTTTCCATGCTATATTTTATGTTAATAGTCTCATTTTGGTTGCATCAACTAGGTGACAGCATCTAAGAGGCCACGGGACACTTCTTTGGAAGTTGATCTAGACTTTGAGCATAATCTAAGACCACCTGTTATTACGAGGTTACAACAAAAGCCCGAAGATATAATTAAGAAAAGAATAACTTAGGTATGTTTTAAAGTTTGAGTCGGCTCAAAACCAACTCGAAGTCAAGTTTTTCTTCATATAAGCCTAGTTCAAACTCGTGTTAGGGTTGATACAAATTTTATGCTCACGTATAACTCAGTAGTTGGTATGAGTAATGGACACTCCAAGTTTGGATACAAAGATGATAGTCCATCCATAGGCCCACAATTACAAGTTTAGAAGGGTCGTGTCATCATCAGCTCAATAAATTGATTGATACCTGTAGACACCCAAAATTTGACCGCCAGGTGTCTATAGCAGTTTCCAAAAAACACCCGATGATGATCGGACGCAAACATGACTTAGTATACTCGGACTTGGGCTCGGAATCAATAATATCCGACATGGACTTTTAGTGGTGTAAAAATCTCACGAAACAGACCTCAAATTCAGGCCCAGTGGGTCGTTCCGAGTCAAACAAGACTAATTTGGGCCAAAACCGGCACCAAAGATAATTCCCGTCTTTTAGCGACCGGGTCAAAACCCGGTCAAGACAAACCCGACACACAAAAACGACCGGATGCATCCTCGAAACATGCACCAGGTTCGAAAATCAACCAAGCTCATCCAAAAATCAGCCAAAATTAATCACAATCAATTAAAATCAATCACAATCAAATTAAGGCTAATCAAGCCTTAAATTTTGCGGCTTGATTGATCCACTCGGTCGAGTGGATTGGCCACTCGATCGAGTGGAGCCTCTTTGAACCCGTCCAGGTTCATTCACGAGGGCACTCGACCGAGTGCCCCCGCGCCACTCGGTCGAGTGACCCGGGGTCTGGGCTCCCTATAAATACCCCATGACCCCATGCACAACAGACACTTCAACAACATTCATCCATCACAACTTTGAAGCTTGGAGCATACATCCTTCACCTACACCTTCACCTCTTTTACGACTACACAACACTACGACCCTAGCGACCCTAGGCAAGACACACAAAACCCGAGCCCTCGTCCCTCGGAGAACCGGCGAAGCATACACACACATATACACACCATAACTCGCATACATCCTCGATACTCCCAAGCCCGTGCCGCTATTACGAGTCCATTTCCGAGGTCCTTACTAAGCATGTATGTTGAGGGTGTCCTAAACCCCATCTCGATCTCTTTTCTTCTATTCTCATTTTCGTTTTATTTATCGTATTTTCGTATCGTATTTATAATCGTAATCATAGTAGTGACACTAGCATTAATATCGTCGTACTTTCGCGTCTTTATTTTTGTATCATCTTTTCTTTATCACCATTATCGTCATAATATCGCGTAAATACATTCTAGTATGAAAATTCGGTTTCGAATGCGTTGAACTATGATAATCAACCAAAAGTCATAGTTGAACGCATTCAATCCCATTTCCAATTAGTACGGAAACCGTTGACACGAAAACCGACGTCACACAATCCGTGAGGATTAATATCGACGTCGTGACGTAGAGGGGCGCAATTCCGTCACTAATCAAATTTTTATCAAACAATAACCTTTTCTACAAAATTCCGATAACGGTATTATAATCATATAAGACATGATTATAATACCGACAAACCGAGTTAAATTTAAATCCGTCAATATTTTTATTTGACTCGGCCAATCATCGATTTAAAACACATTAAAACAAACGAGTCACAACTCGTACAGGTGCCACTCGACCGAGTACACCTGCTACTCGATCGAGTAGCACCCATAAAAACGGGCAGTAGCTACGTCTAAGGACACACTCGACCGAGTCAGGCCATGACTCGATCGAGTGGGTCTTGTAGCCCAGAAAACCGAGAGCTTTTTTTTTATATCATTCGAGCCTCGTCTTTTTAAAAGCGACTTAGTCAACACGTGTAAAGTCAATCACGTAGCTTTTCCAAAATTCATGCATATCACGACACATAAACGATTTTGATCGACGGTCTCACACTATTAATTTCATGTCGACGACTCTTTAGTCGCATCCGACATATAATTAATTTAGACTCCATTTCTCGAGGTGATAAGTCGGGACAAGGCATCGAGGTTCGAGATCGGGCTAGCACCACGTCCAGGTCTCGAACCTCCGTCCCTTGATTAACATGCAATATAATGCGTAATTAATTAAGGTTCGTCCACCCACACAAAATCACGGCCTAGTTTACACACGGGTCCGTTTATAATTATTGCTCGTCATTTCAATTGTATATTTCGATTATTCTATTTTATTGTACGCCGTATTGTGAATTCCGGGTTGTATTCCGCCCGTGTAATTTGTAATCGATTTATTTTTGCTTTGCTTTATTTATTTGCGTTTTACCGCTTTTAAATGAACCCTCGCATGCTAAATCACTTCGACAATAAATTAGATGCATTAAATTGACGTAGCTCACATTTAATTCGCATGCTTAGCTAAAACGCTGTTTGCATAACATTTCACCGAATCACTAACGCGCATATTAAAAAGTCAAACGATGTCCTAGTAGAGGCCGCTAAGTGCGGGCGGGGTTGGGTGTCCTTAGTGGGCTTCCCAACACGTACCCTCACCCCTTACTCAGAACCGTGGTTTCCGGATGTCCGAATCCATTGGCAACGAGAGTCATTCAATATACGATTAACCGCTCAAGTCGGCCTCTATATCGATATGCAAAGGGACGAGCCCGATAAACTCTTAAACCGAAATGGGCCATACTTTGTGTATGGACCATGGCGATATAGAGTGGGCTCGAATGGTTCCGAATAACCATAAAATTCGGTGGCGACTCCATTTCGACTTAAATTTCAATTCGATCCTTCTCATATGGAGGTTCATTCGCCTACCCAAACCCGCGCGTGGCCGCGTCGGGGTGGACCTACGTCATGTCCACAATTTGGCGACTCCGCTGGGGATCAACCGATGTGTGGCTTACCGTCGGCGTTCTCAGGGTGAGACTCGAATAGAAATCGCTTGATGAGTACAATATGCGTTTTAGTTTTACGGTTCATGCATAACCCTATATTTGCCCGGGCCGGTACTGGTGACCGACGTCCCACTATACCACGACGTATTCAGTCTTGGATACGTTAAAGGTGTTCTTGGTCGACTCGGATGGACTTTGCGGCATGTTCTAAGCTCCACTCGAGTTAGGAAGACCGTCCCGTTTCTCGACTAGACCATGAACACTGGTATAGACCCTATTCAGACCGACCGAGACTTAGTGTAAAGCATACATGGCGTCGTTATAATGCTAACGTGACTATGTGCTACGTGGTTTCCGTGTCGTTTTCAAAAACCGTCTTTTCAAAAAAGTGCATCTTTCCAAAAATATTCAAATTTTCAAAAACTCGGAATGCTGCCGAAATTTAGACTTAAGATTTGACTCAAAACAAGCCTTTTTTTTTAGCCGGCATGCTGCCCATTTCAAAATTCGAATTTCCGATCCACCATTCGATTTTCGAATTTTCAAAATTCAATTTTCAAATCCTCGCGATGCCATTTTCAACTTTCAAATCTTCGAGATGCCGTTTTCGATTTTCAAATCTTCGGGATCTCATCTTCAAATTTCCAGATCATCGGAAATTCCTTTTTCCAACATTCAAATTTTTAAATTTCAAGATATCCAATTTTCAAAACCCGGGACACATACCGAATTTAGGACTTATGATTTTACTCAAAATAGCCTATTTCTAGCCGGTATGCTGCCCAATTTAAAACTCGAAAATATTTTCGAACCATCAAAACAAAGGCCCGATACCCTTTCCGATTTTTCTCGAAAAATCGGGCCTTTCCCCGAGATTTTCTCGGGTTTTCCAAAGCTATCAATTTTCCAAACCTTCCTCTTCTTAGGACTTCCCGTATTTAGCAGTGTCGGGTCATGTCGTAAGTCGTCAAGGTCTATAGCGTCGAAACTCTGTTGATCTTATATCACGAGTTTCCTCCCCACCCCCAGTCCGCCTTATTAGACTAAGGCAAAGCCCACCTACGTAGGACATACTCCTACGAGGGAGGGCCCGTCTACACACTCGAGTCCAAAGTCTGGGGATTAGTCTCACGTGAACCTTCCTTCGAACGAGACTAGGCTCACCAAGGCCGAAATCTTAAGGAAGTCACATCACCTACGAGTCATCCGTCTAGATGTCTTTCTCGAGTCCTTTTTCTTTCGGGTCGCTCGGGATGTACTTGTTTTAATTCCAAGGTCTGGGTTCGGTTCCTGATTACGTGGTGTTCTTACAGACAGGCCACCGGCAACCAGACACGCTCGAAGGATGGCCACTTTGAACAGTCTTCAAACCTCTCTAGATGCCATAATCGAGAAGCAAGCCGACATCGAAGCCCAACTGACTGAAATGAGGGCCGGCCAAGTGGCCATTGTTGCTCGCTTAGCTACAGTGGAGCAAAGGACTCCTAATACCGGGGTCACGGAACCCCTAACTGAACTAGTTAGCTCGGTCCGCCGATTGGAAGAACAAGTCTACTTAACCGGGAATAACAACATCCATCGGGAGAATAGTCGGGATTACAACCCAGTAAGTGACAAACTGCCCGCAAACCTGAATCTCACGGGCCTACCTATGTTCGAAGGGACTGAAGACCCGCTACTACACGTGCGGGCCTTCAAGGAGTTCATGGCCATTAAGGGGGTGGACTCTTCTATGTTTAAGAACCTCTTTGCTGCATCTCTGGAGAAACACCCAAAGGCCTGGTACTACAGGCTACACCCAAAGAAGTTCTCAACCTGGGACGATGTGGCTACGGAATTCGCTCGGAACTACGCTGATAACACCGAGATCCAAACCACTATGCGGTCCCTAGAGGTTATGGCCCAAGAACCTAAGGAGGGCTTTACTAAATACCTCCAACGTTGGAGGGCCGAGAGTGTCAAACTGGTCGATAAGCCCAGTGAGAAGACTTTAGTGGAGGCCTTTGTCAAGAACCTCCTCCCGTCCTACCGGGTCCATCTCCGGTATGCTGTCATACCCAATTTCACTACCCTTACTGAAATGGGCATGAGAATTGAAGATGATCTAAGACTAGAGAGCCTGACTAAGGCCTCTAACAAGGGTTACCAAGGAGCTTCCTCATCCACCACCAAACCTCCGGTCGCCACCCGAAGCATCTTCGACACGGTTAACCTTTTGGATGCCTCATCCAAAAGAAACGTCCCTCATAAGGTATTCACTGATATAGGGACTACCTATACATATGCCTTACAAAGGCTATCTTCCAAGGGCCTGGTCCAGCCGATAGGCCCAACTCCTGAAGTTCCAGTTGAAAAACGCTCCAAGAGCTACAATGCCCAAGCCTATTGCCAATATCATCGGGGCAATGGGCATGACACCGAGAAATGTTGGAAGCTGAAGCATCTAATTCAGGATTTAATTGAGAGCGGGAAAATACCACTACCCGGGGACAAGCCAAGCAACAAGGACAACCCCTTTAGCTCTCATGCCATCTTCACCGGTGAGGTGATAGACTGTTCTCATCTTATCTCTCCTTTCATCCCACGAATTAATGGGATCTGGTTCGATGATGAAGAAGATGTATACCTCACCAAAGGGGAAGCCGTCCCCATAACCCTCGAAGAAGTCAGGAAGGCTAAATCCAAAGCTTTAGCCAGTAACTCCCTCACCAAAGACGGCTCAGTCCGGGCAACCGTCACCGAACTCACCGGGACGGAAGAGGCCATTGAAGAACCAAGCACTGATACGGCTCTTGTCAAACAATTGAAAAGGGTCCGAGCTGACCTCACTATATGGCAACTCTTGGTTAGCTCACAAGAACATCGAGAGGCACTTACTAAGGCCCTCGATCAGATCAAGGTCGATTCCCAGGTTACCCCTACTGAAATGGTAGCCACTATTTTACCCTACCTCAAGAGCAGGTCCGAAAGAGAAGGCTCATCAATCACCTTCTCAGATGCCGACTTACCACCGTTCGGGGCCTCTCACAATCTGGCCCTATACATCACAGTGATTTGCCGGGGTAAGTATCTTCCAATGACCCTAGTTGACGATGGGCCCGCAGTGAATGTCCTCCCGCTAAGGAATGCCAAAGCCCTCGGGATTACCGAGGCCGACTACATACCAACTGCTCACACTATCCAGGCTTTCGATGGAAGCCCAAAAGCAGTTTCCGGGGCCGTCAAGCTGACTATTGTGACGGGTCCAATCGAGAAGGAGCTAGAATTCCAGGTGATCGACGTCACCTCTTCCTTCAATCTACTCCTAGGAAGACCATGGCTCCACGCTGTGAAGGCGGTATCTTCCACCCTGCACCGAAAGATCAAAATGCCCCTGCAAGACGGTATTATCACCTTAGAAGCAACCCCTATAACCGTGGCTAGCTGTAACACTACGGACCGCACCGACCTTTGGGGGTTCGATTTTGTAGGGATGATTGAAGAAGAAATCCTTTTTAGGCCCTACTTCACCACAAGCATCGACACGATGCTACAAAACTTGGGGTACTTACCGGGGGCTACTTCGAGGCCATATCTTCCAGCTGGGAAAACTATTGAGGTCCTGAATGACGGGGAATCTCACTTCGGTTTGGGGTATGCTATAACCCCGGGAAATGTGGTCCGAGCAGGAATTGAGAAAGCCTGCAACATCATCAAGGGTACCTACTTGGGCCCTTATAGCCCAAGGCTGAGTGATTACTTCGTCACACCCGTATTTGGGGCTATTCAAGTTGGCCTATATCAACCAACCACCACGCATCCCAAGACTGCCCTAGCTCGGGAATGCAACTACATTCCGGATGACATATTTGCCCTCCTCCAAGCTGAATCCAAAGAGGGTACTGACAATGCCGGGCCCGTGCTGGGACTCCTATTCGGGGAAGACAAAGCTGTCCCAAACCCCAAAGAAGACTTGGTGAACCTGATCCTTCGAAGCAACAAGTTCGACCCTTCGAAGCTGATCTCGGAAGTCGGTGCTGATACCGGGAAAAGAAGCTGCAAGAAGACCGTCAAGTGGACCGACGGTCAAGGCCGAGTCTACAAGCTGACCACCGGGGAAGGAAATATGCCAGACACCGATTCTGAGTCCGAGTCTGAGTCGGAGTCGGAGTCTGAGTCCGAGTCTGTATTCGAGTCTAAGGGGTCTGATGCTAGAGTCCAAACTGTAACCCCTCTCCCTGTAGTCACTGCCACCGGAGCCTTAGGGTCTGTCCCGAGAGCACTCCCAATCCCGCCTCTGACCAATGATCAGATGGCCGCTCTCTTTGAGCTGTTTTCCAAATTCTCTATCAATAATAACGAAAACCGTTCCGCTTATGACTTGGCTTATTTTCAAAATACTTTCAAAAATACTTTTTGCAATGACATTGAGAAACCCGATGAACAGGTGTCCCTACCCCCACATCTGATCGAGCAGCTAGAGCAGAGGGAATCCCGAGACCCGGTCATCGAAGAAACTGAGTCTATCAATGTGGGAACTACCTTAGAGCCCCAGATGCTTAAAATAGGGTTATCCTTAGATCCCGAGGAGTGACAATAACTCACAAGCCTCCTCCAAGAATTCAAGGACGTCTTTGCATGGTCCTACAAGGACATGCCGGGTATAGACCGGGAAATAGCCGAACACCGTATACCCATCAAAGATGGGTATAAGCCGGTAAAACAGAAGCTTCGGAGAATGAAGCCCGAGTGGTCTCTCAAAGTCAAGGAAGAAGTAGACAAACAATTCAAAGCAGGCTTTATACAAGTGTCTGAATATCCCGACTGGGTTGCGAACATCGTGCCGGTACCCAAGAAGGACGGCAAGGTTCGGGTATGTGTAGATTTCCGGGACCTTAACAAGGCCAGCCCAAAAGACGATTTTCCGTTGCCCCACATCGACATATTGGTGGACAACACGGCGGATCACGCCCTTTTATCATTTATGGATGGGTATGCCGGATACAACCAAATCAAAATGGCAAAAGAAGACATGGGTAAAACCACTTTCACTACACCATGGGGTACTTATTGCTATACCGTTATGTCATTTGGCCTCATTAATGCCGGGGCCACTTACCAACGAACAGCCAAGACCTTATTACATGACATGATGCATAGGGAAGTGGAAGTTTATGTCGATGACATGATCGTCAAGTCTAAAAACCGAGATGGGCATGTCGCTGCCCTAAGAAAATTCTTCACCCGTTTGCGTAAGTACAATATGAGGTTAAACCCTCAAAAATGCAGCTTCGGGGTAACCTCAGGCAAATTACTGGGCCATATCGTTAGCCAACGCGGCATCGAGGTCGACCCAGCTAAAATCAAAGCCATCACTGAGATGCAACCGCCTAAGACCGAAAAAGAAATAAGGGGGTTTCTCGGAAAAGTCCAATACATCAGCCGTTTTATTTCAAAGCTAACCATGGTGTGTGAGCCCATTTTCAAGAAACTGAAGATAGGAGAACGGGTGCTATGGGACGATAAATGTCAAGCGGCCTTCGACAAAATCAGGGAAATCCTGTCTGCTCCGCCGGTACTAATGCCACCTCAACCCGGTTTGCCTCTATCGTTATACCTAACAACGACTGAGACAGCCATGGGGGCTATGCTGGCCCAGACAGTCGATTCAGAAGAGCGGGCTATTTACTACATCAGTAAAAAGTTCCTAGAATACGAGTGCAAGTACACAATGCTCGAGAAAACATGCCTAGCTCTAGTTTGGGCCACTAAAAAGCTCAGACACTACATGCTCAGTCACGAGGTACATGTCTTGTCCAAAATGGACCCGATCAAATATTTGTTCGAAAAGCCCATTCTCAACGGTAGAATGTCCAGATGGACTCTAATGCTAGCTGAGTTTGACCTCAAATTCATTCCGCTCAAAGCTATCAAAGGCCGGGTAGTAGCCGAGTTCCTCGCTGATAGTCCGATATCTGAAGAGGGCTATACCGATACTTGGGCCTTTGCTGATGAAGACATACTCCATACTGACACCGAAACATGGGACTTGTATTTCGACGGAGCATCCAATTTTCGAGGCTTTGGGGTCGGTATTCTCCTAATCTCACCCCAAGGGGAACACACCCCGTTGTCCATCAAATTAGACTTTGATGTAACCAACAATGCGGCCGAATATGAAGCATGCATCCACGGGTTACAAGCGGCTACTGATTTGGGCATTACGAATCTCCGGGTTCACGGGGACTCATCCTTAGTCATCAATCAAGCTCTTCAAAAATGGAAAACTCGGAATGCCAATCTCGTGGCTTACCAAGCACGAGTAAGGATTCTAGAGAAACAATTCCAGAAAGTGGAATATATCTACCTCCCACGTGAAGAAAACCAGTTCGCGGATGCACTTTCCAAATTAGCGTCCTTACTAAACATCCCGGGACATATGCCCAGTATGCAGATCTGTGTCGAAAGACGGTCCGAGCCGGCGTATGTCAACGCCATTCAAGATATTGAGATCACCGATCCAGAACCTTGGTATCAGGCTATTCTAACCTATTTGACTACAGGAGAATATCCACCAGGAACTGAAAACCGGGCCAAGAAAGCCCTGCGAAGACTGGCTACCCAATTCATTCGTACGGACGACGGTCAATTGTACAAGAAGACGGCACAAGGGGCTTTACTCTTATGCATCGACAAAACACAGGCCGAAAAGGTAATGGCCGAAGTACATGACGGCGAAAATGGTCCGCATATGAATGCCCATATGCTAGCCCGAAAAATCATGAGGCTCGGGTACTACTGGAACAGTATGGAGGCCGACTGTCAATCATACGTCAAACACTGCCATAATTGTCAAATTTTCGGTAATGTTCGACACATGCCATCATCCCTACTATACACCATGACATCACCATGGCCATTTTCGACGTGGGGGATCGACATAATTGGAAAGGTGAATCCTTCCGGAACGGGAGGCCACTGTTTTATTTTGGTGGCGATCGACTATTTCACCAAATGGGTCGAAGCTGAGTCATACCGTGTCTTGAACGCCAAGCACGTGGCCAAATTTATCCAGAATAAAATCATATGCCGATACGGGATCCCACACGAGTTTATCAGTGATCACGGGACCCACTTCCAAGCAGAAACCGCTACTTTGCTAGCAAAGTACAAAATCCAGAGGCACACATCTTCGCCTTACCGCCCCCAAACAAACGAAGCGGTAGAAGCTGCTAATAAAACAATTGTCACCATACTCTAAAAGATGGCTGATAATTATCGGGATTGGCCCGACAAAATACCCTTCGCCCTATGGGGGTACCGGACATCAATCCGAACTGCAACCGGGGCAACCCCATATTATTTGACATATGGGATGGAGGCGGTCCAACCAGTTGAATTAGAAGTACCTTCCCTCCGGATCCTGCTAGAAAGCCAGGTACCCGAAGCAGATTGGATTCAAGCTCGATATGACTCGTTGGTTCTTTTAGACGAACGGCGATCCCGGGCTCTCAATAACATTCAAATATACCAAAAGAGAATCAAACGGGCCTTTAACAAAAGAGTTAGGCCCAGGAATATCAAGGAAGGCGATTTGGTCCTAAAATCGGTTCGTGCCTTACTACCGGTTGACCCAAGGGGAAAATTCAAACCCAATTGGGCTGGGCCATACCTAGTCAAGAAGGTTCTATCAGGAGGAGCAGTAACGCTGACGGATCTGGACGGAAATGAATTTGTCAACCCGACCAACCTAGACCAGCTGAAACGCTACTACCCCTAAACCTTATCTCAATGTCATTCGCAAAATTTATTTAAGCACTTTTTCAAAGATTATAAATCAAGTCAATAAGTTAGGATTATTTATCCTACTGTCGCACATCTCGAACTCATAGTCTTGGTGTATTTCAAAATTGCAAAGATCTACCCCCGAACTGCGTTTGGTTTGATTCCACTAACTGTGGATACGTAGGCAGCCCCTCAAAAGGGCATAACCACTGCAATAACGAAAAAAAGACAGAAACGGTTTCACTAATAATATTTTATTTATTCCAAAAAAAAAACACCGATAAACTCAGTAGTTCAAAATTACAAAAAACCACGAAAAAGCCACAAAAACAAAAACACTACAAAAATAGTAATAATATTTCAAATAATAAAAGAGAGACTAGTCATATCCGGGCATCTTGCTCTTGCCTTTGTCTTTCGGGTCTTGAGGAGCCCGCGGACGTCGAGGCGGCGGCGGGGGCAGGCGTTCCCGAATGACAACCGGAACTTCCTTAACCCGAGTCCTCTTCTTCGACAGAGGATCTTCAGCTATGGTCACGGGCCCAAGTCGAGCCCTTACATGCTCCGGCAACCTATCCTTAGGACCAAGTCGGTCCTGGGCTGAAAGTCTCGGCCCTAGTCTCCTCTCCAAGTCGGTCTGGGGGCTCACCTCCCCCTGAGCACCTCTAACATTGGACCCCCTAGCTCGAGTCCTGGTTCTTCTTCTCTGTCTTGGCCTCAGACAGGCTACAGGAGCTTGAGTTTCCCCTTCAGCAAAGAAATCCCGGTTATCTTTAACCTCTTCTCGCCTAAGCAGGTCGAAGGCCTCATCAACCTTCAGGGCAGCACGAGCTTCGGTAGTCTCGGCTTTAGTCCACCTTTCATAAGAATAAGACACCCAGGCAGAGTGAAGCGGCTTGGGAACGGTCCAAGTGTTTCAAGTGTACCACCTCTGGATCCAGGTGTCGCACAAAATGTCAGTCAGCTGGGTCGGCTCCCTCACAACAGCCTCGTGCTCCGGGATGCGCTGAGTCCACCCATACTGCCTAAGTATACGGTCAGGATACAGATGAACAGTCTGGCTAAAGGACAGAATCACCTGGTAGCGCGCCTGGTCATCAGGTGCCAAACCCGTCCAGGAGTAAATAGGCCACCACGGAACCACCCATCGTATCAACGGACCACGATGGAATATTAGTTCTTCCTCCCAATATTTCTGAGTAACGAGGCAAGATGAATCGGTAGGCCGTCTCCTCGACACCACCTGGTTGAACCAATATTCACTCGGGTTGGGGGGAGGATCAATCTTGGACAGCCTTTCAAATAGCCAGAGCTGAAAAGAAAAGGTAACGCTTATGAAATTCCAGGCAAATCAGGCGTTCGCATAAGAGCACTCGATCGAGTGCCGGGGTCACTCGATCGAGTGACACCCCTAAAACGTGGCAGAATGCTCCTCTACGAGAGCACTCGATCGAGTGCCAGGACAACTCGGTCGAGTGCCCTCCCTGTAGCAGTATATCGCGAAAAAAAAAAAAAAAGCGATATACCTGCAGCAGACGGGTACTACCCGTGAAACGGGCTGACTCATCCCTCTTCCGGTTGTCCAAACCTTGAATAATTTCCCCCGTAATTAACGACGCGGGGCTGCACTCCGTCTCCATGAGATCAGCGACGACGAGAAGACGAACACTCCCCATGCAAGACAGCAGGTACATATGGCCTTCAAAGGCATACACATGCAGCATGCAGAAGGCGAACGCTCTACGACTATGAATGGGCGTAACCCGAATGTCATACGGGTTCATGAACTTCTCGGCTAAAGCAAGCAGAGAAATAGTATCCCCATCAGCCATGCGGGATACTTCAACATGGGAGAGACCCAAAAACTCCCTCAGCTTCCTCCTAGGGTCTCGAACTGCGAAAGGAACGGCAGGACGGAGTGATGGGTTCCACCCTCCTATGGCAGCGATTTCCTCAGGGAGAGGACAAATTTCGCCCCGGGGGAAGGCAAAGACGTGGTAGGTGTCATCCCAGAAGGTCAGGCAGGCATCAAGGAAATGACGGTCCACGTGCAACTGACGAAACGTGAACAGTTGGGATATACCAGACTGCCTCAGAGCTACCTTGCTCGCATCCTTAAAACGGTGTGCCCAATCTTGCAGCATGTTGATCAAACGGTCGATACCCATGACAAATCTCTTGAGAAATAAGAATTGTTTTCTTAAGGAAAGGATTTTTTTTGAGGAGTTTGAGAATTGTGACAAAAGAAGAGAACCAGGGTGATGTATTTATAACACCAAAACCCTGCAGCATCTCCTGCAGCTGTGCCTCTTTGGCCCAAGCGGGCCTAGACATACAGGCCCAACCCATGATTCTTCAGACACAGGAATTTAGTCATCCCGAGCAATATGTCGAAAATTCGCAAAAATTTCAAAAATTTCAAAATTTCAAAAATTTCAAAAAAAAAAAAAAACTTCTTTCCCCAGCACGAGTCATTTTACTACCTACGTGTTGCATACATTCTATGTGGCTTATACAGGTGCGACTCAAACAGAGACATGCAACCCTCTAAATCTCCCCAGCGGAGGCCCAAGGCGGCATTTTCCCCGGAATAGTACGGGATGGGCCCACATATAGGCGCACCCAGGACTTATACGACAAGTCCGATTCCCCACGGAGACACTGTCATCAGCACAGGTATGATTTCTGACTTATGGCTGGCGAGCCCTTCACGCAAGTCTAACGGACTATAAATGACCCAAACGGAAGCCTACCAGGTCTTAATTGACTTGGTAGCTACTCTGACTTTCGCCTTGTCCAAGCCTCAGTCAGAGTGGGGGCTCTGTAGACACCCAAAATTTGACCGCCAGGTGTCTATAACAGTTTCCAAAAAACACCCGATGATGATCGGACGCAAACATGACTTAGTATACTCGGATTTGGGCTCGGAATCAATAATATCCGACATGGACTTTTAGTGGAGTAAAAATCTCACAAAACAGACCTCAAATTCAGGCCCAGTGGGTCGTTCCGAGTCAAACAAGACTAATTTGGGCCAAAACCGGCACCAAAGATAATTCCCGTCTTTTAGCGACCGGGTCAAAACCCGGTCAAGACAAACCTGACACACAAAAACGACCGGATGCATCCTCGAAACATGCACCAGGTTCGAAAATCAACCAAGCTCATCCAAAAATCAGCCAAAATTAATCACAATCAATTAAAATCAATCACAATCAAATTAAGGCTAATCAAGCCTTAAATTTTGCGGCTTGATTGATCCACTCGGTCGAGTGGATTGGCCACTCGATCGAGTGGAGCCTCTTTGAACCCGTCCAGGTTCATTCACGAGGGCACTCGACCGAGTGCACCCGCGCCACTCGGTCGAGTGACCCGGGGTCGGGGCTCCCTATAAATACCCCATGACCCCATGCACAACAGACACTTCAACAACATTCATCCATCACAACTTTGAAGCTTGGAGCATACATCCTTCACCTACACCTTCACCTCTTTTACGACTACACAACACTACGACCCTAGCGACCCTAGGCAAGACACACAAAACCCGAGCCCTCGTCCCTCGGAGAACCGGCGAAGCATACACACACATATACACACCATAACTCGCATACATCCTCGATACTCCCAAGCCCGTGCCGCTATTACGAGTCCATTTCCGAGGTCCTTACTAAGCATGTATGTTGAGGGTGTCCTAAACCCCATCTCGATCTCTTTTCTTCTAATCTCATTTTCGTTTTATTTATCGTATTTTCGTATTTATAATCGTAATCATAGTAGTGACACTAGCATTAATATCGTCGTACTTTCGCGTCTTTATTTTTGTATCATCTTTTCTTTATCACCATTATCGTCATAATATCGCGTAAATACATTCTAGTATGAAAATTCGGTTTCGAATGCGTTGAACTATGATAATCAACCAAAAGTCATAGTTGAACGCATTCAATCCCATTTCCAATTAGTACGGAACCCGTTGACACGAAAACCGACGTCGCACAATCCGTGAGGATTAATATCGACGTCGTGACGTAGAGGGGCGCAATTCCGTCACTAATCAAATTTTTATCAAACAATAACCTTTTCTACAAAATTCCGATAACGGTATTATAATCATATAAGACATGATTATAATACCGACAAACCGAGTTAAATTTAAATCCGTCAATATTTTTATTTGACTCGGCCAATCATCGATTTAAAACACATTAAAACAAACGAGTCACAACTCGTACAGGTGCCACTCGACCGAGTACACCTGCTACTCGATCGAGTAGCACCCATAAAAACGGGCAGTAGCTACGTCTAAGGACACACTCGACCGAGTCAGGCCATGACTCGATCGAGTGGGTCTTGTAGCCCAGAAAACCGAGAGCTTTTTTTTTTATATCATTCGAGCCTCGTCTTTTTAAAAGCGACTTAGTCAACACGTGTAAAGTCAATCACGTAGCTTTTCCAAAATTCATGCATATCACGACACATAAACGATTTTGATCGACGGTCTCACACTATTAATTTCATGTCGACGACTCTTTAGTCGCATCCGACATATAATTAATTTAGACTCCATTTCTCGAGGTGATAAGTCGGGACAAGGCATCGAGGTTCGAGATCGGGCTAGCACCACGTCCAGGTCTCGAACCTCCGTCCCTTGATTAACATGCAATATAATGCGTAATTAATTAAGGTTCGTCCACCCACACAAAATCACGGCCTAGTTTACACACGGGTCCGTTTATAATTATTGCTCGTCATTTCAATTGTATATTTCGATTATTCTATTTTATTGTACGCCGTATTGTGAATTCCGGGTTGTATTCCGCCCGTGTAATTTGTAATCGATTTATTTTTGCTTTGCTTTATTTATTTGCGTTTTACCGCTTTTAAATGAACCCTCGCATGCTAAATCACTTCGACAATAAATTAGATGCATTAAATTGACGTAGCTCACATTTAATTCGCATGCTTAGCTAAAACGCTGTTTGCATAACATTTCACCGAATCACTAACGCGCATATTAAAAAGTCAAACGATGTCCTAGTAGAGGCCGCTAAGTGCGGGCGGGGTTGGGTGTCCTTAGTGGGCTTCCCAACACGTACCCTCACCCCTTACTCAGAACCGTGGTTTCCGGATGTCCGAATCCATTGGCAACGAGAGTCATTCAATATACGATTAACCGCTCAAGTCGGCCTCTATATCGATATGCAAAGGGACGAGCCCGATAAACTCTTAAACCGAAATGGGCCATACTTTGTGTATGGACCATGGCGATATAGAGTGGGCTCGAATGGTTCCGAATAACCATAAAATTCGGTGGCGACTCCATTTCGACTTAAATTTCAATTCGATCCTTCTCATATGGAGGTTCATTCGCCTACCCAAACCCGCGCGTTGCCGCGTCGGGGTGGACCTACGTCATGTCCACAATACCAATATTCGATAGGCAGTTAGGCACGCCCCACGCCGATGCTATGGACTACTACTACTACTACAGAGTGTGTGATAAATTTACTGGAATCCGTACCATAGGAATTTGCGGTCCTTATGAATGCTCCTTTTTCTTAGTATTAATACTCCATATAATGCTTTTCCAAGTGTATTAGCCTAATGTCGATTTTTTGTAGTATTTTAAAGATGTACAGAAATCGTATACACAAGAAATGATTGACGAGCTACGAGAGATGTGGGTTAACACGTTTGTATCCAGAAGGGAATCTAATCTGAGATTTAAGTGCAAGAAGGTTGCAATAAAATACCAAGACTGCTACACATTCGAAGATGTTGCTAGTTGATGCAAGATGCTTGGTTCGAATGGAATACGAAGCTACATATCAGGCTCTATAAATTGGTGGATCTGCTGCATTTAAATGCCCTCGTACTCCTCATGTACGTATTAGCTCTCCCAGTGGTATTCTCATGGTTTTTAGCCTGATGTATCTTTTAACTGCTATTACAGATAGAGAATGCACATATTTGAAATGTGAAGTTTGATTTAGTATTTGTGCAGGTGTTACAATGATGGTAAAGATGAGATGAATGGAATGCGAGACAAATGAGTTATATTTTACAAGTCGTACGTGAATTAGACTAATCTAATTCTAACTTTGTAGTATTTTATTAAGCTTATGAGTATTTGTAAATGTATCCATGTTACTTTTTTCGACTTGAATAAATATCGTGTATGTCGATTGAAATAGATAATGTAAAATATTTGGTTTTGCTTTCATTGAAAATACATATTGGAGGTCGTATAAGATGTTCCAAAATATATATTTTTTTTCAAAATTAATCCTATTTGCGGCGTCATCTCTTAAAAAAGCCTCAAATTGTGTCCTTATTTGCGGTGTCTTTTCAAAAAAACGCCGCAAATACAGCTATATTTGCGGCGTTTTCCAAACGCAGCACAAAATTTTTCTATCTGCGGCCCCTCCATATGAGGCATCAAGAAAAACACCTCACATGGGGGGTTTTTTGGAGCCGCAAATCAACTTTTTTCTACTAGTGTTAGTTTCTCCTTAATCTTTCTTTAATCTTTCCTTAATCTTAGCTTAATCATAGTTAGTTCTTGTGTAATTGAAGATCTATAGAGGAACTCTTCTCTATTGACAACATTGACGATACTTCTTGGGTTGATTTTATACAAGATTCAATCTTTGCTATTCATTTGATTTTGGTATTATCCTTCTTCTTTCTTAATCTTTATTTAGTCTCAATTAGAGTTAGTCATTGTTTATGCCAAGTTCTCTTCATCCTTTCACTATGAATGCACTTATCATGTTGTTTGTTGGGATTGTGAATGTGGATTGCATTGGGATGAGTAGTGAGTAGTTTTCCCCTAGGGTTAGTAGGGGGATTGGGTGTGATTAGGGATGATTAGGGTGAGATTGGTGATACTAGTTGTTGTTTCCTAATGCCTTGCACTCTACATGCTCGATGAAATACTTGTGAGACTTGAGACGATCACTCCTTGTTTTTCTTGCTTCTTCTCTTGCATGTTCTTGTTTGGTAATAGGTTTGGTTCCTCCACTAGGAGCGAGAGCGTGGTGAGGAGACCCCCTAGGCCGTTTAAGTAGCGAGAGCCCGAATGTAACCTAGGCTACGAAACCATGCTAGTACCCCCGTTTCCCCTTTTGATCTC
This sequence comes from Agrostemma githago, assembly GCA_958450325.1. NCBI lineage: Eukaryota > Viridiplantae > Streptophyta > Magnoliopsida > Caryophyllales > Caryophyllaceae > Agrostemma > Agrostemma githago. The sequence goes on from OY288255.1 coordinate 47,340,328, forward strand.
CTTGACATCCATGAACCCGACCTAGCCCTAATCCCCCTTTCCACTAACCAAATAACACAACTCATATATTTTCCCGCCTAAAGCTATCTACAACAAAAATAAAAAAAAAACAGAACAAAAGAGCTAGGCGTGAATCGAACCCTTCACCTCATGTGTATGACCCTTCTCCTCTCCAACTACACTCTAACATCTTACTAATTTAAATATCACTAAATCACATATAAAGGTATACACCACAGAAATTATGTAATTAAGGAAATCTGATTGATTACATTGATTACGAAAATCACATGTTTTAAATGGAATATATCACATACAATATTTAATATGGATGTATGATGAATTTTTTTTAAAAGTATAAACATATTGTATTCCTTTTTAACAAAATAGTTGCATTATTTTTGTTAATAGGAGATTGCACTATCCCGTACAATATTTTACATAAAATATAAAATAGTTATGATTATTATATTATATCTTTCTGATCATATTCGAGAAGGAATATTTGTAGAAAATATAATTGATTGATTGATTAGAATATAATTGATTGGTTGATTGATTAGAATATGCAAATTTTTATACAATTATACCGTTGATTAGTAGATTTCTATGATTGGTTGATTGATTAGAATGTGCAAATATTTATTCTCCGAAATATATGTACCGTGCCATAAATTCTCTTACCACTAAAAGATTAACTCTTAGTAACATTTTTTCCGCCTAAATATATTCACTAACAAAAATTAAAAAATAGATCAAATGCGCAATGTGCAAATCGAACTCTTAACCTTATTTGTGTCACCCACCTACCCTTCTTCTTTCCAACTACAAACATCTTACTGATTAAAATATCACTAAATCACACATAAAACTGTACACCACTAAAATTATGTATTTAAGAAAATTTTATTGATTACATTGATTAAGAAAATCACGTGTTTTACATATGACATGCAACATTTAGTAAGGAATGTATGATCAATTTTTTTTTAAAAGTATAAACATAATGTATATTCCGTTTTTAACCAAATAGTTGCACTATTTTTTGTTAATAGGAGATTGCACTATCCCATACAAAATTTTATGTGGAATATAAAATATTTATGATTGTTATTGTATATCTTTCTTATCATATTCGAGATCATATTCTTAACATCGATTTAAATTTAGTAACTATATAAAAACGAAATATATAATGATTGTTCATACAAAGCCTAATATATAGTAAAACGGTTTTTCTAACGTGTGCCCAGTGGGCACACGTTAAGATGCTAATTAAATCAAAAACTCAACGAAATACTCTATATACTACTCTAAGACAATAACAGTTACTAACATTTTCCTATAAAAATACACTAATTTAAATCGGGAAGTAAAAGAACTTTTCACTAATGAATTCACAAACTATTCATTTTCAATAATGTTAAAGAAATTGACAAAAAAAATTATGAAAATAATTAGAGAAATTTTAAGATATGATGTCATTAACCATAGAAAAAAAACATGGTTCCATGAAAATTTTATTTTTCAAATGAGCTATTTAATTTTACTTTTACAAAAATATATACTCATTCGAATACCACTAAGATCTTATCATTTACTATTCAAATATGAGGATTATACCTATCATATAGAAAGATCATTTTGGTACAGGGAGTAAAAAATATGGAATATACTATTAAAATCCGTATAAAAAAAGTTTCAGAAATTACATAATATATAAGTCTTATGTCTGAGACAGGCCATTTAAAAAAACTAATGAAAAATTGAATATTTTTTTTATACAAAGAGAATGTATCGCGGTGTGGTAACCATTAAAAAAGTTCATTATTATACAATTTTTGATAAATATTTATGTGTTTTAAGCTATGTTAAAGAGAGAAGTGGGTATTTCGAAACGTGAGATGACATAAACAGGATATATAAAAAATATTTTCATTAATTACACATTATTTAATACATTTCAAGATATTACTCAAGTATTTTGGTTAGTTTTGCGATTTAAAAAATATTTGTCTATATCCAAAGTACGCAGTCGATAAATAGTAAAAATAAAATAATTAATTTTTTATTTTAAATCTTAAATGAAATATTCTATAAGATATTTATATTATAAATACCGTGCATTGCACGGGGTCTACACTAGTTTCCTTCTTAATGATTTAATTCGCTTTCCATTATCATTAGTTTGTTTTGCCTTTTTATCTCGTGTTATAGACTTTAGTTTAGTCATTAGTCAACCTTAGTCAATCACTTTAGTTTGTCTTGAACCTAGTCTTAGACCGTAGCACCCTGTAGTTCGGAACTCCCGTCCCTGAGGATCTCGACCCGACTTACCCTAGCTACCTAGCTTAGGTTCGTTGGTATTATTTTGATCGGTAGGCCGTGCTTTGTCTACGACACGCCTAAGTATAGAGTGGGTTCGAACGGGTCCGAACTCCCATAAAGTTCGGTGGCGACTTCTATTTCGATTTAAATTTTGACCTGAGAACAATCTTACCACGAGATTCATTCGCCTACCCAAACACGCGAGTGGCCGCGTCGGGGTGGACCTATGTACTGTCCACAGTTTGGCAACACCGCTGGGGATACCTGATGTAAAACTTGTCCTCGGGATCTTCAGGGTGAGACTCGAGTAGAAATCGTTTGGCTAGTACAATACGCGCGTTAGTTTTACGATTCATGCATAATCCCATTTTTACCAGGCCGGTACTGGCGACCGATGTCTCACTATGTCGCGATGTATTCCAAATTGGTTACGTCACGGTGTTCATGGCTAATTCGTATGGGTTTCGCGGCATATCCTTATACAAATTTGTAAGGGAGTCCGTTTCGATTATCGGAAAGGCCATGTGCACTGGTATAAACCCTATATAGACCGACCGAGACTTGGTGTAAAGCATACATATTGTTGTCATAATACTTGCTTGCCTATGTGTTGGTTGGTTTCCGTGTCATTTTCACAAACCGTCATTTCAAAATGTATCTTCTCAAAATGTCCAATTTTCAAAAACCCGGAATACTGCCGAAATTTAGACTTATGATTTGACTCAAAAGCAGCCTATTTTTAGCCGACATTTTACCGATTTCAAAATTCCAAACTCTTGACTTTCCGGAAAAAAAAAACAATGGTCCTATCGGCATGCTGCCAATTTCAAAAATCAGGACCGTCCTCGAATTTACAAAGTCAATCTTTCCAAAACCTTCCTTATTTTAGGAAATCAACCCTTTCAAAACCTTCCTTATTCTAGGACCTAGCGTAATCCGTGTATCGGGTCTTTTAATAAGTCGTCGAAGGTCTATAGCGTCGAAACTACGTCGATCCTACATCACGAGTTTCCCCCCTATCTCGGTCCGCCTTATTTGTCGAAGGTATAACCAACCTACGTAGGGCATACCCTTACGAAGGAATGTGTTTAAACACTCGAGTCCAACTCTGGGGAAATCTCACGTGGTCCTTCCTTGAAACATGACATGGCCCACATAGCCAGATCCTAAGGGAGTTACACTACCAACGAGTCAACTGTCTAGTCATCCTTCTCGAGTCCTTTTCTCTCGTTCAGTCTTTCTTTGCTCGAGATGTTTTCAATCCAAGGTCTAGGTTCGAGGTTTCTGATTACGTGGTATTCTTACAGACAGACCACCGTCAACCAGACTCAGAATGGAGCAAGCTTTGAACAAACTGAAAACCATGGTCGGGAAACAAACTGGTATCGAGGCCCAACTGTAGCAATAAGGGCCGATTAAAAAACCATCAATGCTCATCTGACTGTTGTGGAGCAGGGGACTCCTAACACCAATGCCGAAAACACTGGGCCCACCGCCGAACTGGTTAGCGCGGTCCACCGACTAGAGGAACAGGTCCACCTGTCCGGGAAAACAACACCATTCACATGGAGGACTCCCGTGTTTATTCTCCTTTTCACGGCGAGTTACGCGCCAATCTGAACCTCACGGGCCTGCCGATGTTCGAAGGAACCAAAGACCCGTTGCTCCACATTCGGGCCTTCAAGGAGTTCATCATGGCCATCAAGGGAGTAAAATCGAGCATGTTCAAGAACCTGTTCGGTGCTTTCCTTGAGAAGTACCCACGGGCTTGGTACTACAGGCTAGACCCGAAGAAATACCCAACTTGGGATGACGTGGCTATGGAGTTTTCTTGGTACTATGCTGATAACAACGAGATCCAAACCACTATGTGCTCCCTGGAAGTTATGGCCCAGGAGCCCAAGGAAGGATTTAGCAAATACCTTCAACTCTGGAGGGCCGAAAGCGTCAAGCTGGTGGCCGAGCGAGAAAACCGTGGTGGAGGTCTTTGTCAAGAACCTCCTCCCCTCCTACCGGGTCCATCTCTGGTATGCGGTCATACCCAATTTCATCACCCTTACTGAAATGGGTATGAGGATTGAAGACGATCTAAGGCTAAAAGGCCTAACTAAAGCCTCTAGCAAGGGTTATCAAGGGGCCTCCTCCACAGCTAAGGCCCTAGCTGCAACCCGCAGCATTTTTGACGAGGTCAATCTACTAGCAAGCCTCTAGCAAGCATTTTTTGCCACGTCCAAGAAGAATACTCCACCTTGGGTATTCAGAGATATAGGTACCACCTATACATATGCCCTTTAAAGGCTCTCTTATAAAGGCCTAATCCAACCCATAGGCCCAACTCCTGAAGTTCCAGTCAACCGACGCTCCAAGAGCTACAATGCACAATCGTATTACAATATCACCGGGGCAACGGGCACGATACCAAAAATGCTGGAAGTTGAAGCATCTTATTCAGGACCTGGTCGAGAGTGGTAAGCTTCCGTTACCCGGGGACAAACCGAGTAACAAGGACAATCCTTTAAGTTCCCATGCCGTCTTTACCGGGAAGTATAACTGTTCATGGGACGTACCGCCCGATTGGCCCGGCCCGTCCGACCCTAATTTTAGTGGGTTTGGACACAACATTTTCAAAAATATACAAAGGCCCGGCCCACGAACCCGTCCCAAACCCGCTAACCCGCTTGTCCGTGGGCCAAAATTTCACACCTAGCCCGGCCCGTATCCGGCCCGAATCCGCAAATGATCACCTCTACCGGGAAGGTGATCGACTGTTCTCACCTTATCTCTCCTTTCATCCCGCAATTGAACGGGATCTGGTTTGATGACGAAGACAACAGATACCTCATCAAATGGGAAGCTGTCCTCATTACCAGTGCGGAAATACGGAAGGCTAAGTCCAAAGCTCTACCCAGTAACCACCTCACTCGCTCTGATCGTCCCTATCAAGTTAATATCTATAGGGAAACCCCTACTCCGGTAACTGTCACTGACCCAGTCAAGCAGAAACCGCCTCGGAAGAGCAAAATACTGATCTGGGCATGGTCAAGCAGCTGAAGAAAACTAGGTTGACCTCACTATATGGCAACTCCTAGTCAGCTCACAAGAACATCAGGAGGCACTTACTAAGGCTCTCGATCAAATCAAGATCGACTCAACCGCTACTCCCACTAAGATGGTAGCCACGATCATGCCCTACCTCAAGGGCAACTCCTAAGAAGAAGGTCCGCTCATTACCTAATCTGAGTCCGATCTGCCACCGTTCTGGGCTTCCCACAACTTAGCCTTGTACATCACGGTAATATGCCGGGGGAAATATCTCCCGATAACCCTGATAGATGATGGGTCCGCAGTTAATGTCCTTCCCTTAAGGACTGCTAAAGCTCTCGGTATTACCGAGGATGAATATATACCGACGGCTCAGACTATCCAAGCCTTTGACGGGAGCCCGAAATCGGTAGCCGGGGCATTTAAACTGACCATCATCGCGGGCCCGGTGGAGAGAGAACTGGAATTTCAGGTGGTCGATGTCCCCTCTTCCTTTATCCTACTTTTGGGGCGCCCCTGGATCCACGCCGCTAAGGCACGCAGTATCCTCTACTTTACATCGCAAAATCAAGGTGCCCCTAGGAGATGGGATTATTACCTTAGAGGCTACCCTAATGATTGTGGCTAGCTGTAATGCCATAGGTCGTCTCGGTATGGACCTTTGGGAGTTCAATTTTGTAGAAATGATCGAGGAAGACTTCCTTTTTCGACCCTACTTTACCACCAGCGTCGACACGATGCTGCAGAATCTGGGCTACCTACCAGGAGCCATTTCCAGGCCATATCTGCCAGCCGGAAAAATTATTGAAGTCCTAAAAGATGAAGGCTTTCGTTTCGGCCTAGGGTATGCTGCAACCCCGAGCAACGTCGTCCGAAAAAGTGTAATCTCCTAGAAATTCAAACGCAATACAGTGGCGGAAACACTGTAGAGTTGGGATTAAAACACACTGACAAACTATATCTTATTAAAAGAAATAGTAAGTTAATACAAGGGCCTCTTTTTACAAAAGGGCTAAAAAGGAAAATCTCTAAACAGGTTAATACAAATCCATAAATTGTGAATGAAGAAAGAGTAGGATCCACGCTACTCGTTAGCTCACATCCGAAACCCAACAGCAAATACCTGTCATGTTATAAACATAATAGCCACATCAGTGGGTAGTAACTCAGACGTTCTCCCATCCATATTATATCATATGAAAAAATAATGGTATTATCATATCAAGATATTTAAAAAGAGAAAACATTAAAACGATATAATAAAAATAAGTTTTTCGCGAAACTTAAAGTACTTGCCAACCTGCAAGTCAAAATCAACCGATACTAATAATATCCAAAAATGGCGTTGTGGAAATTCGATCAGTGTGCACTAGTCTAGACTTTCACTAGGGATAATACTGGAAACTAGCTTCGAGAACTATAGACTTAACTCATAACAGAATCCAGTCTCTAACTAGGGAACTCAACTATAACAGGACTGCGTGGAGCTATAGACACCCGGATTTGGACCTGCTGGCTGCAGAAATGCCCAACAAACACCCGATGACAATAGGACTGCAACGCATCGCAGGTTCGCGGTGCTCTAGATAGTTTTTCTATAGAATAGATAAAATAAATTACTCGGGCAAATTAAACTAATTTGATGGCAGTCTTATTCGCATCGTTGCGATCGCGTAGACATTAATTAGAGTCAATTCTGACACCGGGACCTCGAGTCGGCCCCGAAACTCGAACCGAGTCAACACCGCGCTAAGAGAACCTCGGGATGAACACCCGAGGCCCTCAAAACCCACGGCGCTAGGTCAAGCCGCGGGAACCCTTAGGTCCTAAGCAATGTATCACACTCTCGTCTCTCGGTTTTGGAAAATATCAAAATCATATCTTCAAAACTCCAACCGCCCCGCCTCACGCGCCTAAGAGTCCCCACGCCTGAGTCTTGGTGTGCCCCAGCTCACGCGCCTAAATGGGCGACGAGGGCCGAAAAAACCTATAAATACCCCCCTTCACGACCTCATTTCGACACAACTCAACTCTCTCTTCTCCCTCTAAACTCTCGCTAAGAGCTCGCACTCCGACACAAGACAAACGATCCACTCGATCGTATTTTCGATAATACTAAAAGCGAAATCGACTATTTTCTCATTTATTAATATAAGTCGTAGGAAAAAATTAATTAAACTAACAAGTCCTCAAATCTTGATTATTATATTAAAATACGATTTAAGTTAAAAATTAGAAATTAACAAAATATGAAGAAAATATGAAATCGATATTATTTAGTTACTAATGTCGCGATAACCAACAAAATATTTTAACGATCATAAATGATTAAATTATCAACGATTTATAAAACGATAACCAACAAAAAAAAAGTTTTAACTAAACGACGGACGAGAAAAGGATCGATGTAAGGAGGGAATTGATGTACCAAAATAGAAACATAAAGGCCAACATAATGGAATCGGTAAACATGATGACACAATGGAATGAATTGACCTGAATCAAATGAACAAAAGCGGCGGACAACAGCAGCGAGTGAAACAAAACAGAAACGACGAAACCGAAGGAAGATTACCGAACTTAGATGCGGAAACGAGCAACAACGAGATCCAAGCAAAAGAAGGATTAAGGTGGAAAAACAATAGCAGCAACAACTATCAACAGTAAGAAAAAGAAGAAGAAGAAGAAGAAGAAGAGTAGACAACGAAGGACAGCAGCAGAAGGTAGCAACACAGCAATAGATATGACAGTACAAAAACTGAAACATGACAAAAGCGGTAGTGAAATACAACAGTGGTTAAGCACCACGGAGAAGCGAATAGCGGTAGCCAAACCGGCAACGACAACAAAACGAAAACAGAATGAGAAGAAGCAAAAGAGACAAAAATAAATGGACGACGGGTAACACAGGAGCAGTACAGAGAGAATACGACGAACAAGACTAAACGCCAACAGCAACAGCATAATCGACACAAACAGAAACAATGAAAAGCAATCAATAGAGCACAAGTCGACCCGAGAAGCGGAACAACTAGACAACGACATGAGCAACATGAAGAAATGTCAACAATAGCACGAAGCGACAACATCAACAGCACAAACAAAGTCGACAACAACAGCAGCCACGAAGCAGCAAGAAAACACAAAAGAAATCAGAGGGAGAAGAAGACAAGAAGGAGAATTACCTTCACAAATTTCGGCAATGGATGACCGACAAACGCAGTAGTAAGGGGAGGCATCTGCTGTAGCAAGAGAAAGATAGAAGTGCCTGGAGGAGAGCGCAAATTAAGAAGAAAAGGATGATGGTGAGGCGTTGGAAGGGAAAACGAAGAGGAGGACGAAGAGGTTGACAGGGGAAACGTATATGTTGACAAAAGTGGGAAACAAGATGAGTTGAAGCGGTTGAATAAGAAAAAAAAGGAGGGGAATATGTTGGAAAACAAAAAAAAACGGGGGGGGGGGGGGGATGAATCAACTAACTTACATGAATCGGGTAGGAGACGAATTCCGTAAAGATAAGTTGACTGACCCACGAATCGAATTAAAACGAGTTAATAAAATTAATAAATTAATAGGGCCGTCAAATAAAATGACTAAATAAATTATTCGAGATGAAAACAAGCATATAGAAATAAATAATTAGACGATGAAATACTATTTCCCGATAAATAATAAATCTTCGATAAAGTGAATTAAATTGATTTCTCGAGGAAAGGAAATATAGAAATTCAAGTTTAAATATAAATAAAAAAAAAGAATTTAGAATTTAAATCGCTGAGATAGACTTTCGATAAGAATTAAATTAAATGTATAAAATAAATCGAAACAGAAATAGAAATATGTTTTAAATATATGAAAAGTTTTCGAGACAAATAAAATTTTAGGAGTTTGAAACGATTAAACGATAAATTTGTTTTATAATAATTTTAAGATTTACGAATTAAATCGTAAATAGAACAAAAGTTAAATAAAATTCATTTTTTAAAAATCAGGGGTTTTTACAACAAGTACCGAAAAACCTGTAACCTTGTGAACGGTATCTACCTAGACCTTTATAGCCCGAGACTGATCGACTACTTCGTCACACTAGTATTCGGGGCCATCCAACTGCGTCTGTACCAACCAACCGCCACGCATCTCGAGACCAAATTGGGCCGGGACTGCAATTATATTCCAGACGATATATTTACCCTTGTCCAGTCAAAATCCAAGGATGATGCCAATATTGTTGAGCCCGTCCTAGGACTGTTATTTGGGGAAGATAAGGTCGTCCCCACTCCTAAGGAGGACTTAGTGAATCTCATCCTCCGAAGCAACAGGTTCGACCCTACAAAGCTGATCTCAGAAGTTGTCTCCGATACCGGGAATAGGGCATGGAGGAAGACCATTAAGTGGACCGACTGCCGAGGCCGGGTCTACAAGCTGATCACTGGTGACGGGGACATGCCTGACAACGATTTTGAGTCCGAGTTTGAGTCAGAGTCTGAGTCTGAGGTCGAGTCTAGAGGGTCTGGTGCTAGAGTCCAATATGTAACCCCTCTCCCTGTAATCACTTCCACTGATGCCTCAGGGTCTGTCCTGAGAGAACTTCCAATCTCGCCTCTGACCAATGATCAGATGGCCGCTCTTTTTGAGCTGTTTTCAAAACTTTATATCAATAATAATGATAACTGTTCTGCTTACGACTTGTCTTACTTTCAAAATGCTTTCGGTGTCAAAAATATTTTATGCAATGACATTGAGAAACCCGATGAAAAAGTACCCTTACCTCCACATCTGATCGAGCGACTAGAACAAAGGGAGTCCCGAGATCCAGTAATCAAAGAAACAGTGTCCATCAATGTGGGAACCACTTTGGAGCCCCAGAAAGCTTAAGTTAGGGTTATCACTGAATCCCGAGGAAAAACAACAATTCACAAGCCTCCTCCAAGAATTTAAGGATGTCTTCGCACGGTCCTACAAGGACATGCCGGGGATAGACCGGAAAATAGCATAACACCGCATACCTATCAAAGATTGGTGTAAGCCAGTAAAGTAGAAGCTCCATAGAATGAGGCCCGAATGGTCTCTCAAGGTCAAAGAAGAGGTCGACAAACAGTTCAAAGTCGGCTTCATACAAGTGTCTGAATATCCAGACTAGGTTGCGAACATCGTGCCAGTACCTAAAAAGGACTGGGAAGGTGCGCGTATGCGTACATTTTCGGGATCTTAACATGGCGAGCCCGAAAGACGACTTTCCGTTGCCACACATCGACATACTGGTGGACAATACCGCTGATCATGCCCTTCTTTCCTTATGGATGGACATGCCGGGTACAACCAGATTAAAATGGCAAAAGAAGACATGAGTAAGACCATCTTCACTACACCTTGGGCCAGTTACTGCTACGTTGTCATGCCGTTTGGTCTCATCAATGCCGGAGACACTTATCAACAGACCGCTATGACCTTATTACACGACATGATGCATAAGGAAGTAGAGGTTTATGTAGACGACATGATCGTCAAATCCAAAACCCGAGACATGCACATCATTGCCCTAAGGAAGTTCTTTACCTGCTTATGCAAGTACAATATGAGGCTGAATCCTCAAAAGTGTAGCTTCGGGGTAACATTACGCAAATTACTAGGTCTTATCATTAGCCAACGTGGTATCGAAGTTGACCCAACAAAAATTAAAGCCATCACTGAAATGAAACCTCCTAGAACCGAAAATGAAATAAGAGGTTTTCTCGGGAAGGTTCAGTACATCAGCCGGTTCATATCCAAACTAACCATGGTATGCGAACCAATCTTCAAAAAACTGAAAGTGGGTGAATGGAAGCTATGGGACGATAAATGCCAAGCAGTTTTTTACAAAATCAAGGAGATCATGTCTGCTCCGCCAGTCCTAATGCCACCTCAACCCGGTTTAATTTGCCTCTGTCGTTATACCTAACAACGACCGAAACATCCATGGGAGCTATGCTGGCACAGACAGTCGACTCGGAAGAGCGAGCCATCTACTATATCAGCAAGAAATTCTTAGAGTATGAATGCAAGAACACCATGAGCGAGAAAACATGTCTAGCACTAGTCTTGGCTACCAAGAAACTCCGACATTATATGCTCAGCTACGAGGTACATGTATTATCAAAAATGGATCCTATCAAGTACCTATTCGAGAAGCCTATCCTTAATGGTAGGATGTCTAGATGGACTCTAATGTTGGCAGAGTTCGACCTTAAATTTGTGCCGCTAAAAGCTATTAAAGGTTGGGTAGTAGCCGAGTTCCTCGCCGATAGCTCCATAACCGAAGAAGGACACACCGACACTAGGTCCTTCCCAGACGAAAACATATTCCATACTGTGGACGTCCGTCCGCACCGCCCAGCGCCCCGCGCGCGCCTGCGCGGGACCGACCCGGTTTTTCAACGTGTGGCGGCGGCCACCTACGTGGCCCTCTCCCTGCCGGGGGCCGGTCTAATCTCGCGTACGAGGCAAAGTGTTGGACCTCGATTTGGATGATGATCTGGACTTGTACTAGACGGGTGTGGGCACCCGTATTTCCATTTGGGAATCGATCGAGTCGTGGTTGTAAATGCTTAAAGGTCGTTTTGTTTGGTAAAGCGACCTTTTTAGTGAACTGAAGTTGTTGCCGATTTGTGGACTCGCCACCGAGTCAATTATGGGGACTCCGAAACCGTTCAAGTCAACTTTGATCCTCTGCCGGCTCAAAGTTGAGTGGCACGGGACCTAAAGATAAAGACTTATACCCTTAAGCACTCCATGCCTGGAATGACTCTCATTGCCAATGGTTTCGGACATACGGAAACCGTCGATTCTGAGTAAGAGGTGAGGGTACGTAATCTATTTAGTGTGTTCTAATGTTTGCGGTTGAAGTTGGGACGTTACGTATTTTAGTAGATGTTTGTGGGCCTAGTGCCCACATCTATTGTTGTCGTAGTGCATAATAATAGAAAGTGCGAATATGGAAAGTCTTGTTTAGATGGCAACCTAGTGATGATACGACTTCGACAGGCGGATCCACCTAACTTGAACAGTTATTCCGGCAGCGTTCCGTTACCGTTTGACCTTCCCACGGCTATTCCGGCAGAGCTTCGTTGTTAAAGACTAGTTCTGCTGCTAATCCGACAGAACCTGGGTACTAGTTTTGAGCTAGTCGATCACAGGCACCTCGCTATCGATTGGGGTGCTCGAAGGTGAGGAATAGCGCGTCGATGTCTCTTTTATTATCGGAACTACGATCGAGTGGATCGTTTGCCTCGGGTGTCGGATTGCGAGCCCTTAGCGAGAGTTTAATTTAGATGGGGAAGAGAATTGAATGTTGTGTGTTGAAATGAGGGCGTGAAGGGGGGTATTTATAGGTGTTTTCGGCCCTCGTCGCCCATATAGGCGCCCGAGCTGGAGCGTAGTAAGACTCAGGCGCCTGGGTCCGGGCGTGGGGAGACCCAGGCGCGTCAGGTGGTGCGGCTGGAGTTCTGAGGATACAGTTTTGATACTTTCCAAAACCGAGAGGTAGGAGTGTGATATGATTCTTGGGGATTAAGTTTACCCCGGGTTTGGCCTAGCCCCGTGGGTTTAGTGGGCCTCGGGTGTTCATCCCGAGGTTCGCTTGGCGCGGTGTTGACTTGGTTCAAGTTTCGGGACCGACTCGGGGTCCCGGTGTCAGAATTGACTCTAATTAGTTTCTATGCGATCGTAACGACACGACTAAGGCTGCCATCATGTTAGTTTAATTTGCCCGAGTAATTTATTTGATCCGTTCTATAGAAAAACTATCTTAAACATCGCGAACTCGCATCGCGTTGCAGTCCTATCGTCATCAGGTGTTTGTTGGGCACTTCTGCGGCCACCAGGTCCAAATCTGGGTGTCTACAGAAGCCCCCACTTTGACTGAGGCTTGGACAAGGCGAAAGTCAAAGTATAGCCGCCCAGGTCAATCGAAGATTACGACCTGGTGGCCGTCTGGTCGGGTCGTTTTAAGTCCGTTAGGCTATGCGTTGAGGCTCGCCAGCCAAGGTTTAGAAGTCATACCTGATGTCTTCATTTGCTGTTGCCTGCTTGGGCCCGGGTCGTTGCTCGTTATCTTGTTCTTGATTCTTTGTGCGCGCGCGCTTTGTCTTTTTCGGTTTATTTAAGGTTTTGTTTAATTTTAAGCGCTTTTGTGTGTTAGGTGTAAATGTATTTGGCTTTTACTCGGGATGCTTATGAACCCTTAATGACATAAAACGTTCGAGGGCGTTAGTCTCCACTCGAACGGTCGTCTTTGGGATGCTTATGACCCCTAGGACAAAGTAAAACGATATAAAACTACTCGAGGGCGTCAGTCTCCACTCGAATAGCTGTCTTTCAGGATGCCTCCGACCCCTAGGATAAAAAATGTTGTACCTCCGGGATAACTCTGACCCTCGGGCAAAATTGCTTTTTGCTGTGCCTCCGGGATCTTAGATCCCTCGGGCAAAATTGTTGTGCCTCCGGGATAACTCTGACCCTCGGGCAATTTTTCTGTTGCTGTGCCTCCGGGATCTTAGATCCCTTGGGCAAAAATGTTGTGCCTCCGGGATAACTCTGACCCTCGGGCAATATTGTTGTTGTTGTGCCTCCGGGATCTTAGATCCCTCGGGCAAAATTGCTGTGCCTCCGGGATAACTCTGACCCTCGGGCAATATTTCTGTTGTTGTGCCTCCGGGATCTTAGATCCCTCGGGCAAACTTTTTGTGCCTCCGGGATAACTCTGACCCTCGGGCAATATTGCTGTTGCTGTGCCTCCGGGATCTTAGATCCCTCGGGCAAACTTGTTGTGCCTCCGGGATAACTCTGACCCTCAAGCAATATTGCTGTTGCTGTGCCTCCAGGATCTTAGATCCCTCGGGCGAAATTGCTGTTTGTTTATTTGTTTTTAGCAAAATGCTTGTTTTGTGAGTTCGTCTTAGTTAATTTAGTAGGTTTGTCTTATTTTGTTCGGGTTTGTTCTTGCTTTAGTTTCGATCTTGGGTTTGTTGAGTCTGCTCAGAGTTTGCTTATGTTAGTCTCGGTTGTTTTGTTACGTGTTCGGATGCAGCGTTAAATGCTAGTTGTATTTGTCGGGAGTGTATTATCGATGTTAATTAGTAGTTGTCCCATTATTGTTGTTTGGCTTGTCTTAGTAAGTGCATGTTTTATTTGTATTGTCTTTAAGTCGCGTTTGTTTTGCTTCGTTTTAGTTTGGGCTGGGCCGCTTAGGCGCGCATCCTTCGGTGCTCCAAGACTCAGGCGCCCAGCCCCCAGCGCGCTGGAACTCGAGCACGTCAGCTGGGGTGGTCGGGTTTTCGTGGTCCGGGTCTGCTTAAGTAAACGAAGATTGGGGCGATCGTTTTATTTCTCAAAAGATCAAACGCGTCGTCCCTTTCGCCTCAAGATCGACTTTTCGATTTTTCTCGTCAACTTTTGTCTCGATTTCCGTTATTTACGACAATGTCGACTTCGGGTAAGTGTTCCTTACTCGTTTATTGTCGGTTTTGCTTGATTAGATTGATTAGTTTGTTGAAAACTCTAGAAAATCGATTTGGGTGTTTTTTATTTGTTAAGTTTCGATGCTTAGCTTGTGCTTGATTTCATTTTTAAATTAAGGTTGATTAGAGCTTGTTGAAGTAGTTATTAGCTTGATAAGGATGTTCGAGGTGCGACAATGGCTCTTTATGGAAATGTGTTTGGAATGCTAGGGTTAATGACCGTTTCCCGATTACTCCCGAATTTATTTTACGTACTTTTGTTCACATAACATTTAGGAGGATATGGGTAGCTCTATTGTCGATTCTTATGGGCTAGGATGACTTTTAGGACCCTTCAGGAGATTTTGTGTGTCTTAAGACGGACCAAAAGGTGTCGAAACGATGCCGAATTTTTCCGAAACCACTTCCATTGTGATCGGGATCGAAAATGCGTGCTAGTGGCCTTTTCGGAATTTTGATGTCCTCATCCGAAATTTTGACCCTATTTTGACCTGTTTAAGCTGATTTAGCCTGATTAGAGCTATGTTTTGTTGTGTTTTTTTGTTTTGGGTTTCCTAGGTTGGTGCTAGTGAGGTGGTTGTCGTGGCAAGTTCACAGACTACTCGAGGGATTCGCAGGAGGAGACAGAGCGTCTCGTCTCAGCGACGTGACCCTGAGACTATTAATGAGGCTGAGTTCGATAGATTGAAGAAGCGCAAGCTTCCGGAGACGGTGGCTAGGAGGGCTCATGCTTCGGCTTCGGTACCAGAGAACGAGGAGATCGTTTACGAGGACCCCGAGTGGGCTCGGGACTGGGTTGGTCATCAGCTGATGTTTCATCTTGACCGTCATATTTTTAGACATATTGTGCGGGGCCTGGTGAGTGTTCTATTCGTGTTCATTAGTTATGACTAAGACTTTACTATTGTTATTATTTTTTACTCGGGTTAGGCTAGATTTGTTTTGTTCATTCTAGCATTGTCTCGGTTTGCAGCCCATAGGTCCGATGAGGACTTTCTCGGGCTTTACTACGTTCCTCGATGTCTACTTTTAGAAGTTGACCCCCGCGTTAAAGGGGATTATTGCGGGGACCGCTCTATGTCCCGTGGTTGGACAGTGGGTTAGGTTGGAGGGTTGCCAGACTAAATTCAACCTTATGGTGATCAGAGCGATGATAGATCGCTTCCATGATACTACCTCGACCTTCTACATGGCTTTTGGGGAGGTCGGGATGACCCTAGAGGATTTTGGGATGATTAGTGGTCTGCCTTGGGATCCGGATAGGATTAGGTTGGCCGCCGAAGGCCCTAGTCTAGATAGTGATGAGGTGCGGGGCCTCATCGGGGATTGTTTACCGCGTGAGGCATATAGCATGCCTCATGCTATAGTGAGCTCGTATATCACTGACCACTTCGAGCGAGTGGCGGTGTTAGAGGGTCGGGAGGCTAACACGCCGGAGCACGATGCTCGGCTGTGGCTGTGGTATTTCCTAGGGTCGACTCACTTCTCGGATAAGGGCGAGAGGTTTAGTACAAGGATTTTGCCCTTCCTAGCCGACCTGACTTAGCTAGGGCGCTACGATTGAGTGACCGCGGCTTTCGCGGAGATGACTCGCTGCCTGCAAGTCATGGTGAAGCCGCTGGTGATAGGGTCAGCCCCAGCTGTGCCCATTGTGGGTCCGGGACTTATACTGGAGGTTAGTTGCCTTTCTCGCTCTTGTGTTTCATGTTCTACTCGGTTTTGGCTTGATATTGCTAAAGTTGTTTTGGGATTTTGCAGGCTTGGATCTATTCCTACTTCCCGTGCTTGGCACCTAAGACGGTGCAGGTACACCCGAAGAGATTCCCGACGGTAATCGAGTGGAGGCTGGCTCAGCCTAAGAGCACAATCAGCCATTACCCGGTGGAGAATGCGCTGGTTAACAAGCTAGGCCTTGACGATGTAAGTTTCTTCTGTAGTTTATTTGTTCGATAGCCCCAAAGGTTTGGGATTTCATTAGGATGCTGGTTTTATTTGTGTAGTTTGTGGCCCGCCCTTGGGCCAATTACGAGGGCGTGCCGGAGTGTGCGGCTACGGAGCTTAGGCCGCGGAGTTATAGGAGGATGCTCCTTCCCGCGTTGATTCGTCCATTTTGGTACGTTGGCGAGCGATTGGTGCGTCAGTGTCTATATGACGACTTCAGGGTGCCGGTTGATCCTCCCCGGACCATGTTCAGACCGCCGACCGCCGCAGAGGTCCTCGAGGATAGAGACGGAGAAGGAGGCGATACGCTCTTTGTGCCTGGTGCCTCTTACCTATCTCACGTCACCCGACGGTTAGCTTGGTATCGCCTCGTGGTAATGTTCTAATTTTGGTTCTAAGATTCGTGTTGTGGTTTGTTATTTCTTTGCCCTTCGACTGACCAATCTGTTGTCTTTTCAGCTCGCCGACCCGGCTGACGAAATCCAGCCCCCAGATTTTCCCCAGACTCTGCTTAGGGTGGATTCGGCTGGGATACCCTTTACCGAGCCTCTCCCCCCGTGTTCTGCAGAGGAGATGGATGTCGGGATAGAGTGGCGAGACCGGGTGTACCGGGTGAGTTTCGGGTATTGTCCTCGTTTGGGCTCTAAGAATTAGGGTCAGTTTGCCTAACTTTTGTGGTCTTACTCTCAAGTTTCGTCGGCTTGCCATCAGCGAATGTGGCAGGCTGCCAACTGCTTCCGGGCCTATGCCTCGTGACACTTCAGGATCTCGATCGGTGAGTTTGTGTGACTAAGGTGGTTTTCTAGGTTGCTTGTGTGTTTTCCTAATGTTTGAGTGTACTCGCAGGATGTCTCGAATATGGTGGGACAGTTGGAGACTCAGGTGACCGAGCTCGAGGAGAAAGATGTCGAGTCACAGCGACTCCTGCAATCTCGGGCTGACGAGATCGCCTTCCTAATGGAGCAGCTGGCTCGGTCTCGGGGGGGGGGGGGGACATCCACACAGGGTGAGGCCAGGCATCGGATCGAGAGGGAGACTGAGGCTGAGGCTGAGGCCACGGGTGCGACCGAGGAAGTGGGAGGAGTCCTCGAGACAACGACTCTAGATATGCTGTCGGAGATGGATGGTAGTGAGTCTCCTCTCATAGACTTGGACGATCTAGACTTGGATGACAATCTTTGTGAGATCGTGATGGCCATCGGTGCGGCTTCTAGGGGTCCTCCTGAGCCCCAATTTGTTTATGGATTTGTACATTTTGTATATTCGTTTCAGATTTTTAGTATTTGAATTAGTATTGTGCTTGGCGAATTTGTTTACCTAAATTAACAAGTAATCACTTTTGTGTTCATTTGCGACCTGACCTAGTTTAGGGTGTGTTAGTGTTGCATGAGAGTATGAAAACCGTTTGTTTCGGATGCTTTTGAAATGCGTTAGTTTGAGCCGGGAATCGGATCAGGTAGTGTGTCGATTAAAATGTTTCGACTCGAGACGTGAAATATTAACATGCTTTGACCGAGTGTGTTAAGTAATGAGCGTGGCTGTTTTGACATTCAGAAAGAGGCCGAAGTTTAAAATTTGTGCGACCCGGGCAAAAAAGTTTAGACCACTTTTTATACATTCGTAAAATCGCCTTGTCAGACTACAGACGCAACTTGACGATAACCGTTAAAAGGCTACGACACGCCTTGGTAGGGTAGCTTATCCCCCTAAAAAAACCAAAAAAACGTCTAAGTCTCGTGCGTCCGACGAGTGAACTCGCGTTCCTGCAGCTTCAGTATGGATATCTCGGTTTTCGGGGTGGGCTCTAATGACTTTGGGAGGCCGTTCTCGGTGTCTGAGGTATATGATGATAGCTATGGTCATCACGGGGTTTCAAATTTCTATCCTTGGGTTACTCGGGTTGAGTCATGCTTGGCTTCAGGCGCTCGGACTGATGCAATTGGGTCCCGGGCCACTTGGGCTTGGGCGGCCGGAGACTCGGGCGCGTGGGCCGGTGCGGTCCGAACCCCGGGTTATGGAAATTTTCGTTGTTTCCTAATTCTTGTGGGATTAGGGCTATATATACGGGTTGTGGGTGCATGTTCTAGACATACTAGGATATCCGTAAGGTATAGAACCATATCTAGGGTCATGTCGGGTTTCGGGAATGTCCTGACCGAGTGGGCGGGTTTGTTTAAGAAATATTATTCCGAGGTTAGTTCAAACGATGGTTTGTCGACAGTTGTTGCACTGAGTCGAGTCAAGGTACATGATGATCTTCTACGGGCATGTTCTAGACTATGGGACACGAAATATCATGTTTTGCTTTCCCCGAGGGTAAAGTTTACCCTTTGCCCGAAGAGATAGATGTTATAGGTTGGTGGAGCTGGGTTCGACCTTGTGTGCCTTGTGGGGATGATGCTTATGTGGAGCGATTTTACCACTTTTTGGACCTTTCTTTATTGGAGGAGGCTAAAGGCTATTTTGGTGTGGATGGTCTTAACTTAGAGTTGCTTTGTAGGACATTCTCTCGGGTTGGCTCTCATTATGTTTCGGTCTTGGCATGTAGGCGTGCTTTTAATATTGCCATTGCTTGCTATTATCTTTTTGAGGACGCGCGGTCACGTGAAGGTTGGGGGAATCCTCGCGTTTTGGACGTGGTAGCGACTATGGAAGATGGACGATCACCCTCTTTGCTCATTTTGGGTGAGCTTGTTTTGGGTCTTGACGTTAGTGTTCTGGTACAGGGGACACCCTCTCGGGGTTCTAGGATCATCTTACAGGTGTGTGGCTTTGTTTTTTTTTTTGTAGCTTGGTTTTTTTTGTTTTGTGGTTGCTTTGGCTTTGGAGGTGCGATGCTTCGTCGTGTTTTTGTACAGGTTTGGTTGCAAGAGCGGCTCGGTTTAATCGACTCTCCCCGGTGTTTCAGAGATTACAGCTACAGGGGTTTCACGGGCCGGAAGATGGTGTTGGTGTGGAGTAAAAGCCCCGAAGAGGAGGATTGGCTTTCCTACTTGGTTAGGGGAGATGTTGTCATCAGGTGGTCCATCCCATGGTGGAATATTAGTGGGCGTGTCGGGTTTCCATTTTCGCCTTCGACCTGGGCTTTGTTACTACTATCCATGAGGGATAAAGTTTATATTTACCCGAGCATGTTGTCAAATTAAATGGGTGTCCGACCTCCTATTCCAGATGATGCTAAGGTCGTTTCTAGTTCTGATCCATGGACTGAGGATTTGCTTAAGGGGTTCAGGGTGTCATGGGAGCAGAAGTTTTTGCATCCCGTTGCTCGACCGATCGACAATACTTCCGTCTGGAAGAGGGTTTGTGAACACCCGTCAGGAAAGACCGACTCAAAAGTTAGGAAGACAACGCCGCTAAGAGGCGAAAAGAAGACTCGAGATACCGTTATTAAGCGCCTATCCAAATACAGTGGGACCGATACTAGTTTAGTTAGTTCATCTGAATGGGCCAAGACCGACAAGACCCATATTAAAGCTATGAAAGATCAAAGAAAGTGGGATTTGCTGGACTCACGTTTAGATAGGGTGTTACAAGCTTGCTTTCGGAAAATCGAAGAGGGAGAACGCAAGCAGTCACACCCGAATAGTGAGGGTAAGGAAAGGTTGGACCGGTAGAGCCCAGCCGTTTAGTACTATGTTGTATTTGTTGATATTATGTGGCGTATTAGTACTAGCTTTTGCGGAGCTTAGACACGTTGTTAATTTTCCGGGATGTCCGAATTTTGGATGTTTGATGTAGATGCCTCGACAAAGGCTCGATTTAACCAGTTTTGTTTTTAATGAGAAGCACATTTATTTTTATTTTTATTTTTTGGTGGCTCGCAACTCGATTCTTCATTTTAACCGGAGTGCCCTTTCGGGTTTTCACTCCGTCCTCGGCTCATCTTTTTTGTTTGTTTTTTCTTTTTTTTTTTGACGGCTCGCAACTCGTTTCTTCATTTTGCCCGGGGAGCCCTTTCGGGTTTTCACCCCGTCCTCTGCTCGTCATTTTTTTAAAATTTTTTTTTGTTTTTTTTTGTTTTGATTTTTTTTTGACTTTTTTTTTACGACGGCTCGCAACTCGTCTTTTCATTTTGCCCGGGGTGCCCTTTCGGGTTTTCACCCCGTCCTCGGCTCGTCGTTTGTGCTTCGTCATTTTAACTCACTCATTGACCGGGTCGTGGAAGGAATCCCGGTTTATTCATGAATCGATTAATCGACTGTTTTGTTTATTTGTTTGGTTGTACCCGGAGAAGGGTTGCCTACGTATCAGCTTTTGGACGGAATAAAACCATGTTCATAGTTCTTTAAAAAAATATGAGTGAGTTTGCTTTAGACTCGTCTATGCCAATTATCGATGCGAACTTGATTAATTATTATTTTTTTGTGTTTTTTTTGCTTCCCCCTAAGTCAGAGGTTGGGATATGGTTGGCAGGGTGTCTATGGGTAGTATCGTTTGAGTTGATCCATGTTGGTCGGGGTTGAGAATTCTTGACCGTCTAGGTCAGTGAGGATCACTGCGCCACCGGAGAATATTTTCTTGGCGAGGTAAGGACCCGCCCAGTTTGGTTTGAATTTCCCTCTAGGGTCGACGGGAAGGGGTGCTCTAATGGATTTGATCACTAAATCTCCCTCGTGTATGCTTCGGATTTCACTCGCTTATTAAAGGCTCGTTGGATGCGTTGTTGGTAGGCTTGTACGTTGGATAAGGCATGTATCCTACGCTCGTCTAGGAGTACTAGCTCATCATACCACTTTTGGTTCCATTCCTCTTCGGGAATACCCCTCTCGGCTAATATCCTTAGTGACGGTATTTCTAGCTCTACGGGTTGTACGGCTTTGGAGCCGTAGGTTAGGTAATATGGTGTGGCTCCAGTAGGTGTTCTGTAAGATGTTTGGTATCCCCATGAGCGAAGGGGATCTTGTTTGGCCAATCTCGGTAATTGTCTATCATTTTCTTAAGGACTGTGGTTATGGTTTTGTTGGCTGCCTCTACGGCCCCGTTTGTTTGTGGTCTATATAGGGTGATGACTTGTGTCTTTGGATTTGGTATTTGTCGAGGAGTTTTTGGGTGTCGGCCCTAAAGTGAGCCCCCTGGTCACTGATGATCTCGTGAGGTATGCCGTATCTGCAGATGATGTTGCTTTGTAAGAATTTGACTACTTGTTTTGAGGTTAGCACGATGTAAGAGGCGGCTTCTACCTATTTGGTGAAATAATCGACGACCACTAGTATAAAACAGTGTCCACCGGTCCCGGATGGGTGCACTTTTCCTACGATGTCTATTCCCCAAGTACAGAAAGGCTAGCGTGTGGCCATAGTGTGTACAGGATATGGAGGTAGGTGTTGGACGTTAGCAAAGATTTGGCAATTGTGGCAGTGTCGGACATGACATCGATTGTATGCCTCTAAGGTAATCCAGTAATAGCCCAGTCTTGTTTTTTTTCGTGCTAGTTGGTGTGCACTCATGTGGGGTCCGCACTCTCCGTCATGCACCTCTTCCATGACTCTCTCGGATTGGTTTTTTTTTATGCACCTAAGGAGGACTCCTTGTGGGGTTCGTTTGTATAGTAACACTTGATTCAGGGCGTAATGGGTTGCTTATATTCGTAGGGCTCTTTTGTTCTTGGTGTTACTATTGGGCGGGTATGACCCATGGGTTTTAAAGTCTAGGATCGCTTTATATCAAGGTTCTTTGGGGATGTCGTCGGTTTCGAGGCTATTGATGCAGGCCGGTTGTTAGCTTCTTTCTACGCAAATGGGCATAGAGAATAGGTGATCGCACATGTTTACTAGTGAGGCTAGTTTGGACAACACATTAACGAATTGATTTTCCTCACGGGGTAATGTGTATGAAGTCAATTTCGGTAAATTCTCGAGACATTGTTTCTACCTTGGTTTGGTATGGAGTTAGGCTTTCACTATAGACCTTCCAGTTTCCCGTGGCTTGGTTGACTACCAAGGATGAATCTCCGTGTACCCTAACGTTTTTGACTCCTAGAGACACGGTCGCTTTTATAACTATTAGGCAGGCCTTATGTAGGGTCGCGTTGGGGAAGTTTAGTTGGATGAAGGTCCGGTTGCCGCAGGTTTATTGTTGTTTGGGTGATGGTGTCAACGATGGGTTAAGTCCAGGGTTGTTGTTTCCGATTTAGGGGGAGGCTGAGTGGGCCGTTCGTTGTAGCCCTTGCATTTTAGTTAGTTGTTATCGATAATTGGCACAAAGTCGAGTTCTAAAGCGTTTGTCAAGGCATTATTGTTTTTTATAAAAAAAAAAATCAAGCGATTGTCGAGGCATGTTTGTAAAAAAAAGGAGATGTTTTATTGATAATAATAGATGGCGGGTTAGATGCCCGCGGTTTGTTCTTGGGGGAGGTGGAGGACATGTCCCTTCTCACCTCCCTAGACTCGATAAAGAAAGAAAAAAAACATTTATTATTACTTTAGTCTAGGCCCTAGAATGAACTAGACTCTGACTCAGACCGGTCATGCCTTTAGGCATCGAGGCTTCCCCCAGGGAATAACACCTTGATGGTGCCGCTGGTCTTCACTACCACAGACGCGGTTGTTTCGCTGTTAGTCCTATTGTTAAAGAGTTGTGGCGTCTGCTTCGTTACTAGGGGGAGGTTTCGGCATCGACCAGAACCTGGATATCGTGTTTTAGGCGATCACAGTCCTCAGTATCGTGTCCCCTCCCCTGATGATAGAGGCAATAGGCGCTGGGATCCCAATCCGCCCCTTGGGCTCCACGAGGTGGATCTGGGGTAGGGACGAGCTGGGGTAGCTGCCAGTCCTCGTTGGCAATTCTAAGGGCCTCTGCATAAGTCATGCCTAGGTCTGTAAGGCTTCTAAAGGGACGGCCTCCATGGACTAAGACGAACCTGGCCGGCCCTAGTCTCATCTTTTCTCTAGGGATGACAGGTTTCTCTTCCTTCTCCTCCCCAGGGGTGTTTCGGGTCCCATTGAACATGTCCTCCAGCCTGTCGAGCTGAAGCAGGATGCTGTTATGAGTGTCGTTTATCTGGGCCAGGTTATTTTGAAGTTCCTTAACAAGCCCTAACATTGCGTTAAGCGGTTCGATGTTGTTGCTGGCAGACATTTCTTGATCTGCGAAACATGGGTAAAGGTGAGGCTGAATTGACCAGATGTTGAGTGGCAAGGGACCTAAAGATAAAGATTTGTACCCTTAAGCACTCCCTGCCTGGAATTACTCTCATTGCCAATGGTTTCGGACATCCGGAAACCGTCGATTCTGAGTAAGGGGTGAGGGTACGTATTAGGAAGCCAATATCCGATAGATGTCAACACCCTATCCCGCCCGCACTATAGCGGCCTCTACTAATCAATCGGTGGGCTGATAACCTAGTACTTTGGTTGTGGTGAAAGTACTGTAACATCCGTTGTCTTAACCCTAAGCCTTTTGCTATGTCGGTTGTTCAAGGACAAGTAAGTTTTGTCGTCAAAGTAGTTGTGTTTACATTCTTTTCATGCGATTTCACGTGACAAGCAGGCCATAAAAAGGTGCACGTAGGGGAGTTGAGAGTACTTGTATTATACGTATTAGCAAATCAATTTTAACGCGATAATACGGATATTAGTCATTCTCGTGGTATACCTTACCGTGTATTCTGCTTAAGATGCGTCGGTTCGATATTAATAGAGATGCGTCGAAATTAATAAGGCGAGCACCGTGACTAATACGGAACCCGACCATCACTTTGCTCAATGTTAGTTGTTTTACGTTTTGAATTCCGTGTTAGGTGATTTAGCATGCGATTATAAGGTCATAAAAGCAATAAATCAACGAAAAAATGTAAATGCGAATGTAAGTAAATCACGTTGTGAGGAGTTGCACCCTCGGAGTGTACACTAAACGGGACACGATGTATAGATAGTTTGGGAACAGATCTCGGAATTACTCGGATCTATTTAGCGTGTTTTAATGTTTGCGGTTGAAGTTGGGACGTTACGTATTTTAGTAGATGTTTGTGGGCCTAGTGCCCACATCTATTGTTGTCGTAGTGCATAATAATAGAAAGTGCGAATATTGAAAGTCTTGTTTAGATGGCAACCTAGTGATGATACGACTTCGACAGGCGGATCCACCTAGCTTGACCAGTTATTCCGGCAGCGTTCCGTTACCGTTTGACCTTCCCGCGGCTATTCCGGCAGAGCTTCGTTGCTAAAGACAAGATCTGCGGCTAATCTGACAGAACCTGGGTACTAGTTTTGAGCTAGTCAATCACAGGCACCTCGCTATCGATTGGGGTGCTCGAAGGTGAGGAGTAGCGCGTCGATGTCGCTTTTATTATCGGAACTACGATCGAGTGGATCGTTTGCCTTGGGTGTCGGATTGCGAGCCCTTAGCGAGAGTTTAATTTAGAGGGGGAAGAGAATTGAATGTTGTGTGTTGAAATGAGGGCGTGAAGGGGGGTATTTATAGGTGTTTTCGGCCCTCGTCGCCTATATAGGCGCCCGAGCTGGAGCGTAGTAAGACTCAGGCGCCTGGGTCCGGGCGTGGGGAGACCCAGGCGTGTCAGGTGGTGCGGCTGGAGTTCTGAGGATACAGTTTTGATACTTTCCAAAACCGAGAGGTAGGAGTGTGATATGATTCTTGGGGATTAAGTTTACCCCGGGTTTGACCTAGCGCCGTGGGTTTAGTGGGCCTCGGGTGTTCATCCCGAGGTTCGCTTGGCGCGGTGTTGACTCGGTTCGAGTTTCATGACCGACTCGGGGTCCCGGTGTCAGTATTGACTCTAATTAGTGTTTATGCGATCGTAACGACACGACTAAGGCTGCCATCATGTTATTTTAATTTGCCCGATTAATTTATTTGATCCGCTTTATAGAAAAAATATCTAAAACATCGCGAACTCGCATCGCGTTGCAGTCCTATCGTCATCAGGTGTTTGTTGGGCACTTCTGCGGCCACCAGGTCCAAATCTGGGTGTCTACAGAAGCCCCCACGTAGAGACATGGGATTTATATTCCGATGGCGCTTCCAATTTTCGAGGATTTAGGGTCGGGATTCTTTTCATCTCTCCAAAGGGAGAGCATAGTCCGTTATCTATTAAACTGGATTTCGACGTGACTAATAACGCGACCGAATATAAAGCATGCATTCATGGATTGCAGGCCGCCGCCGATTTAGAAGTCACAAATCTCCGGGTACACGGCGAGTCGTCCCTAGTCATCAACCAAGCTCTCCAAAAAAAAGGAAAACTCGGAACGATAACCTCGTGCCCTATCAGGCGCGAGTAAGGGTTCTCGAAAAACAATTCCAAAAGGTAGAATACATTTATCTACCCCGGGACGAAAACCAGTTCGCAGATGCACTTTCCAAATTGGCATCTTTGCTGAATATCCCCGATCTTCTAACCAGCATGCCGATTTGCGTTGAAAGACGATCCAAACAGGCATACATCCACGCTATTCAAGACATTGAAATAGCTGACCCCGAACCATGGTATCCGGCTATTTTAAACTACATATCGACAGAGGAATACTCTTCTAGACCCGAAAACCGGTCCAGGAAAGCCTACGGAAGTTAGCTACCCAGTTTATCCGTACGGACGGCAGACAATTATACAAAAAGACAGCACACGCGGCTCTTGATGTGTGCTAAATTTAGACCGTTTTTCCTCCCATTTAGACTCGTTTTTCCCTCGTTTTGTGAGATTGGAATGCGATTATCGCCACATTTTGAGTATTTCTCGCATTAGCGTCCCTTTTGTGCGTTTTACGTGTTTTTGGTAGTTTTTCTATCAAATTTTGATAGGATTTGGCACCGAAAGCATGATCGAGCTTCCACAAGCACAAGAGAAGGGAATTTCGTCCGAAAAGCAAAGTGCAAGACTTAAAGTTCAAAGTCATCCAATCATACGACGAAGAATGAGACAAGAAATGACGCCAGAAAACCATCGGGTGAAGTTTCACATGATGAGAAATGACCGGGCGAAGTTTCGCGCGACGGTAATTTTACCTCCCCAAAGATCTTCAGGAAAGGTTCTCCACCGATGGGTGAAAGTTTTGCCCGACGGTAAAGATGTCCGAAAATGCAAAACTGGAAGAGGTTAACCGGGTGAAACCACCGGGATAAGTTTCACCCGGCAGTATTGACTCGTGCATGGTAGATCTCAAAGGGTGAAATTCTCACTAACGGAGCAAAAGTTGGATTTGGGTTTTGGGTTAAGGATCCTTTAAGACTTTACTATATATATAGATACCCTAGTTAGTTGCACATTATTATCCATTCTCTCACTACTTACCATCCATTTTAGTAGATCATTCTAGTACTAATTCTATTTGTTCTCTACAATTTCATTAGCTTAGATAGTAGTAGATCTTTAAAGTTTTAATCTATTTCTCCATCAATTCTCTAGATTTACATTCAAGCTTTATAGAATTCAAGTTTTTATTGAATATTCTTGGAGATTATTAAAGGATTAGTGACAAATCCTTTGTCCTCTTCATCAAGCTTCATCTTATATATTTATTTATGCAATCTTCTTCTTTATTGTTGATCTTCATAGTTGGTATATTTCTTTCCTCTCCCTAATCTCTAGACTATATTTGATATTGTTCTTTCATTATTATTGTTTTGTTTTGATCATCTTTGTTTATCGTTCTTAGATTGTTTTATGGTTTGTTTGGTTGATTGCAATTTTATTTATTGTCTTGACGTTATTTTCTCTAGATTTCATTTCCATCATTTTTAGATCATTTTATGGTTTATTTTGTTGATTGTGATTTCTCTTCATCGTTTCATTGTTATTTTCCTTAGATTTCATTTATGTTGTTTTAGATCGCTTTCTAGTTTATTTTGTTGATTGTGATTTTCTTTATTTTCTTGTTGTTATTTTCATTAGTCTTGGTTTTATTGCTCTTAGATCGATTTCTTTTTTATTTAGTAAATCGTAATCTTCCTTATCGTTTTGTTGTTAATTTCTCTAGATTTAATTATTATGCATGTTTTAGTTGTTTTCTCCTTTGTTATTGTTTTATTAGTCTCCATTATGCATTGTGACTAGATTTCTTGTTAGAGGGTTTAGGGAGGAGGATCTTGGATTATTTGAATTGAGGAGTTTTGGTTGGTTGGTTGCTTGTTTGTTTATCTTGCTTATGGTTGTTGTGTCATTGTTGTTTTAGTCTGGCCAACTAGACCGTCCTTGACTCATTTCTATAAATATGGGGAAACTCGGGGTAGAAATTACCTTAACTTGAGACTTACCCTTCTTCGCCGCGAAAGCGGGTTTTTAGGTGAGTTGGGCGAAGAAACCGAAAGGTGGCCCTCTCCCTATACCAATGTTGTGACCGACCCGATTCCGATTCTCTTAGACCCCATTTTCCGATTCCCGACTTCCCCCTAACACCTTTTCCATATTTGATTATCTCTTGTTATTTATTGCATTTTAGTATAGACTCGACCCTTAAAACCCCCATTAGATCCCAAACACGCCGCTCCTACTCAATTTCATCCCGTATCCCTGTGGACCAATCTCAACTTACCACGAATACAGTAGTTTTTTTTGTGTTATTACGAGTCTATAAATATTGTTTGAACCCTTATCCATCGATAACGACCGATCCTAAATAGGGGCGCGCGTCAGCTCTTCTCTTTTATGTCGACAAAATAAAAGTTCAGAAGTTATGGCCGAGGTGCACGACGGTGAATGTGGTCCGCATATGAACGCCCAGATGTTGGTCCAGAAAATAATGAGACTCGGATACTACTGGAACAATATGGAAACTGACTGCCAGTTATATGTCAAACACTGTCATATATAACTGCCAGATTTTTGCCAACGTACAACATATGTCGTCACCCCTATTGTACACCATGACGTCACCATGGCCCTTTTCGACATGGGGAATTGACACAATTGGGAAATTAAACCCTTTCGGATCGGGAGGTCACTGTTTTATTTTGGTAGTTATCGACTATTTCACCAAATGGGTCGAAGCCGAGTCATAACGGATCTTGAATGCTAAGCATGTCGCCAAGTTCATCCAAAACAAAATCATATGCCGGTACGGGATCCCGCACGAAGTCATCAGTGATCACGGGACTGACTTGCAAGCCGAAACAACAACTCTGCTAACCAAGTACAAAATCACAAGGCATACATCCTCGCTTACCGTCCCCAAACAAATAGAGCGGTAGAGGCAGCCAAAAAAAAAATTATTACCATATTTAAAAATATGGATGATAATTATCGGGACTAGCCCGACAAAATACCTTTTGCCCTATGAGGATACCGAACGTCGATCCGTACCGCAACCGATGCAACCCCTTATTATTTGACATACAGGATGGAAACAGTTCACCAGTCGAGTTGGAAATACCGTCCCTAAGGATTTTACTTGAAAACCAAGTACCTAAAGCCGATTGGGTCCAAGCATGGTACGACTCGCTAGTTCTTTTAGACGAACGACGGTCCCGAGCCCTCAACAACATTCAGATATATCAAAAGAGAATACAGCGAGCCTTCAACAAAAGAGTCAGGCTCAGAAACATCAAGGAAGGAGACTTAGTCCTCAAGTCTGTTCGAGCTCTACTACCAGTTGACCCGAGGGGAAAATTCAAACCCAATTGGGCCGGTCCATATCTGGTGAAAAAGGTTCTATCAGGAGGTGTTATTAAGCTGATAGACTTGGACGAGAATGACTTTACCAATCCTACCAACCTAGACCAACTGAAGAACTACTACCTCTAACCTTACCTAAATGTCATTTGCAAAACTTTCAAAAATAATCAAGTCAATAAGCTAGGATTATTTATCATACTGTCGCGCACACATCAAACTACCAGTCTAGGTGTATTTCGAGATTGCAAAATTCTAAGGCTTGAACTATGTCTTGTTTGATTCCACTAATTGTGGATACGTAGGCAGCCCCTCAAAATGGCACAACCACTGCAATAATGAAAAAAGACAGAAATGGTTTCACTAATAAAAATATCTTTTTATTATTACCAAAATCCCGATAAACTCGGGAATTCCAAATTACATCGTTAACAAAAAAGCAACAAAAAAAGAGACACTACAAAATAGTAGTATTATTCAAATATTAAAACTAAGGAGATCGGTATTCAGGGCATCTTGCCCATACCCTTATCTTTTACATCTCTCGAGACCCATTGTTGGCAGGGCAAGGGCGAGCGTTCTCGAATCACAACGGGAACCTCCCGTGTCTTTGAAACTAGGGTCGTCCACCACAGTAATTGGTCCGAGCCCTCACATGCTCCGTTAGACTGTCCCGAGGACCAAGTTGGTCCTTGACTGCCAATCTCGGCCCAAGTCTCCTTTTCAAATCCGTCTGTGGGCTCACCTTACCCCGAGCGCCTTTAGCATCAGACTCTTTAGCTTGAGTCTTAGTCTTTGTCCTCTGACCCGACATTAGACGAATCAAAGTGGCAGGAGTCTCACCTTCATCAAAAAAGCCCCTATTATCCTTGGCTTGCTCCCTCGAACCAGGTCGTAAGCTTCATCGACATTCAAGGCAGCTCGAGCCTCCTTGGAGCTGTTCTTCGTCCATTTTTCATTAGAGTCTGATACTCAAGTTGAGTGAAAAGACTCAGGGACGGAGCAGATAACTCGTGTGTACCACCGCTGAATCCAGGTGTCACACATCACGTCAGTCAATTGAGTGGGGTCACTAACAACTGCCTTATCCTCCCGGATCCTCTGAGACCAACCGAACTGTCTAAGAATGCGATCGGCGTAGAGGCGAACTGTCTGATTAAAGGACAAAATCACCTGATAACGGGCGTTGTCCTTCGTTGCCAAGCCGGTCCAAGTAGAAATAGACCACAACGGAACCACCCATCGGATTAGTGGACCACGGTGGAACAACAATTCCTCGTCCCAATACATCCTATTAATAAGGCAAGAAGATTCGATGGCCCGCCTCCTTGCCGTTACTTGGTAGAACCGATACTGGCTCGGGTCGAGGGAAGACTCCATGATTGATAGCCTCTCGAATAGCCAAACCTAACAAAAGCGGGTTATAAGCTCTCATATTCGAGACAAAGTAACTTTGAGGTCTACCTAGGGTCACTCGGTCGAGTGCCTGGGTAACTCGACCAAGTACCCCCGAAAAAAACGGCGCAATATACCTGCAGCAAACGGGTACTCCCGGTCAAACGAACTGACGGGTCCGTCTTGTGGTTATCCAAACCCTGGATAATCTCTCCCATGATGAGCCTTGCTGGACTGTGCTCTGTCTCCAGCAGGTCGACAATTGTTAGAATTGGGGTGTCGCCCATGCACGACAGCAAATCCATGTGACTTTCAAACGCATAAACATGGAGCATACAAAAAGCAAATGCCCTACGGCTGTGGACCGCCATGAATTAGACATCGTTGGAATTCATAAACTTATCAGCCAGAGCTGATAGCGAAATGGTGTCCCCAACTAGCATACGGGTCACCTCCATGTGAGAAAGGCCTAAAAATTCCAGTAGTTTCCTCCTCGGGTCAGGTACGGAAAACGGGACAGCAGGTCGAAGCATGGGGTTCCACCCTCCCACAGAAGCAATTTCCTCGGGTAAAGGACAAATCTCTCCCCGAGGAAAGGTAAAGACTGATAAATATCGTTCCAGTACGATAAACAAGCATCGAGAAAGTGAAGGTCTATCTGCAGCTGACCGACCTTAAACAGCTGAGAAATACCCATCTGGTTCAAGGCCACCTTTTCTACGTCCTTGAAACTTCGAGACCAAGCTTGTAGCTTTGCAACTAGAAGTTCGATACCCATAACTGATTTCCTTAAATAGAGGAGGGTTGTATTTCTTTTGAGGAAGAGAAGTTGTGATGGTGAAAAATCGAGGAAGACAGAATCGTATATAAACACGAAAGCCCTATAGCACCTTGGGTTTCGCGCCGCAGTAAAAAAAGTAAAGTCCGAAAATCAGGGCGCCCGAACCGTAGCGCCTGAACATTAGGGCGCACGGGGCCAGGCGCTTCAATACTGGGCCGCCTCAGTACCCGCTCCCTTACGCGCAGGCCTAGTCTGCATTCCAATGCCTTTCTAAGCCTAATATAGGAAACGAGTCATCCCGAGCATTCCTCCTTGCAAAATCCCAATTTTTAAAGCATCAAAATCTTTTTACTCCCCAGCGGATAATTGAGTCGGTATCTCATCTACATGCTGCGTTCGAGATATAACATGCTTGCATAGAGGTACACCCAAGACTTCGAAGGCAAGTCCAATTCCCCACGAAGCTATCATCATCAAGACAGATATGACTCTCTACTTATGGTTGGCGAGCCCTTCACGCGAATCTAACGGAGTTTAAACAACCTGACCAGAAGGCTACCAGGTTGTAAACCTCGATTGGTCTGGTAGCTACTCTGAATTTTGCCTTGTCCAAGCCTCGGTTAGAGTGGGGGTTCTGTAGACACCCGCATTTTGACTGCTTGTGTCTATAGTAGTATCCAACAAAATACCCGATGATGATCGGACGTAAACATGATTTAATACGCTCGAATACAGTCTCGGAATCCATAATATCCAACGTGGGCACTTAGCGTAGTGTGAATCTCTCAAAACCGACCTCAAATCCAGACTCAATGGGTCATTTCCAACAAAATAAAGCTACTTTGAGCCAAAACTGCCACCGAGGGCATGATGGTAGGGATTCGTCACGTCCCAACCGTCAATAATATAACCGGCTAATCCTAACTAGGGTAGATAGGGTAAGTCGGGTCGAATCCACGGGGACGGTAATGTATAGCCTAGACTAGGCCGGCCCAAATACTAGACTAAGTCAACGAGCTAAACTAGAGAATGATAAGAGAGGGGAGAAAGCTAAACTAAGACTAAGGTGCCGGAGAAAACAACTAAGGAAAACGGGCTAGGATTAGGTCGGGGTCAAAGGGGTAACGGAATGGTCAAGGGAGGACTAGAGTGAAGGAGGTAGTAGGGTAATCTAGGTTGGTCTAGGCTCTCGCAACTTAGACTCACCTAGAGGTTCCACCTAAAACCCATCTTGGCGACACAAACGACAAACGGAGTACTAGCATGCTATAGACCTAGGTCGCATCCGGGCTCTCGCAACTTAGACCGACCTAGGGGTCATCCTCACCGGGCTCTCGCAACTTAATGAGGGAACCGAATTTGATGGTTAGGGATTTGTCGTGAATCCCAACCGTCAAACAAAACCGGCTATACGTAACTAGGGTAGCTAGGGTAAGTCGGGTCGAATCCACAGGGACGGGAGGTCGGACTAAGGTATGCTATGGTTCTAGACTGGGTTCGAGACGAGCTATTCTAAGGAGGGGGAGACTAGTACTAAGCTAGGTCTAAGGCAAGAAATCAAACAAAGGAAAACGGGCTAGGATTAGGTCGGGGTCAAAGGGGTAATGGAATGGTCGAGGGAGAACTAGAGTGAAGGAGGTAGTAGGGTAATCTAGGTAATGCCCGGGCTCTCGCAACTTAGACTCACCTAGAGGTTTCACCTAAAACCCATCTCGGCGTTACACATGACAAACGGGGTTACTAGCACACTATAGGCCTAGGTCGAATACGGGCTCTCGCAACTTAGACCGACCTAGGGGTCGTCCTCACCGGGCTCTCGCAACTTAGTGAGGGAACCGAACCCACAAAAAACTATCACCACCAAGAGAAAAGCAAGAAAAACAAGCATTCTTAACTACTTAGTCATTCAAACATTTCAACAAACAAGTGATGTGCACCAAACCAAGAGGAAACCCAAATCTTCCACCAACATCTCTAACAAACCCTTAATCACCCAATTAAAACCCTAAACACCCTACTAACCCTAGCAAGAACACTACTCTAACATATCTAAACTAAAACTAACACTAACAAGAGAAATCAAAGCAAACAACAAAACTAACATAATGAAACTAGCAAGAATGAAGAACAAAACAATAAACAAGAACTAAAGATTCAAACTTGATTAATAAAATAATAAACAAGAGAAAGGAAAAGAGATTATACCAAACTAGAAGATGAAAAGAAGAAGAAAACTTGCATAAATGGAATAACCCAAAACAAACATCCAAGTTTGTCAAGCTTGGTGGAGATCTTGAGGAATTCCCAAATTACAAGTACTAATCTATGATTAACGATAATCTAAAGGCTAATCTACACTAATCTATGCTAATCTATGCTAAAATTATCTAGGGTTTAGTCTCTAATGATAGGCATAAGCTTAACATAACAAGGGAAGAGTATATACAGGGTTACAAATGGAAGGGAGAAGAAAAGAAACAAAGCGGAGCTGCAGCAGGCCCGTCCCGGCCGAGACGGGGTGGTCCCGGTAGGGATATGGTCGGTCCCGGCCGGGACGAGCTGCTCTCGGTCGGGATGAGCCACAGATAGTAGCTCCTTCAATTGCTCCTTCATCCCGGACGGGATGAGGCCATACCCGTCCGGGACGAGCCTTGTAGGCCTCCAATATGAAGTTTTTGGTCCCTCCTTACTTCTCATGGGCTTCCCATCGATTCTCGGGACTCGGGATCGGGTCTCGGAGGCTCGGGATTGGGTCCCAAGGTCTCGGGGTCGACTCCAAGGCATCGAGTGATCGTTCCTTTGCTTCGTTGGCTCCAAAAAGTGTATGTATCGAGTTGGAATCGCTCCAACTCTTCATTAACGGTCTCGGGAACCTGAAACGAGCTAAAGGAAGCATAAGTAGCCCATAAACCGCTCCCAAGGAGCGATCCCACAAGGAAAATGGGACCAAAACACTACGAAATAGGCACTACGAAATAGGCACTACAAATGGCACTTATCAGGGCAAAACCGTCAATTGCAACCGAGTCGAAAACGGTCAAAGTCGAAACCCGAAAACAAAATAAACTCAAAACACGTCCAAATAAGTTCAAAAACTAAGTCAAAACGGAATCGAATATTGCCTCGAATTACACGGATATCAATCTGTATTTTGAGTAACTTTTGATACACGCAATTTCAATCGCGCGCAACCAGGCGCCCCAGGATTGAGCCGCCTCAGCTGGGGCGTCCCAAAACTGAACCGCCTCCCATTAGGCGTCCGAGTCTTGAGTTGAAGTGTTTCACAAAAACCTTATAAATACACCTTCACGTCCATCATTTAGTAGGACACATTTAATTTCTTCTCCAAACTCATTTCAGAAAACCGAGAGTCTTTCCCATCTCTAAGCACACCTTAACTCACCTACATTCTCAATCGCTCCTGTGCTTACCCCGAAACTTAACGAGCCCGTGTTCCGAGACTTTTAGCATGTAGGTTGAGGGTGTAAATAAACCCTGTCTTCTCTAATCTCTTCTCCTCTAATTTTCGTATTCTAACTTTTGTTTACAAACTTTTATTTATCGTAACGCTGATGTGTGTCAAATTTGGACCTTGTTTCCACCCATCTAAGCTCGATTTCCTATCACTTTTGTTAGATTTGTGTGCGATTATCGCCTTTTTTGAGTCTTTCTCACTCTAGCGACCTCTCATGTGCATTTTACGTGTTTTGGGTAGTTTTCCTATTATTTTGATAGGAATCCATTGTCCGAGAACATGTTCGAGCTTACATGGGCACAAGGGAGCGGAATATTGTACCAAAGCATGATTAAAGTCCAAAGTCCAAACCCAAGAGGTGAAATCTTGAGCAAAAGGGAAAAACTATAGTCCATTGGGCATCTGCAACTTTAGCGTATGTCATCTGTAACTTCAATATAGACTTAAAAAAATTGTGGACCTTATTTGAACCTACCTATATATATATATATATAGAGGAAGGATCAAGTGAATCCCTTTTTTCTTTTTTGAGTCCATGATTTCTATTCTTAGCCATTGATCTAAACAAGATTAATGGTTGAGATTGCATATGCTAATTAAGGTAGCAACTACCAAATTTTGGAAAAAAATTAAAAAAATCCTCTTCCTCCCTAGATTAGCGCCAACTGCAAACTTCTCTCTCATCTCATTTATTTTTTTTGCATTCAAACGCCCGCTTAAGAAAACCCTTCATCTTCATCTCTTCTCTCATCTCGCTCAAATTTTTCGCTCAACTCAAGCACAGCCTTACACTCAAACGCTCAACTGAAACTCAATCGCTCAACTTCAACTTCAACTTTTGCGCTCAACTCAAGCATACCCGAGCACTCAATCCTTCAATTCGCACTCAATCCTTCAACTCAACTCAATCGCTCGCTCAACTCTAGGATTCTCGAGCACTCGCTCAACTGAACTCTGTCGCTCAACTCAATTCAATCGCTGTCCTCAACTCGAGCAAGGTTATTATTTTACTGAAGATCTAGGTTTTGTTTACATCTGTGTTATATTTCATTACCTCTTTCGCTAATTTTTGATTCATTAATTTTGTTGCGTCTGTGCCATGTAATTAATTTTTTTCACTGAAGACTGTTTTGCTATCTGGGTTTTCATCAGTTTCGTGTAATTGAATTCAACTACAGATGAACATATATCGAATGTTACTTTAATGCACATACGCTGTTACTGTAATAAACTTGATGTGTTACTGTAAGGGGTGCTTCGTTACTGTGTTTGATGTACGGTGTTATTTCAAAGACAACCATGTGTTACTGTAATGCATAAGAGGTGTTACTTTAACTCTCATTTTCGTGATACTTTGAATCCTTGTAAACCCTCAATTGTGTACATTTGTTACTCTAATCTGCTTCTTATGTTACTCCACACTTCTATTGGCAGACAGGAACACTGTGCGATCGCAATTGTTGGAAAACGTAGCCAAGTATGAGAACACCAGATAAAAAATCATCGACGGTCCTAAGAGCAAGCCAACAAAGGGCCGAAAAAAATAGCGTGTTTACTGAATCATGTCATCTCTTTTGTAACTACGATTTAATGGTCTCTATTCTTTAGTTACCTGTCTAATTACATTGGTATTTTGACTATCACCAATACATTGAAGCTGTGAAACTCTGTTACAATGACCAGCTGCACCTGTTACTCGAATTCACTGTTGGTGTTACTATGGGGATTATTGAAATTAACACAATTTTCTTTGGTCTCACAATCTGTGTGTTACACCGAAGCACTGTGTGTGTTACTTTAATGAACAAATTATGTTACTTTAAGTGATTAATGCCGTTAGTACAATGATATTGCAATCACCAATATTGGTACTCTTTCAATGAATGAACAACACTGCTGTCCTCAGTTACTACAATGCATTTTTTCAGTTACTGTAACAAATTAATATTGTTACTCCATCGCACATGAGATGTTACTCTAACCAAAAACACATTTATTAAATAAATATAGTGTTAATTGCAAAAATGTGCACAACATTAGTTTTTCGTGTAAACCAGGAAAAAAGAAAAAATTCTTGTAATGTCAAAGAACACGAGTATTATCAAAACACTTGTTCATCCTCGTCTTCCTCTGTGTCTTCTTCAATACGGAGTGAAAACCTCACCCACATCTCTGCACCATTCCTGTGTATTCGGCTCTTTACCAATGCTTCCTGCCAAAAATTAAGAAAAGTCAGGCCCATGGGCATAAGTATTACTGTAACTCCTAAGTTGCGTTACTTTAACTCTAAAAAGATGTTACTCCAACGTCAACGCCAAAAACCCTTTTTTAGTGTTACATTTTTGTGTTACTCTAATTAAAATTAGGTATTACTGTAATTCATTACTTGTGTTACTTCAATGCCATGTATGCTTCAACATAAAGCAAAACAATAATATCGGTGAAACAATAATATCAATGAACCATAATATTAATCCATAATTAATCAAACGAATTAAATTCCACCTATTCCAGTGTTGTCTTGTGCGTTCGCATCTCTGGCGCAACTACCTGCACAAAATCAAACAGCGTTACATCAATGCAAATAAAGTGTTATTGTAATTCATAAGTGGTGTTACCCTAACGTGTACAATACGTTACTCTAGCATATCATAAAAACCATTTTCCTGAACGTTCATTTGTGTTACTGTAATTGCAATTAAGTGTTACTTTAACGCAGAAGGCATGTTACTTCAACGACGAATCTGCGTTAACTGAAATCAAAAAAATAGAATCAATGGATATCAGGGAAAATCATAATAAAAAGCATAAAGACCTGTAATCTATAGCGATCGAGATATCAAAATACCATTGATAAGAAACTGTGATATCAAAACGCAATGACATCAAAAAAACGCAAATTGATACGAAACTGTGATACGAAATGACAATGAAAGCACTATAAACATGAAGATCGACGTAAAAAAAATGCAATTCGACGCGATAAAACATTGATATGAAAACGCAAATTGAAAGCAATATGACTATTGAAATCCATGAAGAAAAAACGAATAAAAACGTGAATGAAACACTGAAACTCACCATTGTTATACTCGATTAGTTGCTTATCAACCGTTGAAGACGATGATGCGGTCATTGAATCCATTGTAGCAGAATTTCGAGTTCAAAATCGATGAATGAGCGTGAATGAATCAGATTTTTTTTTTTAGGTGTGAATGAACGTGGAATGAAAATTGAACGTGATAATGAACGTGAATGATAGGAAGTTATTGTTTCCTAAATTCTTGTGAGTTATTTTAGGAACGTAAATCTTTTTTTTTTTTTTTAATGGATGCATCTTGTCCATCCACTCTCATCCCATCCAATGGATGGGATGAGGACTTAGGGACTCACAGAGGGTAAAGAACTCATAAGAGCCCCCCCCCCCCCCTCTCTCTCTCTCTCTCTCTCTCTCTCTATATATATATATATATATATATATATATATATATATATATATAGACCGGGTAACTTCGGTGAGGCAGGGTAATTTCTTACACCCATAGAGGCACAATCTAGATCATTAAATTAACATGGAACATACATCCAAATAAGTGTTATATACACTAAAAAACTCATTATATACATTATTAAACTCACTACATATATACACACTTAAGAACTCAGTATATACAGTAAAATAATTGTTATATATACTCAAATAGTTATTATGTACACCAATTAATCAACAATGGAACATACATCAAAATAACTGTTATATATATATTTAAAAACTCATTATATACGCTATACACTAAAAAACTCATTATATACGCTATTAAACTCACTACATATATATACACTTAAAAACTCAATGTATACAGTAAAATAATTGTTATATACACCCAAATAGTTACTATGTACACCAATTAATCAACAATGGAAAATACACCGAAATAACCTAAAACAATGGAACATACATCAAAATATCTGTTATATACACTAAAAAATGGAACATACATCAAAATATCTGTTATATAGACTAAAAAAACTCATTATATACGCTATTAAACTCGTTTTATATATATATATATATATATATATATATATATACACACACACTTAAGAACTCAATATATACAGTAAAATAGTTATTGTTATATACACTCAAATGGTTACTATGTACACCAATTAATCAACATATATACACTAAAATAATTGTCATATGTACTTAATTATTTGATATAGTAGAATTGTTATATACCTAAAACAGTTATTATGTACACTGAAATTGTTTTTATATACACCAATTTTATTTTAATATTAAAAAAAATGATTTTTTTCGGGATTTGTTTTTTTTGGATTTTTTTTCTTTTGGGAAAAAAAATGTCCGGCAAAAAATGTTTTTTTTAGGGAAAAAAATGTTTATATTTATTGGGGAAAAAAAATGTTCCGAAAAAAAAAATATATTGAAAAAAACAAATTCCAAATTTTTTTTTTCCGAAAAATATTGATTTTTTTCCCCGGGTATGAGTTTTTGTTTTAATCATAACCTTTAATTAGATTTTAATCTAATGGTTGAGATTGTGCCTCAATGGTTGGAGGGAGTTTGTTTGCCTCAATGGATCCCGAATATATATATGTATGTATGTATATATATTTATGTATGTATATATATTTATGTATGTATGTGTATATATATATATATATGTGTGTATATATATATATATGTATATATATATATATATGTATATATATATATCTATGTATATATATATATATCTATGTATATATATAGTTTAAGACCTCGGATAGAAGCGATTCTAGTTGGAGGTGAAGGCTTATCTTCTTATCTTCTGACCGGGCGAAATTTCACCCTACGAGATTTTTTTGTTTTTGGTCATATTTTTTTCATCGGGCGTAACTTCACCCGATGAGATTTTAACCGGGCGAAACTTCGTCCGACGGTATTTCGACCATATTGTAGAGAATCCGTAGGGCAAGACTTCACCCTATGAAGATCCAAAGGGTAAAGTTTTATTTCAAGGGCAAAGATTAGAATTGGGCTTTGGTTTAGTGATCCATTAAGCTACTACTATATATATAGTTAACCTAAGTAGGAGCACAATACCATACTTTAGATCATCCTTTCATTACACTACTTAGATTAGATAGAAAGTCATTCGATAGAAGCTACATACTCCCTCCGGTCACAATTGGTTGCCCCATTTCATTAAAATATACCTCACATATAATCATGAAATTGGCCAATAATTTATGACCAGAGGGAGTAGTTTTTATCAATCTTCATCTTTTTCATATAGCTTTAGATTAAAGCTTTTGTAAGGAGTTCTAGTTTTATTCTTGAAGTTCTTGGAAGATCATCAAGGGATTAGTGACAAATCCATTGTCTTCTTCATTAAGGTTTCTCCTTTTTTTTTATGCAATCTTCATCTTCCTTATTGTTATTTTCTTCCATTGTTGGTATAACTCTTTTCCTCTCCCTTATTCTCTAGATTAGATTTTACTATTGCTCTTTCGTTATTGCATCGTTTTTATTGATTTTACTTGCGTTGTTTTTAGATCGCTTTGTAGTTTCTTTTGTTGATCGTAATTTCCTTCGTTGTTTTAGTTTTATTTCTTCTAGTTTTCATCATTATGCATGTTTATGTTATTATCTCCATTGTTATTGCTTTTGTAGTTTTCTTCATGAATTGTGATGAGTAGTTTACTTGTTAGGGGGTTAAGGGAGGAAAATCTTGGGTAATCTGAACTGAGGATTTGTGGTTGGGTTATATGTTTGTTGATTTATCATGTTTGAGGTTTTTGTGTCATTGTTGACTTAGTCTGGCCAACTAGATCGACCTTGACTTACTCCAATCAATATGGGGAAACTCGGGGTAGGAGTTACCTTGACTTGAGATTTACCCTTTTTCGCCACGAAATCGGGATAT
Source organism: Agrostemma githago (assembly GCA_958450325.1). Taxonomy (NCBI): domain Eukaryota; kingdom Viridiplantae; phylum Streptophyta; class Magnoliopsida; order Caryophyllales; family Caryophyllaceae; genus Agrostemma; species Agrostemma githago. The sequence goes on from OY288255.1 coordinate 47,381,282, forward strand.
AGATAAGTTGGGTGAAGATAGACTAGACCTAGACTCGACTTCTCATGTGTTCCGTCCCTATGGATCAATCTCGACTTACCACTACTACGTAGTAGTAATTTGGAGTTATAAATTTTGTCGATTGCGTTAGATAGGCGACAATCTGATCCGCATCAAAATGGCGCCGTTGCCGAGGACGGCGAATTAGTTGAGTTTTAGTTTAGTTGACTGATTTGTTATTGCTCTCATTTCATTTTCTCTTCCCTAGTACCACTTGGTGCTAGGAGTAGTCTCACTTGCTTCTTAAGTTGTCCACAGGAGAGGTTCTTCATCGTTTCTCTTCGATCCCGAGCCCGAGAGGATATTTCATGCTCTAAGATTCCGGACACTCAACGCGGGTGATACCCTTCTCTCTCTCCCTCTCTCAAAAACAAAAAGAAAAAAAATATATAGTTTTAGATTTGAACCATGACAGTTTTTTATTTTCCCCAAGTTCCAAATGAGCCATTTCATATTTTTTTTGGAAACGACTAGCGAATTACATTTATCAATATAATCTTCGTGTGGAAAAATAGGAATTTTGTCATATGATCTATAATGGAGTCTTTGTTGATGTTAGAAATGTGATTGAGAAGAATTGTAGGGGTATGTTCACTTGTATGCCTTACCATGATAGATGGAAACTTATTTCAAGTATGGCTAATGATTCTAATCAACATCACTTGTGCCCCTCACCCCAATTGCTTATGCATGATGTTAATTGTGGTTCATGTGGTATATTTGGTCATTCTTTTTATGTGTGTCCTTCTAATCACCCCAAAACCCCTTTGAATTCTTATGTGAACAATGATGTTGATTACATGAAGACTTACGATGTTCACCCTCCTTCACGTTATAACAATTCTCAATATGCACTTGCTTCACCTAGATATCCTTCAAGGAATGCTCTTGTCAATAACGTTAGGAATGATATGCAATCTTTCGAAACCTACTCCCCTCCTAATCTTTCCATCCACCCTCAACAACAAGATACTACTTGCCATAAGAACCACTTTACTAACACTTGTCTTCGTGAGAGTAGTAGTAACGTAATCTTGTAGGTGTGTGCTACGAGTGTTGTTGACCGAAGTTTGAGGAGTCCTGTTGGTAAAAAGACAATTGGGTTGCATATTATTTTTCCTCAAGGAGAAGATGAAGATTTAGAAGATTACTTGCGTAGATTGAAACATTATCTTTGCTATTTAGATGGCAAATACTTTACCGAGAGGTCCTTGTATTTGACACTTGCTAAGGGCATGAACGATTCCACTAGGACTTTGCTTGATTCTTTATGTGAGGGAGATTTTTCTTCCAAATCTTTCGACGAAGCTTTTGACCTTATTGAATTAGTAGCCCTTTATAATCCTAAAACCCATACCTTACCTTCTTGGTTTATCGATGAGATCTTGCTTGAGGATATTGATTATCATGTTGTTACTAATTATGGTGAAGAATTTGCAAAGTTTTGTGTGCTTGATGATAAAATTCATGTTGTTGATTCTTGTCATGACCCATCTCCCTCAACATATGAACTTGATAAGACTTGTGCCCCTCCATTGGAAAACTCTTTGTTAGATGATAAGAATGATGAATGTATGCTTGATCATAACTCTATTGTGTCTTTGCCATCTTCTTTATCTTGCATATCGTCTACTTTGCCATCATTTGATTTTGACATTGTTGTTGGAGGAGATTCAATGTCTCCCTCCTTATAAAGAGCCTTTTGAGGTTGTGCTTGGTTGTGATTCGTGTGTAGGTGATAATGTTACAACAAGCGAGGAAGCAAATGCTATTGAAGCGGGATTTCATGGTGAAAAAAGTCACTATGCCGAAAGTCTTGAGGTTAGTTGCTTGGAGTACATTCTTGAAACAAAGGTAAATGAACTTAACCTTACTCCTCTTTCAAATACTTTGAGTCATGCTTCTTTAGATACCTATCTTATGGATTCTTTGTTGAGTGAGGTTGAGAACGCTTATTTGGAGAATATTGAGGTCAAAACGGTTGTCTTTGAGTCCATTTTTGAGGAACACTCTTTAGAGGACACCATTGTTGAGATTGATTTCTCTAGACCTTGTACTTGGGATGAACCTCTTATAACAATTGGTCCTTTGTGCTTTGAATCCCTCACACATGAAAACTTTGTTGAGGAAAATGACACAATTGAAAGCTCTTGGACTGAGGAAATTGAAGGCTCTTTTGGTGATAGCTTTGAGATTAAAGGGGTAAAACCATTGATGCCTTGGTATAATCCCTTATTTTAGGAACAACACTTTGATGAGAACACCATGTATACCACTTCTATAGAGGATGAGTCTCTTATTTTCTTTGACTCCTTGTGTCTTGACACTAGCCTTTCCTATGAATCCATGATTGAGGATGATTGGAAAAAATATTTCAATGAACTTCGTTTGATCCTTGATTTGTCTTTTGGAAGGAATATGATTAAGAACAAAGAAGATGAGGTTTTGAAGCATGAGGTGATTTTTAATGAGACTAACCAAGTCTCTTATGTTATTGCTAGTGATTCCTCCCCTCCCACTAGAGAAGATATGTCCTTTATTGTTGAATTTCAGGATATAGTGAACCTTGACTCTTCTCTTAGCGTACCACCTCTCACTATAGAGGTCAATGAGTATAGGAAACCTAGGGATATGCCTTACTATGACATGGTTGACGTGATGAGTGGCCTTGGTTACCGGTTGTGGGATCCCGGTTAAATGATGATCTTGATTGTAAGTTTGGCAGTCCGAAAACCCGTGCTTCTTGGGAGGCACCCCAAGCCCTTTGTACACATTTACGTTTTTTTTGTATGTGTTTGTTTGTGTTTTTTTGTTTATAAGTACATCCAACTGTGGAAGTCCGTTCGCACCGCCCAGCGCCCCGCGCGCGCCCGCGCGAGACTGACCAGTTTTTCATCTCAGCGGCCACCCACGCGGCCTCCTCCCGGTCGGGGGCCGGTCCGATCTCACGTTCGGGGCGAAGTGTCGGACCTCGATTTGGATGACGATTCGGACTTGTACTAGACAGGTGCGAGCACTCGTATTCCCGTTGGAATCGATCGAGTCGTGGTTGTAAATGTTTAAAGGCCAATATGTTTGGTAAGGCGACCTTTTTAGTGAACTGAATTCGTTGCCAATTTGTGGAGTCGCCACCGAGTCAATTATGGGGACTCGAAAACCATTCAAGTCAACTTTGATCCTTAGCCGGCTCAAAGTTTAGTGGCACGGGACCTAAAGATAAAGACTTGTACCCTTAAGCACTCCATGCTTGGAATAACTCTCATTGCCAATGGTTTCGGACATCCGGAAACCGTCGATTCTGAGTAAGGGGTGAGGGTACGTATTGCGAAGCCAACGCCCGCTAGACATCGACACCCAATCCCGCCCGCACAATAGCGGCCTCTACTAATCAATCGGTGGGCTGATAACTTTGTTCCCTAGTTGTGGCGGAAGTACTGTAACATCCATTGTTTTAACCCTATATTTAGCTATATCGGTTGTTTAAGGAGAAGTAAGCTTTGTTGTCGATGTAGTCGTTTTTACATTCTTTGCATGCGATTTTACGTGACAGGCAGGCCAAGAAAAGATGCACATAGGAGAGTAGAGAATACTAATATTATAGGTATTAACAAATCAGTTTTAACGTGATAATACAGATATTAGTCGTTCTCGGGCTATACCTTACCTGGTATTCTGCTCAAGATGCGTCGGCTCGGTATTAATAGGGATGCATTGAACCTTTTGAGGTGAGCACCGGGACTAATACGAAACTCGACCATCACTTTGTTCAGTTTTAGCTTGTTTACGTTTTGATTTTCGTGTTTAGGTGATTTAGCATGCTATTATAAGGTCATAAAAGCAATAAATCATACGAAAGCTGTAAATGCGAATGTAAGTAAATCACGTAATGAGGAGTTGCACCCTCGGAGTATACGCTAAATGGGACGCGATGCATAGATAGCTGAGAACGGATCTCGGAACTACTCAGGTCTATTTAGAGTGTTTTAGTGTTTATGATTGAAGTTGGGACGTTACGTATTTTAGTATGTTTCGTGGACCTAGTGTCCATATTTGACATTATCGTAGTGCATAGTAAAAGTGCAAGAATATAATGTTTTGTTTAGATGACAACCTAGTGACGATTCGACTTTAAAAGGCGAATCCTTCTAGTTTTCCTGGTGATTTCGGCAGAGTTCCGTTACCGTTGGCCCCTCTTGCGGCTAATGAAACACCCCACATGGATTGAAGATTTCCTATTTGCAGACACCCGCATTTTGCCTGCTAATGTCTATAGCAGCTTCCGACAAACACCCGATGATGATCGGACGCGAACGTGCTTTAATACGCTCGGATATGGGCTCAAAATCATTTGTTTTGGCTTGGGCTTTTTAACGGAGTACAAATCTCACAAAACTAACCTCAAATTCAAGCCTAGTGGGTAATTTCCAATTAGATAACACTAATTTGGGTCAAAACTGACATCGAGGGTAAAATTGTCTTTTGGCGACCGGGTCAAAATCCGGTCAAAGACAAAACCGACAAAAAAATATTTGATGCATCGCTTCTAGAAGATCCAAGCAATTAAACCTCTTCATTAGAGATAAAACATTATCTCTAAGAAACCTATATCCCGTCCAGACCCACTCGATCGAGTGGTTCAGCCCACTCGGTTGAGTAGTCTCGCAAAAACCGCTGAACCAATGTCAGGCCGGGCACTCGATCGAGTGCGACACACCACTCGATCGAGTGGCTCTTTTCTGTCCAAAACCGGGGTATTTTCTTATAAATACCCCACCCCCCTCAACATAATTCACAACTTTTCAGCCTTACAACTTTTGCATCTATCAAACATACAACCCTTCTTCCACCATAACTCACCTATTATCATCTCAAAGCTCCCGTGCCTAAGCCCCAACTAGACGAGCCCTATTCCGAGAATACAAAGCATGTAGGTTGAGGGTGCAAATTCAATCCCGACTTCTCCCTTTTCTCTCTTGTTTTCTCTCGTCTCTCTAGTTTTGTTTCGTCGTGTCGTCGTCTTTTATTTCTTTTTTCGTTTCTAATATCGTTATTAATATTGTTACTATCTAATAAATGTTAAAACACCGCGCATATATCGATTTATAAAAATAAATTCATATCGAGTATACCTAAAGATAAATCTCGTTCTAAGATCCTCCTAATCCTTTTACGAGTCGTAACAGAGGTGGCACCCTTACGAGGAGCACCGCCCTAAGCACTCCAGGGCCCACTGTGATCGCGGATATTTATCGTTAGATGTACTAGATCTATTTTTCTAAAGGTTAGAACGAAACCTGTTGATGCAAAATCGACCATCACATAATCCGAAAGGATCAATACAATGTCGTGACGCGGAGGGAATCGACTTTCGCTCTAATAAAGTAAATAAAAAACGTTATTCTAAATATGCGATACCGACTCCATAGTCGAATATCATATCCAACGGAATTACAGTCACAGCCCTCCAAGCGAGTCGCACGACGAGTGCGCGAGTCGCGCGCCTAGGCGAGTTGCGCGGGAGACACGCTGGTCGCCCGGTTGCCTGAAAGTTACCACGTGTTCTGTCTTAAAGAATTAATCTATTAATCGTTCTAGCATGAACCCGTTGATGCCGAAATAATTCTCACATGGTCCGAAAGAACGAATTACGACATTATAACGCGGAGGGAATTATTTCGTCGTAGTTCAATCTAAACGACTTATAACGTCTTTTTCTAAAAGTCCCGATAATTGATCTCATAATATTAACGTACACATTACTAGCATATAAAAATTAAGTCGAGTATAAATTATTCCATATTTCTACACGATTTAATAAAATTATCGATTTTAAGACCAAAGCAAATTCGAGACCGATGCTATCCGAAGCGAACTGCTGTTTGCACAGGAGGCAATCGACCGAGTGCCTAGCCCACTCGGTCGAGTGGCACCTCAAAAGCCGAGGCAGGAGGTTTTTTCGAGAGGCACTCAATCGAGTCCCTCAATGACTCGATCGAGGGGCCTCTGTCACGCCAAGCCGTGAGCCTTCCACACACTTTAAGCGTCGATAAACTTTTTTTTATGACCTCGGTCAACACGTGTCAAGTCCATCACGTGTCTTAGTCTTTTCAAAACCTTGCATCATGTCTTCTTGTATCATCCTATCTATTTACATTCCGTTAATGTTGCGATTGTTATATATTTTGTTTATCGTATTGTATTTTCGGGTTGTATTCCGCCCGCGCATTTGTAATCTTTTGTTTTATGTTTTACTTTTGTAGTTTGTTTTATTGTACTAAAACGAACCTCACATGATAAACATAACCTCGACATAATTCAAAGATGCATTAAACGACGTAGACCAAACATATTTCACATGTTTAGCTAAAACGCTGTTTGCATTTCATTTCAACCGAATTACTAGTGCTCGTATTCAAAAAACGAACGATATCTTAGTAGAAGCCGCTAAGTGTAGGCGGAGTTGGGTGTCCTTTGTGGGCTTCCCAATACGTATCTTCACCCCTTACTTAGAACCTCGGTTTTCGGATGTCCGAAACCGTTGGCGCATGAGTGTCATTCAATACACGGTATCCGATAATATCGGTATCGGTATCGCAATGCAAAGGGACGAACCCCATAACTCTGAAATCGAAATGGATGGTACTCTGTGCACGGCCCACAAGGATATAGAGTTGGTTCGAATGGGCCCGAACTCCCACAAAGTTCGGTGGCGACTCCATTTAGATTTAAATTTCAATTTGAGATGCATCTCACATGAGATTCATTCGCCTCCCCAAACCCGCGCGTGGTCGCGTCGCGGCCGGTGGACCTATGTCATGTCCACACTGTTTATGAAGCTTTGCTTAAAGGGATTTGAAGTACTACTCATATCAATAGAGTGCACTTTCTTTTCTGGTCATCCATGCAAAAGAACTCCGCAATTAAGCATGCTTGGTTGGGAGTAGTCTAAGGATGGGTGACTTCCTAGGAAGGTTTCCGGGATGCGTATGAGTGAGGACAAAATGCGCTGGAAAGGACTCGTGTTGGTCTGTGGGACCAATAAAAAGCCTGTTTGACTACCGCAACTAACATTTCCGGTCCTAGGATTGGGCCGGGGTGTTAAAAATGATATCAGCGCAACCCTGCAACCGTGCATTTAACACCTAGCGAGAGTGGATTCTGGGTCAGCGGTTATGCTGCCAGGCGCAACGAGGACATTGTGTTCTTCAAGTGGGAGTGATTGAAACACCCCACATTAATTGAAGATGTCCTATTTATGAAGCTTTGCTTAAAGAGATTAAAGTACTACTCACATCAACAAAGTGCACTTTTTTTTCGAGATTTGAAGTACTACTCATATCAACAAAGTGCACTTTATTTTCTGGTCATTCATGCAAAAGAACTCCGCAGTTAAGCGTGCTTGGTTGGGAGTAGTCTAAGGATGGGTGACCTCCTGGGAATGTTTCCGGGATGCGTATGAGTGAGGACAAAATTCCCTGGAAAGGACTCATGTTGGTCTGTGGGACCAGTACAAAGCCTGGCGGACCAGTACAAAGTCTGTGGGACCAGTACTGGCGACCGAAGTCCCACTATACCGCGATATATTCCAAATTGGTTATGTCAAGGTGTTCATAGCTAATCCGTATGGGTTTCGTTGCATGTTCTAAGATCAATTCGACTTAGGAAGTCCGTCCTGATTCTCGGAAAGGCTATGCGCACTGGTATAGACCCTATTTAGACCGACCGAGACTTAGTATAAAGCATACATGGTGTCGTTATAATGCTTGCGTGACTATGTGCTACTTAGTTTTTATGTCGTTTTCATAAAACCGTCACTTTTCACAAATGCATCTTTTTTCAAAATATCCAAATTCAAAACCCGGGATGCTACCGAAATTAGGACTTACGATTTGACTCAAAATAGCCTATTTCTAGCCTGTATGCTGCCCATTTCTAAATAAAATAAAAAATCTTTGGAGTCTTCAAAAATTCAGCCCGACGGCATATTGCCGGTTTCAAAAGTCAGGCCGTTCACCGATTTTCTTGGAATCCAAATTTCCTTTTCAAAAACCTTCCTTTTCCTAAGACTTACCGCATTTAGTAGTGTCAGGTCTTTTTATAAGTCGTCGAAGGTCTTTAGCGTCAAAACTCCGTCGATCTTACATCACGAGTTTCCTCCCAATCCCAGTCAACCTTATTTGTCTAAGGCAAGGTTAACCAACGTAGGGCATACCCCTACCAAGGAAAGCCCGTTTACACACTCGAGTCCAAAGTCTGGAGAAAATCTCACGTAGACCTTCCTTCGAACGGGACTCCGCCAACATAGCTGAATCCTAAGGAAGGCCCGCTATCCACGAGTCACCCGTCTAGGTGTCTTTTCCGAGTCGTTTTTCCTTTTCAGTTTTTTTTTTCCTTGCTCGGGATGTACTGTTTTGGTTCCAAGATCTGGGCTCAGTTTCTGATTACGCGGTATTCTTACATACAGGCTACCGGTAACCAGACACAAGCACAAAATGCACGAATCCTTGGACAAGTTGGCAGCCTCATTGGACGTTATGGTCGTCATACAGACTCAGATCGAGACCCAATTGACAACTATAAGGTCTGACCAAATAGCTATTGTTACCCGTTTAAGTGCCGTGGAGCAGGGGACTCCTGGCGCTGGGACTGAAACCACTGGACCCCTAGTTGAACTGGTCAACGCAGTCCACAAACTAGAGGAACAGGTCCACTTGTCAACAAACAACACTATCCATACGGAAAACGCCCGTGTCTATTCGCCCTTGAATGATGAATAGCCCGCCAACCTCAACCTTACGGGCCTACCAATGTTTGAGGGGAGCGAAGACCCGGTGCTTCACATCCGGGCCTTCAAAGAGTTCATGGACGTTAAGGGAGTGAAATCGACCATGTTCAAGCACCCGTTTGCCACTTCTCTCGAGAAGCATCCAAAAGCCTGGTACTACAGACTAGACTCTAAGAAGTACCCGACTTGGGATGACGTGGCAACGGAGTTCACTCTGAATTACGCTGATAATACCGAGATCCAGACCACGATGCGCACTTTGGAGGTTATGGCCCAGGAGCCCAAAGAAGGTTTTACCAAATACCTTCAACGCTGGTGGGCCGAAAGTGTGAAACTGGTGGAAACGCCCAATGAAAAAACTCTAGTGGAGGCCTTTGTCAAGAACTTCCTCCCTTCCTACCGGGTCCATCTCCGGTATGCTGTCATACCCAACTTCGCCACTTTAACCAAAATGGGGACAAGGATTGAAGATGACTTGAGGCTAGAGGGCCTCACTAAGTCCTCTAACAAGGGGTATCAAGGGGCCAGTTCTTCCACTACCAAGACCACTGTAATCCTCTAGAAATTCTAACGCAATATAGTGGCGGAAACACTGTAGAGTTGGGATTAAAACACACTGACAAACTATATCTTATTAAACACACTGACAAAGGTTTCTTTTTACAAAAGGGCTAAAAAGAAAATTCTCCAAACGGGTTATACAAATCCATAAATTACATCAATAAAGAAAAGTAGGATCCACGCTACTCGCTAGCTCACACCCAAAACCCAGCAGCAAATACCTGTCATGTTATAAACATAACAGCCACATCAGTGGGGAGTAACTCGGACGTTCTCCCAGCCATATTATATCATATGGATAAATAATAGTATTATTATATCAAAATTTTTAAAAAGAGAAAACATTAAAACGATATAATAAAAATAAGTTTTCAACGAAACTTAAAGCATTTGCCAACCTACAACTCAAAATCAATCAATAATAATAATAATATCAAAACTGGCATTATGGAAATTCGGTCAGTGTGCACAAGGATAGACTTTGTTCACTAGGATAATACAGGAAACTAGCTTCGAGAACTGTAGACTTAATTCATAACAGAATCAAGTCTCTAACTAGGCAACTCAACTATAACAGGACTGCGTGCAGCGAGGTCCTGGTTTAAGTAGTGCACACCCCTCCTAGACAACAAATATGCTGTCTAGTTCAGCTGACGACGACTAACACGATGCGATATCTAGCTTAAGGTCAAAACATACACTCTCCTGGGCGAAACTACGTCCAGTTCAACGACCAAGTGCGCCCCAAATAGGCACACCGGTTTTATAGCTGATGGCAAAAACGTACATCCCAGACTATATTACTCTAACCCCACACTTGTTTTTATTCCAAAACTCCAAAACAGCCATTATCGATATTAAAAAAAAATTCATTATAAATAATATGGAGATGAAAGGAGTCAACATTTTATATGAATAGAGATACTTTCTATAAATAGAAACTTGCAATTTTTAGAAACTTACTTAAAATAGAAATATTGTTATAGAAAATTCGTAAGTTATTAAAATAAGTGAAATGACATTTCTAACGAAATTAACATTTGATTATATTTTCTAAATAAGTCAATATATAGTATTTATAAATAATTAGGAAATCGAGTTAAAACAATAAATTTAGAAAGGAGATATTTTAATAAAAACGATATCAAAATTTATTAAGTCAACGAGTTTTATAAATGAAATGAGATTTACAAAGATTTAAAATTATTTTTAACAAATAACTTTTATTAGTTAATAATACGGATTTTACTGAAAATAGTCAATTGTAAACAAATAAGAAACTATTAGTGAAAATAGTCTCGACTAAAAATATATTTAAAACAAAATCGACTATTTTCTCATTTATTGGTATAAATCATAAAACGAAAATTAATTTATTAAACAAGTACACAAGGCTCGATTATAATATAAAAATACGATTTTGAGTTAAAATTATACATTAACGGAATATGAAGAAAATATGAAATCGATATTATTTAATTACTAGTGTCACGATAACCATCAAAATATTAGAACGATCATAAATAATTAAATCACTAACAATTTATAAAACGATATCGAAAACTTGTAAAATATTTATAAGGCACAATTTAAAATAATATTTTTAGCAAATAATAAATAGCTAAATTAGAAAACGAAGTTAAAATATTTACTACATACTACTCCTCAAACATACGATATAAAATCGAGTAACGTCCTAAAGTTACCTTGAGTCCACAATCGATTTGGCCACATACTTGTCCTCCATTGGGTCTTCACGAAATCCTACGAAACGCAATTATACGATATAAAATACCATATAAAATGAGTTGGACAAATTGGATAATATCGGTATTCAATTTTCCTAGAAAACTTGGGAGATGAACGGAAAGATTAATTTGACTGAGTATGAAAATTGAGAGTTCAAGTAGATTAGAAATCAAGGGAGAACAATGTAAGAGGAAACGATTTGCGAGGGATTTGATGGAAGTAATAGATGAATGACGTAAACAAGAGACTGGAACGGGCAGGATAAGACATGAAACAGCAGCCACAAGCAACAACAGAAAGATAGAGTAGCAGCAGCGATACACACACGGACAACAACATTTACGGAAACGACAAAAGAAGTATTAATGGTAGCAGCAAAATGAACAATTCCCAAAAGCACCACACGCACAACAATGGCCACCGAAATAGAAACGACGAAACCAAACGAACAGGGTGGCAACTGCAGCGAGACATACAACACTTAAACGAACAGATTGAGGTGAAGAAGGAGATTAAGGAGAAGAAAACGAGGCAAAGACAAAGGATACAAATAGAACAACAGCAACTAAACCATAGCAGTTGGACAGAGAGCAGGCGCGCAACAACAACAAAGAGAAGAAGAAGAAGAAGCGTAAGGAACATCGCGTAGGGTTACAACCCTTAAACCCAAGGACCTGTTACGAGTATTAACCGAAAAGACAAAAGTAGAGGGATAACAATTATACCTTATTTGCAGCGAAACAGTGTATTAATAAGAAGTATAATAAACCCATAAATATATATAATCTCCACGGACAGAATAAGTAATTCCCACGGACAGAATAAATAATCTTCACGGATAGAATAAAGCACCCCAAACGTGATGCCTCCTTTGGTATCCACACGGGTACAGAACTACTGCGACGTATATGCTAGTATAAAGGTACGTGAGACCGTCTCACAACTTCTCTCTATATCTATCTTATAACTCTTTATAAGAAGAATACTCCGTATATATATTATGAGTCAATACTCTTAATTCCATACATTGGTTCATCATATGAACCTCCTTATATAGGAGATGAGAAAGTAGAATTAGGTTATTACTATAACTCTAATTACCATAATTAGATTATTAGTATAACTCTAATTACCATAACCCGACAACGCAGCTGGGTCCGTATTACAATAGACCTGATATATTTAATATATCGATATATATTAATAATATCCCGTACATATATTTAATATATCGATATATATTAATAGTCTCTAATGTCTAACATAACATCAGATAGTGTCTTAATACAAGAGGGGGGTATATATAGGGTTACAAGTGGAAAGGAGAAGACAGGAAACAATGCGGGCTGAACTGGGCTCATCCCGGTCGGGATGAGTTGGTCCCGATCGGGATGGGCCATCCTTCCCGGTCGGGAAGGACCTTCCCGATCGGGATGGGCTCACAGTAGCCGTGCTTCATGTTCCCTTCATCCCGAACGGGATGAGGCCATCCCGAACGAGATGGGTCTTTGTAGGCCTCCCTCAAGAGCTCTTTGTCCCTCCTTGCCTCTCGTGGGCTTCTCGTCGATTCTCGGGACTCGGGATCGGGTCTCGGAGGCTCGGGATTGGATCCCGAGGTCTCGGGGTCGATTCCAAGGCATCGAGTCATCGTTCCTCTACTCCGTTGGCTCCAAAATGTGTATGTATCGAGTCAGAATCGCTCCAACTCTTCCAATTCGGTCTCGGGAACCTGAAACGAACTAAAGGAAGCATAAGAAGCCCCTAAAACGCTCCCAAGGAGCGATTCTACAAGGAAATGGGACCAAAATACTATGAAATAGGCACTACAAACCACACTTATCAACTCCCCCACACTTAACCCTTACTCGCCCTCGAGTAAGCACATACTACTACTAAACTATCCGAGCGGGTATTAGCGCACCGTACGCCCCTTAAACTCACGCGAGCGCACTTAGAGGACAAGTGCACTCCGCAAGGCAAGTTGGGTCTTGCAACAAAACTGTGGATGCAACCGGACACAAAACACATAAACAAACAAACACACAAACAAACACATAGACGGTTTCACCCAAAACAAAAGAAATACCGCTTCCCTCTAAAAGCGGTGAACGAAACACCGGTTTAGGACTCGAGGTAAGTGACAAAGTTCCCAAGCTAGCAATACAACCCAAGGTGGACTAGACCCTAATAGTATGACGAAAAAGCAACAAAAAACGTTGGTAACTTACCTAGGTCCTCCTAACTTTCTAAAAACGTACTACGGGACGATCGGCAGAGTGGAAAAGTGAAGAACAACGGTGTTAGTCGACACTGTAGATAAGTGAGACCCCGCCCCCTTTAGCGTGAGCCAAGAGGGTCGTCCCGTGTCTAAAACCGCCTAACTAGTCCAAGTAAAAAGGTGGAAATAAGCAAAATGAGGGAAGACCGACTAATGCCGCTATCACCCTTCCTAGGGACTCTGTCCTTTGGTAGGCTCTTCACGGCAAAATTCGGAAAAAGGCTTATTTTGAGAGGTAGGGGTTATTTTTGTGAATCGGGTTTTCTTTTGGCATTTTCTCTTTTCTTTTGCATTCTTTCTTTGTTTTGCCATGGCATTCTTTTTTTTTCGTCTTTTCTATTTTCTTTTTGGCTTTTGTGCCTTTTCTTTTTCTTCATTTCTTTTCTTTCTTTCATTTTCTTTCTTTTTCTTTTCTTAGCCCTTCTTGGCTTGATTCGGCTTTTTGGCATTCCTTAGTAATAAGAAAGAGAGATCAACAAATTGCATTTTTATTGTGTGGATTTGTGTAGGAGGTAGGTGAATGGGTATGTCGGGACGACGTCTTCCCTTCATACTCACAAAAAGGGGGAACTTGGACTAATCAAACGATCCTAGACACAGTCACCTAAGGGACGAGACTCGGTAACCAAGGCCTTTTCACACCGTGGGTGGTCATAATGGTCAAAGGTGCAAATCCCGCAGTAAATTCCTAGTAAGCTAGGTGGACTCAAGGTAAAGGACCAACAAATTCATTGATTTAGGGTCATTCTACTAGGCTAAAGTCCAAGACTCGATTTACACTACTAGGAGGGGAAAGATAGACACTCACACACTAGCCTCTAAACCGGGTTTTCGAAAAAGGGGTTACGCACAAGACACACAACACAACACAAAACAAAGACAAGATGAAAACGAAAGAAAGAAAAAGGAGCAAAAGCAACGAAACAAGAACAAAACAAAACGAACACATACAAGACACAAACACCACCCCGAATTTCCAAACAAGCCACCAAATCGTCCACAACCTTTACAAAGCTCCACCCGAGCACACCAACACACACAACTCCTCCAAACTCCAAAAGAAACAAAGAGGAAAAAGGGTGAAAAGATGTTATCGGGTGTCTTGAAAGCTCTCCAAAGCTAACGGTGATTAAGCAACCTATAAGGAAAAAGGGAGGCAAACACGCACAAAAACAAAAACACGTCACAAAAACACAAAATGAAAACACACAAAAGAAAAATCTTTTTGATTTTTATGAAATTTTTTCAAATTTTTATGGTTTTTTAAAGATTTTATCGAAAAACTAAGAAAATAAAACTAACTATACTAGAATATCGCTCCCCCACACTTAAACCGAGCCATGTCCTCATGCTCGATCGTAGGGTGCGGAGAGACAAAAGAAAGAAAAAGAAACTACGAAAATAAAACTAAAAATCAAAAATAAAGTGGAGAAAAGGTAGAAGGTGTCCGGCCGGGGTGCAATCAAGGCACCATGGGCCGAGACGAGAAAAAGATATGGATGGGGGAAGAAAATAAAAAGAAGGAAATAAAAGGAAATGGGAGGGGAGGGCTAGGTGTAATCAAGTCACCTAGCCCGGATTCCGCCTAAATACGACTAAATCCAACAAAAAAGGGTGAAAAACTTGAAAATTTTGGATTTTGAAATGACTCACGATGTAATCACATCATCGAGAGTCGGGAGCAACATATACCAAGGCCCCGAGGGCCACCATGACACCATGACACAAAAGTGTACAAGGGGAAGGGGAGTAAACAAAGGAAAACAAGCAATAAAAGACGGAAAAGAAAGGATAGTTGCCGTACCATAGGTTAGCAACTCACTCTCACCATCGTCTCATAGATCAATATAGGCACTTGCTTGTCTTCATCATTGCTATCCCGCTTCAAGCTCGATAGGTACGCATGGGAGAGGTAGTAATGGTGTGAGGGGTGGAAATTGATGTGAAACTCGTTGGA
The DNA here is from genome assembly GCA_958450325.1 of Agrostemma githago. Classification (NCBI taxonomy): domain Eukaryota; kingdom Viridiplantae; phylum Streptophyta; class Magnoliopsida; order Caryophyllales; family Caryophyllaceae; genus Agrostemma; species Agrostemma githago. The sequence continues at coordinate 47,396,651 of OY288255.1, forward strand.
AAAGGGAAGAGAAATGAGGTGAGGGTATGTAAATGAAGTGTAATGGTCATATGACATGAGCAAGGATGGGTAGGGAGGTTGGGTGGGGGTATACAATGGTTGGGTGGGCTTAAATGTCAAAGAAGAGGCCAAAAGAGGAGAAAAGAGACCATCCCGGTCGGGATGGATGGTCCCGATCGGGATGACACACCCGTCCCGATCGGGAAGCCACCTTCCCGGTCGGGACGGCACTCCAGAATGCTCCAATTTTTCCACCTCCATCCCGATCGGGACGGCTTCTTCCCGGTCGGGATGGCACACCTTTCCCGGTCGGGAAGCTCCCTTCCCGCCCGGGATGAGTCTTCTTGACCTCCAAAACCCCAAAAACTTCACCGAAGCTTCAAAAACCGACTTCCAAACTCACGATCCATACTCTATCATTATCTACTCTCCTCTAGGAATCACCTTTCCTTCACACCAATCACAATGAACTCAAATACAACATCAAATTCCCTCCCTCACATCACTCATCAAAAATCCAAATAAACAAGAATTTCACGAAAACTAACAACCCTAGAAACCAAACTATACAAACATAAACACAAATACAAGCACAAAATAAAGGGAAGAGATATTTACACTAATTACTCTCACCAACAACGCCTCCATAGCCATCAAGAGCTCGAAGGAGTAAGTCAAATGCCCTAGCAACATCTTCAATTAAGCTCACATGGCCGAGCCTAGCCACTCCCAAAAGTTTCGAAGTCGGAGGGAAAAAGCGATCATCTTCGTTATGCTCGGGGTTCTCGTGATCTTCCGGGTCTTCGGAACCAACATAGCTACGACTCTTATGACCATCCGGTAGGTATACTGGTCTAGAGTCGTGCTCGGTGTCATGATGTGGGAGATCACACCCTAGGGGTGTCGCTTCTTCTACGGGGTCAAGAGTGGAACTCTTTTCCACCGCCCGACTAGGATCCTCTTCACCAACCGTCTCAAAAGACAAAGGGCTAGACATCGAGTGCGGTAGAGGAGGAGAAAGCATCAAGTTTTCTTCATTGGAGGCTTTAGGATCCTCCAATTTCCCGTACAAGGCAAGTTCCAAGGCATCTACTTCTTTCTCCCAAGTATTGCTCTCCTTTTCACTCACCTTGTCTAGAGGGGTCATCTCTTCACTTGGGTTTGGATTGTCAACATCTGGTTCATCACGAAGAAAATCAAACAAATCCAACTTTATCGCCAATACATTGGCTCCCCAAGAGCTATTGATAATCATGTTCAACTCCCTCCTCATTGTCGACCCTTGAAGCTTCAACTTCCTCAACTCTTTCCCTATCCTCACCACCTAAGCAACACTCGACAATGGTCTCTTGATCGACCCCCTCTTCTTCATTTGTAGCTTCAAGATTGGGTTGAGACACCCGACCTTCATGCCTAAATGAACCTTCCTCAACATGCAGTGGAGCTCGAGTGGCCGACATCGTGATATGGGCCATGAATGCATTGATGCGAGCATCTTGCACCTCTATTTGGGCCTTGAGCTCCCTCTCAATCCCTTGCATGTGAGTCATCATCACTTGTTGAGTCTTTTGCAATAGAGCTATCGCCTCATGTTGACTCTTAAGCAATTGAGACATTATTTGACAAGTCTCAACCAAGTTGGGATCTTTTGGTTGTGGGTTATGTGAGGGTGTTTGGTAGTTGTTAGGATGTTGGAATGATCCTTGACAACCTTCTTGGTAACCGTAAGGAGGGCGTTCATAAGATTGTTGATGAGGTTGATATGGTTGGTGAAATTTCGGGACTTGGCCATTTGCCCCAAAGTTGTCCCGTGATGGTTGATGGTAGCTTGGACGAGCCATGTCCATAACGTCGCTTTGGTACCTAGGATGAGCTACAAGCACTTGAGCAAACGTTAGTATCCTAGTGCTTGTGAGGCACTAGGAAGAGAGAGTAACACACAAGAAGAAAAACGGAGATACACAAGGAGAAGGAAACACAAAAATCAAGAACAAAGTCCACAACTAAGCAAACAAAAGTCTAAACTACGCCATCCCCGGCAACGGCGCCAAATTGATGGTAGGATTTGTCGTGAATCCCAAACGTCAAATAAAACCAACTAACCTAACTAAGGTAGCTAGGGTAAGTCGGGTCGAATCCACAGGGACGGGAGGTCGGACTAAGGTATGCTACGGTCTAGGACTATGTTCGAGACAAGCTATTCTAAGGGGAAGGCTAAGGACTAAACTAGGTCTAAATCTAGGACTACAATCAAAGAAAACAGGCTAGGATTAGGTCGGGGTCAAAGGGGTAACGGAATGGTCAAGGGAAAGCTAGAGGTGAAGGAGGTAGTAGGGTAATCTAGGTAATGCCCGGGCTCTCGCAACTTAGACCAACCTAGAGGTTCCACCTAAAACCCACCTCGGCGATACACAACACAAACAGAGTTACTAGCATGTTATAGGCCTAGGTCGCATCCGGGCTCTCGCAACTTAGACCGACCTAGGGGTCTTCCTCACCGGGCTCTCGCAACTTAATGAGCGAACCGAACCCACAAACAACTATCACCCACTAAAGAAAAGCAAGAAAAACAAGCATTCGCACATACTTAGTCAATCAAGCATTTCAACAAACATGTGATGTGCAACAACCAAGGAGAAACCCAAATCTTCCACCAACAACTCCAACAATCCCTTAATCATCCAATTAACACCCTAATCACCTTACTAACCCTAGCAACGATCTACTCTGACATATCTAAACAAAAACTATCACTAACAAGAGAAATCAAACCAAACAACAAAACTAACACAATGAAACTATCAAGAATGAAGAACTAAACACTAACAAGAACTAAAGATTCAAACTTGATTAATAAAACAATGAACAAGAGAAAGGAAAAGGGATAATACCAAACTAGAAGATGAAAAGAAGAAAGAAACTTGCATAAATGGAAGAATCCAAAACAAACATCCAAGTTTGTCAAGCTTGAATGGAGATCTTGAAGAATTCCCAAATTACAAGTATTAATCTAAGATTAACGATAATCTAAGGACTAATCTACACTAATCTATGCTAATCTATCTAGGGTTTAGTCTCTAATGTCTAACATAACATCAGATAGTGTCTTAATACAAGAGGGGGGTATATATAGGGTTACAAGTGGAAAAGAGAAGAAAGGAAACAATGCGGTCTAAACTGGGCTCATCCCGGTCGGGATGAGTTGGTCCCGGTCGGGATGAGTTGGTCCCGATCGGGATGGGCCGTCCTTCCCGGTCGGGAAGGACCTTCCCGATCGGGATGGGCTCACAGTAGCCGTGCTTCATGTTCCCTTCATCCCGAACGGGATGAGCCCATCCCGAACGGGATGGGTCTTTGTAGGCCTCCCTCAAGAGCTCTTTGGTCCCTCCTTGCCTCTCGTGGGCTTCTCGTCGATTCTCGGGACTTGGGATCGGGTCTCGGAGGCTTGGGATTCGATCCCGAGGTCTCGGGGTCGATTCCAATGCATCGAGTCATCGTTCCTCTACTCCGTTTGCTCCAAAATGTGTATGTATCGAGTCGGAATCGCTCCAACTCTTCCAATTCGGTCTCGGGAACCTGAAACGAACTAAAGGAAGCATAAGAAGCCCCTAAACCGCTCCCAAGGAGCGATTCTACAAGGAAATGGGACCAAAATACTAATAAATAGGCACTACAAACCACACTTATCACCGTACATATTGTGTGTGACCCAATGGGCCCACTTAAGACTACCAGACACGTAACTCATTAACATGTCAATCCGACATCGACCTCTAGCAAGGCTTATCGGATACATAGACTTAAGCGGGTTAATCTTCAGTCTCCCACTTGTACATGTCCTCTCAAGAACGGCGTTAAGTCTCTTTCCTACTATTGTCTCCAATTGAGAATGAGGTAAGAAGAAGTGTCATCCTCGCATGTCTCAATATTTTACTCGAATCTCTGAGTTGACTTGTTAAAAGAGCAGATAGATGACAATCATCCTATCTGAGCGCGGCCACGCATTTGCACAAGTCACACTCTTCGAGTGGCCAAGAAACAATAAATTCCTTTCAATAAAGGAAGAGCAAATCCCCTCTTGTCTAACCCCATGCTATCACATGATCCATACATGCCCAATAACCATCCATAGCCCCCTTTCAAAGCTGACGAGGAATAGTATCAAAGCATACACGTCACATGTACAGAATAGTCAAAGACTCAGGTCTAAAGACCGTACACGTTCATAACTTGCAAAGAACTTTACTGACACTAAGCGAAATCTTAGTAAAATTCTTTTCGGCGGGTCTATCTAATGCATGTTCCCAGCATACACCCGTGTGCCTGGTTTAGTATCTCAATACCTATTGATTCAAGGAACTTAGTCATCAACCAACTCACACACTAGTCATTTAAAGGTATTCAAAAGTCCCAACACAATACCCTCACTAGAGACAAAATAATTACATCATCCAAATAGAGTTCCAAGACTAAGTCACGTACTTAGTGATCTATTTCATCAATGTAAATTATTTAGGGACAAGACTCGGTTACATTAACCAAATGACAATATGTCATAAATATAACAATTATCGAAATAACTCCCACTAAGCCAAACACCTCTAAAAGTACTAAGACCACTCGCCCATGCGTCTTATACCGATCATAACCAATATGATCATTATGTAGAGAAGGTTTTGGGACATACAACATTTGTATCGGTTATTTACAAGCATATGACCAATCTACCTTCTCTTAATTAAGGCAAACTGTTAGTTTCATAAGCAACAAATTGCTTCATAAACATTAAAGTTGAGTGTGTGCTTGATTCGTAATCAAACGTCTATTTGCTTCAAAAGCAATAGAACACTAACTTTAGTTATAATACTAGTCACAAAGCTGTCCTCTAGAACCGTTCCAACATACAACTTCTCATTCAAAACAAAATATACATACTGAGATTACAATCTCATGTATGTCATCTTTGTCTATTAGGAAATATGAATCGTTGTAACTTGTTTACAACAATTCTCTTATCACATCATGCACATTTCTTAAATAATTCCCTTTTTGCTTCCCAAGCGCAAAGGAACAATTCTTAGATAGCATTCTAGTGACACTCACCAGATTAGTATCTAGTCGTCACACGGGCACATAATAAACAACTTTCTTGCCAAGTCTCATTGACTAAAGCAATCAAATTAAATGTCGTTTAGTTAGAGAAATATGTCACTTACATACCAAATCATAACGATAAATGCACTCCCACTATCCTCTTGTACACACTGTCTTTCTTCGTCTCAAAGGAAAACAAACATCTTTGTATTACCACATTGAGAACGAAGATACTTGCTCTATTCTCCAATCAAATCGGAATACTCACACTTGTCTAGCAATTTTAATAATATGAAATTCATACGATGTGTCGCACACACATCATATTGCATCTCTTTCAAGAAATGTATTTCACATATATATATGTGTCCAAAACTCATCAAATGAGTGATGACAATCAAAATGCTAAATCAATCCTAATAGACTTAAGCATAATGTTGTAAAAAGGGTTTTTCCATAGTCACTACCATGAGATCAATCCTTAACTACCAACTACGCTTCATAGAAACTCTTATATCAATCCACATCATCTTTATATTGAAGACTATTCTTCACTATAAGATCCATTTAACCAAAGTCTATACTTGGTAATTATGGTATATAGAATCTATTAGATTTTATGTGACTTTTGGAGTCTTTGCCCATTATTGTTTCATCATAGGTCAAACCTATCTAGGGTAATATTTTACAGGTAAGATGATCATGACTTTTCATGGATGCATCAATATCCTCTTCAACAGTTGTAGAGAAATCTTGTTAATCTTGAACAATTCAAGGTCGATTCTACTCCCACTGTTTCTATTAGAAATCACATATTTTTAAAAGAAACATACCACTCCATGCAAAAAAACAGTTTTGTTATTTGGATGGTTTGTAGAATTAACATAATACCCCTAATAAAACACATGCCATAATTGAGTCTAAATTCTAGAAAACAATTTTCTTTAAACTTGACTTGATAATTAAGAAAAGACTTTTAAGAACATTTTCAATCCATATCTCATATGGTGTCTATTCTTCGACTTACATGGACAATCTCATCAACATTGTACAAAGACTTTTATAATGCATAACTTTCTAAAGCATCAATAAAATCTGCATGACTCATCATAGACCAAATCATATCAAATATGGTTCGATGTAGTTTGAAACACTTTTCACTACTTCTAAGATGATCACAATCTTTTAGTTCAATTCCTCTCTGTTTCAATCATATCGAACGACTCGTACCAACTTATCAAGTTGATCTTGTAATTTCATTTGAATTTCCTTGAACAATTTAAAGCATTCAGTTTCAAATTTCGTCAAATGAACAAAACCGTACATGTTACCCATTTTGCAACATCACTAGTTAAACTCACATGTTTCTGTATATGTGTGATCTAACAAGTCTAAGTAACCTCCCACTACATTTAGTAGGAGTCACTACTAATGTCATTTATCCATCTAAACAAGATCCATTTACCTCAGTTGATCCTTATCAATAAGGTTTATAATTTCATCATTATGAAACTTATTCTTATGATTCTTGTCTCATGGATTAAAGACAATGTCATGATGGGTAAGACTCAGGTCGAGGGAGTTGAACCTTTTGGTCGTTATGTTACAAATAAAAGCATTCACTACTAGAAATGTAGAGCTCAACAATCATGTTAGCCTTATTGTACCTCATATTCTTGCAAGGTATAGAGCAACAATTGTTCTACTTTTATTAAAACTTTTCATGCCCATACATGAAACAGAATCAATATTCTTGTTATGACTAGTACAAGAATAACAATTATTCAATCCCAGTATTAAGCTTTAAAATAAAATCAAGTGATTTTCTTTTATGAACTGAAACGACAATGTTTGTCCATTTCAATCATAAAACGCTAACTTAATTCATTATTCCACTCTCTTTGAACAATCACATCTACAATGTAATAATCGCATTTGGTATCTTTATACCAAAACAGTGGAATGAAAGTAACAATTACTCTAGTAACATACACACCTGAAGTCATACTTCAATTGATTTGCAGATTTTCTAGTTACTTATAGAAAGTTATCTATCAATGCCATATATTTGTCATTACATTAATGACTAAAATAAAATCGTACCTAATCTAAATTTGGCAACAAGTTTGGGTATGACAACGATTGTTCTTCCCTTACTTTAACCAATGTCTTAGATTCATTAATCATTATCTCAAGCAATTTTCTTAATGAACTCATAGAACATTAGTATTATTTGCCTTCTTGATACAATGTTCAATCGTCTTTTAACATCTCATGTTAAAAGGTGAGAAACCTTATTAAATCACATATTTATTCCTAATAAAGTGATCTAAACTTAGGACTAATTGAAACGATTTCAATTCCTAATTCTTTAGAAAGAAGCATCCAAAATTTCCTGATTATCAATATAATCACGTCATCGTATGATATGGATTAATTAGATCATCTTCAACATTTTCTCACTTAATAGGAACGGTTCCCTTTATCGAAACAATTGATTTTGGTACTTATAATCATCTTCATGACTCTAATTATACAGTCCATACTGTATATTAGCATTGGTTATAATTTATCGAACTTATCCTTCACAAGGACTAAATCCATATCTCTAATTTTGAAAACAATTCTCAAGATATCAATTGGCAAGGTTGAACAATTCAAACTCATCTTTAATAAATGTGATAAAGGAACTAAATTACAACTACAATTATATATGCAAAGTAAAACGATAATTAATACTAATGATCTTAAACAATTTTAAGATAAGATCATGAAAACTAACCTCAAGTTCGCATAATATTCCAAGATCCTAAACCTTTTGCCGCTCAAGTGAACTTGGGCTCACTGCTCAAGCTCCAAAAGTAAAGAAGGTAGACAACAAACTTGTCAATTACATCTCTATGTAATTCCTGGTTTGTCGGAATTAGTCATCATATGACACCAACTATTTGCCTCAAAGCCCAAGTCCGACTTGATAGCAATGTTAAGCAAACCAGACTGAACATGTGGGTAACCGTTACCCACCTACTCAGTCCACACACATCGGCAAAGCACCGCTAATGCAGTCACTCCAACCAATGATATGAAATTGTTGTAGTGGTCAATTCTGGAAAGGCAATACTTAATATTTGTGCGAGGAATTAAATGCATTATGGGTCCTAAACATGTTGCTAGGTCAACTTACAAGGCGACCTATCAGTTCTAGGCACACAAGTCACAAGTCTAAACAATAAAATTGATGCATCATATGACATAATTATTAAATTGTTATATTAGTGAATTGTGCATAAAACAAGTTAAAAGATCCCATATTTTGATTCGTAATAATATCACAATTCGTAATTGTTGTTTGGTTTGAATAATTTCACCAATATCTTTCATTTTTCCAACTACGGGGAACAATTTCCCACCCGGAAAAATTGAACGGACATACAAAACTCGATTCACAATCGATCTGGAACTTATAATTGTCATATAGATGAGCAATTCATCAAAATCAAATAAGACTCGAGAAACTCTTTTTCCGATCTATCTTGTGATAACATGATAATTAAAATGCATAAAATTATTTAGCCGATTTAGAAAACTAATTTTTTTCATTGATTCGGAAAATAAAAGTATAATCCATGTTTGATTCATAATCAACACATAAACGCAAGAAAACGACTTTTCTTAAAAGCATCACCCGACCCGACACCATGTCATGTCGTCCGAGTAAATATTGTGTCATCTTGTTCAAACCTTTGTCACCCGGGTCATCCCATTCCAACCGGGACACACCAGTGCCAACCGAGTCATACTCGTGCCAATCGAGTCACACCCGTTCCGACCGAGTCACACTCGTGTCAACCGGGTTGACCTTGTTTCGTTCCGTCTCCCCCATAATTAAATGAGTCTTGTCCTAATCTTATTAGGACTCATCGTTAATTATAAATTCTAGTAATTTTTTACCCAATTTCAATTGAATCTTGACTTAATCTAATTAGTCTCATCGTCAACAAAGAAATTTGGGATTATAGTGGATCAATTTAGGGTAAATTAACTTAAATCATAATCGTTATTAGACTTAAAATTAATTTTAAGGATCAATATTAGATTTTAACAACTTAAATTCATATATTATAACAAACCCTAAATATGAACAAAATATGCAATATCCCGCATGAAAGAGTCACCGGCTAACACCTTTCGTACAATTTATCCATAACATACTAAGTGAATCGACACGATTTGATACGGAGTAACATTGTGGCATAAAAGCATCAATCTTAACAATTAATCATTGACAAAACAAGAACTTGTATGCTTACAAACCAAAGGAACGTGGCAGACTAGCAGCAGCATGAAAATATTGAAATCAACATGCATCTCATCATCAACATGCAACAAGTGACGCACCAAAGTAACAAACTTGAGCAAAGGTGTACCTTATCATGTATATTGAGAATTGAGAAGAAACTAAAAATCAAATTAATGCGCGGGTGAATCCCTCATAACCAATTATGAGACATAGATTCACGTCAATCTGATTAATACTACGTAACAGAGGCTCTGATACCACTGTAGGGTTACAACCCTTAAACCCAAGGACCTGTTACGAGTATTAAACGAAAAGACAAAAGTAGAGGGATAACAATTATACCTTATTTGCAGCGGAACAGCGTATTAATAAGAAGTATAATAAACCCATAAATATATTTAATCTCCACGGACAGAGTAAATAATCTTCAAGGACAGAATAAATAATTCCCACGGACGGAATAAATAATCTTCACGGATAGAATAAAGCACCCCAAACGTGATGCCTCCTTTGGTATCCACACGGGTACAGAACTGCGACGTATATGCTAGTATAAAGGTACGTGAGACCGTCTCACAACTTCTCTCTATATCTATCTTATAACTCTTTATAAGAAGAATACTCCGTATATATATTATGAGTCAATACTCTTAATTCCATACATTGGTTCATCATATGAACCTCCTTATATAGGAGAGGAGAAAGTAGAATTAGGTTATTACTATAACTCAAATTACCATAATTAGATTATTAGTATAACTCTAATTACCAAAACCCGACAATGCAGCTGGGTCCGTATTACTACAGACCCGATATATTTAATATATCGATATATATTAATAATATCCCGTACATATTGTGTGTGACCCAATGGGCCCACTTAAGACTACCAGACACGTAACTCATTTACATGTCAATCCGACATCGACCTCTAGCAAGGCTTATCGGATACATAGACTTAAGCGGGTTAATCCGTAGGACAGTGGACATTACTCCTTCAGTCTCCCACTTGTACATGTCCTCTCAAGAATGGCGTTAAGTCTCTTTGCTACTATTGTCTCCAATTGAGAATGAGGTAAGAAGAAGTGTCATCCTCGCATGTCTCAATCTTTTACTCGAATCTCTGAGTTGACTTGTTAAAAGAGCAGATAGATGACAATCATCCTATCTGAGCGAGGCCACGCATTTTCACAAGTCATACTCTTCGAGTGGCCAAGAAACAATAAATTCCTTTCAATAAAGGAAGAGCAAATCCCCTCTTGTCTAACCACATGCTATCACATGATCCATACATGCCCAATAACCATCCATAGCCCCCTTTCACATATGACGAGGAATAGTATCAAAGCATACACATCACATGTACAAAATAGTCAAAGACTCAAGTCTAAAGACCGTACAAGTTCATAACTTGCAAAGAACTTTACCGACACTAAGCGAAATCTTAGTAAAATTCTTTTCGGCGGGTCTGTCAAATGTATGTTCCCAACATACACCCGTGTGCCTGGTTTAGTATCTCAATACCTATGATTCAAGGAACTTAGTCATCAACCAACTCACACACTAGTCATTTAAAGGTATTCAAAAGTCCCAACACAATACCCTCACTAGAGAGAAAATAATTACATCATCCAAATAGAGTTCCAAGACTAAGTCACGTACTTAGTGATCAATTTCATCACTGTAAATTATTTAGGGACAAGACTCGGTTACATTAACCAAATGACAATATGTCATAAATATAACAATTATCAAAATAACTCCCACTAAGCCAAACACCTCTAAAAGTACTAAGACCACTCGCCCATGCGTCTTATACCGATCATAACCAATATGATCATTATGCAGAGAAGGTTTTGGGACATACAACATTTGTATCGGTTATTTACAAGCATATGACCAATCTACCTTCTCTTAATTAAGGCAAACTGTTAGTTTCATAAGCAACAAATTGCTTCATAAACTTTAAAGTTGAGTGTGTGCTTTATTCGTAATCAAACGTCTATTTGCTTCAAAAGCAATAGAACACTAACTTTAGTTATAATACTAGTCACAAAGCTGTTCTCTGGAACCATTCCAACATACAACTTCTCATCCAAAACAAAATATACATACTGAGATTACAATCTCATGTATGTCATCTTTGTCTATTTGGAAATATGAATCGTTGTAACTTGTTTACAACAATTCGCTTATCACATCATGCGCATCTCTTAAATAATTCCCTTTTTTCTTCTCTTGCGCAAAGGAACAATTCTTAGATAGCATTCTAGTGACACTCACCAGATTAGTATCTACTCGTCACACGAGCACATAATAAACAACTTTCTTGCCAAGTCTCATTGACTAAAGCAATCAAATTAAATGTCGTTTAGTTAGAGAAATATGTCACTTACATACCAAATCATAACGATAAATGCACTCCCACTAGCCTCTTGTACACACTGTCTTTCTTCGTCTCAAAGAAAAACAAACATCTTTGAATTACCACATTGAGAACGAAGATACTTGCTCTATTCTCCAATCAAATCGGAATACTCACTCTTACCTAGCAATTTTAATAATATGAAATTCATACGATGTGTCGCACACACATCATATTGCATCTCTTTCAAGAAATGTATTTCACATATATATATGTGTCCAAAACTCATCAAAAGAGTGATGACAATCAAAATGCTAAATCAATCCTAATAGACTTAAGCATAATGTTGTAAAAAGGGTTTTTCCATAGTCACTACCATGAGATCAATCCTTAACTACCAACTACGCTTCATAGATACTCTTATATCAATCCACATCATCTTTATATTGAAGACTATTCTTCACTATAAGATCCATTTAACCAAAGTCTATACTTGGTAATTATGGTATATAGAATCTATTAGATTTTATGTGACTTTTGGAGTCTTTGCCCATTATTGTTTCATCATAGGTCAAACCTATGTAGGGTAATATTTTACAGGTAAGATGATCATGACTTTTCATGGATGCATCAATATCCTCTTCAACAGTTGTAGAGAAATACTGTTAATCTTGAACAATTCAAGGTCGATTCTACTCCCACTGTTTCTATTAGAAATCACTTATTTTTAAAAGAAACATACCACTCCATGCAAAAAAACAGTTTTGTTATTTGGATGGTTTGTAGAATTAACATAATATCCCTAATAAAACACATGCCATAATTGAGTCTAAATTCTAGAAAACAATTTTCTTTAAACTTGACTTGATAATTAAGAAAAGACTTTTAAGAACATTTTCAATCCATATCTCATATGGTGTCTATTCTTCGACTTACATGGACAATCTCATCAACATTGTACAAAGACTTTTATAATGCATAACTTTCTAAAGCATCAATAAAATCTCCATGACTCATCATAAACCAAATCATATCAAATATGGTTCGATGTAGTTTGAAACACTTTTCACTACTTCTAAGATGATCACAATCTTTTAGTTCAATTCTTCCCTGTTTCAATCATATCGAACGACTCGTACCAACTTATTAAGTTGATCTTGTACTTTCATCTGAATTTCCTTGAACAATTTAAAGCATTCAGTTTCAAATTTCGTCAAATGAACAAAACCGTACATATTACCCATTTTGCAACATCACTAGTTAAACTCACATGTTTCTGTATATGTGTGATCTAACAAGTCTAAGTTACCTCCCACTACATTTAGCAGGAGTCACTACTAATGTCATTTATCCATCTAATTAAACAAGATCCATTTACCTCAGTTGATCCTTATCAATAAGGTTTATAATTTCATCATTATGAAACTTATTCTTATGATTCTTGTCTCATGGATTAAAGACAATGTCATGATGGTTAAAACTCAGGTCGAGGGAGTTGAACCTTTTGGTCGTTATGTTACAAATAAAAGCATTCACTACTAGAAATGTAGAGCTCAACAATCATGTTAGCCTTATTGTACCTCATATTCTTGCAAGGTATAGAGCAACAATTGTTCTACTTTTATTAAAACTTTTCATGCCCATACATGAAACAGAATCAATATTCTTGTTATGACTAGTACAAGAATAACAATGATTCAATCCCAGTATTAAGCTTTAAAATAAAATCAAGTGATTTTCTTTTATGAACTGAAACGACAACGTTTGTCCATTCCAATCATAAAATGCTAACTTAATTCATTATTCCACTCTCTTTGAACCATCACATCTACAATGTAATAATCGCATTTGGTATCTTTATACCAAAACAGTGGAATGAAAGTAACAATTACTCTAGTAACATACACACCTGAAGTCATACTTCAATTGATTTGCAGATTTTCTAGTTACTTATAGAAAGTTATCAATCAATGCCATATATTTGTCATTACATTAATGACTAAAATAAAATCGTACCTAATCTAAATTTGGCAACAAGTTTGGGTATGACAACGATTGTCCTTCCCTTACTTTAACCAATGTCTTAGATTCATTAATCATTATCTCAAGCAATTTTCTTAATGAACTCATAGAACATTAGTATTATTTGCCTTCTTGATACAATGTTCAATCGTCTTTTAACATCTCATGTTAAAAGGTGAGAAACCTTATTAAATCACATATTTATTCATAATAAAGTGATCTAAACTTAGGACTAATTGAAACGATTTCAATTCCTAATTCTTTAGAAAGAAGCATCCGAAATTTCCTGATTATCAATATAATCACGTCATCGTATGATATGGATTAATTAGATCATCTTCAACATTTTCTCACTTAATAGGAACGGTTCCCTTTATCGAAACAATTGATTTTGGTACTTATAATCATCTTCATGACTCTAATTATACAGTCCATACTGTATATTAGCATTGGTTATAATTTATCGAACTTATCCTTCACAAGGACAAAATCCATATCTCTAATTTTGAAAACAATTCTCAAGATATCAATTGGCAAGGTTGAACAATTCAAACACATCTTTAATAAATGTGATAAAGGAACTAAATTACAACTACAATTATATATGCAAAGTAAAACGATAATTAATACTAATGATCTTAAACAATTTTAAGATAAAATCATGAAAACTACCCTCAAGTTCGCATAATATTCCAAGATCCTAAACCTTTTGCCGCTCAAGTGAACTTGGGCTCACTGCTCAAGCTCCAAAAGTAAAGGTAGACAACAAACTTGTCAATTACATCTCTATGTAATTCCTGGTTTGTCGGAATTAGTCATCATATGACACCAACTATTTGCGTCAAAGCCCAAGTCCGACTTGATAGCAATGTTAAGCAAACCAGACTGAACATGTGGGTAACTGTTACCCACCTACTCAGTCCACACACATCGGCAAAGCACCGCTAATGCAGTCACTCCAACCAATGATATGAAATTGTTGTAGTGGTCAATTCTGGAAAGGCAATACTTAATATTTGTGCGAGGAATTAAATGCATTATGGGTCCTAAACATGTTGCTAGGTCAACTTACAAGGCGACCTATCAGTTCTAGGCATACAAGTCACAAGTCTAAACAATAAAATTGATGCATCATATGACATAATTATTAAATTGTTATATTAGTGAATTGTGCATAAAACAAGTTAAAAGATCCGATATTTTGATTCGTAATCATATCACAATTCGTAATTGTTGTTTGGTTTGAGCAATTTCACCAATATCTTTAATTTTTCCAACTACGGGGAACAATTTCCCACCCGGAAAAATTGAACGGACATACAAAACTCAATTCACAATCGATCTGTAACTTATAATTGTCATATAGATGAACAATTCATCAAAATCAAATAAGACTCGAGAAACTCTTTTCTCGATCTATCTTGTGATAACATGATAATTAAAATGCATAGAATTATTTAGCCGATTTAGAAAACTAATTTTTTTCATTGATTCGGAAAAATAAAAGTATAATCCATGTTTGATTCATAATCAACACATAAACGCAAGAAAACGACTTTTCTTAAAAGCATCACCCGACCCGACACCATGCCATGTCGTCCGAGTACATATTGTGTCATCTTGTTCAAACCTTTGTCACCCGGGTCATCCCATTCCAACCGGGACACACCAGTGCCAACCGAGTCATACTCGTGCCAATCGAGTCACACCCGTTCCGACCGAGTCACACTCGTGTCAACCGGGTTGACCTTGTTTCGTTCCGTCTCCACCATAATTAAATGAGTCTTGTCCTAATCATATTAGGACTCATCGTTAATTATAAATTCTAGTAATTTTTACCCAATTTCAATCGAATCTTGACTTAATCTAATTAGTCTCATCGTCAACAAAGAAATTTGGGATTATAGTGGATCAATTTAGGGTAAATTAACTTAAATCATAATCGTTATTAGACTTAAAATTAATTTTAAGGATCAATATTAGATTTTAACAACTTAAATTCATATATTATAACAAACCCTAAATATGAACAAAATATGCAATATCCCGCATGAAAGAGTCACCGGCTAACACCTTTGGTACAATTTATCCGTAACATACTAAGTGAATCGACACGATTAGATACGGAGTAACATTGTGGCATGAAAGCATCAATCTTAACAATTAATCATTGACAAAACAAGAACTTGTATGCTTACAAACCAAAGGAACGTGGCAGACTAGCAGCAGCATGAAAATATTGAAATCAACATGCATCTCATCATCAACATGCAACAAGTGACGCACCAAAGTAACAAACTTGAGCAAAGGTGTACCTTATCACGTATATTGAGAATTGAGAAGAAACTAAAAATCAAATTAATGCGCGGGTGAATCCCTCATAACCAATTATGAGACATAGATTCACGTCAATCTGATTAATACTACGTAACAGAGGCTCTGATACCACTGTAGGGTTACAACTCTTAAACCCAAGGACCTGTTACGAGTATTAACCGAAAAGACAAAAGTAGAGGGATAACAATTACACCTTATTTGCAGCGGAACAGCGTATTAATAAGAAGTATAATAAACCCATAAATATATATAATCTCCACGGACAGAATAAATAATCTTCAAGGACAGAATAAATAATTCCCACGGACAGAATAAATAATCTTCACGGATAGAATAAAGCACCCCAAACGTGATGCCTCCTTTCGTATCCACACGGGTACAGAACTGCGACGTATATGCTAGTATAAAGGTACGTGAGACCGTCTCACAACTTCTCTCTATATCTATCTTATAACTCTTTATAAGAAGAATATTCCGTATATATATTATGTGTCAATACTCTTAATTCCATACATTGGTTCATCATATGAACCTCCTTATATAGGAGAGGAGAAAGTAGAATTAGGTTATTACTATAACTCAAATTACCATAATTAGATTATTAGTATAACTCTAATTACCATAACCCGACAACGCAGCTAGGTCCGTATTACTACAGACCCGATATATTTAATATATCGATATATATTAATAATATCCCGTACATATTGTGTGTGACCCAATGGGCCCACTTAAGACTACCAGACACGTAACTCATTTACATGTCAATCCGACATCGACCTCTAGCAAGGCTTATCGGATACATAGACTTAAGCGGGTTAATCCGTAGGACAGTGGACATAACTCCTTCACATCGACCAACTGTACGGACAACAATCGACAGAACAAACGGTTAGAAAATGGAGATGAACACTATGTACAGAAGCACAGACGCAATAGTAGTAAGAAAAAAAACGGAAACAGAAAGATAGGACAAAAGCAGCAGCCGCGAACAGCAGCAGTAACATACAATAGAGGTAGAATGATGAATAAATAGAAAAGAAGAAGGAGAAGAAAAGGAGAAGACCAAATATACACAAAAAACTGAAACAACAATAACGCAACATCGAAACACGAACCATGAACATCGGGCAGCAGCAGTACAACGTAGCAGTAGCAGCAAAAGATGGAGGAGAAAAGGAGAGGAAGAACGAAGGAGCAGAAGGATAAAAACGATGAATGCTTGACGAAGGCAGGTGAAGAAGAAAGGACGAGCAAGAGGGGAAGCATCGGAATGACTGATGGGATGAAATGAAGCGGTGGATAAATAAAAAGGAAAAGAGAGGAGTGTGAAAGAGACAGTAAAGGGAGGTGAACCAAAAAAAAAGGGGAAGCAAGTGGTGGTCAAAACAAGTAGGGGGTGTGTACTAAATGGGAATGCATTAGCACAAACAGTGAGTTTAAAACAATACAGATTAATTAAATGAATCTGGTGAGAAATGAATTCCGTAATGATAAGTTGACTGACCCACGAAATTGAATTAAAATTGAGTTAATAAAATTAATAAATAATCGGGCCGTCAAATAAAATGAGTAAATAAAACATTCGAGACGAAAACGAAGTTGATAGAAATAAATAATTAGACGATAAAATAGTATTTCCTGATAAATAATAAATCTTCGATAAAGTGAATTAAATTGATTTCTCGAGGAAATGTAATAAATGTTTTGGCAAAACTTAATATAAATGACCTTCGAGCTGAAAATAGAAATTCGAGCTTAAATATAAATAAACAAAAAAAATTTAGAATTTAAATAGTCGAAATAGACTTTCGATAAAAATTAAATTAAATATATAAAATAAATCGAAATCGAAATAAAAATATGTTTTAAATATAAGAAGAGTTTCCGAGTCACGATTTTTATAAGAAAAGTTTGAAACTATTAAACGATAAATTCGTTTTATAATAATTTTAAGAGTCACGAGTTAAATCGTAAAAATAAAAATACGAACATAATTGTATTTTAATTTAATTTATAAAATCAGAGGTGTTACACCCACAGCTGCAGCTGCAACCCGCAACATCTTTGACGCAGTTAATCTACTAGATGCTTCGTCCAAAAAGAATACCCCGGCTCGGGTATTCACCGATATAGGGACCACCAATACATATGCCTTACAAAGGCTATCTTCAAAGGGCCTGATCCAACCGATAGGCCCAACTCCTGAGGTCCCGGTCGAGAAGCGCTCCAAAAGCTACAATATCCAGGCCTATTGCCAATATCACCAAGGTAATGGGCACGATACTGAAAAATGCTGGAAATTAAAGCATCTGATCCAGGACGTAATCGAAAGTGAGAAGATACCATTGCCCGGGGATAAACCGAGCAACAAAGAAAACCCCTTCAGCGCTCATGTCATCTTCCCCGGAGAAGTAATCGACTGTTCTTGTAGACACCCAGATTTCGACCTGGTGGCTGCAGAAGTGCCCCACAAACACCCGATGACGATAGGACTGCAACGCGACACGGGTTCGCGATGTTTTAGGTAGTTTTTCTATAGAACGGATCAAATAAATTACTCGGATAAATTAAGCTAACATGATGGCAGCCTTAGTCTTGTCATTACGATCGCATAGACACTAACTAGAGTCAATTCTGACACCGGGACCCCGAGTCGGTCCCGAAAATCGAACCGAGTCAGCACCGCGCCAAGCGAACCTCGGGACGCACACCCGAGGCCCACTAAACCCACGACGCTGGGTTAAGATGGGGGAGCCTTAGGCTCTAAGATATGAATTATATACCCGCCTCACGGTTTTGGAAAGTATCAAAATCTTATCTTCAAAACTACAACTGCCCCGCCTCACGCGTCTGAGACTCCCCACGCCTGGACCCAGGCGCCTGAGTCTTGGTGCGCCACAGCTCAGGCATCCATATGGGCGACGACGGCCGAAAACACCTATAAATACTCCCTCACCTTATTCATTCGACACACAATCTCATCCTTTTCTTCTCCCTCTACTTTCTCGCTAAGGGCTCGCTCTCCGACACCTGAGGCAAACTATCCACTCGATCGTGGTTCCGATAAAAAAAGCAACATTGACGCTACTCTTCACCTTCGAGCACCCCACTCGATACCGAGGTGCCTGTGTTCGACTTGCTCAAGTCTAGTAATGAAGTTCTGCCGGATTAGCCGTAGAATCAGTCCATAGTAACGAAGCTCTGCCGGAGTACCCGTAGGAAGGGTCAATGGTAACGGAGCTCTGCCGGAGTCAATGTTCAAGCTAGGAGGATCCGCCTGTTGAAGTTGAGTCATCACTAGGTTGCAATCTAAACAAAACTTTACATTTTCGCACTTTCCCTTATTATGCACTACGACAACACTAGATGCGGACACTAGGTCCGCAAGCACTCACTAAAATACGTAACGTCCTGACTTCAACCGCAAACATTAAAACACACAAAATAGACCCGATAATTCCGAGATCCGTTCTCAAATTATCTATGCATCGTGTCCCGTTTAGTGTATACTCCGAGGGTGCAACTCCTCACTACGTGATTTACTTACGTTCGCATTTACAGTTTTTCGTATGATTTATTGCTTTTATTACCTTATAATTGCATGCTAAATCACCTAACATGGAATTCAAAATGTAAAATAAATAAAATTGAACAAAGCGATGGTCGGGTTCCGTATTAGTCTGGGTGCTCGCCTTACTAGGTTCGACGCATCTCTATTAATACCGAACCAACGCATCTTAAGCAGAATACCAGGTAAGGTATACCAGGAGAATGACTAATATCCGTATTATCACGTTAAAACTGATTTGCTAATACGTATAATACTAGTACCCTCTACTCTCCTATGTTCATCTTTTCATGGTCTGCCTGTCACGTGAATCACATGCAAAGAATGTAAACACAATCACTTGGACGACAAAACATACTTGTCTTTAAACAACAGACATAGCAAAAGATATAGGGTTAAAACAACGGATGTTACAGTATTTCCACCACAATAAAAGAATTAGGTTATCAACCCGCCGATTGATTAGTAGAGGCCGCTATAGTGCAGGCGGGATTGGGTGTTGACATCTATCGAATGTTGGCTTCCCAATACGTACCCTCACCCCTTACTCAGAATCGATGGTTTCCGGATGTCCGAAACCATTGGCAATGAGAGTCATTCCAGGCATGGAGTGCTTAAGGGTAAAAGTTTTTATCTCTAGGTCCCATGCCACTCAACTTTGAGCCGGCAAGGGATCAAAGTTGACTTGAACGGTTTCCGAGTCCCCATAATTGACTCGGTGGCGCCTCCACAAATTGGCAACGAATTCAGTTCAGTAAAAAAGGTCGCCTTACCAAACAAATCGGCCTTTAAACATTTACAACCACGACAAGTCGATTCCAAACGAAAACACGGGTGCCCGCACCCGTCTAGTACAAGTCCGGATCGTCATCCGAATCGAGGTCCGACACATCACCCCATATGCGAGATCGGACTGACCCCCGACCGGGAGGGGGCCGCATGGGTGGCCGCCGCCACACGTTGAAAAACTGGGTCAGTCCCGCGCGGGCACGCACGGGGTGCCGGGCGGTGCGGACGAACGTTCACAGTTTGGCGACTCCGCTGGGGATTTGGAAACAAGTTTCCAGCAGTGGTGTAACTTGAACGAGGTCGGTGAAGCTCATTTCCTAGTTCCTAGTTGTGGTCACTACAGGTTTTGGCCCTAAAAGCCCACCCTAATCGATATCAAGACCAATCGACCTCTTCGCGATAAGATCTTTAGGGACACGCGGAGAGATCCTTGATTGACGCTCTAGCCGCCTAACGCGTACCCCGCGGGAATAATAAGCGGATAGTTCTAAACGGACGGTATGACACTCGTCTCCCCAGATAATTGTCAATGCCTAAGCAAAGACTATTCGTGGGCAGTAGCCTACCGTAACCTACTCGTGTCTGCATCCTGCATGAGTGTATGCATTCCTTGTTAAGTGTAGCGTGTTTGCAAACAACCCAAATAAAACACTAAAAATCTGGATTCAACCACGCCAACATATTCAACCGCACCCAATTTCGTTTTCAAAAAGAAAAAAAAAACGACTCCTCTTTTCGAAATGACCTTTTGAATACCGATACTCCGGTCAAACCATAATTTCTGAAAAGGAAAACATTTTTTTTTAAATACCGTTATCATGGCGAACTTTACATTCACCACTTTCAAAAGGAAAAATTATTTTTAGTGCCATCACCTTGGCCAAAGAAAAAACCCGTCAACAACGATTACCGTTAATACCACTGAAACTCCCAATTAATGGGATCAAGGTACACCAAACGGTTACATTTTGTTTAAAAAATTTTTTTTTTTACATACCGTTAACACAACCAAAGGTTCAATTAATGAAGTCAAGGAAACCAAAACGGTTGCATTCTAGAAACATTTTTCACAACACATCATTCCCCACTGTTAAATGCTAGTTAACGCAACCAATGAACGTGGGGAGCTAGGGTTTTATAAAAGAAAAAAAAAACTTTTCTAAAAACACTATTCACCACCTAAATCCCTTAATAAAGATTTAGTCACACCTTTAAAACACCATCATTAAGCTTCACTCTCTACCACGAGTACCACATCCACTACAAGTATCGAACTAGCTAATTAATAGCAGTCTCGATAAAATCAACACACCATCATTTTCAAAATTGGTTCCCCCTAAAAACCATGCTCCATTAAAAAAAAAACATTTACACATTTGCTATCTCCGGGTTCCCGACGCGCACATATAGCAACACACTTTCACATCATGAACGATGTCATCACGCCATCGTCACCCTGGTTTTACAAACCGTCTGTTTTAAAAGGTTTTTCGCCGCAACGATTGGACGTTTTCAAAAGAGAAACATATATCAAAATCCTTTGATCCTGAGCCGGGATCGTGATCAACCTCTTTACGTTGTACAACCGTGTGATTAACTGTATGTGTTAGTTACTACGATCGCCTCTACGCGAGGTCTTACATTTCGGGTCGTCTTGTTCCGAGAAGTCCTCTTTGAATCTCACCCCCGAGATTGGTGCCAAATCGTCTCGTTGTAGAGACCTAAAATTCGTTAGGCGTCTCGCCGAATACATCAAGAGTCTAAAGAACTTGAGTCCCTAAGCCAGTGACCACACACACATGTGGGTCAAGGGCCTCATTTCCGTGTCGCTGAATTACAAGAATTCCTCGAGTTCCCAAGTCATCCCACAAGCCCATCCTGACCCTTGACGTTGCCTTGCAGAAACAATTCCCTCAACATGTCCTCAGATCCGGGAGTGATAGAGAACCTCTGCATTGACGTCAATACCCTGACCACAGTAGGCCATGATATCCGTCTAACGAGCGTTGTCCGTCACATCGACGGACGCCTGAAATTCCTTGAGAGTGGGGGTATGGACAGCGAACCGAATGGTAGTTCGATCAATTACCATACTCACACCCCGATCGAATCGCCCAGGTATTCCGTGCAGGCAAGATCCCCTGAGAACAACAAAGAAATAACCTCCATACCCCCGCAAAACCTTACCCAGAAAAGCGAAAACACCCCGCAAAGAATTTACCAAACTCAGCTCAACGTATATGATAAGTGTGGATTGTAGTGCCTATTTTGTAGTGTTTTGGTCCCTTTTTCCTTGTAGAATCACTCCTTGGGAGCGGTTTAGGGGCTTCTTATTCTTCCTTTAGTTCGTTTCAGGTTCCCGAGACCAATTTGGAAGAGTTGAAGAGATTCTGACTCAATACATACACATTTTGGAGCGAACGAAACTAAGGAACGATGACTCGATGCCTTGGAATCGACCCCGAGACCTTGGGACCCAATCCCGAGCCACCGAGACCCGATCCAGAGTCCCGAGAATCGATGGGAAGCCCATGAAAGGCAAGGAGGGACCAAGAAGATCTTAATGGAGGCCTACAAGGCTCATCCCGTTCGGGATGAAGTGCACAAACAAGGAGGTTGCTAACCTGGGTCCATCCCGATCGGGAAGGTGGCGTCCTGACCGGGACCGACCTCGTCCCGACCGGGACCTCCCCGTCTCGGCCGGGACGGGCCTGCTGCAGCTCCGCTTTGTTTCTTTCTTCTCCTTTCCACTTGTAACCCTATATATACCCCCCCCCCCCCTCTTGTATTAAGACACCATGTTATGTGATATCCTTAAAAACCCTAGACTAATTTTGGTTAGATTAGATTATATTAGTGTAGATTAGTCGGTAATTAGTTGTTAATCGTAGATTAGCCTTGTATTAAGGGAATTCTTCAAGATCTTCACCAAGCTTGACAACCTTGGATGTTTGTTTTGGGTTTTCTTCATTAATGCAGTTTTGTTCTTTATTCTTCACTAGTACGGTATATTCCTCTTCCTTTTCTTCTTAATCTTTATTTATGTTATTCAAGTTTCAATCTTTGATTGTAGTTAATAGTTTTCACTAGTTTGTTTATGTTTGTTTACTTTCTTATGATGATTCTCCTTGTTAGTGTTAGTTGTAGTATGATTATGTTTGAGTAGTGTTCTTGCTAGGGTTAGTAGGGTGATTAGGGTGTTAATTGGGTGATTAAGGGACTGTTGGAGATGTTGGTGGATGATTTGGGTTTCCTCTTGGTTTGGTGCACATCACATGTTTGTAGAAATGCTTGAATGACTAAGTAGTATTGAATGCTTGTTTTCCTTGCTTTTCTCTTGTGGGTGATAGTTGTTTGTGGGTTCGGTTCCCTCATTAAGTTGCGAGAGCCCGGTGAGGACGACCCCTAGGTCGGTCTAAGTTGCGAGAGCCCGGATTCGACCTAGGCCTATAGCGTGCTAGTAACCCCGTTTGTGTTGTGCATCGCCGAGTTGGGTTTTAGGTGGAACCTCTAGGTGAGTCTAAGTTGCGAGAGCCCGGGCATTACCTAAATTACCCTACTACCTCCTTCGCTCCAGTCCTCCCTTGACCATTCCGTTACCCCTTTGACCCCGACCTAATCCTAGCCCGTTTTCCTTAGTTGTTCTCCTTAGTCTTAGTCTAGCCTTCTCCCTCCTTTCATTCTTTAGTGTAGCTCGTTGACTTAGTCTCGTATTTAGGCGACCTTGGTCTAGACTTTACATTACCGTCCCCGTGGATTCGACCCGACTTGCCCTATCTACCGTAGGACTAGCCGGTTATATTATTGACGGTTGGGATTCCACGGCAAATCCTTACCATCAGTATACTGAGACTCTTAAACACTTACTAGATCAAGGGCTACTCAAACCTCTGGGTCCCAATCCAGACCCACCAATTGGTAAACGGAGTAAAACGTGGAGTCCTAATGCTTACTGTCTCTTCCACCAAGGCAATGAGCACGACACTGAGGCATGTTTCACATTGAAGCACATCATCCAAAACCTAATTGAAGCAGGAGCATACTCCCCGGCAAAACGACAAAAGACAGACTTCACCTTTTCGGTTGCCGAGGGAGAAATAGTAACGTCGGTAGTCATAACAAGTCACTTCAAACCCCTCAACGAGTCGGCCCCAAGAGCCACCTCCAGACGCCACTTGAGGGGAATATCCTCGTAAGGTTATGACAGACGCTGAGACCCGGAGAGCGTATGGGGTCAATATCACAACGTGATCGGGCCATATAACAGGTCTTAGGTAAAGTCTAGTTCACCTTAGGGCCCAGGCTTAATAATAATAATAAGAATAAATTAAAAATAACTCCCTTTTAAAATACCAATATTAAAATTTACTCCCATTTGAAATTTTTGTTTAAAATAACTCCCAACATCTATAAAAAGTTCAAAAATTGCTCCTATATTTATTTTTAGGACGAAAATGCCCTTGGCTAGAGGGTGAGGTGAAGTAATATGGCATAAAAAAGTCTGGGCCATTTTCGTCAAAAAAATATATTTTGGAGCAATTTTTGAACTTTTGATAGATTTTGGAGTTATTTTTAACAAAAATTTCAAAGGGGAGTAAATTTTATTATTGGTATCTTAAAAGGGAGTAATTTTTAATTTACTCTAATAATAATAATGTCTTTTCCTTTTTTCGAGTCTAGGGAGGTGCGAGGGAACATGTCCTCCACCTCCCCAAAACAAAATCACGGGCATCTAACTCGTTTACTATTTATTAATAAAACAACTCCTTTCTTTTACAAACATGCCTCGACAATCGCTTAACTTCTTTCAACAGTTTTCTTTAACGCTTAAAGACGCGACACTATGCTACTTATCGATAACAATTGACTAAAACGCAAGAGCTACCACAAACAGCCCATTTAGGTTCACCCTAAAAAAGAGATCGGGAACGACAACCCTAGATTCAACCCATTACGGACCCCTATAACCAAACAACAATGAGCTCGTAACGAACAAACCTCCATCCAACTAGACTTCCCCAACATAACCAAATGCAAAGCCTGTCTAATGGGTCTAAAAGCAGCCATATCTTTAGCAGTTGAAAACATTAGAGTACATGGAGATTTATCCTTAGTAGGCAACAAAGCCACGGATACCTGGGAGGTTTATAGCGAAAGCCTAACCCCATACCAAGCCAAAGTTGAAACAATATCCCGGGAATTTACCGAAATCGGCTTCATACACATACCCCGCGAAGAAAACCAATTTGCCGATGGGTTATCCAAACTAGCCTCACTAGTAAACATGCCCGATCACCTTTTCTCTATGCCTATCTGCATAGAGAGAAGCGAGCAACCGACCTACATCCATAACCTCAAAATCGACGACACCCCCGAAGAACCTTGGTACAAAACAATCCTTGACTTTAAAAGCCCGGGTCATATTCACCCAACACTAACACCAAGAACAAAAGAGCCCTACGAATACAAGCACCCATTATGTCCTGAATCAAGGGTTACTATACAAATTAAACGAACCCCACAAGGAGTCCTCCTTAGGTGCATAAACAAAAACCAATCCGAGAGAGTCATGGAAGAGGTACATGACGGAGAGTGCGGACCCCACATGAGTGCACACCTACTAGCACGAAAAATAATGAGACTAGGCTATTACTGGAATACCTTAGAGGCAGACTGTCGACGTTACGATCGTCACTGCCACAATTGCCAAATATTTGCCAACATCCAACACCTACCGCCATATCCTCTACACACTACAGCCACACCATGGCCTTTCTCTACCTGGGGGACATCA
Source organism: Agrostemma githago (assembly GCA_958450325.1). Lineage (NCBI taxonomy): Eukaryota > Viridiplantae > Streptophyta > Magnoliopsida > Caryophyllales > Caryophyllaceae > Agrostemma > Agrostemma githago. Next base: position 47,422,923 of record OY288255.1, read on the forward strand.
TAGGAAAAGTACACCCATCCGGGACCGGCGGGCATCGCTTCATATTAGTGGCCGTCGATTACTTCACCAAATGGGTGGAAGCCGCTTCTTACACCGTACTAACCTCAAAACAAGTAGTCGAATTCCTACAAAAATAACATCCTACCGCTACGGTATACCTCATGAATTCATCAGCGATCAGGGTGCTCACTTCAGGGCCGACACCCAAAAACTCCTCGACAAATACAAAATCCAAAAACACAAGTCCTCACCCTATAGACCACAAACGAACGGGACCGTAGAAGCAGCCAACAAAACCATAACCACAATCCTTAAGAAAATGATAGACAATTATCGTGATTGGCCAGGCAAGATCTCGTTCACCTTATGGGGATACCGAACATCCTGTCGAACACCCACCGAAGCCACACCATATTACCTAGACTACGGTTCCGACACCGTACAACCCGTAGAGCTAGAAATACCGTCACTAAGGATATTAGTCGAGAGCGGTATTCCTGAAGAAGAATGGAACCAAAAACGATATGACGAGCTAGTACTCTTAGCCGAGCGTAGGATACATGCCTTATCCAACGTACAAGCCTACCAACAACGCATCCAACGAGCCTTTAATAAACGAGTGAAATCCCGAAACATACACGAGGGAGACTTAGTAATCAAATCCATTAGAGCACCCCTTCCCGTCGACCCTAGTGGGAAATTCAAACTGAACTAGGCAGACCCTTACCTCGTTAAGAAAATACTCTCGGGGGCGCTATGATCCTCACCGACTTAGACGGTCAAGAATTCTCAACCCAACCAACATGGATCAACTCAAACGGTACTACCCATAGACACCCTAGCAACCACTTCCCGACCTCCGACGTAGGGGGAAGCCCTGCAAAACGAAAAAAATTAATTAAGTCCGCATCGATAATTGGCATAAGCGAGTCTAAAGAAAAATCACTCACATTTTTTGAAAGAATTACGAACATGGTTTGATTCCGTCCAAACACGGATACGTAGGCAACCCTTCCCCGGGTACAACCAAATAAACAGACAAAACAAACGAAAATTGATTACTCGATTCATGTACAAACCGGGACTGCTTCCATGTCCCGACCAATGAGTGATTTAAAATGATGAAGAACAAACGACGAGCCGAGGACGGGGTGAAAACCCGAAAGGGCATCCCGGGCAAAATGAAGAAACGAGTTGCGAGCCGTCGTAAAAAAAAACAAATTACGAGCCGAGGATGGGGTGAAAACCCAAAAGGGCGCCTCAGGCAAAATGAAGAAACGAGTTGCGAGTTGTCGTCCAATATTTTTTTTGAAATGACGAGCCGACACTAGCCGAGGACGGGGTGAAAACCCGAAAGGGCGCCCTGGGCAAAATGAAGAATCGAGTTGCGAGCCGTAAAAAAAAAGAATAAAGAAAAAGCAAAAAGTGGTGAGCCGAGGACGAAGTGAAAACTTGAAAGGGCGCCCCGGGCAAAATGAAGAACCGAGTTGCGAGCCTTAAAAAAAAAATTAAAAAAAAAAAACAAAAAGTGGTGAGCCGAGGACGGAGTGAAAACCCGAAAGGGCGCTCCGGGTAAAATGAAGAATCGAGTTGCGAGCCACCACAAAAAATAATAATATAATGTGCTTCTCATTAATAATAAAACTTGGTTAAATCGAGCCTTTGTCGAGACATTTACATCAAACATTTGAAACCTGGACATCCCGGACAGCAACAACGAGTCGAAACTCCACAAAAACTAGTACTAATACGCCACATAATATCAACTAATAAGACATAATACAAAATGGTTGAGCTCTACCGATCCAACCTTTTCCTCCCCTTGCCATTCGGATGTACCTGCTTGCCACTACTACATAAATAGGCTATTGCAACACTTTACGTGCAACATTTTTACTTTGTGTTGCAAAAATATGTAATTTGCAACACTTTTAGTGAGAATGTTGCTTATACTAAACCGATGCAACATTTAATAAAAAAATATTGCTTTAGATTATCGAATTGCAACACTGTTTGCAACACTTATCAAAATTTGGCTAAGAATTGATGAATAAATAAACTAATATATAAGATTTGGTCAATAAACATTTTATTTTATTTTTGAAGAAAAGTGGACGGGATGCATATTTCAGTTTGCTGCTCTCTCGTCTAATCTAATTAATCATCATATGAAACCCTCCATCAAGGCATCTATCAACGCGACATCGGGTTCGATTTTTATATAACCGGTTTGATTTGTGGTGTGCATTTTGGGTCACTATGTACTTTAATTTTGGGCCGAGTCCAATCGGGTTCACTCGAGTTTTGGATCGGATCACCCAGGTCAAACGATGCTTGCCTCGACCTGGCAAACGGGCCACTGAGTCGGGTTCAGGTAGGTCAACATCAAGTTGGACCACTTTCAAGTCGGAAAAGCACATGTTGACTTTAGGTCGGTTTCGGGTAGTTGCGGGTTTGTTGTTTTCAAATTTTTTTCTATGAAAATATTCAAGTCGGTTTCGGGTTAGACCAGATTACACTAGTACAATTAATACTATTGGAACCTATTAAAAAGAACCGGTTGTAAAAAAAAGAGTGTGCACATGACGTAGCTCCACCCCGACGCGGCCACGCGCGGGTTTGGGTTGGCCAATGAATCTCGTGGTAAGATTGTTCTCGGGTTCGAAATTTAAGTCAAAATGGAGTCGCCACCGAATTTTGTGGTTATTCGGAACCATACGAGCCCACTCTATGTCGTCATGGGCTATACACAAAGTAAGCCCACTTCGATTTCAGAGTTTATGGGGCTCATCCCTTTGCATTGTTATATCGATACCGTTTACACCGGCTTTCGTATATAAAATGACTCTCGTGTGCCAAGGGTTTCGGGCATCCTGAAACCAAAGGTTCTGAGTAAGGGGTGAGGGTACGTGTTGGGAAGCCCACTAAGGACACCCAACCCCGCCCGCACATGGCGGCCTCTACTAAGACATCGTTCGTGTTCGTGTACGCGCTCTAGTAAAATAATTAAATGATATGCAAACAGCGTTTTCGGGCTAAGCATGTGAATAGTATGTGAACTACGTCATTTAATGCATCTTGATTATGGTCGAAATGATTTAGCACGCGAGGTTCATTTATAAAGCGATAAGCAAGCAAATAAATAAAGCTCGAAAGGAAATAAATAACGTACAAGTTACACGAGCGGAAATACAACCCGGAATTCACAATACAACGATACATAAAAATAATAAACGAAATAATAAAAGGCAATATAAAGATAGAAACGGACCCGTATGTAAACTAGACCGCGAAAATATGTAGAAGGACTAACCCCGATTAAATGCACATTATGTTGTGTACTAAACGAAGGACGGAAACATGGGACTATGGCGTATTGATAGCCCGATACCACGTCCCGTAGTCATGTCCCGACTAATCATGTCGAAAAAGATCGGTCAAAGTCGTTCTACGTGTCGTGAAATGCGTGGTTTTGAAAATAGGGAGATCACGTGATGGTCTTTACACGTGATGACTAAAGTCGATAAAATACGAGGTTTGAAATGTGTGTGAAAGCCCTCAGATTTCTGGGTTACATGACCCACTCGATCGAGTCGCAATCTGACTCGGTCGAGTGCGTCCTTAGACGCAGCTACTGCCCATTTTTTTGGGTGCTACTCGATCGAGTAGCATATGTACTCGGTCGAGTAGCCCCTGTACGAGTGGTAACTCGTTTCATTTTTGATTGGAAGTCGATGGTCGGCCAAATTAAATACAAATATCGCACGATTTGTATTTAACTCGGCTTCCGGTACTATAATCGTGTATGCATACGATTATAATACCGTCATCGGAGTTTTAGGAAAACGTTTATCGTTAGATTAGAAAATTTGAATTAGTGACGAAAATCTTCCCTCTACGTCATGACATCGGAACTAACCCTTTCGGGTTATGTGATGTCGGTTTTCGTGTCAACGGGTTCCGCACTAATTATAGGAATGGGATCAAATGCGTTCAACTACGGCCGATTGCGATCATGTCATGCCCTTGAGTACATTGGGGCGGGGCTCCTCGAAAGGGCTCCACCTCCGTCGTTGCTCGTAAAGGGATTAGACGGACCTTAGGCAATTATCGTAGTCAAACATTTTCGAAACCGAATTTTTATATACTATTATATATACGCGGTATGATAATCGTTAGATGCTAGAAATACGAAAAGGATGATAAAAAAAAATATGCAAATATGAAAGTGTTAGTGTTAGGGTTACTACTACGATTATGATTACAATACAAAATGCGATGAAATAAATGATAATGAGACGAGGTGGTAGAGATCAAGATGGGGTTTAGGACACCCTCAACATACATGCTAGGTAGGGACCTAGGAAATGGACTCGTAAATAGCGACAGGACGCCGGAGTATCGAGGATGTACGTGAGTTATGGTGTGTACGTGTGTGTGTGTGTGTGTTTCATCGGTTCTCGTCTTTGACCGGGTTTTGACCCGGTCGCCAAAAGATGGGATTTATTTTTGGTGTCGGTTTTGGCCCAAATTAGTCTTATTTTGCTCGGGACGACCCACTGGGCCTGGATTTGAGGTCTGTTTTGTGAGATTCTTACTCACCTAAAAGTCCATGTTGGATATTATTGAGTCCGAGCCCAAATCCGAGTATACCAAGTCACGTTTGCGTCCGATCATCATCGGGTGTTTTTCGGAGACTATCATAGACACGTGGCAGTCAAAATGCGGGTGTCTACAGAGCCCCCACTCTGACTGAGGCTTGGACAAGGCGAAAGTCAGAGTAGCTACCAAGCCCGTTAAGACCTGGTAGACTTCCGGTCGGGTCGTTTATAGTCCGTTAAACTTGCGTAAAAGGGCTCGCCAGCCATAAGATAGAAATCATACCTGAGCTGTGCGCAGGTCCTGGGTGCGTCTTCATGTGGGCCCATCCCGTACCATTTCGGGGAAAAATGTAGCCTCGGGCATTCCGCTGGGGAGATATGTGAGCTGTACGAGCTTGCTTTTGAAGCCTTGTGTCGTACCTGAGCTGATGATGGTGCTCCGTGGGGAGTAAAACTTGCCTTTTTTGGGGAGTAGGTGTACCCGTATGTCGACACATCATATATTGGATGTAGCATACCGGGGAAAAGCTGACTCCGTTGGGGAATTTAATAGTTTCGCGGGGACTTGCTTCTGAAGTCTGGAGTGAACCTGTATGCTGACACATAACAACTTGTATGTAACACATAGGCAAAACACTAACTTGTGCTGGGGAGGATAGATATGGATTTTTTTTTGAAAATGCCACAAATTTTTAAAAGAATTTTATCACAATTTTTTTATCACAGAAGTTTTTTAGAAATTCTTAGGAAAGCTCGGGACAGCTTGATTCCTATTCTGGGTTCTCTGTTTGAAATCAGGCATGCGCGCGCATAGGGCCTAGTTTGCTGAGGAGGCAAAGTAGTTAGGTTTTCAGTTAGGTTTTCCCATTATAAAAAAGAGAATCCTTGCTCCAACTTTTTACATCCCAACTCAAATTCTTCTTTTCCTTCTCAAAATCTTTTAGACTTTCAAGAAAGTTAGAAATCTCTACCATGGGTATCGACCATTTGACGGCTATGCTTCTCGCTTGGTCCCAGTACTTTTGGGACGAGGAAAAGGTTAGACTGACCCAGATGGGAATCGTCAGTCTATTCCCCCTTCAACGTTTGATCATTGATTCGCATTTCTTGGATGCCTGTCTGACGTTTTGGGATACTACCCATCACGTCTTTGCGTTCCCGCGGGGAGAGATATGCCCTCTTCCTGAGGAAATCGCATCCATAGGTGGTTGGGGTCCAGCTATTCAGCCTGCTACTCCTCCGTTCTACCCAGATCCAAGGAGGAGGTTAAGAGAATTCCTGGGTTTATCTCATGCTGAGACAAATTGGATGGTGCGGGGAGATAGCGTTTCCCTATTCGATCTGGCTGATAAGTTCATGAACCCCCGGGATGTGAGGGCCACCCCTGCTCACAGGCGTAGGGCATTTGCCTTTTGCATGCTGCACTACTATGTCTTTGAAGGGCAGATGGAACTTGACTCGTGCATGGGTCAAATCAGGCTGATTGGAGTGGTTGACCAGATGGAGACTGGTCATAGCCCTGCTTGGCTAGCCACTGGGGAGATCATCATGGGTTTGGATGCTAGGCGGCTCGACCCAACCCGACGACTGACGGGAAGTACCCGTCTCTTGCAGGTATACATCTCGCAAATTTTTTATTTATTTTTCTTCACGCGAAATTCCTGAATTCCGTAAGTCACTCGATCGAGTGGACCTGTCACTCGATCGAGTGACACCGTTGTCGAGCTACTGTCTGTTTTTGGAGGGCTTACTCGATCGAGTCAGCTGCTGTACTCGATCGAGTGGCCTGTAGCGGACCACTCGGTTGCTTACGACGCTTGTTATACTTTTCAGGTATGGTTGTCGGAGCGGCTATCAATTATAGAGTCCCCTCCGAGCATTCCCAATTATCGGAGCAGTCAGATTAGCTCCAGAAGGCGACGGATAAGCTCGAGTCACCAGATAAATCGAGCTTACTGGGATGAAGAGCTGGTGTTTCATGGGGGTCCCTTGATTAGATGGACCGTTGCTTGGTGGTTCCTCTCGAAGCTGACTTGATTGGCCAAGAGGGACCAAGCTCGCTACTTGGTGATTCTGTCCCTAGACTGGACAGTTCACATTTACACGGACCATCTCCTGAGGCAGTTCGGTTTGTCTCAGCGCATCCCTGAGACTGAGGGCATTATCAGCGTCTCGCTCCAACTGACGGACGCTATGTGCGACACCTGGTTGCAAAGATGGTTCACTTGTCCTACATGGACTGTACCTAGCCCTTGCCAATCCGCTTGGGTGTCACGGGCTTACCAGAAATGGAATTCTGAGGAGTCCAATGAAGCTCGCAAGGCCTTGAAGCTTGATGAGGCCTTTGAATTGGTCCGCCGCGAGACGGCGAAGGACAACAGGGACTTCTTCACCGGGGAAGATATTCCTGAAGCTACAGTCCGGGAAGAATCGGGTCTTAAGTCACAAACTAAGACTCGATCTAAGGAAGTCGGTTCGAGTAGCACTCGGGGGCAGACTGACTTGGAGAGACGCCTTGGGCCAAGGCTGGCGGCCCGGGACCGACTAGGTCCGCGTGACCGGCTCCCTAAGCCCGTGAGGGCCCGACTGGGGCCCATTGAGGTGATAGAGGATTCGGGCTCAAACAATCGAGCCCGAGCTAGGGAGGTTCCTGTGGTGATTCGGGAACGCTCCCCTCCGCGTCGTCGCCAGTGGACGGCTAAGGAGGCTATGGACAAGGGGAAGGGCAAGATGCCCTGAATGCCGAGTCCTTTAGCTTTAATATTATTTAAGTATTATTATTATTTTGTCGTGTGCTTTTTTGTATTTTTTTGAATTCCTGCACTTTTTTAATTTCCCGAGTTTATCGGGATTTTATTTTTTGAATTAATAAAAGAAGTTTATTATTAAACCGCTCCTGTCTTTTCTTGATTGCACTGGTTGTACCCTTTTGAGGGGTTGCCTACGTATCCGCGATTAGCAGAATCAAACCAAACGTAGTTCAGACTTAGTAAATTTGCAATCTCGAATTACACCAAGACTATTGGTTCAAGATGTTTGCGACAGTAGAATAAGTAATTCTAGCTTATTGACTTGCTTTTTATAAAGAATGATTTTTATAAAATTTGCTAATGACATTGAGAAAGGGCTAAGGGTAGTAACGCTTCAGCTGGTCCAGGTTGGTCGGGTTGACGAACTCATTCCCGTCCAGGTCCGTCAGCATCACTGCTCCTCCTGATAGGATCTTCTTTACCAGATATGGCCCAGCCCAATTGGGTTTGAATTCTCCCCTTGGGTCAACTGGTAGTAGAGCTCGAATTGACTTAAGGACTAGGTCGCCTTCTTTAATGTTTCTGGGCCTTACTCTCTTGTTGAAGGCCCGTTGGATCCTCTTCTGGTAGATTTGGATATTATTGAGGGCACGAGATCGTCGTTCGTCTAGTAGAACCAACGAATCATACCGTGCTCGAACCCAGTCAGCTTCGGGTACTTGGTTTTCTAGCAAAATTCTGAGGGATGGTACCTCTAACTCAACTGGTTGGACTGCCTCCATCCCATAGGTTAGGAAATACGGTGTTGCCCCGGTTGCGGTGCGAATTGACGTTCGGTATCCCTATTGGGCAAAAGGTATTTTGTCGGGTCAGTCCCGGTAATTATCAGCCATCTTTTTTAGTATGGTGACAATTGTTTTATTAGCCGCCTCTACTGCTCCATTTGTTTGGGGACGGTAAGGCGAGGATGTATGCCTTTGAATTTTATATTTGGTTAGCAGGGCCGCAGTCTCGGCTTGAAAATGGGTCCCGTGATCGCTGATAAATTCATAAGGAATCCCATACCGGCATATTATCTTGTTTTGGATAAACTTGGAGACATGCTTAGCATTGAGAATGCGATATGATTCAACTTCGACCCATTTGGTGAAGTAGTCGATCGCTACCAAAATAAAGCAATGCCCACCAGTACCAGAGGGATTTATTTTCCCGATTATGTCGATACCCCAAGTTGAGAATGGCCAGGGTGACGTCATGGTGTAAAGCAGTGATGACGGCATATGTTGCACATTGCCGAAGATTTGACAGTTGTGACAATGTTTGACATATGACCGGCAGTCGGCTTCCATGGTATTCCAGTAATAACCGAGCCTCATGATTTTTCGGACCAGCATGTGGGCGTTCATGTGTGGACCGTTTTCGCCATCATGTACTTCGGCCATAACTTTCTCGGCTTTAAATGTGTCAACACAAAGGAGAAGAGCCCCTTGTGCCGTCTTTTTGTACAGTTGTCCATCATCGGTACGGATGAACTGGGTGGCTAGCCTTCGTAAGGTTTTCTTTGCTCGACCTTCCGTCTCGGGAGGATATTCTCCGTTTTTCAGGTACGTTAACACGGCCTGATAGCATAGTTCGGGATCAGTTATCTCTATGTCTTCGATGTCGTGAACGTATGCCGGCTCGGACCGTCTTTCGACGCAAATTGGCATACTGGTCACGTGGTCGGGAATATTCAGTAAAGATGCCAATTTTGAGAGTGCATCTGCAAACTGATTCTCTTCTCGGGGCAGGTATATGTACTCTACCTTTTGGAATTGTTTCTCGAGATCCCTTACTCGTGCCTGGTAGGCCACGAGATTAGCATTTCGAGTCTTCCATTTTTGGAGTGCTTGGTTAATGACCAAGGATGAGTCACCATGCACCCGGAAATTTGTGATCCCCAGGTTGGCGGCGGCTTGTAGCCCGTAAATGCATGCTTCGTATTCTGCGGCATTATTGGTAACATCAAAGTCCAGTTTGATGGAGATGGGAGTGTGTTCCCCTTTTGGTGAAATTAGGAGGATCCCAACTCCGAACCCTCGAAAATTGGATGCTCCATCGAAGTATAAATCCCATGTTTCAGTATCGGTATGGAAAATATCTTCGTCTGGGAAAGACCAGGTGTCGGTGTGTCCTTCTTCGGTCACTGGACTGTCGGCGAGAAATTCAGCTACTACCCGCCCCTTAATGGTCTTTAATGGTACAAATTTCAGGTCGAATTCTGACAACATTAGGGTCCATCTAGAAATTCGGCCATTGAGAATGGGCTTCTCGAAGAGGTATTTGATGGGATCCATCTTGGATAGCACGTGGACCTCGTGGCTGAGCATATAGTGTCGGAGCTTCTTAGTAGCCCAGACTAGAGCCAAACACGTCTTTTCGAGCATGATATATTTGCACTCATACTCTAAAAACTTCTTGCTGATGTAGTAAATGGCTCTTTCTTCGGAGTCAACCGTCTGAGCCAGCATAGCCCCCACGGCTGTCTCGGTCGTCGTTAGGTATAACGATAGAGGCAAATCGGGTTTAGGAGGCATTAAGACCGGCGGAGCAGACAATATTTCTTTGATCTTGTCGAAGGCAGCTTGGCACTTGTCATCCCATAGTACCCATTCTCCAACTTTCAGTTTCTTGAAGATCGGTTCGCACACCATGGTTAGTTTGGAAATGAACCGACTGATGTACTGGACTTTCCCGAGAAATCCCCTTATTTCTTTTTCGGTTTTGGGGGGTTGCATCTCGGTATTAATGAGACCGAACGGCATGACGGTATAGCAGTAAGTACCCCAAGGTGTTGTGAAGGTAGTCTTACTCATATCTTCTTCCGCCATCTTGATTTGATTATACCCGGCATACCCGTCCATGAATGATAGAAGGGCATGATCGGCCGTGTTATCCACCAGTATGTCGATGTGTGGTATCGGAAAATCATCTTTCAGGCTCGCCTTGTTAAGATCCCGAAAATCTACACATACCCGCACCTTACCGTTCTTTTTAGGAACCGGCACGATGTTTGCCACCCAGTCCAGATACTCGGACACCTGTATGAAGCCGGCTTTGAACTGTTTGTCGACTTCTTCTTTTACTTTGAGAGACCATTCGGGCCTCATTCGACGAAGCTTCTGCTTGACCGGTCTACGCCCATCTTGGATTGGTATGTGGTGCTCGGCTATTTCCCGGTCTATCCCCGGCATGTCCTTGTAGGACCATGCGAAGACATCTTTGAACTCTTGGAGGAGGTTTATGAACTGTTGTTTCTCCTCGGGATTTAGGGATAACCCTATCTTAAGTGTCTGAGGCTCTAAGGTTGTACCCACATTTATGGACTCGGTTTCTTCGATTACCGGGTTCCGGGACTCCCTTTGCTCTAGTTGCTCGGTCAGATGCGGAGGTAAGGGTACCTGTTCGTCTGGTTTCTCAATGTCATAGCATAAATCATTTTTGAAAGCAGAATTTAAAAGAGACAAGTCGTAAGCAGAACGGTTGTTATTATTGATTGAAAATTTGGAGAACAGCTCAAAGAGATAGGCCATCTGATCATTGGTCAGAGGCTGAATTGGTAAGGCCTTCGGGACAGACCCCGAAGTAGATTCTTCCCTGACTGTCAATCCACTTGACAGTCTTCCTCCAGGCCCTGTTTCCCGTCTCTGTGTCAACATCCGAGATCAGCTTGGTCGGGTCAAACCTGTTGCTGCGTAGGATCAGGTTGACCAGGTCTTCCTTTGGAGTTCGGGCTATGGTGTCTTCCCCAAATAGTAGCCCTAGCGCGAGTTCAGCATCTTCAACTCCGTTGGACTGGATGAGGGCGAACACATCCTCTGGGATGTAGTTGCAGTCCCGGGCCAAGTGGGTCCCGAGCTGCATAGCTTTGGGTAGGTATAGACCAACCTGAACAGCCCCAAACACCGGTGTGACAAAGTAGTCAGCCAACCGTGGGCTATAAGGGCTCAAGTGGATACCCTTAATAATGTTGCAGGCCTTCTCAATTCCTGCTCGGACAACATTGTCGGGAGATATGGCATACCCGAGACCAAAGCGAGACTCTTCGTCCTTAAGGACCTCGATGATCTTCCCAGCTGGAAGATCGGGTCGAGAGGTAGCCCCCGGAAAGTACCCCAGGTTTTGGAGCATCGTGTCGATACTCGTAGTGAAGTAAGGCCTAAAGAGGTACTCTTCTTCGATCATCCCCACAAAATCGAACCCCCAGAGGTCCGTGCGTCCCGTGGCGTTACAGCTAGCCACAGTCATTGGTGTTGCCTCTAAAGTGATAACATCGTTAAGCAGAGGCATCTTGATCTTTCGATGGAGGGTGGAGGACACCGCCTTGACCGCGTGGATCCAAGGCCTACCTAGGAGCAGGTTGAACGATGAGGTGACATCGATCTCCTGGAATTCGAGCTCCTTCTCTATCGGGCCCGTTATGATGGTCAGTTTCACGGCCCCAGCTACCGACTTTGGGCTCCCATCGAAGCCTTGCATGGTCTGAGCAGTCAGGATGTAATCGGCCTCGGTAATGCCGAGAGCTTTGGCGGTCCTTAGAGGAAGGACATTCACAGCGGACCCGTCATCAACTAGGGTCATAGGGAGGTATTTCCCTCGGCAAACCACCGTAATGTAGAGGGCCAGATTATGGGAGGCTCCAAATGGCGGTAGGTCGGCTTCAGAGAAAGTGATCATTGGGCCTCCTTCCTTAGCTTTGCCCTTTAGGTGGGGCAACCATCTCAGCAGGGGTAACCAAAGAGTCAACCTTAAGTAAGTGCTTCTCGATCTTCTTGAGAGCTAACCAGGAGTTGCCATATAGTGAGGTCAACTCGGGTCTTCTTTAGCTGCTTCACGAGAGTCGTTCCAGCAGTTGGCTCTTCAGGGGCGACTTTCGTCCTGAGTGGCTCAATGACGGTTGTCGCGATGGGGGTGTCCCTAGAGCTAGTGGCTTGATAGGGATGACCAAGGTGGTTACTGGTTAGGACTCGGGATTTAGTCCTTCGAATCTCCTCGGAGGTGATGGGGACAACTTCCCCTTTGGCGAGGTAGACGTCATCCTCGTCGTCGACCAGATCCAGTTTACTTGCGGGATGAATGGAGAGATAAGGTGAGAGCAATCAACCATTTCCCCGATAAAGATGGCGTGGGAGCTGAAAGGGTTCTCCTTGTTACTGGGCTTATCTCCGGGTAGCGGGATTTTACCGCTTTCGATCAAGTCCTGAATCAAGTGCTTCAGCTTCCAGCACTTCTCGGTATCATGCCCATTGCCTTGGTGGTACTGGCAATAGGCTTGAGCATTGTAGTTCTTGGAGCGTCGCTCGACCGGAACTTCAGGAGTTGGGCCTATCGGTTGGACTAGGCCTTTAGAGGATAGCCTTTGTAAGGCATAAGTATAGGTGGTACCTATATCAGTAAAAACCCGAGGTGGGGTGTTCTTCTTGGACGAGGCATCTAGTAGATTAACCGCGTCAAAAATGTTGTGGGTTGCAGCTTGTGGCTTGGTAGTGGAAGAGGAAGCCCCTTGGTAACCCTTGGCAGCGGCCTTAGTGACGCCTTCCAGTCTTAGGTCATCTTCGATCCTCATACCCATTTCAGTAAGGGTGATGAAATTGGGTATGACAGCATATCGGAGGTGAACCCGGTAGGAGGGGAGGAGGTTCTGGACAAAAGCCTCCACCAAAGTCTTCTCACTGGGCTTGTCGACCAGTTTCACGCTCTCGGCCCTCCAGCGTTGAAGGTATTTGGTAAAACCTTCTTTCGGCTCTTGGGCCATAACCTCCAGATATCTAATTGTGGTTTGGATCTCGGTGTTGTCGGCGTAGTTCCGAGCGAACTCGGTGGCCACATCATCCCAAGTAGGGTATTTCTTCGGGTCTAGCCTGTAGTACCAGGCCCGAGGGTGCTTTTCAAGAGACGTAGCAAAAAGGCTCTTGAACATGGTAGAGTCCACCCCTTTGATGGCCATGAACTCCTTGAAGGCCCGTACATGTAGTAACGGGTCTTCAGTCCCTTCAAACATGGGCAAGCCGGTAAGATTCAGGTTTGCGAGCAGCTTGTCACTTAACGGGTTATACTCACGACTATTCTCCCGATGGATATTGTTACTCCCAGTCAAGTGAACTTGTTCTTCCAATCGGCGAACCGAGCTAACTAGTTCAGCCAGAGGTTCCGTAACCCCAGTACTTGGAGTCCTTTGCTCCACCGCAGCCAAACGAGTGACAATAGCAATTTGCCCGACCCTCATTTCAGCTAGTTGGGCTTCGATGTCGGCCTGTTTGTCGATCATGGTGTCCACAGAGGTTTTCAGACTGCTTAAAGTAGCTTCCATCCTGCGAGTGTGTCTGGTCGTCGGTGGCCTGTCTGTAAGAACACCGCGTAATCAGAAACCGAACCCAGATCTTGGAATCATAGAAAAAAGTACATCCCGAGCGACCCGAAAGATAAGGATTGAGTGGAAAAGACTCGAGAAAGACACCTAGACGGATGACTCGTAGGTGGTATGACTTAGGATTTTGGCCTAGTGGGCCTAGTCCCGTTCGAAGGAAGGTCCACGTGAGATTATTCCCCAGACTTTTGACTCGAGTGTATAGACGGACCTTCCTTTGTAGGGGTATGCCCTACGCGGGTTGGTCGTGCCTTGACAAATAAGGCGGACTCGGGAAAGGGAGGAAACTTGTGATATAAGATCGACGGAGTTTCAACGCTATAAACCTTCTATACACTATGCAAAGACCCGACACACGGATAGACGGTAGGTCCTATAATAGGGAAGATCTATTTTAGGAAAGTTGGATGTTTGAAAGTTTGAATATGTAATGGGTGAATTTCCGAGAGTTAGAAAATGTAAAGTGGAATTTCGAAAACCAAGATTAGAATTTTGAAAAATTCAGAAAGTCAAAATGGTGTCGGAAATTCGATAGTTAAAACGGACATCATGCCGAATATAGAAAAAGGATGTTTTGAGTCAAATCGTTGATCCTAAATTTCGGCGGCATTCCGAGTTTTGAAAATTGGATATTTTTTTTTGAAAAGGTGAGTCCCGAAATAGGCAGCGTTTCGGGTTTTTTCAAATTTGGTCTTTCTTTTGGAAAGACGGGTCCCGAAATGGACAGTATTTCGGGTTTTTCGAAAAGTGGGTATTTTGGAAAGATGCAATTTTGAAATGACGGTTTTTGAAAAAAAATGACACGGAAACCAAGTAGCACGTAGTCAAGCAAGCATTATAACGACGCTTATGTATGCATTACACTAAGTCTCGGTCGGTCAAAATAGGGTCTATACCAACAACGATGGCTTTCTCGTAAATCAGAACGGACTCCCTAAGCCGAGTTGGTCTTAGGACATGCCGCAAAACCCATACGAGTTCCACCATCGAAGTCTTTAGCGCACCCATGTAGGAATGCACTGCGGTATAGTGGAACGTCGGTCACAAGTAACCGGCCCGGACAAAAATGGGTTATGCATGAATCATTAAACTAATGCGCGCACACTAATATTCGAACGATTTCTCTTCGAGTCTCACCCTGGGAACCCCGATGACATATGGTACATCAGGTATCCCCAGCGGAGTCGCCAAATTGTGGACATGACGTAGGTCCACCCCGACGCGGCCACGCGCGGGTTCGGGTAGGCGAATGAATCTCGTGGTAAGATTGTTCTCGGGTTCGAAATTTAAGTCAAAATGGAGTCGCCACCGAATTTTGTGGTTATTCGGAACCATACGAGCCCACTCTATGTCGTCATGGGCTATACACAAAGTAAGCTCACTTCGATTTCAGAGTTTATGGGGCTCGTCCCTTTGCATTGTTATATCGATACTGTTTACACCGGCTTTCGTATATAAAATGACTCTCGTGTGCCAAGGGTTTCGGGCATCCGGAAACCAAAGGTTCTGAGTAAGGGGTGAGGGTACGTGTTGGGAAGCCCACAAAGGACACCCAACCCCGCCCGCACATGGCGGCCTCTACTAAGACATCTTTCGTGTTCGTGTACGCGCGCTAGTAAAATAATTAAATGATATGCAAACAGCGTTTTCGGACTAAGCATGTGAATAGTATGTGAACTACGTCATTTAATGCATCTTGATTATGGTCGAAATAATTTAGCATGCGAGGTTCATTTATAAAGCGATAAGCAAGTAAATAAATAAAGCTCGAAAGGAAATAAATAACGTACAAGTTACACGGGCGGAAATACAACCCGGAATTCACGATACAACGATACATAAAAATAATAAACGAAATAATAAAAGGCAATATAAAGATAGAAACGGACCCATATGTAAACTAGACCGCGAAAATATGTAGATGGACTAACCCCGATTAAATACACATTATGTTGTGTACTAAACGAAGGACGGAAACATGGGACTATGGCGTATTGATAGCCCGATACCACGTCCCGTAGTCATGTCCCGACTAATCATGTCGAAAAAGATCGGTCAAAGTCGTTCTACGTGTCGTGAAATGCGTGGTTTTGTAAATAGGGAGATCACGTGATGGTCTTTACACGTGATGACTAAAGTCGATAAAAGACGAGGTTTGAAATGTGTGTGAAAGCCCTCGGATTTCTGGGTTACAGGACCCACTCGACCGAGTCGCAATCTGACTCGGTCGAGTGCGTCCTTAGACGCAGCTACTGCCCATTTTTTTGGGTGCTACTCGATCGAGTAGCATATGTACTCGGTCGAGTAGCCCCTGTACAAGTGGTAACTCGTTTCATTTTTGATTGGAAGTCGATGGTCGGCCAAATTAAATACAAATATCGCACGATTTGTATTTAACTCGGCTTCCGGTACTATAATCGTGTATGCATACGATTATAATACCGTCATCGGAGATTTAGGAAAACGTTTATCGTTAGATTAGAAAATTTGAATTAGTGACGAAATGCTTCCCTCTACGTCACGACATCGGAACTAACCCTTTCGGGTTACGTGATGTCGATTTTCGTGTCAACGGGTTCCGCACTAATTATAGAAATGGGATCAAATGCGTTCAAGTACGGCCGATTGCGATCACGTCATGCCTTGAGTACATTGGGGCGGGGCTCCTCGAAAGGGCTCCACCTCCGTCGTTGCTCGTAAAGGGATTAGACGGACCTTAGGCAATTATCGTAGTCAAACGTTTTCGAAACCGAATTTTTATATACTATTATATATACGCGGTATGATAAGATGCAAGAAATACGAAAAGGATGATAAAAAAAATATGCAAATATGAAAGTGTTAGTGTTAGTGTTACTACTACGATTATGATTACAATACAAAATGCGATGAAATAAATGATAATGAGACGAGGTGGTAGAGATCAAGATGGGGTTTAGGACACCATCAACATACATGCTAGGTAGGGACCTCGGAAATGGACTCGTAAATAGCGACGGGACGCCGGAGTATCGAGGATGTACGCGAGTTATGGTGTGTACGTGTGTGTGTGTGTGTTTCGTCGGTTCTCGAGGATCGAGAGGCTCGATTTTTGGCTAGTGTTGCTTAAGGTTGTAGTGTGGAGACTATAGGTGAGTTAGGGTTAAAATGTAGGGTAAATGATGTAGGTAAAAACCTTAGAAAAAACCTCTGAAAAAAAAAAACTTGTGAAAATGAGAGGGGGTCGTGGGGTATTTATAGGCGTTACCCCACGACATAAGGGCACTCGATCGAGTAGCCCTGGTGCACTTGATCGAGTGCCTTTGCAAACGGGCCAAACCCGGTTTTTGGCGCTCCACTCGACCGAGTGGGTCGATCCACTCGATCGAGTGGATCAATTAGGCGAGATAAAATAGGAAGGATTATCTTTGATTGATTTGTTTGTTTTTTTTGAATTTCGATTTTGTACGCCAGTTTTTGGGAGTGAATTTGGCTGATTTCTGAGACGGTTTTGTCTTTGACCGGGTTTTGACCCGTTCGCCAAAAAACGGGATTTATTTTTGGTGTCGGTTTTGGCCCAAATTAGTCTTATTTTGCTCGGGACGACCCACTGGGCCTGGATTTGAGGTCTGTTTTGTGAGATTCTTACTCTGCTAAAAGTCCATGTCGGATATTATTGAGTCCGAGCCCAAATTCGAGTATACCAAGTCACGTTTGCGTCCGATCATCATCGGGTGTTTTTCGGAGACTACCATAGACACGTGGCAGTCAAAATGCGGGTGTCTACAGAGCCCCCACTCTGACTGAGGCTTGGACAAGGCGAAAGTCAGAGTAGCTACCAAGCCCGTTAAGACCTGGTAGACTTCCGGTCGGGTCGTTTATAGTCCGTTAGACTTGCGTAAAAGGGCTCGCCAGCCATAAGATAGAAATCATACCTGAGCTGGGCACAAGTCCTGGGTGCGTCTTCATGTGGGCCCATCCCGTACCGTTTCGGGGGAAAAATGTCGCCTCGGGCGTTCCGCTGGGGAGATATGTGAGCTGTACGAGCTTGCTTTTGAAGCCTTGAGTCGTACCTCAGCTGATGATTGTGCTCCGTGGGGAGTAAAACTTGCGTTTTTTGGGGAGTAGGTGTACCCGTATGTCGACACATCATATCTTGGATGTAGCATACCGAGGAAAAGCTGACTCCGTTTGGGAATTTAATAGTTTCGCGGGGACTTGCTTCTGAAGTCTGGAGTGTACCTGTATGCTGACACATAACAACTTGTATGTAACACATAGGCAAAACACTGACTCGTGCTGGGGAGGAAACATATGGATTTTTTTTTTAAAATGCCACAAATTTTGAAAAGAATTTTATCACAATTTTTTTATCACAGAAGTTTTTTAGAAATTCTTAGGAAAGCTCGGGACAGCTTGATTCCTATTCTGGGTTCTCTGTTTGAAATCAGGCATGCGCGCGCATAGGGCCCAGTTTGCTGAGGAGGCAAAGTACTTAGGTTTTCAGTTAGGTTTTCCCATTATAAATAAGAGAATCCCTGCTCCAACTTCTTACATCCCAACTCAAATTCTTCTTTTCCTTCTCAAAATCTTTTAGACTTTCAAGAAAGTTAGAAATCTCTGCCATGGGTATCGACCATTTGACGGCTATGCTTCTCGCTTGGTCCCAGTACTTTCGGGACGAGGAAAAGGTTAGACTGACCCAGATGGGAATCGTCAGTCTATTCCCCCTTCAACGTTTGATCATTGATTCGCATTTCTTGGATGCCTGTCTGACGTTTTGGGATACTACCCATCACGTCTTTGCGTTCCCGCGGGGAGAGATATGCCCTCTTCATGAGGAAATCGCATCCATAGGTGGTTGGGGTCCAGCTATTCAGCCTGCTACTCCTCCGTTCTACCCAGATCCAAGGAAGAGGTTAAGAGAATTCCTGGGTTTGTCTCATGCTGAGACAAATCGGATGGTGCGGGGAGATAGCGTTTCCCTATTCGATCTGGCTGATAAGTTCATGAACCCCCGGGATGTGAGGGCCACCCCTGCTCACAGGCGTAGGACATTTGCCTTTTGCATGCTGCACTGCTATGTCATTGAAGGGCAGATGGAACTTGACTCGTGCATGGGTCAAATCAGGCTGATTGGAGTGGTTGACCAGATGGAGACTGGTCATAGCCCTGCTTGGCTAGCCACTGGGGAGATCATCATGGGTCTGGATGCTAGGCGGCTCGACCCAACCCGACGACTGACGGGAAGTACCCGTCTCTTGCAGGTATACATCTCGCAAATTTTTTATTTTTTTTTCTTCACGCGAAATTCCTGAATTCCGTAAGTCACTCGATCGAGTGGACCTGTCACTCGATCGAGTGACACCGTTGTCGAGCTACTGTCTGTTTTTGGAGGGCTTACTCGATCGAGTCAGCTGCTGTACTCGATCGAGTGGGCTGTAGCGGACCACTCGGTTGCTTACGACGCTTGTTATACTTTTCAGGTATGGTTGTCGGAGCGGCTATCAATTATAGAGTCCCCTCCGAGCATTCCCAATTATCGGAGCATTAGATTAGCTCCAGAAGGCGACGGATAAGCTCGAGTCACCAGATAAATCGAGCTTACTGGGATGAAGAGCTGGTGTTTCATGGGGGTCCCTTGATTAGATGGACCGTTGCTTGGTGGTTCCTCTCGAAGCTGACTTGATTGGCCAAGAGGGACCAAGCTCGCTACTTGGTGATTTTATCCCTAGACTGGACAGTTCACATTTACCCGGACCGTCTCCTGAGGCAGTTCGGTTTGTCTCAGCACATCCCTGAGACTGAGGCCATTATCAGCGTCTCTCTCCAACTGACGGACGCTATGTGCGACACCTGGTTGCAAAGATGGTTCACTCGTCCTACATTGACTGTACCTAGCCCTTGCCAATCCGCTTGGGTGTCACGGGCTTACCAGAAATGGACTTCTGAGGAGTCCGAGGAAGCTCGCAAGGCCTTGAAGCTTCATGAGGCCTTTGAATTGGTCCACCGCGAGACGGCGAAGGACAACAGGGACTTCTTCACCGGGGAAGATATTCTTGAAGCTACAGTCCGGGAAGAATCGGGTCTTATGTCATAAACTAAGACTCGATCTAAGGAAGTCGGTTCTAGTAGCACTCGGGGGCAGACTGACTTGGAGAGACGCCTTGGGCCAAGGCTGGCGGCCCGGGACCGACTAGGTCCGCGTGACCGGCTCCCTGAGCCCGTGAGGGCCTGACTGGGGCCTATTGAGGTGATAGAGGATTCGGGCTCAAACAATCGAGCCCAAGCTAGGGAGGTTCCTGTGGTGATTCGGGAACGCTCCCCTCCGCGTCGTCGCCAGTGGACGGCTAAGGACAAGGGGAAGGGCAAGATGCTCTGAATGCCGAGTCCTTTAGCTTTAATATTGTTTAAGTATTATTATTATTTTGTCGCGTGCTTTTTTGTATTTTTTTGAATTCCTGCACTTTTGTAATTTCCCGAGTTTATCGGGATTTTTTTTTTTGAATTAATAAAAGAAGTTTATTATTAAACCGCTCCTGTCTTTTCTTGATTGCACTGGTTGTACCCTTTTGAGGGGTTGCCTACGTATCCGCGATTAGCAGAATCAAACCAAACGTAGTTCAGACTTAGTAAATTTGCAATCTCGAATTACACCAAGACTATTGGTTCAAGATGTTTGCGACAGTAGAATAAGTAATTCTAGCTTATTGACTTGCTTTTTGAAAAGAATGATTTTTATAAAATTTGCTAATGACATTGAGAAAGGGCTAAGGGTAGTAACGCTTCAGCTGGTCCAGGTTGGTCGGGTTGACGAACTCATTCCCGTCCAGGTCCGTCAGCATCACTGCTCCCCCTGATAGGATCTTCTTTACCAGATATGGCCCAGCCCAATTGGGTTTGAATTTTCCCCTTGGGTCAACTGGTAGTAGAGCTCGAATTGACTTAAGGACTAGGTCGCCTTCTTTAATGTTTCTGGGCCTTACTCTCTTGTTGAAGGCCCATTGGATCCTCTTCTGGTAGATTTGGATATTATTGAGGGCACGAGATCGTCGTTCGTCTAGTAGAACCAACGAGTCATACCGTGCTCGAACCCAGTCAGCTTCGGACCAGCATGTGGGCGTTCATGTGTGGACCGTTTTCGCCATCATGTACTTCGGCCATAACTTTCTCGGCTTTAAATTTGTCAACACAAAGGAGAAGAGCCCCCTGTGCCGTCTTTTTGTACAGTTGTCCATCATCGGTACGGATGAACTGGGTGGCTAGCCTTCGTAACGCTTTCTTTGCTCGACCTTCCGTCCCGGGAGGATATTCTCCGTTTGTCAGGTACGTTAACATGGTCTGATAGCATGGTTCGGGATCAGTTATCTCTATGTCTTCGATGTCGTGAATGTATGCCGGCTCGGACCGTCTTTCGACGCAAATTGGCGTACTGGTCACGTGGTCGGGAATATTCAGTAAAGATGTCAATTTTGAGAGTGCATCTGCAAACTGATTCTCTTCTCGGGGCAGGTATATGTACTCTACCTTTTGGAATTGTTTCTCGAGATCCCTTACTCGTGCCTGGTAGGCCACGAGATTAGCATTTCGAGTCTTCCATTTTTGGAGTGCTTGGTTAATGACCAAGGATGAGTCACCATGCACCCGGAGATTTGTGATCCCCAGGTTGGCGGCGGCTTGTAGCCCGTAAATGCATGCTTCGTATTCTGCTGCATTATTGGTAACATCAAATTCCAGTTTGATGGAGATGGGAGTGTGTTCCCCTTTTGATGAAAATTGGAGGATCCCAACTCCGAACCCTCGAAAATTGGATGCTCCATCGAAGTATAAATCTCATGTTTCAGTATCGGTATGGAAAATATCTTCGTCTGGGAAAGACCAGGTGTCGGTGTGTCCTTCTTCGGTCACTGGACTGTCGGCGAGAAATACAGCTACTATCCGCCTCTTAATGGTCTTTAATGGTACAAATTTCAGGTCGAATTCTGACAACATTAGGGTCCATCTAGAAATTCGGCCATTGAGAATGGGCTTCTCGAAGAGATATTTGATGGGATCCATCTTGGATAGCACGTGGACCTCGTAGCTGAGCATATAGTGCCGGAGCTTCTTAGTAGCCCAGACTAGAGCAAAACACGTCTTTTCGAGCATGGTATATTTGCACTCATACTCTAAAAACTTCTTGTTGATGTAGTAAATGGCTCTTTCTTCGGAGTCAACCGTCTGAGCCAGCATAGCCCCCACGGCTGTCTGGGTCGTCGTTAGGTATAACGACAGAGGCAAACCGGGTTTAGGAGGCATTAAGACCAGCGGAGCAGACAATATTTCTTTGATCTTGTCGAAGGCAGCTTGGCACTTGTCATCCCATAGTACCCGTTCTCCAACTTTCAGTTTCTTGAAGATCGGTTCGCACACCATGGTTAGTTTGGAAATGAACCGACTGATGTACTGGACTTTACCGAGAAATCCCCTTATTTCTTTTTCGGTTTTGGGGGGTTGCATCTCGGTAATGGCTTTGATTTTAGCTGGGTCGACTTCGATACCTCGTTGGCTAACGATATGACCCAGTAATTTGCCTGATGTTACCACAAAACTGCACTTTTGAGGGTTTAGCCTCATGTTGTACTTGCGCAGTCGGGTGAAGAATTTTCTTAGGGCGGTGATGTGACCGTCCCGTTCTTTGGATTTGACGATCATGACGTCTACATAAACTTCTACCTCTTTATCCATCATGTCATGTAATAAAGTGGTAGCGGTCCTCTGGTATGTGGCACCGGCATTAATGAGACCGAACGGCATGACGGTATAGCAGTAAGTACCCCAAGGTGTTGTGAAGGTAGTCTTACTCATATCTTCTTCCGCCGTCTTGATTTGATTATACCCGGCATACCCGTCCATGAATGATAGAAGGGCATGATCGGCCGTGTTATCCACCAGTATGTCGATGTGTGGTAACGGAAAATCATCTTTCGGGCTCGCCTCGTTAAGATCCCGAAAATTTACACATACCCGCACCTTACCGTCCTTTTTAGGAACCGGCACGATGTTTGCCACCCAGTCCAGATACTCGGACACCTGTATGAAGCCGGCTTTGAACTGTTTGTCGACTTCTTCTTTTACTTTGAAGACCATTCGGGCCTCATTCGACGAAGCTTCTGCTTGACCGGTCTACACCCATCTTTGATTGGTATGTGGTGCTCGGCTATTTCCCGGTCTATCCCCGGCATGTCCTTATAGGACCATGCAAAGACATCTTTGAACTCTTGGAGGAGGTTTATGAACTGTTGTTTCTCCTCGGGATCTAGGGATAACCCTATCTTAAGTGTCTGAGGCTCTAAGGTTGTACCCACATTTATGGACTCGGTTTCTTCGATTACCGGGTTTCGGGACTCCCTTTCCTCTAGTTGCTCGATCAGATGCGGAGGTAAGGGTACCTGTTCGTCTGGTTTCTCAATGTCATAGCATAAATTATTTTTGAAAGCAGAATTTAAAAGAGACAAGTCGTAAGCAGAACAGTTGTTATTATTGATTGAAAATTTGGAGAACAGCTCAAAGAGAGCAGCCATCTGATCATTCGTCAGAGGCGGAATTGGTAAGGCCTTCGGGACAGACCCCGAAGTGCCAGTAGCAGGAATGATAAAGGGGAGAGGGGTTACAGGAGTGACTCTAGCACCGACTTCCCTAGACTCGATCTCAGACTCAGACTCAGACTCCGACTCAGACTCGGACTCAGACTCAGACTCAGGCATGTCTCCCTTTCCGGTGACCAGCTTGTAGATTCGTCCCTGACTGTTAGTCCACTTGGCAGTCTTCCTCCAGGCCCTGTTTCCCGTCTCGGTGTCAACATCCGAGATCAGCTTGGTCGGGTCAAAACTGTTGCTGCGTAGGATCAGGTTGACCAGGTCTTCCTTTGGAGTTGGGGCTATGGTGTCTTCCCCAAATAGTAGCCCTAGCGCGGGTTCAGCATCTTCAACTCCGTTG
The DNA here is from genome assembly GCA_958450325.1 of Agrostemma githago. Classification (NCBI taxonomy): domain Eukaryota; kingdom Viridiplantae; phylum Streptophyta; class Magnoliopsida; order Caryophyllales; family Caryophyllaceae; genus Agrostemma; species Agrostemma githago. Next base: position 47,446,637 of record OY288255.1, read on the forward strand.
GACTGGATGAGGGCGAACACACCCTCTGGGATGTAGTTGCAGTCCCGGGCCAAGTGGGTCCCGAGCTGCATATCATTGGGTTGGTATAGACCAACCTGAACAGCCCCAAACACCGGTGTGACAAAGTAGTCAGCCAACCGTGGGCTATAAGGGCTCAAGTGGATACCCTTAATAATGTTGCAGGCCTTCTCAATTCCTGCTCGGACAACATTGTCGGGAGTTATGGCATACCCGAGACCAAAGTGAGACTCTTCGTCCTTAAGGACCTCGATGATCTTCCCAGCTGGATGATCGGGTCGAGAGGTAGCCCCCGGAAAGTACCCCAGGTTTTGGAGCATCGTGTCGATACTCGTTGTGAAGTAAGGCCTAAAGAGGTACTCTTCCTCGATCAAACCCACAAAATCGAACCCCCAGAAGTCCGTGCGTCCCGTGGCGTTACAGCTACCCACAGTCATTGGTGTTGCCTCTAAAGTGATAACATCGTTAAGCAGAGGCATCTTGATCTTTCGTTGGAGGGTGGAGGACACCGCCTTGACCGCGTGGATCCAAGGCCTACCTAGGAGCAGGTTGAACGATGAGGTGACATCGATCACCTGGAATTCGAGCTCCTTCTCTATCGGGCCCGTTATGATGGTCAATTTCACGGCCCCAGCTACCGACTTTGAGCTCCCATCGAAGGCTTGGATGGTCTGAGCAGTCGGGATGTAATCGGCCTTGGTAATGCCGAGAGCTTTGGCGGTCCTTAGAGGAAGGACATTCTCAGCGGACCCGTCATCAACTAGGGTCATAGGGAGGTATTTCCCTCGGCAAACCACCGTAATGTAGAGGGCCAGATTATGGGAGGCCCCAAATGGCGGTAGGTCGGCTTCAGAGAAAGTGATCATTGGGCCTCCTCCCTTAGCTTTGCCCTTTAGGTGGGGCAAGACTGTGGCTACCATCTCAGCAGGGGTAACCAAAGAGTCAACCTTAATCTGATCGAGAGCCTTAGTAACTGCTTCTCGGTGTTCTTGAGAGCTAACCAGGAGTTGCCATATAGTGAGGTCAACTCGGGTCTTCCTTAGCTGCTTCACGATAGCCGTTCCAGCAGTTGGCTCTTCAGGGGTGACTTCCGTCCTGAGTGGCTCAATGACGGTTGTCGGGATGGGGGTGTCCCTAGTGCTAGTGGCTTGATAGGGACGACCATGGTGGTTACTGGTTAGGACTCGGGATTTAGTCCTTCGAATCTCCTCGGAGGTGATGGGGACAGCTTCCCCTTTGGCGAGGTAGACGTCATCCTCGTCGTCGAACCAGATCCCGTTTACTTGTGGGATGAATGGAGAGATAACGTGAGAGCAATCAACCATTTCCCCGATAAAGATGGCGTGGGAGCTGAAAGGGTTCTCCTTGTTGCTGGGCTTATCTCCGGGTAGCGGGATTTTACCGCTTTCGATCAAGTCCTGAATCAAGTGCTTCAGCTTCCAGCACTTTTCGGTATCATGCCCATTGCCTTGGTGGTACTGGCAATAGGCTTGAGCATTGTAGTTCTTGGAGCGTCGCTCGACCGGAACTTCAGGAGTTGGGCCTATCGGTTGGACTAGGCCTTTAGAGGATAGCCTTTGTAAGGCATAAGTATAGGTGGTACCTATATCAGTAAAAACCCGAGGTGGGGTGTTCTTCTTGGACGGGGCATCAAGTAGATTAACCGTGTCAAAAATGCTGCGGGTTGCACCTTGGGGCTTGGTAGTGGAGGAGGAAGCCCCTTGGTAACCCTTGGCAGCGGCCTTAGTGAGGCCTTCCAATCTTAGGTCATCTTCGATCCTCATACCCATTTCAGTAAGGGTGGTGAAATTGGGTATGACAGCATATCGGAGGTGAACCCGGTAGGAGGGGAGGAGGTTCTTGACAAAAGCCTCCACCAAAGTCTTCTCACTGGGCTTGTCGACCAGTTTCACGCTCTCGGCCCTCCAGCGTTGAAGGTATTTGGTAAAACCTTCTTTCGGCTCTTGGGCCATAACCTCCAGAGATCTAATTGTGGTTTGGATCTCGGTGTTGTCAGCATAGTTCCGAGCGAACTCGGTGGCCACATCATCCCAAGTAGGGTATTTCTTCGGGTCTAGCCTGTAGTACCAGGCCCGAGGGTGCTTTTCAAGAGACGCAGCAAAAAGGCTCTTGAACATGGTAGAGTCCACCCCTTTGATGGCCATGAACTCCTTGAAGGCCGGTACATGTAGTAACGGGTCTTCAGTCCCTTCAAACATGGGCAAGCCGGTAAGATTCAGGTTTGCGAGCAGCTTGTCACTTAACGGGTTATACTCACGACTATTCTCCCGATGGATATTGTTACTCCCAGTCAAGTGAACTTGTTCTTCCAATCGGCGAACCGAGCTAACTAGTTCAGCCAGAGGTTCCGTAACCCCAGTACTTGGAGTCCTTTGCTCCACCGCAGCCAAACGAGTGACAATAGCAATTTGCCCGACCCTCATTTCAGCTAGTTGGGCTTCGATGTCGGCCTGTTTGTCGATCATGGTGTCCACAGAGGTTTTCAGACTGCTTAAAGTAGCTTCCATCCTGCGAGTGTGTCTGGTCGTCGGTGGCCTGTTTGTAAGAACACCGCGTAATCAGAAACCGAACCCAGATCTTGGAATCATAGAAAAAAGTACATCCCGAGCGACCCAAAAGATAAGGATTGAGTGGAAAAGACTCGAGAAAGACACCTAGACGGATGACTCGTAGGTGGTATGACTTCCTTAGGATTTTAGCCTAGTGGGCCTAGTCCCGTTCGAAGGAAGGTCCACGTGAGATTATTCCCCAGACTTTTGACTCGAGTGTATAGACGGACCTTCCTTTGTAAGGGTATGCCCTACGCGGGTTGGTCGTGCCTTGACAAATAAGGCGGACTCGGGAAAGGGAGGAAACTCGTGATATAAGATCGACGTAGTTTCGACGCTATAAACCTTCTATACACTATGCAAAGACCCGACACACGGATAGACGGTAGGTCCTATAATAGGGAAGATCTATTTTAGGAAAGTTGGATGTTTGAAAGTTTGAATATGTAATGGGTGAATTTCCGAGAGTTCGAAAATGTAAAGTGGAATTTCGAAAACCAAGATTAGAATTTTGAAAAATTCAGAAAGTCAAAATGGTGTCGGAAATTCGAGAGTTAAAATGGACAGCATGCTGACTATAGAAAAAGGATGTTTTGAGAGTTAAATGCGGCCTCTACTAAGACATCGTTCGTGTTCGTGTACGCGCGCTAGTAAAATAATTAAATGATATGCAAACAGCGTTTTCGGGCTAAGCATGTGAATAGTATGTGAACTACGTCATTTAATGCATCTTGATTATGGTCGAAATGATTTAGCACGCGAGGTTCATTTATAAAGCGATAAGCAAGTAAATAAATAAAGCTCGAAAGGAAATAAATAATGTACAAGTTACACGAGCGGAAATACAACCCGGAATTCACAATACAACGATACATAAAAATAATAAACGAAATAATAAAAGGCAATATAAAGATAGAAACGGACCCGTATGTAAACTAGACCGCGAAAATATGTAGATGGACTAACCTCGATTAAATACACATTATGTTGTGTACTAAACGAAGGACGGAAACATGGGACTATGGCGTATTGATAGCCCGATATCACGTCCCGTAGTCATGTCCCGACTAATCATGTCGAAAAAGATCGGTCAAAGTCGTTCTACGTGTCGTGAAATGCGTGGTTTTGAAAATAGGGAGATCACGTGATGGTCTTTACACGTGATGACTAAAGTCGATAAAAGACGAGGTTTGAAATGTGTGTGAAAGCCCTCGGATTTCTGGGTTACAGGACCCACTCGACCGAGTCGCAATCTGACTCGGTCGAGTGCGTCCTTAGACGCAGCTACTGCCCATTTTTTTGGGTGCTACTCGATCGAGTAGCATATGTACTCGGTCGAGTAGGCCCTGTACGAGTGGTAACTCGTTTCATTTTTTATTGGAAGTCGATGGTCGGCCAAATTAAATACAAATATCGCACGATTTGTATTTAACTCGGCTTCCGGTACTATAATCGTGTATGCATACGATTATAATACCGTCATCGGAGTTTTAGGAAAACGTTTATCGTTAGATTAGAAAATTTGAATTAGTGACGAAACGCTTCCCTCTACGTCACGACATCGGAACTAACCCTTTCGGGTTATGGGATTGATGGTAGGAATTTGTCACGTCCCTAGCCAACAATAAAACACAGACTAACCTAGTGGGTAGCTAGGGCAAGTCGGGATCGTATCCACGAGGACGGTATATCAAAGCTTAGACTATGTCGGCCTACAACGAGACTAGGTCACCAAAACAAACACAAAGAAGCGAAGTATGAAAAACTATGATGGAGAAGATATAGAAACTAGACTAATAATTAACTAACACTAGAGACTAACTAAACGATGAAATTAACGGAAATAATGACTAACTAAGTGGTGAACTCAAATATGGAAGGAAAGTGGGGTAGGTCGGGTTCATAGGAGTAGAAGGGTAATTGAGGTGATCAAGGGTATAGGTGTCTCCTAATCGCTAGAGTCGGTCCGGACTCTCGCAACTTAGACCGATGTCAAGGTGGGTCCGGGCTTTCGCAACTTAGACCCTAGTCCGCGCTCTCGCGCCTAAACTATTCTCGACATTTCCACAAAATAAGCAATCAATGAGAAGATGAACACAAGCATGGGAAGCATGGCCACTACAACTCACACAAGCATATCAACAAACACATAGAGTGCCTACAATGTGACTAACAACAAACATATAACCTTTTCCCCTTAATCAACCCTAATCATACATAATCTACCCCTAATCCCCCTACTAACCCCACAAGATTACTATTCACTCATTATCAATTTACCCATAACAATAACAAGAGAAAACAAACTAAACATCAAAACATTCATTATGAACAACTAACAACAATAACAATATAAAAAGATGGAAACAAGATTAAATAACTAAGAACAAGAATAAGAAAGGTTATACCAACACTAGGAGGATGAAAAGAGGCAAACTTGTATAAATAAGAACCCAAGTAAAACCCAAGGTTGTCAATCTTGGAGAATTCTTCAAGTATCCTCTTAATACAAGAACTAATTACAAGGATTAACTAAAGATTAACTAAGATTAAGGGAGGATTAAAACTAATGAGTGAGAGTAAATCTAGGGTTTTGGAGGCTTAAGAGAGTCTAAACTAACATAGGGTAAAATAAGATGTCTTAAAATTACAAGAAGGGAGTATAAATATGGGTACAAGAATGAAAGAGAAGAAAAGAAGAAGCGCGTGCTGCCTCTGTAGCTTCCCGACCGGGATGGACTATCCCGATCGGGACGGCCCTGTCATCCCGACCGGAACGGGATGGTCCCGACCGGGATGGGCTCACAGCAGCCATCTTAATGTAGCACCCCATCCCGAACGGGATGGGTCTTGTATGCCTTCCTTAAACGCTCTTTGGTCCTTCCTTGCCTCTCATGGGCTTCCCACCGATTCTCGGGACTTGGGATTAGGTCTCGGAGGCTCGGGATTGGGTCCCAAGGTCTCGGGGTCTTTTCCAAGGCCTCGAGTCATCGTTCCTTTATCTCGTTGGCTCCAAAATGTGTATGTACTGAGTCGGAATTGCTCCAACTCTTCCAAATCAGTCTCGGGAACCTGAAACGAACTAAAGAAAGCATAAGAAGCCCATGAATCGCTCCAATTCCACAAGGAAAAAGGGACCAAAACACAACAAATAGGCACTACAAACTACACTTATCAACTCCCCCACACTTAACCCTTACTCGCCCTCGAGTAAGCACACACTAACTACTAAACTAGCCGAATGGGTATTAGCGCACCCTACGCCCCTTCAACTCACGCGAGTGCACTTAGAGGAAAAGTGCACTCCGCAAGGCAAGTCGGGTCTTGCGACAAAACTGTGGATGCAACCGGACACAAAACACATAAACAAACAAACACACATACAAACACATAGACAGTTGAACCCAAAACAAAAGAAATACCGCTTCCCTCAAAGAAGCGGTGAAAGAAGCACCGGTTTAGGACTCGAGGTAAGTGACAACGTTCCCAAGCTAGCAATACAAACCAAGGTGGACTAAACCCTAATAGTATGACGATAAAGCAACAAGAACGTTGGTGACTTACCTAGGTCCTCCTAACTCTCTAAAAACGTACTACGAGAAGATCGGCGGAGTGGAAAAGTGAGGAACCACGGTGTTAGTCGACACTGTAGGTAAGTGAGACCCCGCCCCCTTTAGTGTGAGCCAAGAGGGTCGTCCCGTGTCCAAGACCGCCTAACTAGTCCAAGTAAAAAAGTGGGAAACATGCAAAATGAGGGAAGACCGACTAATGCCGCTATCATCCTTCCTCGGGACTCGGTCCTTTGGTAGGGTCTTCACGGCAAAAGTCGGAAAAAGGCTTATTTTTGTGAGGATTTCTTTTTGTGAAACGGGTTTTCTTTTGGCATTTTCTTTCTTTTCGACTTATTTGATTTGTTTTGCCATGCCATTCTTTTTCTTCTTTTCTATTTTCTTTTTGGCTTTTGTGCCTTTTCTTTTTCTTCATTCTTTTCTTTCTTTCATTTTTCTTTCTTTTTCTTTTCTTTTCTTTGCCCTTTTGGCAAGATTTGGCATTTTTGGCATTTCTCGACAATCAAGAAAGAGAGAATCAACAAATTGCATTTTATTGTGTGTGTATGTGAGGAAGGTAGGGAAATGGGTAAGTCGGGACGGGCCAAGACCCTTCAAACCCACAAAAAGTGGAGAACTTGGACTAATCAAACGATCCTAAACACGGTCACCTAGGGGACGAGACTCGGTAACCAAGGCCTTTTCACACCGTGGGTGGTCATAATTGTCAAAAGTGCAAATCCCGTAGTAAATCCCTAGTAAGCTAGGTGGGCTCAAGGTAAAGGACCAACGAATTCATTGATTTAAGGTCATTCTACTAGACTAAAGCCCAAGACTCGATTTATACTACTAGGAAGGGAAAGTAAGCATTCACACACTAGCCTCTAAACCGGGTTTTCGAAAACGGTTTACGCACATGACATACAACACAACACAAAACAAAGACACGACGAAAACGAACGAAAGAAAAAGAAGCAAAAGCAACAAAACAAAAACAAAACAAAACAAACATATAACAAACACCACCCCGAACATCCGAATAAGCAACCAACCAACACCAAACTTTACAAATCTCCGCCCGAGCACACCATAACACAAACCTCCAAACATCACAAGAAGTAAAGAGGAAAAAGGGATAAAAGGCGTTACCGGACGTCTTGCAAGCTTTCCAAAGCTAACGGTGGTTGAGCAACCTAAAAGGAAAAAGAGAGGCAAAACACGCACACAAGACAGAAATACGACATAACGACACGAAAGGAAGAGACTCAAAAGAAAATCTTTTTGATTTTTGTGAAACAATTTCAATTTTTTAGGATTTTTAAAGGTTTTTTAGAAAAAAGGGAAAACAAAACTAACTACGATAGAATATCGCTCCCCCACACTTAAATCAAGCCATGTCCTCATGCTCGATCGTAGGGTGCGGAGAGACAAAAGAAAAAGAAAAGAAACTACGAAAATAAAGCTAAAAATCAAGAATAAAGTGAAGAAAAGGGTAGAAGGTGTCCGGCCGGGGTGTAGTCAAGTCACCATGGGCCGAGACGAGAAAAAGATATGGATGGGGGAAGAAATAAAAAGAAGGAAATAAAAGGAAATGGGAGGGGAGGGCTAGGTGTAATCAAGTCACCTAGCCCGGATTCCGTCCAAATCCGACTAACTCCTAAAAAGGGGTGAAAATCTTGTAAATTGGACTAATCGATTGATTCTCGACGTAATCACGTCGTCGGGAGTCGGGAGCAACCATATTATGGCCTCGAAGGCCACTAAGATCCCATAACTCAAGGGAAGGGGGGCAAACAATGAAAAACAAGCAATAAAAAGACGGAAAAGTAAGGATAGTTAACAAACCGAGCGGTTAGTAACTCACTTGCTCCATCGCCTCGATGATCATTGAAGGCTCCTCGCTTGTCTTCTCGGGTGCCATCTCGCTTTGCGCTCAAGAAGGACTCACGGTCGGGGTAGTAATGGTGTGAGGGCATGGAATTTGATGCGAATCACGGTGTACAGTGAAGAGGAAATGAGGTGAAGGTATGACAATGAAGTACGTGGGGCATATGGTAAGGCTAGGGTATCTAGGGAGGTTGGGAGGGGGCATAAAATGGTTGGGTGGACTCGACTTGTGAAGAAGAAGCACAAAGGGGGAGCAGAGGACCATCTCGGTCGGGAAGGTTGATCCCGGTCGGGTTACCTCACCCGTCCCGGTCGAGAAGCTCTCATCCCGGTCGGGACGGACTCACAGGAAGCTCGAAATCTGGTGCTCCCATCCCGATCGGGATGGCACCCTTCCCGGTCGGGAAGCCTAACCCTTCTTAGTCGGGACGCTTCATCCCGGTCGGGACGGGTCTTCTTCGACCTCCACGATCCCAAAAGCTTGTTCCAAGCTTCAAAAACCCAATCCTCTTGCTCACAACCCAAGGTATACCATAGCCAATCCTCTCTAGGAGCGTTCTCACTTCACCTATCAAACAATACTCAAACACACATCAAACTCTCTCCCTCACAACGCTCATCAATCAATCCAAATAACAAAAATTCACAAAAATCCAACTAACTACAAGAAAGAGATATATACAATGAGACGGTTCTTGTGGAACTCCGTCAAACCAAAGTGGTGCGTCTTCATTCTTTTTCAGCAACCAAAACTAGTTCCATCTCCATCAAGGGCACGTAAGAACAAGTCGAAGGCCCTAGAGAAGTCTTCAATCAAGCTCGTAATGTAACCGACCACATCCCAAGGCTCCTCATGGCCTTGACTTGACGTTCCCGGGGCATCCCGCTCTTCCAAGTTCAACGACTTGAACTTGTACTTTTGGTCCTTGGGGATATACCCAAACGTCCACCAGTCCTCATGCGACCCCAAGGGAGGCTCATCTTCTTCCTTGTCATTGCACTTCAACTTGTCATCAAGCCCATGAATTGGGCACTCATCTTCCTCCATATCGGAGTCGTCATCCTCAAGTACATAAGAGTACTTCTTCAAGCTTTGTTCCGGTTCACCCCCTAGATCGATGTATTTCTTGGTTTGGATCATATTACATGATTCATCCGTAGTAGGCGTAGTGTTGCCTTGGAGGTCGAACACTATCTTTTCCTCGCCTAACTCAAATGTGATCCTACCGTTCTTCACATCGATCATGGCACCCGCGGTGTGTAGAAATGGGCGCCCAAGAATAATGGGAGTGTTCGCATCCTCCGGCATATCAAGCACAATGAAGTCGACCGGAATGAAGTATTTCCCCACTCGTACCGGTACGTCTTCTAGCATTCCTAATGGTCGATTGAATGATTTATCGGCCATTTGGTGGGTGAGGGACGTACATTTCAACTCTTTCATTCCGAGTCGGCAACAAATAGAATGGGGAATGATGCTCACACTCGCGCCCAAGTCAGATAACGCATTCTTGATCAAGAAGTTGCCTATGGTGCAAGGGATCGAAAAACTACCCGGATCCTTCAACTTCAGAAGCGTGGAACCTTGGATAAGCTCGCTCACCACCCTCGTGAACGCTACGGTCTCTTCCTTGTCGACGAATCTCTTCCTAGCTAAGATTTCTCTCATAAATCTTCCATATGCCGGGATTTGGGTAAGTAATTCGGTGAACGGACACTAACATCCAATTTCTTCATGATACTAAGGAACTTGACGTAATGAGAGTCCACCTTAGTCTTCATTTGCCTCGATGGGTAAGGCAACATGATTTGGTACTTGTTTTGATCATTAAGGGTGGACTCTTCAAAGGACACTTTCCTTTTTCCCTTGTCTTTCTCTTGAAGAGGGGGAGGGTTGTCTTCTTGGGGTTTCTCGACTTCCCATAGAACTTGTTCCTCCATTGGATTGTCCAAGCTTGATTCTTCTTGATTTGGAGACACAACTTCCTTCATTGCATCTTGCTCACTAGGAAACACGGGAGGATTATATGTAGCACCGCTCCTCAAGGTGATGGCATTGACATGTTCATAATTTGGAGTTTCGCCTTGAGGAGGCAATTGCCCCCTTTGCCTTGAAGAACTTCCCGATGCATGTTGTGACACTTGATTCTCAATCATCTTCATGTGAGTTTTCATTTCCTTGTTATCCATTAGAATTTGAGCAATGATTCCTTGTTGTGTCATTTGTGCCTCCAATTGACTCTTTTGCATTTATTGGGTATTCCTTTGCATATCCATCATTTGCTTTTGTATGTCGGATTCCCGTGGTGGGGATGATGGATTATGCGGAGTATCAGTGAGGGCTAATGGAGTACCACAGTCATGAATAGGAGACCGGCTCCTAGGCTTGCTTTGTTGATTGCCATGTGTTGCTTGTTGTTGTTGATGGTTCCCTTGGAACCCATGAGGCTTGCCTTGATTAAGGCCTTGATTGTAGCTTTGATACCCTTGGTTGTGGTTTTGTTGTCCTTGGAAATTTTGGTTTCCTTGGAAACCACCTTGATTGAAGTTGCCTTGTTGGAACCCTTGCTTGTTGTTGAAGTTGCCTTGGTTATTTTGCTTGAAATTGTTGAAGGGTCTTTGGTTACCCACATAACCTTGGTAACTTTCATTGTTGTCCCGTAAGGGAGGTGGAACATAGGGACGATGTTGTTGTTGATATTGAAGTGTTTGTTGTCGAGGGACTTGATTGGAAGCTTGGTATTGATTAGAGAAGGAGGCACCTTGCTTGAACGCTTGAAAGGCGTTCACTTGCTCAATACTCCCTCTACAATTCGTAGGGTCATGACCAACGATTCCACAAGTGTCGCACATCCCAAAGTAAGGTGTAGGAGGTGCGAACCCCAAAGCATTCACTTCTTGAATCGGTTGATGGTGGGAGGAACTAGAGCCTTGGACTTGGTTGAGGTGGCTTTGGAGCTTCTTGTCAATAGTCTCCATGTGTGTTTTAAGTTAAGCTCCAAGGTCAATGCTTAACTTAGTGATAGCATCGACCTCATGCATGCCTCCTCGGTGTGCCTTCCTAGGCCTAGAGTATTGCGAATTATGCACTGCCATCTCTTCGATTCTCGCCCATGTTTGGTCGTCATCGACCTCGGTGAACCTACCGTTGGATCCCATGTTAAGAATAGCTCTCGAGTCCTCATAAAGTCCATTCCAAAATTGTTGCACCAAGAACCATTGTGAGAGTCCATGATGAGGGCACGATCTTACCAAAGACTTAAACCGCTCCCAAGCTTCATATAGGCTCTCTTCATCCCTTTGTTGGAACCCGGTGATGGAGGCCCTAAGCAAATTCGTCTTTTCCGGAGGGTAAAACTTTTGGTAGAACGCCAAGGCAAGCTTTTTCCAAGTGTCGATACCCATGGTTGCCCTATCGAGACTCTTGATCCATTGCTTCGCTTTTCCAATAAGAGAGAACGGGAAGAGTACTCAACGAATTTGGTCTTGAGTAAACCCGGTTTGAGATATAGCGTCACAATAATCGGAGAAGGTCTCCATGTGTTGGTGCGGGTCTTCGCTTGGCAAACCACTAAATGGGCTCCTCTCCACAAGTTGGATAAATTGAGTCTTTGCCACAAAATTCCCGGTATAGGCTTCCGGTAATGCACTCGGTCCCGGCAAGACATCCTCGGTGAATGTGGAGTGAGAGGAGAACTTAGGCATTCTTGGATGTAAGGGAGAAGATGGTGGTGTAGAGAGTGTTGATGTAGATGAAGAGGGGGAACTAGGGGAAGAATCACCGAAGGGATTGATGAAGGTCCCTCCGGCCGTCTCTCGAGGTGAAATGTTCAAGCCGGCTCCTTGGGCTTGCCCTTGATGAGTATTGCTTGCACTCGGTTGGGAGATCCTAACCCGATTAATCGTCCGTTGGCGAAAGGCTCGAAAGAGTCTCTCCGGCTCTGGATTAAAGAGATAGAAGTCGCCTCCCCTCCTAGGCATACACTACACACTAGAACAAACGTAAGAATGCCTAGTGCTTTATGGGCACTAGGTAACGACAATAAACAAACACAACTAGAGACAAAGAGAAAAAGAAGAAATAAAACTAAGGAAAGAAGAAAAATCTAGAGAATATTCACAAGAGAAGATGGGAGAACACGAAGAAGGGTAACTAAGTCTAGAAATAAGCAAACTAAGTCTAAACAATGCACCGTCCTCGGCAACGGCGCCAAATTGATGGTAGGAATTTGTCACGTCCCTAGCCAACAATAAAACACCGACTAACCTAGTGGGTAGCTAGGGCAAGTCGGGATCGTATCCACGAGGACGGTATATCAAAGCTTAGACTATGTCGGCCTACAACGAGACTAGGTCACCAAAACAAACACAAAGAAGCGAAGTATGAAAAACTATGATGGAGAAGATATAGAAACTAGACTAATAATTAACTAACACTAGAGACTAACTAAATGATAAAACTAACGGAAATAATGACTAACTAAGAGGTGAACTCAAATATGGAAGGAAAGTGGGGTAGGTCGGGTTCATAGGAGTAGAAGGGTTATTGAGGTGATCAAGGGTATAGGTGTCTCCTAATCGCTAGAGTCGGTCCGGGCTCTCGCAACTTAGACCGATATCAAGGTGGGTCCGGGCTCTCGTAACTTAGACCCTAGTCCGCGCTCTCGCGACTAAACTATTCTCGACATTTCCACAAAATAAGCAATCAATGAGAAGATGAACACAAGCATGGGAAGCATGGCCACTACAACTCACACAAGCATATCAACAAACACATAGAGTGCCTACAACGTGACTAACAACAAAGAGATAACCTTTTCCCCTTAATCAACCCTAATCATCCATAATCTACCCCTAATCCCCCTACTAACCCCACAAGATTACTACTCACTCATTATCAATTTACCCATAACAATAACAAGAGAAAACAAACTAAACATCAAAACATTCATTATGAACAACTAACAATAATAACAATATAAAAAGATGGAAACAAGATTAAATAACTAAGAACAAGAATAAGAAAGGTTATACCAACACTAGGAGGATGAAAAGAGGCAAACTTGTATAAATAAGAACCCAAATAAAATCCAAGGTTGTCAATCTTGGAGAATTCTTCAAGTATCCTCTTAATACAAGAACTAATTACAAGGATTAACTAAAGATTAACTAAGATTAAGGGAGGATTAAAACTAATGAGTGAGAGTAAATCTAGGGTTTTGGAGGCTTAAGAGAGTCTAAACTAACATAGGGTAAGATAAGATGTCTTAAAATTACAAGAAGGGAGTATAAATATGGGTACAAGAATAAAGGAGAAGAAAAGAAGAAGCCCTGCTGCCTCTGTAGCTTCCCGACCGGGACTGACTATCCCGATCGGGACGGCCCTGTCATCCCGACCGGGACGGGATGGGCTCACAGCAGCCATCTTAATGTAGCACCCCATCCCGAACGGGATGGGTCTTGTATGCCTTCCTTAAACGCTCTTTGGTCCTTCCTTGCCTCTCATGGGCTTCCCACCGATTCTCGGGACTCGGGATCGGGTCTCGGAGGCTCGGGATTGGGTCCCAAGGTCTCGGGGTCGATTCCAAGGCCTCGAGTCATCGTTCCTTTATCTCGTTGGCTCCAAAATGTGTATGTACTGAGTCGGAATCGCTCCAACTCTTCCAAATCAGTCTCGGGAACTTGAAACGAACTAAAGGAAGCATAAGAAGCCCATGAATCGCTCCAATTCTACAAGGAAAAAGGGACCAAAACACAACAAATAGGCACTACAAACTACACTTATCAGTGATGTCGGTTTTCGTGTCAACGGGTTCCGCACTAATTATAGAAATGGGATCTAATGCGTTCAACTACGGCCGATTGCGATCACGTCATGCCCTTGAGTACATTGGGGCGGGGCTCCTCGAAAGGGCTCCACCTCCGTCGTTGCTCGTAAAGGGATTAGACGGACCTTAGGCAATTATTGTAGTCAAACGTTTTCGAAACCGAATTTTTATATACTATTATATATACGCGGTATGATAATCGTTAGATGCTAGAAATACGAAAAGGATGAAAAAAAAATATGCAAATATGAAAGTGTTAGTGTTAGTGTTACTACTACGATTATGATTACAATACAAAATGCGATGAAATAAATGATAATGAGATGAGGTGGTAGAGATCAAGATGGGGTTTAGGACACCCTGAACATACATGCTAGGTAGGGACCTCGGAAATGGACTCGTAAATAGCGACGGGACGCCGGAGTATCGAGGATGTACGCGAGTTATGGTGTGTACGTGTGTGTGTGTGTTTCGTCGGTTCTCGAGGATCGAGAGGCTCGATTTTTGGCTAGTGTTGCTTAAGGTTGTAGTGTGGAGACTATAGGTGAGTTAGGTTTAAAATGTAGGGTAAATGATGTAGGTAAAAACCTTAGAAAAAACCTCTGAAAAAAAAAAAAACTTGTGAAAATGAGAGGGGGTCGTGGGGTATTTATAGGCGTTACCCCACGACATAAGGGCACTCGATCGACTGGCCCTGGTGCACTTGATCGAGTGCCTTTGCAAACGGGCCAAACCCGGTTTTTGGCGCTCCACTCGACCGAGTGGGTCAATCCACTCGATCGAGTGGATCAATTAGGCGAGATAAAATAGGAAGGATTATCCTTGATTGATTTGTTTATTTTCTTTGAATTTCGATTTTGTGCGCCAGTTTTCGGGAATGAATTTGGCTGATTTATGAGACGGTTTCGTCTTTGACCGGGTTTTGACCCGGTCGCCAAAAGACGGGATTTATTTTTGGTGTCGGTTTTGGCCCAAATTAGTCTTATTTTGCTCGGGACGACCCACTGGGCCTGGATTTGAGGTCTGTTTTGTGAGATTCTTACTCCGCTAAAAATCCATGTCGGATATTATTGAGTCCGAGCCTAAATCCGAGTATACCAAGTCACGTTTGCGTCCGATCATCATCGGGTGTTTTTCGGAGACTACCATAGACACGTGGCAGTCAAAATGCGGATGTCTTCCTTAGATGACCCAAAAAATGATTAGCACCTATTGTAAATTGAACTGGTTACAAAGACCTTATCAATGGAACCGGTTGTTCACTAAAAGAGGTGTCAAATATAGAGTCTAAAATTTTTAGCCCATATTAAAATGTTTTGGCACCTGTTGTAGGTTGAACAGGTTCCAAAGGCTTTATCAATAAAACCAAATTTTAACTAAAGAGGTGCCAAAGGTACAAGTTAAATATTATTAAAAACTTTTACATACATGAAACCTCTTTCATAACGATGGTTCCAAAATGCGCACCAAAATAACGATGGTTCCAAAGAATAATTCTAAATTAGAATCCCACAAATGAAACCCGCAAAATGAAATCAGAAAACACATTCGTCTGCTAAACACACGAAGAACCCTGAACTCAAAATGAAAAAGACGCGCCTGATACTCCTGCTCCTAATACTTCTTCTTCAAATGCATCTGCTAATCAAACGAAGAAGAAGAAGACGCTCAGAAGAAGAACCCTAATTTTTCTTTAATTTCAGGTAATTATTCCCAAATTTTGATTATTTTCTATCTGTGTTTTTCTTTTTAAAAAAAATTCTAGCTGTATTAGTATGACACTATCTACCCATTGTTGTGTTTGATTTCAAGGTAATTATCTTCATCCCATTAATCTATTTGCTGTTTTATTCTGTGTTAGTATTCTGATTAACAATTGATTAATCAGAGAGGTTTTATGGATAATGCTTGATGGATATGTGAGATTGTTGATTGGTTAGAACTGGGAAACGAGCCAGTCTAGCCATGTTCGAGTTGGATTACATTGAATCGGATCACTTTAGGATTATAACGATACGTGTCACATCGGGCTTATATGCGACAATCCGTAAAATATTCAGGCCAATCGCGTTAGTTTGGGGTAATTAACCATCAACTATATGTTAATCAATCAATTAACATGTTATTAATTTTTGTATTAGGATTGTGTATCTATCTTAATTAGTATTTTTGAATTACGTAGCGTTCATCTTCTACCTTTGGCGAACTGTTTTCTCCTTCGTTCCAGGTTAACATATCGATCATTTATTCATCAGCTTCTGCATTTTCCGTTGAATTCAGCATTTCATTATTATTCAATTAAGTTATTCATGATCAATTTGACAGTATTTGTAGTAGTAATTGATTATTTCTTGCAATTATTCTGTCATTGCTTTGTGTATTTGTTCGATTTATAAATCGTGTACTTTAGATCAATCGTGTATTGTAGCTATTCTTGAAAAAACATCGGATTTTCTTTGGTGTTTTTTGGATTTTCAGTGATTTGTTAAAGAATAGTAGTACTTCTTTCTTGTTTTAATACTTGTACATGTCAACGAGCATTTGCTATACTCCCTCCACATTTTATTGTTCTTCCCCTTTCATTAAAATACACCTCATATATATTAAAGAAAGGGGATGAAAAATATGATATGGAGGGAATAATGTTTTTATTAGCGATGTAGCTAGCTTGTATATGTGCTTCGTTAATATTTAGGGCGAATTATAGAAAATGTATTAGGTCGACGAAATAATTTTCATTGAGTGATTATTTGTTTGGCGCTTGATGCATTTCGTATAAGTTCGTTAAATGATCGGCGTTAAAAAGCTGTTTAGTGGAGGCGTGGAGCCAGTGATGGTCATTCAGGTGTTTTGATGGATTACTGTGTTCTTTACAAAACTTATTGATGCTAAAATGTTGTTTTCATTTCTTATTTTTGTATTTTTCCAGTATCATGCGTTTGCACGAGGACTTATTTTCGTATTGCTGTTACTAGTATTTCTTTTTCTTTTCTTGATTGCATCATCAATATGTTAGCCATTAGCCCCAATCATAAATCCACACAAAAATTCACACTTCAGACCCATTTATATACTCAAAGTCACGTATCATTTTAGATACCACTTGTATACATTTTATTTTTAGTCGTTCTTTCTTTTCTCCATTTTCTCTCCTTAAGAACCCTAGATGTATATTCCCTCTATTTTCTTAAATTAGCCTCATTTCTATTTCTTTTGTGAGGGAAAAAGAAGACCCATGCCGCTATTTAAAACGATGGAGGAGTACTAATTAGTATTTGGGTAGTTACTTATGGAGGGCTAATCTTCATTTCTTGGTGTAATTTGTTCTATTTTGGCTAATCTTTCATTGTAACACTCTTAATAGGTCTAATATTCTTTCTTTGTGCCTAGATCAAATGTCAAAGGAATCCAATGAATAAGAAAAGAGTATAACTTGGTACTCCGTATAATATAAATTTTTCAGGTTCAGATATTTTCCATAAATTTGGAAATTTGATGATAATTTATGCTAATCTGGGATTTTAATCAGCTATTAGCGTTTCGCGGATTAATACTCCTGATTTTAGGTAATTTAACGCACTTTTTAATTGAATTTATCGTATTACTATCGAATTATTGCATAGTTATACTCAATTTCAGTCAATTTTGTTTACTACTAATGATTTGATTGTAAATTCCCAAGTTAATGCATTCTGGAAACTAATATCTGTATGCAGCTGAACCACAACCAGCAGCACATGCTGCAGCTGTAGTGTAAGTTATTTTTCGATAATTTGATTTGCTTAACTTTTAGCTGTTGCTGTTATTTCATCGGTTCTTTAGATGCCATCATATTGCAATATATGAAATACGAATGCTCAAGTGGGGCTCCCTGAGTATCTGATTATGGTGGTGGGGAATGTTGGAGATATGTTGGATGATATGTTCCCTTATTTAACATCGCCTTATTTTTTTCATTATAAGTAAGGAGTATGTGAGGAAGTGGTGCCCATATACAAGGAGAGCGAGAAGATTAAGCTCTTTAGTTGTTATGCCTAATATTATCTGTAAAGAGAGCAAGTGTGTAGTATGTAGTATAATTAACATAGCTGATTCTAATACGTTTTTCTGATTTTTTGTTATACTAATCAGATTTAGCATCATCAATGGTAGAATGAAGTTGGATTGGAGAAGAATATTCGATCAAATAAAATGAAATAGTGGTATAATATTGGAAAACATCCTAAAGGGGTAAGTTGTTTCATCCGCTAATTCTACCAACTCCAAAGCAATATTCTGTACTACTACGTACTATTTTATTCATTTAACATTTAAAAAATTATTGATTTTAATACAAAGTTGAAGGTGTTTTTATCCTTCTATATCCATTTGTAAGTTTTTTTTGATGATGATGGTTTTCTAATTTCTATCCAATTGTTGTTGTTCTGATTCAAAGACTACGATAACTATAACTCTCTCTATAACCATAACTGCATCGATTCCGTGGTTACGAAATACTGAGTAGTACATTTATTTATGGATTTGTATTCAGGGATGCCTTTTTTGTGGAGTTTTTAGAGATACAAGGATACATGGAGGATTTGTACATTTCTTTGCAGTGTTTTTCCATTGATTTATGACATTTGATATTTGTTATTATAAATAGCTAGTGACATCTGAAAATTCTATTGCAGGATGACATGAAAAGGTACACTTGTCCAGATGATAGTGGTCCTTCTGACGCTTTTCTTGGTGTCATGGGAAAAAATTACAATGGACGTTGTCAACTATATGGCGGTGTCTCTAATAAAAAATTGAGAGTTGTAAATGGTGTGTCATCTTATGTGGCTCCAAGAGAAGTATTAGAGTCGATCAAATCAAATTTGTTGGAGGATGTACGAAAAAGTGTGATGAGTGAAATTATCAAGGTATAAGATAAACATAAGGAGTTGGAGGAGGAACATTTAAGAAGAAGAAAGAATTGGAAAATAAGTAAAGGGAACTTGAGAATGAGAAGACAAATATGGCTCAACAAATTCCGCAAAAACTTCTAGGAAAGTTACCTACTGACATTGCTAGACGTCGTTATTTATGAATAGAGTTTATTGAGACATTATTTATTTGAATTGTAACTTTTTTATTTTGCTTAATAATATTTTCGGACATGTATTATGCAAGACAATATTTGTTTGAACTACTATGTGTACTTTTTAGTTACATACGACAATAAAAATCAAATATCGTTTGATTTAGATATAATTTGATCAAATTTTGTGGATTGTTACATTCGGTAAAAAAAAAAGGTGTTGCAAACAATCATTAAAAGTGTTGCATTTTTTTCTACAACGCGTTGCTTTAGCCCATTACAAGTGTTGCAAAAAAAGACGGAGTGTTGCCTTTGCCCCTCAAAAAGTGTTGCATCTTTCTGTCAAAGTGTTGCATTAGACAATCACGTGTGTTGCAAAAAAAGTGTTGCATATTATAAATAGATGCAACACTTTATTAAAGTGTTGCATTTGATAAGAAAGTGTTGCATTAAGCTATTGCAACACAACTTTAAGCAACACATCCAAAAATGTTGCAAAAGCCTTTAGCAACACTTTTGAGCCATTAGGCAACACTTTTAAGGTGTTGCAATAACCCATTTGTGTAGTAGTGTGCGTTCCTCATCATCGATCTTGTGAATGCAAGCCTCTACCGCCCTAGCCGAAGGAGAGCCCAGCCGATCCCACTCTCCTTCCTCTGTCACAGTTTTAATATGGGTCTCGTTAGTCTTGGCCCGCTTAGATGAACTAACGAAACTAGGATCGGTACCACTGTCTTTGGATAGGTACTTAGTGACAATCTCTCGAGCCACCTCCTCGCCCTTTGGCGGCACTGTGTTCCTAACTTTTGAGTTGCTCTGTCCTGATGGGTGTTCACAAACCCTTCGTCGGACGGAAGCATTGTCAGTCGGTCGAACACTCTCAATAACAACGGGACGCAAGAACTTCTGTTCCCAAGACGCCCTAAACTCCCTGAGCAAATCCTCTGTCCACGGGTCAGAACTAGGAGTAACTTTAGCATCCTTAGAAACGGGAGGTTTGACACCCATTTGATTCGACAACATACTCGGATAAATATAAACTTGATCCCTCATGGATAGTGTTAACAAAGCCTTGATTAAAGACGAAAAGGGAAACCCGGTACGCCCACTAATATTCCACCACGGGATAGACCACCTGATGATCACCTCACCTGTAGCCAAATAGGAAAGCCACTTATTTTCCTTATGACCTTTGCTCCACACCTGCACCGTCTTCCGGCTCGTGAAATCCCTGTAGTTATAATCTTTGAAGCACCGGGGAGGGACGACCAAACCAAGTTGCTCGTGTAACCAAACCTGTACAAACCACTACAAAACATCACATCTCCAAACCAAAGCAACCACAAAAAAAAACAAAACAAAACAAAAAAAAGCTACAAAGAAACCTGGTACCGAAAGCACCTGTAAAATGATCCTAGAGCCTCGAGAAGGTGGCTCATGTAACCGGGCACTAGCATCGAGACCCAGAATGAGCTCACCCAAAATAAGTAAAGAGGGTGATCGTCCTTGTTCCATTCCCATCACCACGTCTAGAACCCGAGGGTTTCCCCAACCTTCACGCGCCCTCGCATACTCAAAAAGATAATAACAAGCCATCGCGATGTTAAAAGCCCGCCTACATGCTAAGGCTAAAACATAATAGGAACCAACCTGTGAGAATGTCCTAGAAAGCAACTCTAATTTAATGTCATCTCTCCCAAACAAGCCTTTAGCCTCCTCCAATGAAGAAAGGTCCAAAAAGTGATAAAACCGCTCCACGTAGGCGTCATCCACCCAAGGCACGCAAGGCCAAACCAAACTACACACACCTATGGCATCTATCTCTTCGGGAAGAGGACAAATATTACCCCCGAGGAAAGCAAAAACATGACCTTTTGAGTCCCAAAACTTAGAACATGCCCATAAGAAGTTATCTTGTACCTTGACTCGACTCAGCGCAACGACCGTTGACAAACCATAGTTTGAACAAACCTCAGGGTCACATTTCTTAAAAGAACCCGCCCACTCGGTTAGGATATTCCTGAAACCCGACATGACCCTAAATATGGATGCTCTAGACCCTACGGATATTCTAGTATGTCTAAAACAAGCACCCACAACCCGTATATATAGCCCTAATCCCACAAGAATAAGGAAACAACCGAAATTTCCATAACCCGGACCCGAATCGCCCCTGCCCAGGCGCCCGAGTCTCCGGCCGCCGTAGCCCAAGCGGCCCCGAACCCGAGAGCCTCAGCCCAGGCGCTCATACCTAGGCAGACAACATTTCGAGCAACCCAAGAATAGAAACATTAATCCCGCATTGTCACTATAGCTATCGCACGACACCTCAGACATCGGGAACGACCTCCCGAATTCACTAAATCCCGTCCAGGAAGCCGAGATACACATGCAAGAGCTACAGGAATGCGAGTTCACTCGTCGGACACACGAGACTTACACGTTTT
The DNA here is from genome assembly GCA_958450325.1 of Agrostemma githago. Classification (NCBI taxonomy): domain Eukaryota; kingdom Viridiplantae; phylum Streptophyta; class Magnoliopsida; order Caryophyllales; family Caryophyllaceae; genus Agrostemma; species Agrostemma githago. The sequence goes on from OY288255.1 coordinate 47,468,000, forward strand.
TTTTATTTTTTTAGGGGATAAGTTACCCCACCTAGGCGTGTTGTAGCCTTTTAACGGTTATTGTCAAGTCGCGTCTGTAACCTAATAAGGCAATATTATGAATGTACAAAAAGTGGCCTAACTTATTTTCAAAAGTTACCCGAATTTTAACTTCGGCCTCGTTTTGAATGTCAAAACAACCACACTCATCTCCTAACACACTAGGTCAAAACACGTTAACATTTTACATCTCGTCCATCTTAAGTCAAAACGTTTTAATCGACGTACTACCCGATCCGATTCCCGACTCAAACTAACGCATTTCAAAACATCCGAGAGGAACTGTTTTCATACTCCCGTGCAACGCTAACACACCCTAAACTAGGTCAAATCGTAAATGAATGAACTCAAAAGTGATTACTAGTCAATCTAGGTAGACAATTCACCAAAAAAAAACTCAAGACTAATCCAACTAATTCGAGTACTAAAAATCTAAAGCGAATATACAAAATATACAAATTCATACACAAATCGAGGCTAGGGAGGACCCCTAGAAGCAGCGCCAATGGCTATCATGACCTCACAAATGTCGGCATCCAAACCTAGATCCTCCAAATCTAGAAGAGGAGACTCACTACCATCCATCCCCGACAGCAAGCCTAAGGTAGCCGTCTCGGGGATTCCTCCAACCTCCTCGGTAGCACCCGTAGCCTCAGCCTGAGCCTAAGTCCCTCTCTCGATCCGATGCCTGGCCTCACCCTGCGCAGAGGTCTCACCTCGAGACCGAGCCAGCTGCTTCTTAAGGAAAGCGATATCGTCAGCCCGGGATTGCAGGAGCCGTTACGCGTCAACCGCTTTCGCCTCGAGCTTGGTTACCCGAGTCTCCAGCTGCCCCACCATGTCCGGGACATCCTACAAATACACTTAAACAATAGGAAAACACACAAGAAGCCTAGAAAACCACCCTAGTCACGCAAACTCACCGACCGAGGTTTCGAAGTGTCACGGGAAACCCTCCAAGCATAGAACCGGAAGCAGTTGGCGGCCTGCCACTGTAACACCCCGAATTTTTGGACATAATTATTTATTACATTTCATATATTCTAATATCCGAAATTATTTATTTAATTCAATTCCTATAATTTTTCTATTCGGATATTCCTTTTTCCGGTTTAATTGTCCTTTGTCGGTTTAGCTTGGAATGTGGGCCAAGGCTAACCCATCCTTGCTTCCCATGTGTGGATTGATGATGGAGCATTGGGATTTGGGCCCAAGTAGGGTTTGCCCATGATCTTGCCTATATATAGGTGATTAGGGTGAGAGTTTCACCTCTTCTTCTCATTTGCAAACCCTAATTCTAGGTTTTCACCCTCTCCTCTCTTCTTTTCCTCCTAGCCACGCCTCATACCTCCTCCTTCTCCATACTTTCGTGCCTCCTCCTCTTCATTAAAGAGTTGATCTTCATCCCTTTCGAATCCTAATCGATCCTAGCGCAATCCTTCGCATTGTTTCGTAAGTTTCACTCCCTTTCGCGCTAGTTTTTCGTAATTGTTTTTAGTAGTGTTTAATTAGGGTTTTGTTTGGTGTTGGCACGTGAATGATGATGGTATAGACAAGAAGATGTGCCCGTGGGAAGACGTTTATATCGTTGAAGAAAATATAGTTGATTAAATCGCAAATTAGTAACTAGATGTGATTCTTTTCGTGTTTATGCATTTTTGAATGTGTTGTGTGATTTTAATGATTTATAACATGATCTAATTGATTTGTGTTGTGTCTTTATTCATGATTTAAGGAGTCTAATTAATTAGTATGTTAATTGAACGATTTATTATTATCGTTAGATCTATAATTGTCGTTTGCGCTTATATTAGAATTGTTAGATCTAATCCGTTGTATCATCTAAAATTCGTACGTGAGCCGCTTGGCCTCTCCCTTTGGAGATGCTAAGGTTGTTTCATCGATGGCTTTAGGGTTCCAACCCTAAATGTTAGATGACTCGTCCTATCATCACCCGGTGTTGAGGTTAGGGTTGAGGTTAATCTAACCTTGATTGAAGATCATGTAACTTTATTGGAAAGTTACTATACAACTTCACTTAAGGTTAAGGTAAATTCAATGCAGGGTTATAGTCTCGATGGGGATCAATTTAAGTGACTCCACGAGGTTATGATCAAGGTTAAGGTAACCTTAGTTGAGGTTTACGTAACTTTATTGGAAAGTTACTATACAACTTCACACGAGGTTAATGTAATTAACCTTATTGCGAGATATAATCTAACGGAGGTTAACGTAACCTCACGAGGTTATAACAGGGTTAATGTAACCTTACTTGAAGTCAAGTAACTTCAATGGGAAGTTACGATACCCTTCACTTGAGGATTACGTAACACCGTTACGAAGCTATAATCTTACTGAGGTTAAGGTAACCTCACAAGGTTATAGTCGAGGTTAATGTAATCTTAACTTGAAGTTGACGTTATAGTAGTTATACTATGACACCACCTTCGGGTTGACGTTATATACATAACTTCAGTTTAGTAGACAAGGTTAATGTAGCCTTACCTTGACCTTGAATACTAATACACGTTAGATGTTCAGGGTTATAGTCCGTTAGACCTTAACCCTAATACTATTTGAAGGTTATAGTCAGTTGTACTATAACTTCACTATGTTATTGTTGTGTGATTACTTCTATACTCGTTCCTTTAGAACAATCAGTTACATTGTTCTACGTTTAAGTCGTGATGTTTATCACGAATGGTTAATACTTGGTATAGTCTGTTACACAATCTAGGGCCTTATTTTCCCTGGTATAGTCACTGACACTATACTAGGTCTGATTACTACATCGTGCAGTCAGTTACACTGTACTATGTAAAAGTCGTGAGGTTGCTTACGCAGTTCGTAGTCAGTTACACTGTGCAACGTACATGATAGTTAGTGATATAGATGACGGTAGTATCAGTTACATACTATCGGAATGAACCAATACTGCTCGCAAGAGGTTTAATTGGTCTAAGTTCGGTGGGTCCAGATTCGTCAGTTACACGTTCTGGGTTCCCGTGTGTCGTTCTACGTACAGTTACTACGTCGAGAGCTCTGGCCAGGTCTTAGACATATAGTCGTCAGTTACACGCTATACATAGTACCGTGGAGTATCAGTTACATACTTCACAAAACGGAGAATCAGTTACACGCTCCGTGTCATAGGGTCAGTTACACGCTCTGACTAGTTAGAGTATCAATTACATACTCTAGCCGGTGTTCATTCTATGTCCTATACATCTTTGTATGAAGTCTGTTGTTACTTACTCCGACTTGTATGGATGGATACGTAGTATCTATTTCGATCGTTATGATTATTTATGGATTGTAATAAATTATATGACCGTGTCTTATATCATGTTGGTCATGTGTATTGATATCTTCACATGTCATTTGATTATGTTATCTTTCATTATCATTGCTATGCATGTTCAACTTGTTATAACCATGACTGGGAGAACATCTAGTTGCTCCCCACTGACTGTGGACCCCCCTTTTCTGGTCTTCCGAGATGCTTTTGATTGTGATGCTGTTGTTGGGGAAGACCTGTGAAGAGAGAGACATTTACTTAAGTTTCTTTTGAATTTCATTTTTGAACACTTTTGAATAATATATTAGTTTGACTGTCGAGATAGTAATGATTCGGATTTGGTCGGGTGTTTCCGCCACCTTTGACCCTATTATTAATAATATTTATATTATTAAAAGTTTTTGAAAATCCGGGTTGTTACATGCCACAACCGCTGATGGCAAGCTGACGAAACATGAGAATTGAAACCACAGAAGTTAGGTAAATCAATCCCAACCCTTAGAACCCAAACCGAAAACAAAAGCCAAAACACACCCGGTATACCTGGTCACGCCACTCTATCCCGGCATCCATCTCCTTGGCAGAACACGGGGAAAGAGGCTCGGTGAAAGGTATCCCCGACCGCGTCCGTCCTAAGCAGCGTCAGGGGAAAATCTTGGGGTTGGATTTCATCGGCCGGATCGGCCAACTGAGAAAGCAACAAATCGGTTGGTCAAAAAGCAAGGAAACACTAAACCACGAAATAAACCTTAGAGCCAAGAATAAGAACATTACCACAAGGCAATACCAAGCTAGCCGCTGACTAACGTGAGATAGATAAGAAGCACCAGGCACCAAAAGTGTATTGCCTCCTTCTCTATCCCTATCCTCGAGGACCTCTGCGGTGGGGTCAGTGGTCTGAACATGGTCCGAGGAGGATCAACCGGCACCCTAAACTCGTCATACAAGCACTGACGCACCAACCGCTCGCCCAGATACCAAACCGGGCGAAACAACGCAGGAAGGAGTATCCTCCTATAGTTCCGAGGCCTGAACTCCGCAACCACATACCCGGGCACGCCCTCATAATCGGCCCAAGGGAAGGGCACAAACTACACAAATAGAACCAACATCTCAATCAATCCCAAACCATGGGGGCTACTAAATGAAATAGGCTATAAAAAGAAAACTTACATCCTCGAGGCGTAGCTTGTTAACCAGCGCATTCTCCGACAGGTAGTGGCTGATTGTGCTCTTAGGCTGAGCCAGCCTCCACTCTATCCCCGCCGAGAATCTCTTCGGGTGAACCCGCACCGTCTTAGGTGCCAAACAAGGAATGTAGGAATAGATCCAAGCCTGCAAAATCCCCAAGTACCTTTAGCGACACTAAGTTAAAACTAAGCAGAACTTGAGACACAAAAGTGAGGATAGCAACTAACCTCCAGTATAAGGCCCGGACCCAAGATGGGAAAAGCTGAGGCCGACTCTATCGCCAGCGGCCTCACCTTGACTTGCAGGCAGCGAGTCATCTCCGCGAAAGCCGTGGTCACCCAATCATAGCGTCCTAGCTGAGCTAGGTCAGCTAGGAGAGGCAAAATCCTACTACTAAACCTCTCGCCTTTATCCGAGAAGTTGGTCGACCCTAGGAAATACTACCACAACCACAACCGGGCATCTTGCTCCGGGGTGTTGGGTTCTTGACCCTCTAACACCGCCACCAGCTCGAAGTGATCGGTTATAAACGAACTCTCAAAAGCACACGGCGCACTATATGCCTCACGCTCCAAACAATCTCCGATGAGGCCCCGCACCTCGTCACTATCTTGACTAGGGCCCTTAGCGGCCCACCTAATCCTATCCGGACCCTAAGGCAGACCGGTAATCATCCCAAAATCCTCTAAGGTCATCCCGACCTCCCCAAAAGCCATGTGGAAGGTCGAGGTAGTATCGTGAAAGCGATCTATCATCGCTCTAATCACCATAAGGTTGCACTTAGTCTTGCAACCCACCAGCCGGACCCAGAGCTCGACCATGGGACCTAGAGCGGTCCTCGCGATAATCCCCTTTACCGCGGGGGTCAACTTCTGAAAATAAATCTTGAGACACGTAGTAAAACCCGAGAAAGTCCTCATCGGACCTGGGGAATGCAAACCAAGACAGCACAAGTATAAACAAAATAAACCTAACCTAACCCGAGCCAAAAAACTAAGTCATAACTAACAATCACGAATCGGACACTCACCAGACCACACACGATGCGGTGAGAAACATGAAGGTCAAGGTGAAACAACAACTGATGGCCCTCCCAGTCTTGAGCCCACTCGGGATCCTCGTAGTCAATCTCCTCATCCTCCGGTACGGGAACCGTAACATGACCCTCCTAGCAACTGTCTTTGGAAGCTTGCGCTTCTTCACTCTATCAAAATCGGCCTAATTTATGGTCTCGGGGTCGCGGCGCTGAGACGAGATGCTCTGTCATCTCCTACGAATCCCTCGAGGAGTCTGTGAACTCGCCCCAACAACCTCACCACTAGCCCCAACCGAGGAAGCTCCCTCGGGACGCTCGGTATCACCTCTAGCTGTGAAACCAAACAAAACGAAAAATCCATACCTCAGGTCAGGCTAAAGCAGCTTAAACAGGTCAAAATAGGGTCAAAATTTCGGGTAAGGATATCAAAATTCCGAGAAAGCCGCTAGCACCCATTTTCGATCCGGTCACAATGGAAGTGGTTTCGGGAAAATCCGGCGTCGTTATGACACCTTTTAGTCCGTCTTAAGACACACAAAACCTCACGGATAGCCCTCAAAGCCATCCTAGCTCATAAAAATCGACGAGGGTGCTACCCACATCCTCACAAGCACTAGTCGAACAAGATTACGTAAAACAAATGCGAGGATATTCGGGAAAACAGTCCTAACCCTAGAACCTCAAACCTATTACTATAGGGAGCCATTGTCGCACCTCGAAAACTCCTATCAAGCTTATAACTACCTTAACAAGCTCTAATCGACCCTAATTTAACTATGGGATTAAGCATAAGCATTGAAACTTAGTAAATCAAAAACACCCAAATCGATTTTCTAGGGTTCAACAAAACAAACTCGCAATCAACCAAATCAAGCAAAACCGACAATAAACAAGCAAAGAGCAGTTACCCGGAGTCGACATTGTTGTGTATGACGGAAATGGAGACGAAAAATGGCGAGAAAAATCGAGAAATCGACCATGGGGCGAAATGGGTGACGTGTTTGATTTTCGTGTTGAATGAACGATCGCCCTAATTTTCGTTTACTTAAACAGACCCGGTCCACGAAAACCCGACCGCTTCGAGTGGCACTCCCAGATCCTGAACCGCTAGGGGCTGCGCGCTTGAAGATTAGGGCGCTAATAGGTGCGCGTCTAAACAGTCCGGCACAGACTAAAACAAAAACAAACGAGGCCCGACGTTTGATACATGTGAAACGCGTGCCTTTTAAGACAAGCAAAATAACAATAATGGGACAATTAGTAATCGATATCGACGAAGTACACTCGATAATGAAATAAGCATAAGAGTCGCACTGAACGCAGCACCCGAACGCGTAATAAAGCAATTTGAACCGAACTAATCTGAACAAACTCTGAACAAATCTCAAATACATAACAAACCGAGACAAAATAAGACAAACCCGCAAGACAATGAACAATTTAACTAAAACAAATAAGCAAACAACAATTTTCTCGCCTAACGGGTCTTAGTTATCCGAGACGCGAAGGAGTCTGAAACCTCCACATCAATTTTGATTCGAGTGGATACCAACGCCCTCGAAGGAGTCTGAAACCTACATATCAATTTTGATTCTAGTGGAGACTGACGCCCTCGAATAGTTTTATCATTCTGTTTTGTCCTAGGGGTCAGAGGCATCCCGAAAGATAGCTACTAGAGTGGAGACTGACGCCGTCGAGTAGTTTATATCATTTTGTTTTGTCCTAGGGGTCAGAGGCATCCCGAAATACAGCTATTCGAGTGGAGACTGACGCCCTCGAATAGTTTTACCTTAGTTTATTTCGTCCTAGGGGTCAGAGGCATCCTGAAAGACATCTGTTCGAGTGGAGAGTGACGCCCTCAAACATTTCTGTTTAGTTTTATTTCGCCCAAGGGGTAACAAGCATCCCGAAGACGACCGCTCGAGTGGAGACTGATGCCCTCGAACGTTTTATTTCATCAAAGGTTTACAAGCATCCAAAAAATATTTGTTCAAATGGAAGCCAACACATATGAACATTCGTTGCATTTACGCTTAACGCGTCACCTACACACAAAAAAACATAAAATTGAACAAAATATTAAACAAACCAAAGAAGACAAAGCGCACGCGCGAAGAATCGAGTACAAGATGTCAAGTAACGGCCCGGGCCCAAGCAAGAAACCGCAAGCAAACATGTCATGTATGATCTCTAAGCCTTTGCTGGCGAGCCTCAACACGTAGTCTAATGGACTTAAAACGACCCGACCGGACGGCCACCAGGTCGTAATCCTCGATTGACCTGGGTGGCTATACTTTGACTTTCGCCTTGTCCAAGCCTCGGTTAAAGTGGGGGCTTCTGTAGACACCCAGATTTGGACTTGGTGGCTGCAGAAGTGCCCAACAAACACCCGATGACGATAGGACTGCAACACGACACGGGTTCGCGATGTTTTAGGTAGTTTTTTTATAGAACGGATCAAATAAATTACTCGGATAAATTAAACTAACATGATGGCAGCCTTAGTCGTGTCGTTACGATTGCATAGACACTAATTAGAGTCAATTCTGACACCGGGACCCCGAGTCGGTCCCGAAACTCGAACAGAGTCAGCACCGCGCCAAGCGAACCTCGGGATGCACACCCGAGGCCAACTAAACCTACGACACTAGGTCGAGATGGGGGAGCCTTAGGCTCTAAGATATGAATTATACACCCGCCTCACGGTTTTGGAAAGTATCAAAATCGTATCTTCAAAACTCAAACCGCCCCCCCACACGCGTCTGAGACTCCCAACGCCTGAACCCAGCCGTCTGAGTCTTGGTGCGCCACAGGTCAGGTGTCCATATGGGCGACGAGGGCCGAAAACTCCTATAAATACCCCCCCCCCACCTCATTCATTCGACAAACAATCTCATCCTTTTCTTCTCCCTCTAATTTCTCGCTAAGGGCTCGCACTCCGACACCTGAGGCAAACGATCCACTCGATCATAGTTCCGATAAAAAAAGCGACTTCGACGCTACTTCTCATCTTCGAGCACCCCACTCGATACGGGGGTGCCTGTGTTCGACTAGCTCAAGTCTAGTAACGAAGTTCTGCCGGATTAGCTGCAGAATTAGTCCATAGTAACGAAGCTCTGCCGGAGTAGCCGCAGGAAGGGTCAACGGTAACGGAGCTCTGCCAGAGTCACTAGTCAAGCTAGGAGGATCCACCTGTTGAATTCGAGTCGTCACTAGGTTGCCATCTAAACAAAACTTTCCATTTTTGCACTTTCCCTTATTATGCACTACGACAACACTAGATACGGACACTAGGTCCGCAAGCACTCACTAAAATACGTAACGTCCTAACTTCAACCGCAAACACAAAAACACACAAAATAGATCCGAGTAATTCCGAGATCCGTTCTCAAACTATCTATGCATCGTGTCCCGTTTAGTGTATACTCCGAGGGTGCAACTCCTCACTACGTGATTTACTTACGTTCGCATTTACAGTTTTTCGTATGATTTATTGCTTTTATGACCTTATAATTGCATGCTAAATCACCTAACACGGAATTCAAAACGTAAAAGAACTAAAATTGAACAAAGCTATGGTCGGGTTCCGTATTAGTCCGGGTGCTCGCCATACTAGGTTCGACGCATCTCTATTAATACCGAACCGACGCATCTTAAGCAGAATACCAGGTATGGTATACCACAAGAATGATTAATATCCGTATTATCACGTTAAAACCGATTTGCTAATACGTATAATACTAGTACCCTCTACTCTCCTATGTGCATCTTTTCATGGCCCGCCTGTCACGTGAAATTGCATGCAAAGAATGTAAACACAATCACTTTGACGACAAAACTTGTCTTTGAACAACCGACATAGCAAAAGGAATAGGGTTAAAACAACGGATGTTACAGTATTTTGATGGTAGGGATTTGTCGTGGAATCCCAACCGTCAATATAACACCGACTAACCTAGTGAGTAGCTAGGGCAAGTCGGGATCGTATCCACGAGGATGGTATATCAAGGTTTAGACTAGGTTGGCCTACAACGAGACTGGATTACCAAACGAACACAAAGAAGACGAAAAGGGAAAACTATGATGGAGGAGAAGAGATATGACTAAGCTAATGATCGAACTAATGAATAAGCTAAAAGAACGATGGCTAACTAAAGAGATGAACTCAAATATGGAAAGAAAGTGGGGTAGGTCGGGTTCATAGGAGTAGAAGGATAATTGGGGTGATCAAGGGTATAGGTGTCTCCTAATCGCTAGGGTCGGTCCGGGCTCTCGCAACTTAGACCGATGTCAAGGTGGGTCCGGGCTCTCCCAACATAGACCCTAGTTTGCGCTCTCGCGACTAAACTATTCTCAAAATTTCCACAACATAAGCAATCAATGAGAAGATGAACACAAGTATGGGAAGCATGGCCACTACAACTCACACAAGCATATCGACAAACACATAGAGTGCCTACAATGTGACTAACAACAAAGATGAAACCTTTTCCCCTTAATCAACCCTAATCATCCATAATCTACCCCTAATCCCCCTACTAACCCCACAACAAGACTACTCACTCATCATTAAGAGAAAACCAACAATAGTAAGAGGAATCAATGTCACAAAACAAGCATCCATTATCATTAACAAGAACAATATCAATAACAATAAGAAAGAACTTGAATAATTAACAAAGACTAACGATGAAAAGATTATACCAACAATAGATGAAGAAAAGATGAAAACTTGTATTAATGAGAAACCCAAATACAATCCCAAGGTTGTCAATCTTGGACAATCTTCAAGAATCCCTTAATCCAAGACTAATTACAATAATTAACTAAGGATTAAAGAAAGGATTAAACTAATGAGAATAGCAATAATCTAGGGTTTTGAATGATAATGGAGGCTTAAACTAATCTAGGGTATGATAAGATGTCTTAAAATTACAAGAGGGGAGTATATATATGGGTACAAGAATGAAGGACAAGAAAGAAAAAGAGTCGTGCAGCAGCATCACGGTCCCGACCGGGACGGATCATACCGATCGGGACGGCCTTGTCATCCCGACCGGGACGGGATGGTCCCGACCGGGATGGGCTCCCAGCAGTCTCCTTCAAAGTGCATCCCATCCCGAACGGGATGAGGCCATCCCGAACGGGATGGGTCTTGTATGCCCTCCTTAAACGCTCTTTGGTCCTTCCTTACCTCTCATGGGCTTCCCACCGATTCACGGGACTCGGGATCGGGTCTCGGAGGCTCGGGATTGGGTCCCAAGGTCTCGGGGTCGATTCCAAGGCCTCGAGTCATCGTTCCTTTATCTCGTTGGCTCCAAAATGTGTATGTATTGAGTCGGAATCGCTCCAACTCTTCCAAATCGGTCTCGGGAACCTGAAACGAACTAAAGGAAGCATAAGAAGCCCATGAATCGCTCCAAAGGAGCGATGCCACAAGGAAAAAGGGACCAAAACACAACAAATAGGCACTAAAAACTACACTTATAATATTTTCACCACAACAAAAGAACTAGGTTATCAGCCCACCGATTGATTAGTAGAGGCCGCTATAGTGCGGGCGGGATTGGGTGTTGACATCTATCGGATGTTGGCTTCCCATTAAATACCCTTGCCCCTTACTCAGAATCGACGGTGTCCGGATGTCCGAAACCATTGGCAATGAGAGTCATTCCAGGCATGGAGTGCTTAAGGGTACAAGTCTTTATCTTTAGGTCATGTGCCACTCAACTTTGAGCCGACAAGGGATCAAAGTTGACTTGAACGGTTTCCGAGTCCCCATAATTGACTCGGTGGCGACTCCACAAATCGGCAACAAATTCAGTTCACTAAAAAAGGTCGCCTTACCAAACAAATCGACCTTTAAAAATTTACAACCACGACTCGAACGATTCCAAACGGAAACACGGGTGCCCGCACCCGTCTAGTACAAGTCCGGATCGTCATCCGAATCGAGGTCCGACACATCGCCCCGTACACGAGATCGGAACGGCCCCCGGCCAGGAAGGGGCCGCGTGAGTGGCCGCCGCCACACGTTGAAAAACCGGGTCAGCTCCGCAAGTGCCCGCGCGGGGCGCCGGGCGGTGCGGACGGACGTCCACAGTTCTCATCTCATTTCTCCTTTATCCCTTAAATTAACGGTATCTGGTTCGATGATGAAGACGATGTTTACCTAGCTAAAGGGGAGGTTGTCCCCATCACTCCTGAAGAAGTCCGAAAGGCTAAATCCAAAGCCTTAGCCAGCAACCACCTTGCTACTGTCGGCCGTCCTAATCAAGCTACTAGCTCTAACGACATCCATATCCCGGCAACTGCCACTGAGCCTACCAGGATGAAAGCTGCCCTCGAGGAGCCAAGCATTGATACGCCTCTAGTCAAACAATTGAAAAGGACTCGAGCTGATTTCACCATATGGCAACTTTTGATTTCCTCGCAAGAACATCGGGAAGCACTTACTAAGGCTCTTGATCAGATCAAGGTCGACTCACTGGTTACTCCTGCTGAAATGGTAGCCATAATCATGCCCTATCTCAAGGGAAAGTCCAAGGAAGAAGGTCCGCTTATCACCTTCTCCGAGTCCGACCTACCACCGTTCGGGGCTGCCCATAACTTGGCCTATAAATTACGGTGATCTGCCGGGGGAAGTATCTCCTGATGACCCTAATTAACGATGGGTCCGCTGTGAATGTCCTTCCTCTAAGGACCGCTACAGCCATCGGCATTACTGAAGCCGATTACCTCCCAACCGTACAGACGATCCAGGCTTTTGATGGAAGCCCAAAATCAGTTGTTGCGGGCCGTTAAGCTGACAATTATGACGGGCCCAATTGAGAAAGAATTGGAGTTCCAGGTGATTGATGTCACCTCCTCTTTTAACCTCCTCCTTGGAAGGCCATGGATCCACGCCGTTAAGGCGGTATCCTCCACTCTCCATCGAATGGTCAAGCTGCCCCTACAAGACGGTGTTGTTACCTTAGAAGCAACCCCCATAACCGTGGCAAGCTGCAATGCCATGGGCCGTACAGACCTTCGAGGGTTCGACTTTGTAGGGATGATCGAAGAAGAGTACCTTTTCAGGCCCTACTTTACAACTAGCATTGACAAGATGCTAAAAAATTTGGGGTATTTACCAGGGGCTACTTCGAGGCCATATCTTCCAGCTGGGAAGATTATTGAAGTCTTAAATGACGGAGAGTCTCGCTGCGGCTTAGGATATACTATGACCCCGAGAAATGTGGTCCGGGCAGGTGTTGAAAAAACCGACAACATCATCAACTTTGTTACTCCGGTATTCAGGGCTGTCCATGTTGGTCTCTACCAGCCCATTATCACATATCGCGAGACCAAATTGGCTCAAGAATGTAATTACATTCCAGATGACATATTTGCCCTTGTCCAATCTGAATCTAAATAAGGTGCTGAAAATGCCGAGCCCGTACTGGGGCTACTATTTGGGGAAGACAAGGCTGTCCCGACCCCTAAAGAAGACTTGGTGAACCTGATACTCCGGAGCAACAGGTTCGATCCAACGAAGCTGATTTCTGAAGTTGGTTTTGACACCGGGAAAAGGGCATGGAGGGAGAACATCAAGTGGACCGACAGCCAGAGCCGAGTCTACAAGCTAACCACCGGTGAAGGAGATATGCCGGACATCGAGTCAGAGACAGAGTCAGAGTCCGAGGCTAGAGGGTCTGGTGCTAGAGTCCATTCAGTAACCCCTCTCCCTATAGTCACTTCCACTGGAGCCTCGGGGTCCCTCCCGAGGACGCTCCCAATCCCGCCTCTGACCAATGATCAGATGGTCGCTCTCTTTGAGTTGCTTTCCAAATTTAATATCAATAATAACGAAAACCGTTTCCCTTACGACTTGTCTTATTTTCAAAATGCCTTCAATTTCAAAAATTTTATATGCGATGACATTGAGGAACCCGACGAACAGGTATCTCTACCTCCACACCTGTTCGAGCAGCTCGAACAAAGGGAATCCCGAGATCCGGTAATTGAAGAAACCGAGTCCATCAATGTGAGAACCACCTTAGAGCCCCAGATGCTTAAGTTAGGTTTATCCTTAGATTCCGAGGAGAGACAACAATTCACGAGCCTCCTCCAAATGTTCAAGGATGTCTTCGCATGGTCCTACAAGGACATGTCGGCGATAGATCGAGAAATAGCAGAACACCATATACCCATCAATGACGGGTGTAAGACGGTAAAACAGAAGCTCCGTAGAATGAGGCATGAATGGTCTCTCAAGGTAAAAGAAGAGGTCGACAATCAATTCAAAGTCGGTTTCATACAAGTGTCTGAATATCCAGACTGGGTTGCAAATATCGTGCCGGTACCTAAAAAGGAGGGTAAGGTGCGGGTATGTGTAGACTTTCGGGACCTTAGTATGGCCAGCCCAAAAGACGACTTTCCGTTTCCACTTATCGATATACTAGTGGATAATACGGACGATCATGCCCTTTTATCATTTATGAACGGGTGTGCCGGGTATAATCAAATCAAAATGACAGAAGAAGATATGAGTAAAACCACCTTCATCACACCTTGGGGTACTTACTGCTACACCGTTATGCCATTTGGCCTCATCAATGCCGGGGCCACTTATCAGAGAACCGCCACGACTTTATTACACGATATGATGCATAAATGATGGGTGGGATTTGTCGTGGATCCCAACCGTCAAATACTAACCGGCAAACCTAGTGGGTAGCTAGGGTAAGTCGGGTCGAATCCACATGGACGGGAGGTCGGACTAAGGTATGCTACGGTCAAGGACTAGGTTCGAGACAAGCTAGTCTAGGGGGTGGCTATGGACTAAACTAGGTCTAAAACTAGAGAACTATCAAAGGAAACGGGCTAGGGTTAGGTCGGGGTCAAAGGGGTAACGGAATGGTTGAAGGAGAACTAGAGGTGAAGGAGGTAGTAGGGTAATCTAGGTAATGCCCGGGCTCTCGCAACTTAGACTCACCTAGAGATTCCACCTAAAACCCAACTCGGCGACACAACACAAACGGAGTACTAGCATGCTATAGACCTAGGTCGAATCCGGGCTCTCGCAACTTAGACCGGCCTAGCGGTCGTCCTCACCGGGCTCTCGCAACTTAATGAGGGGACCGAACCCACAAACAAACTAATACCCACAAGAGAAAGGCAAGAAAACAAGCATTCGCACATACTTAGTCATTCAAGCAATTCAACAAACATGTGATGTGCAACAAACCAAGGAGAAACCCAAATCTTCCACCAACAACTCCAACAATCCCTCAATCATCCAATTAACACCTTAATCACCTTACTAACCCTAGCAAGAACACTACTCTAACATATCTAAACTAAAACTGTCACTGACAAGAGGAATCAAACCAAACAACAAAACTAACATAGTGAAACTAGTCTAACAAAGAACTATGAACAATAACAAGAATTAAAGATTCAAAGTTTAATGAATGGAACAAGAAAAAGAGTAAAAGAGAAGAGGATTATACCAAACTAGTGAAGAGGAAAGAACAAAACTTGCATTAATGAAGAAAACCCAAAACAAACATCCAAGGTTGTCAAGCTTGGAGAAGATCTTGAATAATTCCCTTAATACAAGTACTAATCTAAGATTAACGATAATCTAAGGACTAATCTACTCTAATCTATGCTAAAATAATCTAGGGCTTAGTCTAATATGAAGTGTGCCCCATAAGATTACAAGAGGAAGGGTATATATAGGGTTTTAGAATGAAAGGAAATGAAAGGAAGTGAAAGCAACAAGGCGCGGGTGAGCTGGAGGAATTCCGGGTCGGGAAAGTCACTCCCGATCGGGATCATGGGGATTCCCGATCGGGATTTTATGTTACCGATCGGGAACAACCTCCAGTAGCGGCGCTTCGTGTTCCTCCTTCATCCCGGACGGGATGAGGCCATACCCGTCCGGGATGAGTCTTGTAGGCCTCCAATATGAACTTTTTGGCTCCTCCTTGGTTCTCATGGGCTTCCCATCGATTCTCGGGACTCGGGATCGGGTCTCGGAGGCTCGGGATTGGGTCCCAAGGTCTCGGGGTCGATTCCAAGGTCTCGAGTCATCCTTCCTTTATCTCGTTGGCTCCAAAATGTGTATGTATTTAGTCGGAATTGCCCCAACTCTTCCAAATCGGTCTCGGGAACCTGAAACAAACTAAAGGAAACATAAGAAGCCCCTAAACCGCTCCCAAGGAGGGATTATACAAGGAAAATGGGACCAAAACACTAAGAAATAGGCACTACAAATGACACTTATCAATAAAGAGGTGGAAGTTTATGTTGACAACATGATCGTCAAATCCAAAGACCGAAACAGGCATATTGCGGCTCTAAGGAAGTTATTCACCCGACTTCGCAAGTACAACATGAGACTAAACCCTCAAAAGTGAAGTTTCGGGGTAACATCTTGCAAATTAATGGGTCATATCGTTAGCAAACATGGCATCGAGGTCGATCCAGCTAAATGCAAACCCATTACAGATATGCAACCTCCTAAAACTGAAAAAATAAATAAGGGGGTTTCTCGGGAAAGTTTAGTGTATCAAACGGTTCATATCCAAGCTAACCATGGTGTGCGAACCGATTTTCAAAAAACTGAAGATAGGAGAACGGACACTGTGGGATGAAAAATGTCAAGTGGCTGTCGACAAAATCAAGGAGATCATCTCTGCTCCGCCGATATTAATGCCATCTCAACCCGGTCTGCCTTTGTCGTTATACCTAACAACAACCGAGACGGCCATGGGGTCTATCCTGGCCCAGACAGTCGACTCGGAGGAACGAGCCATTTACTACATCAGCATAAATTTCCTGGAGTATGAATGCAAGTATACAATGCTCGAGAAAACGTGCCTAGCCCTAGTCTGGGCCACCAAGAAACTCTGGCACTATATGCTTAGTTACGAGGTACATGTTTTATCCAAAATGGATCCTATCAAGCACCTGTTCGAAAAGCCTATCCTTAATGGCAGGATGTCCAGTTGGAATTTAATGCTAGCAGAGTTCCACCTCAAGTTTGTGCCATTAAAAGCCATCAAGGGCCGAGTAGTAGTCGAATTTCTCATCGATAGTCCCGTAGCTGAAGAAGGGCACACCGACACTTGGTCCTTCCCAGATGAAGATATATTCCATACTTACACAGAGACATGGGATTTATATTTCAACGGGCCATCCAATTTCCGAGGGTTCGGAGTCGGCATTCTTTTAATTTCGCCAAAAGGGAAGCATACTCCATTATCCATTAAACTGGATTTCGACGTGACTAATAACGCAGCCGAATATGAAGCATGCATTCACGGGTTGCAAGCTGCCGCAGATATAGGAGTCACAAACCTTCGGGTCCACAGTGACTCGTCTTTAGTCATCAACCAAGCTCTCCAAAAATGGAAAACTCGGAACGCCAACCTCGTGGCCTATCAAGCGCGAGTAAGTGATGGGAAGGATTTTCCGTGGATCCCTACCAACAAATATTAACCAACTAAACCTAACACGTAGATAGGGGAAGTTGGGTCGAGTCCACGGGGACGGTAAAGAGGGTTTAGACTAAGTTTCACCTAAATACTTGACTAGGTCTCAAGGCTAAACTAACCTAGAACGATAAGAAGGGGATCAAACTATGACTATGACTAAGCTAGGTATAACAACTAAGGCTAAACGATACAACTAACTGGAGAAACAATGACTAAGATGATGAAGAAATCAAATAAGGAAAGAGAAGGGTTAGGTCGGGTTCACAAGTGTAGTAGGATAGTTAGGAGATCGATGGTGCAAGGTTCACCTAGTTACTAAGGTTGGTCCGCGCTCTCGCGTCAAAGACAATGTCCGCACTCTCGTGTCAAAGACAAAACCCGAATACTTATGCAAGATGTTACCCAATACACAAGGATTCAACCACAAATCAATCACACAATGAGAAAAGGAAGACAAGCAAGAGAAGTATTTGCAACTACTACTCTAACAAGCAATTCATCAAACACATGGTATGCATAACATGTGACTAGTAACAAAGAATTCACCTTTACCCACAATCAAACCCTAATCATCCATAATCAACACTTAATCCCCCTACTAACCCCACAATAAGTCTACTCAATCATGTCTAAACAAACATTAATATAACCAAGAGAAATCAACACAAACATTAAAACATTCATAATGAAAGTGAAACTAGTAAGAACAATGAACAATGAACAAAACAATGAACAAAGATTAAAACTTGAATAATAAACAGAGATAAAGGAAAATAGAAGAGGAAGATTATACCAAACTAGCATGGAAGAAAGATTGAAACTTATAATAACAAGAAAACCCAAATACATCAACCAAGGTTGTCAATCTTGGTTGGATTCTTCAAGAATTCCCTTAATAGAAGGATCAAACTAAGATTAAGGATTAACTAAAGACTAATCTACACTAATCTAAGCTAATCTAGGCTAAATAATGTCTAGGGTTTAGTAAGATAGTATATAGTAGTGTATGGTGCTTAAACAATACAAAGGGAGGGTATTTATAGGGTTACAAGAGCAAAGGAGGAGAAAAGAAGTGACGTGGAGCTGCAGGTGGGCCATCCCGGCCGGGAAGAGATGGTCTCGTTCGGGAAGGGACCCATCCCGGACGATATGACCTTCTTCTCGGTCGGGAAGGCTGGTCAGTGGCCGTGCTTCGCTTTGCTTCATCATCCCGACCGAGATGGGTCTTGTAGGCCTCAAATATGATCTCAAGGGTTCCTACTTGCTTCTCATGGGCTTCTCATCGATTCTCGGTGCTCGGGATCGAGTCTAAGGGGCTCGGGAATGGGTCCCAAGGTCTCGGGATCGAGTCTAAGCCACCGAGTGATCATCGCTTCTCTTCGTTGGCTCCAAATGTGTAGGAAACGAGTCGGAATCGATCTGAATCTCCATGATTGGTCTTAGGAGCCTAAAACAAGCAAGAATAAGCGTAAGTAGCCTCGAAACCGCTCCAAAGAGCGATTTCACAAGAGAAACCGAGACCAAACACAAGGAAAATGGCACTACAAAACACACTTATCAGTAAGGGTTCTCGAAAAATAATTCCGAAAGGTAGAATACATTTATCTACCCCGGGAAGAGAACCAGTTTGCAGATCCAATTTCCAAATTGGCATCCTTACTAAACATTCCAGAGCACCTAACCAGCATGTCGATTGCGTCGAAAGACGGTCCGAGCCGGCATATATCCACGCCATTCAAGACATCGAAATAACCGATCCAGAACCTTGGTACCAGGCTGTTCTAACCAACTTGACAACGGGAGAATATCCTCCGGCAACTGAAAACCGGGCCAAGAAAGCCCTACGAAAGTTGGCCACCCAATTTATTCGTACGGACGACGGACAATTATACAAAAAGAGGGCACAGGGGGCTCTCCTCCTATGTGTCGACAAGATAAAAGCCGAAAAGGTTATGGCCGAAGTACACGACGGTGAAAATGGTCCGCATATGAAAGCCAATATGGTGTTCCGAAAAATCATGACGCTCGGATACTATTGGTACAATATGGAAACCGTCTGCCAGTTATATGTAAAATACTGTCATAACTGTCAGATTTTCGCCAACGTGCAACATATGACGTCATCCCTATTGTACACCATGACCTCACCATGGCCATTTTCGACATGGGGGGTCGACATAATTGGGAAAGTAAACCCTTCCGGGACCGGAGGACACTGCTTCATTTTGGTGGCTATCGACAATTTCACCAAATGGGTCGAAGTCGAGTCATACCAGATTTGCTAAATTTATCCAAAATGAGATTATATGCCGGTACGGAATCCCGCACGAGTTCATCCGTGATCACGGGACACACTTTCAAGCTGAAACCGCTACTTTGCTAGCTAAGTACAAAATTCAAAGGCATACGTCTTCGCCTTACCGTCCCCAAACAAATGGAGCGGTAGAGGCAGCTAATAAAACAATTGTCACCATACTTAAAAAGATGGCTGATAATTACCGGGACTGGCCCGACAAAATACCTTTTGCCCTCTAGGGGTACGAACGTCAATCCGCACCGCAACCGGGGCAACTCTATATTATTTGACGTACGGAATGGAGGCGGTCCAGCCACTCGAGTTAGAAGTACCGTCTCTCAAGATTTTACTTGAAAGCCAGGTACCTGAGGCAGACTGGGTCCAAGCTCGATACGACTCGTTAGTTCTTTTGGACAAACGTGGTCCCAGGCCCTCAACAATATCCAAATATATCAAAAAAGGATACAACGGGCTTTCAACAAAAGAGTTATCCCCAGAAGTATAAAAGAAGGGGATTTGGTCCTCAAGTCCGTTTGAGCATTACTACCAGTCGACCCAAGAGGAATATTCAAACCCAATTGGGCTGGGCCATATCTAGTAAAGAAGATTCTATCGGGAGGAGCAGTGATGCTGACAGACCTGGACGGGAATGAATTTTTCAAACCGGCCAAGTTGGACTAGCTGAAGAGCTACTACCCCTAAACTAGACCTGGCAAACAGATCGGGTCGTGTCGTGTTCATGTTCGTGTCATTGATAAACGGGTCACGAACCCCTCAACCCAAACCCGACCCATTTAAGTTTCGTGTCGTGTTCGTGTTGACCCACTTACATAAATGGGTCATCAAACCTCAACCCAAACCCATTTATTACGTGACGGGTTCGTGTCGTGTTTTCGTGTCATGTACATATTTGGAAAGTATTAACATATTTATGTTAAAAATGATTAAAAATATTTACATTAATTTAATAAACAGGTTATTCGTGTCAGTTTCGTGTTTAGGGACCTCAACCCAAACCCGACCCAATTAAATCTCGTGTCATGTTCGTGTCGACCCACTTACATAAATGGGTCATCAACCCTCAACCCAAACCCGTTTATTTCGTGTCGGGTTCGTGTCGTGTTTTCATGTCGTGTCAATTTTTGACGGCTCTACGGCCTAAACCTTATCTCAATGTCATTTGCAAAAAGTTTATAAAAAATTGTCTTTTTATAAATGAATTTTCTAAATTATAAGCAAGTCACTAAGTTAAGATTATTTATCCTACTGTCCCAGGCACCTCGAACTAATAGTCTTGGTCGTATTTCGAAATTGCAAAAAAATCTAGGCCCGAACTACGTTTGGTTTGATTCCACTGATTGTGGATACGTAGGCAGCCCCTCAAAAGGGTACAACCACCGCAATAACGAAAAAGGCAGAAACGATATTCACTAATATGTCATTTATTATCAAAAAAACACGATAAACTCGGGAATTTCAAAATTACACCACACAAAAAAAACAAAAAACGCACAAAAAAATTAATAGTAATATTTAAATAATAAAATTAGGAGACTAGTATTTAGGGCATTTTGCCCTTTCCCTTGTCTTTTGGGTCGCGTGGAGCCCGATGTCGCCGGGGCGGGGGCGAGCGTTCTCGAATCACAAGGGGAACCTCCTTTGCTCGAACCCGTTTCTTCGACAGTGGGTCTTCTGCCATTGTAACCGGTCCAAGACGAGCCGGTACGTGCTCAGGTAGCCTGTCTCGAGGACCAAGTCGATCCTTAACTGCTAACTTCGGGCCAAGTCTCCTTTCTAAGTCTGTCTGGGGGCTCACTCTCCCCCGTGCACCTCTAGCAGTGGACCCTTCAGCTTGAGTCTTAGTCCTGCCCCTTTAACCTGATATTAAACGAACCAGAGTAGCTGGAGTGTCGCCTTCGTCGAAGAAGCCTCTATTATCTTTAGCTTGCTCCCTTCGAAGCAGGTCAAAAGCTTCATCAACCTTCAAAGAAGCGCGGGCCGTGGCAGAAACTGCCTTTGTCCACATTATATAAGAGTCTGCTACCCAAATTGAGTGAAGAGACTCAGGAACGGGCCAAGTGGGCCGAGTATACCATCGTTGCATCCAGGTGTCGCACATTACATCAGTCAGCTGGGTAGATTCACTAACAACTGCTTCAATTTCTGGGATTCTCTAGGACCAACCATACTGCCTAAGTATACGGTCGGGGTAGAGGTGAACTGTCTGCCTAAAAGACAAGATTACCAGATAACGAGCCTTATCCCTCGGTGCCAAACCTGTCCAAACATAAATGGGCCACCACGGCACCACCCATCGGATCAACGGACCGCTATGAAAAGACAGCTCTTCGTCCCAGTATTTCTGATTGATATGGCGGGAAAAGTCATTGGTTCATCATCACCTAATTAGGTCGATATCGACTTGGGTCAAGGGGAGGATCTATGATCGATAGCCTCTCAAATAACCAAAACTGAAAAAGAAACAAGAATTATAAGTTCAGGCGGTACAGGAGTTTTCCAGAAAGGGCAGCTGCTAAAACAATTTAATGCTACAAATTTGACACTCATCCCAAAGAAGGAGAGACCTAAAAGTGTAGTGGATTATAGACCTATTGCGTGTTGTAATGTGGTTTATAAATGCATTACCAAAGTTCTGTGTCAAAGGCTCATGGAGGTTGTCCCTGAGATAGTGAGTCACAACCAAAGTGCTTTCATCAAAGGGAGGGATATTGTCGATAATATCTTGATCTGTCAAGACATTGTTCGTTTATATAATAGATGAACTAGTTCGCCTCAATGCACAATGAAAGTTGACCTTCAAAAAGCGTATGATTCGATTGAATGGAGGTTTGTGGAGCAAATGCTTGAAGCATTGAGATTCCCTCCTAAAATGATTAGATGGGTGATGGTTTGTGTTAGTACTCCTTGGTATTCCTTAACCATGAATGGGTCTACGTTTGGGTTCTTCCAAGGTAAGAGAGGATTACGACAAGGTGATCCGATGTCGCCTATCCTTTTTACCTTATGTATGGAGTACTTTACTCGCACTATGAATGTGATGATTATGATGAAAAGCTTTAAATTTCACCTACTTTGTAATAGCAGAATCAAGCTTTCTCATCTATGTTTTGCGGATGACTTGTTGGTTTTTAGTCATGCAAATCCTGATTCAGTGGCTATTGTGGCGAAGACGTTTGAGTATTTTGCTCGTTGCTCTGGATTACGGGTGAACAAGAGCAAGTCTAAGATTGTACTATGTGGAGTGAATGATGGTATCAGGAAGCAAATTTTACGCATATGTGGGTTTACGGCAGGTGCTCTCTCGTTTACGTATTTGGGAGTTCCTATCTCCTCCCAAAGAATCCGTGCTGGGGACTGTCAAGCGCTAATGGATAAGATATTGAAGCGAATTCATGGATGGGGTACGCGGAAGTTAAGTTACGTTGGTCGTCTTGTCCTGGTGAAGAGTGTACTTGCACAGGTACACCAATATTGGTGCAGAGTGTTTCTTCTGCCCAACAGCGTGTTGAAAAAAATTGAAGGCTATTATCGCAATTATCTCTAGCATGGACATGAGAACTACCATCACCCCCCTCTCATGGCATGGGAGGGGTGCTGCAAGCCTGCAAGGGAGGGAGGTCTGGGTATTTTGGATGGGAGCAAGTGGAATAAAGCTCTTTTGGGCAAATATGTGTGGTGGTTATATTGTAAGGGTGACCATTTGTGGATCAAATGGGTTAATGCAGTGTACATAAAAGGCAAGGATTGGCACAACTATAAACCAACTCAAGCATCAAGCTGGTCGTGGAGGAAGCTTTGCCAGGTTAAGGACAAATTCGAAGCGGGATATATAGATAATCAGTGGCTTGCTTCTAGGAAAAAGGAGTACATGATTAAGGACGGCTATCAATGGTTAAGAGGTGTAGGGACAAAAGTGGATTGGTGGCCTGTGGTTTGGACTAGAATGGCTTATCCTAAGCACTGTTTCATGGGCTGGTTGTATGCGAATAATAGGCTCCTCGCCCTTGATAGACTTATGCGATTTGGAGTTACAAATCAACTAAGTTGCTATCTATGTGGTAGCGCGCCTGAAACTTTAAATCATATTTTTTTCCAGTGTGAATTTAGTTTCAGATGCTTGAAGAAAATGGAAAAGTGGGTGCATGTTGTCTTTCCCTTGTCTGGTGTGCTGCAATGGTTCACCCCTGGAAACATAAATCATTGGGATGGAGGCATGTTTGTTTTGCTGTTTTCCTAGCCACTATCTATGGGATTTGGGAGGAAAGGAATAGGAGTCGTCATGAACTCAATGTTATGAGACCGGAGAAAATTATGGGGAGGGTAGGGGAAATGATGCAGGCTCGCCTCAGAATCAAGGAGCGTAATGTTAAATCTATATGCAATGTACAGCTGCACTAAGTTTTGATGTGGTGAGAATGCAATGTATTTTTGGATGACAGTACCCGTGATATTAATATACTTTTACATTTTTCCAAAAAAATTATAAGTTCGCAAGCAAAATTGATGTCCGCCTAGGGGCACTCGATCGAGTGCCTAGGGGTCACTCGATCGAGTGACACCCCTGAAATCGGACAGCGGGTCTTCAACGAAGGCACTCGATCGAGTGCGCGCTGTAGCAGAATATCGCAAAAAAATATCGGAAAAAGTCGAAGTGATATACCTGTAGTTGACGGGTGCTCCCGGTCAGACAAACCGACGAATCCCTTTTGCGATTATCCAAACCCTGGATAATTTCTTCTGTAATCAGCCATGTCGGACTATGGTCCGTCTCCATCAGGTCAACCACAGTAAAAAGTCGAACGTTGCCCATACACGACAACCAATCCATGTGACCTTTGAAGGCATTAACATGGAGCACACAAAAAGCGAAAGCCCTACGGCTATGGACCGGCCTAACCCGGACATCATGCGGGTTCATGAATTTCTCAGCCAACTCAAACAAAGAGATATTATCCCCTTCTGTCATATGGGATACCT
Source organism: Agrostemma githago (assembly GCA_958450325.1). NCBI lineage: Eukaryota > Viridiplantae > Streptophyta > Magnoliopsida > Caryophyllales > Caryophyllaceae > Agrostemma > Agrostemma githago. The sequence continues at coordinate 47,492,341 of OY288255.1, forward strand.
CCATTGGGAAAGTTCTAAAAACTCCAGTAGCTTCCTCCTTGGATAGTGAACTAAAAACGGGACGGCAGGACGGAGTAAAGGATTTCATCCTCCCACAGAAGCAATTTCCTCGGGTATAGGACAGATTTCGCCCCGAGCGAGGGCGAAAACATGATATGTGTCGTCCCAATAGGACAAACAAGGATCAAGAAAATAACGATCCACCTGCATCTGACGGATGTGATTTAGGGCTACCTTATCCGCGTCTGTAAAGCGTCGGGACCAATCTTGCAACATTGCGGTCAAGCGTTCAATACCCATGGCTAATTTTTTGGAAAAGATAAGAGTTCTCTTTTGTTAAGAAGAAGTTGTGGGAATTGTGAGAAAAGCTAAAACATGGGATGTGTATTTATAACACCAAGCCTTGACAATCCTCCTTCCATTATGGTTCCTAATCCAAGTGGGCTTAGGCATACAGGCCCAATCTCAGATTCCTCATGTCAGCACAGAAATTAGTCATCCCGAGCATTCCTAATTTTCAAAGAAGTCAATGTTTTCAAGAATTTTCAAAGCCATTCAAAAATTCAAAATTCTTATTCCCCAGCGCGAGTCGTGTTTTACCTAAATGTTACGTGTAAAATTCTATGTAACTGTACACAGGTATACTCAAGGCTTCAGAAGCAAGCTCGCGCAACTAACATATCTCCCCAACGGAAAGCCCAAGGTGGCATTTCTCTCGAAATAGCACGGGATGTGCCTACATACAGGCGTACCAGGGACTTCTACAACAAGTCTGACTCCCCACGGAGCTATAAGCATTAACTCAGGTACGATTTCTATCTTATGGCTGGCGAGCCCTTCACCCGAGTGTAATGGACTATAAACGACCCAACCAGATGTCTGCCAGGTCTTAATCCTCGATTGGCCTGGTAGCTACTCTGAATTTCGCCTTGTCCAAGCCTCATTTAGAGTGAGGGCTCTGTAGACACCCGCATTTTACCTACTAGTCTCTATAGCAGCTTCCGACAAACACACGATGATGATCGGACGCAAACGTGCTTTAACACGCTCGGATATGGGCTCAAAATCATTAGTTTTGGCTTGGGCTTTTTAACGGAGTACAAATCTCACAACACTAACCTCAAATTCAGGCACAGTGGATCGTTTCCAATCAGATAAGACTAATTTGGGTCAAAACTGATACAGAGGGTAAAACCGTCTTTTGGCGACCAGGTAAAAACCCGATAAAAGACAAAACCGACACAAAAAAATCTAATGCGTCGCTTCTAGAAGATCCAAGCGATTAAACCTCTTCATTAGAGATAAAACTATATCTCTAAGAAACCTATCTCCCATCCAGACCCACTCGATCGAGTGGTTCAGTCCACTTGGTCGAGTAGGCTCGGAAAACCCGCTGAACCAACGTCAAGCCGGGCACTCGATTGAGTGCAACACACCACTCGATCGAGTGACTCTTTTCCATCCAAAACCGGGGTATTTTGATAAGTGTAGTTTGTAGTGCCTAAATTGTTGTGTATTGGTCCCGTTTTCCTTGTGCAATCGCTCCTTGGGAGCGGTTTATGGGCTAATTATGCTTCCTCTAGTTCATTTCAGGTTCCCGAGACCATTCATGAAGAATTGGAACGATTCCGACTCGTTTCATACACTTTTTGGAGCCAACGAAGTGAAGGAACGATCACTCGATGCCTTGGATTCGATACCATGACCTTGGGACCCGGTCCCGAGCCCCTTAGACTCGATCCCGAGCCCCGAGAATTGATGAGAAACCCATGAGAAGCAAGGAGGGACCTTAAAGATCGTATTGGAGGCCTACAAGACTCATCCCCGTCGGGAAGGACCTCATCCCGTCCGGGATGAGGTGCACAAATGCGAGCAGGCCTGTTTTGGGTCCGACCCGGTCGGGACCAGTCCGTCCCGGGCGGAACCGATCCGTCCTGGGCGGGAAGAAGCACCTGCAGCCGCGCCTACTTCTTTTCTCCTCCTTCATTCTTGTAATCTTATAAATACTTCCCTCTTGTATTGTTTAACTATCTTTTCATTACCCTAGACTCTCTTAGGCCTCTCTTGAACTTTCAAAACCCTAGATTAGTGTTCCTCTTATTAGCTTAATCTTCCTTTAATCTTTAGTTAATCCTAGTTTAATCTAGTTTAATTAGTCTTGTATTAAAAAGATTCTTGAAGACTCCTCCAAGCTTGACAACCTTGGAGATTATTTGGGTTTCTTATTTATACAAGTTCTCATCTTTTTCATCATCTTGTTGTTGGTATAATCTCTTTTCTCTTGTTCTTTGTTTATTTATCAAGTTTCAATCTTTACATATTGTTTATTGTTATTGTTTGTTTATTATGGATGTTTGGATGTTTGGTTTGATTTCTCTTGCTTTTGTTAACCTTGGTTTTATCATGAGTGAGTAGTCTCCTTGTGGGGATAGTAGGGGGACTAAGTGTGGATTATGAGTGATTAGGGTTGATTAGGGGAAAAGGTTGCATCTTTGTTGCTAGTCACATATTGGGCACTCTATATGTTTGTTGAATTGCTTGTGTGGGTAGTAGTGGCTAATGCTTCTCATACTTGTTCTCATCTTCTCATTGTTTGACTAGTGTGTGATTGTGTTAGGGTATAGTCTTAGACACGAGAGTGCGGACTTGGGTTTAGGCGCGAGAGCGCAAACCCACCTTGACCTAGGTTTAGACGCGAGAGCGCATACCGACTCTAGCAACTTAAGAGGCACCTACACCCTTGATCATCCTATTATCCTTCTACACTTAAGAACCCGACCTAACCCTACTCCCTTTCTTATTGATTCATCCTTTTAATTAGTTACCATTTCTCTTGTTCATTGTTTAGTTTGTCTCTAGTTATTTCATTTAGTATTGTTATAGCTAGTTCATTATTAGTCTAGTCCATACATCGTCAATCATCTTAGTTTGTCAATTATCGTTCTCTTTGTGTTGTTTTGGTAGCCTAGTCTCGTTTTAGGTCGACTTAGTCTAGACTTTACTTAACCGTCTCCGTGGACACGACCAGACATACCCTAGATACCCACTAGGATTAGTTGATTATTTATTGTTGGTTAGGACCAACGGCAAATCCTACCATCAATTTGGCGTCTTGCCGGGGACGGTGCATTGTTTAGACTTAGTTTGCTTCTAGCTTGACTTAGTTACCCTTCCTTGTGCTCTTCTATTATCTCTTGTGCATATTTTGTAGGTATCTCTTGTTTTCTTAGCTTTCTTTTCTCTTTGTCTTTAGTTGTGTTCGTTTATTATCTTTGCCTAGTGCCCATAAAGCACTAGGCGTTCTCACGTTTGTTCGAGTGTGTAGTGTATGCCTAGGAGGAGAGGCGATTTCTTTCTCTTCAACCCAGAGCCGGAAAGACTCTTTAGAGCCATTCGCCAACGGACGATTGACCGGGTTAGAATCTCTCAACCAAGAGCTAGCAATACCAATCAAGAACAAGCTCAAGGATCCGACTTAGACGAAACACCGCGAGAGACCGCCGGAGGGACCTTCATCAATCCCTTCGGTACTTCTAGTCCTAGTTCTCTTTCTACATCTTCTTCAACACCGTCTACACCACCATCTCCCTTACATCCAATTATGCCGAAGTTTTCATCTCACTCCACTTTTACCGAGGATGTCTTGCCGGGACCGAGTACTTTACCGGATACATATACCAGAAATTTCGTGGCAAAGACACAATTCATCCAACTTGTGGAGAGAAATCAATTTAGTGGTTTGCTCATCGAAGACCCGCACCAACACATGGAGACCTTCTCCGATTATTGTGATGCTATCTCTCAAACCGGGGTTACTCAAGATCAAATCCGTTGGGTACTTTTCCCTGTTTCTCTCATTGGAAAAGCGAGGCAATGGATCAAGAGTCTCGATAGGGCAACCATGGGTATCGATACTTGGAAGTAACATGCATTGGCGTTCTACCAAAAGTTTTACCCTCCGGAGAAGACAAATTTGCTAAGGGCCTCCATCACCGGTTTTCAACAACGGGATGAGGAGAGCTTTTATGAAGCTTGGGAACGGTTCAAATCTTTGGTTAGATCATGCCCCCACCATGGACTTTCACAATGATTCTTAGTCCAACAGTTTTGGAACGGTCTATATGAGGACTCAAGAGCTATACTCAATATGGGCTCCAATGGTAGGTTCACCGAGGTCGATGACGATCAAACTTGGGCAAGAATCGAGGAGACGGCGGTGCACAATTCCCAATACTCAAGGCCTAGAAAGGCGAATTGAGGAGGTAGGCACGAGGTCGATGCCATTACACAACTAAGCATTGATCTTGGGGCTCAACTAAAAACCCACATGGAATCTATTGACAAGAAGCTCCAAAGCCACCTCAATCAAGTTCAACGCACTAGTTCCTTCAACCAACACTCGATTCACGAAGTTAATTCTTTGGGAGTTGTGTCTCATACACCTTATTATGGGATGTGCGATACTTGCGGGATAGTTGGACATGAGCCTTTACATTGTTGAGGAAGTATTGAGCAAGTGAACGCCTTTCAAGCGTTCAAGCAAGGTGCCTCCTATCCTAATATCTTCCAAGCTTCCCATCAAGCCTCTCAACAACAAGCTCTACAACACCGTCCCTATGTTCCACCTCCCTTAAGGAACAACAATCAAGGTTACCAAGGTTATGTGGGTAACCCAAGACCATTCAACAATTTTAAGCAACATAACCAAGGTAACTTCAACAACAATCAAGGTTTCCAACAAGGGAACTTCAATCAAGGTGGTTTTCAAGGAAACCAACACAATCAAGGATATCAAAACAACCAAGGTAACACTCAAGGCCTTAATCAAGGCAACTCTCATGGGTTCCAAGGGAACCGTCAACAACAACAAGCAACTCAAGGTACCCAACAACAAAGCAAGCAAAGTAGCTGGTCTCCTACTTATGACTATGGTATTCCTCTAGCCATCACCGATACTCCGCACAATCCACAATCCCTACCTCGAGATTTCAACATGCAAAAATCTATGATGGATATGCAAATGAGTAATCAAGAATTGCAAAGAAGCCAAATGGAGATGGCAAGAAACCAACAAGAGTTCTTTGCTCATCTTCAAAGAGATAACATAGCAAGAGATGCTCATATGAAGATGCTTGAGACTCAAATATCTCAAGTTGCTTCGGGAAGCTCTTCAAGACAAAAGGGGCAACTACCTCCTCAAGGTGAAACACCGAATTTTGAGCATGTAAATGCTATTACCACGAGAAGTGGTACATCTTATGATTCCCCCTTATCCCCTAGTGAGCAAGAATCAATGCAAGAAGTTACACCCCCCTCTCAAGACAATTCAAGCATGGAAAATCCAATGGAGGAGCAAGTCTTATGGGAGGTTAAGAAACCCCATGAAGACAAGCTTCCCCCACTTCAAGGAAAAGACAAGGGAAAAATGAAAGTGTCATTTGAAAAGTCCACCCCTATCGAGCAAAACAAAGTGCACATCGAGTTGCCTTTCCCAACAAGGCAAATGAAGACCAAGGTGGATGCTTAATATGACAAGTTCCTTAATATTGTGAAGAAATTGGATGTGAGTGTACCATTTACTGAGCTACTTACCCAAATCCCGGCATATGGAAGATTTATGAAAGACATCTTGGCTAGGAAGAGATCCATCGACAAGGAAAAGACCATAGCATTCATGAGGGTGGTGAGCGAGCTTATTCAAGGTTCTACGCTTCCTAAGTTGAAGGATCCGGGCAGTTTCTCGATCCTATGCACCATTGGCAACTTCAAGATTGAGAGAGCACTATGTGATCTAGGTGCGAGTGTAAGCATCATTCCCTACTCTATTTATGAGCGACTTGGAATGAAGGAGCTCAAGTGCACTTCCGTTACACTCCGAATGGCCGATAGTTCATTCAACCAACCACTGGGAATGTTAGAAGATGTGCCAATAAGAATCGGGAAGTTCTTCGTTCCGGTCGACTTCCTAGTGCTCGACATGCCGGAAGATGCTATCACTCCCACTATCCTTGGGCGCCCATTTCTACATACCGCCGGTGCCATGATCGATGTGAAGAACGGTAGGATCACATTCGAGTTAGGCGAAGAAAAGCTAGTGTTTGACCTCCAAGGCAACACCTTGCCTACTAATGATGAGTCTTGTAAAATTATCACCGCCAATAAAGACATCGATCTAGGGAAAGAATCGGGACAAATCTTGAAAAATGACTTCTATGGAATTGAAGATGATGATTCCGAGCTTGGGGTGGATGAATGCCCATATCATGAGTTTGAAGACAAGTTGCAAGGCAAGGAGAAAGATGAGCCTCCCTTGGGGCCACATGAAGATAGGTAGACGTTTGGGTATATACCGAAGGATCGAAAGTACAAGTTCAAGCCATTGAACTTACTAGATCGGGATTCCCCGGGAACGTCAAGACAAGGTTATGAAGAACCTTGGAGTGTGGATGCTTATACCACAAGCTTGATTGAAGACTTTGCTAGAGCCTTCGATTTGTTGCTTCGTGCCCTTGATGGCGATGGATTTGGTTACAAGGTTGTTGAAAAAGAATTGAAGAATGCACCATCCTTGGTTTGACGGAGTTCCAAAAGAACCGTCTCATTGTATATATCTCTTTCTTGTAGTTTCTTTGAGTTTTGTGAATTCTTGTAATTTGGTATTTTTGATGAGTGATGTGAGGGAGGGATTTTGATGAATGTTTGTGAGCTTATTTGATAGGTGTCAAGTGAAGATGAACCAAAGAGGGGAATGGTCGTGGATAGAGCTTGGATTTTGAGCTAGGGAGTCAGTTTTTGAACCTTTGGATAAGCTTTTGAGGTTATGGAGAGTTAGAAGACTCTTCCCGGCCGAGAAGAGAGCATCCCGAACGGGAAGGATGAGGCATCCCGACCGTGAAGGAGTCATCCCGATCGGGATGAGTGTACCAGGAATTGAGCTTTCTGGAGTGTCTTCCCAACCGGGATGAGGACGTCCCGACCGGGACGGGTGTAGCATCCCGACCGGGATGATGCCCTGCTCCTCTCTTGGCCTCTTCTTGGTCATGAAGGTCCACCCAACCACTTTATACCCCCTCCCAACCTCCCTACCTATCCTTGCCCATATCATATAACCCATATACCTCATTTGCATACCCTCACCTTATTTTCTCTTCACTTTACACCGAGTTTCACATCAAATCCCACCCCCCTCATACCATTACTACCTTAACCATGCGTTATTATCAAGTTTGAAGCGGGATGACAATGAAGAAGACAAGCAAAGTGCCTATATTGATCATTGAGACGATGGAGCGAGTGAGTTGCTAACCGTTGGGTACGACAACTATCCTTTCTTTTCCGTTTTTTGTCGCTTGTTTTCCCTTGTTTGTCCCTTTTCCCTTATACACTTTTGTGTCATGGTGGCCTTCAAGGCCTTGGTGTTATTGCTCCCGACTCTCGATGACGTAACTACGTCGAGAGTCATTTCAAAAATCCAAATTTACAAGTCTTTTCACTTTATTTTTTTCACTTTTTGGGATTTAGTCGGATTTAGGCGAAATCCGGGTTAGGTGACTTGATTACACCTAGTCCTCCCCTCCCATTTCCTTTTATTTCCTTCTTTTTATTTCTTCCCCCATCCATATCTTTTCTTGTCTCGGCCCATGGTGACTTGAATACACCCGGGCCGGACACATTCTACCCTTTCTTCACTTTTCTTTTTGATTTTTAGCTTTATTTTCGTAGTTTCTTTTCTTTTCTCTTGTGTCTCCACACACTACGATCGAGCATGAGGACATTGCTCGGTTTAAGTGTGGGGGAGCGATATCCTAGCATAGTTAGTTTTATTTTCGTAGTTTTTCGAAAAATCTTTAAAAACCCTAAAAGTTTGAAAAAATTTCACAAAAATCAAAAAGATTTTCTTTTGTGTGTTTTCCTTTTGTGTTGTTGTGTTGTATATTTGTTTTGTTGTGCATGTTTTGCCTCCCTTCTTCCTTATAGGTTGCTTAATCACCGTTAGCTTTGGAGAGCTTTCAAGACATCCGGTAACATCTCTTCACCCCTTTTTCCTCTTTGTTCCTTGTGGAGTTTGGGGGAGATTTGTGATGTTGGGTGCTCGGGTGGAGCTTTGTGCATACTTGTGGTTGATTTGGTGACTTGTTTGGAAGTTTAGGGTGGTGTTTGTTTTGTTTATGTGTTTGTTTTATTTTTTTTTGATTTGTTGTCTTTTGTCTCTTTTTCTTTCGTTTTTGTCGAGCCTTTGTTTTGTGTGTGTAGTTGTGTCTTGTTTGTAAAAAGATTTTCGAAAACCCGGTTTTGAGGCTAGTGTGCAAGCGTTTACTTTCCCTTTCTAGTAGTATGAATCGAGTCTTGGACTTTAGTCTAGTAGAATGACCCTAAACCAATGATTTCGTTGGTCCTTTACCTTGAGTTCACCTAGCTTACTAGGGATTTACTACGGGATTTGCATTTTGACCATTATGACCACCCACGGTGTGAAAAAGCCTTGGTTGCCGAGTCCCGTCCCTTAGGTGACCATGTATGTTCGGAATTGCTTTGACTAGTCCAAATTTCTCTCCTTTTTGTGGGTTTGAAGGTAAGGGCCCGTCCCAACTTACCCATTCCCCTACTTCCTACACATTTCCACAAAATAAAGTTGCAAATTGTTGAAATCATATTTCTTAGTTGCAAAAAGAAATACTTACAACTCAAATCAAGCCGAGAGGGCAAAGAAAAGAAAAAGAAAGAAAAAAAAAAGAAAAGATTGAAGAAAAAGAAAAGACACAAAAAGCCAAGAAAAAAGAAAATAGAAAAGAAGAAAAAGAAGTGGCATAGCAACACACAAAGCAAAAATGCAAAAGAAAGAAAAATGCCAAAAGAAAACCGTCTCACAAAAAGAGTCCCCACATCTAAAAAATAAGTCTTTTACCGACTATTACCATGAAGAGCCTACCAAAGGACCGAGTCCCTAGGAAGGATGATAGCGGTAATGGTCGGTCTTTCCTCATTTTGCAATCATATCCACCTTTTTACTTGGATTAGTTAAGCGGTTTTGAACATGTAACGACCCTCTTGGCTCATCGCTAAAGGGGGCGGGGTCTCACTTACCTACAGTGTCGACTAACACCGTGGTTCATCCTTTTTCCATCCCGCCGATCGTCCCGTAGTACGTTCTTAGAAGGTTAGGAGGACCTAGGTAAGTTACCAACGCTCTTATTGCTTTGTTGTCATACTATTAGGGTTTAGTTCATTTCGATTTGTATGATTAGCTTGGGAACGTTATCACTTGCCTTGAGTCCTAAACCGGTGTTTCCTTCACCGCTTTTTAGAGGAAAGCGGTATTTATTTCTTTTTGGGTGAAACCGATTACTTGTTTGTGTGTTTGTTGTTTATGTGTTTTTGTGTCCGGTTGCATCCACAGTTTTGTCGCAAGACCTTACTTGCCATGCGGAGTATACTTTTCCTCTAAGTGCACTCGCGTGAGTTGAAAGGGCATAGGGTGCGCTAATACCCGCTCGGCTAGTTTAGTAGTTAGTTTTTGCTTACTCGAGGGCGAGTAAGGGTTAAGTGTGGGGGAGTTGATAAGTGTAGTTTGTAGTGCCTAAATTGTTGTGTATTGGTCCCGTTTTTCTTGTGGAATCGCTCCTTGGGAGCGGTTTATGGGCTACTTATGCTTCCTCTAGTTCATTTCAGGTTCCCGAGACCATTCATGAAGAATTGGAACGATTCCGACTCGTTTCATACACTTTTTGGAGCCAACGAAGTGAAGGAACGATCACTCGATGCCTTGGATTCGATACCGAGACCTTGGGACTCGGTCCCGAGCCCCTTAGAATCAATCCCGAGCCCCGAGATTCGATGAGAAACCCATGAGAAGCAAGGAGGAACCTTAAAGATCGTATTGGAGGCCTACAAGACTCATCCCCGTCGGGAAGGACCTCATTCCGTCCGGGATGAGGTGCACAAATGCGAGCAGGCCTGTTTTGGGTCCGTCCCGGGCGGGACCGATCCGTCCCGGGCGGGAAGAAGCACCTGCAGCCACGCCTACTTCTTTTCTCCTCCTTAATTCTTGTAACCTTATAAATACTTCCCTCTTGTATTGTTTAACTATCTTTTCATTACCCTAGACTCTCTTAGGCCTCTCTTGAACTTTCAAAACCCTAGATTAGTGTTCCTCTCATTAGCTTAATCTTCCTTTAATCTTTAGTTAATCCTAGTTTAATCTAATTTAATTAGTCTTGTATTAAGAAGATTCTTGAAGACTCCTCCAAGCTTGACAACCTTGGAGATTATTTAGGTTTCTTATTTATAAAAGTTCTCATCTTTTTCATCATCTTGTTGTTGGTATAATCTCTTTTCTCTTGTTCTTTGTTTATTTATCGAGTTTCAATCTTTACATATTGTTTATTGTTATTGTTTGTTTATTATGGATGTTTGGATGTTTGGTTTGATTTCTCTTGCTTTTGTTAACCTTGGTTTTATCATGAGTGAGTAGTCTCCTTGTGGGGTTAGTAGAGGGACTAAGTGTGGATTATGGGTGATTAGGGTTGATTAGGGGAAAAGGTTGCATCTTTGTTGCTAGTCACATATTGGGCACTCTATGTGTTTGTTGAATTGCTTGTGTGGGTAGTAGTGGCCAATGCTTCTCATACTTGTTCTCATCTTCTCATTGTTTGACTAGTGTGTGATTGTGTTAGGGTATATTCTTAGACACGAGAGTGCGGACTTGGGTTTAGACGCGAGAGCGCAAACCCACCTTGACCTAGGTTTAGACGCGAGAGCGCAAACCGACTCTAGCAACTTAAGAGGCACCTACACCCTTGATCATCCTATTATCCTTCTACACTTAAGAACCCGACCTAACCCTACTCCCTTTCTTATTGATTCATCCTTTTAATTAGTTACCATTTCTCTTGTTCATTGTTTAGTTTGTCTCTAGTTATTTCATTTAGTCTTGTTATAGCTAGTTCATTATTAGTCTAGTCCATACATCGTCAATCATCTTAGTTTGTCAATTATCGTTCTCTTTGTGTTGTTTTGGTAGCCTAGTCTCGTTTTAGGTCGACTTAGTCTAGACTTTACTTAACCGTCTCCTTGGACACGACCCGACTTACCCTAGCTACCCACTAGGATTAGTTGGTTATTTATTGTTGGTTAGGACCCACGGCAAATCCTACCATCATATTTTCTTATAAGTACCCCACCTCCCTCAACACAATTCAGAACTTTTTAGCCCTATAACTTTTGCATCTATCAAACATACAACCCTTCTTCCACCATAACTCACCTATTATCATCCCAAAGCTTCAGTGCCTAAGCCACAACTAAACGAGCCCTATTCCGAGAATACAAAGCATGTAGGTTGAGGGTGCAAATTCAATCCCGACTTCTCCCTTTTCTCTCTTCCTTCCTCTCGTCTCTCTCGTTTTCTTTCGTCGTTGTCGTCGTCTTTTATTTCTTTTTTAGTTTCTAATATCGTTATTAATATTGTTACTATCTAATTAACGTTAAAACATCGCGCATATATCGATTTAGAAAAATAAATTCATATCGAGAATACCTAAAGATAAATCCCGTTCTAAGATCCTCCTAATCCCTTTACGAGTCGTAACAGAGGTGTCACCCTTTCGAGGAGCGCCGCCCTAAACACTCAAGGGCCCAGTTCGATCGCGGATATTTAACGTTAGATGTACTAGATCTATTTTTCCAAAGGTTAGAATGAAACTTGTTGATGCAAATCGAACATCACATAATCCGTAAGGATCAATACGATGTCGTGACGCGGAGGGAATTGACTTTCGCTCTAATCGAGTAAATAAAAAATATTCTAAAGATGAGATACCGACTCCATAGTCGAATATCATATCCAACGGAATTACAGTCACAGCCCTCCAGGCGAGTCGCACGAGGAGTGCGTGAGTCGCGCGCCTAGGCGAGTCGCGCGGGAGACACGAAGGTCGCCCGGTTGCCTGAAAGTAACCACGCGTTCCGTCTAAAAGAATTAATCGATAAATCGTTCTAGCACGAACCCGTTGATGCTGAAATAATTGTCACATGGTCCGAAAGAACCAATTACGACATTATAACGCGGAGGGAATTATTTCGTCCTAGTTCAATCTAAAACGACTTATAACGTCTTTTTCTAAAAGTCCCGATAATTGATCTCTTAATATTGACGTACACATTACGAGCATATAAAAATGAAGTCGAGTATAAATTATTCCATATTTCTACGCGATTTAATAAATTTATCGATTTTAAGACCAAAGCAAATTCGAGACCGATGTTGTCCGAAGCGAACAGCTGTTTGCACAGGGGGCAATCGACCGAGTGCCTAGCCCACTCGGTCGAGTGGCACCTCAAAAACCGAGGCAGGAGGTTTTTTCGAGAGGCACTCGATCGAGTCCCTCCATGACTCGATCAAGTGGCCTCTGTCACGCCAAGCCGTGAGCCTTCCACACACTTTTAGCCTCGATAAACCTTTTTTTATGACCTCGGTCAACACGTGTCAAGTCCATCACGTGTCTTACTTTTTTCAAAACCATGCATCATGTCTTCATATATCATCCTATCTATTTACATTCCGTTAATGTTGCGATTGCTATATATTTTGTTTGTCGTATTATATTTCCGGATTGTATTCCGCCCACGCATTTGTAATCTTTTGTTTTAAGTATTATTTTCGTTGTTTTTTTATTTTACTAAAATGAACCTCACATGCTAAACACAACCTCGACATAATTCAAAGATGCATTAAACGACGTAGACCAAACATATTTTACATGTTTAGCTAAAACGTTGTTTGCATTTCATTTCAACCGAATTACTAGCGCGCTTATTCAAAAAACGAACGATATCTTAGTAGAGGCCGCTAAGTGCGGGCGGGGTTGGGTGTCCTTTGTGGGCTTCCCAACAAGGATATAGAGTTGGTTCGAATGGGGCCGAACTCCCACAAAGTTCGGTGGCGACTCCATTTCGATTAAAATTTCAATCCGAGATCTAGAGGTCCTCTCCTGGATCTAGAGGACTTGGGTTTGAACGACAATGTCGGTGAATTCGTGATGGCCATAGGTGCATCCTCTAGGGGTCCTCCCTAGTTTGTGAACTCGGTTTGCATATGATTGATAAGTGTGTTGTGTAGTGCTTATTTCTTGTGTTTGGTCCCGGTTTCTCTTGTGGAATCGCTCTTTGAAGCGGCTTCGAGGCTACTTACGCTTCTTCTAGCTTGTTTTAGGTTCCTAAGGCCTATCTTGGAGAAATGGAACGATTCTGACTCGTTTTCGACGCATTTGGAGCCAACGAGGAGAAGCGATGATGACTCGGTGGCTTAAACTCGATTCCGAGTCCCTTGGAGCCCATTCCCGAGCACCGAGAGTCGATGAGAAGCCTAGGAAGAGGAAGTAGGGACCTATGCGATAATATTTAAAGCCTACATGACCCATCCCGGTCCTGACCATCACCATCACGACCGGGACGAGAAACAAAGAAAAGACGACTCACTGGAGGGCCATCCTGGTCGGGACCATGACCTTCCCGACCGGGACCACCATGATCCCGACCGGGACCACCACCATCCCGGCCGGGATGGACCCAGTTCAGCCCGCTTTTGCTTTTCCGCCTCCCTTTGCTTATGGAACCCTATATATACCCCTCCTCTTGTATTGTTAGATGATATTATGAAACCCTAGACTACTTTAGGTTAGATTAGCTTAGATTAGTGTAGATTAGCTTAATCCCTCCTTAATTACTCTTCTGTTAAGTCTTAATGTAGTTAGTTACTCTTGTTTATTGGAATTCTTGAAGATTCTATCAAGATTGACAACCTTGGTGGATGTATTTGGGTTTTCTTCTATGCAAGTGTTCATCTTTTCCATTCATCTTGTTGGTATAACCTTTCTTCTCCCTTTAATCTTAATCTTTCATAGTTAGTAAGGTTTGCATCTTTGTTTATTGTTTGTTGTTCATCCTTATTTGTTCTTCATAATGAATGAGGTTGTTCTTGTGTTTGTTTCTCTAGTTAATGTTAGTTTTAGTTTAGATATGTGTGAGTAGTTCTCCCCTAGGGTTAGTAGGGAAATTGGGTGTGATTAGGGATGATTAGGGTGATATGGGTGGTACTAGTTGTTGTTTTTGTTGTTTCCTATTTGCCTTGCACTCTACATGTTTGATGAAATGCTTGTGAGACTTGAGATGATCATTCCTTGTTTTTCTTGCCTCTTCTCTTGCATGTTCTCGTTTGGTTGGTAGGTTTGGTTTCCCCATTAGTAGCGAGAGCGTGGTGAGGATGACCCCTAGGCCGTTTAAGTGGCGAGAGCCCGGTCGTAACCTAGGCTATGAAAGCATGCTAGTAACCCCCGTTTCCTTATTTTGATCTCCTTGACATCCATGAACCCGACCTAAACCCCTAGTTTCTTTTTATTGATTTATTTGCTTACAATTATCATTAATTACTTGTTTAGCTTAGTCATTAGTCAACCTTAGCCATCGCCTTAGTTTAGTTTGTCTTGAACCTACTCTAGAATCATAGCTCACCTTAGTCTAAACCCATTTTTCGTCCCTGAGGATATCGACCCGACTTACCCTTGCTACCAAGCCTAGGTTAGTTTGTTTTATTTGATCGGCGGGATCCACTACAAATCCTTTCGTCAAATTGGCGCCGTTGCCGGGGACGGCGTAGTTTAGACTCTTGTGTGCTTAGTTTTAGACTTTGTTCTTGATTTTTTTCGTTTTTCTCTCCTTGCTTATCCCCGTTTTTTCTTCTTGTGTGCCTATTTCTCTCTTCCTAGTGCCTCGAAAGCACTAGGCTTCTAACGTTGGCTCAAGTGTTTTTAGTTCATCCGATGTATCGAGGCAACGTTATGACAATGGCGCATCCAAGCTACCATCAATCATCATGGGACAATCATGGGGCAAATTACCAAGACCCACAATTTAACCATATCAATCTCATCAACAATCTTATGTACCCCCTTCATATGGCTACCATGAAAGTTGTCAAGGATCATTCCAAAGTCCTAAAAACTACCAAATACCTTCACATTACCCACAACCAAAAATCCCCAACTTTGAGCTACGTCGAATGATGATTCAAATGCCAAAGAATCAACAAGAGATGATGATTCAAATGAAAATGGACCAAGAGGAGTTCATGGCCTAAAAAGAGGCGCAACGTGCTCGAATTAATGCACTTATGGCTCGTTATACGATGTTGACCGCTCGGGCTCCACAACTTGTTGAGGAAGGTTCATTTGGGCAAGAAGATCGGTTGTCTTCGCAAGGAAATCAAACCGATTATGAAGCCACAAATGAGGAAGGGAAGGTCAACAAAAAGATCAATGTTGAGAGTTGCTTGGATGGTGAAACTATGGGAATAATGGAGGAAGTTGAAGCTTCAATGGTTGACAATGAGGAGGAAATTGAACATGATTCTCAAAGTTACTCTTGGGAAGCCAATGTATTGGCTATTAAATTGGACTTGTATGAATTTCTTCGTGATGAATCGGATGTTGACAATCCAAAGCCAAGTGAAGAAAAGACTCCTCTAGGCCAACTTGACAAGGTGAGTGAAAATGAAGGTAATACTTGGGAGAAAGAGATAGAGGCCTTAGAACTTGCCTTGTATGGGAAATTGGAGGAGCCGATTAGGGGATTTAGAGATGCTATGCTAGACCAAACCGTCGAAGAAATTGAGGCCGCCATCAAAGGCCTTGAATTTCCTCATGGTGAGAATTCTAGTAAGGACAATATTGAGGTCTCCCCTAGAGCATCCAATGAAGAAAACTTGATTCTTTCACCTCCTTTGCCGCTCTTAATTTCGAGTCCCTTCTCTTGTAAGAAGGTTGATGAAGAGGAACTTTGTCGGGCGGTGGAAAAGAATTCTATTCTTGACCCCGTAGAAGAAGCAATGCCCTTAGGGCGTGATCTCCCAACCCATAACGCCAAGCATGACTTTATACCACTATACCTATCGGATGGTCATAAGAGTCGTTGCTATGATGGTTGGAAAGACCTGGAAGATCACGAGAAACCCGAGCATGAAGATGATCGCTTCTTATCTCCGACTTGGAAGCTCTTGAAGATAGCTTGGCTCGGCCACTTGAGCCATCATGAAGATGTTGCTAGAGCGTTTTACTTGCTTCTCTGAGCCCTTGATGGCTATGGGAACGTAGATGGTGAGAGTATCATGTTGTAAATATCTTTTTCCTCTTCTTTTGAGTTTTTGTATTTGTATTTATATGATTGGATAGTTTCCTTTCTAGGATTTGTAAGTTTTTGTGGAGTTCCTGTCGTTTGGAGTTTACTTGAGCGATGTGAGGGAGGGATATTTGATTGTGGTTATTGAGCTTACTTGATAGGTTAGAAGTGAAGATGAAAAATTAGAAAGGGTTATGGATGATAGAAGCTTCAAGGCTTGGTGGAGGAAATCGGTTTTTGAGCTTTTTATAAGCTTTTGGGTACGGGATTTGTATCCCGTAGTTGGTAGTGTTCTAAGGGTCGAAGATTCGGTAGAATCTAGGGGAATGAAGAGCAAGAGACGCATCCCGCTCGAGATGGGTGTCTTTATTCCCTACCGGGACGAGTTGTGCACTAAAAGTGATGGGTGGGATTTGTCGTGAATCCCAACCGTCAAACGAAACCGGCTATACCTAGTGGGTAGCTAGGGTAAGTCGGGTCGAATCCACAGGGACGGGAGGTCGGACTAAGGTATGCTCGGGTCTAGGACTAGGTTCGAGACTAGCTAATCTAAGGGGAGGAGGCTACGGCTAAGCTAGGTCTAAGATAAGGAAACAAACAATGGAAACGGGCTAGGATTAGGTCGGGGTCAAAGGGGTAACGGAATGGTCGAGGGAGAACTAGAGGTGAAGGAGGAAGTAGGGTAATCTAGGTAATGCCCGGGCTCTCGCAACTTAGACTCACCTAGAGGTTCCACCTAAAACCCACCTTGGCGACACAAACGACAAACGGAGTACTAGCATGCTATAGGCCTAGGTCGCATCCGGGCTCTCGCAACTTAGACCGACCTAGGGGTCGTCCTCACCGGGCTCTCGCAACTTAATGAGGGGACCGAACCCACAAACAAACTAATACCCACAAGAGAAAAGCAAGAAAAACAAGCATTCGTACATACTTAGTCAATCAAGCATTTCAACAAACATGTGATGTGCAACAAACCAAGGAGAAACCCAAATCTTCCACCAACAACTCCAACAATCCCTTAATCATCCAATTAACACCCTAATCACCTTACTAACCCTAGCAAGATACTACTCTAACATATCTAAACTAAAACTATCACTAACAAGAGAAATCAAACCAAACAACAAAACTAACATAATGAAACTATCAAGAATGAAGAACTATACCCTAACAAGAACTAAAGATTCAAACTTGATTAAGAAAACAATGAAAAAGAGAAAGGGAAAGAGATAATACCAAACTAGAAGATGAAAAGAAGAAGAAAACTTGCATAAATGAGAATAACCCAAAACAAACATCCAAGTTTGTCAAGCTTGGTGAAGATCTTGAAGAATTCCCAAATTACAAGTACTAATCTAAGATTAACGATAATCTAAAGGCTAATCTACACTAATCTATGCTAAACTATCTAGGGTTTTGTCTCTAATCTCTAACATAACATAAGATAGTGCCTTAATACAAGAGGAGGGGTATATATAGGGTTACTAGTGGAAAGGAGAAGAAAGGAAACAATGCGGGCTGAACTGGGCTCATCCCGGTCGGGATGAGTTGGTCTTCCCGATCGGGATGGGCTCACAGTAGCCGCTCTTCATGCTCCCTTCATCCCGAACGGGATGAGGCCATCCCGAACGGGATGGGTCTTTGTAGGCCTCCCTTAAGAGCTTTTTGGTCCCTCCTTGCCTCTCATGGGCTTCTCGTCGATTCCCGAGACTCGGGATCGGGTCTCGGAGGCTAGGGATTGGATCCCGAGGTCTCGGGGTCGATTCCAAGGCATCGAGTCATCGTTCCTCTACTCCGTTGGCTCCAAAATGTGTAGGTATCGAGTCGGAATCGCTCCAACTCTTCCAAATCGGTCTCGGGAACCTGAAACGAACTAAAGGAAGCATAAGAAGTCCCTAAACCGCTCCCAAGGAGCGATTCTACAAGGAAAATGGGACCAAAACATAACAAAATAGGCACTATAAACCACACTTATCAAAAAGATAGCTCACTGTGAGGCCATCTCGCTCGAGAAGGATGAGCTTCCCGACCGGGAAGAGATGTTCCCGACCGAGAAGGAGTCCTTTCAGTGGTCTTCGCCTTCTTCTCTTCATATAAACCCCACCCCACCACTTTATACCCGCACCCAACCTCCCTGCTCACCTTTACCACTATCATTTCATCCTTGTAGTTCAATTATACACCTTCTTCTCATCTTCTCCTCACTATACACCGAGTTTTCCCTAAATCCCAACCTCATTACACCTATGCAAGCCCGATGCTTGAGACTACATTGAGGAAGAGGAGGAATATCGATGAAGACAAGCAAATGTGCCGATAATGATCATTGAGACGATGGAGTTGGTTGAGTTGCTAACCGTTTGGTAAGGCGACTCTCTTTTATTTTCCGTCTTTTTGTTAGTCTATCTTTGTGCGTTCCCCTTCCCTTTATCCTTTTGGTGTCATAGTGGCCCTCGGGGCCTTTGTGGTTATCGCTCCTGATTCTCGATGACGTGATTACATCAAGAGTCATTTGAAAAATCCAAATTGTCAAGTTCTTGAAAAATCCAAATTGTCAAGTTCTTTTCACTTTCTTTATTTTTAATTTCTTTTGGTAGAATTTAGTCGAATTTAGGGGGAATCCGGGCTAGGTGACTTGATTACACCTAGCCCTCCCCTCCCATTATCTTTTATTTTCTTCTTTTTATTTCTTCCCCCATCCATATCTTTTCTCGTCTCGACCCTAGGTGACATGATTACACCCCGGCCTGACACATTTGACCCTTTCTTCAATTTCATTTTTGATTTTTGGCTTTATTTTCCCTTTTTCTCTCCTTTTTAGTGTCTTCCACACACTACCGATCGAGCATGAGGACATTGCTCGGTTTAAGTGTGAGGGAGCGATATCTTAGCCCAGATTAGTTTTATTTTCGTAGTTTTTTTCGAAATATCTTAAAAATACCTAAAAAGCTGTAAATTTTTTTAAAAATCAAAAAAAAATTGTTTTGTGTCTTTTTCTTTTGAGACTTTGTGTCATATTTTTGTCTTTTGCGTGTGTCTTTCGCTCCCTTTTTCCTTGTAGGTCGCTTGATCACCGTTAACATTGGAGGGCTTTCAAGATATCCTGTAACATCATTTTATCCCTTTCCCTCTTTGTCTCTTGTGGAGTTTGGAGGAGATTTTGTGATGATGTGTGCTCGGGTGGAGCTTTTTGGAGTTTTTGGTTGATGCGGTTGCTTGTTTGGAAGTTCGGGGTGGTGCTTGTTTATCTTTTTTGTGTGTGTTTGTTTTGTTTTGTCTTGTTTCGTTTCATTTTCTTTTGTCTTTGTTTTGTCTTGTATAGTTTGTGAGTCTAGTGTAGAAAAAGTTTTCGAAAACCCGGTTTTGAGGCTAGTGCGCAAATGTTTACTTTCCCTTTCTAGTAGTATGAATCGAGTCTTGGACTTTAGTCTAGTAGAATGACTTTAAATCGATACTTTTGTTGGTTTCTTACCTTGAGTCCACCTACTCTACTAGTGATTTACCGCGGGATCTGCACTTTGACCACTTTGACCACCCACGGAGTGAAAAGGCCTTGGTTTCCGAGTCGCGTCTCTTAGGTGACCATGTTCGAAATTGTTTGATTAGTCCAAGTTTTCCCCCTTTTTGTGGGTTTGAAGGGAAAGCGCGCGCCCGACATACCCATTTCCCTACCTTCTACTCATATCTCACAAATAAGTTGCATCGCTAAGGTTTCTATACTTACTTGGTTGCAAGAAATGTCTATGATACAAAATTTTGGCCAAAAGGGCAAACCAAGAAAGAAAAAAAGAAAGAAAAAGAAAGAAAAAGAAAGAAAAGAAAGAGGGAAAAGAAAAGGCACAACAAATCAAAAAAACAAAATACAAAAGAAGAAAAAGAAATGGCATGCAAATCAAAAGCAAAAAAAAAAATGCCAAGAAAATCATTTCACAAAAAAATCATACCCCTCAAAAATAAGCCTTCTACCGATTGTTATCGTGAAGAGCCTACCAAAGGACCGAGTCACTAGGAAGGATGATAGCGGTAATGGTCAGTACTTCCTCACTTTGCAACCATATCCACCTTTTTACTTGGACTAGTTAGACTATTTTTGAGCATGGGACGACCCTCTTGGCTTATCGCTAAAGGAGGCGGGGTTTCACTTTACCTTCAGTGTCGACTAACTCCGTGGTTCATCCTTTTTTCATCCCACCTATCGTCCCGTAGTACGTTCTTAGAATGTTAGGAGGACCTAGGCAAGTTATCAACGTTTTTATTGCTTTATTGTCATACTATTAGAATTTTGTCCATTTCAGTTTGTATTAGTAGCTTGGGAACGTTGTCACTTGCCTTGAGTCCTAAACCGGTGTTTCTTTCACCGCTTTATTGAGGGAAGCGGTATTTGTAACACCCCTGAATTTTATAAATTAAATTAAATTAAAGTCATGTTCGTATTTCTATTTTGTTTACGATTTAACTAGTAATTCTTAAAATTATTATAAAACGAATTTATCGTTTAATCGTTTCAAACTCCTAAAATTCTATTTGTCTTGGAAACTCTTCTCATATTTAAAACATATTTTTGTTTCTGTCTCGAATTATTTTATACAGTTAATTTATTTATTTTTCTTATTGAAAATCTATTTCGACGATTTAAGTGTTAAATTTTTTATTTTTTTATTTAAGCTCGAGTTTCTATTTTCAGCTCGAAGCTAATTTTTATTAAGTTTCATCAAAACATTTATTACATTTTCTCGAGAAATGAATTTAATTCAATTTATCGAAGATTTATTATTTATCGAAAAATGCTATTTTATCGCCTAATTATTTATTTCACTAAGCTCCATTTTCGTCTCGAATACTTTATTTATTCATTTTATTTGATGGCCCGATTATTTGTTAATTTTATTAACTTGTTTTAACCCGATTCGTGGGTCAGTCAACTCATCGATTCGAAATTTGTTTAGTTTATATTTCTAACCGGATTCATTTAATTATGTTTGTTTCATCCCACAATTCAACCCCCTTTCCCATTTGTTTTGTTGTAACATTCAGCCCGCTTGTATTTTGATGCTTTCCCCCTTTGCCTTCTTTTTTTTTCTTTTTCACCGCTTCCCCACCTTTTTTTTCTTGTTCATTCCCCTTCATCCACCGTTTCCCTTGTTCAGCTCTCTTTCCCTATTTTGTCTCGTTTAACTCACCCCCTCTTCACCTTCTCTATCATTCACGTTTAACCTTGTTGCTTTCCCGTAGTCTTCACTCATTTGATTTGAGTTTCTTCGACAATCTCTTCTTTACTCCTCTGATTTTCTTGTCCGTTGCTGCTGTCTTCCGTTTTTTATGCTGCGACTGTTGTGTGTCCCTGTTGATTCACGCCCTATTTCTTGTTTTCCGCGGTTATTCTGTCAATTAATGCCCCAAATCCTTCAAGATAATCCCTCGTCCCCTTCATCTCGACCCCCCTGCTGCTGCTGTGCTTCAATGTTGCTGCTGCCGCTGTCATTAGTCGAGTTCCACCTCCTCTGTTTCGCTGCTGCTGCTACTGTACACTGCTGCTGCTGTTTATTCGTGTGAGTGCGACTGCACTGTTATTCTTCGACTTGGACTCGTCAAAAGGTAATCCCTTGCTTCTCCCGTTCTCGTCCTCTTCTTCTTCTTCCATTTCGGACATCGTTTTGCTGCTGCCTGTTGTTTTCGTGCTGCTATGATTAACGTTATGGCTGCTGTCCGTGCTTTCTTCTCCTCGCTCTTCTTCTTCTTCTTCTTCTTCTTTCTGCCTTGTTCGGTCGATGTTGCTGCTGCTATTAACGTTATATCGTTTTCGCTTCTGTTCTTCTCTTCTTGTTTCTATTGAATGTATCGTTCTACTGTTATTGTACCTGTTGTACTGTATCATATTTGTCACAATAAGTAGTTACAAAAGTTGTTAGATTGTTGCATTGGTTGTTATAGGAAGTACGGAGTACATTACTTGTCTATAAATACATTTGTAGGGCTGTAATCAAAGATTAGGAAAAAAATCAATAACAAACTTCTTCTTTCTATCCTCTATTCCCTCTCAATTCTGTTACAATCTGTAAGCTGTGAAGTAGACCTCGAGTATCTTCATCGCCATTGTTGAAGGTCTCCTGCATCTACATCATTGGTATCAGAGCCGTCAGTTCTGGCGCCAGCTAAACACCTCACCGTCAAGCAATTACAGGCAATCATGGAGAACCGAATCGCAACTGTGGAGCAGAGGCTCGAGCAGCAATCGGCTTCGATCACCGAAAATTCGTTGTTGTTAGGGGAGATACTCAAGATGCTCAAGGACAGGGAAGGAGACGATCCTCCCAGACCACCTGAACCTCCGATTCCAGGTAATCGACATCCGGTTTCCTTCAATCCTAAGGTTGAATTTCCGGTATTTGATGGGAGAAATCCGCGGTTGTGGATGAAGAAATGTGTCAAATACCTCAATTTGTGCAAAATTGATGCAAATCAAAGAGTAGATTTGGCGAGTATGTACTTGACAGGAAGAGCGGAATCATGGTTTAATAGTTATATTGCTGTTAGAATTGCGGTTTCTTGGGATGACTTCATCGTAGATTTGTGTGCTAGATTCAGGGAGGACATTGGGGGAAATGTAGTTGAGGAATTTAACAAATTAACTCAAATAGGATCAATCGAAGATTATCTTGATGCGTTTGAGAATCTCAGGGCATTGATGATTCAGCGAAATGCTTTGTTGCCTGACCAATACTTCCTTGATAGTTTCATTGGAGGTTTAAAACCCGGTCTGAAGCCATTTGTGCGCGCTTTTAAGCCTCAAAATCTAGCGGAAGCAGTCGAGTATGCTAGATTGCAGGAAGAAACCATTGCGGCAACTAGATATTCGCCAAAACCAGTAGTTAACCCGCCCAAATTCTTGAGTACTCCTGTTAAGTCAGTTGAAAAAGGCTTGTTGCCAACTCCTGGGGGAAATAACAGTAATCCTTCTAACAATCAGTCGCACCCAACCAAATTCTTAAGTGCAGCGGAGAGGGCTGAGAAACAGAAGCGCGGAGAATGCTATTTTTGTAATGAACCGTATGATAGAAATCATAGGTGCAAGTTTAAACAAACTCAGTTGTTTGCAGTAGAGATCCCAGGGAGTGAGAATGAATTGGAAGAAGAAATAGACATGATGGTGGAAAGTGAAATTGAACCTATAGCCCATATAGATGACCCCCATATCTCTATTAATGCTTTGTCGGGCAGCCAAGGTTTTCGAGCTATGAGAGTGACTGGGTACTATGAAAAAAAACCGCTCCATATACTCATTGACTCAGGTAGTACACACAATTTTTTGGACCATAATGTGGCTGTCAAGTTGGGGTGTAGCCTTAATAAAATTCCTCCTCAAGCTGTAACAGTTGCAGATGGCAACCACTTGCCTTGTCAGCTGGTGTCGAAGGGGTTTGAATGGCGCTTACTGAACAGCCAATTCTCTGCTGATATGTTAATCATTCCTTTAGGGGGGTGTGACATGGTGCTTGGAGTTCAATGGCTCAGCACTTTGGGAGTCATTAAGTGGGATTTTCAGCGACTCCAAATGGAGTTCCAATTTGGAGGAAGGAAGTTGGTATTGAGAGGAATGAAGCCTCAAAAACTCCAAACATCTGAGGAAGGGTCGTCTCTCAAGTTGCTATCAAATGCATCACACCTCTTTTATTTGCAGTTATCTGCTGCTTGTGCTGTAGGTGATAGTGGGTGCAATAAGGTGGAATTGGATAGCCTTGCAAGTCATACACCTGAAATGCAACCCAACATTAACCAGTTCAGGTCTTTGTTTGAAGAGCCTACTGAGTTGCCACCTTCGGCTAAAACCCTCAATGTGTTTCATATGTCCCAGTTCAAGGTGTTCAAAGGGGTTTTGCCTAGTGAAGTTTATACCCCGCAGCGGATTCAATAGAAGTCTGATGAGTCCGTTCTTTTACCTCAGGCGGTGGTGGATCATAGATTCATAGGACAGCAAAAAAAAAAAAAAAAAAAAAAAAAAAAAAAAAAAAAACGCTGCTGTACAGTCTGTAGTTTAGTGGGAAGGTTATGGAATTTGCGGATGTCATTGAATAGAGATATCCAGAATTCTATACAGCTCTAATGTCGACTTGAGGTCAAGTCTGTTTTCAAGGAAGGAGGAATGATACAGGACACGTCACAATAAGTAGTTACAAAAGTTGTTAGATTGTTGCATTGGTTGTTATAGGAAGTACGGAGTACATTACTTGTCTATAAATACATTTGTAGGGCTGTAATCAAAGATTAGGAAAAAAATCAATAACAAACTTCTTCTTTCTATCCTCTATTCGCTCTCAATTCTGTTACAATCTGTAAGCTGTGAAGTAGACCTCGAGTATCTTCATCGCCATTGTTGAAGGTCTCCTGCATCTACATCACTTTTCTTCCTCATTCTGCATCTGCTTCTTTTTCTTCTTCGATCTGTCTGATGCTGTTTCTACCTCGTCTTTCTGCTACGGTTATTGTTTTTCAGCTCGTATTCCTTTTCTTTTCCTCGTTCTTCTTCCTCTTCCTCCTAGTTTTTGGTGCTACTTGTCACTGGTGATGTTTGTTCTATTGTTATATGGCGTTTAGTTCGGCCCGTTCAATCGTCTAGTTCTCTTTGTCATTGTTGCTGCTGCACGTTAATTGTCCTACTGTTATTGTTGTTCTGCTGCCTATTCGTGCATAAGGCTTGATATTTCGTGACATTACGTTGCCTAGTCGACTCGTTTAAGTCAACCTTCGGGTTTCCTTTTGACACATCATTTCCCTTTCCGTCTTGTGTTGTATAAGTCTCATTCTTTTATTTTGTCTACTCGATTGTCGTGGTGACTCGTCAAAGAAGACTAGCGGTTCTACAACTTGGAGCATAAGGACGACATTTCTTGGGTTGATCAAGAAGGACTAGTAGAAGTTCGTTTCGGATGTCGACTTAAGGTAACTTTAGGACGTTACTCGATTTTATATCGTATGTTTGAGTAGTAGTATGTAGTAAATATTTTAACTTCGGTTTTCAAATTTTAGCTATATATTATTGCTAATTATATTAATTTTAAATCGTATGCCTTATCAATATTTTTACAAATTTTCGATATCGTTTTATAAATCGTTGGTAATTAAACTATTTATGATCGTTATAATATTTTGTTTGTTATCGTGACACTAGTAACTAAATATTAACGATTTCATATTTTCTTAATATTTCGTTAATTTATAATTTTAACTCAAAATCGTATTTTAATATTATAATCGAGGTTCGTATACTTGTTTAATAAATTAATTTTCTTTTTACGATTTATTCTAATAAATGAGAGAGTCGTCGGTTTTGTTTTAAATATATTTTTAATCGAGACTATTTTCAATAATAATTTTCCATTTGTTTCCGATTGACTATTTTTATTAAAATCCGTATTATTTAATAATAAAAACTATCTGTTAAAAATAATTTGAGTTTTTCGTAAACTTCATTTCATTTATAAAGTTCGTCGACTCAATTAATTTTGATATCATTTTCTTAAAACATCTATTTTCTAAAATTTATAGTTTTAACTCGATTTCTTAAATATTTGTAAAATACTATATATTGAGGTGTTATATTTATTTATATTTTGAGTAACGAATTTAGAAATATATTAAAGTTACGATAACGACGATAATAATAATAAAATGTTAATTTCGTTAGAAATGCTATTTTTATACATTTCACTTATTTTAATAACTTACGCGTTTTCTATAAGACTTTCTTTTTTAAGTAAGTTTCTATTTATAGAAAGTTTCCCTTTTTATATAAAATGTTTATTTCTTTTTCCTCATATTATTTATAATGATTATATCTTTTATATATATCGATAATGGCTTGTTTTGGAGTTATGGAATAAAGACAAGTGTGGGGTTAGAGTAGTATAGTCTGGGATGTACGTTTTGCCATCAACTATAAAGCTGGTGTGTCTATGTTGAGACACATTGGTCGTTGAACTGAGCATGGTTTGTGTTCAGGAGTGTGTATATTTTGACCTTAAACTTAGATATCGCATCGTGTAAGTCACCGTCGGGTTGAACTGGATTACGATTGGTGTCCAGGAGGGGTGTACATTACTTAAGCCAGGACCTCGCTGCACGCAGTCCTGTTATAGTTTGTGTTGCCTAGTTAGAGACCGAAGTCTGATTTGTTTTGACTAAGTTCTCGAAGCTAGTTTAGTATGATCCCAGTGAAAGTTTATTCCGTTGCACTAATTGATTTCCATAACGCCATTTTGGATTATTATTATCGATTTGTTTTGATTTGCAGGTTGGCAAATATTTCAAGTTTTCTCCGAAAACTTATTTTTATTATATCATTTTTAATCTTTTCTCATTTTAAGTATTTTGATATAATAATCTATTATTTTTCCATATGATATAATTTGGCAGGGAGAACGTCCGAGTTACTCCCCACTGACGTGGCTGTTATGTTTATAACATGACAGGTATTTGCTGCTGGGTTTTGGGTGCGAGCTAGCGAGTAGCGTGGATCCTACTCTTCTTCATTCATGTTTATTTATGGATTTGTATAACCTGTTTAGTGAATTTTCTCTTTAGCCCTTTTGTAAAAAGAGGCCTTTGTATTGACTTACCATTTCTTTTAATAAGATATAGTTTGTCAGTGTGTTTTAATCCCAACTCTACAGTGTTGCCGCCACTGTAATGCGTTAGATTTTCTAGGGGATTACAGTATTTGTTCTTCTTGGATGCAACCGATTGTTTGTTTGTTTGTGTGTTTGTGTGTTTTCGTGTTCGATTGTATCCACAGTTTTGTCGCAAGACCTCACTTACCTTGCGGAGAGCACTTTTCCTCTAAGTGTTCTCGCGTGAGTTAAAAGGGCGTAGGGTGCGCTAATACCCGCTTGGTTAGTATTTTAGTTTTTATTAGTTTAGTAGTTAGTTCGTGCTTACTCGAGGGCGAGTAAGGGTTAAGTGTGGGGGAGTTGATAAGTGAGTTATGTAGTGCTTATTTCTTTAGTTTGGTCCCGGTTTCTCTTGTGGAATTGCTCTTTGGAGCAGTTTCGAGGCTACTTACGCTTCTTCTAGCTTGTTTTAGGTTCCTAAGGCCTATCTTGGAGAAATGGAACGATTCCGACTCGTTTCCGACGCATTTGGAGCCAACGAGGAGAAGCGATGATGACTCGGTGGCTTAGACTCGATCCCGAGTCCCTTGGAGCCCATTCCCGAGCACCGAGAGTCGATGAGAAGCCTAGGAAGAGGAAGTAGGGACCTATGCGATAATATTTGAAGCCTACATGACCCATCCCGGTCCTGACCATCACCATCACGACCGGGACGAGAAGCAAAGAAAAGACGACTCACTGGAGGGCCATCCCGGTCGGGACCATGACCTTCCCGACCGGGACCACCACCATCCCGGTCGGGATGGACCCAGTTCAGCCCGCCTTTATTTTTCCGCCTCTCTTTGCTTATGGAACCCTATATATACCCCCTCTTGTATTGTTAGAGGATATTATGAAACCCTAGACTACTTTAGGTTAGATTAGCTTAAATTAGTGTAGATTAGCTTAATCCCTCCTTAATTACTCTTCTATTAAGTCTTAATGTAGTTAGTTACTCTTGTATTATTGGAATTCTTGAAGATTCTATCAAGATTGACAACCTTGGTGGAGGTATTTGGGTTTTCTTCTATGCAAGTGTTCATCTTTCCATTCATCTTGTTGGTATAACCTTTCTTCTCCCTTTAATCTTAATCTTTCATAGTTAGTAATGTTTGCATCTTTGTTTATTATTTGTTGTTCATCCTTATTTGTACTTCATAATGAATGAGGTTGTTCTTGTGTTTGTTTCTCAAGTTAATGTTAGTTTTAGTTTAGATATGTCTGAGTAGTTCTCCCCTAGGGTTAGTAGGGGGATTAGGTGTGATTAAGGATGATTAGGGTGAGATGGGTGGTACTAGTTGTTGTTTTCTATTTGCCTTACACTCTACATGTTTGATGAAATGCTTGTGAGACTTGAGATGATCTTTCCTTGTTTTTCTTGCCTCTTCTCTTGCATGTTCTCGTTTGGTTGGTAGGTTTGGTTCCCCCATTAGTAGCGAGAGCGTGGTGAGGATGACCCCTAGGCCGTTTAAGTAGCGAGAGCCCGATCGTAACCAAGGCTACGAAAGCATGCTAGTAACCCTCGTTTCCTTCTTTTGATCTCCTTGACATCCATGAACCCGACCTACCCCTAGTTTCTTTTTATTGATTTATTTGCTTCCAATTATCATTAGTTACTTGTTTAGTTTAGTCATTAGTCAACCTTAGCCATCGCCTTAGTTTAGTTTGTCTTGAACCTACTCTAGAATCATAGCTCACCTTACTCTAAACCCATTTTCCGTCCCTGAGGATATCGACCCGACTTACCCTTGCTACCAAGCCTAGGTTAGTTGGTTTTATTTGATCGGCGGGATCCACGACAAATCCTTCCGTCAATGACTTTGTATATATTTAACTTTTAGTATTTTAATTGTTTAGTTTTGTCTTTGCGTTTTTGTTTTGTGAAATGCTGACCTAAATTGACAAGTAATCACTTCATGATTGTTTTATTTGCGATTTCGTCGTATTTTAGGATGTTTTAGATGCGTTAGGATTGCGTGAGAGTACGAAAGTAGTTTTTTGGATTTTTCTGAAACGCGTTCGTTTGAGCAGGGAATCGGATCAGATAGTACGTCGATTAAAACGTTTTGACTCGACATGCATGGAACTTAAAGAGTTGCCATGCCTCGACCGTGTGTGCTAGGAGGCAAGTGTAGTCGTCTCGACATTCATAATGAGACCAAAGCCAAAATCTAGGGCACTTTTGAAAAAAAAAAGTTATACCACTTTTTCCGTATTCATGACAATGCCGTACTGGGCTACAGATGCGACTTGACAATAACCGTTAAAGGCTACAACACGCCTAGGTGGGTTAGCTTATCCCCCTAAAAAAAAGAAAAAAAACTTCTAAGTCCGGTGAATCCGTCAAGCGAAACTTGCTATCCACGTGACCTCGTAACCTTTGCGTGGATGTTTCTCTCTCCGGAGAGGGTTTCAGTTACTTCGGGAGGTCGTTCCCGATGTCCGAGATGTCAGGTGGTAGTTATGGCGACAACGCGGGATTGATGCCTCGAGTTTTGGGCTGCTTGACTGGATGATGACTTATGAATGGACGCCTGGATTAAGGCGGCTGGAAGTTGGGTCGCTCGGGTTCATGCGGCCCGATATCTGGGCGGTCCAGTTCTTGTTTATGGAAATTTTCGTAGTTTCCTAATTATTGTGGGATTAATGCTATATATATGGGTTAGGGGTGCTTGTTTTAGAAATACTAAAATATCCATAGTGTGTTTATAGCCTCCTCGTACTATTTGGAGCCATGTCAGGTTTCAGGAACTTTTGACCAAGTGGGCAGGTTGTTTTAAGAAATTTAATCTTGAGGTTCGTCTAAGTTATGGTTTTTCCGCGGTTATCGCATTAAGGCAGGTTAAGGTGCAGGATGACTTCTTGTTGGCATGGACTAAGTTTTGGGATACGAAAAGGTCGGGTTTATCCTCTACCCGATGAGCTAGATGCCATTGGTGGGTGGAGTTCGGTTCGGCCTTCTGTGCCTTTTGGAGACGATACTTTTGTGAGACGGTTTCGTCATTTCTTAAACCTTTCCTCGTTAGAGGAAGCTAACCTTTTCTTTGGGAGGGATGGTATAGACCTGGGGTTGTTATTTAGGGTGTTCTGCAAACGGGTTCTTACGATATTTCAACTCTAGCTTGTAGACGGGCTTTTAACATTGCAGTGGCTTGCTACCATCTCTTTGAGGATGCATTAGTACATGACTGCTTGGGTAATCCTCGGGTTTTGGACATCGAAATGGGGATGGAACACGGGCGATCACCCTCTTTACTCATTTTGGGTGAGCTTATCCTAGGTCTCGACGCTCGTGCCCGGATGCATCGGGCTCCTTTTCGTGGCTCTAGGATTATTTTGCAGGTGCTTAGGGTGCTAATAATTTTCGTCCGGTTTTTTTTTTTTTTTTTTGAGGTTGCCTCAGTTCAAAAGCGTGACGTTTTGTCGTGGCTTGCGCAGGTTTGGCTACAGGAGAGGCTTAGTTTGGTCGACCGTCCCCGGGGTATCAAAGGTTATAACTATAGGGTTTTTACGGGTCGTGAGGTGGTGCAGGAATGGAAACGCTGGTCATCCTGAAGAAAATTGGCCCTCCTACTTGGACGGTGGACAGGTGACTATCAGGTGGGCCGTTCCGTGGTGGCATATTAATGGACAGGCTGAATTTCCCTTTTCGTCCTCGACTCGGATTATACTAATATTATCCCTACTTGTACAGGACCCGGTTTACATTTATCCCAGCGAGTTGTCCAAGCAAATGGGGGTGAGGCCGATCGCTTCGGAATTCACTAAGGGTGTTTTCCTGTTCGGCTCGTGGTCTGGGGAGTCGTTCAGTGAGTCTTGGGAACAGAAGTTCTCACATCCCCATCGTTATAGAGAGTGTTCGACCGACCGACATTACATTCTCCCCGTCAGGGGGTTTATGAATACCCGTCAGGACAGAGTAAATCGAAAATTAGGAAGACCGCGGTGCTAGAGGATAAAGAGGCAATTCAAGAAGGCGTCGCTAAGCGCCTGACCAAAGACAGTGTTACCGATCCTAGTGTTGTTAGTTCATTCGTACGGGCCAAGACTAACGAGACCCATATTGAAGGTGCTAGTAATGAGAAGAAATATGGCTGGCTGAGCTCGCCTTTGGCTAGGGCGGTAGAAGCTTGTATTAAGAGGGGTCGATAGTGAAAGACCCGAACAAGCCTACCCAGATGGCGATGGGAGAAGGAAGTTGGACCGTTAGAGCCCAGACGTTTTGTACTATGTCCTATTAATTTGTATTATGTGGCGTATTAGTACTATTTTTTGTGGTGTTTTGGATACGTTGTCGTTTTCCGGAATAGTCGGATTTCAGATGCTTGATGTAGAGGCCTCGACAAAGGCTCGATTTAAGTGATTATTATTATTAATGAGAATCACATTTTTTTGTTTATTATATATTTCTTTTTGGTGGTGGCTCGCAACTCGATTCTTCATTTTGCCCGGAGCGCCCTTTCGGGTTTTCACTCCGTCCTCGGCTCACCGTTTTTCTTTTTTTTTTTACTTTTTTTTTCTACGGCTCGCAACTCATTTCTTCATTTTGCCAGGAGCGCCCTTTCGGGTTTTCACTCCGACCTCAGCTCGTCATTTTTTTTACGACGGCTCGCAACTCGTTTCTTCATTTTGCCCGGGGCGCCCTTTTGGGTTTTCACCCCGTCCTCGGCTCGTCGTCTGTGCTGCATCATTAAAATCACTCTAATTTGCATGCGAATCGAGTAATCGATTTTGTTATTTTATTGGTTGTACCCGGAGAAGGATTGCCTACGTATTTGTGTTTAGACGGAATCAAACCATGTTCGTAGTACTTTTAGATGTGCGTGATTTTGCTTTAGACTCGTTATGCAATTTATCGACGCGAATTTTTCTTCTTTTTTTTTTTGCGCGGGTTTTCACCCTAAGACGGAGATAAGGACGGGGTTGTTGGGGTGCTTAGGGTTAGTACCATTTGAGTTGGTCCATGTTGGTTGGGGTTGAGAACTCTTGGCCGTCTAGGTCGGTAAGGATTACAACGCCCCCCGAGAGTATTTTCCTGACGAGGTGGGGGCCAACCCAATTTGGTTTGAACTTCCCTCTAGGGTCGACGGGAAGGGGTGCTCTAATGGATTTGACTACAGGTCTCCCTCATGTACGTTTTGGGATTTCACTCGTTTGTTAAAGGCCCATTGTATACGCCGTTGGTAGGCTTGCACGTTGGATAGTGCGTGTATTCTACGCTCATCTAGAAGTACTAACTCGTCGTAACGTTTTTTGTTCCACTCTTCCTCAGGGATACCGCTTTCGGCTAGTATCCTTAGTGAGGGTATCTCTAATTCTATGGGCTGCACGGCTTCGGAGCCGTAGGTTAGGTAGTAAGGCATTGCTCCGGTGGGCGTTCGATAGGATGTTCGGTATTCCCACAATGCGAAGGGTATTTTGTTTGGCCAATCCCGGTAGTTGTCTATCATTTTCTTAAGGATTGTGGTAATGGTTTTGTTTGCCGCTTCTACGGCCCCGTTCGTCTGAGGTCTATAGGGTGAGGATTTATGTCTTTAGATTTTGTATTTGTCGAGAAGTTTTTGGGTGTCGGCCCTAAAATGAGCCCCCTGGTCACTGATGATTTCGTGAGGTACGCCGTATCGGCAGATGATGTTATTTTGAAGAAATTTGACTACTTGTTTGGAGGTTAGTACGGTGTAAGAGGCGGCTTCTAGCCATTTAGTAAAGTAGTCAACGGCCACTAGTATAAAACAGTGTCCGCCGGCCCCAGATGGGTGCACTTTCCCTATGATATCAATTCCCCAAGTAGAGAAGGGCCAGGGTGTGGTTATGATATGGAGAGGATATGGCGGTAGGTGTTGGACGTTTGCAAATATTTGGCAGTTGTGGCAGTAACGGACATGACGTCGACAGTTTGCCTCTACGGTAATCTAGTAGTAGCCTAATCTCATTATCTTCCAGGCTAATAGGTGTGCACTCATGTGGGGTCCGCATTCTCCGTCATGTACCTCTTCCATGACTCTCTCGGATTGGGTTTTATTTATGCATCTAAGGAGGACTCCTTGTGGGGTTCGTTTGTAGAGTAGTCCTTGGCTTAGGAAGTAATGGGCGGCTTGCATTCTTAAGGCTCTTTTGTTTTTGGTGTTTGTGTTGGGTGGGTATGATCTGTCGGTTTTAAAGTTTAGGATGGCTTTGTACCAGGGTTCTTCGGGGATATCGTCGGTTTCGAGGTTATGGATGTAGGTCGGTTGTTCGCTTCTTTCTACGCAGATAGGCATAGAGAAGAGGTGGTCAGGCATGTTTATTATTGAGGCTAATTTGGATAGGGCATCAGCGAATTGGTTTTCCTCACGGGGTATGTGTATGAAGTCAATTTCGGTGAACTCCTTGGATATTGTTTCTATTTCAGTTTGGTATGGAGCTAGGCTTTCGCTATAAACATTCCAGGTGCCCGTGGCTTGGTTGACTACTAGGGATGAATCTCCGTGTACTCTAAGGTTCTTAACTCCTAGAGTTACGGCGCCTTTTAGTCCTATTAGGCAGGCTTCGTATTCGGTTGCGTTGTTTGTAACTGGGAAGTCGGGTATGTGGTCATCTATTGGTTATAGGCGTGCAGTTGTTTGGTTAGAAGGGTCAATTGTGGGTTGAACTTAGGGTAGTTGTTCCTAATCTCTTTTTAGGGTGAATTTGTAGTGGGTCGTTCGTTGTGGCCCTTGTGCTTAGTTAATTGTTATCGATAAATGGCATAGTATCGAGTTTCAAGCGAGAGAGTAAGTTATTAAAGAAAATCAAGCGATTGTCGAGGCATGTTTGTAAAATAGTTTTTTTATTGATATAAATCAGCGGGCCATGCGCCCGGGATATTGTTTGATGGGGAGGCGGAGGACAGGTCCCCTCGCGCCTCCCTGACTCGGGAGACTAAGAAAACATGCTTTATTATTATTATTATTATTATTATTATTATTATTATTATTATTATTACTATTATTATTACTATTATTATTATTATTATTATTATTATTATTATTAAGTCTTGGCCCTAAGATGAACTAGACTCTGACTCAGGTACGGACTCGCTAGTCTTGGCGGGTTGTCTGCGCGCCTTCGTATTCTGGGTACGCCCCAAACTTTTCCTCCCGAATGAGGTGTCGGAATTCACGGCATTCACTGAAGTCATGACCTCGACCTTGGTTATATCGGCACCATTTGCTACCATTCCAATGTATTGGCCTTTTATCGGTGGGTGGATCAGGCGTCGGAGCCAGGGGATAAAGGAGTCCGTCAGATATTAACATTGTTAGGGCTTGATCGTGGGATAGCCTGAAATGTTCAAGCAGCCGGAGCCCTCCCTCCCCAAAGGTGTCTGCTAGGAAGCGGGTAGGTTTTTTCGTCAGTAATGCGGTTTTCACGACTCCTGTCTTTATTAATCCTTCAATTTTATCTTTTAGTAGTGAGCAAGACTTCGTGTCATGACCGTTCCCTCTATGGTAATGACAGTACTTCCCTTTGGACCAATGGCGGGATCTATGATTTCATGGGGGTCAGCCATTGGTCCTATGGGCCGCAGGAGGCGAAGGGATGCTAATCTCCGGAGTGCGGCTGCATAGCTGACTCCGATTTGGGTGTGCTTTTTCTTTGGCTCTGAGGTCCCAAGTGACCCTATGCTATCCCCTCTAATTGACCCATTGCACTCTGAGGGGGGTGGTTTTCGGGACTCCTCGAGCTTTTCCTCGATGCGAGCTATCCTACCCTTGATTCTTAA
The DNA here is from genome assembly GCA_958450325.1 of Agrostemma githago. NCBI lineage: Eukaryota > Viridiplantae > Streptophyta > Magnoliopsida > Caryophyllales > Caryophyllaceae > Agrostemma > Agrostemma githago. The sequence continues at coordinate 47,526,901 of OY288255.1, forward strand.
CAGGAGGGGGTGTATTTGTGAGATTAAGCGGGTTAGGCCTTCGATGGTTGTCGTAGGTTCTGTGGGGTCGGTGGATGTGGGTTCCGGATGACTGTCTGGTTCATCCTCTATATTCATGATATCCTCTCCTATAGGGTCAAGGTGGGAACAGTCGATGGCGTCGTCAAAGATGGCGTGGACACTAAATGGGTTTGTGGTATTGTTTGGCTTCTCGGGTGGTGGGAGAGGAATAGTCCCGTTTTCAATCATGTCTTGTATGACATGTTTTAGCCGAAAACATGATTCGGTATCGTGGCCGTTGCCGCGATGAAAATGACAATACTTATTAGCATTCTATGACTTTGCCCTTTTCTCTGCGGGTGGGTCCGTAGTAGGACCTATGGGTTCGAGCTTTCCTTGCTCAGTTACCCTTTTTAAGGCTTCGGTGTATCTGATGCCTAACTTGGAGAATGTTCTAGGGGTGAAGCTCGTTCTTCCTCTAGTAGTTGGCTCGAACAAGTGTACTTCCTCGGTTTTGTTATTCCCAGACGATCCATAGGACCGGGTTCCCGTCGAAGTGGTTGGACCCTGATAACCTTTCCCCATTATTTTGGAGAATACCCCCCTTTTTCATATCGTCCTCTAGGCGTATTCCTAAGGTAGATAGTTCCTTGAAGGTATGGATATTTTGGTACCTGAGGCGGGAGGTGTAAGCGGGTCTCAGGTTCTTAACGAATATTTCTACCAAGGTAGCTTCATCCGAACGGTTTATCAGTTGGGTGCTGACCTTTCTCAACCTGGTCAGAAATTCCGAGAAGCTTTCCTTCTCATTCTGGGAAAGGACTTCAAGGCTTCTAATGGTGACTTGCGTTTCAGAATTATCCACGTATTGTTTCGCGAATTCTATGGAGATATCGTCCCAAGTGGATATCTTTTTGGGATCGAGCAAATAAAACCAAGATCGCGGTGTGTCCCCTAGGGATGAAGGGAATATCCTAGTGAAAAGGTTGGGTTTGCCCCCTTAATGGCCATGTAATCCTTAAAGGCCCGGATGTGGTTGAGGGGATCCTCGGTTCCTTTGAACTAGGGTATGTCGGTTAGGGAAAAAATTTCTGGTTACTGGTCATTTACCATTTCAAATTTTCTATGGTTTTCAAGATGGACATTGTTCCCTTGGTTTAGGCGCATTTGATTTTCGAGGAAATCTATGCGATTCATAGCAGATTGTAGGGTGTCGTCTTGAGGTGGGGCAATGGGGTCATTATGGGTGAAACTGGGTAGCCTTTGCTTAAGTGTCGACAAGTCATCTGGGGAGATGAGTGTCGTAGCGTCCGCTCCGAACTACTCGTTTAGTATATCCGTGGGGTACGCGTTAGGCGACCGGAACGTCAATCGAGGATCTCCCCGCGTGTCCGTAAGGATCTTACCGCGAGAGGTCGATTGGTCCTAATATCGGTTAGGGTGGGCTTTTTAGGGCCAAAACCTGTACTGACCACAACAGAAAACTAGGAAATGAGCTTCACCGACCTCGTTCAAGTTACACCACCGCTGGAAACTTATTTCCAAATCCCCAGCGGAGTCGCCAAACTGTGGACGTCCGTCCGCACCGCTGGGCGCCCCGCGCGGGACCGACGCGGTTTTCATCGCGGCGGCCACTCATGCGGCCTCCTCACGCTCGGGGGCCGGTCCGATCTCGCGATACGGGCGAAGTGTCGGACCTCAATTTGGATGACGATTTGGACTTGTACTAGACGGGTGCGAGCACCCGTGTTTCCGTTGGAATCGATCGAGTCGTGGTTGTAAATGTTTAAAGGCCGATATGTTTGGTAAGGCGACCTTTTTAGTGAACTAAATTCGTTGCCGATTTGTGGAGTCGCCACCGAGTCAATTATGGGGACTCGGAAACCGTTCAAGTTAACTTTGATCCTTAGCCGGCTCAAAGTTGAGTGGCACGGGACCTAAAGATAAAGACTTGTACCCTTAAGCACTCCATGCCTGGAATGACTCTCATTGCCAATGGTTTCGGACATCCGGAAACCGTCGATTCTGAGTAAGGGGTGAGGGTATGTATTGGGAAGCCAACGCTCGCTAGACATCGACACCCAATCCCGCCCGCACAATAGCGGCCTCTACTAATCAATCGGTGGGCTGATAACTTTGTTCCCTAGTTGTGGCGGAAGTACTGTAACATTCATTATTTTAACCCTATATTTAGCTATGTCGGTTGTTTAAGGACAAGTAAGCTTTGTTGTCGATGTAGTCGTGTTTACATTCTTTGCATGCGATTTCACGTGACAGGCAGGCCAAGAAAAGATACACATAGGAGAGTAGAGAATACTAATATTATAGATATTAATAAATCAGTTTTAACGTGATAATACGGATATTAGTCTTTCTCGGGGTATACCTTACCTGGTATTCTGCTTAAGATGCGTCGGCTCGGTATTAATAGGGATGCATCGAACCTTGTGAGGTGAGCACCGGGACTAATACAAAACAGGACCATCACTTTGTTCAGTTTTAGCTTGTTTACGTTTTGATTTTCGTGTTTAGGTGATTTAGCATGCTATTATAAGGTCATAAAAGCAATAAATCATACGAAAGCTGTGAATGCGAATGTAAGTAAATCACGTAATGAGGAGTTGCACCCTCAGAGTATACGCTAAACGGGATGCTGTAGACACCCATATTTTGACTGCCAGGTGTCTATAGCAGTTTCCGACAAACACCCGATGACGATCGGACGCAAACGTGCTTTAATATATTCGGAAACGGGCTCAAAATCATTGGCATTTGGCTTGGGCTTTTTACGGAGTACATATCTCACGAAACCAACCTCAAAATCAGGCCCAGTGGGTCGTTTCGAGTCAAAATAAGACTAATTTAGGTCGATTCCGGCACCAGGAGTAAAACCGTCTTTTAGCGACCGAGTCAAAACCCGGCCGAGAATATTCTCGAGCCACACGGACCAGCCGTGACACCTCACACGTCCGGTTTGGACTCCAACACCACAAAAAATCAGCTATACAAAATATTAAACAAATCTGTTTAAGGATAGAATTCGATCTCAAGTAGGAATTCTATCCGAAAACCGAATCGAACACTCGACCGAGCGAGGACACTCGGCCGAATTACTCCACCAACCAGCCGGTTCCCTTTCTTCTCCAACAAGAAAACGGAATTTACGTTCCTCTCGACTTCCTGTATTTCCTATCCTAAGCGGTAGTTCTAACTCAAAACACCTCTCCTAGCCAAGGTCGGGAACTTCTCTATAAATAGCCCCTTGCACAACACAAATAAGAGACACCTTTTACACATCGACATTCATTAACATACCTCAACTCTACACACATAAAACTTAGCATCGAGAAACCGATATTATATATAAGACCCGAATGAAACCGGCCCCGATACCCGACACCCTTCACACGTCCCACCAAACCGAGCCACCATAACTCACCGACATCCACTCGACGCTCTTGTGCCCAAGCCACGTTCCAACGAGCTCCGATCCGAGTAAACTAAAACATGTAGGTTGAGGTTGTAAACAAACCCGTCTTCTCTCTTTTCTCTCTTCTCCCTCTCGTTTTTTCCTTTTTTCTCGTCCGTCGAGCGTCGTCCTTTTATTTACGGGTCGTTCGTCATATTTTTTTTCTAATATCGACATTACTAAAACTATTTTCATATATCAAATATTCTTAAAAATACGACATCAACTCTATAGTTGAATGTCGTACTAAAAAGAATAAAATCAAATCTTGTTGATGCTAAAAAAATCGTTACTTTTTACAAAATACAACGATTTTAACGCGGAGAGAATTAACATCTTTTTTTTTTCGTTCAAAAAAACAATTTTACAAAACTCTTTCTAAAAACTCATTCCGAATATTCGATATCGATTTCATAATCGAATATCGGATACGACGAATATCGAAAGCATAAATCGAGCATAAATTAATTCGTATTTGTACGCGATTTATCAAAATTAACGATTTTCGAACAATAAACGGAACCGGGACAGACCCGCACGCGAGTCGCGCCCCACCCAGGCGGCTCACGCACGGGCCTGAAACCCAAGCCTTTTTTTTAGCTTTTTTCGTTCATTCTTTTTTGTTATTATTCTACGAAACGATTTCTTAAAATTTGCATCTTTTCTAAAAACTATTCCGAGTATTTGATATCGATTACATAATCGACTGTCGAATATAACGAATATCGAAAATATTAGATCGAGTACAAATTACGCAATATTTGTACGCGATTTAATAAAAGCATCGAATTTTCAAAAATCGATCTCGAAAACAGGCCGGGACGCGAGTCGCATGCATCCCGGGCGAGCCGCGCGGCCGGCTGAAACACGGCTCGTCTTTCCTTTTTTTTATATTTTTCGAACTTCGTTTTTTATACAAAACAACGTCTTCTTAGCAATATTTTCAGGTTTCGACTAATATTTTCTCGATCTCGTATATTTATCATATTCGCTATATTTTTATTCACAATTCGATACTAACTCGTTTGTTCATCTTTTGTAGCAAATTCATCTTTTTCATTATTTGTTTTATTATACTAAAACGAATCTCACATGCTAAATTCAACTTTGACGTTAATTTTTCATGCATTAAACCTACTTAACAACCCATTTAATTCCTCGCATGTTTAGGAAAACAATGTTTGCATATCATTCATCGTATTACTAACGCGCGTATTAAAAAATCAAACGATATCCTAGTAGAGGCCGCTAATGTGCGGGCGGGGTTGGGTGTTCTTTGTGAACTTCCCAACACGTACCCTCACCCCTTACTCAGAACCTCGGTTTCCGGATGTCCGAAACCATTGGCAACGAGAGTCATTCAATACACGGTATCCGATCAAGTCGGTATCGGTTTCAAATGCAAAGGGACGAGCCCAATAAACTCTGACATCGGAATTGGGCCGTATTTTATATACGGCCCACTACGACATAGAGTGGGCTCGAATGGTTCCGAATAACCATAAAGTTCGGTGGCGACTCCAACTTCGATTTAAATTTCAATTTGACCATCTCATATGGAGATTCATTCGCCTCCCCAAACCCGCGCGTGGCCGCGTCGGGGTGGACCTATGTCATGTCCACAATTTGGCGACTCCGCTGGGGATTAACTGATGTGTGACTTACTATCGGCATCCTCAGGTTGAGACTCGAATAGAAATCGTTTGACTAGTACAATACGCGTTTTAGTTTTACGGTTCATGCATAACCCCATATTTTCCCGGGCCGGTACTGGTGACCGACGTCCCACTACACTATCGATGTAGTCTAAATTGGATATGTCGAAGGTGTCCATTAGCCGATTCATATGGGTTTTACGGCATGTTCTAAGCTCAACTCGACTTAGGAAGTCCGCCCCGATTCTCGATAGGCTATGTACACTGGTATAGACCCTTACAGACTGACCGAGACTTTGAATTAGAGCATACATGGCGTCGTTATACTGCTTCCGTGACTACGTGCTACCAGATTTACAAGTCGTCTTTTCAAAAAACCGTCTTTTTCAAAATTGCATCCTTTTCAAAATTATCCAATTTTCAAAACCCGGGACATATACCGAATTTAGGATTCACGATTTTACTCAAAATAGTCTATTTTTAGCCGGTATTATGCCCATTTCAAAACTCGAAAATATTTCCGAACTTTCAAAACCGCTCCCCTGGTCCACCTTTTCCGTTTTTTTCTCGAAAAAAGGGCCGGTTCTCCGCGATTCTTTCGGGCTTTTCAAAAATCAATTTTGCAAACTTCCTCCTCTTAGGACTTCCCGTATTTAGCAGTGTCGGGTCGTGTCTTAAGTCTTCAAGTCTTCTAGCGTCGAAACTCCGTCGATCTTATATCACGAATTTCCTCCCTATCCCAGTCCGCCTTATTATACTAAGGCAAGGCCCACCTACGTAGGACATACTCCTACAAGGGTTGGCCCGTCTACACAATCGAGTCTAAAAGTCTGGGGAATGTCTCACGTGAACCTCCTTTCGAACAGGGCCCAGCCCACACAGCTGGATCCTAAAGGAGGCCCACCTCTCACAGGTCATCCGTCTAGATGTCTTTTCCGAGTCGTTTCCTCTCTAGTTTCCCTTTTCCTTGCTCGGGATGTACTTTAGTTCTAGGATTTGGGCTAGTTGCTGATTACGCGGTGTTCTTACAGACATGCCACCTTTCACCCGAACGATGACGCAACAAGCCATTGACGAGTTGACCGTTTCGTTGGCCAAGCTTCAAGACCAACTGACGAAAATGAGGGAGGATCAGGTCGCCATCCTCACCCTGGTAAGCGCAGTCGAACAAGGAACTCCTAATGCTGGGATTGAAGACGATGGGCCGTTAGCTGAACTGGCCAGCGCGGTCCACAAATTGCAAGAACAGGTCCACACGACCACCAGTAACACTATCCACACGGAAAATGCTCGGGCTTATTCGCCCCTAACTGATGAATTGCCCGCTAATCTCAACCTGACGGGCCTACCCATGTTCGATGGGACTGAAGACCCGGTACTCCATATCCGGGGAATTCATGGCGGTTAAGGGGGTCAAATCGACCATGTTCAAGCATCTCTTTGCTGCGTCCTTGGACAAGCACCCGAGAGCCTGGTACTACAGGCTTGATTCCAAGAAGTACAAAACTTGGGACGATGTCGCAACGGAGTTCGCCCGAAACTATGCGGACAATACTGAGATCCAGACGACCATGCGTACTCTGGAGGTCATGGCCCAAGAGCCTAAGGAGGGTTTTACCAAATACCTCCAAAGGTGGAGGGCTGAAAGCGTCAAGCTGGTCGACAAGCCCAGCGAAAAGCTGTTAGTGGAGGCCTTTGTGAAAAACCTCCTCCCGTCTTACCGGATCCATCTCCGGTACGCCATCATACCCAATTTCGCCACCTTAACCGAAATGGGTACCAGAATCGAAGACGATTTAAGGTTAGATAGCCTTACTAAGGCCTCTACTAAGGGGTATCAAGGAGTCAGCTCGTCTTCTGGCAAGCCCTCAACCACAAGTGCGGCCCGAAGCATCTTCGACGAGGTCAATTTACTAGACACCTCGACCAAGAAGAATACTCCAGCCCGGGTATTCACTGACATAGGGACTAATTATGCCAATGCCTTACAAAGGCTATCTTCTAAGGGCCTGATCCAGCCGATAGGCCCAATGCCAGAAGTTCTTGTCGAAAAACGGTCCAAAATCTACAACGCTCAGGCCTATTGCCACTATCACCGAGGCAACAGGCACGACACCGAAAAATGCTGGAAGTTGAAGCATCTTATTCAAGATCTGATCGAGAGTGGGAAGATACCGCTGCCTAGCGATAAGCCCAGTAACAAAAACAACCCTCTTGCTACTCACGCCATTTTCACTGGAGAAGTAGTCGATTGTACTCATCTCATTTCCCCTTTCATTCCTCAAATCAACGGGATATGGAATGATGACGAAGATAATAGTACTCATAAAGGTGGTCGTATTTGGTGCTTATGGAATCCGAATGTATTTAATGTTAACATCCTGGGGATGACATCTCAAATCATTCACTTAAGGGTGAAAGTAATTGGAGGGGGTGTGTAGACACCCAAAATTTGACCGCCAGGTGTCTATAGCAGTTCCCAAAAAACACCCGATGATGATCGGACGCAAACATGACTTAGTATACTCGGACTTGGGCTCGGAATCAATAATATCCGACATGGACTTTTAGTGGAGTAAAAATCTCACAAAACAGACCTCAAATTCAGGCCCAGTGGGTCGTTCCGAGTCAAACAAAACTAATTTGGGTCAAAACCGGCACCAAAAATAATTCCCGTCTTTTAGCGACCGGGTCAAAACCCGGTCAAGACAAACCCGACACACAAAACCGACCGGGTACGTCCTCAAAGCTTGCACCAGATTCAAAATCAGCCAAAAAACAATCCAAATCAACCCACAATCAATTAGAGTCAATCACAATCAAATTAAGGCTAATCAAGCCTTAAATTTTGCAGCTTGATTGATCCACTCGGTCGAGTGGATTGGCCACTCGATCGAGTGGAGCCTCTTTGAACCCGTCCAGGTTCATTCACGAGGGCACTCGACCGAGTGCACCCGCGCCACTCGGTCGAGTGACCCGGGGTCGGGGCTCCCTATAAATACCCCATGACCCCCATGCACAAAAAAACAACTTTGGAAGACCGACACTCCTTCAAGCACACCTTTGCAATTACACTACACAACACTACGACCCTAGCAACTTAGGCAAGACACACAAAACCCGAGCCCCTCGTCCCTCGGAGAACCGGCGAATCATACACACACATATACACACCATAACTCGCATACATCCTCGATACTCCCAAGCCCGTGCCGCTATTACGAGTCCATTTCCGAGGTCCTTACTAAGCATGTATGTTGAGGGTGTCCTAAACCCCATCTCGATCTTTTTTTTTTAATCTCTTTTTCGTTTTATTTATTATATTTTCGTATCGTATTTATAATCGTAATCATAGTAGTGACACTAGCATTAATATTGTCGTACTTTCGCGTCTTTATTTTTGTATCACCTTTTCTTTATCATCATTATCGTCATAATATCGCGTAAATGCATTTTAATACGAAAAATTCGGTGTTGAATGTGTTGAACTATGATAACCAATCTAAAGTCATAGTTGAACGCATTTAATCTCATTTCCAATTAGTACGAAACCCGTTGATACGAAAACCGACATCACATAACTCGAAAGAGTTAGTTTCGATGTCGTGACATAGAGGGACATCCTTCGTCACTAATTCAAATTTTCTAAACTAACAATAAACGTTTTCCTAAAACTCCGGTGACGGTATTATAATCATTCATACATGATTATGACACCGGAAGCTAAATTAAATGCGAATCACGCAATATTCGTATTTAATTTAGCCGATCATCGATTTCGAATCATAAAACGAAACGAATTCTCATTCGTACAGGGGCTAATCGACCGAGTACGTACGCTACTCGATCGAGTAGCACCCATAAAAACGGGCAGTAGCTACGTCTAAGGACACACTCGACCGAGTCAGGCCATGACTCGACCGAGTGGGTCCTGCAGCCCAGAAACCGAGGGCTTTTCTTTTTATCATTCGAACCTCGTCCTTTTTAAAAGAGACTTAGTCGACACGTGTAAAGTCAATCACGTGGCTTTTCCAAAATTCATGCATATCACTTCACTTAAACGATTTTGATCGACGGTCTCACATTATTAATTTTATGTCGACGACTCTTTAGTCGTATCCGATGTAAAATTAACTTAGACTCAATTTCTCGAGGTGATAAGTCGGGACAAGGCATCGAGGTTCGAGATCGGGCTAGCACCACGTCTAGGTCTCGAACCTCCGTCCCTTGATTAACACGCAATATAATGTGTAATTAATTAAGGTTCGTCCACCCACACAAAGTCACGGTCTAGTTTATACACGGGTCCGTTTATAATTATTGCTCGTCATTTCAATTGTATATTTCGATTATTCTATTCTATTGTACGCCGTATTGTGAATTCCGGGTTGTATTCCGCCCGTGTACCTTGTAATCGATTTATTTTTGCTTTGCTTTATTTATTTGCGTTTTACCGCTTTTAAATGAAACCTCGCATGCTAAACCACTTCGACAATAAATTAGATGCATTAAATTGACGTAGCTCACATTTAATTCGCATGCTTAGCTAAAACGCTGTTTGCATAACATTTCACCGAATCACTAACGCGCATATTAAAAAGTCAAACGATGTCCTAGTAGAGGCCGCTAAGTGCGGGCGGGGTTGGGTGTCCTTAGTGGGCTTCCCAACACGTACCCTCACCCCTTACTCAGAACCGTGGTTTCCGGACGTCCGAATCCATTGGCAACGAGAGTCATTCAATATACGATTAACAGCTCAAGTCGGCATCTATATCGATATGCAAAGGGACGAGCCCGATAAACTCTCAAACCGAAATGGGCCATACTTTGTGTATGGACCATGGCGATATAGAGTGGGCTCGAATGGTTCCGAATAACCATAAAATTCGGTGGCGACTCCATTTCGACTTAAATTTCAATTCGATCCTTCTCATATGGAGGTTCATTCGCCTACCCAAACCCGCGCGTGGCCGCGTCGGGGTGGACCTACGTCATGTCCACAGGGTGGTGAATTTTGCTGCTCTATGGTGTATGGTCTCAATAAACCACAAGAGAGGGTTCCTCTTTGGGCTGATTTAAAGCGGATAGCTGGATGTATCTTAGGTGCATGGATTGTCATGGGAGACTTCAATAATGTGAGACGTATGGAGGAAAGATTAGGGGGTGCTCCCATTACTGTGGCTGAAATTAGGCCTTTTAATGAGTGTGTAGATGATTGTGATCTCCTTGAACTCAAAACAATTGGTGCTCATTTCACTTGGAACAATAAACATGAGGTGGGAAGCAGGATATATAGTAAAATTGACAGGGTTTTGTGCAATGATGAATGGATGATTGAATATCCAGAGTCTTATGCTAACTTCCTCACTGAGGGGATGTTTGACCACTGCCCGTGTATAGTTAATATGGATGCAGTGATTATTAAGAAAAAGGTGCATTCAAGTACTTTAATATGTGGGCATCCTCTCCTAATTTTAGAACAATTGTATAGGAGTATTGGTGCAAAAACATAGAAGGGAGCCTAATGTTCCAAATGGTTTCGAAACTTAAAGCATTGAAAAGACCTCTAAGGCAACTCAATAATAAGCAATTTCAAGATGTTGAAAAGATGGCGAATGTGATGGAGACGGCCCTACATAATATCCAAGCTCAGCTCCAATTGAAACCTACTGATGCGCTATTGTTACAGTATGAAACTGCTATCATGAAGCAATATAATATCTTGGATAAAGCCCGGTATACCTTCCTACAGCAGAAAGCGAAGAAACACTGGATGGAACAAGGAGACCAAAACACTGCTTTTTTCCATTCCTCTATCAAGCAAAGGAGAGCAGTTAATAGAGTGATACAAATTCAGAATTCACAAGGAATTATGTGCTCAAAGCCTGCTGATATACATTCTGCTTTTCTTGAGTACTATTCAAATATTCTTGGGCAGTGTCAAACAGTAGCTTCTGTCCATCAGGCTACTGTAAAGACAGGAAAAATCCTAACTGATACACAGCGCAGGTACCTGACCAGACCTGTTACCTCTGCTGATATAAAGAAAGCCCTGTTTAGCATTCATGGTAACAAATCTCCAGGTCCGGATGGATTTACAAGTCAATTTTTTAAGGATACATGGGGAATTACTGGTGACACGGTATGCAATGCAATCAAAGATGTCTTTAGTAGTGGCAAGCTTTTGAAACAAGTTAGTAATACTATGCTCACTCTCATACCTAAAGTCCAAAACCCAACCCATGTGAGCCAGTTTCGACCTATCGCTTATTGTAATACCATTTACAAATGTGTCTCCAAAGTTCTATGTGATAGACTTAGCCACATTCTACCTGAGATTATCATCCCTTCGCAAAGTGCGTTCATCAAAGGTTGCGATATTGCAGAAAATATTCATATATGTCAAGACCTCATCCGACTTTATAACAGGAAGATTTGTTCACCTAGACTTCTTCTCAAAATAGATTTGCAAAAGGCTTATGATACCATTGAATGGAGTTTTGTAGAGGGCATGTTACAGGCTTTGGAGTTTCCACCTGCTTTCACTAAGATCATCATGGAATGTCTTTCATCTCCAAGCTATTCTATGTCTTTGAATGGGGACACTTTTGGGTTCTTTAAAGCTAAACGAGGCCTCCGACAAGGTGATCCATTATCCCCCCTTCTCTTCACAGTTTGTATGGAGTATTTGAGTAGAATACTTAATGTTATTCAGAGCTGTGAGGACTATAGGTTTCACCCCCACTGTAAAGGTATCAAACTTAGCCACCTATGTTTTGTGGATGATCTAATGCTTTTCTGTAAAGGTACTAGTAATTCTGTCCGATGGATTATGAGAGCTTTCGCTACGTTTTCTGAAGCCTCTGGTCTGAAAATGAACCAAAGTAAATCGAACATCTATTTCAATGGTATTAAGGATGATGAGGCGATACGTATTGTGAGAATGACTGGTATGCAGGTGGGAAAATTACCTTTTAAATATTTGGGTATTTCTATGTCCCCTAAAAAGATTTCTGTGCTTGAGTGCCATATCTTGACAGAAAAAATTGTTAGCAGAATCAGAGGAATGGGGGCGAAGAAGTTATCTTATAAAGGGAGGCTCGTTGTGGTTCAGTCTATCCTGAGTGCAATATATCAGTACTGGTCAAGGATGTTCATCCTGCCATCTGCTGTTATAAATAAGATCAATGCTGTTTGTCGAAACTATCTATGGAGGGGTAGTGAACATTATAATTCAGCTCCATTGGTGGCTTGGGAGAGAGTGTGTTGTCCTATAGATGAAGGTGGGTTGGGTTTAAAGAACAGTCAACTCTGGAATATTGCTTGTATTGGCAAGTATGCTTGGTGGGTAACTAAAATGGCTCAACACCTGTGGGTGAAATGGGTACACAGTATTTACATTAAAGGAAGAGATTGGTCATCGTATTTACCTTCTTCTAATTCTAGTTGGTCTTGGCGTAAGATCTGCTGGGTTAAGAACATCTTTTTCGATAATAATTTGTTCCCTTCTTTGATTGAACAAGGACATGATTATACTCCCACTTTGGGGTACGATAGTTTGATTGCTCATGGTCAGCGAGTTTATTGGGATAAGCTGGTTTGGAGTAGGATAAACATTCCTAAGCACTGCTATATTGCTTGGCTGGTATGTCATCAAAGACTCTTAACTAAGGACAGGTTGCTGAAAATGCAGGTGGTCCAGGATCAAGCATGTTTCCTCTGCGGCCTGATGAATGAAACACATCTACACTTATTCTCTCAATGCTGTTTCACTACTCGTTGCTTTGCTCTATTGTCTAAATGGTTGGCAGTATTCATACCTGCGCTTAATACCTATCTATGGTGGAAGAGGTATAGGCATAAGTCATTACTCTTTCGTCAAATCATTGCGGCTGGAATTGTAGGCGTTTGGTACCATATTTGGTTGATGAGGAACCATTGCCGGATACACCAATACATTCTCAAGCCTGATCAATTAATTACTAACATTCAAGTTGAGCTTAAGGCTAGAATCCGTAAGTTTTGCTTTAATACTAATTGCAAATACCTAAGTATTATTGATAGAGTATTGAATTAATGTATGTAGAGGAAACCCAAACATTTGTATTTTGGTGAATTCATTAATACAAGCTTACATTTACACCAAAAAAAAAAAAAAAAGATGTTTACTCGGCTAAGGGGGAAACCGTCCCCATCACTGTCGAAGAGATCCGGAAGGCCAGAACTAAGGCCCTGGCCGGCGCACAAACCATCACGGCCGACCTTCGGCCCCGGGATCCGTCACTGATCCTGTCGGGACGGACTCTACACTTGAAGAACCAAACACCGACGCGGCCCTAGTCAAGCAACTGAAGAGGGTCCGAACCGATCTCACTATATGGCAGCTTTTGGTCAGTTCTCAAGAACATCAGGCAGCACTTACTAAGGCTCTCGATGAAATCAAAGTAGACTCGCTGGTAACCCCCACTGAAATGGTAGCCACAATTCTAACTCACCTCAAGGGCAAGTCCAAAGGAGAAGGCCCACTTATCACCTTCTCCGAGTCCGATCTACCACCATTTGGAGCCACCCACAACCTGGCCCTATACATCACGGTGATTTGCCGGGGCAAGTACCTACCCATGACCCTAATTGACGACGGGTCCGCTGTAAATGTCCTTCCCTTAAGGACTGCTAAGGCTCTTGGCATTACCGAGGCTGACTACCTTCCTACTGCAAAAACTATCCAGGCCTTCGATGGGAGCCCAAAATCCGTTGCTGGGGCCGTCAAACTAACCATCATAATAGGCCCGATCGAGAAGGAGCTCGAATTCCAAGTGATCGATGTCACCTTATCGTTCAATCTGCTACTTGGAAGACCCTGGATCCACGCGGTCAAAGCCGTGTCCTCCACTCTCCACAGGAAGGTCGAGCTACCTTTACAAGACGGGGTCATCACCCTCGAAGCTACTCCGATAGCCGTGTCAAGATGCAACACGGCTGGCTCAACCGACCCACGAGGCTTCAATTTTGTGGGAATGATTGATGAACAGTTCCTTTTTCAGCCCTACTTCACTACTAGCATCGACATGATGCTGCAAAACTTGGGCTACCTACCGGGAGCTACCTCAAGGCCCAATCTCCCAGCTGGCAAGATCATCGATGTCCTGAACGACGGAGAGTCTCGATTCGGGTTGGGCTACTCCATGGCCCAGGGAGATATTAACCGGACAAACACAATCAAGTTTGTCACTCCTGTGTTTGGAGCTATTCAAGTGGGCCTCTATCATCCCACCATCTCATATCCCGAGGCCAAATTGGCTCGGGAATGCAACTTCATCCCAGATGATATCTTTGCTCTCATCCAAACCGAATCAAGGGAGGATTCGAACCCGACCGAGCCCATGCTGGGGCTCTTGTTCGGGGAAAGCAATATATACCCGACCCCTAAGGAGGAATTGGCGAACCTAATCCTCCATAGCAGCAAGTTCGATCCGACCAGGCTGATCTCTGAAGTCGGTACTAACACCGGGAAGAGGGCTTGGAGGAAGACAATCAAATGGACCGATAGCGAGGGTCGAGTCTACAAGCTCACTACTGGCGAAGGGGACATGCAAGGCGCCGAGTCCGAATCCGAGTCTGATTCAGAGTCAGAGTCGGAGTCTGGGTCTGAGTCTAGAGGGTCCAGTACTAGGGTCGAGTCTGTAACCCCTTTTCCTTTGGTCACACCTATGGGAGTCTCCGAGTCTGTCCCGAGAGCACTCCCGATCCCGCCTCTGACCAACGATTAGATGGCTGCTCTCTTTGAGCTATTTTCAAAATTCTCTATCAATAATAACGATAACCATTCTGCTTACCACTTGTCTTATTTTCAAAACGTTTTCAAAAATTTTATATGCAATGACATTGAGAAACCCGACGAACAGGTACCACTACCTCCGCATCTAGTCGAGCAACTCGAACAAAGGGAATCCCGAGATCCGGTCATTGAGGAAACCGATTCCATCAACGTAGGAACCCCTTTAGAGCCTCAGATGCTTAAGTTAGGTTTGTCCTTAGATCCCGAGGAGAAGCAACAATTCACGGAGCTCCTCCACGAATTCAAAGACGTCTTTGCATGGTCCTGCAAGGACCTGCCGGGAATAGACCGGGAGATAGCCGAACACCGTATACCCATCAAAGACGGGTGTAAGCCGGTAAAGCAAAAACTCCGAAGAATGAGGCCCGAATGGTCTATCAAAGTCAAAGAAGAAGTCGACAAGCAATTCAAAGCGGGCTTTATCCATGTGTCTGAATATCCAGACTGGGTTGCAAATATCGTACCAGTACCCAAGGAAGATGGAAAGGTACGAGTTTGTGTAGATTTCCGGGACCTTAATAAGGCTAGCCCGAAAGACGATTTCCCGTTGCCACACATCGACATACTGGTGGACAACACGGCCGATCATGCCCTTCTATCCTTTATGGACGAGTATGCCGGGTACAATCAGATCAAAATGGCAAAAGAAGACATGAGTAAGACCACCATCACTACACCTTGGGGGACTTACTGTTGCACCGTTATGCCATTTGGGCTTATCAACGCCGGTGCCACTTATCAACGGACCGCCACTACCTTACTACATGACATGATGCATAAGGAAGTAGAGGTCTACGTGGACGACATGATCGTTAAGTCCAAAGAACGAAACGGGCATATTCCGGCCCTTAGAAAGTTCTTCACCCGACTACGCAAGTACAACATGAGGCTAAATCCTCAAAAATGCGGCTTTGGGGTAACATCGGGCAAGTTACTGGGCCATATCGTCAGCCGGCGCGGCATCGAGGTTGACCCAGTCTAAATCAAGGCCATTACCGAGATACGGCCGCCTAAAACCGAAAAGGAGATTAGGGGGTTTCTCGACAAAGTCCAATATATCAGCCGTTTCATTTCGAAGCTAACCATGGTATGTGAGCCCATTTTCAAGAAACTGAAGATATGAGAACGGGTACTATGGGACGACAAATGTCAAGCAGCATTCGATAAGATCAAAGAGATTCTAGCATCTCCGCCGGTATTAATGCCACCCCAACACGGTCTACCTTTGTCGTTATACCTAACAACGACCGAGACGGCCATGGGGGATATGTTGGCCCAAACAGTTGACTCAGAAGAACGGGCTATTTACTACATCAGTAAAAAGTTCCTAGAATACGAATGCAAATATACGATGCTCGAAAAGACGTGCCTAGCTCTAGTTTGGGCCACTAAAAAGCTCAGACATTACATGCTTAGCCACGAAGTGCACGTGTTGTCTAGAATGGATCCAATCAAGTATCTGTTCGAGAAGCTCATCCTCAATGGCAGGATATCTCGATGGACTTTAATGTTAGCTGAGTTCGACCTCAAATTCGTGACATTAAAAGCCATCAAAGGTCGGGTAGTAGCCGAGTTCCTTGCCGATAGTCCGGTATCTGAAGAGGGACATACCGATACCTGGGCCTTTCCAGATGAAGATATATTCCATACTAACACGGAGACATGGGATCTATACTTTGACGGGGCATCCAACTTTCGAGGATTTGGTGTCGGAATTTTGCTAATCTCACCACAAGGAGAGCACACCACGTTATCCATTAAATTGGACTTCGACGTGACTAACAACGCAGCCGAATATGAAGCATGCATTCACGGGTTGCAAGCCGCCGTTGATTTAAGAGTAACAAACCTCCGGGTCCACGGCGACTCATCATTAGTCATCAATCAAGCACTCCAGAAATGGAAAACTCGGAACGCAAATCTCGTAGCTTACCAAGAGCGAGTGAGGGTTCTTGAAAAGCAGTTTCAAAAGGTGGAATACGTTTATCTACCTCGGGAAGAAAACCAGTTTGCAGATGCGCTATCCAAGTTAGCATCTTTACTGAATATCCCGGAACACATGACCAGCATGCCGATTTGCGTCGAAAGACGGTCCGAGCCGGCATACATCAATGCTATCCAAGACATCGAAATAAATGATCCAGAACCTTGGTACCAGGCTGTTCTAACCTACTTAACGTCGGGAGAATATCCTCCGGGATCTGAAAACCGGGCCAAGAAAGCCCTACGAAGGTGGGCCACTCAGTTCATCCGCACGGACGATGGACAGTTGTACAAAAAGACGGCGCAGGGGGCTCTGCTCCTATGCATCGACAAAACGCAGGCCGAAAAGGTCAAGGCCGAGGTACACGATGGCGAGAACGGTCCGCATATGAATGCCCAAATGCTAGCTCGGAAAATCGCAAGACTCGGGTACTACTTGAATAGCATGGAAACCGACTGCCAGTTATATGTCAAGCACTGTCATAACTGTCAGATTTTCGGCAACGTCCAGCATATGCCGTCATCCCTATTATATACCATGACATCACCATGGCCATTTTCGACATGGGGAATTGATATAATCGGGAAGGTAAACCCTTCCGGGACGGGAGGTCACTGCTTCATTCTAGTGGCTATTGACTATTTTACTAAATGGGTTGAAGCCAAGTCATATCGTGTCTTGAACGCCAAGCACGTAGCAAAATTTATCCAAGATAAAATTATATGCCGATACGGGATCCCACACGAATTCATTAGTGATCACTGGACCCATTTTCAAGCGGAAACCGCTACTTTGCTAGCAAAATATAAGATTCAAAGGCATACATCTTCGCCTTACCGTCCCGAAACCAATGGAGCGCTAGAGGCAGCCAATAAAATGATTGTCACCATACTTAAAAAGATGGCTGATAATTACCGGGATTGGCCCGATAAAATCCCTTTCGCCTTATGGGGATACCGGACATCGATCCGCACCGCAACCAGAGCAACTCCATACTATCTGACATATGGGATGGAGGCGGTCCAGCCGGTCGAGCTTGAGGTACCATCCCTGAGGATTCTACTCGAAAGTCAGGTGCCTAAAGCAGATTGGGTCCAACCCCGATACGATTCGTTGATTCTCTTGGACGAACGACGATCCCGAGCCCTTAACAATATCCAGATATACCAGAAAAGGATACAATGGGCTTTCAACAAAAGGGTTAGGCCCAGAAACATCAAAGAGGGCGATCTAGTCCTAAAATCTGTCAGGGCTTTGCTACCAGTCGACCCAAGGGGAAAATTCAAACCCAATTGGGCCGGACCGTATCTAGTGAAGAAGGTTTTATCAGGAGGAGCAGTAATGCTGACGGACTTGGACGGGAACGAATTCGTCAACCCAACCAACTTGGACCAGCTGAAACGCTACTACCCCTAACCTTATCTCAATGTCATTTGCTAAAAGTTTATAGAAATTTGTCTTTTTACAAAATTTTCATTAAAGCAAGTCAATAAGTTAGGATTACCTATCCTACTGTCGCACATCTCGAACTAATAGTCTTGATGTATTTCGAAAATTGCAAAAAAATCCATGTCTGAACTACGGTCGGTTTGATTCCACTAATCGTGGATACGTAGGCAACCCCTCAAAAGGGTACAACCGCTGCAATAACGAAAAGACAGAACGGTTTTCACTAATATGTCTTTTATTATTTCAAAAATGCCTCACGTAAAAATAAATCACACAAAAATCGCACGAAAATAATAGTAGTACTTAAATAATAAAATCTAGGAGACTACTGCTCATACATCTTCCACTTCCCTTTATCTTTTGGGTCGCGCGGATCCCGAGGTCGACGGGGCGGGGGCGAACGTTCCCGGATCATGAGTGGAACCTCTTTAGCTCGAACCCGTTTCTTCGACTGCGGATTTTCCGTCACTTGCACCGGTCCGAGCCGAGCCCTTACGTGCTCAGGTAGTCTGTCTCGAGGACCAAGTCGGTCCTTAGCCACTAGTCTTGGGCCGAGTCTCCTTTCTAAGTCCGTCTGGGGGCTCACTTTCCCCCGTACACCTTTAGTACTGGACCCTTCAGTCCGAGTCCTAGTCTTCCCCTTCTGGCCAGACATCAGACGAACCATGGTAGCCGGGGTATCACCGTCATCGAAGAAGCCCCGATTATCTTTAGCTTGTTCTCGACGCAGCAAGTCAAAGGCTCCGTCGGTCTTCAAAGCAGCACGGGCTTTAGCAGAGTCCGCCTTGGTCCACTTCACATAGGAATCAGATACCTAGATCGAATGAGAGGCCTTCGGGATGGGCCAAGTAGCCCGAGTATACCACCTTTGCATCCAGGTATCGCTCATCACATCTGTTAGCTAAGTAGATTCACTCATGACCGCCTCGGTTTCCGGGATTCTTTGGGCCCGACCATATTGCCTAAGTATGCGATCGGGGTAAAGATGGATTGTTTGCCTAAAAGATAGGATTATTTGATAACGGGCCCTATCCCTCGGCTCTAAACCAGTCCAGACGTAAATAGGCCACCAAGGTACGGTCCAACGGATCAATGGGCCTCCATGAAAAGATAGCAGCTCGTCCCAGAATTTTTGGGTAGAAAGACGAGAAAAGTCAACAGTCCGTCTTCTTGTCATCACTTGATTCGGGCGATATCGGCTGACGTAAAGAGAAGGATCCAGGATCGATAGCCTCTCGAATAGCTAAAGCTGAAAAGTCAAAGTCACGAAAAGTCAAAATCGTGAAAAGTCAAAAAAAAAAATTGCAAAAATCGCAAAAAAAAAAAAAAAAACCGAGAAAAATCGAAAAAGCCGAGAAAACCGGAAAAATCAGAAATTTCGGAAAAAATCGGAATTGCAAAAAAATAAAAAATTGCGAAAAATGAGGAAAAATCAGCCTACCTGTAAAATACGGGTACTCCCAGTCAGCCGGATCGACGGATCCCTTTTACGATTATCCAAGCCCTGGATAATCTCCCCGGTAATCAGCCAAGCTGGGCTGTGCTCTGTCTCCATCAGGTCCGCTACAGGGAGAAGTCGGACATGGCCCATACAAGATAACAAATTCATATGACACTCGAAGGCATAAACATGGAGCATGGAAAAAGTAAAGGCCCTGCGGCTATATACCGGCCTGACCCGGACGTCATCTGGATTCATAAATTTTTCAGCCAGGTCGATCAAGGAAACGGTATCATCTTCTGTCATGCGAGATACCTCCATGTGAGAAAGCCCTAAAAATTCTCGTAATTTTCTCCTCGTGTCATGAACTGAAAACGGGACGGCAAGGCGAAGCATGGGATTCCATCCTTCTACAGTAGCAATTTCCTCAGGAATAGGGCAAATTTCACCTCGAGGAAAACTAAAGACATGATAAGTATCGTCCCAGTAGGACAGGCAAGCATCCAAAAAATGACGGTTCACTTGCATTTGACCGATCGTGAATAACTGGGTGACACCATTCTGGTTCAGGATAACTTTATCTGCGTCTCTGAAAAGTCGGGACCAGTCTTGCAACATTCCAACTAATCGATCGATACCCATAATGAGTTTCTAAAAAGAGGAAATAAGTTTCTCGAGGCTTGTTTTTTTCTTTGAAGGAAGAAGGGAATTGTGGGAATTATGAATAAATTATGAGCAAGGAGAGGTATTTATAGCATGAAATTGAATTCTCCTCCTCATCTAAGGATTCCTAATCCCAGAAGATTTAGCATACAGGCCTTATCCTAGAATCTAGCTAAGTCATCCTGAGCACTCCTACTCCTTCTTAGAGTCAAAATGCTTTAATTTTTCAAAACTCTTCCAAATTCAAAAATTCAAAAAATCTCTGTCAAAAATTGTATTCCCCAGCGCGAGTCATTTCTCCTAAAAAAATGTGTTACATGCAAACTTGGCATAAATCATTATACAGGACGACTCAAGCAAAACCGTGCAACCAACTCCCCAGCGGCATTTAACGGGATGAGCCCGTATATGGGCACACCTAAGACTTATACGACAAGTCCAATTCCCCACGGAGTTATCATCATCAGCTCAGGTATGATTTCCAACTTATGGCTGGCGAGCCCTTTCACGCGAGTCTAATGGACTTTAAACACCCCCGACCAGAAGCTGCCAGGTTTTAATCTTTGATTGACCTGGTAGCTACTCTGACTTTCGCCCTCAGTCAGAGTGGGGGATCTGTAGACACCCACATTTTGACTGCCAGGTGTCTATAGCAGTTTCCGACAAACACCCGATGATGATCGGACGCAAACGTGCTTTAATATATTCGGAAACGGGCTCAAAATCATTGGCATTTGGCTTGGGCTTTTTACGGAGTACATATCTCACGAAACCAACCTCAAAATCAGGCCCAGTGGGTCGTTTCGAGTCAAATAAGACTAATTTGGGTCGATTCCGGCACCAGGGGTAAAACCGTCTTTTAGCGACCGAGTCAAAACCCGGACGAGAATATTCTCGAGGCACACGGACCAGCCGTGACACCTCACATGTCCGGTTTGGACTCCAACACCATAGAAAATCAGCTATACAAAATATTGAACAAATCCGTTTAAGGATAGAATTCGATCTCAACTAGGAATTCTATCCGAAAACCGAATCGAACACTCGATCGAGCTAGGACACTCGGCCGAATTACTCCACCAACCAGCCGGTTCCCTTTCTTCTCCAACAATAAAACGGAATTTACGTTCCTCTCGACTTCCTGTATTTCCTATCCTAAGCGGTAGTTCTAACTCAAAACACCTCTCCTAGCCAAGGTCGGGAACATCCCTATAAATAGCCCCTTGCACAACACAAATAAGAGACACCTTTTACACATCAACATTCATTAACATACCTCAACTCTACACACATAAAACTTAGCATCGAGAAACCGATATTATACATAAGACCCGAAGGAAACCGGCCCCGATACCCGACACCCTTCACACGTCCCACCAAACCGAGACACCACAACTCACCGACATCCACTCGACGCTCTTGTGCCCAAGCCACGTTCCAACGAGCTCCGATCCGAGTAAACTAAAACATGTAGGTTGAGGGTGTAAACAAACCCGTCTTCTCTCTTTTCTCTCTTCTCCCTCTCGTTTTTTCCTTTTTTCTCGTCCGTCGAGCGTCGTCCTTTTATTTACGGGTCGTTCGTCGTATTTTTTTTCTAATATCGATATTACTAAAACTATTTTCATATATCAAATATTCTTAAAAATACGACATCAACTCTATAGTCGAATGTCGTACTAAAAAGAATAAAATCAAATCTTGTTGATGCTAAAAAAATCGTTACTTTTTACAAAATACAACGATTTTAACGCGGAGAGAATTAACATCTCTTTTTTTTCGTTCAAAAAAACAATTTTACAAAACTCTTTCTAAAAACTCATTCGGAATATTCGATATCGATTTCATAATCGAATATCGGATACGACGAATATCGAAAGCATAAATCGAGTATAAATTAATTCGTATTTGTACGCGATTTATCAAAATTAACGATTTTCGAACAATAAACGGAACCGGGACAGACCCGCACGCGAGTCGCGCCCCACCCAGGCGGCTCGCGCACGGGCCTGAAACCCAAGCCTTCTTTTTAGCTTTTTTCGTTCATTCTTTTTTTTATTATTCTACGAAACGATTTCTTAAAATTTACATCTTTTCTGAAAACGATTCCGAGTATTTGATATCGATTACATAATTGACTATCGAATATAACGAATATCGAAAATATTAAATCGAGTACAAATTATGCAATATTTGTACGCGATTTAATAAAAGCATTGAATTTTCAAAATTCGATCTCGAAAACAGGCCAGGACGCGAGTCGCATGCGTCCCGGGCGAGCCGCGCGGCCGGCTGAAACGCAGCTCGTCTTTCCTTTTTTTTTTTTTTTTTTTCTCGAACTTCATTTTTTATATAAAACAGTGTCTTCTTAGCAATATTTTCAGGTTTCGACTAATATTTTCTCGATCTCGTATATTTGTGGACATGACATAGGTCCACCCCGACGCGGCCACGCGCGGGTTTGGGTGGGCGAATGAATCTCCATATGAGAATGGATCGAATTGAAATTTAGGTCTATGTGGAGTCGCCACCGAATTTTGTGGTTATTCGGAACCATTCGAGCCCACTCTATGTCGTAGTGGGCCGTATACAAAATACGGCCCATTTCTGATGTCAGAGTTTATTGGGCTCGTCCCTTCGCATTTGATACCGATACCGACATTATCGGATATCGTGTATTGAATGACTCTTGTGCGCCAACGGTTTCGGGCATCCGGAAACCAAGGTTCTGAGTAAGGGGTGAGGGTACGTGTTGGGAAGCCCACAAAGGACACCCAACCCCGCCCGCACATTAGCGGCCTCTACTAAGAACTCGAATGACTTTCTAATACGCGTGCTAGTAAAACGGGAAAAATGCTTATGCAAACATTGTTTTTCCTAGGCATGTGAATGAAATTGAAAGGTGGGTTTCTATGTCAATTTAATGCAATTAATTCTACGTCAAAGTGGAATTTTAGCAAGTGGGTTCATTTAGTACAATAAACGAACAATAATTAAATTGACAAAAGAAATAACAAACGCGTTAGTAACGATGTAATGATATAACGACTAATAACGGTTTGTGCAAATATGAGATGAGATGAAAAGATGCGAATATGAGATGCATGATTTGAAAAGATAGTATACATGTGATTAATTAAGCACATGTTGACCTAAGTCGTAAAATACTATCGAGTTTAAAAAATAAGAATGTACGACTCGTTGTCTTAGTCGTTACGAGGTCACTCGATCGAGTGGTCGATGGACTCGATCGAGTGGACCTGTAAAAGATGGTTCTGTTTTGTGTTTTAGACCATACTCGGCCGAGTTATTGACCAACTCGGTCGAGTACATGGACACTCGACCGAGTCACTGTGAGACTCGATCGAGTGGGGGTCGTGATAGGCATTCTGATCCGGTTTTGAGGTGCCACTCGACCGAGTGGGCTAGGCACTCGGTCGAGTGCCCTCTGTACGAATTATGATTTCGTTGGTGAAAATTGCATTGATTTTAAAATCGTTTTAAATTGATTGTTGTGATGTGATTAAATTTTCTCCGCATTTAATAATGTCATAATTCTAACGAATTGTTTTGACACTTATCCTAGCATCAACGAAAATTGTGCCTCAAATTGATTTAATGTGATTGAGAAAAAGTCGGTGCTTTAATTAAATAAATAATAAAAAAACTTGATTTCCTCGACTTCTCCGACATCGAAATAAATCCCTAGGGATTGTGATGTCGGATCCGTGTCAACGGGTTTCGACCCTTATTGAAAATTGATGTTAGAAATTAATGAATGCGAGATTAATGATGATGACGGAAATAATAACGAATTATGGTTTAAGTTACCTTATCTCAATAATCAAATAGTCGGGGTATCTGAATAAGCGACCGGCAACGCTGTGTGCAGTACACTTGTATATTCGGGTTTCCTTATTCCGATATCCTTCTTATTCGACACAAATGGATAAGTATTTTAATGTATTGATATTAATAGTATTATCGATATTATGATGCAACGAACGAAATAAATAAAAAAACGAAAAAAAAAGACGGAGAAAAGGGAGACGGACGACGAGAAGAGAAAGGAAAGAAAAAAAGGGTTTTGAAACCCTCAACCTACATGTTCTTGTCTCGGAATAAGGCTCGTAACCGTGGCTTTAACACAAGAGTCTTCGAGGTTTTATGGAGGTTAAGTTATGGTGGCTCGGGATTGATTCCTAAAACTATGTTTAGGGTTTTTTGCTAGTGTAGGATTGCTAGGGTTTTGCTTAGGGTTTGTAAGAGACGTTGTAGGTGTATGTGTAGGGTTGCTCTAGCGTGTATTAGGGTTGTAAAGGTTGTCAAAAAGTGTTGAAGATGTGTGCATGGAGGTTGCTTATATAGGAAAAGCTACGGCACCCGGTTTAAGGTTACTCGACCGAGTAGGAAGCCAACTCGGTCGAGTGGCCCGTTATGCCAGGCGTCGGGCTCGAAATAGGCCCACTCGATCGAGTGGGTGGGTCACTCGATCGAGTGGCCCAGCTGGGTCGCGCAAGTCCGTTGACTTTGGACCGTGACCTCGAGTTTGATGGGTTTTGTGTTTGACTTGGACTTTTGATGATTGTATGGTTGTTTTGTGTGTCTCGGAAATGACTTTGACCGGGGTTGACCGAATCGCAAAAAGTCGGTTTTAATTCCGGTGTCGGTTTTGGCCCAAATTAGTCTTGTTTGACTCGGAATGATCCACTGGGCCTGGATTTGAGGTTGTTTTTGTGAGATTTGTACTCTGTAAGTGTGTTAGCCAGCGATTAATGGATTTGAGCCCGTATCCGAGCGCATAGAAGCATGTTAGCGTCCGATCATCATCGGGTGTTTTTTGGAAACTACTATAGACACCTGGCAGTCAAAATGCGGGTGTCTACAGAACCCCCACTCTGACTGAGGCTTGGACAGGGCGAAAGTCAGAGTAGCTACCAAGCCTGTTAAGACCTGGTAGACTTCCGGTCGGGTCGTTTATAGTCCATTAGACTTGCGTGAAAGGCTCGCCAGCCACAAGATAGAAATCATACCTGCGCTGGATGATCGTACTCCGTGGGGAATTTGGGCTTATCGCGTAAGCCCTGGGTGTGCCTGTGTGTTGGCCCATCCCGTGATATCCCGGAAAATACTGCTGGGGAGATTTGATGGTTTGCATGTCCCTGTTTGAGTCGTACCTGTATAACTTACATAAAATGCATGCAACACGTAGGTAGTAAAATGACTCGTGCTGGGGAAAATGATTTTTGATCTTTTGAAAGTTGAATTTTTGAAATTTTGTATTTTTTGAAATTGAAATCCTGAAAGCAGCTCACGGGCTAGGTTTTCAAAATGGAAAGGGATAGAGAAGAAATTCGCAGTTTAAATAGACTGAAATATGACCTTGTCGAAAAGGATCTTTTTTCAAATGGCTAAAGTTCGCAAATTTCAAAGTGGAATTTGAAGAGAGAGGCCTACTGACAGACTCGACTCTGGACGTGACCGGACGAGTTGACAGACACGACTGGACTCTCGAGGTGTTTGACCGTGACTCGGTAGGTGATGGTAGGATTTGCCGTGAGTCCAACCGTCAATAATAAACCGACTATTCCTAGTGGGTAGCTAGGGCAAGTAGGGTCGATATCCACGGGGACGGTAGAGTAAGGTCTAGACTAGGTCCACTAAAACTAGGCTAAGTCACACAAACAAACACAAAGAAAGCTATAAAAGGAAACAATTGAGGAGGAGGAGTAAGAGCTAGACTAATGATCGAACTAATGAATAAACTAGAGGAGCGATATCTAACTAAAGAAGATGGACTCAAATAAGGAAAGAAGTGGGGTAGGTCGGGTTCATAGAGGTAGAAGGGTAATTGGGGTGATCAAGGGTAAAGGTGTCTCCTAATCGCTAGAGTCGGTCCGGGCTCTCGCAACTTAGACCGATGTCAAGGTGAGTCCGGGCTCTCGCAACTTAGACTCTAGTCGGCACTCTCGTGACTATGACTATTCTCAACATTTCCACAAGATAAACAATCAATGAGAAGATGAATACAAGCATGGGAAGCATGGCCACTACAACTCACACAAGCATATCAACAAACACATGGAGTGCCTACAATGTGACTAACAACAAAGACACAACCTTTTCCCCTTAATCAACCCTAATCATCCATAATCTACCCCTAATCCCCCTACTAACCCCACAAAGAAACTACTCACTCATAATCAAAGAGAAACTAACAACTATAAGAGAAAACAAACTCACAAACCAAACATCCATAATGAACAATGAGAACAATAACAATAACAATATAAAGAGATTGAAACTAGATTCAATGAACAAGGATTTGAGTAAAGAAGATTATACCAACACTAATAGGAAGAAAAAGATGGAAGCTTGCATTAATAAGAAACCCAAATATAATCCCAAAGTTGTCAATCTTGGGATAATCTTCAAGAATCTTCTTAATACAAGATTAATTACAATAATTATCTAGGGATTAAGAAGAGATTAGAACTAATGAATGAGAGTAAATCTAGGGTTTTTAGGCTTAAACTAAGGTAGGTTAACATGACCTCCCTTAAGATTACAAGAAGGGAGTATATATATGGGTACAAGAATGAGGAAGAAGAAAAGAAAGGAGCGGGTGAGCTGTAGCCCATCCCGATTGGGAAGGATAATCCCGATTGGGAAGGGTTCTTCTTTCCCGATCGGGAAGGCCTCAACCCGATCGGGAAGGACCCACAGTAGCGCTCCTAATGTGCATCCCTTCCCGATCGGGAAGGCCACCATCCCGACCGGGAAAGGTCTTGTATGCCTTCCTTTAATGCTCCTTGGTCCTTCCTTGCCTCTCATGGGCTTCCCACCGATTCTCGGGACTCGGGATCGGGTCTCGGAGGCTCGGGATTGGGTCCCAAGGTCTCGGGGTCGATTCCGAGGTCTCGAGTCATCATTCCTTTATCTCGTCGGCTCCAAAATGTGCATGTATTGAGTCGGAATCGCTCCAACTCTTCCAATTCGGCCTCGGGAACCTGAAACGAACTGAAGGAGGCATAAGAAGCCCATGAATCGCTCCAAAGGAGCGATTCCACAAGGAAAAAGGGACCGAAACACAACAATTAAGCACTACAAACTACACTTATCAGTAGGGGTGTGGGCCGCCTAGCAAGACTCTTAAGTCGCGTTATCCCGTAGCCTAGGTGAGTGGCAACACGGTCGCACATCGAAATGGGATAGATATGCTATGGGGGATTGCAGTAGCCTGTAATTAGACTGTTTTAGTCTGGTGCCCTTCTGGATCTCTGATTTTTGGGTACATTTCCAAAGTGGGTATTGCCTCGAGTCCCGACAGATTCTCGTCTTCGACTGAGCCGAATACTAGGACACACTACAAAAAGGAGGCAAGATTTTTTTTGGATTTATCTGGATTTTGTGAGTGGATGGAGAACTTCTGCCTAGGAGAAGCCCCCGGGACAACAAAGCTAGCTGTTGAGAACATGATGATGTCGTGACCGGAATAATGGTGCTTTTTGAATGTGTGTCAATGTGGGTGGTTGTGCCTCTGTTGAAAGGCTGCCTACGTATTCACGTGTAGTGAAATCTAACCATGCCGTAGTTCAATGGATTGAAAGATGTATTATGGTGCCTAGTCTAATAGGACTTTGTGTGTAACTAGCCATAACGATGGTGTTGGCTAGGTGCATTCCCAGTGATGTCTTGATCAAAGGGCTAGAATGGTTAGGACGTTGATCCTGTGACTGTGAGCGTTCGCCGGGATAGCCCCTAGAGGTGGTGTGAACTATTTGGGCATGTTCTATGCCGACCGCAAGTTGAGTTCCCGTGTTCGGGGTTGGAAACTGGATTGGATAATTTTGGAAATGTGGTGCTAGGAAGTAAGTGGCTTTGATGATTCGAAATCTGGAGCTCGATTTTGTGGAGCTGAGGCTTCGAGGGTAAGGTATTGTAATGTGGTAGGAAAGGGGGAAGTCTAGTAATGATGGCTCGAACTTCGATTGGGCTGGTTTGATAATGTGGGATCTAGTTTCCATGTCTGGCCCTAATGGTTAGGGGTATCCTATGGAGCTTGAATCCTCAAAATTCCGGGCTGTCTCTAGCCTAGGTCTCGAGGAGGTCTTGAGGGTTGTAATCTGGGAAGGCTGAGTGTGGTGTTAGCTGACCAGCTTGATTGTCACTCCCCTATTGGATGGTATTGATAATTTTGAGTTTGACCGTACCCCGGTCAAAGGATTTTCACTTGAGTTGACCGTTGACCACGGTCATGGGTATTTGATTTTTTTGATTGACCTCTTGGCCCCGGTCATGGGCTTTTTGAATTTTTGCTGGTTGACCTCTTAGCCCCGGTCATGGGTTTTTTTTGAATGTTGGTTGACCTCTCAGCCCCGGTCATGGGTTTCTTGAATTTTGGTTGACCTCTCAGCCCCGGTCATGGGTTTTTTGAATTTTGGTTGACCTCTCAGCCCCGGTCATGGGTTTTTTGAATTTTTTTCGTCCAGTTTTTTTCGTTGGTCAGACTAACACCAAAGGTAGGGGTCGGTTGATCTTATCGGATGGGTGTTTGTTGTGGGAAATGGGCTTGCCTCCCGTCTTGGACCCAAACTAGGAGACTTCCCAGATTTGTCATAGGATTCGATATGCTCCTGCTAAGGGTAGTTATGTGGATTTTCTATGCCAGACATGGAATAGGTAAAAGGAAAACACGGGCTCGGTTTCCTGCAGTCATTATAGATGTGCCTATAATAGTCACGTGCCTGTGCTCACAGTGTATGATGGTGTTCATCATGTTCTCGGAAACACGTAAGGAAAGTATATATGAGAAAGAATATTGAAAGCTGATTTTATTGAATTTTGAAAAAGAGGACAGAATACAACTGACTCTAACTCTGACTTTGACTTTGACTTTGACTTTGACTTCGAAAGAAGTAGTACATCCTAGACTCGGACTCAGACTCGGACTCAAATCAAATTCGAGCTCTCGGATGATGTTGTCATCAGTCGTCGGCTTCTAAGGACTCGAGTTGATGTCCAGTATAGCCTTCAGTAGAAGCTTCACCCAGATCTTCGTTATGTCGAAGATCGTCTTCAATTCTAATGCCCATTTCGGTAAGCACGACAAAGTTTGAAATGCCGGCATACCTAAGATGGACGCGGTAAGAAGGTAGGAGGTTGTTGATGAACGCCTCCACTAGTGTCTTCTCGTTGGGCTTGTTTACCAACTTTACACTCTCGGCCCTCCATCTTTGAAGATATTTAGTGAACCCTTCTTTGGGCTCTTGGGCCATGACTTCCAGAGTACGCATTGTAGTCTGGATCTTGATATTATCAGCGTAGTTCCGAGCGAACTTCGTTGCCACGTCATCCCAAGTCGGGTATTTCTTGGAATCGAGCCTGTAGTACCAGGCTTTGGGGTGCTTCTCGAGGGAGGAAGGGAATAAGTGCTTAAACATGGTGGACTTTACCCCTTTTACCGCCATGAAGTCTTTGAAAGCCCGAATGTGGTGGACCGGGTCATCGGTACCCTCAAACATAGGAATTCCCGTTAAGCTGAGGTTGGCAGGTAGCTCGTCATTCAAAGGTGAATAAGTACGAGCATTTTCAGTGTGGATCGAGTTGTTCGTCGATAAGTGGACTTGCTCTTCGAGCCTACGAACAACACTGATCAACTCGGCTATGGGCCCAGTGGGCTCAGCTCCTTCAACTGGGGCCGTTTTCTCCACGGTGCTTAGGCGGGTGGATAAAGTCGCTTGGTTAACCTGGATGGCAGCCAGTTGGGTCTCGATCTTGGTCAGAGCGTTTTTCAATTCGTCCATCTTGCGTTGGCGTCTGGTTTCGGGTGGCCTGTCTATAAGAACACCACGTAATCAGAGAGGTTGCTTCGGAACTCTGACTCACCAAGGCATAGGAAATAGCGCAAGAGGAGGGACGACCCCAGTTTGACTCGGGTTAGACTCCCCTAGGACAAATGTGTAGGGTACGATTCTCGGGGTGACTGTGATTAATCACTCCGTCGGAGAATAGCCCCCAAGTGAGACTAAGGACTCAGATGGTGTCCCAAGTGAGACTAAGGACTCAGATGGTGTGACACCTAAGTGACTCGAAAGTGGAGTACGTGAGACACGTGTAAGACATGACCCTTAGGGAAACCGTGATTGATCGCCCTGCTAAGGGGTAGCCCCAGAGTGGGATTGAAGATTTGTTAAGACTCGATTGTTTGACGAGTGACCCTTAGACGTAAGGACCATGAACCTTTTGTTATAGGGCTATGCCTTGTAAAAGGTTGACTCGGAAAAGACACCTAGACGGGTGACTTGTGAAGTGTGGGCCTTCCTTAGGATTCGACTATGTGGGCCGAGTCCTGCTCGAAGGAAGGTCTTCGTGAGACATTTCTCAGACTTTGGACTCGATTGTGTAGACGGGCCCTCCTTTGTAGGAGTATGTCCTACGTAGGTGGGCCTTGCCTTAGTCTAATAAGGCGGACTGGGATAGGGGAGAAACTCGTGATGTAAGATCGACAGAGTTTCGACGCTACGGACCTTGACAACTTAAGACGCGACCCGACACTGCTAAATACGGGAAGTCCTAAGAAGAGGAAGGTTTTTAAAATTGATTGTTTTTGAAAAGGATCCGAGAAAACTCGGTTGAAGGCCCAATTTTCGAAAAAAAAAACGAAAAGGGTATTGGGCCAAGAGTTTTGAAAGTTCAAAATGCTTTTCGAGTTTTGAGTTGGGCAGCATACCGTCTAGAAAATAGGCTATTTTGAGTAAAATCATAAGTCCTAAATTCGGTATGTGTCCCGGGTTTTTAAATTAAATAGTTTGAAAAAGATGCAATTTTGAAAAATTGACGGTTTTTGAAAACGACTCGGAAACCAAGTAGCACGTAGTCACACAAGCATTATAACGACGCCATGTATGCTCTATACTAAGTCTCGGTCGGTCTATAGAGGGTCTATACCAGTGTACATAGTCTAGACGTTGATCGGGATGGACTTCCTAAGTCGAGTTGATCTTAAAACATGCCACGAAACCCACTCGAATCGACTATGGACACCTTTTGACATATCCATATTGGAGTACATCAACGGTATAGTGGGACGTCAGTCGCGAGTACCGGCCCGGGAAAATATGGGTTATGCATGAACCGTAAAACTAAAACGCGTATTGTATTTGTCAAACGATTTCTATTCGAGTCTCACCCTGAGGTTGCCGATGGTAAGTCACGCATCAGTTAATCCCCAGCGGAGTCGCCAAATTGTGGACATGACATAGGTCCACCCCGACGCGGCCACGCGCGGGTTTGGATAGGCGAATGAATCTCCATATGAGAATGGATCGAATTGAAATTTAGGTCTATGTGGAGTCGCCACAAAAATTTTGTGGTTATTCGGAACCATTCGAGCCCACTCTATGTCGTAGTGGGCCGTATACAAAATACGGCCCATTTCCGATGTCAGAGTTTATTGGGCTCGTCCCTTTGCATTTGATACCGATACCGACATTATCGGATATCGTGTATTGAATGACTCTCGTGCGCCAACGGTTTCGGGCATCCGGAAACCGAGGTTCTGAGTAAGGGGTGAGGATACGTGTTGGGAAGTCCACAACGGACACCCAACCCCGCCCGCACATTAGCGGCCTCTACTAAGAACTCGAATGACTTTCTAATACGCGTGCTAGTAAAACGGGAAAAATGCTTATGCAAACATTGTTTTTCCTAGGCATGTGAATGAAATTGAAAAGTGGGTTTCTATGTCAATTTAATGCAATGAATTCTACGTCAAAGTGGAATTTTAGCATGTGGGTTCATTTAGTACAATAAACGAACAATAATTAAATTGACAAAAGAAATAACAAACGCGTTAGTAACGATGTAATGATATAACGACTAATAACGGTTTGTGCAAATATGAGATGAGATGAAAAGATGCGAATATGAGATACATGGTTTGAAAAGATAGTATACATGTGATTAATTAAGCACATGTTGACCTAAGTTGTAAAATACTATCGAGTTTAGAAAATAAGAATGTACGACTCGTTGTCTTAGTCGTTACGAGGTCACTCGATCGAGTGGTCGATGGACTCGATCGAGTGGACCTGTAAAAGATGGTTCTGTTTTGTGTTTTAGACCATACTCTGCCGAGTTATTGACCAACTCGGTCGAGTACATGGACACTCGACCGAGTCACTGTGAGACTCGATCGAGTGGGGGTCGTGATAGGCATTCTGATCCGGTTTTAAGGTGCCACTCGACCGAGTGGGCTAGGCACTCGGTCGAGTGCCCTCTGTACGAATTATGATTTCGTTGGTGAAAATTGCATTGATTTTAAAATCGTTTTAAATTGATTGTTGTGATGTGATTAAATTTTCTCCGCATTTAATAATGTCATAATTCTAACGAATTGTTTTGACACTTATCCTAGCATCAACGAAAATTGTGCCTCAAATTGATTTAATGTGATTGAGAAAAAGTCGGTGCTTTAATTAAATAAATAATAAAAAAACTTGATTCCCTCGACTTCTCCGACATCGAAATAAATCCCTAGGGATTGTGATGTCGGATCCGTGTCAACGGGTTTCGACCCTTATTGAAAATTGATGTTAGAAATTAATGAATGCGAGATTAATGATGATGACGGAAATAATAACGAATTATGGTTTAAGTTACCTTATCTCAATAATCAAATAGTCGGGGTATCGGAATAAGCGACCGGCAACGCTGTGTGCAGTACACTTGTATATTCGGGTTTCCTTATTCCGATATCCTTCTTATTCGACACAAATCGATAAGTATTTTAATGTATTGATATTAATAGTATTATCGATATTATGATGCAACGAACGAAATAAATAAAAAAAACGAAAAAAAAAGACGGAGAAAAGGGAGACGGACGACGAGAAGAGAAAGGAAAGAAAAAAAGGGTTTTGACACCCTCAACCTACATGTTCTTGTCTCGGAATAAGGCTCGTAACCGTGGCTTTAACACAAGAGTCTTCGAGGTTTTATGGAGGTTAAGTTATGGTGGCTCGGGATTGATTCCTAAAACTATGTTTAGGGTTTTTTGCTAGTGTAGGATTGCTAGGGTTTTGCTTAGGGTTTGTAAGAGACGTTGTAGGTGTATGTGTAGGGTTGCTCTAGGGTGTATTAGGGTTGTAAAGGTTGTCAAAAAGTGTTGAAGATGTGTGCATGGGGGTTGCTTATATAGGAAAAGCTAGGGCACCCGGTTTAGGGTTACTCGACCGAGTAGGAGGCCAGCTCGGTCGAGTGGCCCGTTATGCCAGGCGTCGGGCTCGAAATAGGCCCACTCGATCGAGTGGCCCAGCTGGGTCGCGCAGGTCCGTTGACTTTGGACCGTGACCTCGAGTTTGATGGGTTTTTGTTTGACTTGGACTTTTGATGATTGTATGGCTGTTTTGTGTGTTTCGGAAACGACTTTGACCGGGGTTGACCGAATCGCAAAAAGTCGATTTTAATTCCGGTGTCGGTTTTGGCCCAAATTAGTCTTGTTTGACTCGGAATGATCCACTAGGCCTGGATTTGAGGTTGTTTTTGTGAGATTTGTACTCTGTAAGTGTGTTAGCCAGCGATTAATGGATTTGAGCCCGTATCCGAGCGCATAGAAGCATGTTAGCGTCCGATCATCATCGGGTGTTTTTTTGGAAACTGCTATAGACACCTGGCAGTCAAAATGCGGATGTCTACAGAACCCCCACTCTGACAGAGGCTTGGACAGGGCGAAAGTCAGAGTAGCTACCAAGCCTGTTAAGACCTGGTAGACTTCCGGTCGGGTCGTTTATAGTCCATTAGACTTGCGTGAAGGGCTCGCCAGCCACAAGATAGAAATCATACCTGCGCTGGATGATCGTACTCCGTGGGGAATTTGGGCTTATCGCGTAAGCCCTGGGTGTGCCTGTGTGTTGGCCCATCCCGTGATATCCCGCAAAATACTGCTGGGGAGATTTGATGATTTGCATGTCCCTGTTTGAGTCATACCTGTATAAGTTACATAAAATGCATGCAACACGTAGGTAGTAAAATGACTCATGCTGGGGAAAATGATTTTTGAATTTTTGAAAGTTGAATTTTTGAAATTTTGTATTTTTTGAAATTGAAATCCTGAAAGCAGCTCACGGGCTAGGTTTTCAAAATGGAAAGGGGTAGAAAAGAAATTCGCAGTTTAAATAGACTGAAATCTGACCTTGTCGAAAAGGATCTTTTTTCAAATGGCTAAAGTTCGCAAATTTCAAAGTGGAATTTGAAGAGAGAGGCCTACTGACAGACTCGACTCTGGACGTGACCGGACGAGTTGACAGACACGACTGGACTCTCGAGGGGTTTGACCGTGACTCAGTAGGGGTGTGGGCCGCCTAGCAAGACTCTTAAGTCGCATTATCCCGTAGCCTAGGCGAGTGGCAACACGGTCGCACATCGAATGGGATAGATATGCTATGGGGGATTGCAGTAGCCTGTAATTAGACTGTTTTAGTCTGGTGCCCTTATGGATCTCTGATTTTTGGGTACATTTCCAAAGTGGGTATTGCCTCGAGTCCCAACAGATTCTCGTCTTCGACTGAGCCGAATACTAGGACACACTACAAAAAGGAGGCTAGATTTTTTTTGGATTTATCTGGATTTTGTGAGTGGATAAGAGAACTTCTGCCTAGGAGAAGCCCCCGGGACAACAAAGCTAGCTGTTGAGAACATGATGATGTCGTGACCGGAATAATGGTGCTTTTTGAATGTGTGTCAATATGGGTGGTTGTGCCTCAGTTGAAAGGTTGCCTACGTATTCACGTGTAGTGAAATCTAACCATGCCGTAGTTCAATGGATTGAAAGATGTATTATGGTGCCTAGTCTAATAGGACTTTGTGTGTAACTAGCCATAACGATGGTGTTGGCTAGGTGCATTCCCAGTGATGTCTTGATCAAAGGGCTAGAATGGTTAGAACGTTGATCCTGTGACTGTGAGCATTCGCCGGGATAGCCCCTAGAGGTGGTGAGAACTATTGGGCATGTTCTATGCCGACCGCAAGTTGAGTTCTCGTGTTCGGGGTTGGTAACTGGATTGGATAATTTTGGAAATGTGGTGCTAGGAAGTAAGTGGCTTTTATGATTCGAAATCTGGAGCTCGATTGTGTGGAGCTGAGGCTTCGAGGGTAAGGTATTGTAATGTGGTAGGAAAGGGGGAAGTCGAGTAATGATGGCTCGAACTTCGATTGGGCTGGTTTGACAATGTGGGATCTAGTTTCCATGTCTGGCCCTAATGGTTAGGGGTATCCTATGGAGCTTGAATCCTCAAAATTCCGGGCTGTCTCTAGCCTAGGTCTCGAGGAGGTCTTGAGGGGTGTAATCTGGGAAGGCTGAGTGTCTATAATATTTATCATATTTGCTATATTTTTATTCACAATTCGATAATAACTCGTTTGTTCATATTTTGTAGCAAATTCATCTTTTCATTATTTGTTTTATTATACTAAAACGAATCTCACATGCTAAATTCAACTTTGATGTTAATTTTTCATGCATTAAACCGACTTAGCAACCCATTCAATTCCTCGCTTGTTTAGGAAAACAATGTTTGCATATCATTCATCGTATTATAACGCGCGTATTAAAAAATCAAACGATATCCTAGTAGAGGCCGCCAATGTGCGGGCGGAGTTGGGTGTTCTTTGTGAACTTCCCAACACGTACCCTCACCCCTTACTCAGAACCTCGGTTTCCGGATGTCCGAAACCATTGGCAACGAGAGTCATTCAATACACGGTATCCGATCAAGTCGGTATCGGTATCAAATGCAAAGGGACGAGCCCAATAAACTCTGACATCGGAAATGGGCCGTATTTTGTATACGGACCACTACGACATAGAGTGGGCTCGAATGGTTCCGAATAACCATAAAGTTCGGTGTCGACTCCAACTTCGATTTAAATTTCAATTTGACCATCTCATATGGAGATTCATTCGCCTCCCCAAACCCGCGCGTGGCCGCGTCGGGGTGGCCCTATGTCATGTCCATAGACGCGGTGCATATATATCGGAGAACAGATCTCAGAACTACTAGGGTCTATTTAGAGTGTTTTAGTGTTTATTATTGAAGTTGGGATGTTACGTGTTTTAGTATGTGTCGTGGACCTTGATAAGTGTAGTTTGTAGTGCCTAATTTGTTGTGCTTTGGTCCCGTTTTCCTTGTGGAATCGCTCTTTGGAGCGATTTCTGGGCTACTTATACTTCCTCTAGCTTGTTTTATATTCCCAAGACTATTCATGGAGAATTTGGAATGATTCCGACTCGTTTCATACACTTTTGGAGCCAAAACGAAGAGAAGGAACGATCACTTGATGCCTTGGATTCGATCCCGAGACCTTGGGACCCATTCCCGAGCCCCTTAGACTCGATCCCAAGCACCGAGAATCGATGAGAAGCCCATGAGAAGCAAGGAGGGACCTTGAGATCATATTTGAGGCCTACAAGACCCATCATGGTCGAGATAAGAGCCATCATGGTCGGGATGAAGAGTACAAGCAAAAACGAGCTACTGGAGTGGCATCTCGGCCGAGATCACCACCATCTTGGTCGAGACGACTTCATCTCGGCCGAGATGCCCTCTTCTCGCCCGAGACTGACCACCTGCAGACCCGCGTCACTTCTTTTCTTCTCCTTCATTCTTGTAACCTTATAAATACTTCCCCCTTGTTTTGTTTAAGCATCTTACATTACCCTAGATTATTTTAGACCTCTCTTTAACATTCAAAACCCTAATTAGCTTCTCTTCATCTCTAGTTTAGTTTCATATTAATCTTTAGTAAATCTTTGTTTAATCTAGCAATTAGTCTTGTATTAAGGAGATTCTTGAAGACTCATCCAAGATTCACAACCTTGGAGATTATTTGGGTTTCTTATTAATTCAAGTTCTCATCTTTTGTTATCATTGTTAGTAGGTATAACCTCTTTTCTCTTGTTCTTTGTTTATTTATCAAGTTTCAATCTTTACATATTGTTTATTGTTCTTGTTGGTTCATTGTGAATGTTTGGATGTTTATGTTGATTTCTCTTGTTTATGTTAGTCTTAGTTTGATAATGAGTGAGTAGATTCCTTGTGGGGTTAGTAGGGGGATTAAGTGTGGATTATGGGTGATTTGGGTTTGATTGTGGGTAAAGGTGATTCCTTTGTTGCTAGTCACATATTGGGCACACTATGTGTTTGTTGTATTGCTTGTGTGGGTAGTAGTGTCCAATGCTTCTCATACTTGTGTTCCTCTCCTCATTGTTTGTCTAATTTGTGATTGAATCCTTGTGTTTTGAGTAGCATCTATCATGAGTGTTCGGGTCTAGTCTTTGACACGAGAGTGCGGACTTTGGCGTTGGCGCGAGAGCGCAAACCGACCTTAGTAACTAAGTGGCACCTACACCCTTGATTACCCAACCATCCTACTACATTTATGAACCCGACCTAACCCTACTCCTTCCCTTATTTGATTTCTCTACCTCTTTATTCATCCTTCTAGTTAGTCATCTTAGTTAATCTTTAGTTGTTTCATTTAGCTCATATCATACATAGTGCACTGTTAGTCCACTTTCTTCACCTACAACCATCATAGTTTGTCAATTCTCTCCATCTTTGTGTTGTTTTGGTAGCCTAGTCTCGTTTTTAGGTCGACCTAGTCTGGACATTACTTAACCGTCTCCTTGGACACGACCCGACTTACCCTAGCTACCGTTAGGATTATTTGGTTAATATTTGACGGTGGGGGACGCGGCAAGATCCTACCATCAATTTGGCGTCGTTGCCGGGGACGGTGCATTGTTTAAACATAGTTTGCTTATAGCTAGACTTAGTTACCCTCCTTGTGCTCTTCTTCCGTGTGCATATTTTAGGCTTTTTCTTTGTTTTTATCGCTTTCTTTTTCTCTTTGTTTTTCGTTGTGTTCGTTTATTGTCTTTGCCTAGTGCCCATAAAGCACTAGGTGTTCTCACGTTTGTTCGAGTGTGTAATGTATGCCTAGGAGGGGAGGCGATTTCTTTCTCTTCAATCCAGAGCCGGAAAGACTCTTTAGAGCCTTTCGCCAACAAACGATTGACCGGGTTAGAATCTCTCAACCAAGTGCTAGCAATACCAATCAAGAACAAGCTCAAGGATCCGACTTAGACGAAACACCGCGAGAGACCGCCGAAGGAACCTTCATCAATCCCTTCGGTACTTCTAGTCCTAGTTCTCCTTCTACATCTTCTTCAACACCGTCTACACCATCATCTCCCTTACATCCAATTATGCCGAAGTTCTCATCTCAATCCAGTTTTACCGAGGATGTCTTGCCGGGACCGAGTACTTTACCGGATACATATACCGGAAATTTCGTGGCAAGGACACAATTCATCCAACTTGTAGAGAGAAATCAATTTAGTGGTTTGCCCACCGAAGACCCGCACCAACACATGGAGACCTTCTCCGATTATTGCGATGCTATCTGTAACACCCCTGATTTTATAAAATAAATTAAATTAAAGTTATATTCTTATTTTTATTTTATTTACGATTTAACTCGTAACTCTTAAAATTATTATAAAACGAATTTATCGTTTAATCGTTTCAAAACTCCTAAGATTCTATTTGTCTCGGAAACCTATCTTATATTTAAAACATATTTTTATTTTTATTTCGAGTTATTATATACATTTAATTTAATCTTTATCGAAAGTCTATTTTGATGATTTAAATTCTAAATTCTTTTTATTTATTTATACTTAAGTTCGAATTTTCAATTTTTTGGCTCGAAGCTCATTTATTTTATGTTTCGTCAAAATATTTATTTTCTTTCCTCAAGAAATCAATTTAATTCACTTCGTCGAAAATTTATTATTTATCGGGAAATACTATTTCTTCGTCTAATTATTTATAAGCCTCGTTTTTGTCCCAAATACTTTATTTACTCAATTTATTTGACAGTCCGATTATTTATTAATTTTATTTATTGACTCGTTTTAACCCGATTCGTGGGTCAGTCAACTTATCGTTACGGAATTCGTTTCTCACCCGATTCATTTAATTAAACCGTATTGTTTATTAAACTCACTCTCTTTGGCTGATTCTTTTCCCCATTCCATATTATTACGTGCACCTCCCCTTTACATTTCATACCCACCGCTTGACTTCCTCCATTCATCTCACCTTTACTCTTCCACCTCTTCGTCCTTCCTTCACCGCTTCCCTTTTTCATTCTTCCCCTTCATCTTCAGTCTCCTCATTTCTCCTCTTCTTCGTGTTTATCATCATCGTCATCATCACCTTTCGGCACCTCTGTTTTTCCTCTGTTTTTCATCGCATCTCAACCCC
Organism: Agrostemma githago; assembly: GCA_958450325.1. Lineage (NCBI taxonomy): Eukaryota > Viridiplantae > Streptophyta > Magnoliopsida > Caryophyllales > Caryophyllaceae > Agrostemma > Agrostemma githago. The sequence continues at coordinate 47,566,728 of OY288255.1, forward strand.
TTTTCCTCTGTTTTCGCTTCTGCTGTTGCGTACAGTTGCTGTTACGGTACTGCTTCTGATTTCCGTTCCTTCTTTCCTTCTTCCTCTTCTGTTTTTGTTCATTGTTTGTCCTTCTCGTTGCTGCGTTTTTGCCGATTCGACGGTTGATTGCAGTTGTGCGTGTTGCTGCTGCCATTTCGTCTTTCTTCTTCTCCTTTTCCCTTCTTTTTCTTCTGCCTCTTCGTTCTGTTTTCGTGTCGGTTTTGTCGTCATCAAGTGTTGTTGTCATTGATGTCAAGTCTGGTGTCGTGACTGTTGCGGTTATCTTGTCTGCTGTTAAGTCTCGTTAATCGATCTTCTTCTTGCTTCTTTCTTTCTCGTTTTCTTACGTTGTTGTCACCGTTGTTGTTGCTCGCTGATGTTGCGATCTAAAGCTGCTGTTTGTGTGTTGCTTTTGTCCTGCTCTTAATTTCGGTCTTTCGGTTCCCGTATTCTTCGTTTCCCTTGTCTTCTCTTCTTTCTTTTTTCCTGCTCTGTTGTCCGCTGTTGCTCATACTATTGCTCTCCTTGTCGTTTCTTCTCCTTAATCTCCTTCTTCACCTTAATCTGTTCGTGTGTACTGCTGCTGCTGCTGCTCTATCTTTCTGCTATTGTTGTGCTGTTCAGTATCGTTTTTTTTGATGTTCTGTCTGCTTGGATGCTATTTCATGTCTTATCCGGCTCGTTCTACTCTCTTGGTTATGTCATTCTTGTTACTCCCTTGTCTCAAGCTTGAGTTTCGTCATTCCGACCCATTCATATTTGTTTTAACATTTCTCGTTAATTTGGTTTATCGGTTCCTGAATCCAACCCTTTTCTCTTCATCTTGTTTTGTCAACTCAATTTACATTCAGAGTGCACTTAGAAGACTTACGATTCTTCAACTTGGAGCTTAAAGACATTACTATCGATTTGGAGCTTGGATTGATCAAGGACGAGTTTGTGTTCGTTTCAGATGTCGAATTAAGGTAACTTTAGGACGTTACTCGATTTTATATCGTATGTTTGAGTAGTAGTATGTAGTAAATATTTTAACTTCGGTTTTCAAATTTTAGCTATATATTATTGCTAATTATATTAATTTTAAATCGTATGCCTTATCAATATTTTTACAAGTTTTCGATATCGATTTATAAATCGTTGGTAATTTAATTATTTACGATCGCTATAATATTTTGTTGGTTATCGTTACACTAGTAACTAAATAATGTCGATTTCATATTTTCGTCATATTTTGTTAACTAATAATTTTAACTCAAAATCGTATTTTTACATTATAATCGAGATTAGTATACTTGTTTAATAAATTAATTTTCGTTTTACAATTTATACTAATAAATGAGAAAATAGTCGATTTTTGTTTTAACTATATTTTTAGTCGAGACTATTTTCACTAATACTTTCTTATTTGTTTACAATTGACTATTTTTAGTAAAATCCGTATTATTTATTAATAAAAACTATCTGTTAAAAATAATTTGAATTCTTCGTAAATTTCATTTCATTTATAAAGTTCGTCGATTCAATTAATTTTGATATCATTTTCTTAAAACATCTTTTTTCTAAAATTTATAGTTTTAACTCGATTTCCTAATTATTTATAAAATACTATAAAATGACTTATTATATTTTACTTATATTTTGGGTAACGAATTTAGAAATATAATAAAGTTATGATAACGACGATAATAATGAAATGCTAATTTCGTCGGAATTTCTATTTTTTATACATTTCACTTATTTTAATCACATACGTATTTTCTATAACGAAATTTCTATTTTAAGTAAGTTTCTAAAATTAGTTTCTATTTATAGAATGTTTTCCTTTTTAATGTAAAATGTTTATTTCTTTTTATCTTCATATTATTCATAATGATTATATCTCTTGTATATATCGATAATGACTGTTTTGGAGTTACGGAATAAGGACAAGTGTGAGGTTAGAGTAATAATCTGGGGTTTACGGTTTTGCCATCAACTATAAGGCAAGTGTATCAGGAATTGGTACATTAGTTGTTGAACCGGGTGACATGTATCCCGGGAGTTGTGTACATTTTGACCTAAGCTTAGGCCTCGCAGTAAGTCGCCGTCATAAGTTAAACTGGGTGACAGGTAATCCCAGGAGGGGTGTGCATTGTCTTAAACTAGAGCCACGCATTTATAAGTCGCCGCTCTATTATAGTTGAGTAGCCTAGTTAGAGATTGAAGTTTGATTTGTTTGAACTAAGTTCTCGAAGCTAGTTTTTAGTATTCTCCTGGTGAAAGTCTAACCTTCTACACTGAATATTTCCATAACGCCATTTTGAATATTTTTATTATTATCGATACATTTTGGTTTGCAGGGAGTAGTTGTTTCTTTGGCAAATATTTGAAGTTTTCTTCCGAAAACTTGTTCTGATTTTATTGTTCCAATATTTTAAGTTTTCTCCGAAAGCTTATTTTTATTATATCATTTAATGTTTTCCATTTTAAGTATTTTGATATAATAATACTATTATTTTTCATATGATATAATACGGCTGGGAGAATGTCCGAGTTACTCCCCACTGACGTGGCTATTATGTTTATAACATGACAGGTATTTGCTTCCGGGTTTTGGGTGTGAGCTAGCGAGTAGCGTGGATCCTACTCTTTCTTCATTAGATTTATGGATTTGTATAAACCTGTTTGGAGATTTTTTTTAGTCCTTTTGTAAAAAGAAGCATTTGTATTGACTTACCATTTCTTTTAATAAGATATAGTTTGTCAGTGTGTTTTAATCCCAACTCTACAGTGTTTCCGCCACTGTATTGCATTAGAATTTCTACGGGATTACACTATCTCCCAAACCGGGATTACTCAAGATCAAATCCGTTGGGTACTTTTCCCGTTCTCTCTCATTGGAAAAGCGAAGCAATGGATCAAGAGTCTCGATAGGGCAACCATGGGTATCGATACTTGGAAGAAACTTGCATTGACGTTCTACCAAAAGTTTTACCCTCCGGAGAAGACAAATTTGCTAAGGGCCTCCATCACCGGTTTCCAACAACGGGATGAGGAGAGCCTTTATGAAGCTTGAGAACGGTTCAAATCTTTGGTTAGATCGTGCCCCCACCATGTACTTTCACAATGGTTCTTAGTCCAACAGTTTTGGAACGGTCTATATGAGGACTCAAGAGCTATACTCAATATGGGCTCCAATGGAAGGTTTACCGGGGTCGATGACGATCAAATTTGGGCAAGAATCGAGGAGATGGCGGTGCACAACTCCCAATACTCAAGGCCTAGGAAGGCGAATCGAGGAGGTAGGCACGAGGTCGATGCCATTACACAACTAAGCATTGATCTTGGAGCTCAATTAAAAACTCACATGGAGACTATTGACAAGAAGCTCCAAAGCCACCTCAATCAAGTTCAAAGCACTAATTCCTCCAACCAACACTCGATTCATGAAGTTAATGCTTTGGGAGTTGTATCTCCTACACCTTATTATGGGATGTGCTATATTTGCGGGATAGTTGGACATGAGCCTATACATTATCGAGGTAGTATTGAGCAAGTGAACGCCTTTCAAGCGTTCAAGCAAGGTGCCCCCTATCCTAATATGTTCCAAGCTTCCCATCAACAATCTCTACAACACCGTCCATATGTGTCACCTCCCTTAAGGGACAACAACCAAGGTTACCAAGGTTATGTGGGTAACCCAAGGCCATTCAACAATTTCAAGCAACATAACCAAGGTACCTTCAACAACAATCAAGGGTTCCAACAAGGGAATTTCAATCAAGGTGGGTTTCAAGGAAACCAACATAATCAAGGATATCAAAACAACCAAGGTAACACTCAAGGCCTTAATCAAGGCAACTCTCATGGGTTCCAAGGGAACCATCAACAACAACAAGCAACTCAAGGTGCCCGACAAGAAAGTAAGCCAAGGAGCCGGTCTCCTATTCATGATTATGGCATTCCTCTAGCCATCACCGATACTCCACACAATCAAAAATCTTCACCTCGAAATTTTGATACACAAAAGCAAATGATGGAGTTGAAAAGAAGCCAAATGGAGATACAAAGATCCCAACAAGAACTTATTGCCCAACTTCAAATGGAAAACAAGGAAACAAGAACTCGAAACTCAACTAGCTCAAGTTGCTTCGGGTAGTTCTTCAAGACAAAGGGGACAACTACCTCCTCAAGGCGAACCGGCCAAATTTGAGCATGTGAATGCTATTACCTTGAGGAGTGGTTCTTCTTATGACTCCCCCGTGATTCCTAGTGAGAAAGAACATGCGATGGAAGAAGTTGTATCTCCATCTCAAGATAAAGCAAGTTTGGGAAATCCAATGGAGGAGCAAGTTTTGTGGGAGATTGAGAAACCCCATGAAGACAAGCTTCTCCCAATTCAAGGAAAAGATAAGGGCAAAGGGAAAGTGTCATTTGAAAGGTCCAACCCTAATGAGCAAGACAAGATACATATCATGTTGCCTTTCCCAACAAGGCAAATGAAGACCAAGGTGGATGTTCAATATGACAAGTTCCTTAATATTGTGAAGAAATTGGATGTGAGTGTCTCATTTACCGAGCTACTTACCCAAATCCCGGCATATGGAAGATTCATGAAAGAAATCTTGGCTAGGAAGAGATCCATCGACAAGGAAGAGACCATAGCGTTCACAAGAGTGGTGAGCGAGCTTATTCAAGGTTCTACGCTTCCCAAGTTGAAGGATTCGGGTAGTTTCTCGATCCCGTGCACCATAGGCAACTTCAAGATTGAGAGAGCATTATGTGATTTGGGTGCGAGTGTAAGCATCATTCCCTATTCCATTTGTGAGCGACTAGGGATGAAGGAGCACAAGTGTACTTCTATTACACTCCAAATGGCCGATAGTTCACTCAACCGACCATTGGGGATCTTAGAGGATGTGTCAACAGGAATCGGGAAGTTCTTCATTCCGGTCGACTTCCTTGTACTTGACATGCCGGAAGATACTATCACTCCCATTATTCTTGGGCGCCCATTTCTACATACCGCCGGTGCCATGATCGATGTGAAGAATGGTAGGATCACATTTGAGGTAGGCGACGAGAAGCTCGTGTTTGACCTCCAAGGCAACACCTCGGCTACTAATGATGAGTCTTGTAATATGATCCACGCCATGAAAGACATCGATCTAGGGGATGAGTCGGGTGAAAGCTTGAAGAACAACTTCTATGGAATTGAAGATGATGATTCCGAGCTTGGGGCGGATGAATGCCCATATCATGATATTGAGGACAAGTTCCAAACCAAGAAGAAAGATGATCCTCCCTTGGGGCCACATGAAGATAGATGGACGTTTGGGTATATACCGAAGGATCGCAAGTACAAGTTCAAGCCATTGAACTTAGTAGATCGGGATGCCCCGGGAACGTAGAGACAAGGTTGTGAAGAACCTTGGAGTGTGGATGGTTATACCACAAGCTTGATTGAAGACTTTACAAGAGCCTTCGATTTGTTTCTTCGTGCCCTTGATGGCGATGGAGTTATCCTTAGTATTGTTCAAAAAGAATTGAATTATGCACCATCGTTGGTTTGACATGGTTGATGAGTTACGAGAGATGTGGATTATGTTTGTTCTCAAGCACAAAGAAGTAGAAGATGAGGAAGATTGATTACAAAGTGAATACTCAATTTTTGAGCATATACGTCTTGGCATATATGAAATGGTTACACATCTTGGCACATATATATATACTCTTGTCATATTATTTGAAGTATATGTTATTTTTTGACACATCTTGCCATATTTTTGGGCCTATTTATATTTACAAAGTGAATACTAATTTTTGGGTAATTTACACTTGTAACGTAATTATGACTTATTTCAGGATATCTATATATATGGGATATTTTATGGAAATCCGTCTTCTTTTGTTGATACTTGAAAAAGGAGTACATTGTATTGTAATAGTTGATTGTATTATAATATATATACATTGTATTGTAATATATATATATATATATTAAAAAATTAATCAAAGAGACTAATTCTAGATATTAATTGTAATAGAAGGAAAGAAATCATTCAAGAGTATTAAATGGTTTGTTAAGTTAGGAGGCAAAGAAACCATTTAAGTGTGGTACATGGTTTATGAAGGGAAACCAAAGAAACCATTTTAGTATATTGTATGGTTTATTGAGTTTAGATAAGACACCATTTATCTCTCCTAGAGGGTGTTTTCTCATGGACCAAAGAAACCATTTATTTCTTAAAAATGATTTCTAAGGCATAAGCAAAGACATCATTTTTCTCACATGATTTCTTACCCTAAGACACCTTTGACTTGGAGATCATCTCCAAAATGGTGTCTTAGGGTATCTTGGAATGGTGTCTTTGCCCTTTATTGTAGTAGTGGAAGTTCCAAAAGAACCGTCTCATTGTATATATATATTTTTCTTATCGTTTTGAGTTTTTGTGAAACCCTTGTAATTTGGTATTTTGATGAGTGATGTGAGGGAGGGATCTTGATGAATGTTATTGAGTTTATTTGATAGGTTGATTGTGAAGATGAAGCATGGAGAGAAGTAGATGATGGTAAAAGCTTGGATTTGGGCATGGGAGTCGGTTTTTGAAGCTTTTGACAAGCTTTTGGGGACGAGATTTTAGATCTCGATGTATTAGTGGTCATGTGGGAGAAGCTTTCATGAGGATTGAAGAGGTATATGAGTCGTCCCGGCCGAGAAAGACTTCATCTCGGGCGAGATGATCCCATCTCGGTCGGGAAGATACCTTCTCGAGGGAGTTGAAACTCCTTCTCGGCCGAGAAGGAGTTTCATCTCCCTCGAGAAGGTATCTTCCCGACCGAGATGGGATCATCTCGCCCGAGATGAGGCCCAGCTCCCCCATTTTGCTTCCTCTTCGACATTTGAGCCCACCCAACCACTTTACACCCCCTCCCAACCTCCCTACCTACCCTTGCACCTATCATATGACCCATACATTCCATACACTCCATATACATACCCTCACCTCATCTTATCTTCACTACATACCGAGCCTCACATCAAATCCCACCTCCTTATACCTTTGTACTTCAACCATGGAGCTATATCGTGAACGAAGAGGAATAACAATGACGAAGACTAGCTATGTGCCAATATCGAACATTGAGAGGATGGAGTGAGTGAGTTGCTAGCCGATTGGTACGGCAACTATCCTTTCTTTTCCGTCTTTTATTGCTTGTCTTCCTTTGTTTGTTCCCTTCCCCTTATCATTTTTGAGTCATGGTGGCCCTCGGGGCCTTGGTAGTTATTGCTCCCGACTCTCGATGACGTGGCTACGTCGGGAGTCATTTCAAAATCCAAATTTACAAGCCTTTTCACTTTATTTTTCAATTTTTGGGATTTAGTCGGATTTAGGCGGAATTCGGGCTAGGTGACTTCATTACACCTACTCCTCCCCTCCCATTTCCTTTTATTTCTTCCCCCATCCATATCTTTTCTCGTCTCGGCCCATGGTGACTTGACTACACCCCGACCGGGCACATTCTATCGTTCTCTTCGCTTTATTTTTGATTTTTAGCTTTATTTTTGTAGTTTCTTTTCTTTCCTTTAATGTCTCCATACACTACGATCGAGCATGAGGACATTTCTTGGTTTAAGTGTGGGGTAGCGATATCCTATCGTAGTTAGTTTTATTTTCATAGTTTTTTGAAAAATCTTTAAAAAATCCCTAGAAATTTGAAATTTTTTCACAAAAATCAAAAAGATTTTCTTTTGTGTGTTTTCCTCTTGTGTCGTTGTGTCGTACTTTTGTTGTGTTGTGTGTGTTTTGCCTCCCTTTTTCCTTGTAGGTCGTCTAATCACCGTTAACTTTGGAGGGCTTTCAATACATCCGGTAACATCTTTCATCCCTTTTTCCTCTTTGTTTCTTGTGGAGTTTGGAGGAGATTTGTGATGTTGTGTGCTCGGGTGGAGCTTTGTAGAGTTTGTGGTAGATTTGGTTGCTTATTTGGAAATTCGGGGTGGTGTTTGTTCTCGTTATGTGTTTGTTTTGTTTTGTTTTGTTTTGTTTTGTATGTCTCATTTTTTTTAATTTTGTCGTGTCTTCGTCTTGTGATGTGTAGTTGTGTTTAGTGTGTAAAAAGGTTTTCGAAAACCCGGTTTTGAGGCTAGTGTGCAAGTGTTTACTTTCCCTTTCTAGTAATATGAATCGAGTCTTGGACTTTAGTCTAGTAGAATGACCCTAAATCAATAGTTTCGTTGGTCCTTTACCTTGAGTCCACCTAGCTTACTAGGGATTTACTACGGGATTTGCAATTTGACCATTATGACCACCCACGGTGTGAAAAGGCCTTGGTTGCCGAGTCCCGTCCCTTAGGTGACCGTGTTCGGAATTGTATGATTAGTCCAAGTTTCTCCCCTTTTTGTGGGTTTGAAGGGAAGGTGTCGTCCCGACTCACCCATTCCCCTACCTCCTACACATATCCACAAAATAAATTTGCAATTTATTGAAATCTCTTTCTTAGTTGCAAAGAAATGCCTACAACTCAAATCTAGCCAAAAGGGCAAAGAAAAGAAAAAAAAATATATGAAAGAAAGAAAAGGCACAAAAAGCCAAAAAGAAAATACAAAAGATGAAAAAGAAGTGGCATAGCAACACACAAAGCAAACAAATGCAAAAGAAAGAAAAATGCCAAAAGAAAACCGTCTCACAAAAAGAATCCACACATCTCAAAAATAAGCCTTTCTCCGATCGTTACCGTGAAGAGCCTACCAAAGGACCGAGTCCCTAGGAAGGATGATAGCGGTAATGATCGGTCTTCCCTCATTTTGCAAACCTATCCACCTTTTTACTTGGACTAGTTGAGCAGTTTTGGGCATGGGACGACCCTCTTGGCTCATCGCTAAAGGGGGCGGGGTCTCACTTACCTACATTGTCGACTAACACCGTGGTTCATCCTTTTTCCATCCTGCCGATCGTCCCGTAGTACGTTCTTAGAAGGTTAGGAGGACCTAGGTAAGTTATCAACGTTTTTATTGCTTTGTTGTCATACTATTAGGGTTTAGTTCATTTCGATTTGTATTATTAGCTTGGGAACGTTGTTACTTGCCATGAGTCCTAAACCGGTGCTTCTTTCACCGCTTTTTAGAGGGAAGCGGTATTTGTTTCTTTTTGGGTGCAACCGTTTGTTTGTTTGTTTGTATGCTTGTTTGTTTATGTGTTTTTGTGTCCGGTTGCGTTCACAGTTTTGTCGCAAGACCTTACTTGCCTTGCGGAGTGCACTTTTCCTCTAAGTGTACTCGCGTGATTTGAAAGGGCATAGGGTGCGCTAATACCTGCTCGGCTAGTTTAGTAGTTAGTATGTGCTTACTCGAGGGCGAGTAAGGGTTAACTGTGGGGGAGTTGATAAGTGTAATTTGTAGTGCCTAATTTGTTGTGTTTTGGTCCCGTTTTCCTTGTGGAATCGCTCTTTGAAGCGATTTCTGGGCTACTTATACTTCCTCTAGCTCGTTTTAGGTTCCCAAGACTATTCATGGAGAATTTGGAACGATCCGACTCGTTTCATACACTTTTGGAGCCAACGAAGAGAAGGAACGATCACTTGATGCCTTGGATTCGATCCCGAGACCTTGGGACCCATTCCCGAGCCCCTTAGACTCTATCCCAAGCACCGAGATTCGATGAGAAGCCCATGAGAAGCAAGGAGGGACCCTTGAGATCATATTTGAGGCCTACAAGACCCATCACGGTCGAGATAAGAGCCATCATGGTCAGGATGAAGAGTACAAGCAAAACCGAGCTACTGGAGTGGCATCTCGGCCGAGATCACCACCATCTTGGTCGAGACCACTTCATCTCGGCCGAGATGCCCTCTTCTCGTCCGAGACTGACCACCTGCAGACCCGCGTCACTTCTTTTCTTCTCCTTCATTCTTGTAACCTTATAAATACTTCTCCCTTGTTTTGTTTAAGCATCTTACATTACCCTATATTATTTTAGACCTCTCTTTAACATTCAAAACCCTAATTAGCTTCTCTTCATCTCTAGTTTAGTTTAATATTAATCTTTAGTAAATCTTTGTTTAATCTAGCAATTAGTCTTGTATTAAGGAGATTCTTGAAGACTCATCCAAGCTTGACAACCTTGGAGATTATTTGGGTTTCTTATTAATTCAAGTTCTCATCTTTTGTTATCATTGTTAGTAGGTATAACCTCTTTTCTCTTGTTCTTTGTTTATTTATCAAGTTTCAATCTTTACATATTTTTTATTGTTCTTGTTGGTTCATTATGAATGTTTGGATGTTTATGTTGATTTCTCTTGTTTATGTTAGTCTTAGTTTGATAATGAGTGAGTAGATTCCTTGTGGGGTTAGTAGGGGGATTAAGTGTGGATTATGGGTGATTAGGGTTTGATTGTGGGTAAAGGTGATTCCTTTGTTGCTAGTCACATATTGGGCACACTATGTGTTTGTTGTATTGCTTGTGTGGGTTGTAGTGGCCAATGCTTCTCATACTTGTGTTCCTCTCCTTATTCTTTGTCTAATTTGTGATTGAATCCTTGTGTTTTGAGTAGCATTTATCATGAGTGTTCGGGTCTAGTCTTTGACACGAGAGTGCGGACTTTGGCGTTGGCGCGAGAGCGCAAACTGACCTTAGTAACTAAGTGGCACCTACACCCTTGATTACCCAACCATCCTACTACATTTATGAACCCGACCTAACCCTACTCCTTCCCTTATTTGATTTCTCTACCTCTTTATTCATCCTTCTAGTTAGTCATCTTAGTTAATCTTTAGTTGTTTCATTTAGCTCATATCATACATAGTGCATTGTTAGTCCACTTTCTTCACCTACAACCATCATAGTTTGTCAATTCTCTCCATCTTTGTGTTGTTTTGGTAGCCTAGTCTCGTTTTTAGGTCGACCTAGTCTGGACATTACTTAACCGTCTCCGTGGACATAACCCGACTTACTCTAGCTACCGTTAGAATTAGTTGGTTAATATTTGACGGTGGGGGACGCGGCAAGATCCTACCATCAGACCTAGATAGTGTCCATATTTGACATTATCGTAGTGCATAGTAAAAGTGCAAAATGTAAAGTTTTGTTTAGACGATTCGACTTTAATAGGCGGATCCTCCTAGCTTGCTTGGTGATTTTGGTAGACTTCCGTTACCGTTGGCACCTCCTACGGCTAACCCGGAAGAACTTCGTTACGACTGTTGGGTCTGCGGCTAATCCGGCAGAATTCCGTTGCTAAACTCGGAGTAGCTAGTCGATCACAGGCACCTCGGTAACGAGTGGGGTGCTCGAAAGTGAGGATTAGCATCAATTTCGCTTTATCGGAACTACGATCGAGTGGATCGTTTGCCTTGGGTGTCGGAGTGAGAGCATTTAGCGAGAAACTCTTACGAGTAAAGAGAGAAGAGAGAATGTGAGTTGTGTCAAATGAATGGGATGGAGGAGAGTATTTATAGGTGTTTTCGGCTCATGTCACCCGGATGGACGCCTGAGTCCAGGCGCACCAGAACTCAAGCGTCTGGGTTCTGCCGTGTGAAGCCTGAGGCGCGCAAGGTGAGGCGCTCTGGATTTTGAAGATACGATTTTGATACTTTCCAAAATCGAGCGTGGTACGTATTATTCGTGACTTGGGGATTAAGCTATCGCTCCCTTGCCCTAGCGCCGTGGTGTTTAGTGGGCCTCGGGTGTGCATCCCGAGGTTCGCTTGGCGCGGTGCTGACTCGGTTCGTGTTTCGGGACCGACTCGGGGCCCCGGTGTCAGAATTGACTCTAATTAGTGTCTATGCGACCGTAATGACACGACTAAGGCTGCCTTTATGTTAATTTAATTTTTCCGAGTAATTATTTGATCCGTTCTATAGAAAAACTATCTAAAACATCGCGACCTCGCGTCGCGTTGCAGTCCGATCGTCATCGGGCGTTTGTCGGGCACTCCTGCAGCCACCAGGTCCAAATATGGGTGTCTACACCAACAAAACAATGTAATGAAAGAAGGATAAGAAGCACGAAATTGTTCAAGTGTGGGGGAAGGCATACGCTTTAAAAGGTGGTCCTTGAAGAGCCTTAATTTGGAAGGGCGAAAAAATTGAGTAAACAAGACCACCGGGAGAAACTTCGCCCGGTGAGGTATTTGAAGACTTTCCGTCGGGTGGAATTTCACCCGATGAGATTTTGCCACGCCATTGGGATATTTGTTGAAGACTTTCTGTCGGGTGAAACTTCATCCGATGGTACATGGCCGGGTGAAACTTCACTCGACAACTTGGCCGGATCACCTATACCAACTTACTCACTACAAAATTCAATTCCCTCCTTCCCAAATATACCGAAAAATTCAAAAAACATTTGAAAAATCATAAAAATCCAAAAAAGAATTATCTTATTTTTCTTTTTTCGTCTTTTTTTATCTTTCCCCCACTTGTCCATTGAGGACAATGTACAGTTTTACTGTGGGGGAGGGATCTACTATCCTTTCCTTCCTTTCCTTTTCATTTTTCTTTTAAAAAACCAAAAATTCGAAAAAGATTTCATTGTTCTTTTCATTTTAGTGTCCCTCGTATTGCTTTGCTCTCTCCTTTCTCACAGTTACGCCGCCAATCTAATAGCATATGGACGTAAGGTAGCAAAATTGAAGACCAATCGGTAATATCTTTTACCTTTGTTTTTTTTCCCTTCTCTTATTTACGTGAGAGTATGGATTTGTATGCTATTTGGAGGTCCACTTGGTGAACATTTTGGAATTGGTGGTTGTTGTTGTGTTGACTATTGATGGAGATCGGAGTGTTTGGCTTTACTTGTTTGTTTACTATGTTATGTCCTTTTTCATTTTTGTATAGTATGTCTAGGTAAATGTTTTCGAAGACCCGACTTTGAGTTAGTGTCGAGTGTTTACCACTTCCTTGTTAGGAACCCATTTTGATTTTTGGACATTGTTCTAGTAGAATGACCTTGAACCAATGATTACATTGAATATTTATCATGAGTCCGTCTTTTATACTAGGAGCTTACATCGGGATTATACTTTTTCTACTTTGATCACCCATGGAATGATAAGGTCTTGGTTACCGTTTCCCGTTCTCTTAGGTGACCTTACTTGAGAAACCACCTCTTAGTCCAAATTTCCATCTTTTTGTGGGTTCGGAGGGGATGCATACCCGACTTGCCTATTTACCTACCATTCATACATTTCCACAAAATAAGTTTGCAAAAAAAGCATTGCTTGGCCATGAATCTCAAATGGATCATTTAGCCAAATATGGGCTACTCAAAGCAAAAGAGAGGAAAATGATGAAGGGCTTCTTAAAAAAAAAAAAAAAAACCTCAAACGAAATCAAACGGGAAAGGAAAGAAAATAAAATTTTGAAAAACATTCCCAAACCAAAATAAACCCTTGATTGACTTATTGTCGTGAAGTGCTTACTAGAGGACTGAGTCTCGAGGAAGGAAGATAGCGGTGATTAGTCGATCCTTACCATTTTGCAAACACTTGTTCACTTTTTGTTTGGGCTAATTGGTTTTCTCGAGTTTGGGACGACCCTCTGGGCTAAGCTTAGGAGACGGGATAACAATTAACTCTAGTACTTACTAACTCCATGGTTCAATCCAATCCACTCCATTTATCGTCCCGTTGTAGGCATTTTAGTGGACTAGAAGGACCTTGGTAGCTAGCTTGGTTGTCATCCTATTAGAACTTTGTCCATGTCAACTTGAGTAGCTAGCTTGGTGGTGTTCTCACTTATCTCAAACTTGGAACCGGTGCTTTCCTCGCCGTTTTGAAGAGGGATTCGGCGATTTATTTTCTTCTTTGGATGCAACTATCTTCATGTGTGTGTTTCTTTTGTCTTATGTTCTTGTGTTTTAGTTGCATCCGCAATTTTGAGCAAGACCCGACTTTCCTAGCATTGAAGTACCTTACCTCATAGCTATTCCAATGTGATTTGAAGGGACGGAGGGGGCCCGTTAATTGCCTCGTGTCGGCTTGGCGTAGTCTAGCCTAGTAGTAGTATTAGTTAGTTTCGTTTTTGGTCTTTTCTCGAGGACGAGCAAGGGTTTAGTGTGGGGGAATTGATATGTGTCAAATTTGGACCGTTTTTCCACCCATCTAAGCTCTTTTTTATATCGCTTTTGTGAGATTTGTGTGCGATTATCGCCTTTTTTGAGTCTTTCTCACTCTAGCGACCTCTCTTGTGCATTTTACGTGTTTTTGGGTAGTTTTCCTATTATTTTGATAGGAATTCATTTTCCGAAAGCATGTTCGAGCTTACATGGGCACAAGGGAGAGGAATATCGTCCCAAAGCATGATTAAAGTCCAAAGATCAAACCCAAGAGATGAAATCTTGAGCAAAAGGGAAAAACTATAGTCGATTGGGCATCTTCACCGGAGAGGTCGAAATTCAAATTGATATATCCATAGTTCTAGATCTCAGATCGAAGCGATTCTAGTTGAAGGTGAAAGCTTATCTTCTTAGCTTTCCAAAGACATATCACACGCCCCAATCGGAAATCAAACGAGAGAGTTATGTCCATCTGAAGTCACAAGGCGAAGTTTCACCCGATGAGATTTGACCTGGCCAAATTTCACCCTACGAGATTTTTGAGTTTTGGTCAGTTTTTTCATCGAGTGAAACTTCTCCCGATGAGATTTTGACCGAACGAAACTTCGCCCGACGGTATTTCGGCCATATTGGAGAGAATCCGCAGGGCAAAACTTTACCCTATGAAGATCTAAAGGGTAAAGCTTTATTTTAAGGGCAAAGATTAGAATTGGGCTTTCATTTAGTGATCCATTATGCTACTACTATATATATAGTTAACCTAAGTAGGTGCACAATACCATACTTTAGATCATCCTTTCAAGATTAGATAGAAAGTCATTCGATAGAAGCTACATAGTTTTTATCAATCTTCATCTTTTTCATATAGCTTTAGATTCAAGCTAAGCTTTTGTAAGGAATTCTAGTTTTATTCTGAAGTTCTTGGAAGATCATCAAGGGATTAGTGACAAATCCATTGTCTACTTCTACTTCATAAAGGCTTCTCCTTATTTTTATGCAATCTTCATCATCCTTATTGTTATTTTCTTCCATTGTTGGTATAACTCTTTCCCTCTCCCTTGTTCTCTAGATTAAATTTTACTATTGCTCTTTCGTTATTGCATCGTTTTTATTGATTTTACTTGCGTTGTTTTTAAATCGCTTTGTAGTTTCTTTTGTTGATCGTAATTTCCTTCATTGTTTTAGTTTTATTTCCTCTAGTTTTCATCATTATGTATGTTTCTGTTATTATCTCCATTGTTATTGCTTTTGTAGTTTTCTTTATGAATTGTGATGAGTAATTTACTTGTTAGGGGGTTAAGGAAGGAAGATCTTGGGTAATATGAACTGAGGATTTGTGGTTGGCTTACATGCTTTTTGATTTATCATGTTTGAGGTTTTTGTGTCATTGTTGACTTAGTCCGGTCAACTATGTCGACCTTGACTCACTGATAAGTGTAGTTTGTAGTGCCTAATTTGTTATGTTTTGGTCCCGTTTTCCTTGTGGAATCGCTCTTTGGAGCGGTTTCTGGGCTACTCATGCTTCTTCTAGTTCGTTTTAGGTCCCGAAAGTCATATATGGAGAATTGGAACGATTCCAACTCGTTTCATACACTTTTGGAGCCAACGAAGAGAAGGAACAATCACTCGGTGCCTTGGATTCGATCCTGAGACCTTGGGACCCATTCCCGAGCCCCTTAGACTCGATCCCAGCCCCGAGAATCGATGAGAAGACCATGAGAAGCAAGGAGGGACCTTAGAGGCCAATATGGAGGCATACAGACCCTTCCCGGGCGGGATAGTGGCCTTCCCGACCGGGAAGGAGTGCACAATTGACTAGGCCACTGTTTTGAGCCCGTCTCGGCCGAGAAGCACTTCTTCCCGGTCGGGACCGTCTCGTCCCGGGCGGGACCGCTTCGTCCCGGGCGGGACGGGTTAGCTGCTGCGCGTGATTTCTTTTTTCTTCCTCCTTCATTCTTGTAACCTTATAAATACTCCTCCCTTGTATTGTTTAAGCATCAAGACATTACATTAGACTCTGTTAGGCCTCTCTTGAACATTCAAAAACCCTAATTAGCTTCTCTTCATCTCTAGTTTAGTTTCATATTAATCCTTAGTAAATCTAGTTTAATCTAGCAATAAGTCTTGTATTAAGGGATTCTTAAAGATTCATTCAAGCTTGACAACCTTGGAGATTTGTTTGGGTTCTTATTAGTTCAAGTTCTCATCTTTTTATCTCCTTGTTAGTTGGTATAATCTCTTTTCTCTTGTTCTTTGTTTATTTATCAAGTTTCAATCTTTACATATTGTTCATTGCTCTTGTTTGTTCATTATGGATGTTTGGATGTTTATGTTGATTTCTCTTGTTTATGTTAGTCTTAGTTTGATAATGAGTGAGTAGATTACTTGTGGGGTTAGTAGGGGGATTAAGTGTGGATTATGGGTAATTAGGGTTTGATTGTGGGTAAAGGTGATTCCTTTGTTGCTAGTCACCTTTTGGGCACACTATGTGTTTGTTGTATTGCTTGTGTGGGTAGTAGTGGCCAATGCTTCTCATACTTGTTTTCATCTTCTCATGTTTGACTAATTTTTGATTGAATGCTTGTGTTTTGAGTAGCATCTAGCATGAGTGTTTGGGTCTAGTCTTAGACACGAGAGTGCAGACTTTAGCTTTGGCGCGAGAGCGCAAACCGACCTTAGTGACTAAGTGGCACCTACACCCTTGATTACCCAATCATCCTACCACATTTAAGAACCCGACCTAACCCTACTCTTTCCCTTATTTGATTCATCCTTCTAGTTAGTCATCATTTCTCTAGTTTGTTTGCTTTGTTAGTCTTTAGTGTTTCAATTAGTTGATGTCATACATAGTATATTGTTAGTCCACTTTCTTCACCTCCAACCATCATAGTTATTCAATTCTAGTCTCTTTGTGTTTGTTTGTGACTTAGTCTCGTTTTAGATCAACCTAGTCTAGACATTACATAGCCGTCTCCATGGACACGACCCGACTTACCCTAGCTACCGTTAGGATTAGTTGGATTTTAATTGACGGTGGGGGAACCACGGCAAGAACTTACCATCAATTTGGCGCCGTTGCCGGGGACGCTGCATTGTTTAGACTTAGTTTGCTTATAGCTAGACTTAGTTACCTTCCTTATGCTCTTCTTCCGTGTGCATATTTTAGGCTTTTTCTTTGTTTTTATCGCTTTCTTTTCTCTTCGTCTTTCGTTGTGTTCGTTTATTGTCTTTGCCTAGTGCCCATAAAGCACTAGGTGTTCTCACATTTGTTCGAGTGTGTAGTGTATGCCTAGGAGGGGAGGCGATTTCTTTCTCTTCAATCCAGAGCAGGAAAGACTCTTTAGAGCCTTTCGCCAACGGACGATTGACCGGGTTAGAATCTCTCAACCAAGTGCTAGCAATACCAATCAAGAAGAAGCTCAAGGATCCGACTTAGACGAAACACCACGAGAGACCGCCGGAGGGACCTTAATCAATCCCTTCGGTACTTCTAGTCCTAGTTCTCCTTCTACATCTTCTTCAACACCGTCTACACCATCATCTCCCTTACATCCAATTATGCCGAAGTTCTCATCTCACTCCACTTTTACCAAGGATGTCTTGCCAGGACCGAGTACTTTACCGGATACATATACCGGAAATTTCGTGGCAAAGACACAATTCATCCAACTTATGGAGAGAAATCAATTTAGTAGTTTGCCCACCGAAGACCCGCACCAACACAAGGAGACCTTCTCCGATTATTGCGATGCTATCTCCCAAACCGGGATTACTCAAGATCAAATCCGTTGGGTACTTTTCCCTGTTTCTCTCATTGGAAAAGCGAAGCAATGGATCAAGAGTCTCGATAGGGAAACCATGGGTATCGATACTTGGAAGAAACTTGCATTGGCGTTCTACCAAAAGTTTTACCCTCCGGAGAAGACAAATTTGCTAAGGGCCTCCATCACCGGTTTCCAACAACGGGATGAGGAGAGCCTTTATGAAGCTTGGGAACGGTTCAATTCTTTGGTTAGATCGTGCCCCCACCATGGACTTTCACAATGCTTCTTAGTCCAACAGTTTTGGAACGGTCTATATGAGGACTCAAGAGCTATACTCAACATGGGCTCCAATGGTAGGTTTACCGAGGTCGATGACGATCAAACTTGGGCAAGAATCGAGGATATGGCGGTGCACAACTCCCAATACTCAAGGCCTACAAAGGCGAATCGAGGAGGTAGGCAAGAGATCGATGTTACACAACTAAGCATTGATCTTGGTGCTCAATTAAAAACTCACATGGAGACTATTGACAAGAAGCTCCAAAGCCACCTCAATCAAGTTCAAAGCACTAGTTCCTCCAACCAACACTCGATTCATGAAGTTAATGCTTTGGGAGTTGTGTCTCATACACCTTATTATGGGATGTGCGATATTTGCGGGATATTTGGACATGAGCCTCTACATTGTCGGGGTAGTATTGAGCAAGTGAACGCCTTTCAAGCGTTCAAGCAAGGTGCCCCCTATCCTCATATGTTCCAAGCTTCCCATCAAGCTTCCCAACAACAATCTCTACAACACCGTCCATATGTGCTACCTCCCTTAAGGGACAACAACCAAGGTTACCAAGGTTATATGGGCAACTCAAGGCCATTCAACAATTTCTAGCAACATAACCAAGGTAACTTCAACAACAATCAAGTGTTCCAACAAGGGAACTTCAATCAAGGTGGTTTTCAAGGAAACCAACACAATCAAGGATATCAAAACAACCAAGGTAACACTCAAGGCCTTAATCAAGGAAACTCTCATGGGTTCCAAGGGAACCGTCAACAACAACAAGCAACTCAAGGTACCCAACAACAAAGCAAGCAAAGGAGCCGGTCTCCTCCTTATGACTATGGCATTCCTCTAGCCATCACCGATATACCGCACAATCCACAATCTCCACCCCGAGATTTTAACATGCAAAAATCTATGTTGGATGTGAAAAAGAGTAATCAAGAATTGCAAAGAAGCCAAATGGAGATGACAAGAAACCAACAAGAATTCTTTGCTCAACTTCAAAGGGATAACATAGCAAGAGATGCTCATATGAAGATGCTTGAGACTCAAATAGCTCAAGTTGCTTCGGGAAGCTCTTCAAGACAAAAGGGGCAACTACCTCCTCAAGGTGAAACGGCTACATTTGAGCATGTAAATGCTATTACCACGAGGAGTGGTGCATCTTATGATTCCCCCTTATCCCCTAGTGAGCAAGTACCAATGCAAGAAGTTGTACCTCCAACTCAAGAGAATTCAAGCTTTGGAAATCCAATGGAGGAGCAAGTCTTGTGGGAGATTGAGAAACCCCATGAAGATAAGCTTCCCCCACTTTAAGGAAAAGACAAGGGTGAAGGGAAAGTGTCATTTGAGAAGTCCAACCTTAATGAGCAAGACAAGGTGCATATCATGTTGCCTTTCCCAACAAGGCAAGTGAACACCAAGGTGGATGTTCAATATGACAAATTCCTTAACATTGTGAAGAAATTGGATGTGAGTGTCCCGTTTACCGAGCTACTTACCAAAATCCCGGCATATGGAAGATTTATGAAAGAAATCTTGGCTAGGAAGAGATCCGTCGACAAGGAAGAGACCATTACGTTCACAAGAGTGGTGAGCGAGCTTATTCAAGGTTCTACGCTTCCCAAGTTGAAGGATCCGGGTAGTTTCTCGATCCCGTGCACTATAGGCAACTTCAAGATTGAGAGAGCATTATGTGATTTGGGTGCGAGTGTAAGCATCATTCCCTATTCCATTTGTGGGCGACTTGGGATGAAGGAGCTCAAGTGTACTTCCATTACACTCCAAATGGCCGATAGTTCAATCAACCGACCATTAGGGATATTAGAGGATGTGCCGATAAGAATCGGGAAGTACTTCATTCCGGTCGACTTCCTCGTGCTCGATATGCCAGAAGATGCTATCACTCCCATTATCCTTGGGCGCCCATTTCTACATACCGCCGGTGCCATGATCGATGTGAAGAATGGTAGGATCACATTTGAGCTAGGCGATGAGAAGCTCGTGTTTGACCTCCAAGGCAACACCTCGCCTACTAATGATGAGTCCTGTAAAATGATCACCGCCATGAAAGACATCGATCTAGGGAAAGAGTCAAGACAAAGCTTGAAGAATGACTTCTATGGAATTGAAGATGATGATTCCGAGCTTGGGGCGGATGAATGCCCATATCATGAAATTGAAGACAAGTTCCAAAACAAGAAGAAAGATGAGCCTCCCTTGGGGCCACATGAAGATAGATGGACCTTTCGGTATATACCGAAGGATCGAAAGTACAAGTTCAAGCCATTGGATCGGGATGCCCCGGGAACGTCAAGACAAGGTTGTGAAGAGCCTTGTAGTGTGGATGGTTACACCACAAGCTTGATTGAAGACTTCGCAAGAGCCTTCGATTTGTTTCTTCGTGCCCTTGATGGCGATGGAATTGGCTATAGTGTTGTTGAAAAAGAATTAAAGAATGCACCATCCTTGTTTTGACGGAGTTCCAAAAGAACCGTCCTATTGTATATATCTTTTTTTTTGTAATTCCTTTGAGTTTTGTTAATTCTTGTAATTTGGTATTTTTGATGAGCGATGTGAGGGAGGGATTTTGATGAATGTTTTGAGCTTGTTTGATAGGTATCAAGTGAAGATGAACCAAAGAGAGGAATGGTTGTGGTTAGAGTTTGGATTGTGAGGTAACGAGTCGGTTTTTGAAGCTTTGGATAAGCTTTTAGGGTTGTGGAGAGTTAGTAGACTCTTCCCGGCCGGGAAGAGAGCATCCCGACCGGGAAAGATGAGGCATCCCGATCGGGATGAAGGTGCCAAAATTTGAGCTTTCTGGAGAGCCATCCCGATCGGGACGGGAGCTTCCCGACCGGGACGGGTATGTTATCCCGACCGGGATGGTCCCTTGCTCCCCCTTTTGCCTCTTCTTGGTCATGGGAGACCACCCAACCACTTTATACCCCCTCCCAACCTCCCTACCTATCCTTGCACATATCATATGACCCATGCACCTCATTTGCATTACCCTCATCTCATTTTCTCTTCACTTTACACCAAGTTTCACATCAAATCCCACCCCCTTATACCTTTGTACTTCAACCATGCGATATTATTGAGTTTGAAGTGGGATGACAATGAAGAAGACAAGCAACGTGCCAATCTTGATTATTGAAGACGATGGAGTTCGTGAGTTGCTAACCTATTGGTAAGGCGACTCTAATTTCTTTTCCGTCTTTTATTGCTTGTCTCCCTTTGAATACTCCCCTTCCCCTTGTCATTGTGGCCTTCGGGGCCTTGGTAATTGTTGCTCCCGACTCTCGATGATGTGACTACATCGAGAGTCATTTGAAAAATCCAAATTTATAAGATTTTCACCCTTTTTGTAGGATTTAGTCAGATTTGGGCGGAATCCGGGCTAAGTGACTTAATTACACCTAGTCCTCCCCTCCCATTTTCTTTTATTTTTTTCTTTTTATTTCTTCCCCCATCCATATCTTTTCTTGTCTCGGCCCATGGTGACTTGACTACACCCCGGCCGGACATACTCTGCCCTTTTCTCCGCTTTATTTTTGATTTTTAGCTTTATTTTCGTAGTTTCTTTTCTTTTCTTTAGTGTCTCCATACACTACGATCGAGCGTGAGGACATTGCTCGGTTTAAGTGTGGGGGAGCGATATCCTATCGTAGTTAGTTTTATTTTCATAGTTTTTCGAAAAAATTCTTAAAAAATCCCTAAAATTTTGAAAAAATTTCACAAAAATCAAAAAGATTTTCTTTTGTGTTTTCCTTTTGTGTCGTTATGTCGTATATTTGTTTTGTTGTGCGCGTTTTGCCTCCCTTTTTTCTTGTAGGTCGCTTAATCACCATTAACTTTGGAGGGCTTTCAAGACATCCGGTAACATCTTTTATACCTTTTCCCTCTTTGTCTCTTGTGGAGTTTGGAGGAGATTTGTGATGATGTGTGCTCGGGTGGAGCTTTGTAAAGTTGATGTTGATTAGTTAGCTTGTATGGAATTTCGGGGTGGTGCTTGTTATCTTTGTTTGTTTTGTTTTTGTATTGTTTTGTTGCCTTTGTCTCTTTTTCTTTCGTTTTCGTCGTGTCTTTGTTTTGTGTTGTGTAGTGTCTCTAGTGTGTAAATAGGTTTTCGAAAACCCGGTTTTGAGGCTAGTGTGCAAGTGTTTACTTTCCCTTTCTAGTAGTATGAATCGAGTCTTGGACTTTAGTCTAGTAGAATGACCATAAATCGATAATTTCGTTGGTCCTTTACCTTGAGTCCACCTAGTCTACTAGGGATTTACTACGGGATTTGCATATTGACCATTATGACTACCCACGGTGTGAAAAGGCCTTGGTTGCCGAGTCCCGTCGCTTAGGTGACCGTGTTCGGAATTGTTTGATTAGTCCAAGTTTCTCCCCTTTTTGTGGGTTTGAAAGGAAGACGTCGTCCTGACATACCAATTCCCCTACCTCCTACACATATCCACAAAATAAGATGCAAATTGTTGAAATCTCTTTCTTAGTTGAAAAAGAAATGCCTACAACTCAAATCTAGCCAAAAGGGCAAAGAAAAAGAAAATGAAAGAAAGAAAGAATTGAAGAAAAAGAAAAGGCGCAAAAAGCCAAAATGAAAATACAAAAGAAGAAAAAGAAATGGCATAGCAACACACAAAGCAAAAATGCAAAAGAAAGAAAAATGCCAAAAGAAAACCATCTCACAAAAAGAACCCTTACCTCTCAAAATAAGCATTTTACCGATCGTTACCGTGAAGAGCCTACCAAAGGACCGAATCCCTAGGAAGGATGATAGCTGTAATGATCGGTCTTCCCTCATTTTGCAAACTTTTCCACCTTTTTACTTGGACTAGTTGAGCGGTTTTGGGCATGGGACGACCCTCTTGGCTCATTGCTAAAGGGGGCGGGTTCTCACTTACCTACAGTGTCGACTAACACCGTGGTTCATCCTTTTTCCATCCCGCCGATCGTCCCGTAGTACGTTCTTAGAAGGTTAGGAGGACCTAGGTAAGTTAACAACGTTTCTATTGCTTTGTTGTCATACTATTAGAGTTTTGTTCATTTCGATTTGTGTTATTAGCTTGGGAACGTTGTCACTTGCCTTGAGTCCTAAACCGGTGCTTCTTTCACCGCTTTTTAGAGGGAAGCGGTATTTGTTTCTCTTTGGGTGCAACCTTGTGTTTGTTTGTATGCTTGTTTGTTTATGTGTTTTATGTCCGGTTGCATCCACAGTTTTGTCGCAAGACCTTCCTTGCCTTGCGGAGTGTACTTTTCCTATAAGTGTACTCGCGTGAGTTGAAAGGGCGTAGGGTGCGCTAATACCCGCTCGGCTAGTTTAGTAGTTAGTTTGTGCTTACTCGAGCGCGAGTAAGGCTTAAGTGTGGGGGAGTTGATAAGTGTAGTTTGTAGTGCCTAATTTGTTATGTTTTGGTCCCGTTTTCCTTGTGGAATCACTCTTTGGAGCGGTTTCTGGGCTACTCATGCTTCTTCTAGTTCGTTTTAGGTCCCCAAAGTCATATATGGAGAATTGGAACGATTCCGACTCGTTTCATACACTTTTAGAGCCAACGAAGAGAAGGAACGATCACTCGGTGCCTTGGATTCGATCCCGAGACCTTGGGACCCATTCCCAAGCCCCTTAGACTCGATCCCGAGCCCCGACAATCGATCAGAAGCCCATGAGAAGCTAGGAGGGACCTTAGAGGCTAATATGGAGGCATACAGACCCTTCCCGGGCGGGATAGTGGCCTTCCCGACCGGGAAGGGGTGCACAATTAAGCAGGCCACTGTTTAGAGCCCGTCTCGGCCGAGAAGCACTTCGTCCCGGTCGGGACCGTCTCATCCCGGGCGGGACCGCTTCGTTCCGGGCGGGACGGGTTAGCTGCTGCGCGTGATTTCTTTTTTCTTCCTCCTTCATTCTTGTAACCTTATAAATACTCCTCCCTTGTATTGTTTAAGCATCAAGACATTACATTAGACTCTCTTAGGCCTCTCTTGAACATTCAAAAACCCTAATTAGCTTCTCTTCATCTCTAGTTTAGTTTCATATTAATCTTTAGTAAATCTAGTTTAATCTAGCAATTAGTCTTGTATTAAGGGATTCTTGAAGATTCATTCAAGCTTGACAACCTTGGAGATTTGTTTGGGTTTCTTATTAATTCAAGTTCTCATCTTTTTATCTCCTTGTTAGTTGGTATAATCTCTTTTCTCTTGTTCTTTGTTTATTTATCAAGTTTCAATCTTTACATATGGTTCATTGCTCTTGTTTGTTCATTACGGATTTTTGGATGTTTATGTTGATTTCTCTTTTTTATGTTAGTCTTAGTTTGATAATGAGTGAGTAGATTCCTTGTGGGGTTAGTAGGGGGATTAAATGTGGATTATGGGTAATTAGGATTTGATTGTGGGTAAAGATGATTCCTTTGTTGCTAGTCACCTTTTGGGCACACTATGTGTTTGTTGTATTGCTTGTGTGGGTAGTAGTTGTCAATGCTTCTCATACTTGTTTTCATCTTCTCATTGTTTGACTAATTTGTGATTGAATGCTTGTGTTTTGAGTAGCATCTAGCATGAGTGTTCGGGTCTAGTCTTAGACACGAGAGTGCGGACTTTGGCTTAGGCGCGAGAGCGCAAACCGACCTTAGTGACTAAGTGGCACCTACACCCTTGATTACCCAATCATCCTACCATATTTAAGAACCCGACCTAACCCTACTCTTTCCCTTATTTGATTCATCCTTCTAGTTAGTCATCATTTCTCTAGTTTGTTTGCTTAGTTAGTCTTTAGTGTTTCAATTAGTTGATGTCATACATAGTATATTGTTAGTCCACTTTCTTCACCTCCAACCATCATAGTTATTCAATTCTAGTGTCTTTGTGTTTGTTTGTGACTTAGTCTTGTTTTAGGTCGACCTAGTCTAGACATTACATAGCCGTCTCCGTGGACAGGACCCGACTTACCCTAGCTACCGTTAGGATTAGTTGGATTTTAATTGACGGTGGGGGAAGCACGGCAAGAACTTACCATCACTCACTCCTATCAATATGGGGAAACTCGAGGTAGGAGTTACGTTGACTTGAGATTTACCCTTTTTTTGCCGCGAAAGCGGGATCTAGATAAGTTGGGTGAAGATATCCAAAGGTGGCATTCTCCCTCTATCGACTTTGGACTGACCCATAATTCTGAGACTCATAGAACCCGATTTTCGATTCCCGACTCCCCCTAACACCTCTCCTCTATTTGATTTTTCTTAGTTATTCTAGTTTCGTTCTCATTAGTTTAGTTCTTGACCAACCTAAAAACCCCCTTTAGATCCCAATCAATAGACTAGACCTAGACTCGACTTCCCATGTGTTCCATCCCTGTGGATCGATCCCGACTTACCGCTACTACGTAGTAGTCAGTTGGAGTTATAAATTTTGTTTGATCGCGTTAGATAGGTGACAATCTGACCCATATCAAACGCTAATAACTACTAACATTCGACCATAAAATACTCGCTCTTTTACATATCGAACGCAAAGGATGACGAGATAAGGAAACACGAATACAAGAGTATCCCACTCGAGTTGCCGGTCGCTTATCTCATCACCCCGTGTATTTGGTTGTTTAAGGCGAGTCAACCCCCTTAAAAACGCTTTTACGCTTTTTTCCATATTAACATCGCTAACTAACGGTCAGGGCACCTCATGGTGTGCGCCTGACCCTACGGGAAACAACGTCATCGCAGTCGTTCGCTATCGAGTGTACCCGTTATCATTTTCAAATATCACTCTAAGCACCCGATGTTGACTCCCAAGTCAAATATCGCGCGTAAAAGAGTCATCGATCATCGAAGTGGTACGAAACTCTATGATGTCCCGAGAGTTGCACGGTCCACACTACCCGATAATGACATCGCGATACGAAGGGCCCCGATATTCGTATCAAGTCGATATAATCAATTTATTATAAAATTGAATCGATTAAGGACAAGTACCTTATAATAGCAAAATGAGATATCGTAGACTACCAACATAGTCCGTAACGATACAAATTTTGCTAAGGGAACAATGCTTGCAACGTTAGCCGACGCGCGTCAATCAATCGCGCGTTTCATTTTCAAATCTACATTATACACATTTATTTTTGCTTTTTTGCGACTCCGAGCTAATGTCTCACAACGTACGTCTTATATTAACGACCTCCTAGTCGGATTCGGTATACGACGTACCGAGACAGCCAGCCTTCGCCATGAGAAGTCAGGACGAGACAGAGGCTTCAGGATCAAGCTAGCGTCACGCTTTGGTCCCGAACCTATCCTGTCCACACGCCTAAGGCCAGGCGCCTGAATATCAAGCTGCCTCCCTTCAGGCGCCTGAACTTCAGGCCGCCTCATTCCAGGCGCCTGAGTTCCAGGCTGCAGTCCTTTACGCGTTTGAGCCTCTGTCCTCTAGTTTATGCGTAATGCAAAACGTAATCGATTAGAGTATGTCCAATAATATCCGGTTTACGGTTTCAATTTGCGATTCATTTACGAGTTCGTTTATTATTTACGTCACTGTTTCTAACTCGCTAGTTTTGTATTTTCGCTCGTTGTATTGTGAATTCCGGGTTGTATTCCGCCCGTGTAATTTGTAACTTATTTTCGAGTTTACTTACTTTCGATAATGTTTGCATTTACTGCTTTTTAAATATGAACATCACATTTTAAATAACTTTGACATATTCAAGATGCATTAAACAATGTAGTGAACACTTATTTCATATGTATAGCCAAAAACATTGTGCACGATGCACGATGCACGATACCCGGTAACTCGGCGTCGGTATCGTAATGCAAAGGGACGAACCCAACAAAGCGGGCCGTGCTTTGTGCACGATACGCCCGAGTCTTGAGTGGGTTCGAACGGGCCCGAACTCCCATAAAGTTCGGTGGCGACTCCTATTTCGATTTAAATTTCGACCCGAGAACAATCTTACCACGAGATTCATTCGCCTACCCTAACCCGCGCGTGGCCGCGCCGGGGTGGACCTATGTCATGTCCACAGGGGTATCACCCTCAAACTAGTGGACAGGTCAAAGTTTCCAACTTGGAGCTTAAAGACATTTTGGCAAAAGTTGTCTCAAAGTCGAGAAAACATTGGAGCCAGAAACTAGATGACACTCTATGGGAAAACACTTTTGGATTTCTGATATGAAATTAGGGTTTTGATTTTAATCAATTTGGGATTTTTTATTTAAGTAGTACGCAATTCTGATTTACACTATCTCAGGTCAGAATGGATGGACGGAAAAGACAACGTAGAAGAAGCACTAGGCGTCGGGTCGACCACAGCAAGGAGTCCGCACCTACTCAGGCTGTCGTTCCCTACTCTTCACAGAATATACCGGATTATTCTGACGTTTGGTTCATGTCGGATGATCAACGGGAGCATTTTCTGCGCCTAGCGGCCACTAAGGTAACCCCGACACGGTTTCTAGACCATGTGGTCTCGAACATGTTGGGTATTTATCCTGCTGTTGTAGATTTACTGAATGGCATAGGTATGAGCGAACTGATTTATATGCTCGAGTTTACTTATAAGAGTCCGACATTAGAGGTCTTTAGCAGTTTCAATTTCTTTAGCGACATAGATTTGGACACGTCTTGCATATTTTTTAGACTCTTTAACCAGAGTTTTTCTAGGCCCGTTCGCGAGTTCGGGCAACTCTTGGGTGTCAATAGCGAAGGGGATTCAATAAATCTCCCTCGCCTAGCCCACGAAATCTGGCCGTGTATTTCTGACCGTAGTAAAGGTCGGAAGTGATTTAACGAAGTCCACCATCCGGCCATCCGATACTGACTTCGTTTGTTAGGGTGCACCATTTATGGGCGTACAAAGCCGAACAATATTAATGGCGATGAGTTGGACAGCCTCGCGGGCTATCTCAAAATCGATAGGAGACAGCGATTCATCATGAATGTGGCCGCCCTCGTTGCCTACCATTTCCAACATATCAGGAAAGGGCTTCTACCTGCCATCCATTGTGGAGGTCTCGTTTCCCACATCGATCGCCTGCTATTTCACGACTTCCCATGCGGTCATGACCCTATAGGACACGATCTACCACCTGTCGCGCGACTCGATAGTCACCTTCTTAACTTTTCTATCCTTAGGGATCTGCATTGGATACGTCCAGATTTGCGATGGCGTATAGCGAAGGATGAGTCGGTCATTCTCCCTTACGATCTACCACCTCTCACCCCCTTCCCCCAGCTCCCTTTTAGTCCCGACATAGACTATCCACCGTATCCCTCATATTTGTTACCACTTAGGAGGGATCTTCAGACCTCCACGCACTTCACACCCTAGACGGGCGGATCGTCTCGACCACCTCGATAATCTCGAGGGACAGGCGGCCGATCGACCAACCGCGCGTCACATACACCATTTTTGCGGCTGGGCCTTCGGACCCACCACGGCCTCTTTATGCATTTCCGTACACTGACTATTCTAATGTGCCTACATTTCCGGCCCACTTCGTGCCTCCTACACCATATATTCCACCTCCGATCATCGACCAAGTGGCGGTCCTAGCGATGTTTAATGAGTTGTGCCAACGTGTAGCCACGGTACATCTTAATCAGGCACTGTACGACTTTCCACTTTAAGACAATTCAGTGGAATTCGCTCAGACCCCTCCTACAGCTTGGTACCTGACTTACTACACTCATCCCACGGGAGGTTATTCTGATAATGCCCATAACGAGGATATGCCCGATAACGAGGGTGATGACGATGACGAGGATGACGATTACTACAAAAACAATAGTGGAAGTGGTAGTCGCGAAGAGATTGGTGAAGGCTTCAACGTGGATTACGACGGTTTGAGGATGTCTCTGCTTGTATATATCTTGTAGGTAGTTCTTTATTTTCTTTTTGCACTTCCATTGTCTTGCATTTCTTCCCTATGTATTTTGTTGCCCCTTATTGTTGTTGTACACAATGAGGGCATTGTGTGATTTGGTTTGGGGAGGTTATACTTCTGTCTGTTTTCATCCATCTGCATTTCTTGCATTTCCGCATGCATAAAAAAAACAAATAATACGTTTTTCATATAGTCGAGTCTTAGTCGAATCAGAATGCTATATAGCGATGATGATAATGCTTGTATGTCTTTATTTAGTTGCTTATGCTCGTGCGCCGTTAGATTTTTTGTCCACAATCCCATGCGGCATTCTTGCATCTTTGGTGACTGTAATGAACGAATAAACATGACTCATTGTTGGCAAACTACTCAGAATTGTAAGGAATTAGAGTCTTAAATTGATGACATTCATGATCAGTTTCTTTTAGGACTAAGAGTAATACTTGATAAGTCGATATTTATACCTATTTTTACCCCTTTAATATTATTATATTGATGTCGTCTTCTGTAATATTTGAGTTAAAATGATTATTTTATATAAGTTGGGTTTATTATTGAACTTTCGATATTTTTGTGCTAAATTGAGTTTTTAATATATGTTTTTATTAATTAGTAATAACCAACATGAATTAAGATTGCGAGACTACCAAAATCGTATGTATTTTTGCAGGTCTGTCTTAAGACGACAATATCTCACTCATACGATGTCGGAGTAATGCAAATCAACATACATCGGGAAGCTAAGTTCGAGATGAGCAACTTTGTTGAAGAGATCAAAATCAAATTTCATCATCTAATGGGTCGAAATCAAGCTTGAAATCATCAGCCCATTATGGAAAAATAAGGAAAGAAAATCCGGTGAAAAAAAGGAAAGAAGAAGATGTGGAATTGTAAGACCAAGATCAATTTAATTAAGGAAAGAAATAAATTCACCAACACCAAACCAATACTATAAAAGAAGACATTAGGGCTTTGGAGAAAAAGAAGAGAAGAAGAGAACAAGGAGTCACAAAACACATACATAGCAATACGGCGAAGGCCTTGGCCTTCACGGCCAAGGTTAATTAGGATGCAACCATATTTTAATACGGGACGCGATCAATTCAACTCCTAATTTATCTTAACGGTTGTATCTATCTATCTATTTTATTTAATTTATTTATTGTTTAATTAATTATTTAGTTTAATCTTTCAGTTATTCGAACATGTGTGTACCGATTATTGTTGAGTTATGGGATTACGTTATTGTTTTAACGTTTAATTAGTACTTTGATATTCGTATGAAATTCACAATTTGACTGTTGTTTTCATGTTTATTAATTTAGCCTGATCACCTAGATTATTTAAATGAGTCGATTGTTAAATTAATAGTGTTTTAAATTAGGTTGCAGCTTAATTACTGGTCTAATTTAACTACTAGAATTTTGTATGATAATTGAGTTATATTTAATTGCAGCTTTCTGGTTCTATATAATTCAATTGATTGGTGTTCTTAATGCGATTAAATTTATTGACTTGATACGTGCTTACATGGTTAAGTTGATATAATTTAGTTAGGATTAAACTTGTGTGGTTAACGGAGTTTAACGATTAAGAAAGATAAAACTGTTAATTTACTTGCTTACAAGGGATTAAATAGTTACCGATCTATTTGAGTCTAATTAATTGAATCGATGATAACCCGACTATATCATATATTGCATGTCTCGAATATTGTTATTATTAATTATTTATGTATGGTGATGTCTTATTTTATTTTATTTTTATTATTATTTTTTAAACCAACAAAAAAAACTCCTTTTATATATTTATACTATTAAATAATAAATCGTCTTAGATAATAACGTCAGTCTCTGTGGGATCGACCTCTACTTACCCTATCTACCGTAGAGTTAGTAGTGTTTATAAATTTAATTTTGAGTGCGGAAACGACACGCATCAAATTTTGGCGCCGTTGCCGGGGATTGATTGTTTATTGTCTTAGACGTTACCGTTTTTTTATTATTAACCTTATTATTACTAGTATATTTTTCTTTTATTAGTTGAGTCGGCTTAAGTGCCTCCCTGAGTTTCGCAACCTTTGTAAGGGGATGTTAATAGTGTCGGTTGCCCAAAAATATCTTTAATTTATTAATTTGATTATTATAGTTTTTTTTATGTTTATTTTTTTTCCTATCGATGTTATGTGTGTTTTGCTTCCTTTGTCCTTCACTTCCTTGGTCAATGTTATATTTTGCAGATTGTAAAAGGACTTTTGAGTTGGTGTCGGGTTGATTATTTCGCTTGGAGCATGGAAAAATAAGGGAACAATGATATTTTTGTGTCCAAGTAACATGATATTACCAACTAACGAATAATTGGAATTCGCTAAGTCCCTCCACCCTCTTTTTTTTATATGCTTAAAGTTTAAATTCTTAATGTCTATTTTTGACATCGAGGACGATGTCGAGTTTAAGTGTGGTGGAGTGGTTAATTCTTACGAGAAAAAAAATGGAAAAGTTAATTCTTTTGGATTTTTTTTTTTTTTTGGAAAATTTAAAAAAATGGTGCTTATTGTTTAAAACCCTTTGTTTTTATTCGACTAACTAGAATAGGTAAGTCGACAACAAATTCTAATTTAACTTTTCTTTCATAAAAAAAAATTAACTCTAACTTTAACTTTTACTAACTTGAAAATTCGTTTTTGTGTATGCATTTATTTTTCCTCCCGATTAGACTTGGATTAATTAATTTAGTAATAGACGGTATTTTAAGTCTCTTTTAAATTTAAGTTACAAATAAATTATAAAGAATACCATTTGTTTTAGCTACCTTAACTATCTTTTTTCGTTGACTCTGGAGGTACGAGCGGTAAGTCGGTCTTGTTTTAATTAATTTACTTTCGTAGGTGACTCCTAATTAAGGCTATAAGAAAGATTAGATGCCTCAAAAGTGAGTGAATCGGTCTTGTGACTCAAGTTAGTAAATCCGAGGGGAACCTAGTACTAACGGGATTGGGAGAATGCCTAATGCCTTGTCCGGAAGGGCGGGAGTCATTGGTTGAAAGCTCGCTACATGGGTCACTCGATCTTAGAAAAAAAATGAAAAAAAAAATTGGAAAAAAAAATGAATGAACGAAAAAAATCATACGAAAAAAAACAAATAATCATAAAATAAACAAGAGCGGAAAAAGTGAGACGAGGTGTCTAGTTTACCTTATGTGCTCGGGAGGACGATCCTCGTACTGAACTGGTAATAGGGATGTACCGAAAGTAGATCCCCTTCCCCTAAGACCTTAAACTGCTGAAACCCGTCTTCTTGAGTCAATTCTTATGCAATTTTTCGAAGGTAGTTAAATAGGTGGGAAGGATAATGAGTTTATTTCTAGTTTAGATTTAGAAGCAATTTAAAATATTATATGTTGTTAAATTAATTAATTGAATAGTTTATAGTGGAGGAGAAATTTATGTATATATTACCTGCTAATCTAACTCATAATTTGTTTCGCTAACTTACTAACTTATCAAATATTTTCAATTTGTCGTCGGTTGTACCTACTTCGGTTGGTTTGAAATCTTGGAGGGTTAATGCTTTGGTTCTTCGTTTTAACTCGTAAGTTCTCATTGTCGAGGATGACAATGGACTAAGTGTGGGGGAATTTGATAAGTCGATATTTATACGTATTTTTACCTCTTTAATATTATTATATTGATGTCGCCTTCTGTAATATTGAGTTAAAATGATTATTTTATATAAGTTGGGTTTATTATTGAACTTTTGATATTTTTGTGCTAAATTGAGTTTTTAATATTGTGGACATGACGTAGGTCCACCCCGACGCGGCCACGCGCGGGTTTGGGTAGGCGAATGAATCTCGTGGTAAGATTGTTCTCGGGTTCGAAATTTAAGTCAAAATGGAGTCGCCACCGAATTTTGTGGTTATTCGGAACCATACGAGCCCACTCTGTGTTGTCATGGGCTACACACAAAGTAAGCCCACTTCGATTTCAGAGTTTATGGGGCTCGTCCCTTTGCATTGTTATATCGATACCGTTTACACCGGCTTTCGTATATAAAATGACTCTCGTGCGCCAAGGGTTTCGGACATCCGGAAACCAAAGGTTCTGAGTAAGGGGTGAGGGTACGTGTTGGGAAGCCCACTAAGGACACCCAACCCCGCCAGCACATGGCGGCCTTTACTAAGACATCGTTCGTGTTCGTGTACGCGCGCTAGTAAAATGACTAAATGATATGCAAACAGCGTTTTCAGGCTAAGCATGTGAATTATTGGTTTGCTACGTCATTTAATGCATCTTGATTATGGTCGAATTGATTTAGCATGCGAGGTTCATTTATAAGACGTTAAGCAAGTAAATAAATAAAACTCGAAAGGAAATAAATAACGTACAAGTTACACGGGCGGAAATACAACCCGGAATTCACAATACAACGATACATAAAAAATAATAAACGAAATAATAAAAGATAAGAAAAATAAAAGAAACGGACCCGTATGTAAACTAGACCGCGGAAATATGTAGATGGACTAACCCCGATTAAATACACATTATGTTGTATATTAAACGGAGGACGGAAACATGGGATTGTGGCGTATTGCTAGCCCGATCCCACATCCCGTAGTCTTGTCCCGACTTATCACTACGAAGGAGATCGGTCAAAGTCGTTATACGTTTCGTGATGTGCATGGTTTTGAAAATAGGAAGGTCACGTGATGGTCTTTGCACGTGATGACTAAAGTCGATAAAAGGACGGGGCTTGAAGTGTGTGTCAAAGCCCTCGGTTTTATGGGTTACAGGACCCACTCGACCGAGTCGTGACCTGACTCGGTCGAGTGCGTCCTTAGACGCAGCTACTGCCCATTTTTTTGGGTGCTACTCGATCGAGTAGCATATGTACTCGGTCGAGTAGACCCTGTACGAGTGACAACTCGTTTTTTTTTATAACTTAAAATCGATGGTCGGCCAAACCAAATACGAGTATCGCACGATTCGTATTTAACTTGGCCTCTGGTACTACAATCGTGTATGAACGATTATAATACCGTTATCGGAGTTTTTATGAAAACATTTTCGTTAAATTAGAGAATTTGAATTAGTGACGAAATGCATCCCTCTACGTCACGACATCGGGACTAACCCTTTCGGATCACGTGATGTCGGTTTTCGTGTCAACGGATTCCGCACTAATTATAGAAATGGGATTAAATACGTTCAACTATGACCGATTGCGATCACGCCACGCCCTTGAGTACATTGGGGCGGGGCTCCTCGAAAGGGCTCCACCTCCGTCGTTGCTCGTAAAGGGATTAGACGGACTTTAGGCAAACATCATAGTCAGACGGATTTAAAACCGAGATTTGATATTAATATATATATATATATATATATATATATATATACGCGGTATAATAACGATGTTAGTAATGAAAGATGATACAAAAATGAAAATGCAAAAGGCATAATAACGTTAGTGTTAGTGTTAGTGTTGGTGCTACGATTATGATTGCAATACAAAATGCGATAAAATAAATGACAAAGAGACGAGATAGGAGGAATCGAGATGGGGTTTAGGACACCCTCAACATACATGCTAGGTAGGAACCTCGGAAATGGACTCGTAAATAGCGACGGGACGCCGGAGTATCGAGGATGTACGGGAGTTATGGTGTGTGTGTGTGTGTTACATCGGTTCTCGAGGGACGAGAGGCCCGGGTTTTGTGTGTTTTGCTTAGGGTTTCTAAGGCTTGATGTGTAGGTGAGTTGTGGCTGAAATGTAGGTTAAAACCGTAGGAAAAAAAAAACTTGTCAAATGAGAGGGAGTCGTGGGGTATTTATAGACGTTACCCCACGACATAGGGGCACTCGATCGAGTGGCCCTAGTGCACTCGATCGAGTGCCCTTGCAAACGGGTCAAACCCGGTTCAAGACGCTCCACTCGCCCGAGTGGGGTCAATCCACTCGATCGAGTGGATCAATTAGGCGAGACAAATAAGGAAAGATTATCCTTGATTGATTTGATTGGTTTTTTTGAATTCTGATTTTTTGCGCCAGCTTCCGAGAACGAATGTGGCTGATTTGTGAGACGGTTTCATCTTTGACCGGGTTTTGACCCGGTCGCTAAAAGACGGGATTTATCTTTGGTGTCGGTTTTGGCCCAAATTAGTCTCATTTTGCTCGGAACGACCCACTAGGCCTGAATTTGAGGTTTGTGTTGTGAGATTTTTACTCCGTTAAAAGTCCATGTCGGATATTATTGATTCCGAGCCCAAGTCCGAGTATACCAAGTCACGTTTGCGTCCGATCATCATCGGGTGTTTTTCGGAGACTACCATAGACACGTGGCAGTCAAAATGCGGGTGTCTACAGAGCCCCCACTCTGACTGAGGCTTGGACAAGGCGAAAGTCAGAGTAGCTACCAAGTCCGTTAAGACCTGGTAGACTTCCGGTCGGGTCGTTTATAGTCCAGTGGACTCGCGTGAAGGGCTCGCCAGCCATAAGCAGAGGGTCATACCTGTCCTGATGATGATAGCTTCGCGGGGAGTCAGACTTGTAGCATAAGTCCTGGGCGTGCCCATATGTGGGCCCATCCCGTACCATTTCGGGAAAAATGCCGCCTCGGGCATTCCGCTGGGGAAATATGTGAGTTGTACGAGCTTGCTTTCGAAGCCTTGAGTCGTACCTGAGTTGATGAAGATGCTCCGTGGGGAGTAAAGCTGACCTCATTTGGGGCGCAGGTGTACCCGTATGCCGACACATCACACCTTGGATGTAGCATACCGGAGAAAAGCTGACTCCGTTGAGGAATTTAATAGTTTCGCGTAGACTTGCTTCTGAAGTTTGGAGTGTACCTGTATGGTGACACATAACAACTTGTATGTAACACATAGGCAAAACACTGACTCGTGCTGGGGAGATAAAAAATTTTGAATTTTTGAGGGGACAAAATTTTGAAAAGAAATTTTTTATTGCGAAGAAATTTTATCACAGAAAAATTTTAGAGACTCTTAGGAAAGCTCGGGACGGCTTGATTCCTATTCTGGGTTCTAGTTTGAAATCAGGCCTGCGCGCGCATAGGGCCCAGTTTGCTGAGGAGGCAATGTAGTTAGGTTTTCAGTTAGGTTTTCTCATTATAAATATGAGAATCCCTGCTTCAGTTTTCTGCATCTCAACTCAAATTCTTCTTTTCCTTCTCAAAATATTTTAGACTTTCAAGAAAGCTAGAAATTCCTTTCATGGGTATCAATCACCTGACAGCTATGCTTCTCGCACGGTCCCAATATTTTCGGGATGAGGAAAAGGTTCGGCAGACCCAGATGGGAATTGTCAATCTATTCCCTCTCCAGCGTCTAATAACTGACTCGCATTTCCTGGACGCCTGCTTGTCGTTTTGGGACACCACCCATCACGTATTCGCGTTCCCGTGGGGAGAAATATGCCCTTTACCCGAGGAGGTTGCGGCTATAGGTGGTTGGAGCCCTGCTGTTCAGCCAGCTATTCCTCCGTTCTACCCGGACCCGAGAAGGAGGCTAAGGGAATTCTTAGGTCTGTCTCATGCTGAGACAGATCGGATGGTGCGGGGGAATACTGTTTCCCTATTCGACCTGGCTGACAAATTTATGAATCCCCGGGAAGTGAGGGCCACCCCTGCTCACAGGCGTAGGGCATTTGCCTTTTGCATGCTGCACTGTTATGTCTTTGAAGGGCTGATGGAACTTGACTCATGCAGGGGTCAAATCAGACTGATTGGAGTGGTTGACCAGATGGAGACTGGTCATAGCCCTGCTTGGCTAGCCACTGAAGAAATCATCATGGGTCTGGATGCTAGGCGGCTTGACCCAACTCGACCGCTGACGGGGAGTACCCGTATTCTGCA
Organism: Agrostemma githago; assembly: GCA_958450325.1. NCBI lineage: Eukaryota > Viridiplantae > Streptophyta > Magnoliopsida > Caryophyllales > Caryophyllaceae > Agrostemma > Agrostemma githago. The sequence continues at coordinate 47,603,593 of OY288255.1, forward strand.
AGTATGCATCTCGAATTAATTTTTTTTTTTTTTTCGTGCGATTTTCCTGATGTCCGTAAGTCACTCGATCGAGTGGACCTGTCACTCGATCGAGTGACACTCATATCGTGCTACTGCCTGTTTTCAGAGGGCTAACTCGATCGAGTCATCTGCCGCACTCGATCGAGTGGACCCTGGCGAACCATTCCGTTGCTTATAAAATTTGTGTATTCTTTTCAGATATGGCTGTCGGAGCGGTTATCGATCATAGAGACCCCTCCGAGCATTCCCAATTATCGGAGCAGTCAGATTAGCTCTCGAAGGCGACGGATAAGCTCGAGTCATCAAATAAACCGAGCTTACTGGGATGAAGAGTTGGTGTTTCACGAGGGTCCCTTGATTAGGTGGACCGTCGCTTGGTGGTTCCTCTCGAAGTTGGCTGGACTGGCCAAGAGAGACCAAGCTCGCTACCTGGTGATTCTGTCCCTAGACTGGACAGTTCATATTTACCCGGACCGTCTTCTGAGGCAGTTTTGTTTGTCTCAGCGCATCCCTGAGACTGAAGCCATTATCTGCGTCTCGCTCCAATTGACGGACGCTACGTGCGACACCTGGTTGCAAAGATGGTTCACTCGTCCTACATGGACTATACCCAGCCCTTGCCAATCCGCTTGGGTGTCTCGGGCTTACCAGAAATGGACTTCTGAGGAGTCCGAGGAAGCTCGCAAGGCCTTGAAGCTTGATGAGGCCTTTGAATTGGTTCACCGCGAGACGGCGAAGGACAACAGGGACTTCTTCACCGGGGGAGATATTCCTGAAGCTATAGTTCGGGAGGAATCGGGTCTTAAGTCACAAACTAAGACTCGATCTAAGGAAGTCGGTTCTAGCAGCACTCGGGGGCAGACTGACTTGGAGAGACGCCTTGGGCCAAGGTCGGCGGCCCGGGACCGATTAGGTCCGCATGACCGGCTTCCTGAGCCCGTGAGGGCCCGACTTGGGCCTATTGATGTGATAGAGGAGTCGGGCTCAAACAATCGAGCCCGAGCTAGAGAAGTTCCTGTGGTGATTCGGGAACGCTCTCCTCCGCGTCGTCGCCAGTGGACGGCCAAGGAGGCCAAGGACAAGGGGAAGGGCAAGATGCCCTAAATGCCGAGTCCTTTAGCTTTAATATTATTTAAGTACTATTATTATTTTTGTCGTGTGCTTTTTTGTATATTTTTTTTTTGAATTCCTGCATTTTTGTAACTTCCCGACTTTGTCGGGATTATTTTTTTTAATTAATAAAAGAAGTTTATTATTAAACCGCTCCTGTCTTTTCTCGATTGCATTGGTTGTACCCTTTTGAGGGGTTGCCTACGTATCCGCGATTAGCAGAATCAAACCAAACGTAGTTCAGGCTTAGTAAATTTGCAATTTCGAATTACACCAAGACTATTGGTTCAAGATGTTTGCGACAGTAAAATAAGTAATTCTAGTTTATTGACTTGCTTTTTGAAAAGAATGATTTTATAAAATTTGCTAATGACATTGAGAAGAGGCTAGGGGTAGTAACGCTTCAGTTGGTCCAGGTTGGTTGGGTTGACAAACTCATTCCCGTCTAGGTCCGTCAGCATCACTGCTCCCCCTGATAGGATCTTCTTCACCAGATATGGTACAGCCCAATTGGGTTTGAATTTTCTCCCTGGGTCAACTGGTAGTAGAGTCCGGATTGACTTAAGGACTAGGTCGCGTTCTTTAATGGGTCTGGGCCTTACTCTCTTGTTGAAGGCCCGTTGGATCCTCTTCTGGTAGATTTGGATATTATTGAGGGCGTGAGATCGTCGTTCGCCTAGTAGAACCAACGAGTCATATCGTGCTCGAACCCAGTCAGCTTCGGGTACTTGGCTTTCTAGCAAAATTCTGAGGGACGGTACCTCTAACTCAACTGGTTGAACTGCCTCCATCCCATAGATTAGGTAATACGGCGTTGCTCCGGTTGCGGTGCGAATTGACGTTCAGTATCCCCATAGGGCAAAAGGTATTTTATCGGGCCAGTCCCGGTAATTATCAGCCATCTTTTTGAGTATGGTGACAATTGTTTTATTAGCCGCCTCTACTGCTCCATTTGTTTGGGGGCGGTAAGGCGAGGAAGTATGCATTTGGATTTTATATTTGGTCAGCAGGGCCGCAGTCTCGGCTTGAAAATGAGTCTCGTGATCACTGATAAATTCATAAGGAATCCCATATCGGCATATTATTTTGTTCTGGATAAACTTGGCGACATGCTTAGCATTGAGAATGCGATATGATTCAGCTTCGACCCATTTGGTGAAATAGTCGATGGCTACCAAAATAAAGCAATGTCCACCGGTACCAGAGGGATTTATTTTCCCGATTATGTCAATACCCCATGTTGAGAATGGCTAGGTTGACGTCATGGTATACAGCAGTGATGACGGCATATGTTGCACATTGCCAAAGATTTGACAGTTATGACAATGTTTGACATACAACCTGCAGTCGGCTTCCATGGTATTCCGGTAATAACCGAGCCTCATGATTTTCCGGACCAGCATGTGGGCATTCATATGTGGGCCTTTTTCACCATCATGTACTTCGGCCATAACCTTTTCAGCCTTATACTTGTCAACACAAAGGAGAAGAGCCCCCTGTGCCGTCTTTTTGTATAACTGACCGTCGTCGGTACGGATGAACTGGGTGGCTAGCCTCCGTAAGGCTTTCTTGGCTCGACCTTCCGTCCCGGGAGGATATTCTCCGTTTGTCAGGTACGTTAACACAGCCTGATACCATGGTTCGGGATCAGTTATCTCAATGTCTTTGATGTCGTGGATGTACGCCGGCTCGGAGCGTCTTTCGACGCAAATCGGCATACTGGTCACGTGGTCGGGAATGTTCAGCAAAGATGCCAATTTTGAGAGTGCATCTGCAAACTGATTCTCTTCCCGGGGTAGGTATATGTACTCTACCTTTTGTAATTGTTTCTCGAGATCCCTTACTCGTGCTTGGTAGGCCACGAGATTAGCATTTCGAGCCTTCCATTTTTGGAGTGCTTGGTTAATGACCAAGGATGAGTCACCATGTACCCGGAGATTTGTGATCCCCAGATTGGCGGCGGCTTGTAGCCCGTAAATTCATGCTTCGTATTCTGCTGCATTGTTGGTAACATCAAAGTCCAGCTTGATGGAGATGGGAGTGTGCTCCCCTTTTGGTGAAATTAGGAGGATCCCGACTCCGAACCGTCGAAAATTGGATGCTTCGTCGAAGTATAAGTCCCAAGTTTTAGTATCAGTATGGAAAATATCTTCGTCTGGGAAGGACCAGGTGTCGGTGAATCCTTCTTCGGTTATCGGGATGTCGGCGAGAAATTCAGCTACTACTCGACCTTTAATAGCCTTTAACGGTACAAACTTCAAGTCGAACTCTGCCAGCATTAGAGTCCATCTAGAGATTCGACCGTTGAGAACGGGCTTTTCGAAGATGTATTTGATCGGGTCCATTTTGGATAGCACATGGACCTCGTAACTGAGCATATAGTGCCGGAGTTTCTTAGTGGCCCAGACTAGAGCCAAACACGTCTTTTCGAGCATGGTATATTTGCACTCATACTCTAAAAACTTCTTGCTGATGTAGTAAATGGCTCTTTCTTCGGAGTCAACCGTCTGAGCCAGCATAGCCCCCATGGCTGTCTCGGTCGTCGTTAGGTATAACGACAGAGGCAAACCGGGTTAAGGTGGCATTAAGACCGGCGGAGCAGACAGAATTTCCTTGATCTTGTCGAAAGCATCTTGGCACTTGTCATCCCATAGTACCTGTTCTCCTACTTTCAGTTTCTTGAAAATTGGTTCGCACACCATGGTCAGCTTGGAAATGAACCGACTAATATACTGGACTTTCCCGAGAAATCCCCTTATTTCTTTTTCGGTTTTGGGAGGTTGCATCTCGGTAATGGTTTTGATTTTAGCTGGGTCGACTTCGATACCTCGTTGGCTAACGATATGACCCAGTAATTTGCCTGATGTTACCCCGAAACTGCATTTTTGAGGGTTTAGCCTCACGTTGTACTTGCGTAGTCGGGTGAAGAATTTTCTTAGGGCGGTGATGTGACCGTCCCGTTCTTTAGATTTGACGATCATGTCGTCTACATAAACTTCTACCTCTTTATGCATCATGTCGTGTAATAAAGTGGTAGCGGTCCTCTGATATGTGGCTCCGGCATTAATGAGACCGAATGGCATGACGGTGTAGCAGTAAGTACCCCAAGGTGTTGTGAAGGTAGTCTTACTCATGTCTTCTTCCGCCATCTTGATCTGATTGTACCCCACATACCCGTCCGTGAATGATAGAAGGGCATGATCGGCTGTGTTATCTACCAGTATGTCGATATGTGGTAACGGAAAATCATCTTTCGGGCTCGCCTTGTTGAGATCCTGAAAATCAACACATACCCGCACCTTACCGTCCTTTTTATGAACCGGCACGATGTTTGCCACCCAGTCCGGATACTCGGACACTTGTATGAAGCCGGCTTTGAATTGTTTGTCGACTTCTTCTTTTACCTTGAGAGACCACTCGGGCCTCATCCGACGAAGCTTCTGTTTGACCGGTTTGCACCCGTCTTTGATTGGTATGTGGTGTTCGGCTATTTCCCGGTCTATCCCCGGCATGTCCTTGTAGGACCATGCGAAGACATCCTTGAACTCTTGGAGGAGGTCTATGAACTGTTGTTTCTCCTCGGGATCTAAGGATAACCCTATCTTAAGTGTCTGAGGCTCTAAGGTTGTTCCCACATTTATGGACTCGGTTTCTTCGATCACCGGGTTCCGGGACTCCCTTTGCTCTAGTTGCGCGATCAGATGTGGAGGTAAGGGTACCTGTTCGTCTGGTTTCTCAATGTCAAAGCATAAATCATTTTTGAAAGCAGAATTTAAAAGAGACAAGTCGTAAGCAGAACGGTTGTTATTATTGATTGAAAATTTGGAAAACAGCTCAAAGAGAGCAGCCATCTGATCATTGGTCAGAGGCGGAATTGGTAAAGCACTCGGGACAGACCCCGAGTTGCCAGCAGCAGGAATGATAAAGGGGAGAGGGGTTACAGGAGTGACTCTAGCACCGACTTCCCTAGACTCGACCTCAGACTCTGACTCAGACTCCGACTCAGACTCGGACTCAGACTCAGATTCAGGCATGTCTCCCTCTCCGGTGACCAGCTTGTAGATTTTTCCCTGACTATCAGTCCATTTGATAGTCTTCCTCCAGGCCCTGTTTCCCGTCTCGGAACCAACATCCGAGATCAGCTTGGTCGGGTCAAATCCGTTGCTGCGGAGGATCAGGTTGACCAGGTCTTCCTTTGGAGTTGGGGCTATGGTGTCTTCCCCAAATAGTAGCCCTAGCGCGGGCTCAGCATCTTCAGCTCCGTTGGATTGGATGAGGGCGAACACATCATCCGGGATATAGTTGCAACCCCGGGCCAAGTGGGTCCCGAGCTGCACAGCATTCGGCTGGTACAGACCAACCTGAACAGCCCCAAATACCGGTGTGACAAAGTAGTCAGCCAACCGTGGGCTGTAAGGGCACAAGTGGATACCCTTAATAATGTTGCAGGCCTTCTCAATTCCTGCTCGGACAAAATTGTCGGGAGTTATGGCATACCCGAGACCAAAGTGAGACTCTTCATCTTTGAGAACCTCGATGATCTTCCCAGCTGGAAGATCGGGTCGAGAGGTAGCCCCCGGAAAGTACCCTAGGTTTTGGAGCATCGTGTCGATGCTTGTAGTGAAGTAAGGCCTAAAGAGGTACTCTTCCTCGATCATCCCCACAAAATCGAACCCCAGAGGTCTGTGCGTCCCGTGGCGTTACAGCTAGCCACAGTCATTGGTGTTGCCTCTAAAGTGATGACATCGTTAAGCAGAGGCATCTTGATCTTTCGGTGGAGGGTGGAGGACACCGCCTTGACCGCGTGGATCCAAGGCCTACCTAGGAGCAAGTTGAATGACGAGGTGACGTCGATCACCTGGAATTCGAGCTCCTTTTCTATCGGGCCGGTTATGATGGTCAGTTTCACGGCCCCAGCTACCGACTTTGGGCTCCCATCAAAGGCTTGGATGGTCTGAGCAGTCGGGATGTAATCGGCCTCGGTAATGCCGAGGGCTTTGGCGGTCCTTAGTGGAAGGACATTCACAGCGGACCCGTCATCAACTAGGGTCATAGGGAGGTATTTCCCTCGGCAAACCACCGTAATGTAGAGGGCCAGATTATGGGAGGCCCCAAACGGCGGTAGGTCGGCTTCAGAGAAAGTGATCATTGGGCCTCCTTCCTTAGCTTTGCCCTTTAGGTGTGGCAGGACCGTGGCTACCATTTCAGCAGGGGTAACCAAAGAGTCAACCTTAACTTGATCGAGAGCCTTTGTAAGTGCTTCTCGATGTTCCTGTGAGCTAACCAGGAGTTGCCATATAGTGAGGTCAACTCGGGTCTTCTTCAGCTGCTTCACAAGAGTCGTTTCGGCAGTTGGCTCTTCAGGGGCGACTTCCGTCCTGAATGGCTCAGTGAAGGTTGTCGGGATAGGGGTGTCCCTAGAGCTAGTGGCTTGATAAGGACGACCGAGGTGGTTACTGGTTAGGACTCGGGATTTAGTCCTTCGAATCTCCTCGAAGGTGATGGGGACAGCTTCCCCTTTGGCGAGGTAGACGCCATCCTCGTCGTCAAACCAGATCCCGTTCACTTGCGGGATAAATGGAGAGATAAGGTGAGAGCAACCAATCACCTCCCCGGTAAAGATAACGTGGGAGCTGAAAGGGTTCTCCTTGTTGCTGGGCTTATCTCCGGGTAGCGGGATTTTACCGCTTTCGATCAGGTCCTGGATCAAGTGCTTCAGCTTCCAGCACTTCTCGGTATCATGCCCATTGCCTCGGTGGTACTGGCAATAGGCTTAGGCATTGTAGTTCTTGGAGCGCCGCTCGACCGGAACTTCAGGAGTTGGGCCTATCGGTTGGATTAGGCCTTTAGAGGATAGCCTTTGTAAGGCATAAGTATAGGTAGTACCTATATCAGTAAAAACCCGAGGTGGGGTGTTCTTCTTGGACGGGGCATCTAGTAGATTAACCGCGTCAAAAATGCTGCGGGTTGCTGCTTGGGGCTTGGTAGTGGAGGAAGAAGCCCCTTGGTAACCCTTGGCAGCGGCCTTAGTGAGGCCTTCCAGTCTTAAGTCATCTTCGATCCTCATACCCATTTCAGTAAGGGTGGTGAAATTGGGTATGACAGCATATCGGAGGTGAACCCGGTAAGAGGGGAGGAGGTTCTTGACAAAAGCCTCCACCAAAATCTTCTCACTAGGCTTATCGACCAGTTTCACGCTCTCGGCCCTCCAGCGTTGAAGGTATTTGGTAAAAACTTCTTTCGGCTCTTGGGCCATGACCTCCAGAGATCGCATTGTGGTTTGGATCTCGGTGTTGTCGGCATAGTTCCGAGCAAACTCGGTGGCCACATCATCCCAAGTAGGGTATTTCTTCGGGTCTAGCCTGTAGTACCAGGCCCGAGGGTGTTTTTCAAGAGACGCGGCAAAAAGGTTCTTGAACATGGAGGAATCCACTCCCTTGATGGCCATAAACTCTTTGAAGGCATGTACATGTAGTAACGGGTCTTCGGTTCCCTCGAACATAGGCAAACCCGTGAGATTCAGGTTTGCGGCCAGCTTGTCACTCACCGGGGAGTATTCTCGACTATTCTCCCTATGGATATTGTTACTCCCAGTCAAGTGAACCTGTTCTTCCAATCAGCGAACCGAGTTAACCAGTTCAGCTAGAGGTTCCGCAACCCCAGTATTTGGAGTCCTGTGCTCCACTGCAGCCAAACGAGTGACGATAGCAACTTGACCAGCCCTCATTTCATTCAGTTGGGCTTCGATGTCGGCCTGTTTGTCAATCATGGCGTCCACAGAGGTTTTCAGACTGCTTAAAGTAGCTTCCATCCTGCGAGTGTGTCTGGTTGCCGGTGGCCTGTCTGTAAGAACACCGCGTAATCAGAAACCGAACCCAGATCTTGGAACCATAAAGAAAGTACATCCCGAGCGACCCAAAAGAAAAGGACTGAATGGAAAAGACTCGAGAAAGACACCTAGACGGATGACTCGTAGGTGGTATGACTTCCTTAGGATTTTGGCCTAGTGGGCCTAGTCCCGTTCGAAGGAAGGTCCATGTGAGATTATTCCCCAGACTTTTGACTCGAGTGTATGGACGGACTTTCCTTTGTAGGGGTATGCCCCACGCGGGTTGGTCGTGCCTTGACAAATAAGGCGGACTCGGGAAAGGGGGGAAACTCGTGATATAAGATCGACGGAGTTTCGACGCTATAAACCCTCTACGTACTATGCAAAGACCTGACACACGGATAGACGGTAGGTCCTATAATAGGGAAGGTCTATTTTAGGAAAGTTGGAGGTTTGAAGTTGGAATATGTAAAGGGTGAATTTCCGATAGTTCGAAAATGGAAAGTGGAATTTCGAAAACCAAGATTAGAATTTTGAAGAAAATACAGAAAATCAAAACGGTTTCGGAAATTCGAGAGTTAAAACGGACAGCATGCCGACTAAAGAAAAGGATATTTTGAGTCAAATCGTTGATCCTAAATTTCGGCGGCATTCCGAGTTTTGAAAATTGGACATTTTGAAAAAGGTGAGTCCCGAAATGGGCAGCATTTCGGGTTTTTCAAATTTGGGCGTTTTGGAAAGACGGGTCCCGAAATGGACAGTATTTCGGGTTTTTTGAAAAGTGGGTATTTTTGGAAAGATGCAATTTATAAATGACGGTTTTTTGAAAATTGACACGGAAACCAAGTAGCATGTAGTCAAACAAGCATTATAACGACGCTCATGTATGCTTTACACTAAGTCTCGGTCGGTCAAAATAGGGTCTATACCAACAACGATGGCTTTCCCGTGTTTAGGACGGACTCCCTAAGCCGAGTTGGTCTTAGGACATGCCGCAAAACCCAGACGAGTTCCACCATCGATGTCTTTAGCGCACCCATGTAGGAATGCACCGCGGTATAGTGGGACGTCGGTCACAAGTAACCGGCCCGGGCAAAAATGGGTTATGCATGAATCATTAAACTAATGTGCGCACACTAATATTCGAACGATTTCTCTTCGAGTCTCACCCTGGGAACCCCGATGACATGTGGTACATAAGGTATCCCCAGCGGAGTCGCCAAATTGTGGACATGACGTAGGTCCACCCCGACGCGGCCACGGGCGGGTTTGGGTAGGCGAATGAATCTCGTGGTAAGATTGTTCTCGGGTTCAAAATTTAAGTCAAAATGGAGTCGCCACCGAATTTTGTGGTTATTCGGAACCATACGAGCCCACTCTATGTCGTCATGGGCTACACACAAAGTAAGCCCACTTCGATTTCAGAGTTTATGGGGCTCGTCCCTTTGCATTGTTATATCGATACCGTTTACACCGGCTTTCGTATATAAAATGACTCTCGTGCGCCAAGGGTTTCGGACATCCGGAAACCAAAGGTTCTGAGTAAGGGGTGAGGGTACGTGTTGGGAAGCCCACTAAGGACACCCAACCCCGCCCGCACATGGCGGCCTTTACTAAGACATCGTTTGTGTTCGTGTTCGCGCGCTAGTAAAATGACTAAATGATATGCAAACAGCGTTTTCAGGCTAAGCATGTGAATTATTGGTTTGCTACGTCATTTAATGCATCTTGATTATGGTCGAAATGATTTAGCATGCGAGGTTCATTTATAAGACGTTAAGCAAGTAAATAATTAAAACTCGAAAGGAAATAAATAACGTACAAGTTACACGGGCGGAAATACAACCCGGAATTCACAATACAACGGTACATAAAAAATAGTAAACGAAATAATAAAAGATAAGAAAAATAAAAGAAACGGACCCGTATGTAAACTAGACCGCGGAAATATGTAGATGGACTAACCCCGAATAAATACACATTATGTTGTATATTATACGGAGGACGGAAACATGGGATTGTGGCGTATTGCTAGCCCGATCCCACATCCCGTAGTCTTGTCCCGACTTATCACTACGAAGGAGATCGGTCAAAGTCGTTCTACGTGTCGCGATGTGCATGGTTTTGAAAATAGGAAGGTCACGTGATGGTCTTTACACGTGATGAATAAAGTCGATAAAAGGACGGGGCTTGAAGTGTGTGTCAAAGCCCTCGGTTTTATGGGTTACAGGACCCACTCGACCGAGTCGTGACCTGACTCGGTCGAGTGCGTCCTTAGACGCAGCTACTGCTCATTTTTTTGGGTGCTACTCGATCGAGTAGCATATGTACTCGGTCGAGTAGACCCTGTACGAGTGACAACTCGTTTTGTTTTATGACTTAAAATCGATGGTCGGCCAAACCAAATACGAGTATCGCACGATTCGTATTTAACTTGGCCTCCGGTACTACAATCGTGTATGAACGATTATAATACCGTTATCGGAGTTTTTATGAAAACATTTTCGTTAAATTAGAGAATTTGAATTAGTGACGAAATGCATCCCTCTACATCACGACATCGGGACTAACCCTTTCGGATCACGTGATGTCGGTTTTCGTGTCAACGGGTTCCGCACTAATTATAGAAATGGGATTAAATACGTTCAACTATGACCGATTGCGATCACGCCACGCCCTTGAGTACGTTGGGGCGGGGCTCCTCGAAAGGGCTCCACCTCCGTCGTTGCTCGTAAAGGGATTAGACGGACTTTAGGCAAACATCATAGTCAAACGGATTTAAAACCGAGATTTGATATTAATATATATATATATATATATATATATATACGCGGTATAATAACGATGTTAGTAATAAAAGATGATACAAAAATGAAAATGCAAAAAGTATAATAATGTTAGTGTTAGTGTTAGTGTTAGTGCTACGATTATGATTGCAATACAAAATGCGATAAAATAAGTGACAAAGAGACGAGATAGGAGGGATCGAGATGGGGTTTAGGACACCCTCAACATACATGCTAGGTAGGAACCTCGAAAATGGACTCGTAAATAGCGACGGGACGCCGGAGTATCGAGGATGTACGCGAGTTATGGTGTGTGTGTGTGTGTGTGTGTTGTGTCGGTTCTCGAGGGACGAGAGGCTCGGGTTTTGTGTGTTTTGCTTAGGGTTTCTAAGGCTTGATGTGTAGGTGAGTTGTGGCTGAAATGTAGGTAAATGGTTAAAACCTTAGGAAAAAAAAACTTGTCAAATGAGAGGGAGTCGTGGGGTATTTATAGACGTTACCCCACGACATAGGGGCACTCGATCGAGTGGCCCTAGTGCACTCGATCGAGTGCCCTTGCAAACGGGTCAAACCCGGTTCAAGACGCTCCACTCGACCGAGTGGGGTCAATCCACTCGATCGAGTGGATCAATTAGGCGAGACAAATAAGGAAAGATTATCCTTGATTGATTTGATTGGTTTTTTTGAATTCTGATTTTTTGCGCCAGCTTCCGAGAACGAATGTGGCTGATTTGTGAGACGGTTTCATCTTTGACCGGGTTTTGACCCGGTCGCTAAAAGACGGGATTTATCTTTGGTGTCGGTTTTGGCCCAAATTAGTCTCATTTTGCTCGGAACGACCCAATGGGCCTGAATTTGAGGTTTGTTTTGTGAGATTTTTACTCCGTTAAAAGTCCATGTCGGATATTATTGATTCTGAGCCCAAGTCCGAGTATACCAAGTCACGTTTGCGTCCGATCATCATCGGGTGTTTTTCGGAGACTACCATAGACACGTGGCAGTCAAAATGCGGGTGTCTACAAATATATATTTTAATTAATTAGTAATAACCCACATGAATTAAGATTGCGAGACTACCAAAATCGTATGTATTTTTGCAGGTCTGTCTTAAGACGACAATATCTCACTCATACGATGTCGGAGTAATGCAAATCAACATATATCGGGAAGCTAAGTTCGAGATGAGCAACTTTGTTGAAGAGATCAAAATCAAATTTCATCATCTAATGGGTCGAAATCAAGCTTGAAATCATCAGCCCATTATGGAAAAATAAGGAAAGAAAATCCGGTGAAAAAAAGGAAAGAAGAAGATGCGGAATTGTAAGACCAAGATCAATTTAATTAAGGAAAGAAATAAATTCATCAACACCAAACCAATACTATAAAAGAAGACATTAGGGCTTTGGACAAAAAGAAGAGAAGAAGAGAACAAGGAGTCACAAAACACATACATAGCAATAGGGCGAAGGCCTTGGCCTTCACGGCCAAGGTTAATTAGGATGCAACCATATTTTAATACGGGACGCGTTCAATTCAACTCCTAATTTATCTTAACGGTTGTATCAATCTATCTATCTTATTTAATTTATTTATTGTTTAATTAATTATTTTGTTTAATCTTTCAGTTATTCGAACATGTGATGTACCGATTATTGTTGAGTTATGGGATTACGTTATTGTTTTAACGTTTAATTAGTACTTTGATATTCGTATGAAATTCACAATTTGACTGTTGTTTTCATGTTTATTAATTTAGCCTGATCACCTAGATTATTTACATGAGTCGATTGTTAAATTAATAGTGTTTTAAATTAGGTTGCAGCTTAATTACTGGTCTAATTTAACTACTAGAATTTTGTATGATAATTGAGTTATATTTAATTGCAGCATTCTGGTTCTATATAATTCAATTGATTGGTGTTCTTAATGCGATTAAATTTATTGACTTGATACGTGCTTACATGGTTAAGTTGATATAATTTAGTTAAGATTAAACTTGCGTGGTTAACGGAGTTTAACGATTAAGAAAGATAAAACTGTTAATTTACTTGCTTACAAGGGATTAAATAGTTACCAATCTATTTGAGTCTATTTAATTGAATCGATGATTAACCCGACTATATCATATATTGCATGTCTCGAATATTGTTATGATTAATTATTTATGTATGGTGATGTTTTATTTTATTTTATTTTTATTTTTATTTTTCGAACCAACAAAAAAAACCCCCCTTTTATATATTTATACTATAAATAATAAATTGTCTTAGATAATAACGTCAGCCTCTGTGGGATTGACCTCTACTTACCCTATCTACCGTAGAGTTAGTAGTGTTTATAAATTTAATTTTGATTGCGGAAACGACACGCATCAATACTCCTTATGAGACATGTAACATCAAACTGCATAAACATGACATTCGTCTTTTAAGTACCTGTACGTTTTTGATTTGTGGTTTTGACATGTGTGGAAAAGGCAGACTCTTTCTTTTATCTACCTCCCATGAACTTCTGTGGACGTCCGTCCACACCGCCCGGCGCCCTGCGCGCTCGCGCGGGACCGACCTGGTTTTTCAACGTGTGGCGGCGGCCACCCACGCGGCCTGTCCGATCTCGCGTACGGGGCGATGTGTCGGACCTCGATTCGGATGACGATCCAGACTTGTACTAGACAGGTGAGGGTACCCGTGTTTCCGTTTGGAATCGATCGAGTCGTGGTTGTAAATGTTTAAAGGCTGATATGTTTGGTGAGGCGACCTTTTTAGTAAACTGAATTCGTTGCCGATTTGTGGAGTCCCCACCGAGTCAATTATGGGGACTCGGAAACCGTTCAAGTCAACTTTGATCCTTAGCCGGCTCAAAGCTAAGTGGCACAGGACCTAAAGATAAAGACTTGTACCCTTAAGCACTCCATGCCTGGAATGACTCTCATTGCCAATGGTTTCGGACATCCGGAAACCGTCGATTCTGAGTAAGGGGTGAGGGTACGCATTGGGAAGCCAACATCCGATAGACATCGACACCCAATCCCACCCGCACTACAGCAGCCTCTACTAATCAATCGGTGGGCTGATAACTTTGTTCTTTTGTTGTAGCGGAAATATTGTAACATCCATTGTTTTCACCCTATACCTTTTGCTATGCTGGTTGTTTAAGAACAAGTAAATTTCGTCTTCGAAAAAGTTGTGTTTACATTCTTTGCATGCGATTTCACGTGACAAGCTGGCCATGAAAAGATGCACATAGGAGAGTAGAGATTACTAATATTATAGGTATTAGCAAATCAGTTTTAACGTGATAATACGGATATTAGTCGTTCTCGTGGTATACCTTACCCGGTATTCTACTTAAGATGCGTCGATTCGGTATTAATAAAGATGCGTCGAGCCATACATGGCGAGCACCGGGACTAATACGGAACCCGACCATCGTTTTGTTCAATTTTAGCTGATTTACGTTTTGAATTCCGTGTTAAGTGATTTAGCATGCGATTATAAGGTCATAAAAGCAATAAATCATACGAAAAACTGTAAATGCGAATGCAAGTAAATCATGTTGTGAGAAGTTGCACCCTCGGAGTATACACTAAACGGGACACGATCCATAGATAGTTGAGAACGAATCTCGGAATTACTCGGGTCTATTTAGTGTATTTTAGTATTTGCAGTTGAAGTAAAGACGTTACGTGTTTTAGTAGGTGTTTGCGGACCTAGTGTTCATGTCTAGTATTATCGTAGTGCATAATAAAAGAAGGTGCAAGAATGTAAAGTTTTGTTTAGATGACAACCTAGTGACGACTTGACTTCAACAGGCGGATCCTCCTAGCTTGCCCCGTGATTTCGGCAGAGTTCTGTTACCGTTAACCTTTCCTACGACTATTCCACCAGAGCTCCGCTACTGGCTCGTTCTGCGGCTAATCCGGCAGAGCTTCGTTACTAGACTATAGCTAGTCGAACACAGGCACCTCGGGATCGAGTGGAGTACTCAAAGGTGAAGAGTAGCATCGATGTCGCTTTTATCGAAACTACGATCGAGTGGATCGTTTGCCTCGAGTGTCGGAGTGCGAGCCCTTAGCGAGAAACTCTTTACAAATGAAGGGAGGAGAGAAGTGAATGAGTCGTGTCAAAATCAGGGCGTGAAGAGGGGTATTTATAGGTGTTTTTGGGTACTCGTGATAAGTGTCGTTTGTAGTGCCTATTTTGTAGTGTTTAGGTCCCATTTTCCTTGTGGAATCGCTCCTTGGGAGCGATTTATGGGCTTCTTATGCTTCCTTTAGTTCGTTTCAGGTTTCCGAGACCGATTTGGAAGAGTTGGAGTGATTCCGACTCGATACATACACATTTTGGAGCCAACGGAGTAAAGGAACGATGATTCGATGCCTTGGAATCGACCCCGAGACCTTGGGACCCAATCCCGAGCCTCCGAGACCCGATCCCGAGTCCCGAGAATCGATGGAAAGCCCATGAGAACCAAGGAGGGACCAAAAAGTTCATATTGGAGGCCTACAAAACCCATCCCGGACGGGTATGGCCTCATCCCGTCCGGGATGAAGAAGGAAACGAAGATGGAGCGTTCTGACTGCCCATCCCGACCGGGAGCATGTCTTCCTGGCCGGGACCGACCCCATCCCGACCGGGACCACCTCGTCTCGGCCGGGACGGGGGTGCTGTAGCCCGCCTTCAATTCTTTTCTTCTCCTTTCATTCTTAAACCCTATATATACCCCTTCTTGTATTAAGACACTATCTTATGGGGGATGCACTTGATTAGACATAAAACCCTAGATTATTTTAGCATATATTATATTAGATTAGAGTAAATTAGTCGGTAATTAGTTGTTAATCCTAGATTAGCCCTTGTATTAAGGAATTATTCAAGATCTTCACCAAGATTGACAACCTTGGATGATTATTTTGGGCTTTCTCTTCTATACAAGTTTTCATTCTTCCTTTCTTCCTCTAGTGTGGTATAATCTCCTTTTCCTTCTCTTTAATCTTGTTTTATTAATCCAAGTTTGAATCTTTATTATTGTTTGTTCTTGTTCTTGTTAGTTTGATTGAGTTTGTTTATGTATGTTTTGTTTCTTATGATGATTCCTCTTGTTAGTGTTAGTTGTAGTTTGATTATGTTAGAGTAGTGTTCTTGCTAGGGTTAGTAGGGTGATTAGGGTGTTAATTGGATGATTAATGGATTGTTAGAGATGTTGGTGGAAGATTTGGGTTTCCTCTTGGTTTGATGCACATCACATGTTTATTGAAATGCTTGAATGACTAGTAGATGCATATGCTTGTTTTTCTTGCCTTTTCTCTTGTAGGTGATAGTTTGTTTGTGGGTTTGGTTCCCTCACTAAGTTGCGAGAGCCCGGTGAGGACGACCCTTAGGTCGGTCTAAGTAGCGAGAGCCCGGATGCGACCTAGGCCACTTGAATATTATTATTATCGATTGATTTTGACTTGCAGGTTGGCAAGTGCTTTAAGTTTCGCTAAAAACTTAATTATTTTTATTATATCGTTTTAATGTTTTCTCTTTTCAAATATTTTGATATAATAATACTATTATTTTTCCATATGATATAATATGGGTGGGAGAACGTCCGAGTTACTCCCCACTGACGTGGCTGTAATGATTATAACATGACAAGCATTTGCTGCTGGGTTTGGGTGTGAACTAGCGAGTAGCGTGGATCCTACTCTTTCTTCATTCCTGTAATTTATGGATTTGTATAAACCCCTTTCTGGAGATTTTACTTTTAGCACTTTTGTAAAAAGGGGCCTTTGTATTGACTTACCATTTCTTTTAATAAGATATAGTTTGTCAGTGTGTTTTAATCCCAATTCTATCGTGTTTCCGCCACTGTATTGCGTTAGAATTTGTAGGGGATTACAGACGATGGTATGGTGACATCGTTTGTGATGTGAAAGTGTGTTGCTATATGTGTGCATCGGGAATCCGACGATAGCGAAAGCGTAAATGTTTTTTTTAAAGGAACATGGTTCTTAAGGGAACCAGTTTTGAAAATGGCGACGGGGTGCTTTTATCGAAACTACTACTAATTAGCCAGTTCGATACTTATGGTGTATGTGGTGATCGTGATAGAGCGTGATGTCTGGTAATGGTGTTTTGAAAATGATGTTTTGTGAGTGTGACCGTTTCGGATTCCTCGACTCCATTAATTGAAGCTTTGGTTGTGTTAACGGTATGCGTATAAAAAACATTTCTCTTTTTTTTAAAAATAAAATGTAACCATTTGAGGTACCTTGATCCCACAGATCGGAAATCTCGGTGGAATTAACGGTATTCATTGTTGACGGGTTTTACTTTGGCCAAAGTTATGGCACTAAAAAAATTTGAAAGTAGTGGGTGTAAAATTTGCCATGATAACGACATCCAAAATGTTTTCTTTCTTCCTTTTGGAAATTATGGTTTAACCGAAGTATCGGTGCTCAAAAGGTCGTTTTGAAAAGAGGAGGTATTTTTCGAATACGGAATTGGGTGCGGTTGAATATGTTGGCGTGGTTGAATCAATATTTTTAGTGTTTTATTTGGGTTGTTCAAACACGCTACACGTAACTCATGCAGGATGCAGACACGGGTAGGTTAGGGTAGGCTACTGCCCAGGAATAGTCTTTACTTAGGTATTGACAAATCATCTGGGCAGACGAGTGTCATACCGTCCGTTCGAAACTATCCGTTTATTATTCCCGCGAGGTACGCGTTAGGCGGCCGGAGCGTCATCCGAGGATCTCTCCGCGTGTCCATAAGGATCTTACCGCGAAGAGGTCGGTTGGTCTTGATATCGGTTAGGGTGGGCTTTTTAGGGCCAAAACATGTAGTGACCACAACTACGAACTAGGAAATGAGCTTCACCGACCTCGTTCAAGTTACACCACTGCTGGAAACTTGTTTCCAAATCCCCAGCAGAGTAGCCAAACTGTGGACGTCCGTCCGCACCACCCGGCGTCCCGCGCGCGCCCGGGCGAGATCGACCCAGTTTTTCAACGTGTGGCGGCGGCCACCCACGCGGCCCCCTCCCGGTCGGGGGCCGGTCCGATCTCGCGTACGTGGCGAAGTTTAGGACCTCGATTTGGATGACTATCCGGACTTGTACTAGACAGGTGCGGGCACCCGTGTTTCCGTTTGGAATCGGTCGAGTCGTGGTTGTAAATGTTTAAAGGCCGATATGTTTGGTAAGACCACCTTTTTAGTGAACTGAATTCGTTGCCGATTTGTGGAGTCGCCACCGAGTCAATTATGGGGACACGGAAACCGTTCAAGTCAACTTTGATCCTTAGCCGGCTCAAAGCTGAGTGGCACGGGACCTAAAGATAAAGACTTGTACCCTTAAGCACTCCATGCCTGGAATGACTCTCATTGTCAATGATTTCGGACATCCGGAAACCGTCGATTCTGAGTAAGGGGTGAGGGTACGTATTGGGAAGCCAACATCCGATAGATGTCAACACCCAATCCCGCCCGCACTATAGCGGCCTCTAATAATCAATCGGTGGGCTGATAACTTAGTTCTTTTGTTGTGGTGGAAATACTGTAACATCCATTGTTTTCACCCAATACTGTTTTGCTATGTCGGTTGTTTAAGGACTAGTAAGTTTTATCGTCGAAGTGGTTGTGTTTACATTCTTTGCATACGATTTCACGTGACAAGCAAGCCATGAAAAGATGCATATAGGAGAGTAGAGAGTACTAATATTATAGGTATTAGCAAATCAGTTTTAACGTGATAATACGGAAATTAGTCGTTCTCGTGATATACCTTACCCGGTATTCTGCTTAAGATGCGTCGGTTCGGTATTAATAGAGGTGCGTCAAACCTAGTAAGGTGAGCACCCGGACTAATACGGAACCCGACCATCGCTTTGCTCAATTTTAGTTGATTTACATTTTGAATTCCGTGTTAGGTGATTTAGCATGCGATTATAAGGTCATAAAAGCAATAAATCATACGAAAAGCTGTAAATACGAATGTAAGTAACTCACATTGTGAGGAGTTGCACCCTCGGAGTATACACTAAACGGGACACGATGCATAGATAGTTGAGAACGGATCTCGGAATTACTCGGGTCTATTTAGTGTATTTTAGTGTTTGCGGTTTTAGTAGGGACGTTATGTGTTTTAGTAAGTGTAGTTGACCTAGTGTCCACGTTTGACATTATCGTAGTGCATAATAGTAAAGGTACGAGAATGTAAAGTTTTGTTTAGACGACAACCTAGTGACGATTCGACTTCAAAGGCGGATCCTCCTAGCTTGCCCGGTGATTTCGGCAGAGTTTTATTACCGTCGACCCTTCCTGCGGCTACCCCGGCAGAGCTTCGTTACTACTGACTGATTCTGCGCTAATCCGACGGAACTTTGTTACTAGGCTATAGTTAGTCGAACACAGGTACCTCGGGATCAAGTGGAGTGCTCGAAGGTAAGGAGTAGCGTCGATGTCGCTTTTATGGGAACTACGATCGAGTGGATCGTTTGCCTCGGGTGTCGGAGTGCGAGCCCTTAGCGAGAATGTAGAGGGAGAAGAGAAGATGTGAATTGTGTGTTGAAATGAGGGTGTGAAGGGGGTATTTATAGGTGCTTTTGGGTCCTCGTCACCCTGATAGGCGCCTGAGGTCAGGCGCACCAAAACTCAAGCGCCTGGGCATAGGCGTGTGAAGCTAAGACTCAGGCGCGCAAGGTGAGACGCTCGAGATTTCGAAGATATGATTTTGATACTTTCCAAAACCGAGGAGTGGGTGTATTATACGAGGCTTAGGGACTAAGGTTTTCCCGGGTTTAACCTAGCGTCGTGAGTTTAGTGGCCCTCGGGCACCATCTCGAGGTTCTGATGAACTCATTTCGTATACATATTTAACCCTAACTTTTCCTTTATTTTGGTTCATTTTATGTATCCTAGGAGTCATTTTTCTAGCTTTTCATCCTTCTTTGTTATGCCGGGTATTTTGTTTACGTTTTGTAGGAAACGAGACAAATTGAAGGCGATTGAGCTATATTTTGGGCAATGACGAGAGTCGAGCCATGATATCTACGAGAAATAAGTGATAAAAGTTAGAGAATACTAAGTGAATACTTGAGGAAGGACGTGAAGTGAAGAAACAATAAGAAACGACAAAGAAATAAGTTGGAAAGCTCAAACAAATGCAAATCGAGAAGAAAGAACGATCGCTAAAAAAAGGGTCAACTTCAAACGTGAATATCTTGGGTCCTACAACTCTGATTGAGCTGATATTTATGGCGTTGGAAAGATCTTTCTCTTCTCTTTCCAACGGTATATCACACGTCCAAAGCCGATAAGTAACGAAGAAACAGCAAGCATTTCAAATTCATCGCGCAGTGCAGAGAAACCCGAACCGATCGGGACAACCTTGAACCGGCCGGTTCAGACCCGAACCGATCGGTTTGAGGCTGTTTTCGCGGGATTTCTATTTTTAGACTTCGTAACTTACCATAACTCTTATCTACGTGATATTCTTAGCTTGTTAGTTTTTCCTTATTATTTAGGAAAGGAAAAGATGTTAGACTCCTTATTATTAGCATATATACCCTCCTTGGGGTTAGATTTATGGACACTTTCTGACTTTCTCATTCAGTAGTTTAGTTGACACTTCCATATTCTTAGTTTAGTTTAGTTTTTATTAGCATTAGAATTCTTCTAGTTGTAATCCTACTTTTAGATCATCAATCTTTCAGTTCTACGTAATTGGTATTTTTCTCTTTTCTCTTTTCTCTTAGTTTCATATTGTTTTTTATTATGCTTAATTTCTTTATTGCTTTATGTTTTAGTATGAGTAGCTAATTTATTTATCTAGGGTTGAAGGGGATCTATGTTAATTGAATTGGGAATGTTAGATTGATTATTTGTTTAATTGATCATTCATATGTTATTGCCTTACTACTTGTCTTGTATTATTGTTGGATTAGTTTGAGACGTTGAACTAGTCGAATGTTTAGGAACCCGAACCTAAGATCGAAAGCCTGGTAAGGGTAGACTTACAAGTAAGCGGGTAGGATAATCTGGTAAGTTGCGAGAGCCCGTCAGAATCTATCTATCCTAAGGTTGACATAAGATCCGAAAGGCCGTGTCTTTGCCCTAAATAACTGTGATTGATTGATTGAATGATTAATTAACTTTACCCAATTTAATTACATAGTGAACCGTAAGACCCTAGATCCTTTTAATATTGTTAGAACCTCGTTATTTTACATAATCGCATTAGTTTAGATCAAAATCAAATAAACCGGAATTAAATAGTTTAGAATCGAATTTAGATAATTAGTGATTTTCATCCGTCTCTCTGTGGATTCGACCATTACCTACTACTAGCTACCAGTTAGTTGTTCGTTTGGATTATTTTGATATAGGTGATACGACTTTAGCCTTATCAGGTTCACTTGGCGTGATGCTGACTCGGTTCGAGTTTCGGGACCGACTCGGACTCTCGGTGACAGAATTGACTCTAATTAGTGTCTATGCGACCATAACGACACGACTAAGGCTGCCAATATGTTAGTTTACTTTTTCCGAGTAATTTATTTGAACCGTTCTACGGGTGTTTGTTAGGTACTTCTGCAGCCACCAGGTCCAAATCTGGGTGTCTACAGAAGCCCCCACTTTGACTGAGGCTTGGACAAGGCGAAAGTCAAAGTATAGCCACCCTGGTCAACCGAGGATTACGACCTGGTGGCTGTCCGATCGGGTCGTTTTAAGTCCATTGGACTACGTGTTGAGGCTCGCCAGCCAAGGCTTAGAAATCATACATGACTTCTTCGCCTGCGGTTTCTTGCTCGGGCTCGGGCCGTTGCTTGTCATCTTGTTCTTGGTTCTTCATGCTCGTGTGTTTTGCTTTTTCGGATTGCTTAAGGGCTTGTTCAATTATGAATACCTTGTGTGTGGGTGACGCGTTAAGCGTAGATGCAAAAAATGTTCGTATGTGTTGGCTTACGTTTGAACAAATGTCTTTGGGATGCTTATGAACCCTTGGACTTAATGAAATGAACGTTCGAGGGCGTCAGTCTCCACTCGAGTGGTCGTCTTCGGGATGCCTATGACTCCTTGGACAAAATAAAGCGAGATAAAATGTTCGAGGGCGTCAGTCTCCACTCGAACACTCGTCTTCGGGATGCCTATGACCCCTAGGACAAAGTAAAACAAAATAAACTACTCGAGGTCGTCAGTCTCCACTCGAATAGCTGTCTTTCGGGATGCTTATGACCCCTAGGACAAAGTAAAGCGAGATAAAATGTTCGAGGGCGTCAGTCTCCACTCGAAGACTCGTCTTCGGGATGCCTATGACCCCTAGGACAAAGTAAACAAAATAAACTACTCGAGGGCGTCAGTCTCCACTCGAATAGCTGTCTTTCGGGATGCTTATGACCCCTAGGACAAAACGAAGAAATATAAAATGCTCAAGGGCGTCAGTCTCCACTCGAGTAGCTGCCTTTCAGGATGCTTATGACCCCTAGGACAAAGTAAACAAGATAAACTATTCGAGGGTGTCAGTCTCCACTCGAATAGATGTCTTTCAGGATACCTATGACCCCTAGGACAAAATAAACAATTCGAGGGCGTCAGTCTCCACCCGGATGAAAAATGTTGTGGAGGTATCAGACTCCTTCGAGGGCGTTGTTATCCACTCGAATTAAATTGTTGTGGAGGTATCAGACTCCAATGCCCCTCGGATAACTAAGACCCATTAGGCAAAAGTTGTTGTGGAGGTATCAGACTCCAATGCCTCTCGGATAACTAAGACCCGTTAAGGAAAAAAATTGTTGTGGAGGTATCAGACTCCAATGCCTCTCGGATAACTAAGACTCGTTAGGCAAAAGTTGCTGTGGAGGTATCAGACTCCAATGCCTCTCGGATAACTAAGACCCGTTAGGCAAAAACTGTTATGGAGATATCAAACACCAATGCCTCTCGGATAACTAAGACCCGTTAGGCAAAAGTTGCTGTGGAGGTATCAGAATCCAATGCCTCTCGGATAACTAAGACCCGTTAGGCAAAAATTGTTGTTGTTTATTTGTTTTAGATAAATGATTTTTTGCTTTGCTGGTTTGTTTATTTCGTTCGGGTTTGCTATTGCTTTGTCTTGGTTTTTCGTGTATTTGAGATCTATTCGGAGTTTGCTTAGATTGGTTCAGTTTGGGTTGTTTTATTACGTGTCCGGGTGCGGCGTTCATGTTAAGTGCGGCTGTTATGCTTGTTTTTACCGTTTTTTTTTTTGTAACGGGCATGCTTTATTGATATCGATTAGTAATTGTTTTGTCATTGTTATCTTGCTCGTCTTAAAGGGTGCGTGTTTCGCGTGTATCGGATGTTAAACTCCGTTTGTTTTCGTTTTAGTCTGTGCTGGATTGTTCAGACGCGCGCTCGTCTGCGCTCCAATCTTCAGGTGCCTAGCTCCCAGCGGTTCAGGATATGGGAGCGTCGCTTGAGGCGGTCAGGATTCTGTGGGTCGGGTTTGTTTAAGTAAAAGAAAATTGGGGGCGATTTGTTCATTCGACCCAAAAGCCGAACGCGACTCCCCCTTCGCCCCAAAATCGCCTTCTCGGTTTTTCTTGCCAAATTTCGTCTCGATTTTCGCCATACGTGAAAATGTCGACTCCGGGTATTCGTTAAACCATAGAAGTCGGTTTGGGGGTTTTTAATTTGCTAAGTTTCGATGCTTATGTTTAATCCCATTGTTAAAATAAGGTTGGTTAGAGCTTGTTAGGGTAGTTATAAGCTTGATAGGGGATTTCGAAGAATGACAATGGCTCCCTATAGTGATAGGTTCGAGATGCTAGGGTTAGGGACCGTTTTCCCGGATATTCCCGCATTTCTTTTGCATAATCTTGCTCAAACAGTGTTTGTGAGGATATGGGAAGCTCCCTTGTCGATTTTTATGGGCTAGGATGGCTCTTAGGACCTTCCGTGAGGTTTTATGTGTTTTACGACGGACCAAAAGATGTCGTAACGATGCCGGATTTTCCCGAAACCACTTCCATCGTGATCGGGGTCGAAAAAAGGTGTTATCGGTCTTTTCGAAATTTCGATATCTTTAATTGAAATTTTGACTCTATTTTGACCTGTTAAGCTGCTTTAACCTAGAGGGAGAAAGCTTCCTAATCTCTGCAATGGCGAGATATAGGAAGGTGAATCTAGCATCTTCATCTAAAACCAGGCAACAGAACAAGCACAAAAGTAATAGTACTAATTCTTCAAGTAATAATCAAAAAAATAGTAAAGGTAATAAATCTTCTAGTAACAAAAAAACGGATAATCTTTTAGGTGCAGAGGAATTGGAGGTGATCTTAGAGGATGTTGATGATGATAATCAACTTGTAGATACTGGGGATGAACTGCAGCCACCGGCACTTGTCCAGTTATTAGAGGAGGATGTCGTCACTGAGACAGAGTACTGGAGTACCGCCATCTATGGCTTTGTGGTTGGGGCAAATCCGCCATGGAGCGTCATTGATGGATACTTCAGGCGTATCTGGAAACACCTCAAGATTGATAAGGTATCATTTTTGCCCAACGGAATTTTTCTGGTTCGTTTTACTGATAAGGAGTCTCAGCAACTTGCAATGATGTGTGATCATCTTATGTTTGATAACAAACCGATCATAATTCATGAATGGAATGAGAATGTTGAACTCACTAATATGATGTTAAGAAGCTCCCAATATGGATCAAACTTATGGAGTTAGATTTGCGATTCTGGGGTACAGAATGTTTGAAGAAGAATGCTTTCAAAGATTTCATGGCGGTCAAAGGGGTGAAGTCCACCATGTTTAAGCACCTGTTCCTTTCCTCCCTTGAGAAGCATCCCAAGGCCTGGTACACAGGCTTGATTCCAAGAAATATAAGACTTGGGATGATGTGGCGACTGAATTCGCTCGGAATTACGCCGATAATACCGAGATCCAGCCTACAATGCGTACTCTGGAAGTGATGGCCCAAGAACCCAAAGAAGGGTTCACAAAATATCTCCAAAGATGGCGGGCCGAGAGTGTGAAGCTGGATGATAAGCCCAGCGAGTAAGTGCTAGTGGAGGCATTTGTCAAGAATCTCCTCCCATCCTACCGGGTCCATCTCCGGTATGCCATCATCCCCAATTTTGCCACCCTTAAAATGGGCACAAGGATTGAGGATGACTTAAGGTTAGAGAGCCTGACTAAGGCCTCTACCAAGGGCTATCAAGGGGCCAGCTCCTCTGTAAACAAGCCCACACCTGCAGCTGCAACCCGCAGCATCTTCGATGAGGTAAACCTGCTTGACACCTCGTCCAAAAAGAATACACCAACTCGGATATTCACGGATATAGGGACTACCTATACCTACGCCTTACAAAGGCTATCTTCGAAAGGCATTATCCAACCAATAGGCCCGACTCCCGAGCTTCCAGTGGAGAAAAGGCCCAAGAGCTACAATGTCCAAGCCTATTGCCAGTATCACCGAGGTAATGGGCATGACACGGAGAAATGCTGGAAACTGAAGCATCTGATCCAAGATCTGATTGAAAGCGGGAAAATACCGTTGCCCGGGGACAAGCCGAGCAACAAAGAAAACCCGTTCAGTGCCCATGTTATATTCACTGGGGAAGTAATCGACTGTTCTCACCTTATTTCCCCTTTTATCCCACAAATTAACGGGATATGGTTCGATGACGAGGACGACGTTTACCTAGCCAAAGGGGAAGTTGTTCCCATCACAAGTGAAGAGGTCCGAAAAGCAAAGTCCAAAGCCTTAGCCACTAACCACCTCGCCACAGCCGGGCGTTCTACTCCAACAACCGTCACTGAACTTGCCAGGACGGATTCTACCCCCGCAAAACCAAGCAACGACACGGCCTTGGTCCAACAATTGAAGAGGGTTCGAGCTGACCTAACCATATGGCAACTTCTGGTTAGCTCACAAGCTCATCGGGAAGCACTGACTAAGGCCCTCGATGAAATTAAGGTCGACTCACAGGTTACCCCCACTGAAATGATAGCCACTATTATGCCCTACCTCAAGGGCAAGTCCAAGGAAGAAGGCCCACTCATCACGTTCTCCGAGTCCAACCTACCATCGTTCGGGCCCAATCATAATCTGGCCCTATACATCACGGTCATTTGCCGAGGGAAGTATCTCCCAATGACCCTTATCGATGATGGGTCTACCGTGAATGTCCTACCCCTGAGGACCGCTAAGGCCCTCAGCATCACCAATGCCGACTATCTCCCGACAGCGCAGACTATCCAGGCTTTCAATGGAAGCCCAAAACCAGTTACCGGGGCCATTAGATTGACAATCATAACGGGCCCAATCGAAAAAGAATTGGAATTTCAGGTGATTGATGTCACCTCGTCTTTCAATCTCCTGCTCGGAAGGCCCTGGATCCATGCGTTCAAGGCCGTGTCCTCTACCCTGCATAGGAAGGTCAAGATGCCACTTCAAGACGGCGTCATCACACTAGAGGCCACTCCTATTACCGTAGCAAGCTGCAACGCTACGGGCCGGGCCGACCCACGAGGATTTGATTTCGTGGGTATGATCGAAGAGGAATATCTCTTCAGGCCTTACTTCACCACTAGCATCAACACGATGCTACAAAACTTGGGCTACTTACCGGGGGCTACCTCGAGAGCATATCTTCCAGCTGGGAAGATTATCGAAGTCCTAAATGAAGGCGAGTCACAGTTCGGATTGGGGTATGCTATAACCCCGGAAAACGTAGTCCCGGCCGGTATCCACAAGGCCACCAACATCCTCAAGGGTACTTACTTAGGCCCTTATAGCCCGAAGTTAACTGACTACTTCGTTACTCCAGTTTTTGGAGCTATTCAAGTGGGCCTCTACCAACCCACCATCACATATCCCGAGACCAAAACGGCTCGGGAATGCAATTTCATCCCTGATGATATATTCACCCTTGTCCAGGCCGGGTCCAAGGAAGGTGAAAAAAACTCCAAGCCCGTGCTGGGGCTCCTATTTGGAGAATACAAGGTCGTCCATGCTCCAAAGGCTGATTTGGTCAACCTGATCCTCCGCAGCGATCCGTTTGACCCAACCAAGCTGATCACCGAAGTTGGTGCGGATACAGGGAAAAGGACCCGGAAGAAAACCATCAAGTGGACCGACAGCCAAGGACGGACCTACAAGCTGACCACCGGCGAGGGGGACATGCCGGATACCGAGTCCGAGTCTGAGTCAGAGTCGGAGTCGGAGTCTAAGTCCAAGTCTAGAGGGTCTGGTGCTAGAGTCGAGTCTGTAACCCCTCTTCCCTTAGCCACTGGAGTCTCGGGGCCTGTCCCGAGAGCACTCCCAATCCCGCCACTGACCAACGATCAGATGGCCGCTCTATTCGAGCTTTTCTCAAAATTTACTATTAATAAAAATGAAAATCGTTCTGCTTACGACTTGTCTTATTTCCAAAATTCTTCCTATTTCAAAAATCTTATATGCAATGACATTGAGAAACCCGACGAACAGTTACCTCTGCCTCCGCATCTGATCGAGCAACTCGAGCAAAGGGAGTCCCGAGACCCGGTAATTGAAAAAACCGAGTCCATCAACGTGGGAACCACTTTAGAGCCCCAGATGCTTAAGTTGGGCCTATCTTTAGAACCCGAGGAGATAAAACAATTCGCAGATCTCCTCCAAGAGTTCAAAGACGTCTTCGCATGGTCCTACAAGGACATGCCGGGAATAGATCGGGAAATAGCTGAACACCGTATACCCATTGTAACAACCCGGTTCTTCTAATGACATTAATTAACAAGGCGGAAAATAATTAAGTCGTAAAAAGGGATAAAAATTTAAAACCATCGACTCAAGTGAGACTTTTACCGATAAATGAACCGTTTGTTAAAATACAACAACTGAAACCCGATTTACAAATTTCTAAATACAATAGTCTGACAAAATTTGTGTTACAAGATTTATAGTTTGACACTTTCATCTGCCACATTGTATCTCTTGCACTCACGCATGCCCCCATGTCCAGTCTTGAGGGTTCGTCAACCTGAATGCATATTTAAATATACATGTCTCACTTAGTGGGAGTAACCTAACCGTCCTTCTAACACGGCCCCGAATAATCAATGTAGTACAACGTTTAGGTTATCTAATTAACAGATAAGCAGGCATGTCACATTACAAATCGACATGTATACAATGTGAGATACACATGATGTGATTTCAATTAACATGCGAATCAATTTAAATATATAAGACATGTAGGTTATATAGAATAAAGTAATACATACATCATATGAGTATCATGTGAATAATACAGTAAAGCATAGATCATGGATTCATAGAAGTGTCATGTGAAATAGAGTAAGACATACATAATACAAATCGTATGGAACATAATATAAATCTGAATCAATATTCAAGCAAGACATATAACAAAACATCACTTCCCATTATCAAGCATTTCAATCACATCATTAGTCATAAGAGTATAGAACAGTAACAAAGCATAATAGCACATGTGATTTAGAAAACTGTAGTCATTTACTTTTAAAAACAATGGTTTCCTTTCATATAATGCACGGGACGTGACTACTAATGTCTCATGCACACTTAAGGCTTGCATCTCACCATAAATGCGGATGGGAACATCAATCCCGCCAATCATATCGATACTAGGAGGTTTACATCTCACCCCTAGTGCTCAATAGGATCGAACACCTAAATTGACTCGGTTTAGTCGACTGACATACGGAGAAGAAGGACTGAAAGTGCATGGACTCAGAGGCCCCGCTAAACCGAACATGTCCCATACACTGCTAAGGCAAAGGTCGGAAGGTATTCTGCCCCCAAAGATATCCGATATAGAGAGTGAGAGCTGATCAGTGCCCTTGTCTATGTATGCGCAAACACCCAATCCATACTCTTGGTCTCGGGAAAGAGAACCTTTACACAACCGAGCACCTCAATGGCAACTGGACGACTACTACTCTACCGACAAACTCATAAAGAGCTGGCTGCCCATTTACTTCTTAGCATTTTCTCGCACCGGCAGGATGCATCATGGCCTCCCATGAGCAGTGACTTCGAGTGTCGTAGTCTACTTTTGAAGTTGTCTTCTATCGCATCGCCTTCTAAACTTTACCAAGATAGCGCCCAACACGAAACGTAGGCTGAATTTGGGTGTCTTATAAAGACAGAGTCTCTGGAATATCGAGCTCAGCGGTCATCGTGGGGCACATGTCTGATGACCAGAGGGATGAAACAATACCAGGTTCCATAAGGATGACCGGTCTGTGGGCTGTGTATTGACTTGGAACAAGTCATTACAACATGGAATGGTGAAGACGACTCAGAGGGTACTGTCAGGGCACATGTTCATTTTCACCATGACTGGTGTCGATAACATCGTTCGTGAAAACGTGTCTGATCACCGGCTTAGGTAACACACCGACTAGAAGTACGGTTGTTCCTATGGAATTTAAGTATGTCGATTTTAAGATTAACAAACATTATCAATCGTCGTAAAATTTATCTTAACTGATAGTTTTAGTATACTGATGTAAGAGATTTGGAACATTTTATTTGAGATATATTATTTGAAGCGTTCATTAGTTGAGATTTGATTAAAGATGGGTTCCTTTATCCTGACTTGGTCTATGTTGACTTAAAAAGCCAAAGTTTGACCAAGATAGACTAGTCAACCCTTAGTTTTGACTTAGTCACTAATTAGTCCTTAAGTGCTTATTATAAAGTTTAAGTGTTGTTTTGCACATTTAAGCATTGTTTAACTTAGTACTTTTGGGTTATTCGTCTTTTAGTACTCTATACTTTTTGGGCACAAGTATTTAGTACATTTATTGTTCAAGTGTACGTATTTAGTATTTTTATACGGTTTCGTATTTGTACCAGTATACTTATCTCTTAAAGCCTATTTATACTTAGTAAAATATTTCAAACACCAAATAAATCAATAATAATTATAAAAATCATTTTTAACCTTGTTAGGTATCATATTTCTCAAAACATAGAGTTTTACAAAAGTAACTTTAAGTAATAACGAAATCGATAATATTATTAAGGATACTCAATGAGTCATTTTTCAAATGTTATTTTTAAGTTTCGATTTTCATACGCAACATACTTTTATAAGTTAGGTTTCCAGATATAAAGTCATTTTTCAAAAATAATAAGGTTTATTATTATTAAAAAATTAAAAACGAAAACAGTACGGTTTTCAATACTTTCTTTTAAATCGTTTAAAATACTTAAACGTCAATAAAGTGAACCAAAATTTTATTTTGGATACCTATACTTGTACATAACTTATACCCAGAATTTTAGATTAAAATAATTTATAAATGTTCTTAAATAATATTCTTTCCAAATCTGACCCATTTTAGTACAAATTTTATAAATGAAAATATATATGATATATTCATATGAAATTTGACATACACATCTTAGGAATCATCAGAAACATAACATAATTTTTTCAAGTCCAAAAGAAACGTTTAACATCACCAAACATATCATTTTCTCAGACAGTACATAAAAGCATACAGTACCAGTTTACGAAATAAATCATTACTAAATATATTTTTTCATAAAAACTTACTTTTCATATTTTTATCATATTCTAGACATTCAGATCTACAACTTCCATGAAGGAATATAAGGCTAATTCGAAACATATTTTACACAGAAAAATCGTAAACATACATCACAGATCACAGAATCCATTTTACAGCATGTATTGTTAAGTGATAAATCAACAAATAGTTAACTTTAAACTTGGTGATCTAATGATTTAGTCCTAAACATGATGTTATATGTTAGTTAGAGTCTAAACACTATACTACGAGATTTGAGGGCGAAGAAAAGTTAGGTTACCTATTAGCAATTCTCCGAATCAACTATGAAATCAAATATACTAAGATCGAAGCCCCCTTCCTCTTGCTCCTCTTCATGAATAAGTTAGAAGGACACACAAACAAAGTAAGTTAGTAAATATAATAGGAATAAGACTTAAAAATAAAGAGTATAAGGTAAGGAAAAGAAAGAGTGTGTGCTCTTGAGATATGGTGGTGTAAACACCTTAGAACTTAAAAGAACTTGTATGATTTTCTTTGGTTTTTAGATGGATCTTTGAAGGAGTGTTTAAGTGAGTGAATGGATGAGTAAATGAAGACAAAATGTCTGGTTATAAGCACACAAGTCGTGCATTAGATGGGGGAGCAAAGGGTGGACAAGAACTTGACAATTACCAAAAGTAGCTAAGCATACTTTAAGAGGTACATACCCTATTTGATGTTTTTGATTAGAAAGGCATATTTTGAGGCTTGGACTTCAAATTGACGGTATGGCATGCCTTAGGGTGATGTTTTTGAGTTTATTTGGTCACAACATGGTTAGGAAAGAAGTACGGAAATCGAATGTCGAGAAACGATTCGTCGGGTGACGATTTTCGTAGTAAAGGAGCTGTCCAGTACAATATTTTTATGATGAACTTATAAATTGTAATTTGAATGTCACCATTATGTAGATCTTGGAAAATTAATAAAGTTAGGCTTTTGAAACGCCTCAATCGGAGTCCGTATGAGAAAATAGGAACCGTTTTACGAAATCGCGCAGAATTTCGATAACGATAGAAATTTCAGTTTTGCAAACAATGTAGTGAAATAGAAAGGTTCCAAAGACATTAGAATTGAATATTACTATGTAAAATATTTTGTCGAGACTCAATTTATTAATATTAATCGTTATTATAAATAACTAAAATGGTCAAAAGCACGGGTGTTACAGACTACCCCCCTTAAGAAAATTTCGTCCTCGAAATTCACAACTACTAGGTTGATACGGTATATATTTCCTAAGGTTAGGCTAAGGTTTTCCTTTAATTTTTTTTTGGTGATTCTTAAATATCCATAGGGTATTCTCGAGTTCTCAAAAGTAGAACAATCTCGGGTCATTTCGAGATTTGGTTCACTATCGACTCTCACTCCAAAACCAGATAATACCTAAATTCCTTAAAAAAGATATAACATGTTTTTTTTTCTTGAAGAAATGTTGGTTTGTCTTAAGGTATAATCCATTCAAATAAAGGTTGTCCTAATTTCCACAAACATTTAGTAGTTTTGATCTCTTTAGGTTTATCTGGACTTTCACTCGTAAATCCTCCACTATCAATCATATCAAAATTCATGGTTCCCATGGCACTCTCAATATTTATCATCTAAAGAGTTGATCTCCTAGAGTTGCTTAGTTCTTTCAGTGATAAGCTCTTAGGATTAGTCGAAAACTCTTGTATTGATTTCTATAAAGTTACTAAATTTTTTAAATTGTTTCCTTGTTTCTTGATTCCTCGACTGGTAAGTTATTCCAAAACATCAAATTGACAATCTGTTGGTTTTGAAGTGCCCGTCATAATTACAACATTCGGGGTTGTAATATTATCATCCATCATCCAAAACAGAAATAAGTCACAAAAATAGATATAATTTTCATAGGGATTCCAAAAATTATAGGTTATAAATCAGCAAATCCTGAAATTTCTAGAGATCTACTAAGGCTTGTTCATAAGCTATTCTCCGAAAAAGCTTTTGAAGTCAATAAAGGAAATCCTCAAATAATTTGATCATTGATCGTTCTCATACTTCTTTAACACCTAATTCCACAAATATAAGGTAATGACATCTCGAATATCTCTCGACCTCAAAGGTGTTCTAACATTGTTATAACGGGGTAGTTAAAATTTTGACTGGAAAATTATAGGCTATGTCTCACGATAGGTTATCGCTTAAAGAGGATTACACGTAAGACACACACTGATAACTTGACTTAAGGTTCCAAGTCCTAAGAGTATTCTAAGGTCGGCAAGTGATCGGGCAGAACAAAAATAAAAACTAGGTTAGCAACGCTTCAGTCCAAGGTTCGCACATTGATCTAATAGGTCTTCTTTGATGATATCGTCCCTGATCAGGTTTCTGAAGTCTATGCTTCTTGGTGATTTTCTTCTGGATCAACTTTGAATAGGCTCATCATATTAAGAGTCTTTCTTCTATACGATCCTGGTGAAGTTGTACTCTTTCTCCCAGCAGTTCCAACGTTACCTCTACTCGTCTAAGTACTAAATCGTCCGGTCAAAGGTTAATAACAATATTCTAGTTGGTTGGGTTAATTCGATCGGAGATGCATAGAAAAGTTCAATGAAAGTATATAGGTACAGTTGATCAAAGAAGTGGGATTAGGTTTCACAAAAGAACGTATATGAAAAGAAGTGGTAAGTTAAACCAAAAATTATCATTTGGTGCATTGCATAAAAGAGGTAAGGGAGGTGACTCTCAATAGAACATTGTTCCAACTAACCAAAGGGTTTCTCGTCCGATAGAAGGAACGAGAAGATAATTTGAGTTTATATCAGACAATTTCTAGCAAAGTTTGTTTTTCAAAGGAATGAGCAAGGTAAGGATCGAGATAGATACGTTATTGATGTACTCATCAATGAGAAGAGTAGAAGTATTAGTGAGTTTTCAAATAACCTATGAGGTTTCAGATAACAGGCAAAGCAGAGTTCAAGACCAAAAGGTCATGGTTGAAGATTTGCATAGGTTCTGTTGTGGTACGAAGTCGGGATAAGAAGTGTTACCACGACTCTAGATAATAATTCGAATAGGAACCTATAAGATCATAATGGGAACATCACTGATCCATGAAAGGCTTAGTTTAAGGAGTAGCTAGAAAGTATTCCAAACGAAAATTGATATGGAGTGATTTAACTGATAATGGAAACAACACATCATCAATCAAGAACCATGTTAGATTGGGTCACTCATGTCTCTATTCTTAGTAACTTTGTTATTCTACATTCCTTTCTGGTTAATCCTCAAATTGTGTTTTTTTTCCTCCAGTAGTTTCTCTAACCTTTATATTCAGAAGTTTGGTTCCTTAAACTCTCGGCATATTATTCCTCAAGTATTTCGTATGAGTATATCTCGCGTAGGTATACATCTCCAATAGTATAAGAATATCCTTTATTTGCTCAATTATACTGATTAACTTAATTCTTCCAGTTAACTCCTGATAACCAGTAAGGTAGGATCCATAGGTATTTCCATTCGTCAAGGATTTTTCTCTAAAGGTTACACAACCTTACATTTAATTTTGATTTAAACAATCCCAATAATTTTTATTAGGTTTCATCTATATCCTCGAATTTAAAAATTATAATTAACAAATTCATTGGAAGTCTACCCCACTCAAGTTACAAGTCCTCAGATAATGAGGTTCTCTATACAATCATTGGCTATTGACCTCGATTTACCTATTCTAAAGCTATTCATGATTTACCAAAGAGTTCCATAAATTCGTTCAGTCGGAACTATGCATCTTATCATTGGATTACAAGTTTCATTCTTCAAAATTTTCATAAAATTCTCTTAGTCTTCAAAATAACTACCACATGCATTGTTAAATTCTATCCCTTAGTACTCTTTACTAGTTCCTTTCCCCGATATCTTTTCATAAAGGTCAATACTCTATTGTTATTAGTAATAGTTACTCATCTACAAAACTCGTCTGTTGGCTAACATAACCCGCAAAAATATTGAAAATACAAGGGTTCTAAATTCCACAAAAATCTGTATGACTTAATTTCTCATCAAGTAGTCACTATGTATGTGAATTAGATTTCCATAAATTTCATTCTTTCTTATCTTTCCTTAGCTTACAACCTTAAATCTTCCAATCTTCTGTTATTCTTTAGTATCCTCAAGTTACGATCTCTAAACCTCCCAATCTTTGGTTAAAATTAAGAATTCTCAAAATCATTGAATCCAAGATCAACACTCAAAAACATTAGTTGGTTCCCATCTTTTTCCAACCTCTCGTCATTCCAAAAATCAATAGATTCCTAGGTCCAATAATTATAGGTTGACTAAAAGGGTAAAGATTGGGTGATCCTAGTGTGGTTGGTTTAGAAGGATATTGGATACTTCCAAGTACATTATACTTGTGAGAATCCTTGGTATAAATATGTCCATTCTGAGTGGTTTATGGGTTCATCACTTCATTGTGCTTCCACTCCGCTCTGATAAGTTTTAACAGTGGCTCATTCAAGACATAGAAATGTACTTAGAAAATGGGTTGAAAGAATAAATATTTAAGAATTTTGAATTGGGCTGATGAGAATAATAACTGAGAGTATTGAAGTTTATCTCCATAGTCAACGGTTATGACAAACTTGGAAAGAGGAAATAGTAACAAGGTAGAGATAAAAGACGATGAATATGTATGATGTTAGCATACATGAGATTTGATAGCAGTCTAAAAGAATAAGAAGCAAGCTGAAGAAATGAGAAGGAAATAAGATAGAACGGTAAATATGAAAGGTTCCATCAGATAGGAATATTTCAGACTAAGTTTAGCTGAGCAATAAAATACGAAGGTGAAATAAGCGAAAGACTTCTTGTCTGACTCAAGATGAGTAGTCAGACCTAAGAACTAGTTCACGAAGGGATCGAAATGAGTTTAGAAACAAAAGAGAAGGGATCAGTTAAGGTTAAAACTCCTTTAGAAAAGATTAGAAGTTTGTTCAAGGATAGTTCAAGTGTTAGGCTTTAAATGACTTTTGTCTATGCATCCTGATATAGGTTCAAATGTTGGATCTGATTGGTGAACAATTTAACCAAACAAATTAATAATAATGAAAAAGTAAAAGGTGTTCATCGATTTATGAAGGTATGGATGTTAGACATGAAGGAAAGTTCCGTATGTGATGTTTAAGAATTTCGACGGAAGGATTGAAGATAGTTCGGAATTGAACTCAAATCGTTGCTTGGTTAGATGAAGAAAGTGGGCGCAAAGATAGAAAATAAGGATAAGCTAGAAAAATGAATTAGATGTGGTGTAAGGTGTTACTGTGAAATGAATATGGGCAAGAAGGGTTCATTTCCATGACTAAAATTTAGGCTAACAAATGATCTCCGATGTATGAGCTATATAGGTAAGTAGAGTCTCGGTCAAGTCTAAGTCGACACCTAAATAGGACTCGAGGACTACTATCTTACGTCTGCACTTTATCTTCTTGTATATTACATCTCGTCTGCATAACTTCACTCGATTATTCAACATGATCCAACTTGATTTTGAAACTATAGTTGATTTGGAAGATGCGTCCATTTGTGCTTGCAATGGTGTTCTACCAGTCTTGAGCTCTCGATGGTTGCAAGTGCTTTATCTTGGCCATCGCGTTGATCACAAGTAAATTAAAACTAGCCAATTGGCTAAGGTTAGATAATCAATGTACATACAACTATTCAGATAGCACATGAAAACAAGCGAGGGGCCAAAACCTAAATCGGACGGTACGGGTAATCCTTAGTAGTTCTACCCATTTATATATTCTACCCAAGTATATTATTTGATCCTAGGGTTATGCTAGTGAATCTCTCATTTAGTGATCTTAAATGTTCTACATGTTTTAGACACTTTAGACACTCTAGACACGTGTCATGAGCTCCAGGCGCGTTCCCTCGATAGGTGATGTAAATATGCATCGCACATAGTTACACACGGTCTCAAGGTCGCTCTGATACCAACTGTAACAACCCGGTTCTTCTAATGACATTAATTAACAAGGCGGAAAATAATTAAGTCGTAAAAAGGGATAAAAATTTAAAACCATCGACTCAAGTGAGTCTTTTACCGATAAATGAACCGTTTGTTAAAATACAACAACTAAAACCCGAATTACAAATTTCTAAATACAATAGTCTAACAAATTTTGTGTTACAAGATTTATAGTTTGACACTCTCATCTGCCACATTGTATCTCTTGCACTCACGCATGCCCCCATGTCCAGTCTTGAGGGTTCGTCAACCTGAATGCATATTTAAATATACATGTCCCACTTAGTGGGAGTAACCTAACCGTCCTTCTAACACGGCCCCGAATAATCAATGTAGTACAACGTTTAGGTTATCTAATTAACAGATAAGCAGGCATGTCACATTACAAATCGACATGTATACAATGTGAGATACACATGAAGTGATTACAATTAACATGCGAATCAATTTAAATATATAAGACATGTGGGTTATATAGAATAAAGTAATACATACATCATATGAGTATCATGTGAATAATACAGTAAAGCATAGATCATGGATTCATAGAAGTGTCATGTGAAAATAGAGTAAGACATACATAATACAAATCGTATGGAACATAATATAAATCTTAATCAATATTCAAGCAAGACATATAACAAAACATCACTTCCCATTATCAAGCATTTCAATCACATCATTAGTCATAAGAGTATAGAACAGTAACAAAGCATAATAGCACATATGATTTAGAAAACTGTAGTCATTTACTTTTAAAAACAATGGTTTCCTTTCACATAATGCACGGGACGTGACTACTAATGTCTCATGCACACTTAAGGCTTGCATCTCACCATAAATGAGGATGGGAACATCAATCCCGCCAATCATATCGATACTAGGAGGTTTACATCTCACCCCTAGTGCTCAATAGGATCGAAAACCTAAATTGACTCGGTTTAGTCGACTGACATACGGAGAAGAAGGACTGCAAGTGCATGGACTCAGAGGCCCCGCTAAACCGAACATGTCCCATACACTGATAAGGCAAAGGTCGGAAGGTATTCCGCCCCCAAAGATATCCGATATAGAGAGTGAGAGCTGATCAGTGCCCTTGTCTATGTATGCGCACACACCCAATCCATACTCTTGGTCTCGGGAAAGAGAACATTTACACAACCGAGCACCTCAATGGCAACTGGACGACTACTACTCTACCGACAAACTCATAAAGAGCTGGCTGCCCATTTACTTCTTAGCATTTTCTCGCACCGGCAGGATGCATCATGGCCTCCCATGAGCAGTGACTTCGAGTGTCGTAGTCTACTTTCGAAGCTGTCTTCTATCGCATTGCCTTCTAAACTTTACCAAGATAGCGCCCAACACGAAACGTAGGCTGAATTTGGGTGTCTTATAAAGACAGAGTCTCTGGAATATCGAGCTCAGCGGTCATCGTGGGGCACATGTCTGATGACCAGAGGGATGAAACAATACCGGGTTCCATAAGGATGACCGGTCTGTGGGCTGTGTATTGACTTGGAACAAGTCATTACAACATGGAATGGTGAAGACGACTCAGAGGGTACTGCCAGGGCACATGTTCATTTTCACCATGACTGGTGTCGATAACATCGTTCGTGAAAACGTGTCTAATCACCGGCTTAGGTAACACACCGACTAGAAGTACGGTTGTTCCTATGGAATTTAAGTATGTCGATTTTAAGATTAACAAACATTATCAATCGTTGTAAAATTTATCTTAACTGATAGTTTTAGTATACTGATGTAAGAGATTTGGAACATTTTATTTGAGATATATTATTTGAAGCGTTAATTAGTTGAGATTTGATTAAAGATTCAATTATTTCTAAGTACATTATTTAAGATGGGTTCCTTTATCCTGACTTGGTCTATGTTGACTTAAAAAGCCAAAGTTTGACCAAGATAGACTAGTCAACCCTTAGTTTTGACTTAGTCACTAATTAGTCCTTAAGTGCTTATTATAAAGTTTAAGTGTTGTTTTGCACATTTAAGCATTGTTTAACTTAGTACTTTTGGGTTATTCGTCTTTTAGTACTCTATACTTTTTGGGCACAAGTATTTAGTACATTTATTGTTCAAGTGTACGTATTTGGTATTTTTATACGGTTTCGTATTTGTACCAGTATACTTATCTCTTAAAGCCTATTTATACTTAGTAAAATATTTCAAACACCAAATAAATCAATAATAATTATAAAAATCATTTTTAACCTTATTAGGTGTCATATTTCTCAAAACATAGAGTTTTACAAAAGTAACTTTAAGTAATAACGAAATCGATAATATTATTAAGGATACTCAATGAGTCATTTTTCAAATGCTATTTTTAAGATTCTATTTTCATACGCAACATACTTTTATAAGTTAGGTTTCCAGATATAAAGTCATTTTTCAAAAATAATAAGGTTTATTATTTTTAACAAATTAAAAACGAAAATAGTACGGTTTTCAATACTTTCTTTTAAATCGTTTAAAATACTTAAACGTCATTAAAGTGAACCAAAATTTTATTTTGGATACCTATACTTGTACATAACTTATACCCATAAATTTAGATTAAAATACTTTATAAATGTTCTTAAATAAAATATTCTTTCCAGATCTGACCCATTTTAGTACAAATTTTATAAATGTAAATATATATGATGGATTCATATGAAATTTGGCATACACATCTTAAGAATCATCAGGAACATAACATATATTTTCCAAGTCCAAAAGAAACGTTTAACATCACCAAACATATCATTTTCTCAGACAGTACATAAAATCATACAGTTTTAGTTTACGAAATAAATCATTACTAAATTTATATTTTCATAAAAACTTACTTTTCATATTTTTATTATATTATAGACATTCAGATCTACAACTTCTATGAAGGAATCTAAGGCTAATTCGAAACATATTTTACACAGAAAAATCGTAAACATACATCACACATCACAGAATCCATTTTACAGCATGTATTGTTAAGTGATAAATAAACAAATAGTTAACTTTAAACTTGGTGATCTAATGATTTAGTCCTAAACATGATGTCATATGTTAGTTAGAGTCTAAACACAATACTACGAGATTTGAGGGCGAAGAAAAGTTAGGTTACCTATTAGCAATTCTCCGGATCAACTTTGAAATCAAATATACTAAGATCGAAGCCCCCTTCCTCTTGCTCCTCTTCATGAATAAGTTAGAAGGACACACAAACAAAGTAAGTTAGTAAATATAATAGGAATAAGACTTAAAAATAAAGAGTATAAGGTAAGGAAAAGAAAGAGTATGTGCTCTTGAGATATGGTGGTGTAAACACCTTAGAACTTAAAAGAACTTGTATGATTTTCTTTGGTTTTTAGATGGATCTTTGAAGGATTGTTTAAGTGAGTGAATGGATGAGTAAATGAAGAGAAAATGGCTGATTATAAGCACACAAGTCGTGCATTAGATGGGGGAGCGAAGGGTGGACAAGAACTTGACAATTACCAAAAGTAGCTAAGCATACTTTAAGAGGTACATACCCTATTTGGGGTTTTTGATTAGAAAGGCATATTTTGAGGCTTGGACTTCAAAGTGACGGTATGGCATGCCTTAGGGTGATGTTTTTGAGTTTATTTGGTCACGCCATGGTTAGGAAAGAAGTACGGAAATCGAATGTCGAGAAACGATTCGTCGGGTGACGATTTTCGTAGTAAAGGAGTTGTCCAGTACAATATTTTTATGATGAACAAATAAATTGTAACTTTTAATATCACCATTGTGTAGATATTGGAAAATTAATAAATTTAGGCTTTTGAAACGTTTCAATCGGAGTCCGTATGAGAAAATAGGAACTGTTTTACGAAATCGCGCAGAATTTCGATAACGATAGAAATTTCAGTTTTGCAAACAATGAAGTGAAATAGAAAGGTTCCAAAGACAAAAAAAATTGTATATTACTATATAAAATATTTTGTCGAGACTCGATTTATTAATATTAATCGTTATTATAAATAACTAAAATGGTCAAAAGCACGGGTGTTACACCCATCAAAGATGGGTGTAAGCCGGTAAAACAGAAGCTCCGAAGAATGAGGCCCGAATGGTCCCTCAAAGTCAAAGAAGAAGTCGACAAGCAATTCAAAGTGGGCTTTATACAAGTGTCTGAATATCCAGACTGGGTCGCAAACATCGTGCCGGTACCCAAGAAGGACGGCAAGGTGCGGGTATGCGTGGACTTCCGGGACCTTAACAAGGCCAGCCCAAAAGACGATTTTCCGTTACCACACATCGATATACTGGTGGATAACACGGCTGATCATGCCCTTCTATCAATTATGGACGGGTATGCCGGATACAATCAAATCAAAATGGCGGAAGAAGATATGAGTAAGACCACCTTCATTACACCTTGGGGTACTTACTGTTACACCGTTATGCCATTTGGGCTTATCAACGCTGGGGCCACTTATCAACGGACCGCCACCACCTTATTACACAATATGATGCATAAGGAAATGGAGGTTTATGTGGACGACATGATCGTCAAGCCAAAGATCGAAGCGGGCACATCACGGCCTTAAGAAAATTCTTTACCCGACTACGCAAATACAATATGAGGCTAAACCCTCAAAAGTGTAGTTTCGGGGTAACATCAGGCAAATTACTGGGCCATATCGTTAGCCAACGCGGCATCGAGGTCGACCCAGCTAAAATCAAAGCCATCACCGAGATACAACCACCCAAGACCGAAAAAGAAATAAGGGGGTTTCTCGGGAAAGTCCAATACATCAGCCGGTTTATCTCAAAGTTAACCATGGTATGCGAGCCCATTTTCAAGAAACTGAAGATAGGAGAGCGGGTACTATGGGACGATAAATGTTAAACGGCTTTTGATAAAATCAAGGAGATTTTGTCTGCTCTGCCAGTATTAATGCCACCTCAACCCGGTTTGCCTCTGTCGTTATACCTGACAACGACCGAGACAGCCATGGCGGCTACGCTAGCCCA
This sequence comes from Agrostemma githago, assembly GCA_958450325.1. Taxonomy (NCBI): domain Eukaryota; kingdom Viridiplantae; phylum Streptophyta; class Magnoliopsida; order Caryophyllales; family Caryophyllaceae; genus Agrostemma; species Agrostemma githago. The sequence goes on from OY288255.1 coordinate 47,644,929, forward strand.
GACAATCGATTCGGAAGAACGGGCTATTTACTACATCAGTAAAAAGTTCCTAGAATACGAATGCAAGTACACGATGCTCTAGAAAACGTGCCTAGCTTTGGTTTGGGCCACTAAAAAGCTCCGACATTACATGCTCAGTCACGAGGTACATGTATTATCCAAAATGGATCCTATCAAGTACCTGTTCGAGAAGCCCATCCTTAATGGCAGGATATCCAGATGGACTTTAATGTTAGCTGAGTTTGACCTCAAATTTGTACCATTAAAAGCCATCAAAGGCCGAGTGGTGGCGGAATTACTTGCCGACAGCCCGATATCTGAAGAGGGACACACCGATACTTGGGCCTTTCCGGATGAAGACATATTCCATACCGATACTGAAACATGGGATTTGTATTTTGATGGGGCATCCAACTTCCGAGGATTTGGGGTCGGAATCCTGCTAATCTCACCACAAGGGGAACACACCCCGTTATCCATCAAATTGGACTTTGACGTGACCAACAACGCAGCCGAATAAGAAGCATGCATTCACGGGTTGCAAGTTGCCGCTGATTTAGGAGTAATGAATCTCCGGGTCCACGGTGACTCATCACTGGTCATTAATCAAGCTCTCCAAAAATGGAAAACTCGGAACGCCAATCTCGTGGCTTACCAAGCACGTGTACGGGTTCTAGAGAAACAATTCCAGAAGGTAGAATATATCTATCTACCCCGGGAAGAAAATCAATTTGTAGATGCACTTTCCAAATTAGCATATGTACTGAATATCCCGGAGCACCTGACCAGCATGCCGATCTGCGTTGAAAGACGGTCTGAGCCGGCCAATATCCACGCCATCCACGATATCGAGATAACTGACCCAGAACCTTGGTATTAGGCCGTCCTAACCTACTTGGCAACTGGAGAGTATCCCCCGGAAACTGAGAACCGGGCCAAGAAGGCCTTACGAAGATTGGCGACCCAATTTGTTCGTACGGACGACGGGCAGTTATACAAAAAGACGGCACAGGGGGCTCTCCTCCTGTATATCAATAAAATACAGGCTGAAAAAGTTATGGCCGAGGTACACGATGGTGAAAACGGTCCACATATGAATGCCCATATGTTAGCCCGGAAAATCATGAGGCTTGGATACTATTGGAACACCATGGAAACAGACTGTCAGTTATACGTCAAGCATTGCCATAACTGTCAGATCTTTGCCAACGTACAACATATGCCATCTTCCCTATTATATACCATGACATCACCACGGCCATTTTCGACATGGGGTATTGACATAATTGGAAAGGTGCACCCTTCCGGGACTGGAGGTCATTACTTCATTCTGGTGGCCATCGACTATTTCACCAAATGGGTCGAAGCCGAGTCATACCGTGTCTTGAACACCAAGCACGTGGCCAAATTCATCCAGAATAAGATCATCTGTCGATATGGGATCCCGCACGAGTTCATCAGTGATCACCGGACCCACTTTCAAGCTGAAACCGCTACTTTGCTAGCAAAATATAAAATTCAGAGGCATACATCTTCACCTTACCGACCCCAAACAAATGGAGCGGTAGAAGCGGCCAATAAAACAATTGTCACCATACTTAAAAAGATGGCTGAGAATTATCGGGACTGGCCCGACAAAATACCTTTTGCTCTCTGGGAATATCGGACATCAATTCGCACCGCAACCGGAGTAACTCCATATTATTTGACATATGGAATGGAAGCGGTCCAACCGGTCGAGCTAGAAGTGTCATCCTGATAAGTGTAGTTTATAGTGCCTATTTTTTTATGTTTAGTCCCTTTTCACCTTGTGAAATCGCTCTTTGGAGCGGTTTCTGGGCTACTCATGCTTCCTTTAGTTCGTTTTAGGTTCCCGAGACCATTCATGAAGAATTTGAACGATTCCAACTCGTTTCATACACTTTTGGAGCCAACGAAGAGGAGGAACGATCACTAGGTGTCTTGGATTCGATCCCGAGACCTTGGGACCCATTCCCGAGCCCCTTAGACTCGATCCCGAGCCCCTAGAATCGACGAGAAGCCCATGAGAAGCAAGGAGGGACCAAAAAGATCATATTGGAGGCCTACAAGACCCTTTCCGGGCGGGATAGTAGCCTTCCCGACCGGGAAGGGGGGTACAAACTAAGCAACCCCTGTTTTGGGTCCGTCCCGGTCGGGATGACCCTGCTGCAGCTCGTGTTTGTTTCTTTTCTCCTCCTTCATTCTTGTAACCTTATAAATACTCCTCCCTTGTATTGTTTAAGCATGATACATTACCCTAGATTATTTTAGACCTCTCTAGAACATTCAAAACCCTAAGTTTAGTTTCATATTAATCTTTAGTTAATCTTAGTTTAATCTAGTTGATTAGTCTTGTATTAAGGGTTTTATTCAAGAATCATCCAAGATTGACAACCTTGGGAGTTTCATTTGGGTTTATCTTTTCAATACAAGTTCTCATCTTTTTCATATCCTTGTTAGTTTGGTATAATCTTCTTCTCCTCTTTACTTTTAATCTTTGTTAATCTTGCAAGTTTGAATCTTTACATATTGTTCAGTGTTCTTGTTTGTTCTTAATGGATGTTTGGATTCTCATGTTAATTTCTCTTGTTAGTGATAAATTTAGATTCATAATGTGTGAGTAGACTCCTTGTGGGGTTAGTAGGGGGATTAAGTGTGGATTATGGGTGATTAGGGCTTGATTGTGGGTAAAGGTAATTCCTTTGTTGCTAGTCACTTATTGGGCACTCTATGTTTTTGTTGAATTGCTTGTGTGGGTAGTAGTGGCCAATGCTTCTCATACTTGTCTTCCTCTTCTCATTGTGTGGCTAGTTTGTGATTGAGTCCTTGTGTTTTGAGTAGCATCAAGCATGAGTATTCGGGTCTAGTCTTTGACACGAGAGTGCGGACTTTGGCTTTGGCGCGAGAGCATGAACCGACCTTAGCGATTAAGAGACACCTACACCCTTGATTACCCAATCATCCTACCACATTTAAGAACCCGACCTAACCCTGCTCCCTTCCTTATTTGATTCATCCTTCTAGTTAGTTATCATTTCTCTAGTTTACTTGTTCCATTAGTCTTTAGTTGTTTTATTAGTTCTTGTTATAGTTAGTTCATTGTTAGCCTAGTTCATACCTCTTCAACCATCATAGTTAATCAATTCTTATCTCTTTGTGTTTGTTTGTGACTTAGTCTCGTTTTTAGGTCGTCCTAGTCTAGACACCCTACAAGCCATCTTCGTGGATATTGACCCGACTTACCCTAGCTACCCACTAGGATTAGTTGGACTCTATTTGTTGGCGGGGATCCACGACAAATCCCTACCATCAATTTGGCGCCGTTGCCGGGGACGGTGCATTGTTTAGACTTAGTTTGCTTAATAGCTAGACTTAGTTACCCTCCTTGTGCTCTTCTTATCTCGTGTGCATATTTTAGGCTTTTTCTTAGTTTTTATCGCTTTCTTTTCTCTTTGTCTTTCGTTGTGTTCGTTTATTGTCTTTGCATAGTGCCCATAAAGCACTAGGGGTTCTCACGTTTGTTCGAGTGTGTAGTGTATGCCTAGGAGGAGAGGCGATTTCTTTCTCTTCAATCCAGAGCCGGAAAGACTCTTTAGAGCCTTTCGCCAACGGACGATTGACCGGGTTAATTAGAATCGCTCAACCAAGTGCTAGCAATACCAATCAACAACAAGCTCAAGGATCCGACTTAGACGAAACACCGCGAGAGACCGCCGGAGGGACCTTCATCAATCCCTTCGGTACTTCTAGTCCTAGTTCTCCTTCTACATCTTCTTCAACACCGTCTACACCATCATCTCCCTTACATCCAATTATGCCGAAGTTCTCATCTCACTCCACTTTTACCGAGGATGTCTTGCCGGGACCGAGTACTTTACCGGATACATATACCGGAAATTTCGTGGCAAAGACACAATTCGTCCAACTTGTGGAGAGAAATCAATTTAGTGGTTTGCCCACCGAAGACCCGCACCAACACATGGAGACCTTCTCCGATTATTGCGATGCTATCTCCCAAACCGAGATTACTCAAGATCAAATCCGTTGGGTACTTTTCCCGTTCTCTCTCATTGGAAAAGCGAAGCAATGGATCAAGAGTCTCGATAGGGCAACCATGGGTATCGATACTTGAAAGAAACTTGCATTGGCGTTCTACCAAAAGTTTTACCCTCCGGAGAAGACAAATTTGCTAAGGGCCTCCATCACCGGTTTCCAACAACGGGATGAGGAGAGCCTTTATGAAGCTTGGGAACGGTTCAAATCTTTGGTTAGATCATGCCCCCACCATGGACTTTCACAATGGTTCTTAGTCCAACAGTTTTGGAACGGTCTATATGAGGACTCAAGAGCTATACTCAATATGGGCTCCAATGGTAGGTTTACCGAGGTCGATGACGATCAAACTTGGGCAAGAATCGAGGAGATGGCGGTGCACAACTCCCAATACTCAAGACCTAGAAAGGCGAATCGAGGAGGTAGGTACGAGGTCGATGCCATTACACAACTACGCATTGATCTTGGAGCTCAATTAAAAACTCACATGGAGACTATTGACAAGAAGCTCCAAAGCCACCTCAATCAAGTTCAAAGCACTAGTTCCTCCAACCAACACTCGATTCATGAAGTTAATGCTTTGGGAGTTGTGTCTCCTACACCTTATTATGGGATGTGCGATATTTGCGGGATAGTTGGACATGAGCCTCTACATTGTCGGGGTAGTATTGAGCAAGTGAACGCCTTTCAAGCGTTCAAGCAAGGTGCCCCCTATCCTCATATGTTCCAAGCTTCCCATCAAGCTTCCCAACAACAATCTCTACAACACCGTCCATATGTGCCACCTCCCATAAGGGACAACAACCAAGGTTACCAAGATTATATGGGCAACCCAAGGCCATTCAACAATTTCAAGCAACATAACCAAGGTAACTTCAACAACAATCAAGGGTTCCAACAAGGAAACTTCAATCAAGGTGGTTTTCAAGGAAACCAACACAATCAAGGATATCAAAACAACCAAGGTAACACTCAAGGCCTTAATCAAGGCAACTCTCATGGGTTCCAAGGGAACCGTCAACAACAACAAGCAACTCAAGGCACCCAACAACAAAGCAAGAAAAGGAGCCGGTCTCCTACTTATGACTATGGTATTCCTCTAGCCATCACCGATACTCCGCAATCCACAATATCCACCTCGGGATTTCAACATGCAAAAATCAATGATGGATGTGCAAAAGAGTAACCAAGAAATGCAAAGAAGCCAAATGGAGATGCTAAGAAACCAACAAGAATTCTTTGCTCATCTTCAAAGGGAGAACATAGCAAGAGATGCTCATATGAAGATGCTCGAAACCCAAATAGCTCAAGTTGCTTCGGGTAGCTCTTTAAGGCAAAAGGGGCAACTACCTCCTCAAGGTGAAACGGCGAAATTTGAGCATGTGAATGCTATTACCACGAGGAGTGGTGCATCTTATGATTCCCCCGTGTTTCCTAGTGAGCAAGAACATGCCATGGAAAAATTTGTATCTCCATCTCAAGATAAAACAAGTTTGGGAAATCCAATGGAGGAGCAAGTTTTGTGGGAGATTGAGAAACCCCGTGAAGACAAGCTTCCCCCACTTCAATGAAAAGACAAGGGTAAAGGGAAAATGTCATGTGAGAAGTCCAACCTTAATGAGCAAGACAAAGTGCATATCAAGTTGCCCTTCCCAACAAGGCAAATGAGAACCAAGGTGGATGTTCAATATGACAAGTTCCTTAATATTGTGAAGAAATTGGATGTGAGTGTTCCATTTACCGAGTTACTTACCCAAATCCCGACATATGGAAGATTCATGAAAGAAATTTTGGCTAGGAAGAGACCATAGCGTTCACAAGAGTGGTGAGCGAGCTTATTCAAGGTTCTACGCTTCCCAAGTTGAAGGATCCAGGTAGTTTCTCGATCCCGTGCACCATAGTTCAAGATTGAGAAAGCACTATGTGATTTGGGTTCGAGTGTAAGCATCATTCCCTATTCCATTTGTGAGCAACTCGGGATGAAGGAGCTCAAGTGTACTTCCATTACACTCCAAATGGCCGATAGTTCACCCAACCGACCATTTGGGATGTTAGAGGATGTGTCGATAAGAATCGGGAAGTACTTCATTCCGGCGAATTCCTAGTGCTCGACATGCCGGAAGATGCTATTACTCCCATTATCCTTGGGCGCCCAATTCTACATACCGCCGGTCCTATGATTGATGTGAAGAATGGTAGGATCACATTTGAGTTAGGCGACGAGAAGCTCGTGTTTGACCTCCAAGGCAACACCTCGCCTACTAATGATGAGTCTTGTAAAATGATCCACGCCATGAAAGACATCGATCTAGGGGATGAGTCGGGTAAAAGCTTGAAGAACAACTTCTATGAGCTTGAGGATGATGATTCCTAGCTTGGGGCGGATGAGTGCCCATATCATGAGTTTGAAGGCAAGTTCCATGACAAGAAGAAAGATGAGCCTCCCTTGGGGCCACATGAAGATAGGTGGACATTTGGGTATATACCGAAGGATCGAAAGTACAAGTTCAAGCCATTGAGCTTAGTAGATCGGGATGCCCCGGGAACGTCAAGACAAGGTTGTGAAGAGCCTTGTAGTGTGGATGGTTACACCACAAGCTTGATTGAAGACTTCGCAAGAGCCTTCGATTTGTTTCTTCGTGCCCTTGATGGCGATGGAATTGGTTATAGTGTTGTTGAAAAAGAATTGAAGAATGCACCATCCTTGGTTTGACGGAGTTCCAAAAGAACTGTCTTATTGTATATATCTCTTTCTTGTAGTTCCTTTGAGTTTTGTGAATTCTTGTAATTTGGTATTTTTGATGAGCGATGTGAGGGAGGGATTATGATGAATGTTTTGAGCTTATTTGATAAGTGTGAAGTGAAGATGAACCAAAGAGAGGAATGGTTGTGGATAGAGCTTGGATTGTGAGCAAGGGAATCGGTTTTTGAAGCTTTGGATAAGCTTTTGAGGTTATGGAGGTCATGAAGACTCTTCCCGGCCGAGAAGGAGGCTTCCCGACCGGGAAGGATGTGTCGTCCCGACCGGGAAGGAGCCATCCCGATCGGGATGAGAGGGCAAGAAATGGAGCTTTCTATGGAGCCATCCCGACCGGGACGAGATCTTCCCGACCAAGAAGGGTGGTTCATCCCGACCGGGATGGTCCCCTGCTCCTCCTTTTGCCTCTTATTAGTCATGAGAGCCCACCCAACCACTTTATACCCCCTCCCAACCTCCCTACCTATCCTTGCACATATCATATGACCCATGCACCTCATTTGCCTACCCTCACCTCATTTTCTATTCACTTTACACCAAATTTCACATCAAATACCACCCCCTTATACCTTTGTACTTCAACCATGCAGTATTATCGAGTTTGAAGTGGGATGACAATGAAGAAGACAAGCTTTGCGCCATTAATGATCATTGAGACGATGGAGCGAGTGAGTTGCTAACCGATTGGTATGGCAACTATCCTTTCTTTTCCGTCTTTTATTGCTTGTCCTCCTTTGTTTGTTCCCTTCCCATTATACATTTTCGTGTCATGCTGGCCCTCGGGACCTTGGTATTATTCCTCCGACTCTCGATGACGTGACTACATCGAGAGTCATTTCAAAATCCAAATTTACATGATTTTCACCCCTTTTTTTTGGATTTAGTCGGATTCGGGCGGAATCTGGGCTAGGTGACTTGATTACACCTAGTCCTCCCCTCCCATTTCCTTTTATTTCTTTATTTTTATTTCTTCCCCCATCCATATCTTTTCTCGTTTCGGCCCATGGTGACTTGACTACACCCCGGCCGGACAAATTCTACCCTTTTCTCCCCTTTTCGTTTCGTTTCTTTTAGCTCTATTTTCGTAGTTTCTTTTCTTTTTTGTGTCTCCATACACTACGAACGAGCATGAGGACATTGCTCGGTTTAAGTATGGGGGAGCGATATCCTATCGTAGTTAGTTTTATTTTCATAGTTTATTCGAAAAATCTTTAAAAAAAAACTCTAAAAATTTGAAAAAAATTCATAAAAATCAAAAAGATTTTCCTTTGTGTCTTTTCCTTTTGTGTCGTTGTGTCGTGCTTTTGTTGTGTTGTGTGTGTTTTGCCTCCCTTTTTCCCTGTAGGTCGCCTAATCGCCGTTAACTTTGGAAGGCTTTCAAGACATCCGGTAACATCTTTTATCCCCTTTTCCTCTTTGTCTCTTGTGGAGTTTGGAGGAGATTTGTGATGATGTATGCTCGGGTGGAGCTTTGTCAAGATTGTGGTTGATTGGTTTCTTATTTGGAAATTCGGGGTGGTGTTTGTTCTCTTTATGTGTTTGTTGTGTTTTGTCTTATTTTGTTGCCTTTGCCTCTTTTTCTTTCGTTTTCGTCGTGTCTTTGTTTTGCGTTGTGTAGTTGTGTCTTTTGTGCAAAAAGGTTTTCGAAAACACGGTTTTGAGGCTAGTGTGCAAGTGTTTACTTTCCCCTTCTAGGGGCATGAATCGAGTCTTGGACTCACTACTAGAATTAGTATCAATTCCAACGGAAAAATTCCTACGGATCTTGAAAGTTGTCGGATAAATAATAGTTCCTACAGATATTTCCTACGGAACCCAATCCATTGCTCCTTTATTTAAAACCCCACTGCGGAATTCCTGCAGATTTATGGTAGGAAAGTTTTGGGGCTATAAAATGTTTCGTAGGAAAATTCGTAGGGCCCTATTCTGTTGAACTAAAACTGAATGAATTGAACTTTTAATTGAAAGTGCATGAACTTAACTTAACTTAACTAAACTAAAAAATAAATAATAGTAGTAGTAGTAGTAGTAGTAGTAGTAGTAGTAGTAGTGGTAGTAGTAGTATTAGTAGTAGTAGTAGGTTAAAAGGAAAACCTACATCTAGTAGTAGTAGATTAAAAGTGCATGAACTTAACTTAACTTAACTAAACTAAAAAATAAATAGTAGTAGTAGTAGTAGTAGTAGTAGTAGTGGTAGTAGTAGTAGTAGTAGGTTAAAAGAAAAACCTACATCTAGTAGTAGTAGTAGTAGTAGTAGTAGTAGTAGTAGTAGTAGCAGTAGCAGTAGTAGTAGCAGTAGCAGTAGCAGTAGCAGTAGCAGTAGCAGTAGTAGTAGTAGTAGTAGTAGTAGTAGTTACGGGTCGGGGTCTGATTTTGTTGCACCCTCTGATTGTGGTGACGGAGTTGCTCGATTTTTTATTTATGGCATCCCTCGGCCGCTCGCTCCATCTTCGTCTCCAGGCGATGTTGTGGGGCCTATTGGGTTGGGTTGCCTTGATGTGGCTTCTCTGGATCGCTTGCTGTCGGTAGGGGTGCGTACTGTGAAATCTGTCCCTCCCAGATGTCGCCTTGGGTTTTCTAGGATCTTCAGGGGGGCCCCTTGATGCGGTGGCTGACTCCCCTGATGATCTTTCTCTATGGGTTAGCTTGCTTATTTTACCTCTCTGTGTTCTTAAGTCTTTTTCCCCCAGGAGTAACCTTGAGTGTAGAGCTGTCGTGAAGCGCCAGCGTCAGGAGGAGTGTATTACCAGGGCCATTCGTACTTGGGGTGCCCCTGGTGGTATTGCTCTGCTTCTGCAGGAGACCTTAGCTGAGGAGGGGCCTTCTCTTCGTTTGGAGGAGGACCCTGACTCTAGTGAGGTTAACTTGCGGCAGTGTCGGCGGAAGATTTGTGATGGTCATTATGCTGCCGCTGTCCGGGTGCTTTCCTCGTCTGGCTGATAAGTGTAGTTTGTAGTGCCTATTTGTTGTGTTTTGGTCCCTTTTTCCTTGTGGAATCGCTCCTTTGGAGCGATTCATGGGCTTCTTATGCTTCCTTTAGTTCGTTTCGGGTTCCCGAGGCCGAATTGGAAGAGTTGGAGCGATTCCGACTCAATACATACACATTTTGGAGCCAACGAGATAAAGGAACGATGACTCGAGACCTTGGAATCGACCCCGAGACCTTGGGGCCCATTCCCGAGCCTCCGAGATCCGATCCCGAGTCCCGAGAATCGGTGGGAAGCCCATGAGAGGCAAGGAAGGACCAAAGAGTGTTTAAGGAAGGCATACAAGACCCATCCCGTTCGGGATGGGGTGCTACATTAGGATGGCTGCTGTGAGCCCATCCCGGTCGGGACCAACTCGTCCCGATCGGGATGACAGAGCCGTCCCGATCGGGATGATCCGTCCCGGTCGGGAAGCTGCAGAGGCAGCACGGGCCTCTTCTTTTCTTCTCCTTTATTCTTGTACCCATATATATACTCCCTTCTTGTAATTTTAAGACATGTTAGGTTACCATACATTAGTTTAAGCCTCCAAAACCCTAGATTTACTCTCACTCATTAGTTCTAATCTCTCTTTAGTCCTTAGTTAATTATTGTAATTAGTCTTGTATTAAGAAGATTCTTGAAGATTGTTCCAAGCTTGACAACCTTGGGATTATATTTGGGTTTCTCATTAATGCAAGTTTTCATCTTTTTCATCATATTAGTGTTGGTATAATCTTCTCTACTCTAATCCTTGTTTATTTAATCTAGTTTCAATCTTTTTATATTGTTATTGTCATTGTTCTCTTTGTTCATAATGGATGTTTGGTTTGTGAGTTTGTTTTCTCTTATGATTGTTAGTTTCTCATTGATTATGAGTGAGTTGTTTCTTTGTGGGGTTAGTAGGGGGATTAGGGGTAGATTATGGATGATTAGGGTTGATTAAGGGGAAAAGGTTGTATCTTGTTGTTAGTCACATTGTAAGCACTCTATGTGTTTGTTGATATGCTTGTGTGAGTTGTAGTGGCCATGCTTCCCATGCTTGTATTCATCTTCTCATTGATTGTTTATTTTGTGGAAATGTTGAGAATAGTCATAGTCACGAGAGTGCCGACTAGAGTCTAAGTTGCGAGAGCCCGGACTCAACTTGACATCGGTCTAAGTTGCGAGAGCCCGGACCGACTCTAGCAATTAGGAGACACCTTTACCCTTGATCACCCCAATTACCCTTCTACCTCTATGAACCCGAGCTACCCCACTTCTTTCCGTATTTGAGTTCATCTTCTTAGTTAGACATCGTTTACTCTAGTTTATTTGTTAGATCGATCATTAGTATTTTTTAGCATTGATAGTCTAGTTCTTATTCCTCCTCCTCAATAGTTTTCCTTTTATCACTTCTTCGTGTTTGTTGGTAATCTAGTCTCGTTTTAGGCCAACCTAGTCTAAACTTTGATATACCGTCCTCGTGGATATGATCCCGACTTACCCTAGCTACTCACTAGGTTAGTCGGTGTTATATTGATTGGCTAGGGACGTGACAAATCCCTAACCATCAATTTGGCGCCGTTGCCGGGGACGGTGCATTGTTTAGACTTGGTTTGCTTATTTCTAGACTTAGTTACCCCTCTTTGTGCTCTCCCATCTTCTCTTGTGAATATTTTATAGTTTCTCTTCTTTCCTTAGCTTTCTTTTCTCTTTGTCTCTAGTTGTGTTTGTTATTGTCGTTGCCTAGTGCCCATAAAGCACTAAGTGTTCTCACGTTTGTTCTAGTGTGTAGTGTATGCCTAGGAGGGGAGGCGACTTCTATCTCTTTAATTCAGAGCCGGAGAGACTCTTTCGAGCCTTTCGCCAACGGACGATTAATCGGGTTAGGATCTCTCAACCAAGTGCAAGCACCACTCATCAAGGGCAAGCCCAAGGAGCCGACTTGAGAATTTCACCTCGAGAGACGGCCGGAGGGACCTTCATCAATCCCTTCGATGATTCTTCTCCTAGTTCCCCCTCCTCTTCTACATCAACACTCTCTACACCACCATCATCTCCCTTACATCCAAGAATGCCTAAGTTTTCCTCTCACTCCACATTCACCGAGGATGTCTTGCCGGGACCGAGTGCATTACCGGAAGCCTACACCGGAAATTTTATGGCAAAGACCCAATTTATCCAACTTGTGGAGAGGAGCCCATTTAGTGGTTTGCCCACCGAAGACCCGCACCAACACATGGAGACCTTCTCCGATTATTGTGACGCTATATCTCAAACCGGGGTTACTCAAGACCAAATTCGTTGGGTACTCTTCCCGTTTTCTCTTATTGGAAAAGCGAAGCAATGGATCAAGAGTCTCGATAGGGCAACCATGGGTATCGACACTTGGAAAAAGCTTGCCTTGGCGTTCTACCAAAAGTTTTACCCTCCGGAAAAGACGAATTTGCTTAGGGCCTCCATCACCGGGTTTCAACAAAGGGATGAAGAGAGCCTATATGAAGCTTGGGAGCGGTTTAAGTCTTTGGTAAGATCGTGCCCTCACCATGGACTCTCGCAATGGTTCTTGGTGCCTTCACCATTCTCAACATGGGCTCCAATGGTAGGTTTACCGAGGTCGATGACGACCAAACATGGGCGAGAATCGAAGAGATGGCGGTGCACAATTCGCAATATTCTAGGCCTAGGAAGGCACATCGAGGAGGCATGCATGAGGTCGATGCCATCACTAAGCTAAGCATTGACCTTGGAGCTCAATTGAAAACGCACATGGAGACTATCGACAAGAAGCTCCAAAGCCACCTCAACCAAGTCTAAGGCTCTAGTTCATCCCACCATCAACCGATTCAAGAAGTGAATGCTTTGGAGTTCGCACGTCCTACACCTTACTTTGGGATGTGCGACACTTGTGGAATCGTTGGACATGATCCTTTGTATTTCCGTGGAAGTATCGAGCAAGTGAACGCCTTTCAAGCGTTCAAGCAAGGTACCTCTTACTCTAATCAATTTCAAGCTTCCCAACAAGTCACCCAACAACAAGCCTTTCAACATCAACAACAACATCGTCCCTATGTTCCACCTCCCTTAAGGGACAACAACCAAGATTACCAAGGTTACATAGGTAATCCAAGACCCTTCAACAACTTCAAGCAAAATAACCAAGGTACCTTTCACAACAACAATCAAGGGTTCCAACTAGGGAACTTCAATCAAGGCGGTTTCAAAGGAAACCAAGGCTTCCAACAACAACAAAACCACAATCAAGGCCTTAGTCAAGGCAATTCTCATGGGTTCCAAGGGAACCGTCAACAAGCAACTCAAAATCAACAACAACAAAGCAAGCCTAGGAGCCTGTCTCCTACACATGATTATGGCATTCCCCTCGCCATCACCGATACTCCGCATAATCCATCGTCCCCACCTCGGGATTTTGACGTTCAAAAGACTTTGATGGATATGCAAAAGAATACTCAAGATGTGCAAAAATGTCAAATGGATATGTCAAGAACCCAACAAGAGCTCTTTGCTTATATTCAAGGGAAAAATGCGGTAAGAGATGCTCGTATGAAGATGCTTGAAACTCAAGTATCTCAACTTGCTTCGGGGAGCTCCTCAAGACAAAAGGGGCAACTACCTTCTCAAGAGGAAACACCGATATTCGAGCATGTAAATGCTATCACCACAAGGAGAGGTACATCCTACAACTCCCCTCCATATCCGAATGAGCAAGAGCCGATGCAAGAACCGACAATAGGAATGACATCTCCAAATCATGAAGAACCAAGCTTGGACAATCCAATTGAGCAGCAAGTCTTGAGGGAGGTTGAAGAACCCCAAATAGACGACCCTCCCCCTCTTCAAGAGAAAGACAAGGGAAAAAGGAAAGTGTCCTTTGAAGAGTCCACCCCAATCGAACAAAACAAGTAACAAATCAAGTTGCCTTTCCCATCAAGGCAAATGAAGACTAAGGTGGACACTCATTATGACAAATTCCTTAGTATTGTGAAGAAATTGGATGTTAGTGTCCCGTTCACCGAACTACTTACCCAAATCCCGGCATATGGAAGATTTATGAGAGAAATCCTAGCTAGGAAGAGATCCGTCGACAAGGAAGAAACCTTAGCGTTCACGAGGGTGGTGAGCGAGCTCATACAAGGTTCCACGCTTCCGAAGTTGAAGGATCCGGGTAGTTTTTCGATCCCTTGCACCATAGGCAATTTCTTGATTATGAATGCGTTATGCGACTTAGGCGCAAGTGTGAGCATCATCCCCTATTCTATTTGTTGCCGACTTGGAATGAAGGAGTTGAAATGTACGTCCCTCACCCTCCAAATGGCCGATAAATCAGTCAATCGACCATTAGGAATGTTAGAGGACGTACCGGTACGCGTGGCGAAATATTTCATTCCGGTCGACTTCATTGTGCTAGACATGCCGGAGGATGCCAACACTCCCATTATTCTTGGGCGCCCATTTCTACACACCGCGGGTGCCATGATCGATGTGAAGAACGGTAGGATCACATTTGAGTTAGGCGAGGAGAAGATAGTGTTTGGCCTCCAAGGCAACACCTCACCTACTAGCGACGAGACTTGCAATATGATCCAAACCAAGAAAGACATCGATCTAGGGGGTGAACCGGAACAAAGCTTGAAGAAGTACTCTTATGTACTTGAGGATGACGACTCCGATATGGAGGAAGATGAGTGCCCGAATCATGGGCTTGACGACAAGTTGCTAAGCAAGGACAAAGATGAGCCTCCCTTGGGGCCGCATGAGGACCGGTGGACGTTTGGGTATATCCCCAAGGACCAAAAGTACAAGTTCAAGCCGTTGAACTTGGTAGAGCGGGATGCCCCGGGAACGTCAAGGCAGGGCCATGAGGAGCCTTGGGATGTGGTCGGCTATATGACGTGCTTGATTGAAGACTTCTCAAGGGCCTTCGACTTGTTCTTACGTGCTCTTGATGGAGATGGAACCGGTTGGAGTATTGTTGAAAAAGAATGAAGATTGTACCACCTTGGTTAGACGGAGTTCCACAAGAACCGTCTCATTGTATATATTTCTTACTTGTAGTTAGTTGGATTTTTGTGAATTCTTGTTATTTGGATTATTGATGAGCGAGGCGAGGGAGAGAATTTGATGCTTGAGTTGAGTTTGTTGGATAGGTGAAGTGAAGATGATTCCTAGAGAGGATTGGCGATAATATACCTTGGGTTGTAGGCGAGGATCGGGTTTTTGAAGCTTGGAGCAAGCTTTTGGGGATTGGGGAAGTGAAGAAGACCCATCCCGATCGGGATGAGGCGTCCCGACCGGGAAGGATAAGGCAACCCGACCGGGAAGGACCCGTCCCGTTCGGGATGGGTGCGCCATATTTGGAGCATCCTGTGAGTCTGTCCCGACCGGGATGAGGTCGTCCCGACCGGGACGGGTGTGGCATCCCGACCGGGAAGGAGCCGTCCCGATCGGGATGGGTGCACCAAGAATTGAGCTTACTGTGGGATCGTCCCGATCGGGATGAGGGCGTCCCGACCGGGACGGGTGAGCAAACCCGATCGGGAACAACCTTCCCGACCGGGAAGGTCCTCTGCTCCCCCTTGTGATTCTTCTTCGCAAATAGAGTCCACCCAACCGTTTTATGCCCCCTCCCAACCTCCCTAGCTACCCCAGCCTTATCATATGCCTCCTATACTTCATTTTCATTCCCTCACTCCATTTCCTATTCACTTTACACCGACTCTCACATCAAATACCATCCCCTCACACCATTACTATCCCGACCATGACTCCTTCTTGAGTGTGAAGCGAGATGGCACTCGAGAAGACAAGCGACGAGCCTTCAATGAACATCGAGACGATGGAGCAAGTGAGTTACTAACCGCTCGGTTTTGTAACTATCCTTACTTTTCCGTCTTTTTATCGCTTGTTTTTCATTGTTTGCACCCCTTCCCTTGAGTCATGGGATCTTAGCGGCCTTCGAGGCCGTAGTATGGTTGCTCCCGACTCCCGACGACGTGATTACGTCGAGAGTCAATCGATTAGTCCAATTTACAAGATTTTCACCCCTTTTTAGGAGTTAGTCGGATTTGGACGGAGTCCGGGCTAGGTGACTTGATTACACCTAGCCCTCCCCTCCCATTTCCTTTTATTTCCTTCTTTTTATTTTTCAACCCCCTTCCATATCTTTTTCTTGTCTCGGCCCATGGTGACTTGACTACACCCCGGCCGGACACCTTCTACCCTTTTCTCCACTTTTCTTTTTGATTTTTAGCTTTATTTTCGTAGTTTCTTTTCTTTTATTTTGTCTCTCCGCACCCTACGATCGAGCATGAGGACATGGCTCGATTTAAGTGTGGGGGAGTGATATTCTAGTGTAGTTAGTTTTATTTTCTTCGTTTTTCGAAAAAAATCTTAAAAATCCCTAAAAATTTGAAAGTTTTTCACAAAAATCAAAACGATTTTTCTTTTGTGTGTTTTCCCTTTTTGTCCTTGTGTCGTGTTTTTGTCGTATTGTGCGTGTTTGCCTCCCCTTTTCCTTATAGGTCGCTTATTCATCGCTAGCTTTGGAGAGCTTTCAGGACACCCGGTAACATCTTTTCAACCCTTTTCCCTCTTTGTTTCTTGTGGAGTTTGGAGGAGATATGTGTTGTGGTGTGCTCGGGTGGAGCTTTATAAAGTTTGTGGAGGATTGGTTGCTCGTTTGGAAGTTCGGGGTGGTGTTTGTGTTGTATGTGTTTGTTTTGTTTTGTTCTTGTTATGGTGCTTTTACTTCTTTTTCTTTCGTTCGTTTTCGTCATGTCTTCATTTTGTGTTGTGTTGTGTGTCTTATGCGTAAACCGTTTTCGAAAACCCGGTTTAGAGGCTAGTGTGTGAGTGCTTACTTTCCTCTCCTAGTAGTATAAATCGAGTCTTGGGCTTTAGTCTAATAGAATGACTTAAATCAATGAGTTCGTTGGTCCTTTACCTTGAGTCCACCTAGCTTACTAGGGATTTAATACGGGATTTGCACTTTTGACCATTATGACCACCCACGGTGTGAAAAGGCCTTGGTTACCGAGTCTCGTCCCCTAGGTGACCGTGTTTAGGATTGTTTGGTTAGTCCAAGTTTTCTCCACTTTTTGTGGGTTTGAAAGGGAATGCGCAACCCCGACTTACCCATTCACCTACCTCCTACACATTCCACACAAATAAAATGCAAATTATTCAATGAAAATGCCAACAAAGCCAAATCTTGCCAAAAAGGGCAAAGAAAAAGAAAAGAAAGAAAAAAATGAAAGAAAGGAAAGAATGAAGAAAAAGAAAAGGCACAAAAGCCAAAAAGAAAATAGAAAAGAAGAAAAAGAATGGCATGGCAAAACAAATCAAAACGTCGAAAAGAAAGAAAATGCCAAAAGAAAACCCATCTCACAAAAACAAATCCCCACAAAAATAAGCCTTTTTCCGACTTTAGCCGTGAAGAGCCTACCAAAGGACCGAGTCCCTACGAAGGATGATAGCGGCATTAGTCGGTCTTCCCTCATTTTGCATATTTTCCACCTTTTTACTTGGACTAGTTAGGCGGTTTTGGGCATGGGACGACCCTCTTGGGTCACGCTAAAGGGGGCGGGGTCTCACTTACCTACAGTGTCGACTAACACCGTGGTTCCTCACTTTTCCACTCCGCCGATCGTCCCGTAGTACGTTTTTAGAAAGTTAGGAGGACCTAGGTAAGTTACCAACGTTTTTGTTGCTTTATCGTCATACTATTAGGGTTTAGTCCACCTTGGTTTGTATTGCTAGCTTGGGAACATTGTCACTTACCTCGAGTCCTAAACTGGTGTTTCATTCACCGCTTTTTGAGGGAAGCAGTATTTCTTTTGTTTTGGGTGCAACCGATTATGTGTTTGTTTGTATGTTTGTTTGTTTATGTGTTTTGTGTCCGGTTGCATCCACGGTTTTGTCGCAAGACCCAACTTGCCTTGCGGAGTGCACTTGTCCTATAAGTGCACTCGCGTGAGTTGAAGGGGCGTAGGGTGCGCTAATACCCATTCGGTTAGTGTAGTAGTATGTGCTTACTCGAGGGCGAGTAAGGGTTAAGTGTGGGGGAGTTGATAAGTGTAGTTTGTAGTGCCTATTTGTTGTGTTTTGGTCCCTTTTTCCTTGTGGAATCGCTCCTTTGGAGCGATTCATGGGCTTCTTATGCTTCCTTTAGTTCGTTTCAGGTTCCCGAGGCCGAATTGGAAGAGTTGGAGCGATTCCGACTCAATACATACACATTTTGGAGCCAACGAGATAAAGGAACGATGACTCGAGACCTTGGAATCGACCCCGAGACCTTGGGGCCCATTCCCGAGCCTCCGAGACCCGATCTCGAGTCCCAAGAATCGGTGGGAAGCCCATGAGAGGCAAGGAAGGACCAAAGAGTGTTTAAGGAAGGCATACAAGACCCATCCCGTTCGGGATGGGGTGCTACATTAGGATGGCTACTGTGAGCCCATCCCGGTCGGGACCAACTCGTCCCGATCGGGATGACAGAGCCGTCCCGATCGGGATGATCCGTCCCGGTCGGGAAGCTGCAGAGGCAGCACGGGCCTCTTCTTTTCTTCTCCTTCATTCTTGTACCCATATATATACTCCCTTCTTGTAATTTTAAGACATGTTAGGTTACCATACCTTAGTTTAAGCCTCCAAAACTCTCGCTCATTAGTTCTAATCTCTCTTTAGTCCTTAGTTAATTATTGTAATTAGTCTTGTATTAAGAAGATTCTTGAAGATTATTCCAAGCTTGACAACCTTGGGATTATATTTGGGTTTCTCATTAATGCAAGTTTTCATCTTTTTCATCATATTAGTGTTGGTATAATCTTCTCTACTCTAATCCTTGTTTATTTAATCTAGTTTCAATCTTTTTATATTGTTATTGTCATTGTTCTCTTTGTTCATAATGGATGTTTGGTTTGTGAGTTTGTTTTCTCTTATGATTGTTAGTTTCTCATTGATTATGAGTGAGTAGTTTCTTTGTGGGGTTAGTAGGGGGATTAGGGGTAGATTATGGATGATTAGGGTTGATTAAGGGGAAAAGGTTGTATCTTTGTTGTTAGTCACATTGTAAGCACTCTATGTGTTTGTTGATATGCTTGTGTGAGTTGTAGTGGTCATGCTTCCCATGCTTGTATTCATCTTCTCATTAATTGTTTATTTTGTGGAAATGTTGAGAATAGTCATAGTCACGAGAGTGCCGACTAGAGTCTAAGTTGCGAGAGCCCGGACTCACCTTGACATCGGTCTAAGTTGTGAGAGCCCGGACCGACTCTAGCGATTAGGAGACACCTTTACCCTTGATCACCCCAATTACCCTTCTACCTCTATGAACCCGACCTACCCCACTTCTTTCCGTATTTGAGTTCATCTTCTTAGTTAGACATCATTTACTCTAGTTTATTTGTTAGATCGATCATTAGTATTGTTTAGCATTGATAGTCTAGTTCTTATTCCTCCTCCTCAATAGTTTTCCATTTATCACTTCTTCGTGTTTGTTGGTAATCTAGTCTCGTTTTAGGCCAACCTAGTCTAAACTTTGATATACCGTCCTCGTGGATACGATCCCGACTTACCCTAGCTACTCACTAGGTTAGTCGGTGTTATATTGATTGGCTAGGGACGTGACAAATCCCTAACCATCACTGGCGTTGCCCCTTACACGGCTGATACTCTGCAGGCGTTAAAAGATAAGCACCCCTTTTTTCCGCGTGGCACTTCTTGTGGGCGGGACGGTTTTCGTGCCCAACATCTCCTGGATTGTTTGAGCGGGGCCGCGGTTGCTATCTCGGATGATCTGATCACCTCTATCACTAGGGTGGTTAACCTGTTTCTCGAGGGCAGATGCCCGCAGGTTCTCAGTGAGTACATCGCTAGTGCTCCGCTCACCCCGCTTGTTAAACCAGGTGGTGGGGTCCGTCCTATTGCTGTGGGCACGATTTGGAGACGCCTTGTCTCCAAGGTTGGGGCTGTTCTGATTGGTCCGTCGCTTTGCGGGTATTTTGAGGGCCTCCAGTTTGGAGTCGGGGTTTCCGGTGGGGGAGAGGCCATTTTGCACGCCTTGAACCGGTTTGTTGAGGATCGTGGTGGGGACGTGGGCCTTTCCATGCTTTTGGTTGACTTCCAGAATGCTTTTAATTTGGTCGACCGGGAGGTCATGTTGCGCGAGGTTCGCCGTTGTTGCCCTGTTCTTTCCCGCTGGGTCGAGTTTTGCTACTCTCGGCCTGCCAGGCTTTTCTACGGGGAACACAGCCTTTGGTCTTGTCAGGGGGTCCAGCAGGGTGACCCTTTGGGCCCTCTTCTTTTCGCTTTGGTCTTGCATCCCTTGATTTGCAAGATCCGGGACTCTTTTCCCTTGAGCTTGCAGGCTTGGTACTTGGATGATGGCACCATTGTTGGAGATACCTTGGTCGTGGGGAAGGTTTTGGAGCTGATTATGGAGGATGGTCCTCGCTTGGGCCTTCACCTTAATGTCGGAAAAACTGAGGTTTTTTGGCCTAAGGAAGACCCTAGGAGTCGACTACCGGGTGTTTTCCCTCATGATATTTCTCGACCGCTGCGTGGTGTCAAAGTTCTTGGTGGCCGTGTCAGTATCTGTCGTGCCTTCAGCAGTGAGCTTGTGGCGAAGAGAATTTCGAGAGCCATTGAGCTTATGGACTCGGTTGCCAGGATTGAGGACCCTCAGTGCGAGCTGTTGTTACTTCGTGCTTGCGCCGGTATTTCTAAGCTTTCTTTCTCTCTGCGTACCTGTCCCCCTTCGGTCTTCGACTCGGCTCAGACCTTTGATGCGGCTTTGCGGTCTAGCCTGGAACGCATTGTCACCGCGTCCGGCTTCGGGTTCGGGGATTGGCAGTGGCGTCTTTCCACACTGCCCTTTAATTTCGGGGGGTTGGGTGTTTACAGCGCCGGGGATGTCCTGCACTATGCCTTTTTGGCATCTCGCCTTCAGTCCTCTGAGTTGCAGGCTTCGCTCCTTCAGCCTTCAGCCGTCTCTACTTCCGGGCCGACCTTCGATGCGGCCTTGGCTCTGTTTAGCGAGACCACCGGTCCGCGACACCCTTTTGGATATCTGCTTTCGATCTGGTATTTCGGCCGGTAAGGAGGTGGATATTGGTTTGATTGATGGGCACGACAAGCCCCTTCGCCCGGCGGATTTACTTCTGTATTCCTGGGATAGGGGGCGCGATGTGTGTGTCGATCTGACAGGGTCGTCCTCTTTGACTCAGTCCGCGATGTCTGATTTTCTGCCTGGCCGCGCGGTCGCTGATGCTGCTCAGCGTAAGTGCGCTAAGTATGGAGATTTGTGCACCAAGACTGGGTACGGGTTCCTACCTTTCTCTTTCTCTTCTCTAGGGGAGCTTTACTCAAGCGAATTCAGAAATTCTCTATCTCTCAGGACGCGGGAGCCCGCGCAGCTGCTTTTATTTTTACTCGTCTTAGTTTTTCTATCGCTAAGGGAGTGGGTGCCCAGATAGTATCTCGGTTACCCACTAACTTCTTGTAATTTGTTTCGTTATTAATGCAAGCTCCAGTTTATAATAAAAAAAAAATTAATAATAATAATAATAATAATAATAATAATAATAATAATAATAATAATAATAATAATATTAATAATATTAATAATAATAATAATAATAATAATAATAATAATAATAACAATAATAATAACAATAACAATAATAATAATAATAATAATAATAATAATAATAATATCTATTTTGAACATTTAAGTAGCGATTGTCGTTTGCAAGAGTTCTTGTCGAAATTGATGTTACACAGGAATTACCAGAGACGATTACAATCAACATACCTATTTTGGGTCAGTCAATCCAGCGTGTTGATTACGAATGGGTTCCACATTACTGTACTAGTTGTGGGAAATTAGGTCATGTTAAGACCACCTGTAAGAAAGAAAAGCAGAAATTGCAGGCTGGTAGTACTCGTTATACACCAGTGAAGACGAACTCTCATGGGTTAGGTGGTACCTCAGTTGGTGACGGGTTTAAACCTAATCAACCAACTGTAATGCATCAAGGACCCCATGAGAAAGACCCTGTTGGAGGCCTCATCACTAGCTCAGAACCCCAGATGCTAGGCAGTACCTCAACAGGTTTGAAGCAGACTGATGGTCAGATTGGTGCACAATCCGACTCAGGATGCGAAGAGCTAGGTCGGGCTGCCCTTTTTGAACCTGATGATGACTTCTCTCCTGTTGTAAGGCGTCAAGGATGCAGTGGGATAGGCTTAAAGGTGATTGGCTCTAATGGTGGTGTGGTAAACCAGGAGAAGATGGTTCCTCCAGTGACAATCATATCTAGAAATAGATTTGATGCTCTGAGGAGTAATGCTAATGACCGCAATGAGGAGGTGTTGACTCCTGTAGAGGAGAACATTCCACCTGATATTTCTAGATGATTATAGCAGCTTGGAACATCAGAGGCTGCAATGATCCTGTGAAGCAAGATGAAATTATTAAACTTATTAGGGTTAGGGGGATTGATCTAATGGGAATACTGGAAACTAGAGTGAAAGAGAGGAAAGCAGGAGTTATCATCAATAGGAAGTTTAAGAAATGGCAAATCGTATGTAATTATAGATGTCACTATAATGGTAGAATTTGGGTCCTCTAGAATCCCAACTCTGTCAGGGTTACTGCTATTCAAATTGAGGAACAACTAATTCAGTGTCAAGTTCATCATTATGCAACTGGGCAGAATATTGGTGTTACTTTCGTTTATGGCTTCAATGATGCTAGGAAACGAAAAATTTTATGGGAACAACTGGTGACTATCAGTAAGACAGTTGATAAGTGGCTAGTTATTGGTGGTTTTAATGTTATTCGATGTAGGGAGGATAAAATTGGGGGAGATGAACCTGATGAGGTAGCGATGGATGAGTTTAATAATTGTCTTATGGATAGTGGGCTGCATGATCTTGCTGGACAGGGATGTGACTACACCTGGACTAACAAGCAAGACCCTAATGCTAGGGTTTTGACCAAGATCGATAGAGCATTAGTAAATTTGGAAAGGATTACTGAATTTCCCAATTGCTGTGCTCATTTTCTTAACTCAGGAGTGTCTGATCATTCCCCAGTTGTTGTAACTGTGTTTCAGAAGGAGATTATGAGAAGGCGATTTAGTTTTCTTAACTGTTGGATTAAGCATCCTAATTATCATTCCATGGTAAACCAAGCCTGGAGCAGGACTGTTCGGGGAACAGCAGGCTTCAGGTTATTCGCAAAATTGAAAAATGTTAAGCTCGCTCTTAAAGATTTGCATAAACACCACTTTACTAGTATTGGTGGCAGAATCAAGGAAATTGAGAAGAAGATTAATGATTGCCAAAGCTTACTGCAGGTGTCACCTATGGACACAGTTCTGATTCAGAAGGAAAGGGTTTTGGTAAGGGAATGGAGAGTGATTAAGGATGCTGAGATCAGTATTCTCTCCCAAAGGACTAAGATGGAATCCATAGTTAGGGATGATGCTCCTACAACTTATTTTCATTCTCGCTTAAAAGAAAGACGTCAACAACAAATGATTGGGGCCATAAAGGATAAAGAGGGTAATGATAGGATCGGGACTAAGGAAGTAGCACAAGGGTTTGTGGACTATTATACACATCTGCTTGGGAAAAGGGTACTTGTTAAGCGATTGGAGAGACAAATTGTTATGAGGGGCAGATTAGTTAAGGAGGATGAATGGGTGAACTTGCTTTGCATTCCACAGGAGGCTGAAATTAGGAAAGCATTATTTTCTATTGGTTCGGACAAAAGCCCGAGTCTGGATGGGTTTTCTGCCGGTTTTTTCAAGAGTTCCTGGTTACTTATTAAGGTTGATTTCTGTGAAGCGGTCCTGGAATTTTTCAGGAAAGGAAAGTTATTAAAGCAGGCGAATGCTACTTCAATCACACAAATACCAAAGAAGTATACGTGTCAATTTGTGCTTGATTATAGGCCCATTTCATGTTGTTTCGTTCTTTACAAGACCATTAGCAAATTGCTTGTTAATAGACTAACCACGGTTTTGGGGGAGATTATTGGACAGGAGCAGGCGGCATTTATTAGAGGACGGAATGTTCACGAAAATGTTGCATTATCTCAATCCCTCATCAAGGGATATGGACGGAAGTACTTAACCCCACGTTGCTTAATGAAAATCGATCTCCGTAAAGCTTTTGATTCTTTACAATGGGAATTCCTAGATAATATATTGCAAAGTCTGAACTTCCCACAGCAATTCATAGATTGGATCATGAACTGTGTCACAGGATCTTGGTTTTCGCTGAAAATTAATGGTGCTAGTCATGGTTTTTTTAAAGGTAAGGGAGGGTGAGACAAGGAGATCCCTTATTTCCGTACCTCTTCGTTCTTAGCATGGAGATCCTGTCAAGGCATCTTAGAGTGATAGCAACTGAAGCGCAGGTATCGTTCCATCCTAAATGTAGAAAATTGGGTCTTAATCACTTAGTTTTTGCGGACGACTTGATGGTGTTCATGAGGGGGGATCACCCTTCCGTCATGGCTGCAACTCGCGCTTTGGATGACTTTGTAGATCTTACTGGCCTTTATGCTAACAAGGAGAAAACTGATATATTCTTTGGAGGTATTCGGGAAGAGGTAAAGGATTTAATTCTTAGTAGTACAGGGTTTAAGGAGGGAGTTTTCCCTTGTCGCTACTTGGGGCTTCCATTGAATGATGTAATTAATAGAATGGAGCATTACTCAATGCTTATCCAGAAAATCCATGATATCATCCGTAGCTGGTCGTCGAACTGCTTGACATATGCCGGCAGGTTATAGCTCATAAACTCAAATATTTTCGGGATTATGAATTACTGGTGTAATAATACCATTTTACCAACAAATGTTATGGAAAAAATTTCGAAGCTATGCAGAAATTTTTTCTGGAGTGGGACGAGTGATAGGAGATTAATTCTCAAAAGTTGGGATAGCATTTGTGTGCCTTGGGAGGAAGGTGGGTTCCAAGTCAAACAATTGCAGGCCTAGAATAAAGCTTTGATGATGAAGTGGGTCTGGAGTCTGATGAATGATACAGGAGGAATTTGGGGCAGATGGGTTCAAGTTTATGTAATAGGGCGAGGGTCTTTATGGGACATCCATAAGCAGGGTAGCTTCACTGGTACTCTTGTCAGCATTCTGTCCTTACGAGATGAGATTATTACTAAGACGGGAGGCATTGATCAAGCTAAGAACTTAATCCATAGCTGGACTAAAGGGGGAGTTTTGATTCCTAGTTTAGCTTACGAATGGTTCAGAAATAAGAATGATCGAAGGATTTGGTTTAGGGGACTGAAGGCGAGAGTGATACTTCCTAAACATGGAGTAATCACCTCCTTGACATGTCAGGACAAGCTAGCTACCATTGATATTCTACAGCGGAAGGGACAGTAAATTCCTAATCGATGCGGACTTTGCAAAGAAGAGGCGGAAAGTCACTCTCACCTCTTCTTTACTTGCAAGTTTTCTTCTCTGTTATGGCAGATGATGATGGACTGGATGGGCACAAAGGGGCGAAGCAACGTATTGAAGGCAGAACTTACGTGGATTACAACAGGCAGAAGGAAAAAACATTGGAAGAGGAATTGGTTTTTGTCTACCTTGGCTGCCACCACTTATCACATATGGGAAGAACGGAATGCGAGAATTTTCACAGGTCGAGATCGAGGTGTTGAAGTCCTTGCGAAACACATTAAGTTTGAATGTTTCATTCGTCTACATAATTATAATGTTACAATTGATTACAGATGAGATAATTGTATATAAGGGTATACGTTACTTTGTTGTCGAGATGTTTTTAGCACATATTAGGGGTTATCCTTTTATAAGTTTTAGGCTTGTTTATTTTCCCATTTTGGAAGAATAAAGGAGTCATAACATTCTTGCAAAATAATAATAATAATAATAATAATAATAATAATAATAATAATAATAATAATAATAATAATAATAATAATAATAATAATAATCGCCTCTCCTGGACTTGCCTTTGAGTCTGCCCTGAGTGGGTTTGTTGAGGCTACTGGTTCTGACTTCTTGGTAACCCCTCTGAGATCGCTGCCCCAAAACTCATGAAGAAATTGGCAGATATATATTTCACGAGGGTTGCTTCAGCGGCAGAATCTGTTTTCTCCTTGACTCCTCGGCAGGTTGCCCTGTGAAGATCTCAGCAGGGGGACCATTCTTCTGACTGGTTGAGGGTTGTCCCTATTACTGGGCTTGGGCAAACCATGAACGGTCAAACATATCGCAGTGTGCTTAGTTACCGCCTGGGAATCCCTTTGTTTCCTCTATCCGGGACTTGCTCTTCCTGCTCCAGGGCCCTCAGAGAGGATATTTTTGGGGATCACGAGGTTTTCTGTGCTGGTACTGTGGGGATTAAACATCGCCATAACCTTGTCCGACACACTGTTCGATATTTGCTTCCGGACGGGGATCTCTGCAGGCAAGGAGGTGGAGATTGGCCTCTGCGACGACAACGGCAAGCCCTTGCGACCTGCCGACCTTCTGCTCTACTCGTGGGACAGGGGGCGGGATGTTTGTGTTGATCTAACTGGGTCCTCTCCTTTGACCCAGACCGGCTTGACCTCTTTTGAGCCCGGACGGGTCGTTGCTGATGCTGCTCGCCGTAAGTGTGTCAAGTATCAGGCACGCTGCACGGCTATTGGGTATGGTTTCCTTCCTTTCACCTTCTCCTCTCTCGGCGAGCTCGACACGGAGGCTATTTCTCTGCTCCAGCAGATTCGTAAATTCGCTATGTCACAGGATGCTGAAGCGCGTGCCGCAGTTCATATTTTTACTAGAATTAGTTTTGCAATTGCTAAGGGAGTGGGAGCCCAGATAGTATCTAGGCTCCCCTCTAACTTCTTGTAATTTGTTTCATTTTTAATGCAAGCTCCGGTTTTATAAAAAAATTTAAAAAAAAAAATTAATAATAATAATAATAGATATATGTTAAAAGGAAAACCTACATCTATTTTTAATAGGCTATTTTTAAGTAGTCTTCCTTTTTTTTCACGCAGAACCTCACTGAACATTAATGTAAATGATAAGTGTAGTTTGTAGTGCCTATTTGTTGTGTTTTGGTCCCTTTTTCCTTGTGGAATCGCTCCTTTAGAGCGATTCATGGGCTTCTTATGCTTCCTTTAGTTCGTTTCAGGTTCCCGAGACCGATTTGGAAGAGTTGGAGCGATTCCGACTCAATACATACACATTTTGGAGCCAACGAGATAAAGGAACGATGACTCGAGGCCTTGGAATCGACCCCGAGACCTTGGGACCCAATCCCGAGCCTCCGAGACCCGATCCCGAGTCCCGAGAATCGGTGGGAAGCCCATGAGAGGCAAGGAAGGACCAAAGAGCGTTTAAGGAAGGCATACAAGACCCATCCCGTTCGGGATGGCCTCATCCCGTTCGGGATGGCCTCATCCCGTTCGGGATGGCCTCATCCCGTTCGGGATGGCCTCATCCCGTTCGGGATGGGGTGCTACATTACGATGGCTGCTGTGAGCCCATCCCGGTCGGGATGGCAGGGCCGTCCCGATCGGGATAGTCCGTCCCGGTCGGGAAGCTACAGAGGCAGCACGGGCTTCTTCCTTTCTTCTCCTTCATTCTTGTACCCATATATATACTCCCTTCTTGTAATTTTAAGACATCTTATCTTACCCTAGATTAGTTTAAGCCTCCATTATCATTCAAAACCCTAGATTATTGCTACTCTCATTAGTTTAATCCTTTCTTTAATCCTTAGTTAATTATTGTAATTAGTCTTGGATTAAGGGATTCTTGAAGATTGTTCCAAGATTGACAACCTTGGGATTGTATTTGGGTTTCTCATTAATACAAGTTTTCATCTTTTCTTCATCTATTGTTGGTATAATCCTTTCATCCTTAGTCTTTGTTATTTATTCAAGTTCTTTCTTATTGTTATTGCTATTGTTCTTGTTAATGATAATGGATGCTTGGTTTGTGACATTGATTTCTCTTATGATTGTTGGTTTTCTCTTAATAATGAGTGAGTAGTTTTCTTGTGGGGATAGTAGGGGGATTAGGGGTAGATTATGGATGATTAGGGTGGTTTAAGGGGAAAAGGTTTCATCTTTGTTGTTAGTCACATTGTAGGCACTCTATGTGTTTGTTGATATGCTTGTGTGAGTTGTAGTGGCCATGCTTCCCATACTTGTGTTCATCTTCTCATTGATTGTTTATTTTGTGGAAATGTTGAGAATAGTTTAGTCGCGAGAGCGCGGACTAGGGTCTAAGTTGCGAGAGCCCGGACCCACCTTGACATCGGTCTAAGTTGCGAGAGCCCGGACCGACTCTAGCGATTAGGAGGCACCTATACCCTTGATCACCCCAATTACCCTTCTACTCCTATGAACCCGACCTACCCCACTTTCTTTCCATATTTGATCCATCGTCTTAGTTAGTCATCATTCCATTAGTTTTCATCGTTTAGTTAATTATTAGTTTAGTTGCTATATCTTCTCCATTATAGTTTTCCATTCTTCGCTTCTTTGTGTTTGTTTGGTAATCTAGTCTCGTTGTAGGTAGACCTAGTCTAAACCTTGATATACCGTCCTCGTGGATACGATCCCGACTTACCCTAGCTACTCACTAGGTTAGTCGGTGTTTTATTGTTGGCTAGGGACATGACAAATCCCTACCATCAATTTGGCGCCGTTGTCGGGGACGGTGCATTGTTTAGACTTAGTTTGCTTATTTCTAGACTTAGTTACCCTTCTTTGTGTTCTCCCATCTTCTTTTGTGAATATTCTCTAGATTTTTCTTCTTTCCTTAGTTTTATTTCTTCTTTTTCTCTTTGTCTCTAGTTGTGTTTGTTTATTGTCGTTACCTAGTGCCCATAAAGCACTAGGCGTTCTTACGTTTGTTCTAGTGTGTAGTGTATGCCTAGGAGGGGAGGCGACTTCTATCTCTTTAATCCAGAGCCGGAGAGACTCTTTCGAGCCTTTCGCCAGCGGACGATTAATCGGGTTAGGATCTCTCAACCGAGTGCAAGCAATACTCATCAAGGGCAAGCCCAAGGAGCCGACTGAACATTTCACCTCGAGAGACGGCCGGAGGGACCTTCATCAATCCCTTCGGTGATTCTTCTCCTAGTTCCCCCTCTTCATCTACATCAACACTCTCTACACCACCATCTTCTCCCTTACATCCAAGAATGCCTAAGTTTTCCTCTCACTCAACATTCACCGAGGATGTCTTGCCGGGACCGAGTGCATTACCGGAAGCCTATACCGGGAATTTTGTGGCAAAGACTCAATTTATCCAACTTGTGGAGAGGAGCCCATTTAGTGGTTTGCCCACCGAAGACCCGCACCAACACATGGAGACCTTCTCCGATTATTGTGACGCTATATCTCAAACCGGGGTTACTCAAGACCAAATTCGTTGGGTACTCTTCCCGTTTTCTCTTATTGGAAAAGCGAAGCAATGGATCAAGAGTCTCGATAGGGAAACCATGGGTATCGGCACTTGGAAAAAGCTTGCCTTGGCGTTCTACCAAAAGTTTTACCCTCCGGAAAAGACGAATTTGCTTAGGGCCTCCATCATCGGGTTCCAACAAAGGGATGAAGAGAGCCTATATGAAGCTTGGGAGCGGTTTAAGTCTTTGGTAAGATCGTGCCCTCATCATGGACTCTCACAATGGTTCTTGGTGCAACAATTTTGGAATGGACTTTATGAGGACTCGAGAGCTATTCTTAACACGGGGTCCAACGGTAGGTTCACCGAGGTCGATGACGACCAAACATGGGCGAGAATCGAAGAGATGGCGGTGCATAATTCGCAATACTCTAGGCCTAGGAAGGCACACCGAGGAGGCATGCATGAGGTCGATGCTATCACTAAGTTAAGCATTGACCTTGGAGCTCAACTTAAAACACACATGGAGACTATTGACAAGAAGCTCCAAAGCCACCTCAACCAAGTCCAAGGCTCTAGTTCCTCCCACCATCAATCGATTCAAGAAGTGAATGCTTTGGGGTTCACACCTCCTACACCTTACTTTGGGATGTGCGACACTTGTGGAATCGTTGGTCATGACCCTATGAATTGTAGAGGGAGTATTGAGCAAGTGAACGCCTTTCAAGCGTTCAAGCAAGGTGCCTCCTTCTCTAATCAATACCAAGCTTCCAATCAAGTCCCTCAACAACAAACACTTCAACATCAACAACAACATCGTCCCTATGTTCCACCTCCCTTACGGGACAACAATGAAAGTTACCAAGGTTATGTGGGTAACCAAAGACCCTTCAACAATTTCAAGCAAAATAACCAAGGCAACTTCAACAACAAGCAAGGGTTCCAACAAGGGAACTTCAATCAAGGTGGTTTCCAAGGAAACCAAAATTTCCAAGGACAACAAAACCACAACCAAGGGTATCAAAGCTACAATCATGGCAACAATCAAGGCCTTAATCAAGGCAAGCCCCATGGGTTCCAAGGGAACCATCAACAACAACAAGCAACACATGGCAATCGACAAAGCAAGCCTAGGAGCCGGTCTCCTATTCATGACTATGGTACTCCATTAGCCCTCACCGATACTCCGCATAATCCATCATCCCCACCACGGGAATCCGACATACAAAAGCAAATGATGGATATGCAAAGGAATACCCAAGAAATGCAAAAGAGTCAATTGGAGGCACAAATGACACAACAAGGAATCATTGCTCAAATTCTAATGGATAACAAGGGAATGAAAACTCACATGAAGATGATTGAGAATCAAGTGTCACAACTTGCATCGGGAAGTTCTTCAAGGCAAAGGGGGCAATTGCCTCCTCAAGGCGAAATTCCAAATTATGAACATGTCAATGCCATCACCTTGAGGAGCGGTGCTACATATAATCCTCCCGTGTTTCCTAGTGAGCAAGAAGCAATGAAGGAAGTTGTGTCTCCAAATCAAAAAGAATCAAGCTTGGACAATCCAATGGAGGAACAAGTTCTATGGGAAGTTGAAAACCCCCAAGAAGACAACCCTCCCCCACTTCAAGCACAAGAAAAGGGTAAAGAGAAAGTGTCAAGTGAAGAGTCCACCCCAATTGATCAAAAAAAGTACCAAATCAAGTTGCCTTACCCATCAAGGCAAATGAAGACTAAGGTGGACACTCACTACGACAAGTTCCTTAGTATTGTGAAGAAATTGGAGATTAGTGTCCCGTTCACCGAGTTACTTACCCAAATCCCGGCATATGGAAAATTCATGCGGGAAATCCTAGCTAGGAAGAGGTCCATCGACAAGGAAGAGACGGTAGCGTTCACGAGGGTGGTGAGCGAGCTTATTCAAGGTTCCACGCTTCCGAAGTTGAAGGACCCGGGTAGTTTCTTGATCTCTTGCACCATAGGCAATTTCTTGATCAAGAATGCCTTATGCGACTTGGGCGCGAGTGTGAGCATCATTCCCTATTCTATTTGTTGCCGACTCGGAATGAAGGAGTTGAAATGTACGTCCCTCACCCTCCAAATGGCCGATAAATCATTCAATCGACCATTAGGAATGTTAGAGGACGTACCGGTACGAGTAGGGAAGTACTTCATTCCGGTCGACTTCATTGTGCTTGACATGCCGGAGGATGCCAACACTCCCATTATTCTTGGGCGCCCATTTCTACACACCTCGGGTGCCATAATCGATGTGAAGAACGGTAGGATCACATTTGAGTTAGGCGAGGAAAAGATAGTGTTCGACCTCCAAGGCAACACTACGCCTACTACGGATGAATCATGTAATATGATCCAAGCCAAGAAAGACATCGATCTAGGGGGTGAACCGGAACAAAGCTTGAAGAAGTACTCTTATGTACTTGAGGATGACGACTCCGATATGGAGGAAGATGAGTGCCCAATTCATGGGCTTGATGACAAGTTGAAGTGCAATGACAAGGAAGAAGATGAGCCTCCCTTGGGGCCGCATGAGGACCGGTGGACATTTGGGTATATCCCCAAGGACCAAAAGTACAAGTTCAAGTCGTTGAACTTGGAAGAGCGGGATGCCCCGGGAACGTCAAGGCAAGGCCATGAGGAGCCTTGGGATGTGGTCGGTTATATTACGAGCTTGATTGAAGACTTCTCTAGGGCCTTCGACTTGTTCCTACGTGCCCTTGATGGAGATGGAACTAGTTTTGGTTGTTGAAAAAGATTGAAGAAAGCACCACCTTGGTTTGACGGAGTTCCACAAGAACCGTCTCATTGTATATATCTCTTTCTTGTAGTTAGTTGAATTTTTTTGAATTCTTGTTATTTGGATTGATTGATGAGCGTTGTGAGGGAGAGAGTTTGATGTGTGTTTGAGTATTGTTTGATAGGTGAAGTGAGAACGCTCCTAGAGAGGATTGGCTATGGTACCTTGGGTTGTGAGCAAGAGGATTGGGTTTTTGAAACTTGGAACAAGTTTTTGGGATCGTGAAGGTCGAAGAAGACCCATCCCGACCGGGATGAGGCGTCCCGACCGGGAGGGGTAAGGCATCCCGACCGGGAAGGGTGCCATCCCGATCGGGATGGGTGCACCATATTTCGAGCTTCCTGTGAGTCCGTCCCGACCGGGACGGGTGAGGTAACCCGATCGGGATCAGTCTTCCCGACCGGGATGGTCCTCTGCTCCCCCTTTGTGATTCTTCTTCGCAATCAAGTCCACCCAACCGTTTTATGCCCCCTCCCAACCTCCCTACTCCTCCCTGTTCCTATCATATGACCCATTCACCTCACTTTACACCGAGATCCGCATCAAATCCCACCCCCCCCCCCCTCACACCTTTGCCACCTCTACCATGCGATGTTATCAAGAACGAAGCGGAAAAGCAATGATGAAGACAAGCAAGCGCCTTTATCGATCTATGAGACGATGGAGAGAGTGAGTTGCTAACCTATGGTACGGCAACTATCCTTTCTTTTCCGTATTTGTTGTTGTTTGTTTTCCTTTGTTTATTCCCTTCCCCTTGTACACTTTCGTGTCTTGATGTCATGGTGGCCTTCGAGGCCATAGTTTGGTTGCTCCCGACTCCCGACGACGTGATTACGAAGAGAGTCAATGGATTAGTCCAATTTACAAGATTTTCACCCCTTTTTAGGAGTTAGTCGGATTTGGACGGAGTCCGGGCTAGGTGACTTGATTACACCTAGCCCTCCCCTCCCATTTCCTTTTTATTTCTTTCTTTTTATTTTTCTTCCCCCTTCCATATCTTTTTCTCGTCTCGGCCCATGGTGACTTGACTACACCCCGGCCGGACACCTTCTACCTTTTTCTCCACTTTGTTTTTAATTTTAGCTTTATTTTCGTAGTTTATTTTCTTTTCTTTTGTCTCTCCGCACACTACGATTGAGCATATGAGGACATTACTCGATTTAAGTGTGGGGGAGCGATATTCTATCGTAGTTAGTTTTATTTTTCCCTTTTTTCGAAAAAAACCTTTAAAAACCCTAAAAATTTGAAAAAATCTCACAAAAATCAAAAAGATTTTCTTTTGAGTCTCTTCCTTTCGTGTCGTTATGTCGTATTTCTGTCTTGTGTGCGTGTTTTGCCTCCCTTTTTCCTTTTAGGTTGCTCAACCACCGTTAGCTTTGGAAAGCTTGCAAGACGTCCGGTAACGCCTTTTATCCTTTTTTCCTCTTTACTTCTTGTGATGTTTGGAGGTTTGTGTTATGGTGTGCTCGGGCGGAGCTTTGTAAAGTTTGGTGTTGGTTGGTTGCTTATTCGGATGTTCAGGGTGGTGTTTGTTATATGTTTGTTTTGTTTTATTTTTGTTTTGTTGCTTTTGCTTCTTTTTCTTTCGTTCGTTTTCGTCGTGCCTTTGTTTTGTGTTGTGTTGTGTGTCATGTGCGTAAACCGTTTTCGAAAACCCGGTTTAGAGGCTAGTGTGTGAGTGCTTACTTTCCCTTCCTAGTAGTATAAATCGAGTCTTGGGATTTAGTCTAGTAGAATGACCTTAAATCAATGAATTCGTTGGTCCTTTACCTTGAGTCCACCTAGCTTACTAGGGATTTACTACGGGATTTGCACTTTTGACCATTATGACCACCCACGGTGTGAAAAGGCCTTGGTTACCGAGTCTCATCCCCTAGGTGACCGTGTTTAGGATCGTTTGATTAGTCCAAGTTCTCCACTTTTTGTGGGTTTGAAGGGTCTTGGCCCGTCCCGACTTACCCATTTCCCTACCTTCCTCACATACACACACAATAAAATGCAATTTGTTGATTCTCTCTTTCTTGATTGTCGAGAAATGCCAAAAATGCCAAATCTTGCCAAAAGGGCAAAGAAAACAAAAGAAACAGAAAGAAAAATGAAAGAAAGAAAAGAATGAAGAAAAAGAAAAGGCACAAAAGCCAAAAAGAAAATAGAAAAGAAGAAAAAGAATGGCATGGCAAAACAAATCAAATAAGTCGAAAAGAAAGAAAATGCCAAAAGAAAACCCGTTTCACAAAAAGAAATCCTCACAAAAATAAGCCTTTTTCTGACTTTTGCCGTGAAGACCCTACCAAAGGACCGAGTCCCGAGGAAGGATGATAGTGGCATTAGTCGGTCTTCCCTCATTTTGCATGTTTCCCACCTTTTTACTTGGACTAGTTAGGCGGTCTTGGACACGGGACGACCCTCTTGGCTCACGCTAAAGGGGCGGGGTCTCACTTACCTACAGTGTCGACTAACACCATGGTTCCTCACTTTTCCACTCCGCCGATCGTCCCGTAGTACGTTTTAAGAAAGTTAGGAGGACCTAGGTAAGTCACCAACGTTCTTATTGCTTTATCGTCATACTATTAGGGTTTAGTCCACCTTGGTTTGTAATGTTAGCTTGGGAACGTTGTCACTTACCTCGAGTCCTAAACCGGTGTTTCATTCACCGCTTTTAGAGGGAAGCGGTATTTCTTTTGTTTTGGGTGCAACCGTCTATGTGTTTGTTTGTGTGTTTGTTTGTTTAGGTGTTTTGTGTCCGGTTGCATCCACAGTTTTGTCGCAAGACCCGACTTGCCTTGCGGAGTGCACTTTTCCTTTAAGTGCACTCGCGTGAGTTGAAGGGGCGTAGGGTGCGCTAATACCCATTCGGCTAGTTTAGTAGTTAGTGTGTGCTTACTCGAGGGCGAGTAAGGGTTAAGTGTGGGGGAGTTGATAAGTGTAAGTGCCAATTTGTTGTGTTTTGGTCCCTTTTTCCTTGTGGAATCGCTCCTTTAGAGCGATTCATGGGCTTCTTATGCTTCCTTTAGTTCGTTTCAGGTTCCCGAGACCGATTTGGAAGAGTTGGAGCGATTCCGACTCAATACATACACATTTTGGAGCCAACGAGATAAAGGAACGATGACTCGAGGCCTTGGAATCGACCCCGAGACCTTGAGACCCAATCCCGAGCCTCCGAGACCCGATCCCGAGTCCCAAGAATCGGTGGGAAGCCCATGAGAGGCAAGGAAGGACGAAAGAGCGTTTAAGGAAAGCATACAAGACCCATCCCGTCCGGGATGGCCTCATCCCGTTCGGGATGGGGTGCTACATTACGATGGCTGCTGTGAGCCCATCCCGGTCGGGATGGCAGGGCCGTCCCGATCGGGATAGTCCGTCTCGGTCGGGAAGCTACAGAGGCAGCACGGGCTTCTTCCTTTCTTCTCCTTCATTCTTGTACCCATATATATACTCCCTTCTTGTAATTTTAAGACATCTTATCTTACCCTAGATTAGTTTAAGCCTCCATTATCATTCAAAACCCTAGATTATTGCTACTCTCATTAGTTTAATCCTTTCTTTAATCCTTAGTTAATTATTGTAATTAGTCTTGGATTAAGGGATTCTTGAAGATTGTTCCAAGATTGACAACCTTGGGATTGTATTTGGGTTTCTCATTAATACAAGTTTTCATCTTTTCTTCATCTTTTGTTGGTATAATCCTTTCATCCTTAGTCTTTGTTATTTATTCAAGTTCTTTCTTATTGTTATTGCTATTGTTCTTGTTAATGATAATGGATGCTTGGTTTGTGACATTGATTTCTCTTATGATTGTTGGTTTTCTCTTAATAATGAGTGAGTAGTTTTCTTGTGGGGTTAGTAGGGGGATTAGGGGTAGATTATGGATGATTAGGGTGGTTTAAGGGGAAAAGGTTTCATCTTTGTTGTTAGTCACATTGTAGGCACTCTATGTGTTTGTTGATATGCTTGTGTGAGTTGTAGTGGCCATGCTTCCCATACTTGTGTTCATCTTCTCATTGATTGTTTATTTTGTGGAAATGTTGAGAATAGTTTAGTCGCGAGAGCGCGGACTAGGGTCTAAGTTGCGAGAGCCCGGACCCACCTTGACATCGGTCTAAGTTGCGAGAGCCCGGACCGACTCTAGCGATTAGGAGGCACCTATACCCTTGATCACCCCAATTACCCTTCTACTCCTATGAACCCGACCTACCCCACTTTCTTTCCATATTTGATCCATCGTCTTAGTTAGTCATCATTCCATTAGTTTTCATCGTTTAGTTAATTATTAGTTTAGTTGCTATATCTTCTCCATTATAGTTTTCCATTCTTCGTTTCTTTTTGTTTGTTTGGTAATCTAGTCTCGTTGTAGGTAGACCTAGTCTAAACCTTGATATACCGTCCTCGTAGATACGATCCCGACTTACCCTAGCTACTCACTAGGTTAGTCGGTGTTTTATTGTTGGCTAGGGACGTGACAAATCCCTACCATCAGTAAAATTGTCTCAATCGATAACTGGTCGATAAATTAACCCTAAAATATTTCAATCCCTTGCCACATAAAAATATTTTAATCATTTGCCCAACGAATCTGACACGAAACGATCGAGTTTGGTACTCAATGACCCGTTATTCATCTACCCAACAAATCCGACACGTAACGATCGAGTTTGGTACTCAATGACCCGTTATATAAGTGAGTCGATACAATCTCAAAACAAGAGTTAATCGGGTCGAAGTTGACTTAAAAGACTCTTGACTCGAGACCCATTTATATGTGACCCGGACCCGAAACCGTCTTTACACATCACCCTACTTAATTACAACCAAATCACCTCATAATTCATAAACCCCCAAATTACATCGAAAATTAGGGCTTCTCATCCAAAAATCAATTAAATTCAATCGAAAATGAAGCAATCAACGCGTACTGAAGAATATTTAGATGAGTTTGAATTCAGAGATGAAGACCATCCTGAATTCAATGCATGGTCGGCGATTCATTCTGAACTCGCTAGCCCTAATTTGAATGAGCACGGTATAATTCTATCGAAACTCATCCGATTTCGTGTTTATTTTCTTAATTTGAGTGAATTTCTGAGTTTTTGTTCGCTAAATCAATTACATTCTCAATTATTTTGATGTTTGTGCAACAATGGTGATATGAATTTCTTCAATTACGTGGAAAACAAATTCCCAAAACTTCAACAACCCTGTGCAAATTCATCGCAATCGTCGTCCTCCGCGGCACCCTCGGCGTCAACCTTGGGTCATCGGCGTCAATCAACCAGGAACGTGTCCAACTCGAAGAAGAAGCTAAACAAGTCATCCTCCGGCAGTATCTCTTTATGTCGCCTTCTCTGTATGTCGCCTTCTCCCTCTTCCCTAATGTGTGCTTCATTTAGCTTCAGTTAAACCTAATTTAACTTGTCGAAATCTCAGAAGCGCTAACTTAATTCTGAAATCACATCATAAGTCCCTAATTGGGTTTTCTGTGTTGGTTTGTGTTGGAATTTCAAATTTCTGTGAATTGTGTTTAATAGTTTGTTGTTCTTTGCATTTCGAGTTACTGTATTGAATTTCGAGTTACTATTTTAGAGTTGAAGTATCTGTGATTCTTTTTAGTCGTAAATCTAGGGTTTTCTGCAATATGTACTTGTGAAATTATGCAATTTGGGTTGTTTTCCTTTGTACAATTCTGAAATTCTGTGCAATTTGTTGATGATAATGATGAGTTGCAGATTTTATGACCACCCTTTTTTGTACTCACTTACTGAATGGCATTGGCATCATGGTCTCTTTACTCACTTACTGAGTAAGGAATGCAATGCAAGAGCGAGTTGTAACATAGCTTTTTATCCGTGAGTCGTGAGTGACACTAATCTTAGGCGAGCTGATGCGTGCTGGTTTTGGTGCCATCTGAATGTTGTGCATTGTTTGTTGATCTTCCATGTGATTTTGGGCCTGTGGCTTTATTACACACACACATCAGCCTGGACTTTAAAACCCTTATTGACAAACAAAAATTCAATGAAGTACAGTTATAGAAAACTAAACTTCTCAAACCCGACATCGTCAAGAGGAGAAGCTGTATAAGGGGTGAGACAGAGGCATTGGGGAAAATGAGAGGTAGAAATATGATTACCTTCAAATAGAACCCGTGTATAGCTCAAACCATTTGATACAACACAAGTATCTGCGTTTGCATATGATACAACAACTGACATGTTAAGAGCGGAATATGCAGTTCTCAATTTTCCTAATCAAAAACGTAACTGGCAGCTCTACTATTGCTTCTCTTCTGGAACCAAAATTACAGTCAATATAAAAAAATAGATAACCAGACAGTGAATTTTTATCGTGAAATGCATCAGAACATGAGACACAACATCTTAGTCTCTTTAGACAGTCGGAAATAAACAGAATAAGCACAAAAACCTGAGCTATAGTAGACCATTATTTGAATTTTGTCTTCAATGAACTTCATCTTCATTTGTTTTACATCTGGTGTCCTCTTGTCTTCGATGCGCGCCTGATATAACATTA
This sequence comes from Agrostemma githago, assembly GCA_958450325.1. NCBI lineage: Eukaryota > Viridiplantae > Streptophyta > Magnoliopsida > Caryophyllales > Caryophyllaceae > Agrostemma > Agrostemma githago. The sequence continues at coordinate 47,683,487 of OY288255.1, forward strand.
AGTTTGAAAGCGGTTACAATGAATTGTGCACTTTGAAGCTTGCGGCTTATGGCATAAAACTTATACGGAGTACCAAGCAGTTTAGATACTCAATTTCAGCTTCAAGCTGTTTCATATGGAGGTTTCTACCATCTGCTCCCTTCAAAACGCGTTACCATCTAGAATCCCTAATTTTTTTATAGGGTTGTTTAATAATTAAGAAATTTAAGGTACTTTCCTCCTATAAAAGCAGGAGGCCCCCTCCGTCGCTTATTTGCTTCTTATAGTCCTCACTTTCGCTGCCCGTCGTTCCCTCTCACTGGTCCGCATGTCGTTGACCGCCAGCCGCCACCATGCCATGGTTACTCCCACGCCTACACCACTCAAGAGAGCCACCACCCACGGTGTTCTAAATATTCTCTTTCTTTCAATTTCTGTCAATATTTAATTTTGTTGATGTTCTTCACTCACTGTTCAGAGAATTAGAGTGATCGTTTCACCTGGTTGTTGCATTTTTATGTGAAATTTCTTCATTTTTAAAATTTTAATCATTTTCAGGTTGTATTGTTGATTCTGTCTGAATTTGTGATTTGTGAATCACGATTCTGATTTTATGTATATCTATGTGCTTGAGTCATTTTATTTATGGAATTTTTATTGAGTTTGACTTTTTGAGATTATTAAAATTATGATTTTGTTTGTGTATTGGACGTATAGATCAAGTATACTGCTATCATTCCTAATATTTATGAGACTTCTTTCCTCATACAGCAGCATTAACTCACTATCAACTTAACTTGACATAAATTCGTATTTTATCATGTTCCAGATTCAATGAAAGTGTGGCTAATCAGTTGCGGTAGCATTAGTTTCAAGTGTCCCGGATTACCAGAAAGCCGAAGTTTTTTTTGTGTATCTTATCCTATATTCAACGAGCAAGCTTATTTACTCGACGAACTTTTGTTTCATCCGCAACCTCCAAGCATCAGGCGACAAAGGAGACAAGCTCAGAAGAAATATTTGTTTGTAATAACATTTTTAATATTCATTGAATTTGGTTTATGTTGTAACTAATGTTTATATTAATAATTTTAATGAAGTACTTTGATAATCCATCTTTGTAAAACCAATGTTGTAGTATTTATCTACTAGTGAAAATAAGTTATTTATCCTATGAAAATTTTAAAATTTCCTAATGAAATCTATAGTTCGGAAAAATTTGTAGTAAAATTATATATCTGACAGAAAAAGTATCCAACGAAATTTTCGTAGGAAATTTAGACTCTTCCAACGACATTCCGTAGGACCATTATTTTGGTCAATAGATTTGTGTGACGAATCATTCCGACGGAATTTTCCGTTGGAAATTTAATTCCTACAAAATATATCGTAGGAATCAATTTGTTTGGAAATTTAATTCCTACAAAATATACCGTAGGAATCAATTTGTTTTCAACGAAATATACCGACGGATTGGTTCCTACGGATTTTCCGTAGGAAAGTGTTTATTCCAACGAAAATGACCATAGTTCCTACAAATTGGGTCCGTAGGAATGACACTTGTTTTTTGTAGTGGACTTTAGTCTATTAGAATGACCCTAAATCAATAGTTTCGTTGGTCCTTTACCTTGAGTCCACCTAGCTTACTAGGGATTTACTACAGGATTTGCATTTTGACCATTATGACCACCCACGGTGTGAAAAGGCCTTGGTTGCCGAGTCCCGTCCCTTAGGTGACCGTGTTCGTAATTGTTTGATTAGTCCAAGTTTCTCCCCTTTTTGTGGGTTTGAAGGGAAGACGTCGTCCCGACATACCCATTCCCCTACCTCCTACACTTGTCCACAAAATAAGATGCAAATTGTTGAAATCTCTTTCTTAGTTGCAAAAGAAATGCCTACAACTCAAATCAAGCCAAAAGGGCAAAGAAAAGAAAAGGAAAGAAAACGAAAGAAAGAAAAGATTGAAGAAAAAGAAAAGGCACAAAAAGCCAAAAAGAAAATAGAAAAGAAGAAAAAGAAATGGCATAGCAACACACAAAGCAAAAACGCAAAAGAAAGAAAAATGCCAAAAGAAAACCGTCTCACAAAAAGAATCCCCACATCTCAAAAATAAGCCTTTTATCGACTATTACCGTGAAGAGCCTACCAAAGGACCAAGTCCCTAGGAAGGATGATAGCGGTAATGGTTGGTCTTCCCTCATTTTGCACTCTTATCCACCTTTTTACTTGGGCTAGTTGGGCGGTTTTGGGCATGGGACGACCCTCTTGGCTCATCGCTAAAGGGGGCGGGGTCTCACTTACCTAAAGTGTCGAATAACACCGTGGTTCATCTTTTTTCCATCCCGTAGTACGTTCTTAGAAGGTTAGGAGGACCTAGGTAAGTTACCAACGTTTTTATTGCTTTGTTGTCATACTATTAGGGTTTAGTCCATCTCGATTTGTGTTATTAGCTTGGGAACGTTGTCACTTGCCTTGAGTCCTAAACCGGTGCTTCTTTCACCGCTTGTTTGAGGGAAGCGGTATTTGTTTCCTTTTGGGTGCAACCGATTATTTGTTAGTTTGTATGTTTGTTTGTTTATGTGTTTTTGTGTCCGGTTGCATCCACAGTTTTGTCGCAAGACCCTACTCGCCTTGCGGTGTACACTTTTCAGTGTACTCGCGTGAATTGAAAGGGCGTAGGGTGCGCTAATACCCACTCGGTTAGTAGTCTAGTTTCTTTTAGTTTAGTAGTTAGTTTGTGCTTACTCGAGGGCAAGTAAGGGTTAAGTGTGGGGGAGTTGATAAGTGTAGTTTGTAGTGCCTATTTTGTTGTGTTTGGTCCCTTTTCACCTTGTGAAATCGCTCTTTGGAGCGGTTTCTGGGCTACTCATGCTTCCTTTAGTTCGTTTTAGGTTCCCGAGACCATTCATGAAGAATTGGAACGATTCCAACTCGTTTCATACACTTTTGGAGCCAACGAAGAGGAGGAACGATCACTCGGTGCCTTGGATTCGATCCCGAGACCTTGGGACCCATTCCCGAGCCCCGAGAATCGACGAGAAGCCCATGAGAAGCAAGGAGGGACCAAAAAGATCATATTGGAGGCCTACAAGACCCTTCCTGGGCGGGATAGTAGCCTTCCCGACCGGGAAGGGGTGTACAAACTAAGCAGCCCCTGTTTTGGGTCCGTCTCGGTCGGGATGACCCTGCTGCAGCTCGTGTTTGTTTCTTTTCTCCTCCTTCCTTCTTGTAACCTTATAAATACTCCTCCCTTGCATTGTTTAAGCATGATACATTACCCTAGATTATTTTAGACCTCTTTAGAACATTCAAAACCCTAAGTTTAGTTTCGTATTAATCTTTAGTTAATCTTAGTTTAATCTAGTTGATTAGTCTTGTATTAAGGGTTTTCTTCAAGAATCATCCAAGATTGACAACCTTGGGAGTTTCATTTGGGTTTATCTTTTCAATACAAGTTCTCATCTTTTTCATATCCTTGTTAGTTTGGTATAAGCTTCTTCTCCTCTTTACTTTTAATCTTTGTTAATCTTGCATGTTTGAATCTTTACATATTGTTCAGTGTTCTTGTTTGTTCTTAATGGATGTTTGGATTATCATGTTGATTTCTCTTGTTAGTGATAGATTTAGTTTCATAATGTATGAGTAGACTTCTTGTGGGGTTAGTAGGGGGATTAAGTGTGGATTATGGGTGATTAGGGCTTGATTGTGGGTAAAGGTAATTCCTTTGTTGCTAGTCACTTATTGGGCACTCGATGTGTTTGTTGAATTGCTTGTGTGGGTAGTAGTGGTCAATGCTTCTCATACTTGTCTTCCTCTTCTCATTGTGTGGCTAGTTTGTGATTGAGTCCTTGTGTTTTGAGTAGCATCTAGCATGAGTATTCGGGTCTAGTCTTTGACACGAGAGTGCGGACTTTGGCTTAGGTGCGAGAGCGCGAACCGACCTTAGTGATTAAGAGACACCTACACCCTTGATTACCCAATCATCCTACCACATTTAAGAACCCGACCTAACCCTACTCCCTTCCTTATTTGATTCATTCTTCTAGTTAGTTATCATTTCTCTAGTTTACTTGTTCCATTAGTCTTTAGTTGTTTTATTAGTTCTTGTTATAGTTAGTTCATTGTTAGCCTAGTTCATACCTCTTCAACCATCATAGTTAATCAATTCTTGTCTCTTTGTGTTTGTTTGTGACTTAGTCTCGTATTTATGTCGACCTAGTCTAGACACCCTACAAGCCGTCTCCATGGATATCGACCCGACTTACCCTAGCTACCCACTAGGATTAGTTGGACTCTATTTGTTGGCGGGGATCCAAAACAAATCCCTACCATCACATCCCTCAGGATTTTACTTGAAAGCCAAGTACCTGAAGCAGATTGGGTCCAAGCCCGATACGATTCGCTAGTTCTTTTAGACGAACGACGATCCCGGGCCCTCAATAATATTCAAATATATCAAAAGAGGATCCAACGGGCTTTCAACAAAAGAGTTAGGCCCAGAAACATCAAAGGAGATCTGGTCCTAAAATCGGTTCGTGCCTTACTACCGGTTGACCCAAGAGGAAAATTCAAACCCAATTGGGCTGGGCCATACTTAGTCAAGAAGGTCCTATCAGGAGGAGCGGTGATGCTGATAGACCTGGAGGGGAACGAGTTCGTCAACCCGACCAACTTGGACCAGTTGAAGCGCTACTACCCATAAACCCTATCTCAATGTCATTTGCAAAAATTTATAAAAATTTGTCTTTTTATAAATTTTCAAAATTATATACAAGTCAATAAGTTAGAATTAATTATTCTACTGTCGCACATCTCGAATTAATAATCTTGATGTATTTCGAAAATTGCAAAAAAAATCAATTTTGAACTATGTTTGGTTTGATTCCGCCATTTGTGGATACGTAGGCAACCCCTCAAAAGGGTACAACCACTGCAATAACGAAAAGACGGGAGCGGTATTCACTAATATGTCTTTTATTAAAAACGATAAACTCGGGAAATCCAAAATTACATACAAGAAAAAAAATGCAAAAAACGGCAGCAAAAAAAAACGGCAAACAAAAAAAACCACAAAAAATAATAATAATATCTAAATAATAAAACGAAGGAGACTAATATCCGGGCATTTTGCCCTTCCCTTTGTCCTTTGGGTCACGTGGAGCCCGAGGTCGCCGGGGTGGGGGCGAGCGTTCCCGAATCACGAGGGGAACCTCCTTAGCTCGAACTCGTTTCTTCGACAGCGGGTCTGCTGCTACCATCTTTGGTCCAAGTCGAGCCCGCACGTGCTCAGGTAGTCTATCTCTTGGGCCAAGTCGGTCCTGAACTGCCAGTCTTGGGCCAAGTCTCCTTTCTAAGTTGGTCTGGGGGCTCGCTTTTCCCCAAACACCTTTAGCACTAGACCCTTCAGTTTGAGTCTTAGTCTTCTTTTTCTGACCCGACATTAGGCGGACCAGAGTAGCCGGGGTGTCACCTTCGTCGAAGAAGCCCATGTTGTCTTTAGCGTGCTCCCTTCGCAGCAGGTCGAAAGCCTCATCAACCTTCAGAGCAGCTCGGGCTTTGGCATCACCTGCTTTAGTCAACTTCACATAGGAGTCTGAAACCCAGGTCGAGTGGCGAGATTTGGGAATGGGCCAAGTATGCCGGGTGTACCATCTTTGCATCCAAGTATTGCACATCACATCAGTCAGTTGGGTAGGGTCACTCACAACTACTTCAACTTCTGCGATACGCTGGGTCCATCCATACTGCCTTAGTATGCGATCCGGGTAGAGATGAACTGTCTACCTGAAAGACATGATTACCTGATAGCGGCCTCTGTCCCTCGGGTCCAAGCCAGTCCAAACATAAATGGGACACCATGGCACTACCCATCGAATTAACGGGCCGCTGTGAAAAGACAACACCTCGTCCCAATACTTCTGAGTAATCTGGCGAGAAAAATCAATGGCCCGCCTCCTTGTCATCACTTGATTATGACGGTAGTTGCCGGCGTCAAGGGGAGGATCTATCACTAATAACCTCTCATATAGCCAAATCTGAAAAAGGAAGCAAAAACATGAGTTCCCGAGACAAAATAGGCGTCCGCCTAAGGGCACTCGATCGAGTGCCTAGAGGTCACTCGATCGAGTGGTACCTTTGAAAGCAGGTCAGAAGGTTTTTATCGAGGGCACTCGATCGAGTGCCAGGGTGACTCGATCGAGTGCCCACTGCAGCAGGAAAAATCGCGGAAAAAAATCAAAAATCGAGAAGTGGGAAAATAATAAAAATCCCACATACTTGCAGCAAGCGGGTGCTCTCGGTTAAACGCACCGACGAATCCCTCTTGCGATTGTCCAAGCCTTGGATGATTTCACCCGTAATCAGCCAAGTCGGGCTGTGTTCCGTCTCCATCAGGTCAACCATGGTAAAAAGACGGACGTCACCCATGCAAGACAATAAATCCATGTGACCTTCAAAAGCATAAACATGGAGCATACAGAAGGAGAAACCCCCGGCTATGAATCGGTCTGATCTGGACATCATGCGGGTTCATAAATTTCTCAGCCAGATCAATTAAAGAAACCGTGTTGTTATCCCCAGCCATTCGAGATACCTCGTTGTGAGAAAGTCCTAAAAATTCTCGAAGCTTCCTCCTTGAGTCATAGACCGAGTACGGAACGGCAGGGCGGAGAATCGGGTTCCATCCTCCCACAGCAGCAATCTCCTCAGGTAGAGGGCAGACTTCGCCCCGAGGAAAGGCAAAGACATGATATATGTCGTCCCAATAGGACAAACAAACATCCAGAAAATAGCGATCAACCTGCATCTGACGGAACGTGTACAGCTGAGTAATACCCATCTGGTTTAAAGCCACCCTATCCGTGTCCCTGAAGCGTCGGGACCATTCTTGCAACATCACGGTCAATCGGTTGATTCCCATGATTAAAATTCTTGAAAGGAATAAAGAGACTTTCTTTTTGAGGAGGGATGAATTATGAGGAGTTTGTGAAGAAAATCAAAGACAAGGAAGGGCTATATATAGCATCAACCTTACAACCCTCTTCCCATATCACTTTTCCATGAAAAGTTTCCTAATTCTAAGGGAGTCAACATACAGGCCTCGTCTCGAGATTCCCTAATCTTAGCCCGGGAATTAGTCATCCCGAACATTCCTAAAATTCTTTAGGAGTCAAAAATTTCAAAATTTCAAAAAAAAAATTCAAGACTTCAAAAATTCAAAAATTCAAAAATATCGAAATTTTCAAAAATCTTTTTCCCCAGCGCGAGTCATATTTTCTACCTACGTATTGCATGCAAATTTTATGTGACTTATACAGGTACAATTTAAGACCGCGCAACCCACATATCTCCCCAGCGGAAGGCCCAAGGCGGCATTTTCACGGGATGGGCCCACACATAGGCACACCCGGGACTTACGCGACAAGTCCAAATTCCCCACGGTGGTATTATCATCAGCCCAGGTATGATTTCTGTCTTATGGCTGGCGAGCCCTTCACACAAGTCTAATGGACTATAAACGACCCGTCCGGAAGTCTGCCAGGTTTCAATCCTCGATTGGCCTGGTAGCTACTCTGACTTTCGCCTTGTCCAAGCCTCAGTCAGAGTGGGGGCTCTGTAGACACCCGCATTTTGACTGCCAGGTGTCTATGGCAGTTTCCAAAAAACACCCGATGATGATCGGACGCTAACGTGTTTCTACGCGCTCGGATACGGGCTCAAAACCATTAGTTGTTGGCTTAAGCACTTACAGAGTACAAATTTCACAAAATCGACCTCAAATCCAGGCCCAGTAGGTCGTTTCCAATCAAATAAGGCTAATTTGGGCCAAAACCGACACCGAATATAAAACCGACTTTTTACGATTGGGTCAACCCCGGTCAAAGCCGTTTCCAAGACACATATAAAAGCAGCCACATAACATCAAAAAGTCCAAAACAAATATAAAACCCATCTCGAGGTCCAAAACATTGGACCCGCGCGACCCAGCCGATCCACTCGATCGAGTGCTCCACCCACTCGATCGAGTGGGCCCTAATTCAAGCCCGACTACGTTTGAATGGGTCACTCGACCAAGTCAAGAGGCTACTCGGTCGAGTAACCCTAGCCGGGGGTCCATGGCCATGCCTATATATACACCCCCATGCACAACCTTCTACACATCTTTATTTGCCCTAATTCTACCCTAATCAAACCCTAATACTACACTTGCAAACCCTAACCCTAGCTTAGGAGACAAACCCTAAACCACCACAATTTAGCCTACATCTCGATTACTCCCGTGCTAGCCACAACTACGAGTCATGTCCGAGAACAAGAACATGTAGGTTGAGGGTGCCAATTCCCGCTCTTCTTTTCTCCTTCTCCTTCTCCCTCGCGTCGCACGTCGTCTATGTCGTCTTTTTTGGTTTCTTTTTTTTATTTTTATCGCGTCCTAATATCATTAATAATCACTAGTATTAAAAGACACTAAAATACTTGTGAATTAGTGTCGAGTGTGAGGGATGTCGGAATAAGAAAACCCGAATATACAAGGGTATTGCACCCAGCGTTGCCGGTCGCTTATCCTGACACCCCGATCACTTGATTATTGAAACAAGTCAACTTAAACAACAGTTTTTATTTTATCCGCATTGTCATCATTAATCGCTTATTTCATCGATTTCCCAAAAATTATTTCTGAAACATACTTTTTTTTATAAGGGTCGAAACCCGTTGACGTGGATCCGACATCACATAATCCCTAGGGATTTATTTCGATGTCGGAAAAGCCGAGGGAATCAAGTCTTTCAATTCAAGCAAAGTGTCGACCCGTTAGATTCGATACCAATTCCATAATTGGATGTCGAATCTAACTATCTAGTCAAAAAATCTCATTAACACAATGTTCGTTGATGCTAAAGTAGTAGTCACCTAACTCAATCGAGTTAATACGACGCTATAAAACGCGGAGAACATACATATCGCGTTAGTACGATTTAATTCGACTTACAAAATCATATTCTCAAAAATTCACTCTAAATATTCGGTATTGGTCTCATAATCAAGCACCGGATATAATGAGTAGCACGAAATTGGGACCAAGAAAAGCCCGCCACGCGAGTCGCACGAGCCTTGTGCGAGTCGCGTGGTGGTGCGAGTCGCGCCCTTCTCGCGCGGGTCGCGCGGATCCCTGAAGTTCGTGACATAAAATTGGTTATTTTGCCTTAACTCGTTTAGCAATAATTCTTCAAAATCCTTTTTCTTATTTCGAATATTTGATTTCATTTCCATAATCGAATATCGAATATAATGAATATCGTTTTTTTTAGGTCAAGTATAGATTATGTCATATTTGTACATGACTTAACAAAGCTACAAATTTTCCGAAAAAGCAATTTCGAAGTCGATAACAAAATCGCAAGCGAACCCTAGTTCGTACAGGGGGCACTCGACCGAGTGCCTAGCCCACTCGGTCGAGTGGCACCCCAAAAACCAAGATAGAAGATTCTGACGACCTCCACTCGGTCGAGTCTCGCAATGACTCGATCGAGTGGCAACGTACTCGGTCGAGTTCGTCAATAACTCGATCGAGTAGGGTCTAAAATACGGGACAGAAGCTCTTCTAGAGGTCCACTCGGTCGAGTCTCTCAATGACTCGGTCGAGTGGCCCTTTATCACGTCAAAACCGTGAGTCCTACACCGTCCTCTAGTCTCGGTATTTCCTTTTTTATGACTTACATCAACACGTGTCAAAATCAATCACGTGTACTACTACTTTTTCAAAAACCATGCATCGCGTTTACATTACACAATATCATATTATTCTATACCTTGCGCAAACCGTTATGCCGTTACTAACGAGTTTGTTGTTTCTCTTGTCAATTTTGGCTGTTTATTTTATTGTACTAAAATGAACCCACATGTTAAATTCAACTTTGACGTTAGAATTTGTTGCATTAAATCGACATATAAACCCTTTCAATTTCTCGCATGTTTAGGGAAAATAATGTTTGCTATAAGAATTTTCATCGTTCAACTAACGCGCGTATTGGAAAGTCTTTCGATATCTTAGTAGAGGCCGCTAATGTGCGGGCGGGGTTGGGTGTCCTTAGTGGGCTTCCCAACACGTGCCCTCACCCCTTACTCAGAACCTCGGTTTTTGGATGCCCGAAACCGTTGGCGCACGAGAGTCATTCAATACACGATAACCGGTAGTGACGGTATCGGTATCGCAATGCAAAGGGACGAGCTCAATAAACTCTGACATCGTAAATGGGCCGTATTTTGTATACGGGCCACTACGACATAGAGTGGGTTCGAACGGGCCCGAACTCCCACAAAGTTCGGTGGCGACTCCACTTCGATTTAAATTTCATTTCGATCCATTCTCATATGGAGATTCATTCGCCACCCCAAAACCCGCGAGTGGCCGCGTCGGGGTGGACCTATGTCATGTCCACACCCAGCTTAAGGAGCAGTTGGCTCGGTCTCAGGGCGAGACCTCCGTGCATGGTGAGGCTAGGCATCGGATTGAGAGGGAGGCAGAGGCTACGGGTCACGCTACGGGTGCTACCGAGGAGGTTGGAGGAGTCCCTGAGACGGTTACTCTAGACATGTTGTCGGGGATGGATGGTGGTGGGTCTCCTACCTTTGACTTAGAGGATTTGGGTTTGGACGACAACAATTGTGAGGTTGTGATAGTCGTTGGCGCGGCTTCTAGGGGTCCTCCCTAGTCTCGATTTGTGTATGGATTTGTATGTTTCGTATATTTTCTTGCGATTTTTAGTATTTGGATTAGTTGGATTAGTCATGCATTTTAGTTTGGTGAATTGTCTACCTAGATTGACAAGTAATCACTTCGCGTTCATTTATTTGCGATTTAATCTTAGTTTAGGGTGCGTTGGCGTTGCATGGGAGTACGAAAACAGTTCATTTTGGATGTTTTGAAATGCGTTAGTTTGAGCCAGGAACCGGATCAGATAGTACGTCGATTAAAATATTTTGACTTGAGACGGGCGAGATGTAAAACATTAACGTGTTCTGACCGAGCGTATTAGGAGATAAGTGTAGTTGTTTTGACATTCAAGACGAGGTCGAAGTTAAAATCCAGACAACTTTTGAAGAAAAAGTTAGACCACTTTTGCATACTCATAACATTGTCTTTTTAGGCTACAGACGCGACTTGACAATAACCGTTAAAAGGCTACAACACGCTTAGGTGGGGTAGCTTATCCCCCTAAAAAAATGAAAAGACGCTTAAGTCTCGTATGCCAACAAGTCTCTGGGGCGGGCTTTAGTGACTTTGGAAGGTCGTTCCCGATGTCCAAGGTATCATGTGGTAGCTATGGTGATAATGCGGAATCGGTGTTTCTATTTTTGGGTCGCTCTAGATATCATCTCCCTAGGGATAGGCGCCTGCGCTAATGCTCTAGGGTTCTGAGTCGCCTGGACTCGGGCGGCTGGAGACTCGGGCGCCTGGGCCAGGGCGGTTCGAGTCTCGTTTATGGAAATTTTTGTTGTTTCCTAATTGTTGTGGGATTAGGGTTATATATACGGGTTGTGGGTGCTCGTTTTAGACATACTAGAACATCCATAGGGTCTAGAACATCCATTTTTAGGGTCATGTTGGGTTTCGGGGATCTCCTAACCGAGTGGGCGGGTCATTTTAGGAAATGCGACCCCGAGGTTTGTCCAAATGATGGTTTGTCAACAGTCATTGCGCTAAGTCGAGTCAAGGTACAAGATGACTTCTTATTGGCCTGTTATAAGTTTTGGGACCCAAAAGGCCATGTTTTTGCTTTCCCCGAGGGTAAAATTTGTCCTCTTCCCGAAGAGATAGACGCTATAGGTGGGTGGAACTCAGTTCGGCTTTGTGTGCCTTCGGGGAATGATGCTTTTGTGGAGCGGCTTTGTCACTTTTTAGACCTTCCTTCATTGGAGGAGGCTAAGGTTTTCTTTGGGAGAGATGGCATTGACTTAGGGTTGCTTTTTCGGACATTCTCCCAGGCTGGTTCCTACGATGTTTCGGCCTTGCATGCAGGCGTGCTTTCAACATCGCGGGGGCTTGTTATTATCTTTTTGAGGATGCGAGGACGCGCGAGGGTTGGGGTAATCCTCGAGTTTTGGATGTTGTAATGGGAATGGAACGTGGACGATCGCCCTCTTTGCTTATTTTGGGTGAGCTTATTCTAGGTCTCGATGCTAGTGCCCGGTTCCATGAGACACCTTCTCGGGGCTCTAGGATCATTTTGCAGGTGCTTGGGGTGTCATGTTTCCTTGTTGTTTGGCTCTCTTTTTTTTATGATGCTTTTTGTTTTTTTGTGGTTGCTTTATCTTGAAGGTGTGACGTTTTGTCGTGTTTTGTGCAGGTTTGGCTACAAGAGCAGCTTGGTTTGGTCGACCCTCCCTAGGGCTTCAAAGGTTATAACTACAGGGGTTTCACGGGCCGTAAGACGGTGCAGGTGTGGAGTAAAGGTCACACCGAAAAGGAGTGACTTTCCTATTTTGCTAAAGGGCAATCGGTTATTAGATGGTTTATCCCGTGCTGGAATATCAGCGGGCGTACCGGGTTTCCATTTTCATCTCAACCGAGGCTTTGTCAATACTATCTATGAGGGATCCGGTTTACATTTATCCGCGGGAATTGTCGAACCAAATGGGCGTTAAACCATCCGCTTCGGTGGCTGCTAAGGGTGTTTCTAGGTTCGACTCATGGATAGAGAATTTTCTTAAGGAGTTTAGAGTGTCCTGGGAACCGAGGTTTTCGCATCCCGTTGTTATTGAGAATGTCCGGCTGGCCGACACTGCTCCCGTCCGGCAGGGGGTTTGTGAACACCCGTCAGGACAGAGTAACTCAAAAGTTAGGAAGACAACGCCACTAGGGAACGAGGAGGTGACTCGAGGGAATGTCACTAAGTGCTTGACCAAGGGGAGCGTTACCGATCCTAGTACCGTCAGTTCATCTATGCGGACCAAGACTAACGAGACTCATATTGAAAATGTGAGTGAGGAAGGAATGTGGGACTGGCTGGGCTCGCCTTTGGCTAGGGCGGTGGAAGCTTGCGTTCAGAAGATCGATGATGAGAAACACAAGCAGATACACCCGAATGGCAAGGGAAAGAGAAAGTTGGACCGGTAGAGTCCAGCCATTTGGTATTATGTCTTATTAATTGATATTATGTGGCGTATTAGTCCTAGTTTTTTTTCTTTGCGGAGTTTCAACACGTTGTTGCTTTCCGGAATAGCCGGGTCTCAAATGCTTGATGTAAATGTCTCGACAAAGGCTCGATTCAACCAAATTTTATTGTTAATGAGAAGCACATTGTTATTTTTATTTAAAAAAAAATTTGTTTCGTGGTGGCTCGCAACTCGATACTTCATTTTACCCGGAGCGCCCTTTCGGGTTGTCACTCCGTCCTCGGCTCACCTTTTATTATTATTTTTTTGTGACGGCTCGCAACTCGTTTCTTCATTTTGCCCGGGGCGTCCTTTCGGGTTTTCACCCCGTCCTCGACTCGTCTTTTTTTTTTTACGACGGCTCGCAACTCGTTTCTTCATTTTGCCTGGGCGCCCGTTCGGGTTTTCACCCCGTCCTCGGCTCGTCATTTGTGCTTCGTCACTTAAATCACTCATTAGCCGGAACGTGGAAAGAGTCCCGGTTTGTATGTGAATCGAGTAATCGATCTCTTTTTTGTTGTTTGTATGTTTGTACCCGAAGGAGGGTTGCCTATGTATCCGCTTTTAAAGGAAATCAAACCATGCTCGTAGTTCTTTCGAAAATGTGAGTGATTTTGCTTTATACTCGTTATGCTAATTATCGATTCGAATTTGTTTGTTTCCTCTTTTTTTTGTCGTTTTGCATGGTTTCCCCCTAATTCGAAGGTCGGGATGTGGTTGTTAGGATGTCTATGGGTAGTATTGTTTGAGTTGATCCATGTTGGTTGGATTTGAGAACTCTTGACCGTCTAGGTCAGTGAGGATCACGGCGCCCCCCGAGAGTATTTTCTTGACGAGGTGGGGGCCCGTCCAGTTTGGTTTGAATTTCCCTCTAGGATCGACGGGAAGGGGTGCTCTAATGGATTTGACTACTAAGTCTCCCTCGTGTATGTTTCGGGATTTCACTCGTTTATTAAAGGCTCGTTGTATGCGTTGTTGGTAGGCTTGTACGTTGGATAAGGCATGTATCCTACGCTCATCTAAGACCACTAGCTCGTCATATCATTTTTGGTTTCATTCTTCTTCAGGAATACCGCTCTCGGCTAATATCCTTAGTGATGGTATTTCTAGCTCTACGGGTTGCATGGCTTCGGATGGTGTGGCTCCGGTGGGTGTTCGGTAGGATGTTCGGTACCCCCATAAGGCGAAGGGGATTTTGTTTGGCCAATCCCGGCAGTTGTCTATCATTTTCTTAAGGATCGTGGTGATGGTTTTGTTGGCTGCTTCCATGGCCCCGTTTGTTTGAGGTCTGTAGGGTGAGGACTTGTGTCTTTGGATTTTATAATTGTCGAGGAGCCTTTGGGTGTCGGCCCTGAAGTGAGCCCCCTGATCACTGATGATTTCGTGAGGTATGCCGTAGCGGCAGATGATATTATTTTGTAAGAATTTGACTACTTGTTTTGAGGTTAGTACGGTGTAAGAGGCGGCTTCTACCCATTTGGTGAAATAATCGACGGCCAATAATGTAAAGCAATGTCCGCTGGTCTCGGATGGGTGTACTTTTCCTATGATATCTATTCCCCAAGTAGAGAAAGGCTAGGGTGTGCCTATAGTGTGTAGAGGATATGGCGGTAGGTGTTGGATGTTGGCAAATATTTGGCAGTTGTGGCAGTGACGAACGTGACGTCGACAGTCTGCCTCTAAGGTGATCCAGTAATAGCCCAGTCTCATTATTTTTCGGGCTAGTAGGTGTGCGCTCATGTGGGGTCCACACTCTTCATCATGTACCTCTTCCATGACTCTCTCGGATTGGTTTTTGTTTATGCACCTAAGAAGGACTCCTTGTGGGGTACGTTTGTATAATAATCCTTGACTCAGGACGTAATGGGCGGCTTGTATTCGTAGGGCTCTTTTGTTCTTGGTGTTGGTGTCGAGTGGATATGACCCGTGGGTTTTAAAGTCTAGGATTGCCTTGTACCAGGGTTCCTCGGGGGTATCGTTGGTTTCGAGGTTATGGATGTGCGATGGTTGTTCGCTTCTCTCTACGCAGATAGGCATAGAGAAAAGGTGGTCGGGCTTGTTTATTAGCGAGGCTAGTTTGGATAAGGCATCGGCGAATTGGTTTTCTTCGCGGGGTATGTGTATGAAGTCGATTTCGGTGAATTTCCGGGATATTGTCTCCACTTTGGTTTGGTATGGGGTTAGGCTTTCGCTATAAACCTTCTAGGTACCCGTGGCTTGGTTGACTACTAAGGATGAATCCCCGTGCACTATAAGGTTTTTAACTCATAAGGTAAGGCTGCTTTTAGTCCTATTAGGCAGGCTTCGTATTCAGCTGCGTTGTTGGTAACGGGGAAGTCTAGTTTGTATAAATGTTCGTTTGTTGCAGGCTCGTTGTCGTTTGGTCGGGGGGGTCAGTGACGGGTTGAACCTAGGGCTGTTGTTCCCAATCTCCTCTTTGGTTGAAGTTAAGTGGGTCGTTTGTTATAGCCCTTGCGTTTTAGTTAATCGTTATCGATAAATGGCATAGTGTCGAGTCTTTAAGCGTTAAAATAAGTTATTAAAAGAAGTCAAACGATTGTCGAGGCATGTTTGTGAAAGAAAAGATTTATTTTATTGATAGATAGTAGACGGGCTAGATGCCCATGATTAAGTTTGGGGGATATGGAGGACATGTCCCCTCGCACCTCCCTGGACTCGATGAAGAGAGAAAAACAAAAAGACGTTATTACTATTATTTTAAGTCTAAGCCCTAGGATGAACTAGACTCTGACTAAGACCGGTTGTATGCGCCTTTAGAAGAATCTCCGCTGGTTAGACTCAAGGTGCTCACGGGGATCGCTCGTTTGATGGGCTTGGTACCTGGAGCCAACCCCCCTTTGAAGACACCCTACAGGTACATAAATCCCTTTATCAATCAGGTCCTGCACTTCGTGCTTGAGCTCGGTGCACACTTGGGTTTCATGCCCCCGACCTTGATGATATAGGCAGTAAGCGTTAGGGTTCCAAGTCGCTCCCCTCTTTTGTACAGGCGGGTCAGGGGTAGGTCCTATTGGCCATAATAGCCAGGCCTCTTGCAATTTTCTGAGGGCCTTGGCATAGGACTCTCCTAATTCGGTGAATTGCCTAAAGGGACGACGAAGGCCTACAGGTTCGACGGGGTGCGCGAGCCTGGCATACTCGACATATGGGTCCCCACTGAGTACTAGCTCCCAACTTATTGGTCCTACCTGGGGTTTCCTCTCGGGGCCTTCGAGAGCCTCAAGGCGGCGTCTGGCATCGTCTATGGAGGAGGAAATCGATGATACTATTCCCAGTATCCCGTGGACCACGTTCATCAAGGCATTGAGCTGATCGACGCTACTTTCATTGCCACTCGTTGCCATTCCTGAGTCTAGTGAAAATAAGATAGGAACGTAAGGTAGGGTCCACCTGACAATTTAAGGACTCGAGGAATGCTCGTAATCGAGCGACACGGAAGTGAGACCCTTGATCTGCGTGTGTGTGCAGTCACTGGCTTAGGGACTCAGGTGCTTTAGACTCTTGGTGTACTCGGGGAAACGCCTAAAGTGGAATTATGTCTCTAGAGCGAGACGATCTGACACTAATCTTGGGGGTGAGATTCAAAGGAGGACTTTCTCAAGATGAGACGAC
This sequence comes from Agrostemma githago, assembly GCA_958450325.1. Taxonomy (NCBI): domain Eukaryota; kingdom Viridiplantae; phylum Streptophyta; class Magnoliopsida; order Caryophyllales; family Caryophyllaceae; genus Agrostemma; species Agrostemma githago. Next base: position 47,700,254 of record OY288255.1, read on the forward strand.
CCAAAATGTAAGACCTCGAGCAGAGGCGACCCTAGTAACTAACACAGACAGTTAATCACACGGTTGTACGACGTAAGAAGTTGATCGCGGTCCCGGCTCACGCTACATGTAACTAGGAATACATACACTCATGCAGGACGCAGACACGGGTAGGTTAGGGTAGGCTACCGCCCATGAATAGCTTTTACTTAGGTATTGACAAATCATCTGGGGAGACGAGTGTCATACCGTCCGTTCGGACCTACCCGTTTATTATTCCTGCGAGGTACGCGTAAGGCGGCCGGAGCGTCAACCGAGGATCTCTCCGCGTGTCCATAAGGATCTTACCGCGAAGAGGTCGGTTGGTCCTGATATCGGTTAGGGTGGCCTTTTCAGGGCCAAAACCTGTAGTGACCACAACTAGGAACTAGGAAATCAGCTTCACCGACCTCGTTCAAGTTACACCATTGCTGGAAACTTGTTTCCAAATCCCCAGCAGAGTCGCCAAACTACGGACGTCCGTCCGCACCACCCGGTGCCCCGCGCGCGCCTGCGTGGGACCAACCCGGTTTTTCAATGTGTGGCGGCGGCCACCCACGCGGTCCCCTCCCGGTCGGGGGCCGGTCCGATCTCGCGTACAAGGCGAAGTGTCGGACCTCGATTCGGATGACGATCCGGACTTGTACTAGACGGGTGCGGGCACCCGTGTTTCCGTTTGGAATCGATCGAGTCGTGGTTGTAAATGTTTAAAGGCCGATATGTTTGGTAAGGCGACCTTTGTAGTGAACTGAATTCGTTGCCAATTTGTGGAGTCGTCACCGAGTCAATTATGGGGACTCGAAAACCGTTCAAGTCAACTTTGATCCTTAGCCGGCTCAAAGCTGAGTGGCACGGGACCTAAAGATAAAGAGTTGTACCCTTAAGCACTCCATGCCTGGAATGACTCTCATTGCCAATGGTTTCGGACATCAGGAAACCGTCGATTCTGAGTAAGGGGTGAGGATACGTATTGGGAAGCCAACATCCGATAGATATCAACACCCAATCCCGCCCGCACTATAGCGGCCTCTACTAATCAATCGGTGGGCTGATAACTTAGTTCTTTTATTGTGGTGGAAATACTGTAACATCCGTTGTTTTCACCCTATACCTTTTTGCTATGTCGGTTGTTTAAGGACAAGTAAGTTTTGTCGTCAAAGTGGTTGTGTTTACATTCTTTGCATGCGATTTCACGTGACAAGCAGGCCATGAAAAGATGCATATAGGAGAGTAGAGAGTACTAATATTATAGGTATTAGCGAATCAGTTTTAACGTGATAATACGGATATTAGTCGTTCTCGTGATATACCTTACCTGGTATTCTGCTTAAGATGCGTCGGTTCGGTATTAATAGAGGTGCGTCAAACCTAGTAAGGTGAGCACCTAGACTAATACAGAACCCGACCATCGCTTTGCTCAATTTTAGTTGATTTACGTTTTGAATTCCGTGTTAGATGATTTAGCATGCAATTATAAGGTCATAAAAGCAATAAATCATACGAAAAGCTGTAAATACGAATGTAAGTAAATCACATTGTGAGGAGTTGCACCCTCGGAGTATACACTAAACGAGACACGATGCATAGATAGTTGAGAACGGATCTCGGAATTACTCAGGTCTATTTAGTGTATTTTAGTGTTTGCAGTTGAAGTAGGGACGTTACGTGTTTTAGTAAGTGTAGTGGACCTAGTGTCCACATTTGACATTATCGTAGTGCATAATAGTAAAGGTACGAGAGTGTAAAGTTTTGTTTAGACGGCAACCTAGTGACGATTCGACTTCAAAGGCGGATCCTCCTAGCTTGCCCAGTGATTTTGGCAGAGTTCCGTTACTGTTGACCCTTCCTGCGGCTACCCCGGCAGAGCTTCGTTACTACTGACCGATTCTGCGGCTAATCCGGCAGAACTTCGTTAGTAGGCTATAGCTAGTCGAACATAGGCACCTCGGGATCGAGTGGAGTGCTCGAAGGTGAGGAGTAGCGTCGATATCGCTTTTATCGGAACTACGATCGAGTGGATCGTTTGCCTCGGGTGTCGGAGTGCGAGGCCTTAGCGAGAATGTAGAGGGAGAAGAGAAGATGTGAATTGTGTCGAAATGAGGGTGTGAAGGGGGTATTTATAGGTGCTTTTGGGTCCTCGTCACCCTGATAGGCGCCTGAGGTCAGGCGCACCAAAACTCTGGCGCCTGGGTATAGGCGTCTGAAGACTCAGGCGCGCAAGGTGAGACGCTCGGGATTTTGAAGATATGATTTTGATACTTTCCAAACCGAGGAGTGGGTGTATGATACGAGGCTTAGGGACTAAGGTTTCCTCGGGTTTAACCTAGCGCTGTGAGTTTAGTGGGCCTCGGGCACGCATCCCGAGGTTCACTTGGCGCGGTGCTGACTCGGTTCGAGTTTCAGGACCGACTCGGGGTCCCGATGTCAGAATTGACTCTAATTAGTGTCTATGCGACCGTAACGACACAACTAAGGCTGTCAATATGTTAGTTTAATTATTCCGAGTAATTTATTTGATCCGTTCTATAGAAAAATTACCTAAAACATCGCGAACCCGCGTCGCGTTGCAGTCCGATCGTCATCGGGTGTTTGTTGGGCACTTCTGCAGCCATCAGGTCCAAATCTGGGTGTCTACAGTCTCAATACCCTTAATGTCATTTTTCGTCTTCTTGGACTTCCGCTTTTCGTTAGTTGTGTTACTTTAACTATGCTAAAGTGATTGTTTATTTTAATATTAAACCTCCCTTTTTTTGTATAAACATCACAATTAAGGGAAAAAGAAAGTAAAAAAAGACGGAAAATGTCATTAAGGATATAAAGACATAATACACTAAACGTGAGTGGTATCATGTGTGATTATAATAGTGCAGGGTACCATATTGAAAAGCTAAAAACATAGGGAGGGGGACCATGTAGAAAATTCCTTTGATTCTTTCATTATTATGAAAGTACTATACTACAATTTTTTATTATAAGGCTGTACTTAATTTTCACACGGTCCACTAATTACTAATAGTAAATCACTGTTCAGATACATTTTCACACGTTCCAAATACACTTTCATACATTATTCTCTCGGTTATTGATTCTCCATATCAATCAAAATAGTTAATGACAAATCAATCTTTATTATATAAAAGAAGATACCAAAAGAGGTGATGTGGCACCGTCTCATCTTTCATGTACATCAAACATGCTCTCTCATTCATTTCACATCTCTCAGCTTAAGTTATACAAGTATTAGAACATAGTCCCTCATTAATCCCTAACTTCTTAATATAAATTTTATGTATTAATACGAATATTCTTAATACAAATATTACAAATTCTCTTAATACAAATTTTATGTATATCGATTTATTTAACCTAAAAAAATACATACTATATTTTACTTACTTTAATTTTTATAATTTTACTTCTTTTTTTTAGTTTAAACAACAAGAAAAAAATTACCACTCCAATAAAAAAAGTAATACAAAATTTTAAAATGTACTTTAATTTGTAGTTTATCGAATTTAATTGAAAAATTGTAGAAATTTATTTTCTCCTAAATTGAGGACAAAATATACAAATATTACGTGTATCTTTATGATAACTCAGTAATATACCAAAATATACAAATATCCAATTATTTATGGTATCTTTCAAATTATCGTAATTCAGAAAGATAGTCATCATATGTTGCATTAATTTAGGGAGATAGTCATCAGAATTATTTGGTATACAATTATTTACGGTAGGTTTTTTAACTTGATATAATAAAGATTTGCTAATATATATATGTCTTGAGCATATTTACGGGACTAATTGAGCATATTTACGGTATTAATTCATTGATACCGTAAATTTTACAAAATTACGGGATTAATTGAACATCTTTTCCATTAATACGTTCAAACTTTCAATCATTTTACATTATCTTATCGAAATTACTTTTTTCCTAACGAGTCTTTACTCAATTCTAACGAAAATAACGTCACTTTTTCAATTTTACCCTCTCCATAATTTAACCTAACTTGTAATTTTCTCTCTTCTTCCTTGTCTCTTTACCTCCCAAATTTCTTTAATCAACGAACTTTTTCGAATTCGATTGTAAATTTTAATTCAAATATCAATGAAGTAATATCATTGTAATTAATTATTTTTGATTAACTGATTTATATTTTGCAGGGTTTAATTAACTTTTTAAATTAGGGTTAGGTATTTAGGGTTCTAGGGCATCAATCGTATATCCTGATAGTGTAATTTTTTTTCTTTTCAGGTAATTTTTTTAATTCAGTTTTTTACTATCTTATTTTTCTTTATTTTATTATGTCAAATTAAACTTAATTAATTATGTTTTGGGTGGTGTTTTTGGTGGTGGTTGTTGGGGTTGATGGGTGGTTGAATTTAGGTTTTTTTTTTAAAGAAAATCAATTTGGGTGAAATGACAAGGACAAATTGGTAAAATATCGTTAGGATTGAGTAAAAGCTCGTTAGGAAAAAGCACGATCCTATCTTATTTAAGGTAGCTATATAGTAATCATATTCAAAATTTCAAAATATATATATAATTTGTATACACTTATTTACGATAGGTTTTTTAGATTGATATAATAAAGATTTTCTAATATGTTTTGAATACAAAAACTGATACCAGAACTTTTTTTATTACGGTATGTTTTGAAGATTGATACAAAAATTGATACTTCCTCCATTTTCTTTTTATCTTCTCAATTTCCTTTTTTGGCCACTTTTTTTTTTATCTTCCCATTTCATTTCTTTCCATTTTAGTCCATAATTTTTACCATACTACCCTTACTATTTACAACACTTTATACCTTTATTCTTTCCTATTTACACATATTTTACCCTTCTACTCTCAATATTTACTAAACTTATCATTTTATATTCATTACAAAAAAAATTGTGCCAAAAGTAAATGGGAAGATAAAAAGAAAATGGAGGAAGTATAAAATATTTTCGAAGAATTGATCCAATAAATCTTTTCTTATTATTAATGAGTGTAAAATCTATCTACCCCCTAATTTCTCTCATCCCCATAAATTTCTCATTTTACATATGTTTCTTCTTTCTTTCTTCCCTTTTCCATAAATCTTTAAATTGTAATTAGTTAACTCTAAGTTTTAAATATTTCTCACATTCAATTTTAATTTAAAATTTCTGAATGTTTTCTTTCCAGGTTCTTCTGATGCAAAGGTACATGAGATTGGACTATTCTAGCCGACGTTCGTACGGGCAGGGGAGTGGGAACATGTATGCAGATTAAGAGAGGAGTGAGTAGGGACAACGAATATGGGGATTCAACATGAGGACGAAGATGGGTTACGATGGAGATATAATTGAAGAAGAAAAGTATGATGCATGGGTTATTAGAAGAAAAGTAAATAGAGGGATGATAGCGCATGGATCTCAAATGAATAAGGTTAGAAATAGAGCGGGTTAGTAAATTAGGTTTGGATCGTTTCATTTCTTAGTATTTCTTAAATGTTACTCCCTATGATACTATTTTATTTAAGTTCTGAGTAACTCGAATCGTTTTGAGCTTTAAAATTTGAAAGTTGATAGATTCGAGCCCACTAAAATTACTCATTTATTTGATTTTATTTTCACTTAAATAATATGTTGTTAAATAAATTTGTATAAAATTGTTTCAATGTAATTCTTTTAATGTAATTAGTACTCATTAGTTACTAATCTGTACTCTTAATTAGTATTTTTTTAATGTGATTAGTAATTTAACAAGTGGATTAATATTTTGTGTCAATATTAGTACAAATACTCACATAGTGACATTCATCCCCATTTATAAATAAAGAATAAAATATTAATATTATGTTATCTGTCACTAACAATAGAACTCCATAATTAATTTATTTTTATGGTTATTAATGGGATAAATAATTGTAATTTGTTGCAAAAACAAGGAAAAAAACAAAAGGATAATAGTTGAAAATTGAATTTATTACAACACGTTAAGATTCGAAATTGAAAGAGACTAAGAGTATTAGTTTTGTCTTTTTTTTGGAAAAAATAGACTGTTAGTTTTTTATAAAAAAAAATAATATATGGACCTTTGTGCGTTTTAGTGCGATTATGTTTTAGTTTTTTACATAGAATTTGTTTGTTTATGCGGTATTTTCATTTTGTAAGAGAAGACTGGAGAAAGTTGAGGAGTGGTTCACAAAAGATAGAAGAAATATGAGAATTTATCGGATTCACATCTCATCTAAGTTTTTTTATTTTATTTTTTCAACTAATGTTAAGGTACGGAGTATTATACAGTGGATTGATGAGCAGTTGGGTGAACGGTAATGTTAATGTACGAAGTAATATTTTGTCATTCGTACTAAAATCACGACATACGACGTCTGTGACAAACTAAACATTATATAACATGAGGAAATATAAAACTGCTAATAGTTCTATCTTTCAATCCCATGGTTTTATCACGGGGTTTATACTAGTTCTATTAAGACCATAATCACCATAATCTTTGTAATTACTATGCAAGTCATTTATTATGACCTGTAATTATGAAAGTCATAGATGTAATCTCCATATATTTATTATTACCAATAATACCGTAATCTTTGCCCTTTGTAATTATGCATGGTACTCTGACTAGGGATGTCAATTTCACCCGAACTCATTCAAAATCCATCCACCCGAATAAAATTAATGGACGAAAACTCGAACTAAATGGATTTTAAGCGAATGACGGATGAATCGGGTGATGGATCGGGTCGGATTCGGGTGGAGATTTTTCACCCGTCACCCGATCCGTTCACCCGTTTATAGATTTTTAAAAAATATTATATGAATATATAAAAAAATAATTAATTTCACTCTATTTTTATACTCATTATCCTTTTTGTTTTCTTAAAACCCTAAGAAAATATTTTCCGTAATCACTTTGGCGGCCACCATTTTAGATTTTCTGTTCCCGTCTTAATTTCCGACCACAAAAAAATCCCAAAAAAACTTTACGCATCTTATAATTTGTATATTTGTTATTGTATTTTAAAAAAATATTTTTTGCACCCGATCCACCTGAATCACCCGCGGATGACGGATGGATTGGATTCGGGTGGTGTGTTAATCGGGTGACGGATGGATCGGGTGGAGTATGCGGATTCGGGTGAAAACTTCCCGTAACATCCGACCCGAAACCGACCCGTAACATTTACAATTGTACGACATTGTAAACAACTACGCAGTAGAAGTATTATTTGCTTCGTAACGATATAATCGGAAGTCGGAGGTCGAGGAGATGTAACGACAATTGTGACTTGTGAGAATAACTTTACCGTACATGTTAAGAGGGAGATATATGGATGGGGAATGGAAGGGGAATGGAAGGGAAAAGGAATTCTAAACCCTAGGGGGGTGGGGTTTTCAATATAGGAGGATATGGGGGTTTGTTAATAGGTGAAAAGGGGAAAGAGTTTTATTAATTGGCTCAGCCAAACATATACAAAGGGAATGGGTAACCTTTTTTCCCTTTCCCTTTCCTGAAACCCCTAACCAAACGGCCCCTAAGATTTATAAACTTATACCTCTCCGTTCAAGTCCAAGCTACCCATATTCGTTTTTCGGACGTTCAAGTCCAAGCTTACCATTTCCATTTTAGTCATTATTTTAATACTAAACAAATACTTTAAACCTTACATATTATATTTAAAAAATGTCATTATTTACACTACGCGTAATAATAAACAAATAATTAACCTTTACACATTTGTATCTTTAATAATAAACAATCGATTTCTTAAAACTTGTGCTAAAGTAAATAGGTAACTTCGACTTGAACGGTGGAAGTATTACTATTCGCTTCATGATCATGAAAAAATAAACAAAAATATACGTACATTTCATTACATTACTAATTTTTCTCGATTAGTTTTAAGTTTCAATTTTATTTCTCGAATTAAAAGTTAGGACAAAAATATTAAAACAAGTACGAGAAATACGTAATACATAAAAAAAATACATCAACAATTGAAATATATCGTGCAAGTATGCACGAGACTATACTAGTTCACCTATAAATAGATTAATCAAATGTGATCCCAAATGTGATCTTCCAATCTTCTATATTAATAGTTATCAAGTCTAATATAGTATATCATTTAATTACATTTAATTTACACTATACCAAAAAAAATGGTTGCCTCTAAATCCCAACGTTTCAATATGGTTAGTGATATTAATGACACCAAGGACACATGGAGAATCAAAGTAAGAGTCATTAGAATGTTTCCGTACCGGCTTGAAATAATCCAAATGAATTAAGTCGGGTTGAAATGATCTTACTCGATGAAAAGAAGTTAAATACACCACTTAGATTCAATACGTATATTTTCGAATGTTTACTACACATTAACTTCTCTTATGGTTTAACTTTTCACGGAATCTCAAGATACAATCATCTTTCAGGGACAGACTAATAAAACAGTTCCAACCTCAAATTTGCGAGGGAAATATCTACAACATTTCTAATTTCGTTGTGCAAAAAAAAGGATAATCACATGGCCTGTCACAATAAAAGGAAAATAATTTTCCATAGAAATACATTAGTAAGGCAATGCAAAGGGATCGATATTCCAAAATTTGGATTTGAATTCACTTCATTCAAAGATATTTTTGAACGTCCATCTCCCTATGTTTTTATAGGTATATCTACTTAAAAGCATTGACTTGAAGGTTTTCTCTTTTTAGTACTAAATTGGTTTTTCTAACAATAATCATGTTCCATCATATCGTATGCAGACATCATTGTTACCCTTTACTGGGAAGAGTCTCGTTGAGATGGTAGATGGCTTATCAAAATCCCAAAAAATGAAGATCAAGTTAGAGAACGAAAGGTATACTATTAAAAAGACAAATTATGAAGCACACTAACGCCGTATATGTCCCAAAAACCTCGAGGTTTTCCCGTGGGGTGTTTATGTCGACACACTCCACAATTATGTGGACACTCATCCCGATCGTGTGATTGTAATCCTACATTTTGAACTCAAATATCTCAATGGTACAAATTTCCAAACTCAAATATTTCCAAGCTACATTTTAATAGTAGTAAATTATTCACGAGTTTCGACTCTTCATATACGCTTTTATGATTTAATGTAGGACATTCTTCTATTTTTTCTTTATATACACTTTATATACGCTTTTATGATTTATATATCGCATATTTTAAACCTACAGCTATACTACTAAACGACCTACCTATTAATACCACATCTACAAAATACCGTGCAATCGCACGGGATCTACACTAGTAGGTATTCAGAAGCTAAATGGCTCCATTTGGTTTTTTTGGGGGATAAAAGAAGCAGCATAAAAGAGTTAAGGACCGAATTTCCAAAGAATACATATCAACACGGCCAAAGATGCCTACTCTACATTTGTGATGTGTGTACCACTTGTAGAACAAAACCCTCTCATCATACTATCAAATCACCAGTTTCTGTACAGAATACGAAACCTAGTTCCTAAATCCAACCACCAACACGGGCTTCAACAAAAAAGGGCCAAAGAATACGTCTTCTGTATGTTATCTCTCATTGTGCAAAGCGCCCTGGAAATGGCGAAAAATCTGTATTGTATTCTAGAGAACCAACCTCGCCTGAGTCCCGCCTACCACAATCCAAGTAAAACGTCATTGTCTGGACCAGGTGGAGACAATGGTGGGATTGCTGGTTCATGACCTGTCAGGTCAGAAACTTCCAGAACTTTTCTCACAGTTGCCTGAGAGACTGTCATTTTCCCAACCTTTCTTGACAGAGCAACTACTTCATCCGAACGGGTTGAGTTAGATGAGTGTATTGTAGATGCTGAGGAAATAATAGAAGTGAAAAGACCTGATTCTCTCAAGCCCTGAATGATGACCTGATGTGTTTGTACAAAACAGATAAGAATCATAAGCAAAATGGAATTAACAGCACCCAAGAATCATGAAACCCATTTCGAGATGCGATTTCACTTCACCAAAGAAATCAAACCCACATACAGTGAAAACACCTCGAGACTTCATGTCTAGGAGCGTACACAGGTTTTGGGATGGGTCATTTCAAGTCTTTTTGGTTCGGGTCTACTTTCAGACTCCAACTGTATATAGAAGGCCAGGGTTGGTTTTGGTTACGTAAATTTTTGCTACGGTTAGTGAGAATGGAATAGTGGCAACATAGTGAAGCAAATTTCACTTCATTTCACGAAGTTGGCCCTTAACATTTATCTAAATACTCCCTCCGTCCCGGTCAATAGGTTACACTTTCCTTATTGGGTGTGTCAGTCAATAGTTCACAGTTTCGCACATTCCTTTTTTGGTAAGTTTCACGCTCTACTGTTTGCTTTTTAATAAACTAACAATAAATATCTCACACTAACTTTAGTACTTTAGCACCTTAATTTTTGTTTATAAAGCAAACATAAAAGTATTATAAGGACGAAGGGAGAAGTAAATAATACTATGTACATCCTATGAGTTATAGTTTATATTTTTGGCCAATTGGATTCTCAAACTGTCCGCCTTAAGTGAATTTTGAACTTGTAAATGACCAAAATGCCATAGAAAAAAAGCAAAAAAGATGACTTTGAAAAGGTAATGTGTGAAGAGATTTTCAGCACTTCCATCAATTTCTTCCCAAAAGAAAATCAAAAGAGTTCCGATAATCAGATTAAGTACATCCAAATGTCCATATGGTTTTCTACAACAATGTTTACTATCAACGGCTAGCTCTCCCTATCATCATTTATGGGTTACGCTTACCTCGGAAATAAAAAAATTCACAGATCAATGAAATGAGGGAAGTATTATATTGGGATGTACAATAAGAGAACATACCATTGGAGCGTAAATGCGAGTTAATATGCCCTTCCTCAGAAGTTTAAGGTTTATTGCTTTGTCTCCCCATACAACATGCTCTTGGTACCTACATAGTTTTATGGCTTTATGCAATTCAACTCATTCCTTGAGACAAAAATGAGATACGGTAACAATAAAAAGTAGAACCGTGCATCTTATCACTTAAGTACCATAAGGGGAAAAAACGAGACGTGGTTCAAAATTTACCACTTCCGCATTTCTTCATCGGTTCCAGTTGAAGCAATTATAAATGCCTGGCAAAAGAAAGTTAACCATGAATGAAAGCCATGTCTAATAAGAAGGTAATTTCATGAGCAAACAACAATCTATGTTAGCACGAAAATTAATTACATCTGTAACAAAGTTGGCCGGCTGGATAATATAAGCGGTAGCAAATGAGAAAATTGTATGAGAACACCATGACGCGTAAGCATATTTTAGCCCTTGAAATAAAATTTGAATGGGATGTCTCTCATCTAGATAAGTTACAAATTGCTCATGAAATTATAATACTTCAATCTCAGAGATGTCCACATCTTGGCATTAAAATTCCAAATATACTTCAATCCATTGCCAACACACTCGAAATAGTATATTTATATTTGTACGAGCCTAAGATTATCTGGTATCTACATAATTGGCACAAAGGTTGCCACTAAACTGCACAATCTGTCACAATTGTCGCAAACTCATTCTTAGCAAACCGAACAAGTTGCATAATTATTCGAATCTTATGATGTTAGAAGCCAATTCGAGAGTTACTTCTGTCTACTTCATTTTGCAACTAATAGATTTGTCTGCTTCATTTCATAATCACCACACTAAAAATGGACTTTCTAAGCTAACTAGATTCGATGTGCTTGGAGAGCATCATGGTAATCCATGAGAATGCCGTCATTGACACTTGACATCTTGATTCTCGACAACTCTTCGATAAAAATTTAGGTGGATTTTCTTTAAGGGATAAAATAAAAACTATCTTACCTACGCTGCGTTACATGCGCACACACGAACTCACCGCGGAAGAAAAGAAGAGACCACGTGGTCTGCTATGTAACGAACTAAAATTAACATTGTGGCTGTAAATAACTTGCCCTATAATTCGTAGGAAAATATGAACATAGGCTAAAGTAATCCAAATCCCTCCTGAAATGTTATTTGCTTGTGTGTTACGGAGTATTAATTTGGTAAGAATTACTGTACAAAGAATCTTCTATATACTAAGAGAATAACACAAACTTATGTGTCATAATCCGATTAAAAAAAATTCCTCCAAAACTCTAATTTTGCAATTATGGAAACACATAGCTAAGGAAACAATCAACAATCAGCACATATTTATAAAAATTGTAACTATATAAATTAATTTTCGATAAAGTAATAAAAATTGAAAATTTTAATGACAAGTAATAAAAAAACTTTTAAAAAAATCATACAAAAAATTGTGCAACTTTTATTTAATACTCGTATTATTTAACATAGTATAACTAGGAGTTGTTTATATATCAATCAATTATTCAATTATACGGAATACTATTAATTAAAAGTGTATTTTTCCTTCATTTTTAATCTCTTCATATGTAATACTAATGCTAATAACATATACTCTGTATTAGTAATTATTGTGTACAACCGTTGTACCATGCAACAGTAGTAAAAGTTTGCAACTTATGATAAAAAGTGACCATATTAGGTTAGTTAGTTACCACTTTCAGATAAATAGTCACCACTTTTTCATATTAAAACGTGGTCACTATTTAACTTAAAGTGGTCACTAAATAACGTAAAGTGGTAACATTTTACCATAAATTAGGTCCGTCGTACGGTACAACGGTTGTGTATTATAATTTGTGTACTCTGTATTCATTTTCATTTTTTTAATAATTAAAAATATTTTATATATTTATTTATTTGTTCATTTATACACTCATTTTTAAATTAAGCATGCAATTGCATGAGATCTATACTAGTGATCTAATATTACATTTCTCGCTCCAACCTCGGCAAGATTACTTGTCTAGTTTAACTATAAATAGGGGGATGTATTGATGTAGTTCATTATTTTCATAAATCGAACTCGGAGATCAATTTCAATACTCATTACTTGTTAAGCTTATAAATTTGCAAGTTTTAAGTTGGTTACTTTTTTCTTGCCAAATCGAGATAATATTTTCTTCCTTGCTAAGGACGGAAATAGACTTCTTGATTCCTTGCAAGGTTCATAATTCTCAAACCCTAGTCTACTTCATTCCTTGCGAGGTTGAGAGTTCAGAAAATCTTATCTTGCGAGCTTACAATATTATCCTTTCTGCTTAAAAACGTCTCTTTGAGACACCAAAAACCGTCACTTTTAATTTGAAGAACGTCAACAATGGAATCTTTATTTCCACTATAAGATTCGTCAATCCGTTATACACAGTAACACCATGTTACCAACTTCATTAAGAATATAGTTTTATAAGTATAAATGTGAGGAGATTTGGAAAGTCACCACGAAAGGAGCACTAATCCATCGACCTAAGTCGAGTACACCCTTTGACTCAAGAGATCTTATGTGGACACAACTCATACAAAAGGTGGCAATGGGGTCACCCGGGTCGGGTTTGGGACGAGTCAAGGCAGCCTGGATCATATCGTGTTCGGGTTATCTCGGGGCAGCATTCTCTTTTGGGTCGAGTCTAGGTCAGGTCGGGTCATTATCGGGTCAACTAATACGTCGGGTCAGATCGGATTTATGTCGGGTCATTATCAGGTCTAGTTAATATATGATATTACTTCTATATTTTTTCAATAAATTTAATTATTGATGATTATTTGGTTTAGTTAATTTGTTATTATGTCAAATATATGAAGTTATACACTAAATCACTTTATTTGAATCAATCTTTAAGTTTAATAATTATCTGATCGTCAATCTTATTGGGTCGGTTCACATCGGGTCAGATTCAGTTCGGGTTCGGTTCGCCAATCATATGGGTTATATCGGTAACCCGGGTAACGGGTCATAAGTGAGTCAGGTTGGGTCGGTTTCGGGTCGCTAAATTTTCGGGTTCTGGTTTCAGATGGGTCATATTGGTTTGTCGGGTCGGCTTTTGCCAGCTCTAAACCCACCTACTCTTTGAAGGAATTTACTAAAACAAACCTGTAATCTTATGATACACCACATCTAGTACGTTTGTAATTCTCTTTGTGCATGGTTTGTCATAACTCATAAATGTGTGGAATAAAAGTGTTTTAGGATTCAAAGGGTTCTTAATTGGAGCAATACTTCAGATCACAGAGACAACATATAAATAGAAATGGGATATTGAATGTAAATTCATAGAAAAATAAATAAATATTTCAAAACTCACAGCTCTATCAAATTCCAACATGAAGCAACGCTTAACATCCTCTTTTGTGGGTTTGCATCCACATCGATCTCGTCTAGATGTCAAATCTGAAAACTTTGAGTATGTATAATGTAGAACAGCGGCTTCATCAAATTTGATCTCACTACATATGAGATGAGTTTAAATACGTCAGAAAATGATGAATACGATACTCGTAGTAGACAATAAAGAGAGAGAGACACACAACATATCCCCAGTATCCCAACATAATCAACGTAATCTAATCCTTCATATAATACTAACATTTATGTATTTGACATCATCTACCTGCTCGTACCCAGACTCCATCATCAACAACACTCTTTCCATGAGCATAGCTACAATCAGCGACACCCTGGACTCCCATATAACTTATAATACTCCTAGCCTCCCAGGTACACAAGTAACTAATTTTCTTAAACACCGTTTTTTTTATCATTGCTTAAAGTATCAGTTGCTTAGGGCAATAGCAATGATTAGAGTTCCATAGTAACTTTTTCATTGACACATCAACCCACATTATAGTTATGAAACTTCTTAATTCTCCTCAATATTAAAAGTGTTCCTTATTTTTTACGTGGTCCCCTCTTTTCCCCTCTTTTTCTTACATGAAACTGGTTTCTTGCTTTAGAAACCAGTTTCATATAAGGAGCTTCCTCATATTGTAAATCAATGGTTAGTCTCCCCATTGCTATTGCCCTTAAATAGCAAGTTTTTGCTAATTATATCCAGTACAGCTCATATTTGACTGGTTGTTGTGTGTAAGGTATGGAAAGGTACCCAATGCCTGCTTGGATGATTCACCTCACAACAAAAACTAAAGCTTACCAATAATCAAAGTACATTGTGCTAAAAATTAAGTTCAAAGAAAAAAGTTTTAGTAACCAAATAGCATTGTCATACTTTGGGGTCTTCATGTAATTGTGCCATCTGTGGGCTCCGTTAGGCCGAAGATGATCTTGAATTCTAGCAATAGATTTCCCATTGCCATATGTCAAAAAGTAATTTGGATTTCCTCGAGTTGCTTCTTTATACATCCCAAAGTATGTATCCCTTGGAAGATGGTCATAGTTCTTCTTAAACATGGACACCTATTTTTAAACAAAGCAGACTGAATGAGAGCCATTACAGATTTACAGAGCACCAAAAAGAATAGGTCAATACAAATGCATAAATTCCACAACAAAAAGAAATCAGACTTGCATCCTTGCCGTATAGAGCAACCAGGAAACTATTACCAACTCCCATTTTAATGAATACTTTATAGCTTGAAAGTTCATACATTTCCTATGTAGCCAACAATTCAACGTTCTTTGACAATAGACTCTTTAGAACACAATGGAAACATAAAAAAAGTAAAATGACTCATGAAACCAGATGCACTTATAGATAGTACTCAACCATGGTATGCCCAACAACATAATTTTTGACTTAGTTAACATTTTAGATACTTCGCGAAGACGAGAACATCTTTACGTTAACTAATGTTGGCGTAAAGATACATACATGTGACCCCAACCTCACCTTATCCAGGGTCTGAGTCATTTGGGTAAAGTTCTTGTTTCTAGAGCAGTGAAACTAGCTTGATTTGAGGAAATTGATTCAAATCACTAAAAACAGACCAATACACCCAGAAAATGATTGCTTACCCAAACTAAAGCAATAACGATAACAGCCTTATTTGTCCTAACCCAACCCAAACGCAACCAAACAGATCCAAACCCCTAACTCGATATTGGCTTAATTAAATGCATGATCCGATATGGAAGTAGATTAATGGAGGTCCACATAAGACCAACTTGACATTCATCTCAACTATGTAAGTTAAAACTATAATAAATACACTTATAAAGTGTTTATCATTAATCCAAGGTTAAATGTACTCCTCCTAGTCAGAGTGTTCTTGTTTACTTTATTGAGGTCAAAATTTTTAAACTTTCAGCATCGATACGATAAAAAACATAAATTTTTATACTTCGTAACATGATTTTCACATAATTAGACTCTTTATCAAAAAAAGTCTTATCAAATTATATTTTCGACAAAAAAATAATTATGTATAGCTATGACAAAATTTGGTCAAACTAAGACCTCAAAAACTGTAAAAAGTAAAGGGGAAGAACACTCTGATGCTACTAACTTTAAACAAATCCAACAAACTTGTCATCCATGATTCCCTAACATGAACTACAACTGATCTGAACTCAACCTTAGTTATTGACCCAACACAGCCAATACCCAATAGGACAAACTCGATGTGATCCGACACAACCAAAACCCTCATATGACAGCCTCACTCTTACCCAACGCACAACCAACCAGAGTTACCCATTGCCACCATTTGTACCTTCTTAACCCTTCGTTTGGATGTACAAATTTGGAAATGGGATGTACAAATTCCATTGTCATGTTAACAAGTTGAATACAAAGGCAATGGCGGGGAAGAAAATGGAGGGATCTATTATCCTTCCGACTGGCCAAACTATAATCCCTCCATCATTGGAAAGAACTCGAGGGGGACTCTCTTTCTCCATCCCTTTTCCTTTCGCTTTCCTTGTCTTTCCCCGACCTCTTCGATCCCCTTGCATCCTCTTTTTTTATACAAACAAAGAGTAAAACTGTTTTAAAGGCCCAATGTATGTATACCAACGAAATCCATGTGACGTTTCTTTTACATTCCCTCCCACTCATACACTTCTTGCTTTCTTTTTCCCTTAGATACACTTCATTTCTATTTTGTGACACCACATTACACTCAAAATTATCCTTGTCTTACAATTCCCTTGTTTTAGTCGATTTTTTTAGTTCTTGTGCACAAAAGTTGATGAAGTTTAATCTGGATGGGAAAAAGTATCAATTACCTACAAGAAAACATATTGACGTAAGACATTTCATGGGGAGGAAGCAACAAGAAATTGGAAAGGCCAAATAATATCAAAGTTAACATCTCTCGAGCATACATGTATAAAAACAAGTCGAGGCAGTACGTGATGCTCCACATATAACAAAAAGTTACCATTGAAAGTGTTTCAAGTTTTACAAATGTCAAATAACAAGTTTGAAGCCTCAACCAATACTAACTCAATGCACAAGCTTAGATTCGAAGTATGTGACGTGGGTATGTATCGAGGTGTCAGACTCGGCTATTTTATGAGAACTCGGCATATTTTGGTGTGAAATGAAGATTCGACTGTCATACTCATGTTCGAGTATCAGTGTGGACCCGGGTATGCAAGATAATCAGAAGAACCAGAGAAACATAGATCACAATATGGTTTAAAATCGCACTATTGGTCGTATCGTTGTTCCAGTAACGGTGTCGCAGAATCGCTCTCGACACAGTTGTCACACTCCATGTCGCGGTTATAACGTGGTGTTTATGTAAACAGGCCTTTGTCTATTTGATATAAAGTTAAGATTAAATGATAAAATCTATGTAGAATAATTAATTTGACAAATGTTAAGCAACTTTTTACCGCTTCTCATTACAATGTTTAGGGAGAATAAGTTATGACCTATACATCTTGGCTTTATCATATGTCATCTTGGGCTGAGTGACCCACACATTATAAATTGGTCTTCTTGGTCGACAATTTCTTATTATAAATTTACCCAATACAATCGGGGTCTCTTATATAAGCTGTCTCCAAAACTAATACAGTACATCTCAGACTGAGATTTTAAACCAAACCATGGATCACAGGAAAGAGTTCCTCGTATATGAAACAAAAAACATGCATCATTTGGCACATACAAGCTTTGAGTTCCTATCATTGACACATACTCTTTTTTTAGCTGAGTTTGATCTTTTTTCCCTCTTTCCATTTAAGGAAAGTTTTTTTACACAACATTACCATCTTACCCTCCCTATTTTTCTTATATTACACCAATTAACCCTCATTAAATAATAAATACTACTCTACTATTCATCTCTCCTACTTTTTCAATCCACTTTTTCTCATTTTATTAATATAATATTCATCTCTCTTACTTTTACAATCCATCACCCCTTTTATTACGAAGTAATATAATATACTCCCTCCTTATTTTCCACCCAAAACCAAACGTGTCAATTATAGGAACTCGGAGGGAGTATAAGGTAGTCAAATCCAATCTGAACACCAAACATTAGAAGTGGTTGTATTAGAATCTAATAGAAGCTACTTCTCACTACCTGAGTTATGGGAAACCTCACTCAATAATAGCGTAATAACATAAAAACTGTATTATAGAAGTCAGCAAAATAATAATACCTCACTGAAAGGATCTTGGATATCATCACGCTCTATGCTACTTTCCTAAACAAGACAAAAGAAACAGGTTAATTGGTACTTCCACAATATATATACAGAAAATGTATATATATCATGCTATCACTGATAGTCGATACAACAGGCCTATCAGAGATGCCATAAAAGACGCCATATTGGAATCCAGCCATTACTTACATAGTTGGGGAAAACAACCATGTCCACATTGGAAGGAACATCAATTAACAACTGCCTCAACGAATACTCTCGAGTTCCAGCCGGGTGTATTAGCTCATCTGTATCAAGATGAAGTATCCAATCCACGCCATCATTCTAGGACACGCATACACCACCCAATATCAGAATATGATTACACAATCCGCAAAGAAGTCAGTAAGAAAAAAAATGATTTTCCTACCCTTGCCATAACAATTGCCATCTCCATGTTAAGTGACTGTTTCACAAATAACTCATAATTGCATGGCTTGTAGAAAAAGCTTGACAGCCATGTCTCATTCCATATACGACTGTAGATTAAAAGAGAAAAATGGTCAACTAATCGAAAAGGTCATGCTTCAATTTAAAAACGAAGTGCAGAAGCCCCGTGATAACAGATAAGATAAGGGATTTAGCACCTTTTAGCCTGTTGCTGCTCAAGCTGCTTTGTTCTATAGATCACTTGAACACCCTGCATATCAAACATGCATTAGTTATCCGTCGTAAGCAAAACTATGCAATCATATTCACAACAAGGAAGGGGAAAATAAGTCAGTTTAAAACTCACCGGGATAGAATCCAAGACTCCCGTAACTTCGGGAGATGCAGCCTTTCCCTCGACAAAAAGGTAAAATGTTGTAACCCCAATAACCTTGTGATAAAACATCCATGGAAGAATCTGATCCAAGCTCGCTGAAGTACTTGTAGTAATAGCAATCTAAAGAAGGATTAAAAAAAATTGAGGTTTTACTCATGAAAGACAGCCAGTGTGGTCAACATTCTCGCTTGATTCCCTAATTAACACAAAGCTACCAATATCAGACTCCCTAATTACCAGGCAAGTAGGCAACAATCAACAATGCCTGCATAAGTATAGACACTACAAGTGTTACCAACTATTCCAGTGCTCTCGCACATCATGATCAATAAGACATCAAAACATTGCAAGAGACAGGACTTGGCTCATCTAACGTTTACATATATAAGCAATAAATCAGTCATTAAGCGTGAAGTGTTAGGGTATTGGTAGTCTTGCGTGACTATGACGGATAATGTATAGTCTAAGGTGAGTCCAAAGCGACGTGGGAAGGGTCTTGATTGATAATCTTGCCCTTTTAGATTATTGCAATGCTCTCACATATTGATGCGTGAGCGTGACGTTCTTATATGATTTTTCACTTGTTTTGGCACGCATTTCCGTGTCATTTTATTGAGTTTAGAAGTCGGTTTCCGCTATTTTCTCCCATCTGTGCTACTTGGGTATTCGTTTGTTATTTTGCAGATATTTTGAATCGAGTAAACAAAAGAGCTCAAAAACACGTCAAAAATCGTTAAAGCTCTAAAACCGAGGTGTTGCATATAGCTCGAGTGAAGTTGCGAAGCTGAAAGACAAGACCAGCCCAATATAACTCAGCAGCCCAAATAAGAAAAGAAAAGAACTAAAACAGGTGTGATCTCCAAATCTATGAGCATAATAAGTAGGCTCGACTCACCCAAGTCAACCATGATGGACTAGTCGACCAAGTCCAAAATCTCAGTAACTGACTGGGAAGTAAGTCGACCCAGACTTATTCATCCTGTCGACCGACTGGAATGTCGGTCGACCCAAACTGAAATATTCAGTCGACTCAAGCCAAAGTAGCACTTGACGTAGATTTTTTCGCGGAATTACCCTACGTTCTCCCTCCTTGCAGTTCATGCTTCCTTTACCCCACTACTTCTGTTTTTACGCACACTTCTAGTTAGTGGGGGATTGAAGTGTAAAGTTAGGGGAGTTAGTTAGTGGGGTAGTTATTCCTGGTTAGGATTAATATAAATATGGCTGTATATTCCTCCGTTAACATCATCTTTCATCTCTGTAATCAATCAACACATCAAGTAGCTACTGCTTTTATTTCTTTCAAGCTTTCTGTAATTCTCAAATTCTTAGTAATTAATTCAAGCAAGTTCCAGAATTCCGATGTTATTGTTATTCGGGTTTTATTAATTCTTATTCCTCATCTCTAATTCAATTAATTCCTAATTTCGATAATCTTTCTCTTCTTCCCTAATCTCCCTCTTTCTCAGTAGTCTTATTATTCTTTCTCTTTTCTTAGCTTTCATTAGTTTAACGTAATTCGTATCTTGTTCTTACTGTTACTTATTTTTTCTTAATTCTCATCTCCTCTTGTTTTCTGTAATTTCTAATATTTTTGTTTCTTTGCTTTTCTTATTCTTCATCATTCATCCATCCTGTTATTCATCCTGTTTATATAATTACATTATTTTTCATCTTTTTTATCATTATGTTATTCTTAGAAATCATGTCTTATTCCGTTGTCATCATCATCACTGTAAATATAATTTTTATTACTGTAAACATGAGTCGCTAAAATTCCATCACTGGTAGGTGATTTATGAGTCAAACTATGTATTTATGCATTAATTGAATAATCGACTTTTATAAACTAAATCGCTCTTACAACATTATAACGACGAGTAATTAATTATTGGCCTTAATTGATTGCTTGTATCTTGTAATCCTGACCTACGTAGCGAAAGCCCGGAAAAGATAAAACTCGTAATCAATAAAATTCTCTAATATGTAGCGAGAGTTAGGTGACTTCTAAGGCGACGGGTGATCCGAGAGAATCGTGTCATTACTCTTTGGTTTGTATTAATCGATTGTTTGAATATCGTATTTATGCTTGTCTTGATTTATGATGATCCTGTAACTCTGGTGTCCTTTTTTAATTGATCTTCCTGCTTTTAGTTGTTAGTAGTTTCCTATTATTAGCATTAATTTGGTTTATTTTCCTGTTTACTGTCAACTTTAGTCCGTTAGCTTAAAACCAAAATCAATCGCATCTCGTGACTTAAGACTTTTTAATCGGCCAACTTATAAATTCAATATGCCTCTCTGCGAAATCGACCCTACTTATTACTAGCTACCCGTTAGTTATAATTTAGGTTTATTTTAGGTTTATTTTGAGTACGATGACACGACTTACCCGTATCAATTTTGGCGCCGTTGTCGGGGAGGCGACACAATTTTATTAGCTAGTTGATTAATTTGTCTCTCGTCTTAACTGATCTCATTGTTTAATTGTAGTTGTTTATATGCCCAGGTCTTCTAGCTCGGAGCTTCATCCCTTTGATCCCGAGCCAAAACGAATTTTGCGACAACAGTTATGATTCGTTAAAGAAAACAATCAGGCTGAATCTATCAAAGAGCTTGATAATCTATACGAGGACCTTGAGTCCAACCTAGAGAGTATCAACAACGAAGTCCTACCTCCCGAGAAACCTATTATTCCTATCATTCCTATTATTCCTCCAATGGCGGAAAAATTGTCCGATCACTCTATGCCCAATGCCGACGTGTTGCCCACTCTCGAGACTCCAGCATTGACAGCCGCGGATTTTGAGATCAAGCCAACTTTCATCAGCTTAATCGAACGGAGTAAGTTCGGTGGTACTGGTGAAGATGCCAATCCCATATCAGAAAATTTCTTGCTTATTGTTCCACAATTAAGCAATATGAGGTATCACAAGACCAAATCCGGGATATGATGTTCTCATTCTCTTTGGTAGGCAAGGCTGAAAGATGGATGAGCAACCTAAACAAGGTAGCTTACTTATTGGAGCACCCTAGCTCTCGCTTTCTATCGGAAATATTTCCCACCTGAGCGTACTACAATGCTACGAAGTCAAATTACTAGCTTCCAGATGCGCTCAGATGAGACTTTATATGAAGCATGTGAGCGATTTAAGGAGCTGCAGCAAGAATGCCCCCACCATGGGCTCGATACTCGGTTCCTGTTTACCACATTCTATAATGGGTGCACCGCCGAGGCTCGTCGTATATTGGATGTCGCCAACAATAGCCGATTCGATGATATCAATGTCGATATTGCTCTACAGACGATCGAATCCATGGATATCCATGACAGCCAATATAGTCAACCCCACCAATATCATCCTAAAGGGAAAGAGGCCACCGATGAATTCATTGTTCTGTTATCATCTCAGATAGCTAGGCTCACCGCGAAGATCGAGGATCTCCATAGTCCTAGCAGCTCACAGCATCAGCCCGTGCATGGCTCAGCCCGTTCATGCCATGCAGCAGCAGCTAGGTCCGGTATGCCATACTTGTGGTTCTCTGGATCATATTGATTGTATGAGTACGATAGAGCAGGTGAATGCATTTGGCCCTTACAAGAGCAATCCATTATCCAATTATTATAATGAGGCTACCCGACAACACCCGTATTTATCTTACCGCAGCCTGAATTTGTTGAATCCGATCACACCGCCACCACCGAAGTCGCAGCCATATGTTCCTCCTCCGAAGAATTCATTCCAGCAATAGGATAACCGGTCGTTCAATCAACAACAAACCGGTTTTCAAAATCAGAATCATCAGAACCAGGGTTCTACTCAGCGTAGCAATTTCTGGAGATGGCCGAGATGAAGAACATGATGATAAATCTTATGACGACTGTCCAGAATGATCAGCATCATGCCACCGCTATTAAGATGCTCCAAAAACAGGTTGCTCAACTAGCAGCCTCACGACACCGCCAATGCCATTTCGTTACGAAGTGATACTAGCTATGACGGTCCTAAAATGTCATCCGACCACCAACTGGTTGAGATTGAAGATGTGACGGAAGATGAAGCAGCCGAATTCAGCTGCTAAGTATACCCAGGCTGCGGGAACTGAATTAGTCCCGACTGATGATCTCAGTCGGTCGGGGAAACAAGCAAGGGTCGACTATGTCAGAGATGTCAGTGGTCGACTGGCTATGCATAGAGAGCGTCAAGTGAACATGTCGGGCAGAATGAAGCAACGACTGCGCTGAGTGGTCGACTAAGAAGGAGAGCAAGAGAGCAACTAAGGGAAAGAAAGCAGGGTCGATCGACTGGATCACGTGAGAAACCCCCCGCTAATAGTACTTCAGTAGACAATTCAGTTCAGCAATCAACGGGCTCCAATTCAGATTAAGCTTCCGTTCTCGGGTCGATTACGCAACACTAAGGCGGAACAACAGTCGGGAGGTTTATGGAGGTAGTGAAGAATCTTCAGGTCACGGTTCCTTTCACCGAACTTATCACTCAGGTACCTTCTTACGCTAAATTTATGAAAGATATTTTGAACCGTAAGAAAAGTTTTAATGAGACCGAGACCATAGCCTTTACTACGGAGTGCAGCACACTCCTACAAAAAAAAATCTCCCCCTAAACTAAAGACCCGAGTAGCTTTTCTATTCCATGCACTGTAGGCACCGTAACCATCGACAAAGCATTATGTGACTTAGGTGCCAGTGTCAGTGTCATGTCTTATTCAATTTGTGAGAAACTGAATATGGGCGACCTCAAAGTCACTAATGTGACTCTTCAGTTGACCGATCAAGCAACCCTTAGGGATACTAGAGGACGTGCCACTTAGGATAGGTAAATTCTTTATACATTGTGCTTAATATGGCTGAAGACGTGCAAATCCCGATTATCTTAGGTTAACACGTTCCTACACACTGCAGGGGCGGTAATAGATGTCAAATAGGGTCGTTTGACACTAGAGGTAGAGGGTGACCGGGTCACATTTAACCTTGCCCAGATCATGGCTAAGCCTATGATAGAGGACACCTGTTATGCCATTGATATAATTGATGAGTCTGTGTCAAGTTTTTTATCGGGCCCCCTACTAAGGGACCCATTTAAGGCTTTGATGTGTTTAGATGCATGTGCGGAAGAAACAGGAAAGAACAAGACTATTGTTGTTGTGTTAGCAACAGCTTTGGAAGAGCGCGTACTGAGTGAGACAGAAAGTGAGACGGTCCACAATTCGGTAAATACCTTATATGTTATCAAGCTATCGAAACCTGAACTTAAACATCTCCCTCCTAATCTCAAGTATACACTTTTAGATGATACCGAAAGGTATCCAGTCATCACTCTTACTAACGACCGATTATGTGCTTTATAAGTCGTGCTGAGAAAGAATTAGAAAGCCTTGGGCTACACCCTTGATGACCTGAAAGGCCTTAGTCCGGATTTCGGATTAACCTTGAGGAAGGTCATAGACCATGCATTAGATTGAACCTGAATATGCAAGAAGTGGTTAAGAAGGAGATTATAAAACTCCTAGACGCCGGCATAATCTATCTCATTTCCGATTCTAAATGGGTTAGGCCACTTCAAGTATTCCCTAAGAAAGGAGGGACCACATTTGTCAAAAATGAAAAAAATGACCCGCTAGAATAGCCACATGCTGGCGCATGTGCGTCGACTACAGGAACTGAATACAGCTATCAATAAAGACCAATTCCCCCCTCTCATTCATTGATCAAATGCTAAAACGTTTAGCATCCCGTAGATTTTTTTGTTTTCTAGATGGATATTCCAGGTTCTTTCAGATACCCATTCATCCATTCATCTTGACGAACAGGAAAAGACCAAATTTACATGTTTGTATCGCAGGATGTCATTCGGATTATGTAATGCCCCCGCTACATTTCAGAGATATATGATGGGCATATTTTCATAGTACATAGAGTCAATCACGGAAGTGTTTTTATGGATGACTTTAGTGTTTACGGATCTGATTTTTCCGTTTACCTCACTAATTTGGATAAGAATTTACAGAGAGGTATAGAGGTCAATGAATTGGGAAAAGTGTCATTTCATGGTCACTTAGGGAGCGGTCACATTATTTCCGATAAAGGCATAGAGGTTGAAAAGACGAAAGTGCAAGTGATTAAGCAATTACCGCCCCCGTCAATGTTAAGGGGATTAGCATTTTCCTTGGTCCGGATTCTATCGCCGGCTCATCAAGGATTTTTCTAAGATTGTGAAACCACTTACGCACCTTCTCCTTAAAGATGCACCTTTTTAGTTTACTGATGATTGTCTTGATGCGTTTAACTGGTTGAAGACAGCGTTGATCGCAGCACCGATCATGCAGGCCCCAAATTGGGACCTCCCGTTCGAGATTAAGAGCGATGTTAGTGATTACGCTATCGGTGCGGTTCTGGGGCAAAGAAATGATAAGAAGCTTAGTGTCATTTACTATGCTAGTAGGACACTCGATGAAGTCCAGATAAAATATGCCACCACCGAGAAGGAGCTTCTAGCAGTTACATTTTCGTTAGAAAAATTCAAAACTTATTTGCTCGGGTCGAAGTTCATTGTTTTCACCGATCATGTTGCGCTAAAATATCTGTTAGCCAATAATGAAGTTAAGCCCAGGGAACTCCAATGGATACTCCAAGAGTTCGATTTGAAGATACGGGACAGGAAAGGAGCTGAGAATTTAGTAGCCGATCACCTATCTCGGCTACAGATTATAGATGAGGGGAATATTCTCACTATTGATGACTCTTTTCCAGACGATTCCCTTATGGCAATTTATACTACCGAGAATCCCTAGTTCGCCGATTTTGCCAATTTAGTTAGCAATATTATACCGCCAGATCTCTCCTATCAGCAGGAAGAAACTTCCTCCATATGTCCGCCAATATTTTTGGGATAACCCGTATTTATTCAAAGAGTGCTGACGGGCTATTTCGGATATGTTTACCTCAGTGAGGGTACCGGGTGTTTTACAGCACTGTCATTCTGAGGCCACCGCGGCCCATCTAGAACCACTGCTAAGGTTATGCAATCTGGATTTTTTTTACCGGGAATATCTCCAGGAGGCACGAGATGCCTCAACCTGGAATTCTAGAAGTCAAGCTGTTGGGGAATTGATTATCAAGGTCTTTTTCCGTCCTCCAAGGGAACCCGGTATATTCTTGTTGATGTGGACTACGTGTCCAAGTGGGTTGAAGTTGTTACATCGTCGATCAATGATACAAAGACCGTCATCTCACTTTTTAGGAAGGTGATTTTTCCGAGGTTCGGAGTTCCCCTAGCCATCATTAGTGATAGAGGAAGTCATTTTCATGAGCAGCAGCTAGATTCTCTTCTAGCTAAATATGGAGTTACACATCGAACCGGCTTAGCTTATCATTCAAAGACAAGCGGCCAAGTTGAATTATCCAACCGAGAGTTCAAGTCCATACTTGAGAAAGTGGTGTCGAAAGCACGGAAAGATTGGAGTTCAAAGCTCGAAGACACTCTTTGGGCCTACCGAACCACTTTTAAGACCCCGATCGAAACATCCCTTATCGGCTCGTTTATGGCAAGGCTTGTCATTTACCGGTCGAATTGGAATATAAGGCACTTTAGTCTGTTAGCTTAAAATCAAAATCAATCAAATCTCGTGACTTAGACTTTTTAATCGGCCAATTTATAGAATCAATCTGCCTCCATGCGGAATCGACCCTAGTTATTATTAGCTACCCGTTAGTTATAATTTAGATTTATTTTGACTACAGTGACATGACATACTGTATCACATATCAAGATCATCAAACATCAAAACATTGCAGGGAATTCATCGAGGATTTACATATGTAAGGACTAAAACAAAGCAAATCACTCTTTAAAAAAGCCAAATCAAAATTCACTGCAAGCATATACCCAAACAAGCCGATCTAATTCAACAGAGAAAAT
Source organism: Agrostemma githago (assembly GCA_958450325.1). Taxonomy (NCBI): domain Eukaryota; kingdom Viridiplantae; phylum Streptophyta; class Magnoliopsida; order Caryophyllales; family Caryophyllaceae; genus Agrostemma; species Agrostemma githago. The sequence goes on from OY288255.1 coordinate 47,727,520, forward strand.
CTCTAATGACTAAAAATCAAACTTCCTGAACAAACCAAATCGATTAAAACCCACATGGAATTAGATCAAAGAAAACAAAATCCATATTTCAAAAATGAAAAAAAAAAGGTACCTTGGGCTTGAGATCGGATTGAAACTGGAACTTCCAATCACGAGAATAGGGAAAAGAAGGAGAAGAACGGGCCAACAGAGGTCCACAATCTGAGGAAGAGGAAGAAGAAGAACGAGAAGATGGGGTAGTTGTAGCAGGAGCGGAGCTATCCATGCCAGGAAATCTATGGTCTTGAGAAGAGTAACGAGTAGAAGGGTCTGTAACACCACCCCGCCATTGAAGAACAAATGCAAAAGCTGCAAGTGAGACGGGGAGGAGTGTGAGGACAAGGATCACTTTTGTGGTGAATGAAGATGACGACGATGATGATGACGACGACGCCGATGGTAAAGGTTGTTTGAGAGATGGGCCACCTGCCATGGTTTTTTTATGCAGAATTCAACTACTGATTTGCGGTGAATGTGGGAAATCCAATATGAGAGGTACAATGTTCGGTGAACCTTTGCCTTCGTCGTTTAAATAAAACCGTATGTGTCACTCTTTCGGTTATCTGAAAAAGTTTTTTTTTTTTTTTTTTGCATTTTAATCAGTTCCTTTGCCGTGCCCGAATGGTTAAGTAAGATTCGTGTATGTATTTTGATGGCGCATATTGTTGTTATTGATTGTCGAATTGTTGGCATAATTCGAAATATTGTTTCAGATTTTTTTCTTTTTGTCATACGTTTATAGTTCTCATATGAAACTATCTACTAATCTAGGAAGTACGCGTTGTAATACCATCTTGCGAAAACAGGCTGATGTAATACAAAAAATGGTAGTCTTGTTTTTTTTCTCGTCATTCAAAGTAAGGTATGAAAAAGGGTCATAGTTGAAGGTACACTAAACCAAACCACGAAATTAATAATTGCGTTATACATACAAATTTATAAAAACATATTAGCGGGCCACATCGATATGTTAACCGCTTAGCAACGCTGAAGCTATCATATATACCCTTTGTATCTCCTTAGGCGGAAGTTCATCGAAGTTGTATGGAAACTCTTGTAATGCATTTTGGTTGATGTGCATAATTGTTTCATGCATTATTAGAAGATGACTAAAGCATACAATCCCAAATAATACAAAATTATCCTAATAGGAAATTATCAGGAGCAGAATAATATCTCAAATAATGCATTATCATGAGCATACAATAAGAAATTCTTAAAAATAATCAAATAATTGCAGAATGACATGACTAAAGCAAAATCAAGAGAAATTAAAACAATCCTAAATAATACAAAATTACAACCGTGGATCTAATCCTGCAAGCAAACTCATTGATTTTGTTCATGCTGTTGGTGGGCAATTTAATTAGAAAGCATGTCTAACTCCATCTGGAAGCCTAATTGACTACCCAAGTCAACCTTACATCCAAAACCTCATCTCATGATTTGCTCCATGAATCAGTACCTTATTACTTCATCTATGAATAAGAACCACCCAAATGAGTAAACAACAACCCGTAAAATCCCAAAAGGCCAACAAAAGACTGAATCTTGCAAAACCAGAAAACAGCAGGCAACAGATGAGGGAAGTGGAATAGCTACATAAACTCACTAACCATAATTGAATATGGCATTAAATATGAGCATTTAGTAAGCTGCTAATATAGTCCCGCAAGAAAACTCGTGAAGATAGCCATTACGTGTCCAGAATGCCAGCATATGAGTCTGTGCCGGTGGCCGTTAAGAATGCTGGAATATGTGATGCAGATGGCAGTCAAGTTTCGCACTACGACGTCGTGCTGCAGGAATCAGTGGATCTGTACCCGGAGTTCTATGGAAAGTAGGTAGACGGACCGGTGCATGCTAACGACATTTGCATAAGCGGTTTTGTCCTCATGCCGGTTTAATTATGTGTATGCATTTGTTGCGTCAAACTGTTGTTTCATGTTTGGTTTAATTATGTGTATGCCAGTTAATATTATGTTGTTTCCTATTTAGTTTGTAGGATTGCAATGTACCTGTATTTCCTAATTTGACTCCCACTAAATATCAATATTTCATGCATTATCTCCGATCTGTACTGCCATACTCATTGGCTTCTGTCACGTGTAAGGCGGGAACAAGGTTCCGGTGTGGCAAGAAGTGATTGTACGAATGATACTTGGGCGGTCATTTTAGACGATTAATAGTTCCTGACTAAATCTTCGTGCTATAGACAGTTCCCAGTCAACGATCTGGTTTAGAATGAAGCCTATCTATGGAAACAACAACTGTATTGGTGCAGGGGAAAAATGAACACCTAAGTTGAAAGCAGAAATCATTTCTGATCCAAATGAAGAAGGTTCTTTTTTTTCCTGGATATGCATGTGAATAGCGAGGGGGGAAAAGCGTTAACACTACTATAATTCTAGCCTACCATGACGCTTATAAGATGACGGTTACAAACGGAACTGTCCTCTAGGTACATTTGTTTTTTGGCGGGAATTTTTTTTATCAATTATGACGGTTTTGGTGAAAAAGTGAGATCTTATGTACAACAAAGAGGACGGTTGGTCAAACAAAACGACCTCTATTACTTAAGAAACTGGTTTGGAAGGAGAAGCGACCTCTATGATAGACAAAGAGGTCGTTTGATTCTTTAAAGCGACATAAATGAAAATAATAATATTTTATTTCAATGTAGTCTAACTTCCCTAAGATACGTAAAGTTAGAATTTCATATACTAACTTCCTTACATATTAAAAAGAACAAACTTGGTAAAATACCTCTTAGGAATAGTATCATTTCTTAGGAACAGTGCTGCCCGTCCTTTTCTCCATCTTTCCTTCCTTCCTTCCCGTCCTTTTCTCCATCTTTCCTTCTTTCCTTTCTTCCTTCCTTCTCTCCATCATTTCCCATCCGTCCTTCCACTACTTCTTCTTCACGCTTTCCTGCTTCTCTCTACTTTCCCTTTCCTCATTTTTTTCCTCACGCTTCTCTGATTTTGTTGTCTCTGCAGGTTGTGGCTGTTTCCGCTTTCTCCTTGGTGGTTATCCAGTTGCCCCAGGTCCTCGGCGTTGGCGGCCAAGGAACTCTGCAACAGCAGCGGCGATGATGACGCTATCAGTATCTGAGGGGTGGGTTCGTCGCTCATTTTTTTTTTCGTCGACCCTGATTCATTTGCCTGAGATTTGTGTGGATCTTTCCGTTTCTCTTTCAGGTATTGGATCTGGAATTACCGAGCTTTCTACTCTGCAACAGCAGCGACGATGATTCCATCACTAGGTAAGGGTATTAATGTGTGTATAGAGTTTTATGGTTTGGGTTTTGTTGTAGGATGGAGCTGCGTATCCTATGTTTTTTAGATCTTGGTTTGAGTTGCTTAGGTTGATGGGTTATTCCCGTGTCTGATTTTTTGACAGTGTGTATGTGAGGCCTTTAATCAAAGGCTGTGACGAGTCATGGTTACAATGAGTGTTTTTTAATTTCTTGGGTTCTTCAATATTAATCAAAAACCTCGCGTTCTTCGAGTTTTGGACGCATTAGGTTTGTGAATACTGGTTTGTCGGCTTTTTTTGGGCTGGGTTTTTAATTTGATTCGAGTGATTGGTTTGTTTGATTAGATTTTTGTTTGGGGATGTTTGATTTTCGAGCATGGATGATTGAGGTAATGTTTTCAGATCTTTAGCTAAAACTGATATAGTTTAAATCAAGATTAAAGTCGGAAATGTTTGGATCTTTGTGACTGCAGAGTTTGAATTGTAATTTATTAGCTAAAGTTCGCAAATTTATGTGTTTAATTGTGTTAGATTATCTAAAGTTTGCGAATTCACGAGTTTATTGTGTTATATTAGCTAAAGTTAGCGGATTTACGAACATAGCATGGAAATGCACTTGCCTTATCTTGCGAAAGTATTTGAAGGGTAACGTTAATTTATTTTGCTATTCTCGTTTTTGTGGATTACAATGTCTGTTGTAGTGACTTATACATCTAAAAAACACTGCAGACATCCCGTGAAGGTTGTTCCGATATTAGTTGGTGCAGCAAGTGCTGAAAACGAGGCTATGTACGGGGAATTACTGGCAAAATATATAGACGACGAGAGCAATTTCTTTTCTGTATCATCCGATTTTTGTCACTGGGGCGCCCGGTTTGTCATCCACTCGCCTTTCTTAGTCTTGATTACTTCAAAAAAAATATTCCATTTTATTATAAATAATACTAAACGCGTCTATTTTCATTATTATTTAGTTTCAACTACACGTACTATGACAAGAAACATGGAGCCATCCACAAGTCGATTGAAGCATTGGACCGTATGGGCATGGATATCATCGAAACAGGAGATCCTGATGCGTTCAAGCAGTATTTATTGGAGTTCGACAACACTATCTGTGGTCGTCATCCCATCAGTGTTTTCCTTCATGTAAGGATTTCATTCACGCTTTTTTTTTGGATGACGCCTTCTGATTCATGTTAACCGACCCATAATCTTTTTGGGACTACGACTCTAATGCTGTTGTAAGGAAAAACGGTTCCCTCGGCCTGTTAATGATTGCATTCTGATTCTGATTGTTTTTCAGATGTTGAAGAATAGCTCGACGAAGATGAAGATTCGTTTCCTTCGATATGAACAATCGAGCCCATGCAAAAGCATGAGAGATAGCAGTGTAAGCTACGCTTCAGCAGCGGCCAAGGTAGAACCTTGATACCTCAATGCCTAGCTTTTCCTCGGACGCATTTTAGTCATTAGCCGGCTTTTTATTGTACTTCTCATCTTTCTTCAACTCTTTCCAAGTCAGAACTCATTTTTTATTTATGCTTAAAATCTCTAAGTTCCAACATTTATAGAATCTTGGCGCAACTGTGAATACCATGCATGAATTTATAACAGATTTACACGTTTAACTCTCGGAACTTCCTTATCATTTTACGTTTGTTAGGTTAGCTGCCCGAAACTTCCTGTTAGTTGGGAAAGATAGTCTAGATTGGCAGAAAACAAAATAATCGCTTTCCATTTAACAAATACAAGCCGACGAACACACACATTACAGTAGGATTTCAATTTTTACTTATAACAATACCTGTGATTCCTGTGACTGTAAACAAAATCACAGGATGTTTGTTGCATCAGTTTGTGATTCACATGGTAAGACGGAGAACAGGTTTGTCGAGGCGTTGGGCGTTCTTAGGGTTTAGGGTTTAGGGTACTAGACGCAAGCCAAGTCGTCAGGAGTCAGGACCTTAGACATTTGAAAATCTTAGAATCTCTATTCTCCTTCACGATTTCTGCGTTCTTTTATTTAGAGACGCCCTCGCTACAGTTGATCCGTTACATCCTTGCTCATCATGTATTTGTACGTGTTTACTTGTTTGTTTCATGTGGTAGGAAATTGATGGTTATGAATTTTCACCTGCATTTCTCATCAGTACAGTTTGTGTCATGTGTTTCAGGGACGATTTGAACTTATTTCTTTATCAGGCTCATTTCCTGTACTGTACTCGTAGCTGAAAGAGTCTTGATGACTTTCTTAGTTTCTCATCATACGATTCCTGATTATGTGCTGAAAAGGAGTAGCTCTTAGAAAATGTTCTTTAGAAGCAATAATATAAAGAGCCAAGTTACTAAATGTTACAACAGTTCATGAAAATTTATAAGTAGTTTGTACCGAAAGCTACTTTGTATATAAAAGGCAATGTTTGAGTGTGTTTGATGATTCATCCTTGATCAATTGCAATATGATTTTTTTTTGTTTCTTGTAAATGCACGCTAATGAGTTCTACGTGTAGTGCTATAATCGGATGCATTGAGGTAAATTCAGGGGCATCTGTTATATTTATCGAGCTTACTCAAAAAAAATTACTCTTGTGTTTCTTATTTTTCATATTGATTTTGCAGGAAGATCGGTTCTTGGGTTTATTTATCCCGGAGGAGCAATCTTTGAAAGGTAACTAATTAAAAGATTACTTCTTTTTACTTGCTTTTTTAACCAGAACATCCCAGAGCTCTCCCTAAACTCCTATATAAACATGCACACACACTCCTACCAACATCACACAGAAATCTCAGAACACAACACTCGCATTCCTAACTCAGAAATGTCGATCATCCCAAGCTTTTTCGGTGGCCGAAGGACCAACGTCTTCGCCCCATTCTCACTCGACTTATTTGACCCATTTTACGGGTTCATAAACTCGACCCTAGCCAATGTGCCCAATTCTGCTCGCGAAACATCACAGTTCGCGAGCACCAGGGTGGACTGGAAGGAAACCCCGGAAGCCCACGTTTTCAGAGTGAATCTTCCAGGGTTGAAGAAGGAAGAAGTTAAGGTCGAGGTTGAAGAGGGAAGGATTTTACAGATTAGTGGTGAAAGGAACAAGGAACAAGAGGAGAAGAACGATAAATGGCATCGTGTTGAGAGGAGCAGTGGAAAGTTCTTACGTCGATTTAGGCTCCCGGAGAATACGAAAATGGAGGAGGTTAAGGCTGGTATGGAGAATGGGTGTTAACTGTGACTGTTCCTAAGGTTGAGCAGAAGAAACCTGAGGTCAAGACTATTGACATCAATGCTGCTTAAGATGTGTTATACTCAGTGTTATATTCACTGTATGTGTCGAGATCGAAATAAAAATGTGCCACAGTCAGTAATGTACTAATCAGTTTGTGTGCCTAAAGTTTGTTTGATGTAACCAGTTTCGTTCAGGAATGAAAGTTTAAGTTATTTTGTTTGTTTTTACGGTTTCTTTGTTATATGCTGATAAACGGTAAGTAATCGGGAAATACTGTATTGAGAATAGATAATGAATTCACTTACCAGTTACATTGACGGTCCATGGTTTGTTGGTAGAATAAGCCGATAGCCTCTAAGAACTACAGACACAACAAGTGCAAGTGATTGTTATTTTCGTCTTTCGGATGAATTTATACTTTGAAGATGAAAAAAAGGATACAAGTCATGAAAAAATCATAAAATGTCGTTCAGGAAATCTTCTCCATAACAATTAAGAATATAACCTTAAGTAAGTATATGCACATTTCTGTAGTTTATTGGTTAACATTGATTTCGTTCTTCTCCATCGAAGTACAGGAAAATACATGCCAAATAGATCGGATTCACATTCATGCAGCACATAAACAGGTCACGAACCTTTCCACCTTTCAAGCCATACCCGACCCAATTAAAGTTTATATCGTGTTCGTATTGACTCACTTACATGAATGGATTCCTAAGCATGAGACCAAACCCGTTAATTTGTGTCGTGTAGGTGCCGTGTTTTCGTGCATTGTCAATGTTTCGAAGGCGGACATGTACTTACGTGACAGAGCATTAAAAACCCAATTACATTCAATCATGCATTGTTGACCCACTTATACATACAAGTCACAAAATTTCAACCAAAAAAATGAATCCATTACTTTTTTGTCGTGTTTGTGTGGTATCTTTGGTCTAACTTATTATTTGACGGGTGTAATACCTACTCAAAACTACAATCGGTTATAAACTCCTCTTCCGGTTGGAGAAGAATCCTCTTGTGATATCAGGACTGTTCAAAAAGTGGTCTGGACTGGCAAACTGGACCGGACCGGGGCACATACCGGTCCAGTTTGCGGGTCGCCAAAAACTTGGTGACCGGTCCGCGGTCCTATCCACACTTTAAAAAAAATCAAATTTGGTGTATTTTTACGGCCTGGGCCGGTCCAAATATTTGATAACCGGTCTGGTCCGCGGGTCAATCCGGTCCAAGCCAGTCTGGGTTTGGACCGGTGACCACCCTTACTTGCGATATACGGAGTAGATTACTAAATATAATATCTGACTGTAATTTCATTATGGGTGAAATGCGAATATTGGGCCGATAGGCCCCATATTATAAGCTCATTTAACGCAATAAAATCGCTTTACAAAGAATATTACAAAATGTGATAACAAAGAGGGGAAGGGAGGGGAGAGAGGGAGAGAGAGAGAGGGGGGGAGAGAGGGAGAGAAGGGGAGATAGAGAGAGGGGAGAGAGGAGAGGGAGAGAGGGGGAGAGGGAGGGAGGGAGAGGGAGAAAGGAGGAGGAAAGAGGGGAAGAGAGAGAGGGGGAGAAAAAGAGAGGGAGAGGGAGAGAGGGAGAGGAGAGAAAGAGGGAGAGAGGGGAGAGAGGGGGGGAAGGAGAGGGAGAGGGAGAGAAGGGGAGAGAGATAGGGGAGGGGGGGAAGGAGAGAGAGAGGAGAGAGAGAGGGGAGAGAGAGGGGAAGGGAGAGGGAGAGGGAGAGGGAGATGGAGAGAGGGAGGGGAGAGAGGGAGGGGAGAGAGGGAGAGGAGAGAAAAAGGGAGAGAGGGGGAAGGAAGGAGGGAAGAGGAAGGGAGGGAAGGAGAGGGAGAGGGAGAGGAGAGAGGGGGAGAGGGAGAGAGAGGGGAAGAGGGGGGAAGAGAGAGAGACGGAGAGGAAAGAGGGGGAGAGGGAGAGAGAGTGGGAGGGGAAGAGGGGGGAAGGGAGGGAGAGAGAGACGGAGGGAAGAGGGAGAGAGAGAGAGAGGGGGGGAGGGAGAGAGAGAGAGAGGTGGAGGAAAAGGAGAGAGAGGGATAAGGGGAGGGAGAGAGAGAGAGAGAAAGGCGGAGGGGGAGGAGAGGGAGAGGAGGAGAGAAAGGGGGAGATAGGGAGAAAGGGAGAGCTTTCTGCTGTTTTCTGACTTTGAAAATGTGATCTTTTGTTGACCTTTTGGGAGAGAGGGGAAGAGAGAGAGAAGGGAGATAAGGGGAGAGAGAAAGAGATAAGGAGAGAAGGGGAGAAAGGGGGGAGAGAGAGAGACGGAGACGGAGATAGGGGAGGGGGAGAGAAAGGGAGAGAGGTGGAGGGAGACAGAGAAGGGGAGGGAGAGGGAGAGAGAGAGAGGGGGGGGAGGGAGGGGGAGAAAAAGAGAGAGAGAGAGAGAGAGAAGGAGAAGGAGGGGAAGAGAAAGGGAGAGGGAGAAAGGGGGAAAGAGAGAGGGGGAGGGAGAGGGGGAGAGATACGGGGAGATGGGGAGAGAGGGAGAGAAAGGGGGAGGGAGGGAGGGAGAGGGAGAGAAAGGGGGAGATAGGGAGAAAGGGAGAGCTTTCTGCTTTTTTCTGACTTTGAAAATTTGATCTTTTGTTGACCTTTTGGGAGAGGGGAAGAGAGAGAGAAGGGAGAGAAGGGGAGAGAGAAAGAGATAAGGAGAGAAGGGGAGAAATAGGGGAAAGAGGGAGAGAGAGAGAGACGGAGACGGAGATAGGGGAGGGGGAGAGAAAGGGAGAGAGAGAGAGAGAGGTGGAGGGAGACATAGAAGGGGAGGGAGAGGGAGAGGGGGAGAGAGAGAGGGGGGAGGGGAGAGAGAGAGAGAGGGGGAGAGAGAGAGAGAGAAGAAGAAGAAGGAGGAGGGGGGGGGGGGGGGGAGAGGGAGAGAAAGGGAGAGGGAGAAAGGGGGAAAGAGAGAGGGGGAGGGAGAGGAGGAGAGATACGGGGAGATGGGGAGAGAGGGAGAGAAAGGGGGAGAGAGGGAGGGAGAGGGAGAGGGGAGAGAGAAAGAGATAAGGAGAGAAGGGGAGAAAGGGGGGAGAGAGGGGGAGAGAGAGAGAGAGACGGAGACGGGGATAGGGGAGAGGGAGAGAAAGGGAGAGAGAGAGAGAGGTGGAAAGAGACAGAGAAGGGGAGGGAGAGAGAGAGGGGGGGGGGGAGGGGGAAAGAAAGAGAGAGGGGGGGGGGAGAGAGGGGGGAAGGGGGAGAGAAAGAGAGAGGGAGAGAGAGAGAGAGCGGGAGGAGGGGAGGGGGAGAGAAAGAGAGAGAGAGAGAGAGAGAGAGAGAGAGAGAGAGAGAAAGAGAAGGAGGGGGGAGGGGGAGAGAAAGGGAGAGGGAGAAAGAGGGAAAGAGAGAGGGGGAGGAAGAGGAGGAGAGATACGGGGAGATGGGGAGAGATGGAGAGAAATGGGGAGGGAGGAAGGGAGAGGGAGAGCGAGAAAGAGGGAGAGGGAGGGGAAGAGGGGGGAAGAGAGAGAGAGAGAGAGAGACGGAGAGGAAGAGGGAGAGAGGGAGAGAGAAGGATAGGAGGAGGGAGAGAGAGAGGCGGAGAGGGAGGAGAGGGATAGGAGGAAAGAAAGGGGGAGATAGGGAGAAAGGGAGAGCTTTCTGCTGTTTTCTGACTTTGAAAATGTGATCTTTTGTTGACCTTTTGGGATATAGGGGAGGAGAGAGAGAAGGGGAGAGAGAAAGAGATAAGGAGAGAAGGAGAGAAAGGGGGGAGGGAGAGAGAGACGGAGACGGAGATAGGGGAGGGGGAGAGAAAGGGGGAGAGAGAGAGAGGTGGAGGGAGACAAAGAAGGGGAGGGAGAGGGAGAGGGAGAGAGAGAGGGGGGGAGAGGGAGAGAAAGAGAGAGAGGAGGGGGGAGAGAGAGAGAGAAGAAGAAGGAGGGGGGGAGGGGGAGAGAAAAGGGAGAGGGAGAAAGGGGGAAAGAGAGAGGGGGAGAGAGAGGAGGAGAGATACGGGGAGATGGGGAGAGAGGGAGAGAAAGGGGGAGGGAGGGAGGGAGAGGGAGAGAAAGGGGGAGGGAGGGAGGAGAGGGAGAGGGAGAGGGGGAGGAGAGGGAGAGACGGAGACGGGGATAGGGGAGGGGGAGAGAAAGGGAGAGAGAGAGAGAGAGAGAGAGAGAGGTGGAGAGAGACAGAGAAAGGGAGGGAGAGGGAGAGGGAGAGGGAGAGAGAGGGGGAGAGGGGGAGAGAAAGAGAGAGGGAGGGGGGGGAGAGAGAGAGAGAAGGAGAAGGAGGAGGGAAGGGGAGAGAAAGGGAGAGGGAGAAAGGGGGAAAGAGAGAGAGAGAGAGGGGGGTAGAGAGAGAGAGAAAGAGAAGGGTGGGGGGAGGGGGAGAGAAAGGGAGAGGGAGAAAGGGGGAAAGAGAGAGGGGGAGGGAGAGGAGGAGAGATACGGGGAGATGGGGAGAGAAAGGGGGAGGGAGAGAGGGAGAGAAAGGGGGAGGGAGGGAGGGAGAGGAAGAGCGAGAAAGAGGGAGAGGGAGGGGAAGAGGGGGGAAGAGAGAGAGAGAGACGGAGAGGAAGAGGGAGAGAGGGAGAGGAGGAGAGAAAGGGGGAGATAGGGGGGAGAGAGAGAGACGGAGACAGAGATATGGGAGGGGGAGAGAAAGGGAGAGAGGTGGAGGGAGACAGAGAAGGGGAGGGAGAGGGAGAGAGAGAGAGGGGGAGGGAGGGGGAGAGAAAGAGAGAGAGAGAGAGAAGGAGAAGGAGGGGGAGAGAAAGGGATATGGAGAAAGGGGGAAAGAGAGAGGGGGAGGGAGAGGAGGAGAGATACGGGGAGATGAGGAGAGAGGGAGAGAAAGGGGGAGGGAGGGAGGGAGAGGGAGAGGGGAGAAAGAAAGAGATAAGGAGAGAAGGGGAGAAATGGGGGAGAGAGGGGGGGGGGGAGAGAGAGAGAGACGGAGACGGGGATAGGGGAGGGGGAGAGAAAGGGAGAGAAAGAGAGAGAGAGAGAGAGAGAGAGGTGTAGAGAGACAGAGAAGGGGAGGGAGAGAGAGGGGGGGGGGGGGGGTGGGGGAGAGAGAGGGAGAAGGAGAAGGAGGAGGGAATGGGGAGAGATAGGGAGAGAGAGAAAGAGAGCGGGAGGGGGGGAGGGAGAGAGAAAGAGGGAGAGAGAGAGAGAGAGAGAGAGAGAGAGAGAGAGAGAGAGAGAGAGAGAGAGAGAGAGAGAGAGAGAGAGAGAAAGGGGGAAAGAGAGAGGGGGAGGAAGAGGAGGAGAGATACGGGGAGATGGGGAGAGAGGGAGAGAAAGGGGGAGGGAGGAAGGGAGAGGGAGAGCGAGAAAGAGGGAGAGGGAGGGGAAGAGGGGGGAAGAGAGAGAGAGAGAGAGACGGAGAGGAAGAGGGAGAGAGGGAGAGAGAGGGATAGGGGGAGGGAAAGAGAGAGGCGGAGAGGGAGGAGAGGGATAGGAGGAGAGAAAGGGGGAGATAGGGAGAAAGGGAGAGCTTTCTGCTATTTTCTGACTTTGAAAATGTGATCTTTTGTTAACCTTTTGGGATAGAGGGGAGGAGAGAGAGAAGGGAGATAAGGGGAGAGAGAAAGAGATAAGGAGAGAAGGGGAGAAAGGGGGGGGGGAGAGAGACGGAGACGGAGATAGGGGAGGGGGAGAGAAAGGGAGAGAGAGAGAGAGGTGAAGGAGACAGAGAAAGGGAGGGAGAGGGAGAGGGAGAGAGAGAGAGGGGGGAGAGGAAGAGAAAGAGAGAGAGGGGGGAGAGAGAGAGAGAAGAAGAAGAAGGAGGGGGGAGGGGGAGAGAAAAGGGAGAGGGAGAAAGGGGGAAAGAGAGAGGGGGAGAGAGAGAGGAGGAGAGATACGGGGAGATGGGGAGAGAGGGAGAGAAAGGGGGAGGGAGGGAGGGAGGAGAGGGAGAGGGAGAGGGTGAGGAGAGGGAGAGACGGAGACGGGGATAGGGGAGGGGGAGAGAAAGGGAGAGAGAGAGAGAGGTGGAGAGAGACAGAGAAAGGGAGGGAGAGGGAGAGGGAGAGAGAGGGGGAGAGGGGGAGAGAGAGAGAGAGAAGGAGAAGGAGGAGGGGAGGGGGAGAGAAAGGGAGAGAGAGAGGGGGGGGGGAGGGGGAGAGAGAGGGGGGGGGGAGAGAGAGAGAGAGAGAGAGAGAGAGAGAGAGAGAGAGAGAGAGAGAGAGAGAGAGAGAGAGAGAGGTAGAGATAAGGAGGGGGGAGGGGGAGAGAAAGGGGGAAAGAGAGAGGGGGAGGAAGAGGAGGAGAGATACGGGG